>RAOV01000011.1:983264-2482632 GCA_009806015.1 Neurospora sp. CHS-2018b | reverse complement strand
CACACCCGACAGACCCCCCGCCCCCCCCCCCCCCCCCCCCCCCCCCCCCCCCCCCCCCTGGAGGTGAGTTGGTTGTTTGGCTGGCTCTGGCTGGCTTCCGGCCAGGCAGGATTCAGGAGACAACGTCATAGCAAGATTTCTCAAGATCCTTAGCTCCTCAATTGCCCCACTTTCCTTTCTGAAGCATGGAAATTGCTAAACACCAGCGGAACCGAGGGATGCGGTATCTCCAAGTACCATGCCGACTTTTGGCGTCAACTGGTGTACCTGCCCTTTCCCTGCCATAGGCCGCGGAGTGTACGGCATGAGTGAGTTTGGGAGTTGAACTTGGCATTCTCCCGAGTGCCGAATATCGTACCTGACTCGACGACATGATACTCGTCTTCCATGTCAACTGGGAGCCAAAGCGGCAGTCTCTGATATGTCTGCTGCTGCTGTTGCTTCGTCCATCCTCTCTCTGGTCCTAATCGTTCCTTTCCATATGCCGAAAAGGAAATCATTTTTAGCCAGGAAGTACCTGCGATATACTGTGCAGCGAGTCGTAGAACCTTGGCAAATCCCCTGCAGCACATGGTCTGCCCAGTCTTCCGTCCTTTTCTCTGTCGACCGACCTCGTTGTCGACGGTCTGTGTCCGGCTCGAGCTAGCAGTGAAATAGGATAGTATATGCCGTAGCTAACTGCGCAGTATAGTGAAGACCCGGTCAGGTGCCCGCGACTCCGCGGACCGGCTGGAGCAAGCTCCGTACATTGGCGGACCAATACCAGCTTCCTCAAACGTTGAATGGTCGGAAGAAAAAGACAAAAAAAGATGCTCGTTGGGCGAAGCGAATTCTGGGACTTTTTCCTTGGAGCGCTAGCTTGGACGATGGAGGCACTATTCTCGGCATATCCCATTCCCTCTCCCTCCCCTGCGAGCTTGGGACGGGAGAATGGAGATGGAGAATTTGGAAGTGGAAGGCATGGACCACCTAGAGGGGCGTTTTAGCAAATTGCGGAGCAAAAGCCCCTGCTCCGTGCTGCTCGGCGTCTGCCCAGTGCTTTGAGGTGCCCATGCCGGCCCAAGTGGATGAGGTGCCCGCCGTGCAGCAGTACCTGACCTTCCAGCCTGGGAACCTCGAGTGACTTCAACCAAGAAATTGGTGAACAAAGTAAAGTCCTACATCCAATCCCGCCCGCCAGCCAATGTTGATACCACCTCACCTCCATTACCTTTTGTCTCCTACTTAGGTACCTCCCTACTTTAGCTGGACTGGATCTTGGACCGGGTCCATACCGACCGACCTTCACTCCGCCGGGCACTACCTACTTCGACTAGTACGTTGTCTTTCTTTTCTTCCTCTTCCTCCTCTTCCATATTCCTACCTCTATTCACAGAGAGAGAGAGAGAGAGAGAGAGAGCCACGGATTGCTTCCAACCTCCCCGCCCCATGTTCACGAGCCTGCAAGTCTCAGCTGCCGCTGTCCCTCTTGCCCGTGTCCAGAGCTCTCTACTATCTACCCCAGCTTGCACTACTAGCTCACTTTCTGTTTGGCCTGCCCGCTCACTCGTCAATCTAGCAGGCCAGCCATCGTAGCGTGGTGCTTTGTCATCGGTTGCGAACATCGTCACCTTGCAGCTCTTCGCGAGACCAGAGCCAAATCTTTGGATGTTGCGCTTTCGATTTTCTCTTCTCTGACGCCCTTTCCCCCTCCTACAAAACCTCAACGAAAACTTCTCCCTCTCGACGACGACCACACCAATCAAACCTCGAGCCCGAGTAGCCTCGACCAAACTACGTTTCTCCCACGTTGCCTCGATATATACCTTTGCCGCCTCTCTTCGAAGAGCCGCTTCGGCATCAATAGCTTGCGCCGCATATTGCTAAAGACCTTCCTACCAACAAACGGTTTGGCGCTTGTCAGCAGCAAAAAAAACTAGTACCGCACATCGCTCAATAACTGCTTGCCACCATCATGTCGGACCACGACCCCGATCACGGCCCGGCCAGCCCAAACGAGTATGACGATGAGAGCAACCCTGCTTCTCCGGGCTCAATCGATGAGTCGTCCGAGGCAAGCACGCCCATGGACCCGCCGAGCTCAGGTTCAGATGCGATGCCTGGCTTCACACCAGAAGGCGATCTGCCCCGCAGAGTGCCATCATTACGGACCATCTCCGACCCACAACACACGAGTCTGATGAACCCCAGTTCGAGTGTTCCTGGGACACTGAATGCCGCACGAAGACCTGCGGCGTCCGCAGCAAATCTCCCAACGGACCTCATGGCAAAGGCGCGAGCTCTACATCAACAACGGATGGGCATGGCTCCCCGACCCGGCATGTCGCCCCAGAATAGCGGACTGGGCATGAGCCCCATGGGATCAGGTATGGGCGGGATGGGAAGTATGGGGGGCATGGGAGGCATGGGGGGCATGGGAGGGATGGGACACAGCATGAACTTGAACATGAACCACGGTGGTCCGCCACCCGGCGGCCTGCCCGGTGGCCTTCGGTTACCTCCAGGTATCACACGACCACCGCCCCAAGGCTTCCCCAAATCCGCACCGGCAATCGCCGGTGTGGGAGCTAAAAAGGCCCCCAGTCTGAGCGAACGGCGAGCAATGAAGCTCGGAGGGTTACCAGGAGGGCCCGGGTCGCCGGCGACTGCCACGCCGAAACTATCAGACATGGGTGCCGAAGACGCCAAAGCGCCAGCCATTAATGGAGAAGGTCGCGGGTCAAAGCTAAGCGATTTCAAGAACTATATCGACGCAGAAAAGGGGTGGATTACTTTTGCAGACGCAGCAACTATCACACGGACAGGCGTCAACTTCGCCAACGGACAGACCTTCAGGATCTCGCTAGACGAGGTCGAAGTTATGGACGAGCTAGGCAAGGGCAACTATGGTACCGTCTACAAAGTACGACATACTAAGCCCAAGCTTCCACGTTTTGGACAAGGCTTGAACACCAAACAGTCTATATCTCGACAAGCGTCAGCATCTGATGCCGACGTTTCTGATAACTCGCCACTAAGTCCTGTTGCTGCCGCTGCGCGTGGCACTTCAGGCAAGGTCATGGCGATGAAGGAGATCAGACTCGAACTGGACGAATCCAAGTTTTCCACCATTCTCAAGGAACTCGTAATTCTACACGAGTGCTCCTCGCCCTTCATCATCGACTTCTACGGTGCCTTTTACCAAGAAGGCGCGGTTTATATGTGCATCGAGTACATGGATGGCGGCAGTATAGACAAGCTATACGCGGGAGGTATCCCCGAGAACATCTTGCGCAAGATTACATATGCGACGATTATGGGCCTCAAGTGCCTGAAAGAAGATCACAACATCATCCATCGCGATGTCAAGCCCACCAACATTCTGGTCAACACGAATGGACAAGTAAAGATCTGCGATTTTGGCGTTTCGGGAAATCTCGTTGCCAGTATAGCAAAGACCAACATTGGCTGCCAGAGTTACATGGCACCAGAACGCATCAGCGGTGGTGGCATGTCAGCTGCGGGCGGCACAGCCGACGGGACTTACAGCGTACAAAGCGATATTTGGAGTTTGGGTCTCACCATCATCGAGTGTGCCATGGGTCGGTATCCGTACCCGCCTGAGGTTTCTAGCACAATCTTCAGTCAACTCAGTGTAAGTTTTTCGTCCTTGCCTATCCACATCCCTGAAACATACACATAAGCTAACCGACTGACCAATTCAGGCCATCGTTGAGGGTGACCCTCCCGACCTCCCAAGCGAGGGCTACTCCGGCACAGCAAAGGACTTTGTCAAGTCCTGTCTCAACAAGATCCCTGCCAAGCGCCACACCTACCCGATGCTGCTGATGCACCCATGGATCAAGTCCCTCGGCAGGCCCGAGACCATCACGGAAGAAGTAGAAGCCGAAGAGAAGGCCGCGGACGACCAGCTCGCCGACGCCACCGGCTCGCTCGACATCAACAGCAACGGACCGATCAACGACCAGGGCGATCGTGAGGTGGCTGAGTGGGTCACCAACGTCCTGGACCGTAAGTTCAAGGGCTTGCTAAGTGATAAGACTGAGAAGCCCGCTCTGCACGCTGCGCCGCTGGATCAAGTGAGCCCGGGTATTACCGCTTAGATGAGTTGTGGTCTGTCTGTCTGTCTGTTTGTCTCGGAGGCTAGTTGAATGGTTCATTTTTCGTGTTCTTCTTGTTTCTATCCACCTGTTCATTCATAGCGTGTGTACAATCATACAAGTACAAATAAGGGGAAAGAAGGAAGGAGGGTAGCATGGGCATTACTGGGATTCAAGTACACGGTAGAATCCGGAAATTTCCGTGGGGTTTTTGTTGTTTTATCTATCCATCTATATTACACCTTTTTTCCACCATTTGAGATGTTGATCCAGTGATATACAATTGAGTCTGGCTGTATGGACAATAAACGGAGGCGGCCTCGTCCTGCGCCTTGATATGGATATTGTTTCCTTTCAACCAAAACAACAAGAGTTCCTTCTCCTCTAAGGTATTCCATCGGTGATCTCGTTAACGGTTATGCAGACGTGTCATTAGTGCCTCGCCATCCACATTTTATTCAAACATCGACGTCTCCAACAACCACAGATTAGTTCTCCACAGCACAATACACATCAACCGATCACCTCCAACAAGATAATGGCATATTAATCAATTAGAAGAATAGGACTTTAGCCGCCAGAAAGACCAAGTAACAACCGCGAATCAAGAAAGAGGCTCGCGCCTCACAAGGTATATCACAGTCTTGCCCTTCTCCCTCCTCTTTCCTCCTTCCTCCTTCCAAGCCATCTCGCGATCTTCCTCAGTCAAAATCCCACCAAAAAGAAACCAAATCAAATCCAAGCAAGCAAACAAACAGTTTCATTCACTCCTAAAAAGGTATCAATCATTTCATTTCATCATCACAAGACTTTGTCCTGTCTTCCGTCGTAATTGTCTGCACCATTGTGCCACCACCTCATAGCTGGCTATGCCATGCCATAAATCGGTCGCATGTCCAAATGTCCGTCCGACTCACGGGCACCCCTTTTTCTCTGTTCTTTTCTCTTTTTTGTTTGACTCTGTCGACTTAGGCCGCCAGGTCTAATCTCGCACGAACCGGTCGGTCTAATCTCGCAGGACGAGCCGGTCGGTTAGGCGCATACGGATCCGCATTCGAACGATCAACAGTCGTCGTCCCCAACGCCGGTGCCGGTGCCGGACCACTGCTCATCCCCGGCGCCGGCGATGGCGTTATGATCGGTTTGTCGTTGGCTTATGACAATTTAGTAATCATCCTTAACCCTCCGTCCATCGAAGGACTTGCCACTGTTGCCACGGCGGCCCCAGTTGAAAACGCCGTGTTTTCTTCCAGCACCGGTGCCCGTCACGGGGCCATCGGCGACAACGTGATCGTGACCGTTGGTGGCATAAGTGGAGCGGCGGTTGTTATAGTGGTTCTTGTCGCGCTGGAGCATGGCCAGAAGGAACAAAATGGTGCTGATGGCCAGCGCGGCCCAGGCGCCCCAGGAGAAGCCGAAGGCGTAGCGGCCGAGGTGGGCGTCGCGGCCGTCGCGGTTGAAGTGGTTGCGCATTTTGACGAAGGTGGCGCTGTGAAAGGGTTGTTAGTTACATGTCAAATTGATTGTTTGTTTGTTCGAGTATTTGTGGGGTCTGGGGGAGAGGAAGGAGAGGAGAGGACTGAGAGTCCGGGACAGGGGGTGGTAACAGGTGGGAAAGGGGAGATAGAAAAGCAAGTCGCAAAAACATACGTCATCAAAGCAACAGCCACACTCAACATGACCAACGCCAACGAAGCAAGCATTCCCGACACCGCAGCGCCCACGCGTCCCAAGCAAGCCAAGAAGCCCGAGAAGAAAGCCAAAGTCTCAAAGAAGAGCGCAAGCAGGAAAAACACCCAGCCGAAACGCCACATGTACCAAAAGTAGTGGCTGGTCGTCTGTCCGCCATACTTGCCCGTAAGAGCAGCGGGCGCACCGGAGGGGTTGCTGTCCCAGGCATCACCGAGGGGCAGAGCAGGACGGGCGGGCCCGCAGTCCTGGTTGTTGAGGCCGCACACCTTGAAGTAGGTCCATTGCGAGACGGCGCGGGCGCCGCTGATGCCGCTGGTGTCGGCGCGGAGGAAGTAGGTCTGTCGTAGGGGCGAGGTCCGCGTGATGCCGGAGAGGATGACGAACCAGAGGAGGACGAGGGAGATGGCGAGGAAGAGGAGGGAGAGGAGGGCGAGGAGAGGGCCTGTGTTGTTGGGGTGGGAAGGAACGGTTAGTTACCTATCAGGCATACATGCGGTTGATGGTTTTAGCGTGATGGTTAATAACAACTTACGAGTTCTGTTCATCTTGGTGAACTGTCCGTACGCGCTTTTAGGTTGATAATAATGGTTGTAACAAGAAAAGCAGGGTAATATTAGGTTTAAAGGTTATAAATGCTGTTATAATAGCGGTGTAAGTGGTTAGTCAAGATATCGGTGAGAGGGGGATCAAAGAAAGTGGAAGAGGGGCCCGAATCGGATCGACTTACGTACTTGCACCACCTTTATGTACTCTCCCCAATTGCCGTGTGATGGAAGCAACCACGGCCTAGATAGATGGCTGAAAGGAAAATCGATGGATATGTGCGCTGGGTATCTGAGTGAAGGAGGAGGGTATAAGAGGGAAATGACAACAGATCAAGGTGGTTCTACCACCCAACGACTAAATCACCGTACTGAGAAACGGCTCTTGGGTATCACAAGGTATTACTTTTTTGGATGGAATAAAGCTCAGAGATCGAAACAGACGACAGGAAATGTGTGCGGCTGGAGGATTTATCTGGGAATGTCAAAGGGATGAATGGAATTGTGGGAGGGAGGTTGATCAGGAGAGGGTCTTCAGATCGAAACCTTTGGGGTAGCACCCACACCGACGTATGTATACACATCCATCCCTCTCTCTCATTGACTCGCATCACCAAGAAGCTGAGCCTACCTTCCCTACCCACTGATCACCAGAATGAACGGATCAGAATGAAGGCTTTGCGGTTGTCGAGGAGTGACAATCATCACGTCTGCTTGGTGGGGACCGACGGACGATGCATGACGCAGCGCCCAGAAAATGCTTAGAGCTCATGGCAGATGCCGACCATCAAATGCTGTTTGCGGGAAGCCCGCTCCTGCAGTGCAGCACGCAGTGCACCAGCAGGCCTTCAAGCCCTGTGGCAGCGACCTGGCTTGCTTCCCACCAATCATTTAGCTTTTGTGAGCAAGATAGTGCCCATTGCTCCACTTAGCGCGTGCATAAAAAGCATTGACCACCTCATCTTTCCGTCATGGACTGGACCCTTTTTCTCCAAGTCCACCGACGTCATCCTCTCTTCCTTCTCCACCTTCATTCAAATCGAGTCCAGGTCCTCCGCATCGGGATCGGTGACAGTCTTCGGAGTAGAGAACCACGCCAAGCTAATGTTGGATGATATCAAACTCCGAATGGAAGACTTCATATGATCTTCATCAGTTCAAGTTCACGGAAACTTTTTTTCTTGGGCTTCCATCTTTGCTTTTTTGCCCAGAAGCTGGACAGGTGGGTTTGATGAACGGTTACACTTGCCGAAGCCGACAACCAGCCGCCTCGCCGCCAAGGAAAGAACAAGACATGAAGAGAGTCGGTGATGTCGTACACGTTGAAGAAATTGGAAGTCCTGATAGTTTCGAGCGTGTCGAGAAGCGTTTTAGATACAGTGTTGGCAGGTTGACAAGTTTTTCAGCCAGCGAACCGACGGCCGACGCAAGCAGGCAAGTGATGTTCACAACAGTCAAAACTGACACAGATGGCTGCCCTCGTGGCCAGCTTTGGTGAACATCGTGGAACAGGGTAGAAGTCGTGGTTGTGCGACATTTTGGGGTTTAACAAGTCTGACAGAAGAAGTTTGTTTCTTGGACTCGTTCCAGAGTCATATTTTGGATGAAACCTTGCACCAACGTGACTAACCACGGAGATCACTGTTTATACAAGTTTTCGGCCTCCATATAAGCTGTCTATTGACAAGGTCCTCTTAGAAGACAGACTGCTACAGATGTCAAGAACACGGAGATAAACAACTCGTAAGTTATTTGTCTGTAAGTTGGCGATATGAAGTACATATCCATCAGGCAGCCGTACCGACATGATGCACATGCAATCTGGAAGCACATCTGGCACGTGCGAGGGTGATGTGAACAAATCCTACATATGCAACGCACCGACTTGCGAGTGATCTGATTTAATCGAGATAAGCTCAATCTCGACCATATCTTGAAGACAGCGCCTCACCTTATCTGAAGCACCAGGATCCCAACCCTCATTGTCCACTCACACTCTTCCGGGATTCCAACATTTCATATCATCTCTCATCAGTCATTAACTTTTCGCTATGCGTAAAAAGGACGATGTATACAGAAAACAAAAGGAAACCCAAAAAGCCACCAAACCTTCCACGCCGAAACACACCACATCCAACTAACCTCACACCTCCAAACATCATTGCATCGACTATTGCTCATACAACGCGCTCAACAGCGTCCTCAACCTCCTCTGCTTCGGCACCGTAGCCCTCCCCTCCTTCCTCACAAACACCGTCCCCTCCTTCTTCTCCCTCAACACCCTTCCAATCTCCATATAATTCTCCACCGCGCCAATCATCGGGCCCCTTGCCTCGCTCGGTATCCGCTGCATCTCCGGCCGCGCCTCCCTGTACAGTTCAAACGCATTATCCAGCAACCGCCTCCTCATCCGCTCAATGACCTCAGGACCCTCTGGGTTGTCCAAAACCCTCTTGTGCGTCAACCCTTCCTCCTTGAGCCAGCTAGTGGGCAGGTAAACGCGCCCGATGCGTGCGTCGACGAGGATGTCGCGAGCGATGTTAACGTACTGCAGCGCGATGCCCATCCGGCACGCGGCGGACTCGAGCCGGCGCTTTTGGGAATCCGACATGTCCGGCAGGCAGTGGTGGATGATGAGGGCGATGCAGAGCTCGCCGACGGTGCCGGCGACGCGGATGGCGTAGGTTTCGAGGTCCTTGTCGTCGGCTATGGGGTATTTGAGATCCGTGGAGTCGGAGTTGCCGTGGAAGGTGAACTGGGAGTCCATCTCGAAACCCTTGATGAGCTCGTAGAGAGGCTTGGGAGGGAGGATGTGAGTGGGCAGGAGGTGGAGGGCTTGGTACGCAAAGGGAGGGAAAGCTTCCTTGATGTAGGAGTCGATTCGCTCGGCCTTTTGCTTGGGGTCCTCGGTGGTGTCCGAGTCGCCATAGTGCAGATCAAGGAAGTGGTTGAGCTTCGCGGTCCAGGACAGAACCTCGAGGCGGGATTTGGCGTCGTCGACCAGATCATCAGCCAGACGGCAGAAGGAGTAACTGAAATGGTCTGTCAGCTCAGGTTCTAGGTGGTGATTAGGCTGAATGGGTACTTACAGCAGGATTAGGTCAATACGAAGCCGGCCAGAAAAGAGCGAGTTGGCAAGGTAGAAGCTCCTGCTCTTCAGACGAAGTCTCTCAACTGCTTCCCTCAGGCCTTCAATGCGCTCAAGGTCATACTTGGCAGTGTTGACAAGACGGCTCTGAACAAGCATAAGGGGTGTCGGATACCTGTTGACCTTGGGGAACAGAGTTGGGAAAGCGTAGATGACGGCGAGATATTGATCGAACACAGCCATACCGCTAACGATAAGCATGTTGGTCACCAGGAAGAACGTGGCTTCCTCGATGTCCAACTTGCCAAACAGACAAAACTCGAGCTTCGTCCCTGACCCGATGGACCAAGTACCCCTGTGCAAGGCAAGCTCATCTACTGCCCAGAGATAGAAGGTAGGCAGGAATACCGGGAGCACCGTCGCGAACCATGGTAGGCTGAGAATGAAGCGCCCAGCGAGGGTCCAGATAGCCAGCAAGAACGGACAAGCCCAAACAAGGATCAAGCCAAGATAAGTTGTTTCCTGATTAACCTGAGCGGTCTTCCATCCCCATACCGACAAAGCTACGAGAAGTAGCTGGCCGGTAACCTTGGCAACCCTCATCCATGCTGGGGGGTTTCGTTGATTGTTGAGGTGTAACGCGTGCAGAACCGGTTTGTTGAAGAGGATGTATACGAGGGCCGCGATGTAAGTCTGTATCACAAAGAAGAAGAGTTCTTCGAAGGGGATCCCAAGCAAACGCGGTCCGACAATGGCGTCTGGTGGGTAGGACCATACTTTTTGCTCAATCAGGTAGGCATCCCATGGCAGAGCAGCGGTAAAGGCGATGAAGATGAGACAGCCTGTTTGAATGACATGTATCCTGTTGAGAACGGGATAGGCGATAGCTGTGAGAAGTACCGCCAATGGTATTGTGAATTTCAAGTGACTATGGTGTATCTAATCAGCAATGTTGTTTCCCAAGACTAGTGGATGGTGGCTTTCAAGTTTGTTACTCACACGAAAGCGTAGTCGTACATGTTGGGCGGTCTTGATAGCTTGTTGGAGCTATTGCCCTATAGAACCGAAAATGTGCCACAAGTGAGATCTGGACCTAGAAGCCTATCTTGTCATGAGAGATCAAGCAAGAATGTGCATATGAGAAAGAAACCTGTGGAGGTTGGCGTTATCTCGATCTTGCTTTGTCCTGTCTGAGAGGGGTCCGGATGGGGGACGGTGCTAAAAGAGGCAACCGACACGTTGAATGAGTCCAGAGCTGAACCTCTGATAGAAGAGTCTCGGGAGAGAAAGGGAGAAAACTGGGCCACTTCAAACATTTCTGGGACAGCGGAATGGAGAAGAGAATCAAGCCGACGGAGACTTTTGGAACGGCCACATCGACCAGTTCCAGAATCCGAGATCGTTGGGGCTTCCATGATTTCCAGATCCAGAGGCGAGGAGAAACATCGGAACGCTTGCCAAGCACTGAAAGTGGAAGTTGCTAGGCTCGGTAGGGGCAGTACGCCAACGGGTCTCGCGGATAAACAGAGGAAGGAATAACGATAAGGTACGAATTATGATTGCTTCATGCCTGGGAGCCCAACTTGGGTGACAACCCTCCAGCTTGGCTCTTTGCTGAGAGTCCCATTCGGTTGTTGCGCTGCACACACAGTACGCTGGGTGCTTAAGTAAACACTGCTCTCACCTAGGTAAGCATCCCTAAGCAAGACGTGCAGTCGTGATGTCATGCCCGACATACCATAGACAGAGATCTTCTGCGCATTTGACAGATAGAAGCAAAGCCTGTCATCTGAACAATGGAAGCACGGTACCTGACTTCAGGAACATGTGCTTGAACATGAGATGACAGGACGCGTTCGTTACTCGGTCCATCTGATCTCTGGAGTGTGCTCGGCTATCGACAGCTCGTGCGGCGATCAGAGATATCTTGCATGATCAAAGGACCTCGAATATGTAACGCGCAATATCTTGCAGAGACTAGAAGAGTGGTACTAAGCCGGCCGACCATTGTGTAAGCGTTGGGGTGTGATGACTGATGGGCGGTTGAAGCTGAGTTTGGTGATCGTGAAAAAAGGTTGTCGTCGATTGAGATCGCAGAGAACCCTGTCATCAATCGGGAGCACAGCATCGAACATTCAGGCACAGAGGGGACTGCACAGACAGGCACTCTTTCAGTGGTGGATCTCCCTGCACAATGCACGGACCCTTGCCGAGACGGCAGCCCCAAGAATCCGGGGGATTGGCCAATCACAGGTGCCACAGTCCGGCGACTTGGTCGTCGCAAGTTAACCGCAATTCAACCTTCGACCCGGACTCGGCAACTGCAACACCAGCGCGACCCAATATCACCACTCAGGGCAACCCCTCTTCTCGGTCTCATCCAGCCACTCAGCCTCGGCATAGACAGGGCGCAACTGTAACTGAAAGGGCCAGAACACTCTGTGAACCCGGAACCCTGGGACAAGCACCCTGAAACCCCGTGGCCGACATCGTGCCCCTGGATCGTCTCCGTGGTTGCCCTGACTCCGCGTCCCCTCCGTCGTCGTCCCGTCTCCCGCATCACAGAAGCGGAAAGGTGACCAGTAAACCGTTTCATAGAAAGAAAGCATGGCTTCCAGGATACGGTACAACCCTCAGCAGCAGCGCCGGGTTTTGGCCGTGGCACTGGCGCAGGCCTCAACAGCCACTCCCCGCGCTTCTCTGATCGGTTCCAGGGCCTTGGTTTCACAAATAGCATCATGCAAGACTCTTCCAACAACTTGCTCACCAGTAACACGCCAACTCCGGCTCCTTTCGACTTCGCAATCATGGCGCCAAATCGAGCCGCCTCAGCCACAACCCCTTTATCCACAGGCTCCCTATCCACCACAGGCTGAGCCCGCCCCTCAGCCCAAGAAGCGTAGTCGCGTGTGGAAGATTATCGGCTATGGGTCTCTCCTCCTCTTCGGCGCCGTCTTCGGCCTCGCCTTCAGAGCGATCGTCTCTCCCCCGCCACCTCCGGTCCCGGGCTCCGAGTTTGACCTCATGGAGACCAAGATCATCCACCGGCAAGCGGAAAACCTGAAGATTGTCCAGGAACTCAGCGCCGACCCGGCCTGGGAGTCCTGGGACGCGTACGAGACGCTTAGCCCGGAGCACCGGGCGCAGCACATCTCGGCCGGCGCCATGGGCGGCTCCAAGGGCATCGGCGGCTACCACCGCGTCTTCTACAACAAGGGCACGGGCGAGTGCGTCAGCGTCATCTTCTTCGGCCCCGCCACCACGGGCTGGCCCGGTGTCGTGCACGGCGGCTGTCTGGCGACTCTCCTCGACGAGAGCTGCGGCCGCGCGGCGTTCAAGAAGTGGGGTGGCCGGTCTGGACTGACAGCCAACTTGAAGCTGAACTACGTGTCGACTACGAATGCTACCAAGTTCTACGTCATTCGTGTCAAACCAAGGAGCGATGAGGAGCTGCCGGAGGAGGAGCGCGGCAAAAGCCACTACAAGATCTTCCTGGATGCGTCGATACATGATGCAAAGACGGGTAAGGCGACCGTTGTTGCGGAGGCTTTGTTTGTGGGTGGAAAGGGGAAGAGTGGAAAGGGAGGGTTGACGGTTAGCGGGTTGGCTGATCAGGGTGAGAATGCTCGCTTTTAAGTGGGAGCTGGAGATGTTGAACATATTGCATAGATAAACATTTGTCTTTCCAGGCTGTACTGCTTTCCCAGGTTCTCTAGAAGCGTGCTCTTGCCTTGGTTTCGTTTGTACTTCATTAGACATAATTGTAGCGGGCATATAGACTGCTAGACTTCACGGAGAGGTGTTGTATTCAAATGCCTGATAACATCACGAACATATCCACGGACTAGATAGTATGCTAATCATCATCAACCTTGGCTTCTATCTTATCTCTCTCTCTGGATTTGGTTGCTCCATAACTTCTCCCGCTTACTCAACCGACATCCAAACATTACCCATCCGAGCAAATTCATCACCCAACCCCTAGTTCATCGCGATAAAATCCCTACCATGTAGACACTAAGTATCTTCTGGTTGACAGAGGTACCTTTCCTCATTCTCAAATTACTCCGAGGAGACCCAACCCTCTTTTCGCTGCGCCCTGCTTCACCGTGTCCGCTTTCATAGTGGAGTCTCCTGTATTTTATAGCGACAGGAGACTGGGAGTGGCTACGGTACCCAATAGCAAGTTCGCAAACAGCCCTTTTTGGTCTCCCAGAGACTTTCACAACCGGACATTCAAACCGGATTTATCCCCACACTATTCTACCAATTACATCTAGAGAATGGCCTGCAAGCGACGCCGCAACGTGGCAGGCAGACCTCATGATTGGCCAGAACAGCGTGGGGATAAATCCAGTTTGAATGAAAAAAAGCGGTAACTCTAGTGTAGTGGTTGATTTATCAGCCAGTGACGGGACTTCGACTTCGACTGTTCGCCCTGTTTCGTTCTCTTCACTTCCCGATTTCCACTTTCATGGTCGCCGAACAGTGAAAAGGGTTGTTGAGGAACCGGACCGGACCGCCTCTACAGTTTCCAAACTCACTGGCACTGGCCAGCACGGTGACGGATTCGTCGGGTTGCGGGAGTGGGAACTTTGATTTCGGTCTAGCCAAGAACCCAAGACCTTTTCCACTTCCTTTCCACTTCCAGGTTCCAACAGCCAGAGTTCCACTTTCGTCTTCGTCTTCGTCCAACTCAACCTCCAAACTTTGGGAGTCAACCAATCACAAGCCCCGGACAATTGGCCGTGATTACGACATGTCCAACTCGAAGGGTTCGGGCAGTCAACAACTTTCATTACCTATCAGACCATGATGATTCCGCAAAAATCAAAGGGTCTTTACGCTAGCGTGGAACTTACAAATCACAATCAGGGAAATTGTTCGGGGTCCATATCGCGGGCAACGGGACTGAGAGAAACGCCAATGACGGGCCGCGGACGATCGTCCGTTATTAGAATGGGGTCTTTTGGACCTTTGGGTTCGGGCGAGGCCGGTGAAGGTATCAGGATTTTTAGCACTACGAGGGGGGAAACGTGTTGTTGACTCGACTCGCTCAGTTGCTCGCTCCCCGACGGTCGGTCCCCCTGAGTCCCTGACTGAAGCCAAGGAAATTGCTGGAGTCTGGAGAAAGGGAAGAGGGGGACGGACGAGAGGGATGATAAGGCGGTAGGGAGATGGAGTCCAAGAGTGAGGATGCACTCCAATCCTTTTGTTCGCTTCACTTTTCAACAGTTTCTACCTCTACCGTCCGGGTAGAGCGGGCAACGAACTGCGTCCGCTACATAGCTACAGATGTTCTCGTCACCACTGCACGATGGAGTGAATCTCGAGTTTGTCAGTCTCACATTCTTCACCCCCCTTGCGATCGCCGATCCGGTTTCCCCCACCAGTAACAAACCGTGGGCATCCATCCGGCCCGTTTATGGGATCTTCAACGAAGATCTATATGGGCGAGGCGGGCTACATATGTAAAAATGGGATTTACTCGGCTCCGGTTCAGCTTCGGGGCACATCAAATCCTGTCTGTCTGTGACTGACTTCCGGCCTCCGGGCTTCCCCTTCCCTTTGCTGTTTCGACCCCTCCGTAGCATTCCCCAGTCACTAAAAGCAATCTCACCACTTCGTAGACAGTATGATGAATTTAGGATAGACACGGGTTTAATTTTCTTACTGTCCGGCAGACGGTCTCCGCTGCCGAGCCGGGGAACTCTCCGGCGGCGTTTCTCTAATGCTCTCTAATGCAGTCTACGCAAGTATCACTTGGCGCTGTCGTGGGTTAGTCAGGTGCTGTTTACTTGACTTGGATAGCTCTTCGTGGTCATGGTTGTGATGAGGCTGATGCTCGTCAAGCGATAGGGCTCTCGCGTGGGGGTTGTTGTTTGTCGTAAGATACCTACCGTAGGGAGTTGCATTAGCATTTCCACTTTGGTAATACTGAGGACTCTTGACATGCTGGATTGGGTCAGCTGTCTGCTGTCATGACCAGAGCATACAATGCAATCCGCATCGTAAAGGGGCCCTGAGAGAACCTTCGGGTTGTCAACACGTGGTGATGAAGGAAGTCATCCTCAAATAAGGACATCGGGAAACGAAAAGAAGGGTCTGAATCAACGAGCTTTGGTTTGTGACATGGGGAAATGGTTGCGGGGGGTTGATTAGGACCCTGCATTTTGTGATCGATGAGTGTATGCTTGGTAAGGAATGTGGATCAGAAAGCCCTGTGGCGACTTTGAGGACCGTTGATGGGCTGAGAACGTGATTTTCGTAACGAGAAACGTGAGCAAGAATGCACGTTGTCTTGATTGTCTCTTCTTCAACTGCAGTAAGACCAATGGAAGGCAAAGAGTCTGCAGCCATGGCGGCAGTTTGTCTCGGAGAAACAGCGTCAGGGGACAAGTGTACACGACAGGACACTTACGTGTTATTGAAAATTCCACACCGAATCGTCTTCTCCTGAGACATTTCCTTCTTTCTGTTCCTGTAGGTTGACCGAGTTTTTGGTGTGTACTTCGAAACCAATGCGTTTGTGCTCCTTCGGAGATTTTCCATGATGAGGAGGATTGAAATCGTATCAGCCTGACCTTGAAGACTTCTTCTATAGAATCCGAGTCAATCACACCGACATTTCGACTCATTTTCAAGTGGTATGTGAAGTCATAGTCTCGGGCCGTTGTTCCTCGTGGTAGGAAAGGGCAAAGCGATTGGATGTATGTTACGATCCTCGGAAAGAAGAACGATAGCACACATCACAGAGGCAGACGTCAGATATCATCGGAACGCCATACCTCACTGCAGCCACCAGATCAGCAAATGACGTTTGAAGTATCGGATAGTGGATGAACCTCAGCGCGAGCTGATGTTGGTCTGTTGATATATACGGAATATGAGAATGCCAATAGGCGGCAGGTTTAGCTGGCCATGCTGCAGTGATATTGTTCGTAAACTTTGTTCGGCCGTGTACGTTGTACTCCGTATGCGCTTGTAACGGTCGTACAACTGAAGATGCTGGTCGCCGATCTTACATGCCAGCACTGCCCATAGAATAAGCTGGGGTTTTCCTTTAATGGCGTACTCATCTTCCAAATAACGTTTTGATCCATAAGTGAACTCCCGAAACCGAGACTTCAAGCTCAAGTTGCCGTTCACGGGACAAGTTTGAGTGATGGATTTGAAGCGTAAGCCATTCCAACGGCCCTTCTTGGTATCAAAGTGATTTGAGTGAGCAACCCTTTTTTCCGCTGGCACGCATTGCGGTGATACGAAACATGGTATACCCGCATGGCTCATGGCTCCATTCGATGTGAGACATTGCCAGTCCGTTGGGATTCGGGATTGACGTCAAGCAAAACTGAACCTGGGGCCTTGAGGACCCTGAATTTCCTTATTTGGATCGCATCTCAAAATGGGAGATATTAGCGTACAGTACTGGCCGATCCGGCCACTGGAAGAGAAAGGCTGGGGATAAGTGTCTCAGTTGCCAACTTGCCCACGTCGAGAGCATGGACCTGACTCCGATATTAATGGGCGAATCGGAAGGAAGCATTATGGTCAAGGTCTTTCAGACTGATAACTACCGGCCGAATGGGTCACTGAAGGAGTTCAATGGTGGGCCCCGGATGATGGTCCTTTGCATCCTATAGGTACACTGCTTGAAGACGAGAAGAGGTTATGTCCCGAGTGCAAGCGGATGGGGGTCACATTGAAAGAAGCATCTGAAAGCTTCGCTGCGGTTTCGACAGCCACTTGAGCCACAGTGCCACGTAAATACATGGCAGTGTATCGTTGGCGTACTGCCAGCGTAATGCGATTGGCTAGTGTAGTAGGATGTTGTACATAACACTCCATCGTTCACTGTCTGCAAGAACACGTACTGTGCCTGTACGTGATGGGATGGCCCCATGGAAGTCCTCGTTCCTGGATTCGTGTCTGACTCTGAAACGTGATGTCGGTACTCGGAAACTGCAGAAAAGGATCTCTCACTAGGGATCCGAGATGTAAGGTACCATTGAGGATCGCCAGTGTAATTCCGCTTGGGGCGACCAATTCCAGTCCAGTTGAGAAGCACAAGCACTGATGAAGGCCTTGGAAGCCTAGAAGGGCCGTAAAAGAGCTCGGGGGTCAGGGTACCGGTAGTCATCCCCGAACCATAGCCAGACCCGTGCTCACCTGGAAAGGAGACAACAGTCTACCGAGGAACAAACATAGCCCTCCTTGTGTAGACTGATATCTTTAGACGGGCACCGTCACCGTCACTGCCACTGCCAGAGGGTCAACAGCCGGCGGGAGATATGACGGAAGGTTCCCGGACCCGTCGATCGGCGGTGTTTCCCCGGAATTTCTCTCTTCCGAGCTATGTGAGGCTTTAGGAGGCTTCTAGGAGGCTTTAGAGGCTGCTAGGAAAATCGATAGCCTAGTGGAGATGGGCCCTAAAGGTCAGACATCGCCAATCGGAGGAGGTAGCACTAGAAACGGACCAGCATCAGCGGCAGTTAGTTGGAAGAAAAGGAAGGAAATGCAATTACCGAAAAGACTCCTTCTAGGATAGCCCCAACGAGGCGCGTACTGGGTGTTACACCCGCAGCACGTTTTGGGCGTTGCAGGGTCGCGAGTCACAATATCAACCCCAACAGAAGGCCGGCAAGAACGAGACATGCTAAAGAGTCTGGATGGCAATTTCCAAAAAGCCATCTTTCCTTCGGTCGCTGTTGTTGGCGAGACCTTTCGGTGTGGAGCAATCCCTCACCGACTTTGCTTGTTTTTCATTTGTTGTTGTGATGGAAAAACATCTAATATCAGTTGGTTACATGTTCCTTGCTCGGTGCCTCCATACCTCTTCACCTCTATCCAACTTGAGCCAACCTACCGCAGGTTCGAGGACTCGACCCAGTTGAGGACTCGAGATACCCCTTGTCAGGCAGATGATACCTCTGAATGTCGTTGGGAATGGAGGCAAAAAAACAAGGAAACTTGGTGACATCCGAAGTGCCCGTGATTATTAGGTACGGAGTCGTCTTGTTGCTGCGCGTCCAGAGCTGAGCTTTGGGAGAAGGAAGCTGAAAGTCTGGAGATGTCAGTCGCTGTGTTGCTGTCCCTAAACTCGTTCGGGATGGAGAGTGGAGGAGTTGAGGACTTGGCCTGGATTTTGGCAGCTACCTTGTTACGTAGGCCAGTGCAGCTTCTGCCAGGGACAAGCCTCAACGTCCACAACCCCGGCACTCGGGACCGGGGGCTATTCTTGGCGACCCACCCGCTCCACAGTCGAATTTTCCCGACCTACAGTGCGCCCAGCCGATCACCGTGTGCCAAGACATGTCGTTGAGATCGCGCCGCCCCCCTGCCCCGCCGCCCTAGCTCCCTCCAGTTCACGCAGGCGCAACCACACAGAGCAGGCCATTTCTATTTGTCCTTTCCTAAAACGGACAAGATGTAATTCCTCGTCTCATCAGAGCCTCAGCAGCCCAGTTCGAGCCTCCTTCCCCCTCGATTCTTGCCAGTCTTGCACATGTTCCCGTGTCGTTGATGAGCCGTGCTAGCTGACCTGCAAGAGGCAAATCCTACCGAAGACTGCGAGCTAGCAAACAACATTGGATGGATCCAGATGCGTCACGGTCATGCGGCAACCGGTCCGGTACAAGCACGCTAACGGTGAAATGACAGACAGGATGGCAATGGAATGGCGACACCTTCTGCTACTGCAGCCGTTGACATGTCCACACCACACGGACACACAACTTAATCACAACGCTGGAAATGGAAATCCCCAGGGGAATGGAAAACAATGGCCTTGGATGCCATGCCTCCATGCAATCCGTCTCGGTCACGATCCCGCTGTGCTCTCGGGCCCCACACATCGCCAGTTCCTCATGTCCATCGGAGGAGGCTCCTACTGGGGGCCTTCTTGTAATTCGGTCTAGCTATTCGAGGTACTCTCTCTGTATGGCGTGGTATGGCTCGGAAAGGGGCATCGACTACCGGCGAGAAATCAGCCATGTCATCCATGTCACGATTCGTTCCTTGTCCAGATGCTCATCATGTTCTCGTGCCAACTGCTGCCAGGGTCCTTCCTCGCAGGGACCGGGCAGACACATACCTCTACAGACACAGATACATCATCGTAGTATGTACCCCATCTTCTGGATGTTGCTTCCCCGGGACTAGTCCCGCCTCGGTCGTCACATCTCCTTCTCCTGCTCCTCCTCCTCCTCCTCCTCCTCCTTCTCCTCCATCTCCATCTCCTCTATTAGTCTCCCAGGCCTACCAGGGTCCTTGCTCAGCTGCTTTCCCATCACAATCTTCCACACGCCTTCACAGGAGTTCTAGCTCCCACACGGCTGCTTGAAGGCATATTTGAGTCGACTACACCCTCCTCCTCGTCAGACGGTTGCGGGTCCATTGTCTCGTGCCTCATCATTATCGGCATCCTCTATACACTTACACCCATTCGGTCTTCATCCCAAGAGGTTGCAAGTCCCCATACCCATACGTCAAGGCGCATCATAGCACGCAAAGTCAAGTTGATATAACGACAAATCCACTTGAGCTCCGTCTAGCTCCGTCCGATATCACATAGCTTACGCCATCCAGCTGGGTTGGGTTAACGTTTCAACATCCCTCGACTTGACATATACGCCAAGACAAGACCCCTATATCTCTAGGGATCCTATCCTCACCTGCTGCCCAACATGACGCAGTCAAAGGTTGTCATCTATGTGTTGCGTAGGGAGCTTCGCTTGTCAGACAACCCCATCTTCCACCACCTCGCCAACCCAGAGCCCAACCACGGTTTTTCACACCTCCTTCCTGTGTACGTCTTTCCTGCACAGCAGATTGACCTCTCCGGCTTCGTTCCAGAAGGAAGTGAAAACCCACATCCTGCTCCCAAAAGCGCTGTTGGGGGGTATGCAAGATGCGGACCATACCGTGCCAAGTTCCTGGCCGAGTCGGTTTGGGATCTCAAGACATCCCTTCAAACAAATGGCAGTGACCTCCTCGTCCGCGTCGGAGCATACAAAGATGTTGTAAAGTCGTTGGTCGAAGGGCTCAAGGCGAAGGATTGCCAAGTTGGAGCTGTATGGATGACAAGCCACGAAGGCTCAGAGGAGAAGAGTGACGAGAAGGCTGTGGCATCTTTTTGTGCAGACAGTGGCATAGACTTCAAGCTATGGGATGACGAGAAATACTTTATCAACGAGCAAGTTCTTCCCCTCATTGCGGATGTTAACGTAACAAAACTAACAAGCCTTGGTGTTACAGTCGAGATACAGGTATTACAGACCTCAACGATCTCCCCGATATCTTCACCACATACCGAAAACAAATAGAGCCCTTGCGGGAGAAGGCAAGGAAGACACTACCAGTGCCTGAAAAGGGAGCCTTGCCTGCATATCCCGACACAGACATGATTCCAAGTCAACAACCACCATTCAGCATCCCAGACACCTGCGAGGAATTGGTGGATGCCGTCGTCAGACCGGTTAAGAACTTGCTGAAGAACCTTCCAGACTTTCCAGAAAAGGCGGGATCATCCCACCCATTCAGAGGCGGAGAGACATCGGCTCATAAGCGAATCGACCATCTCGTCATGAGCGGAGGCATGAAAAGCTACAAGGACACCAGGAATGGCCTCCTTGGGCCAGAGTTCAGTACCAAGCTGTCTGCGTACCTTGCACAGGGATGCGTCACCGCTCGCCAGATCCACCACGCTTTGGTGGCGTACGAAGATGGAACGGATACCAAGTACCAAGGGGCCGATGGTTTTGCCGAAGGGGATAACCAAGGCACGGAGACCGTGAGAATAGAGCTCTTGTGGCGCGATTACATGAGGCTGTGCCACCAAAAGTATGGTGACAAGCTCTTTCGCATAGAGGGCTTCAATGGCAAGCATACCGATTACGAGGGCGAGGATAAGAAGCATGGGTGGAAAACTGCCAATACGAGCATAGCGTTGCCTGGACAGGAACCTACCCCTGAGAAGGTTTCGGAGATCCTTGCAAGGTTTAACGCCGGAACAACAGGCATGGGACTCATCGATGCGTCGCAACGAGAGCTTTTACACACCGGTTACACATCCAACCGGGCGCGGCAAAACGTTGCTAGCTTTCTCGCCAAGCACATGGAGATCGACTGGAGATATGGCGCAGAGTGGTACGAGATGCTGCTCGTGGATTACGATGTGTCTTCCAACTGGGCCAACTGGCAATATGTAGCCGGTGTGGGCAACGACCCTCGCGGTGCGGCTCGGATTTTCAACCCTGTCAAGCAGGCATTTGACTACGATAAGGATGGTACCTACGTTCGGGCGTGGGTTCCCGAGGTCGCAAACTTCGAGAACCTCGAGAATGTTTTCCAGGCTTGGACAGCCTCCAAGGAGGACCTGAAGACGGCGGGCTTGGATGACAACATCATGGTTACGGATCCAGTTAAGCCTATAAAGTTCAACCTTGACCACAAGCCATCCAAGGTCAAGAAACGGCCCTTCTTCAGGAAAAGGGGTCCCAAGAACCGAGATGCTCAGGCTAGCGCTGAAAGCCCGGGCAGTAGCGATGGCCATTCTGGCTCTGGCGGCAGTCCCGACGGCTCCGGTGGTAGCAACGGACCATCCGAGTCTAATGGCGCCGCCGCAGGGACTGACCAGGCGCAACAGACTTCTCAGGGTAGCAGCAGGTCACAGGCATCAAGCAACCATGGTGGACGCTCACACTCACACCACCACAACCACCACAACAACCATTACTCCCACCGCGGCAACGATTACTTCCGAGGCGGCGGTGGGCGCGGAGGTCGCGGCGGTGGAGGAGGATATTCTTCGTCTCAAGGGTACTACAACATTGGAAGTGGTGGTGGTGGAGGTTACCGTGGTGGTGGACGGGGCAGGGGCGGAGGGGGGTTCCGTGGCCGGTATGCTCCAAATGGGGGACCAGGTGGACATCATCACCATTCCGAGCAACAAGTAGCCTCACAAGTCCAGACTGACGCTTAGGATCCGTCAGCTGCTACTATGTTTGGTATGTTGCCGAATGTGATGACCACGTACCATCTGGACGGCTACTATCCTTATTTCCCTTCGCCGTTTCCTCCTTGCCAGCCTGCGTACGCTAACCATCATATGTAGCTGGGTTGAGTTTGTCGGGCCAGGTTGGTGGTGGAAGCAGAGGAGTTTGGAGAGGAGGGGCTTGGAGAGGAGGAGGTGGTGGAAGAGGAAGAGGAGGAGTCGAAGGAGATGAATCTTCCCGAAGACTCTCATTGTTCATTTTATAAGGACGTTGTGGACTTTCAGCCCAGTGGCAAAGGACGGAGAATCATCTATGGGAATGCTAAAGCGGAGCATGTTCTTTCCGCTACTGTTAGAGCGTAGTGTTTACTCTTGTATTCATAGATCTCTGATGCTTGTCTTGAAATCTTGCTTATCGGTATACGATGTAAGCACATAAACAGCGAATTGAAACAACAAACCCATACAAAGTCAGTCGGGTCCAATGATGACATGAATGGATAGTACGGCGATAATTCAGTTGGAGTCTGGTCCACATGTTGATCGATGGGATAGTTGTCGAAGTCATTACATAGAGGTAGGTAGAGGATGACTTGCTGGGGAGAAGGAAACCGCATTCGCTGTCAAAAAGATTTTCTTATCTCACCCCGCTCGTCACTCGTCATCAAATTAGTCAATGAACTGAAGCGAGCAAGGACTTTTTTTTCTGCAGAAGGGCTTGAAAAAGGACTCGGAAAGAACGCTCTTCAGCTGTGTCGGTTGAAGATTTTGGAAGTTGCAATCTCGTGGCTTGTCAACTGAATGTACCTCTGTTAGTGACTACAGGTTTAAGTATGCAGCGACACGCCTATCATTGGAGTCGTACTAACAAAGTGAACAATGTGAGGCTCCCACGTTCTCTCCTTAACATCCATGGTTTTCCGGATCTATCAACCCGGAGACTTTTGTCCGGGCTTATCACTCAATCACCATCGGCAGTCGCGCTTCAACGAAAGCTTCAATGTGCGAGCCAGACAAACACGAAAGGCGGATGCTCTCCTGTTGCTGGATGCCCAGTCCCATCACACTTGATCAGCTACGCGGGCGGTTTTCTCAACCATCTTTGTCCAACCTTCAATATGGTGAAGAGAAGGAACGACTAGTCACATAAGGTGGTGCAAGACAAGAGGAACTTGTGAAAACTCGATAGGGGCGTTCACTTGGGTTCTGGATGGAGAGCAGTTCCTTCCCTCTGCTGCATTCGGGTAAAGATATCGTGCCTACCTGTTTGGTTCACGCCGTATGGGACGCTCCTTCTTGCCAAATCAAGTTGATGTTGGAATTGTCGAAGCTTTCTTATGGCTAGCTGAATAGTAATCGTATGTTTTCTTTACTACTGGTTGCTCGTTCTCGGTCAGGCTGGCGATGTGGCGGCAGCTGTGGCTGATCGTGCATGATGCAGGCAGACCATCATTGCTTCTCCTCGCTGCTAGAGGCTTCTTCCCGGGTTTTCCTCACGAGAATCTACACCAAGTTACTTCTAGGTGTTTTCAGCTGTGTCTTCCCTTATCGAAGCCCCATTATCAATGGTGGTACTGAAAGTCTAGATCACAGTCCCGTCTCCTCTTTCTGGATTGCTTAGCAGCACTTCGAGTATGCCATCTTTCGATTCTCCCCGCCTTTGACATTTTTTTCTCGATGAGATTGGTAGCCTCGCGGTTTACATTGCGTGGCTTGGGTCTAGATAAGCCTCACGCAGAGGAAAGATGGGTCTAGCTGGCCTTGCCGACGACGATGTGGCTCAATTTGGGCTTTCGAAAGGCAGCTTTGCAGCGAGGCTTGCGCAAAATAAGCAGCCATGAACTTCTGGAGCAGTGGATAGGGTCCTCATGAGGGTGTGTGTGCGGCTTTTGGTGAGCACACCCTACGAGTGAGCCTCAACCCCTCAAGCGGCAACGATCCCGTCACTTCTTGTTGTACGGCTGGAGCATCTCCGCAACATCTCCTCGGTTAGAACAAGGCATCATTGGACAGATTTTCCCTAGGCGTAAGTCGTGACACGTCCTCAAAGCATTCGAATGGTTTGTCATGCTAATCAGTTCCCAACTCAGTTGTTGATTTCATTAGTTCGATAAGGCTTCGCTTTCAGAAGAACAGCTGGCACGCGCCACTCATACCCGAAATACTCTCGGCAGTACATTCACCGATTGTCTCGACAATCATCCTCATTTATTATCTTCGGGAACACCAAATACGAGAGTTCGTCCGAAGGCAAGCAGTTTACTTGCAAAATTCAACTTCGTATATGAAGTCGGTTCTCGCACGCCCCGTCACTATTCGAGAGAAATCCTTGTCAGTTTACTTCACCAACCTGTGCTTCATCATACTTGGTCACATATTCCTTTTCTTTTCCATTATCTCAATATTTGCTTCAGCAAGCAAAATGTCGTCTCCGCTGGATCAAGAGTTAACAGTGTTATGGGAACGGATTCACGTAAGTTAGCTCCCATGCTCCATACATTCCCTGAAGACTCTCCCTCAGGTGCTCTTCATGCACCCATACTCAGCAAGGCCTCTTGAGAGGTTAGGCGTGATATCTTAGTAAAATGAGGTTTTCGTTTTGCTGGTTTCAAAACTAGACATCTTTATTGTTCTAACCTTTATCATGGACCAACGATTGCAATGAATAACATGAATTAACATGAAGTTGTGCTTCTATGTCGACTTTTTCCTTGTTGCCAAGTCCCCTGATTTCGTCCACTGCCTTTTGTTAGGATACGACTTTCCAATTGCTAACTTCTTGATTTAATCAACTAGCAAGCTGAGAGGAGAAATTGGGTATGTGTCCCCCTCATAAACTCTCGAAGAAAAATGCCTTTACCCCTTTCCATTACTCACTCGAGTTTTAGGATGGTATTCGCGGTTGGGAACCTAGCCTTGACGAGCGGTATTTGATAGACATCAGGCATAAGGTACGTTTTTCCATGCCAACTTTTGAGAAGCTGCTCCAAGTTCTTTGACTAAGTTAATGTAATCATAGATAGTACGTGCTCGTAACCTGGTCGCTATGTCAGCGGATAACTCAGGATAGGCAAACCAATTAATAATCTGTGACCACAACTCTAAGCTGACTCTTGCTATAGACGGTTAGTCCTCAAAGTATGTATAAAAGCTAACCACCTCGACGTATGCTAACAGCATTTTGCACCTTCAGACCGAAGTCAAGAACTATAACTCTTGTGCGAAGAGGGCGCCTGGATGGGCTTATGACAGTAATGCACCTTTGCCCATTTTCTCATATCGACATGCGCTCGAGGAGACGGAACCCGGGAGTATCTTTCAGCTCATCCCCCGGGACGGAAGGATTGACCTCTCCTTCAATGGGAAGTGGTTCTCACAAAGAGACGCCTTGCACAACTCAATACCCAACCTTAACCGACTCGCGGGCACCGATACAAGATGCTTATTGGATAACCTGAAACAGTCCCTACATGACCTCGGACAGTTTGGTGTACTTGATATTTCGGACTTTGATCCTGGTTCGCATGACTGTGTGAATTACCGGCTCTCAAAGAAGCACATTTACGTCAGCACCGTGAAGGATGGAGGGTGGCATTTCAATCCATATGTCAGGCGAACCTGCAGACTCTTGGAGACGGGAACCCAGATGCTGCCAAAATGTCCGGCAACGAAGAAAACTGCTGGCTGGAACCGAGTCATGTAAGTAAACAGTGCTCTACGAGTAACAAGTAAGTTATCACTGGCCACTATCAGACTAAACTTATCCAGACAGGTACGAGGCCTTGCCTTGGCTTTGATAAGATCACGGGATCCCTACTTCCTACTTGCATTTCGTCGTCAAGAATGTGACGGCTGTCCAGTTGCGGATGCTATCGATATACATCTCGCATGTGAGCGCAGGGGTGGCACGAGCGCAACAAATCCGTACTCAACTTGTTCAACCGCATTTCACATCACCTTCTACGAGATGATACCAACTGTTGAAACGATACACGATATGCATCTAGGCGATGAGGAGAATACAAGAGTTGAGGATAGAGAGAAGAACAATATAGCAGCCACGGAGTCGCTGGTCAATACGTGCGAGAATAACAACATCAAGGTTGGGCATCTTTACGAGAAGCCTCGAACAGATGCAAAGGATAGTGGGATACCAATTCCAAGGCCCCGGGCCTTCAGACAAAGCGCCTTCACTGTGAGTGCTTAGCCCGTTATGTTTCTTTCTGTCTTCTATTCCTTTATCACGTTGCCTCGGTTTTTTTCCTTGTTTTCTTTTTTTCTCCAATTATTCTTTCACTTCGCTTACAACTCAACGCATTATAGGTATTCACCGTCGCGAATATTCCAGAAGTTATGGTATGATGATCGCCAACCTGTTGCCAAGTGGACGAGACAAGCAACTGATTTGGTTAATAGCCTTACCCATCAAACCCGAGTGAAAAGGAACGTTGGACAACAATATCGTTCGCTCCCACATCGTTCTTCAACGACACGGACCAGTGGTTTTCCCCAGATCATCGACAAGGATGGCCATCTGACGTGGTACGTGGCTACAGCGGAATGGCTGTCGAGCTCTACACAATAATCAAGGGCCTTAGAACGGTGGAGACTCGATGGCAAGAGTTGGAACGATATATCAGTGGCCTAGTAGTTCAGGATTTCATGAACCCAAAGGACTACTGCAGTCTTTTGTTTGACGACGAAACCTTCAGCCGGTCAAGACTGTATTTCTGGATTATTGGATTTATCATTGAGGTTCAACCTTGCATTGAAGACAACATCACCCAGTGGAATCTTTACCAACGAGCTCGAATACAGCCCTTGCTCGAGGACCCAGCCTCCAGAGACGCACCCGCATTTACGAACACCGCTGAAAGGAGCCATACCGATATAATCAGGCAGTATGATAAGGAAGGCAACCAGATCATACAAGATCTCGAAAACCTCAAGAAAAGATTCGATGCAATAGCGAAGAGCGTACAGGCATTGCGGGACGGGGTAAGGCCCATGCGCTCTTTTGATACTCTATGGCTGCTTACGTTCTCAATACAGCTATTCAATGCCAGTGCCCTTATGGAAAGTAGATCCGCTACTAGACTGGGCCAAAACGTTCAGCTCCTCACCTACGTGAGCATATTCTATCTGCCTCTTGGCTTCTGTGCTGTAAGTCCTCTTACTCACGCTATTGACTGGGCCCATACCAACGGCATTTACAGGCTCTCTGGGCGGTGCCAAACATTGACCAATTTGACACTCGAAAAGCATTCGTAATCGCAACATGTATTGTCTCTCTTGTTACACTTACAGTGGTCTTCAATATGGGCAACATATCGGAGGTTCTTGGTCTCACATACTCCCATTGGAGGAAGAAGGTGTTGCAAGCTATGGAAAACGATCCAAACACAAAATGGCAAGATCGCAGGGGGATGTTTGATGAGTTTCCGCCCAACACCGAGCGTAGAGTCGCCTCAGAGTGGTGGATAGCTCACTATCAAGCGTATCGGCTAGGCCGAAAAGTGAAGGATGGGCTGAAGACACTGAAACGTCGTTTCACCGGAAGGGAAGCTAATTCAGATAGTAGTCCAGCAAGCGGGACAGGGAATGTGTAAGCTTGACGGGCAAATGTTTTTTGTTATCAGGTGTGAAGGAGCGGGTCTACGAAGAGACAGGAGAATCTCGTTGAAGCCTCTTTACCGGCAGATCTCAATTAGCATGGAAGGCATCTTGCCAGGGAATTCCGTCTCAGTTAACAGTACGGCACAAGTACCAATCATGTCCATTTTCTATCGATATCATTCGGTATTCTTTCGTAACGGCTATGGGGATTGATGTTTTGCACTTCATACCTCAAATCATCTCTGCTTGCCAAACCGACAGCTCTTTTACACCGCCGACTCTGCAAGGCTCAATACGTCATCCAGCGCCAATATCTCGTACGACCCCAGCCTCCATCCCAATCCAACATTCGGGTCCTCCGGTGTCCTCGCCGCTGTCGCAACCATGTAATCCGGTCCCATTGATCGCAAACACATATTAACATCCTCAACCTTCCTCCCCCTAAACCGTATCTCAAACCTCCTAAGCACCTGTGCATCCTCTCCCTCCTCCTCACCCTCCTTCGTCTCAACAGCCGGCACATCCCAACCCGGCGTCGGCCTACTCGGCCTAAAATACCTAAATTCCAACTCCCCCAACCACTCAGCCAGCAACGCCTCACCCGTCAACTTCACATACGCCTCTCTCAATGCCCAAAGCGCATAAAAAGCCCTCAGCTTCCCATCCGCCACCTGCTCCGGCGTCGGCCCTGTGCCTTCTTTACTATCACCCCTAGGCACCAACCCCGGCACAGCGCTCAACACCTGATACTTCAAATAACTCGTCTCCCCCACCGCAAAAACATCAGCATGCATATCCACAAAACTGCCCCAGCCTTCCTTGCGGATAACCTCTTGATCGCGATCTCTCCTTTCTGAAGTGCAGACAACATCCACGCCAACCTGAACCCCCTCAGCCCGCCCCGGATTGGGGTAGTCCGCCACAGCCACGAGCGCGACTATCCCGGCCTGGTGCGACACGTTGAAGGAGACCGGCTGCGCACCAGTCAAAGGGTCGCGCCAGATGGGCTTGGTGGTGCGCTCGTCGCGCGCGAATCCGGGCGTGGTGGATGACCAGGGAACGCCGGCGAGCCGCGCGATGGCGTACCGCTTGAGTAGAGCGGAGGCGAGGGCCATTTTGGCGTCGCGGACGTGGAAGTATTTGAGCACGGAGGCGCGCTCGGTGGGGGTGAGGAGGGAGAGGGGGCGGGATGCCTGGATTACGGGGTTAGTGAGTTGATTTCATGTTTTGAAGTGTTTGGGTGTGGTTTCGAGAATGGTTCGAACGGAGAAAGGGTACACGCGCGGGGACAATCATGTTCGGTTCAGGGGTTTGTTTACATGGACTTCGAGATCGCGGGTCTTAGCGGCCGAGGGGAACCAGGACCGGGTGTCGAGGATCCACTGGACTAGGACGGGTTTGTTTGGTGTTTCCGACATCTTGTACCGCTTATTTTTGGTGTTTTGCGTTTTAGTTGTAGGTAGGTGGTGATTGTGAGTTGTTCTTGAGACGGTTTACTTCGGGCTCGATGGTTCGATTTTGGTTATGGACATGTTTCAGACATCAGCTCATTCGGCGGTTTGTGATGAATTGAAGCATGGACATGGGATGATGATTCGGGAGGACCGGAACAAGGCAGACAAGTGTTGAAACAAGTGAAAGTGAGTGGGAAAGTAGCCGAGCTGACGAGCTGACTCGGCCCCCGCAATGGTCCCGGTCGCACAATCATGCAAGTCCGGGAGTGGTGGCGGAGATCCGGGTCGGTGACCCACACCTGCCCGGAGCGGGACTCGCAACTATTTAAAGCAGCCAAATCTCCACCGCAACTTCACCACGTTCCCTCTTTCCTCTTTTCTCTTTTCTCTTTTCTTTCCTCATACCCCCGACTGTTTTCCCTTCGGGGGTATCGTCGTCCGCCTTCCTACCAAGCACATCGACCAAAAGTCATCATGTTGTCTCCCGCCGAATGACTTTTCCATCATCATCAACCTCAACCTCGATGCGCCCAGGACGACCATCCATGTTTCCTCAGTTCCGCCAACCGGTACATTTCCCAATGCGCCAGTTGGTGTCGAGCACCGAGTTGAAACACCCGGTTTCATAACCAACCCGCGTTCCGCCCAGGGGTTGCGAACAGAGAACCAGTAAGCGGCGAATCCGTTTGCAGACCCGAAAGCGCCGAGCGCCCCGTCGCTCCGCCTAGGGTTCGCGGTTGTCAGTAAGCGACGATTACACACCCAAAGCGTTGAAAGCGACAATCGTTCCGCCATTGGGTCGGTGTTCCCCGACTTTTCTTTCTGGATCCCGGCCTCTGAGGAAGCCGGGGGCCGGAGTTCTGAATTTCGGGTCGGGATGTAACCACCCGCATCACACCGGCGTCGAGCGATCACTTACCCTGCTCCGTTGGATTTTGTTTCACTTTTTTTTTTCGTGTGCCACGCGATCACGGGAAAACCGGTTTCGGTCCCAAGAAAGCTGGGACTGGAAGACTATTCGAGACGATTTCCTGCGTCGAGCGGGAAGGGAGGCTTCGCGTCGAACTAGCCCGGAAGACTCCTGCTGGAAGGCCTTGAGCTCTTACTCTGAAGAGCTCGGCTGAGGAGGCAGTTGGTAGTTCTTTTGCTCTGTGCTAGTTCCGCGGAGTCGGCCAGTTTCCTCCTTCAACCACTCTCTGTCTCCCTGCTGGAAGGGCTGCGGTCTTTTCTAGTCTCCAAAAGGGATCAGGAAGGATTTCCATGCCTCTTTTTTCCGACGACTGTCTGAGGAGGCGTTGATTCTCCGCCGGAAGTGCGCCTGTCGCAACACAGGAAGGGCCTGAGGCGATGCGAATCCGCTGGAAGGACGGGTTGTCAACCCCCCAAAAGAGGTAGCGGCGACCTGAAGCGAGGATGTTGACGGATTGAGTACCCTTCTTTTCGAAGATTGAAGAGAGTTTGAGACGACTACATCAGCCCCTCATAACGCCGAGAGTGGGGCAGCCCGTTGAAGCAGCTCGGGAAAGAGGCTTTTGTCTGATGAGGAGAAGGGCTTTTGGAAATTGCTGTGGAGGGTTCCCTTGCTGAAAGTCTTTCTTTGTTGTCAAGTTCCTCGAAGGAACAGAAAGAAGAGACGAGCCTGAACCTTTACGATGGTGCGTGGGATTAAGGACGGATGGACATCTGTCTGAACAAATACAGGCTACACCAAGAAGGCCATTTCGGTATACGATATATCCACTTCAGTCAAAACACATTACTATGCTTTTTTCAACTTACTAATTGCGTGATGTTGTTTGTGACTACCACGTTATGTAGATGTTATTTTGGATTGAATGTCATGAGTCGCCGTATCCAAGCGTAAAGATTCATTGACATTGATGATAAGCAGATAGTTTTATGCTGTGACATGAGCGATGTGAAACCTCAAGTTCATCAGTACCAGCCTTACACTTTCCACAACAGAAACTCAAGAAACCAAACACCAACCTTGAGGTTTCCTCCCATCCCATCTAGGCACCCGCACCTACCTACCTTCCGCTCCATCCCAACTTAACCCTCTGACAAGCATATATAAGCTCCTTAATAAGCACCCACTATCACCAACAACCGCTCGGTCGGATATCGCAACGGTCTACCGTCGCAACACATAAAAGATACCTGTCGGTTCGGGAACGATGATGTACATTCAAGTAACACACAGAGCGTTCCACATCGTTAGACCACGTCCACTTGCTTCACAAGTAAGGATCTGTTAGAATTTGCAGCTTCAGAAGAAGGTAATCACAAAACTAAAGAGGCGTCGAGACGGTTAACCGATGCGTGCTGCTTGATTAAGCGGTTGTTGGTCTTTCTTTTGAAGTATATTCTTGTACCCTCTTCGGAGATGGAGGAATGGATGGGGAGAGGAGGTCGGGAGGTCATAGGTTCGGACGCTCGTACCGTAGTGGGAAAATCTGTTTCCAGACATGCGTTGTGGTTGTTGGACAATAACCACAATCAATATCTAAAACCCAATCCATCTTTCTTACAGGGGGTAAGCGCTATACTATAGTAGCCTTGAATTTGGACCTAGGTTGGGTCCGAAATCGAAAATTTTCAAAGTCTCAAAGTCCCACCTTCCCCCTGATATTCAACATCCCCTTTATCAACGGAAAGAACTAGCTATTCTCCCAGAAACAATTGGCTCAGTGGCCAAGCGGTTCTTGACGTAGTTCTTCATCGTGATATGCTCCATTCGATTCCTATTCGTGGCCAATTTTTTGAAGCTATTCCGACAACGTCGGCCTTCACGACCAGGATAAACCTAGGGCTAAACACAGGCCTTCAACTTAGTAACTTCCAAAGTACTCAAGTAGAAGACCTCTAAGGTACTAAAGTATAGAAGGTAATAGCCTATACTTTTGACTTTTCAGCGGTTTGGGATACAATCAATGTTTGGAAAACAATTCTTGTTTTCTTTACATACGTTGTCTGCCAGACAATGTATGTTGAGACTCAGGGTTTCCCGCTTCGGTATGACCCTTCTTTTTTAACTTCTTTTTTCTTCTTGCTGCTGTCAATGTTCATGTTCAAATGAGTCCAACTATGATCTTGATAGCTACTTTGAGAAGCAATGTAAACGCTGTATCAATGATTACGCTGAGTGGCACGCATTTTCTACCTTCTATGTATTCTCCACTGTTAACTCCCTACGTTCTATAGACTACACAGCGTCATGTTCATCCTGAATGTCTGAATATCTCCAAAACTAATCCGTCTTCGAAGGCTTAGGTCTTGGTGCTTTGATAGAGAATAGCACGACATCGTACTCGCCAGATGTCTCCTCTTCCTTCTTCTCGGCCTCTTTCTCGCTCTTAACGCCATCCTTAGACTCCTTTTCATCCTTGTCTGCGGCTGGCTTCCTGACCTCATCACCATTGACATCCAAGGTAACAACGACGTCCTTTGTGTCCAAGCTCCCATCCTCCGTGTAGCCCCACACATCCTTAAGCTCCCTACGAACCAGACCGGTCAGCCAGACGGACCCGGTGACGCAAGGGACTAGGTATAGCAACGCAGGCTGCCCGTGGTTAAACACCTGGAGCATCGTCAAGGTGAAAACCATGCCCAAGGCATAACCCGCTACCGAAGCGTAAAAGTAGGGCTTGGGAAAAGCGGTTGCGGCTCTGACCGCGCCACATGCTGGGTTTGGCATCAGGTTGCCCAGCTTGGTGGTCCAGAAGCGGTTGCCCCATTGGCCTTCGGATTCCACGAATGGGGCTTTGGTCCGTCGGAACTGCGTCTCGGTCGTGGTAGTAACTGCTTGATCCGTAGATAGGGTCTGCTCGGAAGACGCTTCGATAGGCTGATATTGGATTTGCCTCTTGTAAAACATGTACAAGTCGAAGCGAAGGGCAAGCGCCATGAGCAAACCAGGCACGACAATGTCTCCGAGCCCGAGCATGCTGAAGCCGGAAGAGCTCTTGAAGACGAGCTTGATTGGGGCGTCAACCTTTTTGGCAACAGTGATCATGAATGGGCTATAGAAAGCTGGTCAATATCTGGTTAAACTTGTCTTGGCTGAAGAATAGGAGGAAACATACGTATAGAACACCATGACGATATCATAGAAGAAGAGACCCCAAAGAACAGCGGTACCGATACCGAAAGACGTGGGTGAAAGCATGCCGAAAGCAGCGTAGCACATGGCAGCTCCAAGAATGTTGGAAAGGACATGCCATTGAACAAGGTGATAAGCAGTGGTTATGAAGATCGAGACTAAGAAGCCCAGTAGATGGTTGAACTTGATCTGCGACTTGAAAGAGCCGACGCCATGAGCCGCAAGACGGACTGTCCACTTTTCCGTAAACAGGTGCCGGATCTCCCAGGCAAGTCTGTTGATTCCACTAGGCAGTGGTACCCTGGAAAAGACACCGGGGAAAGGCGACTTCTTGTCGGTGATCATGGCCTGGTTCGTCGTCGGGTCGACCAGTAACTGGGAGCGGCGTTCTGGATCGACATAGTAGAGTCTGTTGCTGCGATCTGACCACACGCTTGGGAAGATGAAGCTGGTAAGGATCTCCAAGGCGTCCCCGGACAGCTTGCCGAGGCCGGCGATGCCAGCAACGGACATGTAACCTCGAAGTATCTTGTTCAACAGGTTGGGATCCTTGAGCCACTCTAGCAAATAGTAGAGTCCAATGAGAACAGCGCCGGCCAGGATAGGAAACATGATGGCATCAGAGGCAGTCAATCCTTCAGTGAACTGCTCGTCTTCCTTTGACTTCTTCTTCTTGTCCTTGTCTTCGGACTCTGCTGGGGCAGCGGAGGGAGGTCGGCGGAGGGAACCATGAGCACCAAGCCATATTACGGTCAAGGCGCCGAAGATAACTTGAGCATCAAACAAAAGCACTTCTGGCCTAAGGAGCATCTCCCAGTGAAAAGTATATGGTGTGGCATTTGGGACCGGTGTTGAGGTAGCGCCCATCGCGTTGACGGCCGGAGCTTCAGGAGAAGCCATGGTGATATCCAACTTGACTTGCGATAATTATGCGCCTCTATTTGTGGGAATATGTTGCAGCATAGAAGATACTGACACCGAGCTTCGGCTGTTGTTGTGGCTGCAAGAAAGAAGAGACAACGTCTTCTTCGACGTGAGATGTTTAAGTTGGGTTGGTGTTGAGGTGAAACTGCGTGTCCAACCTGGAATGGCGGAAGCGGCCACGGTTTGTTGTCGTTGCTGCCTCAAGTTACAGGGCTGAGAAGGGTATTTATAGCGGTAACACGCTAATTCTCGTACAGGGGAAGAGCTATCTCCGTTTGTTTGCCCCGCTATTTCGTCACATCCAGGCAACTCCCTAGAAATTGTTAGAGCAACAATAGAGTCTCGCTTCCCTTGAGTTCACTCCTGTTGAGGCTTTCACCCAAACATCAAGACCATCAACATCGGGTACCGTACGCATTCACTGCTCACATCTACTTGTACTACCCTTCACATCCAGTTATCGAAGAGGCGCGCGAGTATCTAGAGACATATCCTTAATCAGCCCATTTGCAGCTTGCCACGCAGTACCGGACACCACTTTTTCACATTATGGCGTCCGATCCCATGTCAGTAAACAGTTCAGCAAGGGAGCCGCCTGTGCCTCCGGGGTTTTCAGGGGCAGACGAGCCCAAGTATGGAGGATATACACGGTTCGAGCTTGAACTGGAGGTATGATTGATATACTTTCTTAACTTAGGTACGTTATACTAACAAAATACTCAGTTTGTTCAAGCACTTGGCAACCCGCTATACCTGAATCATCTCGCTTCCAGGAAGCTACTCAGCAATCCTGCCTTCATCGCCTACCTTGATTATCTCCAGTACTGGAGCCGCCCACCTTACCTCAAGTATATCACCTACCCTGGACCTACCTTGAAGAACCTTCAGTTGCTGCAGCAGGAGAAGTTCAGGCAGGACATCATCAGCCCAGACCTGGTCGAGCGTCTCAGAATAGAGGGCATGAAGGCCGGGATCGACTGGCACCGAGAGAGTTTTCCAAGCACGACGTAGCTTGTGCAGCTAGAAGGATACCATGGACGGAAATGAGCAGGAAGTGACCTTTGACAGAGAGTACCGCACAAGTTCATTTTGATGTAGGATACCTCACAAGCAAAAACACAAAAACAAAAATGCCCCAACGCCAAGCAATGCCCCCAATACCATGTATTGATGATCCGTCCAGACCTGTACTGAAGAAACTGGCTTCTTCTAGTTGTTGTCTCTCCACCGGTGCCCGCAAGTCATACACTGCAAGATCATGTTAGCTTCTTACTCCTTCCTATATATCCGCAACTCCAGTCTTACCTTGTAGAACGTCGTCATCGGCTCATCAGCACTGCGAATCTGGACCTGGAAGAAGGCCGCCTCGTTTCCATTGCAGGTTCCGCTGTCACACTGGACCTTGCCCTTTTGTGCATTGTCCCAAGCGCCTGGACCACCAAACACGTCTTCCTTCTCCTTGCGAGGGAAGTTCTTGCGCGAGTAGATGGGCTTGTCGATGGGGTGCTCGTAAGGGCAGGTTCTGCACTCGAGCCTGTTGCCACCCGTGTCCGCTCGGGAGAGGATGAGGAGGTTGGCGCAGAATGGGCAGACTGTAATGGGCGTTAGTTCTGGTGTCCTAGTCTTTGTGTGTGAATTTACACTTACAAACGATAGGCATGTTTGCTTATGGCTGAAAGGACCGAGTTTATTGGGTGTTATCGGCCGTTATGGAGAGTGAGTGAGATGAGTCGAGAGGTTGCCAGAATTTTTGTTGACGATTCTGATGAGATGTGGCGGCGCCGTAAAGTTTGGTAACTTTGAAATAATGATGAGCCAAAACCGGTGAATTGCTACCACTTGCTGATTTTAAATGTCGTGATATAAATCTTCAAAGACCAAACCATTCACCGGCGAGGAGGAGATCTGAAAAAGTGATACAGATGCGGGCGATTAATTCCATAAACCTTAAATGTAGCACTCGGATTTTCATTGGTCAGATGTATCGTCAAACAGCCCCACCTGTCTGGTCAGCGGTGCCTGGACCCAACTGCCCGCCCTGTTGTACCTGTGCTGGGGTACGTACCCACTGACATACGCAGCTGGGCCCAGCGTCCTGATCCCCGCAGGAGCCGACCATTCTGTGACACCAAGGACGGGCACTGCCACTGCCACCTCCTAACCAGCCCGTTAGGTAAATGCTTCATACAACCACCACGACTGGCGATATCTCCTAAATACACAAACAGTCGTTCGCCGCCCTCTTATTACCTTGAGAATCTCATTGAGCGTTACGCGATCCCGGATCCCTTTACACGAACCGGCCGATTACCTGATTCGACAGCCTGGCCACCTCCATACCGTACATCCACTCTCCCCGCCGACCCATTTCCACGATTCCCGCTCGTAATTAGCGATTCCAGGCCAATCTTACTCTCGAAAACTCTCGCCGTCATCCCTCTTTGTTTTCAGACGTCGCTTTCACTACTTGTGCTTTCTTTTGCAACCAAGAAACACCACCCGCCGTTTCCGAGACAACCAAGTGACCAACCAGTAACCATGGCCGGAAAGGACGAAGAACACGAGGTTCGTACCACACAAGCGCCCTCTCTCCTCTCCCCGTTACTCCCTTCTCCCCGTTCTTCCGCGCAAAGTAACTATCTACAGAAAAGCTAACCCTCACGCTCCCGAAATATAGGGCGCCTCCGTTGGCGAGCAGCTCATCGAAGCCTGCCGGCGTAATAACACCGACCTCCTCTCCGAGATCCTGTCCGACAAATCCGACGAAGAAATCTCCTCCCTTTTGAACACCACGACCACAGTAATGGGCAACCACCTCTACCACGAAGCCGCTCTCCGCGGCAACTACGAGATAATCGACATGCTCCTCGACCAACCGGGATTCGAATGCGACCCTGTCAACCGCCTCGAGGGCGACACCCCTCTGCACAGCGCGATCCGGTGGATCAACAGCGAGCCCGAGGCGCAGCGCGAGTTTGGCAACGAGCTGGTGGACATGATGCTGGAGGCCGGGTCGAACCCGCGGGTGAAGAACAAGGGGGGGTTGACGGCGCTGCAGCTGGTGGATCCGCGGAACAAGGAGCTGAGGGAGCTGATACAGAAGCATGAGTATGCGTTGTTGAATGCGGGCGACTTTGTCAGTGCGGAGGATGTTAAGCCACAGCAGGGCCAGCAGGCTGTTTTGGATGTGGAGGAGGAGGATGAGGATGCTGAGTTTAGTGGAAGTGATGATGAGGAAAGAGCTGAGTGGGAGAGGAGGAGGGCGGCGAGGAAGTGAAGGGTTACAAGGTCTTGCTGAAGAACAACAGGGGACTTGGTGGGACTTCTTTCTGAGCCATGTCTATATACCCGAAGAGACACCAGAGCAACCATACAAAGCAAACGCTGTGTGGAGCCGCGGACCAAACGTCGCCGTTGATATCTAGGTTGTCTCTTACGGCCCCTACATATCAAGCTAGCATGAATATCGGGCTGCTGAAGTACGGTTGGATTTATGCTTGTGCTTATTGCAGCATGTAAAGCAAGCGATATCACTTAGACTCTAGAGCGGAGCAAATGTTTTCAATACAGATAGGGAAGTTGGAGATATCAGATCAATAGTTAATCAACATATACGTGATCTTACCTAACTCGATAGACTGAAGCCAGGGGTCTGTTGCTTCTTAAGCGTTGTTTTCTTTCCCAGCAAGACACATGAGGGGAAATCGGGAAGTACTGGTGATAAAAGAGTGTTTTAGGGTATAAGACTAGGTAGGTAGTACAAAACAACGTCTATCGACCTCTAGTCAACATCTTTACCAAACTGTTCAATCCAGCATGCAGTATAAAACTCAACAGGTCCAAGCAGGTGATAACCAAAGCCAACGAGAAAAATAAAAGAGTGTTTGAACGCCAAGCCACGAAGAAAGTAGGGGTATAGTATCAAGTCAACAAAGGGATCTCCAACCCGCAAAGCCCAGCCCGAAAGGTAAACAAACCATCAGCACCAGAAACCCATCCACATCCACACCAAAACCAAGGCACCTAAAACCCCAACACCAGGCTGCGGTACCATCGTCGCACCACTCGACCCCTTCGGATTAACACTCTCAATATACGTCCGATTCTGCACCCTCTCCAAAATCTCCCTCGTCAGTCCCCCACCACTGGCTATCGTCCTCAACTCCTCCCCAAAGATCCTCAGAATATTCGTGCTCCTTCCCCTCGGACAAAACACCACCTCCCACCCGCCTCCATTGGGAATAATGAACGTGCTGGTCTGGTCATCAAACGCATAGCTGTACGCGTCCGGACAGACCGTCTTCGCATTCTCGCTGTACAAGCTCGGGGTACAAACGCTCGGATCATCGTACTCGCCCGTGCAGCAATCCTCGGGGTTCCCCGTCGCCGCGCAGGCGGAGAGGCAAGGGTCGAACACGGGGCGCTGGATCGAGTCGTCCGGGTACGGGTAGATGCCGTCGCCGGGTTTCGAGGGCGGGTATTCTTGCAGGTCCCAGGGACACCAGCCGCCGACGGTGGGATTGGTTTGGTCGGGTTCCCAGGGGATGGGGAAGGTCTTGTTGGTGTAGTAGAGCCCTGATCTAGAGGGCGGGTCGAGAAAGCCGGCGGAGGCGATGCAGACGCAGTTGGTTAGGTTTGGAGGGATCCAGGTTGTGTTGGCGGCGGGTATGTAGATGATGCCGAGGGGCAGGTTGTAGCCGTCTACGAGAGAGATGTCGTAGAAGGTCTGGTCGGAGTTTATCCCGCCGATCAGGTTGAATTCGGCGAGGGTTACTGGGACTTGGCCCTGTTGTTTTGAAAATTGCGTGAGTACTCAAGTGACATTGGCTGATAAAAAAAAAGGTTATGAAAGAGTGAACTGCTAGGAAAGCATACCGTAAACTCGCAGTCAAGCCTGCCAAAGCAGTCTCCTGTCATGCAAGCTGCGCCATTTCCATTCACGCCATTGAGGTTGCTTGGCCCCGTTCCCTCGTCGTTGAACGAGCAGTTGGTCCGTCCCCATACCCTGCCCTGCCAGTCGGGACTGACGAACAGTGGCTTCGTTTGGCCAGGAGGAAGCTCGAAGCCGCCAACTCCGGGCCCGATACCATTCTGCGTTCCGATCCCAGGCCATATCGTATCAGGGCAGCTGTTGGTGATGACGATCGGTATAGGGGTCGGGTTTGGCGGGGTCGAGGTCGGATGCGAAGTGCCCTTTAATGTAGAGCTAGGAGGTTTAGGTACAGAGGAGGCGATCGATGTAGGACTGGCAGCGGGAGGAGGCTTCGACGTAGGAGCAACAGCAGGAGGAGGCTTCGAAGTGGGACTCACGATAGGAGCCTTTGAGACGAACGTTGTAGGGAGGCGAGTTGAGTTGAAGCTTTGGGCTGCCACGCCGGTGGTTTGTCCATGGAGGATCAGTAGGAAGCCCAGAGCACCCCTCATGTAGCTTCCGAGACTGCCCCCGCGAAGTTGTTTGTAGGTGGAGGGCGAGTGGTCTTCGATATCCGGTTTCGGTTTTCGGATACCCTTCTGACCAGGCGCAATGATGGTAGGTGACTTTTCGGTGACCATGGTGTTGTCCGTCTTCTCGAGCGGTCACCAAGAGAAGATCAAGTAGGAAGCAAAGGTAAAGTGGGCGGGATGATAATGCGCTCTGTCTCAATGAGTATTTGCTAGTAAGGCGCCTTTGATGATAGGGCAAAAGGGGTACCCAAAATTTCCCTTGCGGAAGAAAACTCAAAACCACACCGGATGAAAGAAGGGAAGCGTCAAAACGACCGACGAGGCATGAAGGATATAGGGCTATTTTGGAGATCTAGAGAATTGCTGTGAGGTGTACGATTCGTAGTGATCATGAAACTTGGGTAGGTTGAAAATGGGCGACTAAAAGGAAAAGACAAGGCGATGTAGGTCCTCGCCAGGTTTCCAACTTGAGTTCATCTTGACTGAAGCTTGATACCCACCCAAGTGCTTCCAAGAACTGATCTCAAGGCAAGAGATACCTGAGCTGAGGGAGCTGTCAGTAAGCAACGACTCATGATTCGCCATTGTTTCGTGTGGTGGCCACCCTCCTTCATCACAGACGCCGAATGAGAAAGTTGAGAAGGAAGTCATTGCCAGGTTGATAAACACAATGACGCAGGGACGGTTAAAGTCGGAGACCCTTCCTTCATCGTGACCGGTGTCATCCCGTGTGCCATGTGCCATGCTAGAAGTACCCTTGGCATACCTCCCACTGGGCCTGGATCGCACGGACCTCGTCCAGATTTCATTTTCTCCCAGAGTGCCACTCGCAAACCCCGGATTTTCCAAGCGGCTGGGACAGGCACAGGGACCGTTAGGTGGGGGTTTGACGTTGTCCGGTTCCACTATTAGGGCATTTTCACGTGCTGATGTCTCGACCGTGGACCGGCCCAAGAGGAAGAGCTCTGCTTCGTGGGTTGAAAAAATGAAGACATATACACTTTCTGAAGGATGAATTAGATAGTATCTGTTTCAACTCGTATAGATTCCCCCCTACTCACTCGTGTTTCCCCGGGGCATCCAATCAGTCCCTATCTTTTTCTCAACAACACCTCATCCTTGTTTGAAATGGTGGTCAACTCGCCTGCTGCTTGGACAATCCGCTGTCATGCTACGTTCAAAGGTATCATTCACGATCCGAAATGAAAAAGTTAAGAGAAAGAAAACTGTTACCCATCTACCCAGATACGACTCCCCTTTTATCTGAACCTCGCGCGGCAGCGGCCCATGACCTCTCCTTGGCACACCAGCTCAGCGCTGAATTCGGAACCGTCCAAAGTGAGATAAATATCGAAATAGACACGGTAGAAGGTACCCTGTGGTGTGTCCATACGCTCGAAATCCTTCTCGAGGTTCTTGCGCGACAGATCCGACGTGAGCGTAACCACTTCCTTGATCCCTATTTTGGCACTGTCAGTTTTCATCCATGATCAAATAGCAGCACGCATGACTCACTTGGATCTTTGGTATACTCCGGGCAGACATCATCGTCGCAGGCATACAAGATATCTTCGTACATGAGAGTAGCACCAGGTGCCACTTGACGGAAGAAGGAAACCTTGACCGGCTCGCCAATCTTGACCTTCTGTCCCTTCTGAACAAAGATCTGCCGCGTGAACTTGCAGCGATCCTTGCCATCGAGCGAGGGAACACGGTACGCCTCAGGGTGGTAACCCTCCTTGAAAGGTTGAAGAGTAGCCATGAGGTAGTGGCGACGAGCAACACGGTGAGTGATGACTCTTTCAGTGATACCGGCCGTGACGGCACCCTTGACAATAGCGGCGACCGAGTCCATGGGGCGGACAACCTTGGACTGGAATTGCGGGGGAACGTGGAGCTTGATCTGTTGGAAGAGGTATTCCGACGCACCGAAACCACCAACAACAAGGATGTTCTGTAGTGTGCGATTCTGTGCTTGAATGGCAATGATCTGGTTTCTGACAAGCTCCAAGATACGGTTTACTACCGGCTCGAAGCATTGCAGGATCTCCTCGTTTGTGAACGTCATATAACCTTCTTCGATGCCTGCTTCAGGGAATTCAGCTTCGATACCAACGTCGACAGCCCACTTCTGACCGTTATTCCGGAAGTCGGCCTTGATTCGGTTTTCGAAGTCCATGATGCACTTGGCGTAGACGCGACCGGCAGTCTTGGATCCATCAGGAAGCTTCATCTTCCTGATTTTTGTCCGCAGAATGTTACTGAAGTTGCGGTTTAGAGCAGTCGAACCGCACGAGTCACCAGAGCCAGCGGTGCATTCTGCCACGGTGAACGGGTTCTCGTCCTCGACTTCATACGCGATCAAATCCACCGTTCCACCACCACAATCAACAATGAGAACCGCATCGTGTACCTTGAGGTTGAGAAGGCCCGTCTTGGAGCAGAAGAGAGCTGCGGCTTCGGGCTCACTGACCAGCGTTAGACGGTTGTCGTTCTCATCGCGGAGGAAGCCAGCCTGAATGGCAGCAGCTCGCGTCGCGGCCTTTCCAGCATCGTTCCAAATAGCAGGGACCGTAAGATAATAGCGGATGTTCCTCTCTTCACGGTTGAAGACTTCACCCAGAGTCTTCTGGAGCGCGGCGCGCATGGCCTGGCGGAGCTTGAAGAGATAGTCGGCCGCAACATCGATCTCCGACTTTCCAGGTGGAAGAGGCGGCAGGTTAATAGGATCGATATAGGTGTTGCCCGACAACATCAGCTGGAGCTTGAACCACTCCACCTTTTGCACGCCAGGCTTTGGGTAACCAGTCGGTGCTAGGGCATCGGCGATATCGGGGCCCCATCCAACAACCTTCTGGTATTGATCATAGTAGAGAACAGTAGGAATCTACGCGAGAATATGTTAGTGTCATGGTCCATGCTGAAGGCACCACAACAATGGGAGGTCAGCGAACCTTTTGCTTTGTGTATGAGCCAGCGCCGGGCCATTCTGTGATGATGTCCTCCTTGGCCTCATTGTTGGTAGCAAAAGCGAAAGCGACACCGGAGAAGGTGGTGCCCTATGATTACTAGGTTAGCAACCGACATGAGAGGAGGGTAGTCTGGGTCCATAAGACTTACGAAGTCGATACCAACGATGAGCTGAGCCTTGCTACGGCTGTTGCCCTCCACCTCGGCAGCAGTGTTGCGATAGGGAGCAACGGGGCCGGTGGGCTGGGGCGGCGGAGGATATCCTTGAGCACCAGCATATCCCGGCGGGCCTCCCTGCAGAGGAGGAGGACCACCTCCCATGACGGGCGGAGGATAGCCGGAGACAGGGGGAGCCCCGGTGTTGATGGGCGGGGGACCGCCGACCATTTGCGACGGCGGCGTGCGGGTCGGGCCTTGGTTCGTCAAAGGGCTGGTCCGGCCAACGGGACCGGGAGGGCCTGGCGGGTAGTTTGCGGAGTAGCTGGGCGGCCGTGGTCCGGCACCTGGATGATTCATTTGAGGAAGACTCTGCTGGGACGAGTTGGACGCAACGGAGGGCGCAGGACCCGGGCGTGACTGGAAGAGCTGTGGTAATTGAGGGGCTGCTCCGGGGGGCGGGGTGGGCGACTGCTGCTGATCAGGATTCGGCTGTATGCTGGCGGTCGATTTGCGTTTGCCAAAACCAAAGCCTTTCAGGCGAGAGTTCATAGAACTCATAAGGGAGGACCGCCGAGGATATTAGGATTAGGAAGGAGAAAGGACACGAGGGAAGGAGAAAGACTGCAAGCAAGCAAGCAAGCAAGCAAGCAGGCGACCGAAGGGTGGGATGGATGGCTGGACGGCCGGGCTTTAGCTCGAAGAGGCGCAAGCAGCAAAGTGCAAAGAATGGACGGGGACGGGAACGAGGACCGCAAAGCTGAATGAGTGGGCAGATGGCGACTGGACGCAGGACTGGAGGGAGCGAGACTGACTGCGAGAGGCAGAGGCAGAGGCGGGCGGGAGTGAGAAATTAGGACACAAGAGGCAGGGTGTCAGGTTGCAGTGGCTTTGTGGAAGAGGGGCCTGCAACTGCGCTGGCTTGTTGTTGTTGTCTTCCTGTCTGAGCCTGCCTGCGACTCCGTCTGGGCGAGTAATCCGTACTCCCGTGTTCGTGACTTGTAGAGATATCCAGGCAAGAATGACCCAATCGATTTTATATGATGTGGACAAACTCGGTGCAGCTGGCCAAGTGAGAGAGTCCTTTGCAACTAACAGGCACAAAGCAGCAACCGACAACACGGAAATCGAGCTGGTGGAGGTGGAGGCGACGATCAATTGAATATGAGTCCTGGTGTCAAGGGAAGTGACAAAGTCAAAGGACTCCTCTCTTTGGGCTGCCGTGAGACGGAAGGACTTCAAAACACAGCGACCTGGCCCCCGCCGCCTGGGAGCAGCGACTGCAGTCGGGGGTGCCCGCGCGGGTGGGAGGTGTGGCCGGGATCCCAATGCTGGCGGGCAGTCGGGCACCTCCCAGGGCAGCGACAAGAGTGGACGGACAGGTGGGGTGTCGGATCCTTCCTCCAAACAAACCCGCAGCTGGGGCGCTAGCAATGAACCAGGGTTCTGGGTGGGAGTGTAAGGCTGAGCTCCCGCTACAACAAGCATCGAGATCTCCAGCTCACCAAGTTGTGGTGTTGATTTTGTAGCGGGCTGTAAATTGAGGGATGGAAACGACCGATGCCAACCAACGTCAACGGGTTCTCACACCAAACATCTTGAACGGATGAACTCCAAGGGGCAGGAGATCGACAGCCAGATGTGCCATGACCACACTCATGAGATGATGTTTGGTACGTGTATAGGCCTAGGTCCGTGTGTCCTACATAGTCTGATTAGGAAATTTGACAACTGAAGCAGGTCAACTGGCTGAAGCTTCGACTCTCCGCCACTGGGATCTGGAATTTCCCCAATCTGCTCTGTTGCTGTCCGTACTGTGGAAGTTCGAGTTGAAACAGCACCCATGTGGGGAATCCAGAGTCGCAAATTCAATGCCAGTTTGGGTTTGCGATGAATTAATTACATGGGACGAACTCGTACTCGTTGCTCTTCTCACATTGCCCCAGTATACCTACTTGTACGAATTTGATGCTCTCATACTTCCGTATGTGACAGCCGGGAAAGCTTGAGGTCAGGATGATGTAGCTCCTCTAGGTAGTTGAGTCTATCCAGTGACCGTGGTATAATATTTGTTCCCTGAAATCTCGGTTCGAAGCAATACAATGATAATTGAAACCACACTTCTACTGCATCACAGTTTTGCACCTTCTCTTCATGGTCAATCTCAAAACAGTGTCTTGAGGGTGGGGCGAATTGAGGCCGTTGGTGACAGATGCTCACTGCCAAGACCGCGCCTAGTGGAAGATTGATAATGATAAGGTAACACATGGAGCGCCACTTTCCCCCCGTGCACCTTGTCCAACAAATCCCGTCTCTCTTTGTTTGCTCATGAGCCTTTCATTCCCTCAATCTGTACTTCTGGGCCAATTCATTTTCAGACCATTGCCATTGATTCAACGCTCAAGTTCAACGACAGCCATCGGCAATTCAGAGCTGGATATCAAGTCGCGATGCCTTTCACATTAGAGGACAACTTTTTGGGTCAATTTCTCTCTCAAGTCCCACGCCTGAAGCGTGAATGGCGTCACTTGGTTGTGCCTGACCTAGACCTAAAGTGGTCAAGCCTGGGTAGGACTTGAGTCCTCGTAGGACTTTTGCTGTTGAAGCGGCTCCCAACGAGTCACGAACAAGTTATTTCGCTGTCGGTGGTATCAAGCCAGACTGCGGTGGCTGTGCCTAGCCCTGTGTCTGCTTCCTCCCCACAGTCTCACCAATGAGATCCGTGGAAAATACCCTCCACGACAGTTGCTGCGGCTTCCTCTCCTCGCCTGTCAAACTCCTGCCCATTATGGCTCAGCCGCAACCCTTTCTGGTTGTAATGTAGCGGCCTGCCGGTTCAACGACATTTGGTTGGTTGGTTGGTTGGTTGGATGGAAGAGCAAAGGGACATCATCAACACCGTCTCGGCCGTTGGCTTCCGCACGGATGTGAACCTCACGCTGACCGGGTTGGTCCACGGGTGTCTGTCGGTTTAGCCATGATGCGGAAGCGCCACTCCCGACATGCGATATGTGGATGGAAGACCCCCAAGAAGCCAACGTGAGCAGATTTCGGATCTTGATACGGCCCGACCACCTTCATTCTTCACGGTGGAGAGGCTCTGTCACGGTCTCCCGAAAATACCCATTACTACCTACCTACATAGGAACCGCTGCCGACTCCATGAGCTGCTCCGGCCGGAAAACTGTTCGACTACCGTTCATGGCCTACACGTTGTCTCCGGCCGGCGCCGGTCCCGGAGCCGCCCCATTTTAACCTGCCTCATTGAAGAGCCTCATTTCCCGAACAAGCTCAATCTGGACGTCGTACTTCAGCTTGATGTCTCCGCTGCCTCGAGTTTCACGACCCTGAACCCGAATACGCCCTAGGGAGGACCAGGTACAATTGTACATGGTGACCTTGAACCTTGCCCGTTCAAAACATGTTCTCTTCATCCTCCGCGAGTACGGGCTGGCGTGATTTCGTTTAATCTGCAATCGCAGTCCAGCATCATCGACGGTGAACAATCAACGGCTCAAACATGGCGAGAACGATATCTCGAGCCGGCTAGAGCGACTGTGTAATCGCCTAGCGCGACTGTGTGGAGCAGCCTTTTCGCTGCAAAAATCCCACCTCTCAAAGTCTTGGCATCAGGTCCATCACCAAAAACACCACCAGAAGTCATCATCTTGAACGACGACAATGAGAGCTCAAAACTACGTCCTTCTCAACGTCGAAATTTATATTCACACGCGGGGGCCTCTCACCGGCCCCCTGCACCCCCGGAACTAACCCTAACTGACCCTAACCGCTAACCCTAACACTAACTAACCCTAACCTTCTCAGTTAACTTGGGCGTCTTACAACCTTTGCCGGCGCATGTCTCCACACAGTCGCGCTATCCACTTATACAGTCGCTCTAGCCGGCCCGCGATATCTCGGTGGACTCGAGTCTCTCCAGTCTCTCAGTGTTGAGATATCTATCGCAAGCGCTGTCAATGGACGAAATACGGGTGCCTAAAAATTGTCCTGGATCGGCCCTTGTCTGCCAGAATTGGGTTGGTGCTGACTACGACTCCGGCTATACCCAATGAAACAAGGCGCTGGAAGATTACAGGGCGACTCGTGATATATTCAGCTTTTTACCCCTGGTGCGCGCAGACGACGTGGATAGCGCCCGTCGTACATGTGCAACGGTGCTAGATCCACCGGGAACGCTGCTGGGTCGACTCTTCGAGTCCGCTCAAGAGCGTGCATCTGACCAACAACATTCTCATGCGATGAACTCGTCTATGTGCCGTTGACCGTGAACCCCGGAGACTCGATAGTGCCGGACGACTACCTGCAGAGCATGTCCGACAATCATTGCACAAACCGCAGCGGCATCGGGATGGATGGTCTTCAAGTTGTGGACCGACCGGTGGGCAACAGACGGCCCGGAGAAGATGCGCCCGAGGTGGTTCACAGAGGCGACGCACCAGAAGTTGTTCCGGGGGTGGCACCTGAAGTAGTGCCGTTAACGACCTATGCCGAGAAGTCGCCCATCGGCGTGGCAGCCGTACCCTACGGGTATCACCACTCACCTTCACCGTCACCGGCACCACCCGAAAGCCACCCATTGTTTTACCCGCCAGCGTATCTTCAACCGGGCCAATATGGGGACTCGCCGGACATGTATGGCGGGTCGCAGATGAGCTATCCGCCATCGCAGGCCGGGCGTTCTACGGGGCCCCCGAACAAGAAAAACGAGAGAATTTGCGGCATCAAAAGGACCCTTTTCCTCATTTTACTCGCCGGCGGAGGCCTACTTCTCATGGGGATTGCGGTAGGCGTGGGAGTGGGAGTTGGCGTTGGGACCAAGAGCGACAGCAATAGTGCCGGAGCGTAAGCAAACCTCACCCTAGTTATCAAACCACGGACTTGCCCAGACTAACAAGAACCTCCAGGGCTGTCACATCAAGTACAGCACCCACAAAGACATCAGCTACGGCAACAGCAACCTCAACCACCCCAGCAGGACCGACCAACTGCCCAGACGTGGGCGAGAGGACGTATTCGACCAAAAACGGCAAGAAATTCCTCCAAACGTGCGGAATCGATTATGCCGGTGACGGAGGGGCCCACGACCTGACGAACACGAAGACGGCGACCTTTGACGAGTGCATCGAAAATTGCTCGACGACCACCGGGTGTACAGGGGCAGGATGGGAAGATCTTCAATATGACGGGGAAGACAAGTATCGCCGGACTTGTTGGATGAAGAATAACCTACAAAAGTCGCATACTGCGGAGATGACTTACAGTTTTGCCGTCCTGGTTGAGTGAAGAAATGGGCGGTATGGCACCGAGAACGAGGAGTAAAGTGATGGACGCGGAGCACTCGAGGAGTCAAGGATGCTCTATCCATACGCAAACTCAGTTTCAGTTACGGCTTTAACCAGAGTGTCTGTTTACCACAGAGCAATCCGCTGAGAGGATACTTTGGAACAGAGTTTGATGGGAGATCATTGGGTGTTCAGGGGTTTGGTCGCAGACCGTAAACGCGCATGTCAGCTATGAGAGTTTCTGTTTCAGCATAATGTGTAGGGCAAAGGCAAAAGCGGGCAGTCTGATGCTTGGAGGAGGATATACCACGAGGAAATACGGCTGGGGATATTGAAGACAGTGTAATGTACGGGAGGTAACACATGTGTCACCGCAAGAAAATTTAAACCTATCTCATCTATTACCATGTCGATGTTTGCATTTCATAGAGAGGTCATACAACAGTTCCCGAAACCCCTCCAGCAGATCTAGGCTCTCACCCATGATGTTCACACGGGGTGCGACCGTTAGTGATGTTTGATGACCGTGATGCTACATCACGGCACCGAATTGAACACGGTGATAACTGCCGAGAGGAAAGGCCTGGACCGCCGGCGTGAGAGCGAGCTATCGGAGAAAGAAGCCAATGCAACCTCCGCGTCACTGCCCGATGGCGCCGTCAACACTGTCGGGGTACCGGTGTAACCAGTCTCGGTGGAGTCGGTCCCCATCCGGCGTTCCACGCGTCGGGGTGAAATATTTGACGGCGACCAGGTTGGTCGTCCGTCCTACCCTTGCCTAGCGCGGTGTGCGACTTTGTGGAAACTGAGTCGTTCCCCTCTCTCTCCCTTCTTGGCCAGTTGGAGAAGGAAGTCATCAAGGTTCCCTTCTAGGAGGTGACGTTTGTGACATATCTCGTTTTGATCTGCTACAACACAAGAGCGGATTTTCAGCAAGCTCTCCCCAGAGTCCCATCGTGTGCTCATTCACCACTTTCACGGTTTTCCCCAAGTTTTTGTTCGCGGGGTCACCACAATTTGACCGAACTTCCCCAATTTCTGGGGGATGATTTGTTTGGGGGAGAGACCTGGAGACGTGGGAGAGAGCACCACACATCACCCACATCTCCACTGTTGTCGGCCCGTATAGGCCATGTCCACACGGGGAAGCACACGCTAGGAGCGCGAGAGACCAGGTACCCCATGGGCCGTAGGTGCCATCGAAGCCCAGAGAATCTCCACATCTATATCAAGGCATCGCGCCGCTCGCTGTCAGTGTCACCGAACCCGCCGTGCTTGGATCGTCGGCACTCCGCTCCTTTGTTGTTTGTGAACCCGCCCGGACACGGAGTGTGTGTGCAAATACGGTACGGACCCGAACCGGCGAGAGGTTTGAACTCAGCGGTGAGCGGCATCCCGGCTCGGTATTGGCACGGCCTTGCAATTTGTCCTTTATCTTTTTCTTTCAACTCGTCCGCCAGTCATCTGGACCGTGGCAGACGGTTGCGGTGAAGTCTATCTCGGTGCCCAAAGTCAGCGCTTGGTACCTTGTCCCAACACTCGACCTCCCCAGTTCGCGTTCGAGACCCCGAGTACGTACGGTACTTACTATCGCGAAATTTCGAAATTCGGGCTTCGGAGAAGGGAACGACGACCCAAGACCTAGGAAGGCGTTACCGGAAGGCGATACTATCGGGGAGCATACTGCAAAAATCACAACCGTCACCAAAACTTTTCTATCAACCAAGCGACGGGACGGTTCAAACCTTAGTACATCAAAGACCGCAAAGACCCAGCTACACGCCCAGGACACCCTATCTCGTGCTATGACATCGATCCTACCCTGAACCTGCAGAGTGGCATCAGCACATGCAAACTGGGCAGCAAATCTACCTACTTTCTCTACGACGTCAGTAGCCTCTCCGGTGTAAGTGATCCTTGACCCCTTGACTTTTTAAGAGATCGTTCTGCGGCTCGGCTAGGCGTGAGCTCGTGAGAAGCTCATGTTTTGGCCGCGGGACTTTCAGGTAGCGGTGCATCACTGCATCCTCGCAACCCCAATCGTGCCGATTGTCCAGGAACATTAAACATTAATGTCGATTGCTAGGAAGAGGTCAGTTGTTCTTTGAATCTTCGAACCCAGAAACGGGTCTTCTTTTATGACCTCATTGGACCAGTGCTACCCAGATCCGGGCCGTTTCAATCAGGTCCACGGCCCTGAAGACGCAAAATAACCCCGCAAGAGATCCTCTCGGCCTATCACACAAGGCGCCCTGAGCTGACCTGCCCCGCATCAACGACCATCATTTCACGCATCCAAGAGGTACCTACTACCCATGCAAGCCGACGATACGCCGTCCGCAAGCTCGGGCTTCACAGGCGTGCTAGATATGCCCGGTGTAACAAGGCGGCGGCGCTCTTTAAACTCCAGCACGGCGCCTGACCCCGCGGCACACAAAGCTGGTGTCCATGCCCGTGGCTCTGCTGACGCCTCACGTTATCATCACGGGCCGTCCAGAGTTGAAAGCAACAGTTGCACAGAGGCAAGCGACCCCAAAGAAAAAGAGGCCCGAAAGACGCAGACGGGTGCCGATGCCGACATTCCCTCCAGCCCAGGCAGCCCTCCATCGCCTAGAGCTACCGTCTTCACTCGCTTTCGTTCCACCGGCCCTAGTGCAGTTAGCAAATCGCAAGCGAAACGCGAACGGTCCAAGAGTTGCCGTGGTGTCCTCACCAGCCTGATTCGTGTGCTTTCATCGTCAGTGGCTTTTTTGATAGTCGTTTTTGTAAGTACCTTTATTCCTTACACCTAGCGCTTTCCTTCAGTCGGACCGTTCCAAATATACCGGTACTCCTTACCGGCATTTTGCCTTGCTCTGCACCTAGCGGGAAACTCAGACCAGCAGCGGACCAGCTACGAGGAATTTCCTGGATGAACCAGGCCGGCCCAGGGCAGTGGGCATGCACTTGCTATGTACTTTCGGAGTTACGTAGCGAGGACAAGTGCAGGTTGGTTAACCTGCTTGTTGGGTTGAAGTCGGCCGAGCGAAGCAAGGTCCGTCCACAAACCTACCGGTACCTAACATCGGGTTGCTCCAAATTTACCTGGCTGGAACCACTGCGCGGTACCCATCGGACCTCCACTGGGCATTTGATGCCCCTGGTACCCCACCGATTATGCCCCTCCACGGGCATCCCACCAAGAACCTAACATCATACCGTCACGGGGGATTCCCCACGGAGAAGCACTCGCATTGTACAGGGGCAGGAAATCGTCCACCACTACCAGTGCATATATTAACCTGAACTCCCCAGATTCTCCGGGCTCTGCTCCCCGACTCAGCACTTCATTATTCTTCTTTCTTATCTCGACAATCCACTTTGACTCCCACAACTAAGGCCACATTTTCTCCCCCGGCCCTCTCGCAACTACCAAAGCAACCACAACCACCCGCAGTGTGCGAGACTCGTCCCCCATTTCCCACAACCGCCCCAGTCTCGAGCCCGCTCACCATGGCCCTCGAGACTCAGACAAAGACCGTTGTCGGTCAGTTCGACTATTCGGACGAAGATGTCAACAAGGGTGTCGTAGAGTTCCTTCGTCAATTGTGTAGGTGGTCCCATCGTCGTAGACAAATGCCGCAACAAGCTCTGACACTTTGAGGATTGCAGCCGAAGGTCTCGAGAAGGATGGCGCTAGCTTGAGCCAGATTCCCACATATGTTACCGCCGTCCCCAATGGCACTGAAAAGGTTGGTTATACACTGCTGCCAATACCTAACCAACAAGTGCTTGCACCAATGGCTAACCTCCTCTGATCGTAGGGTCTTTACATGGCTGTCGACCTCGGTGGCACCAACTTCCGCGTTTGCTCGATCCAGCTCAACGGCGACACCACCTTCCGTCTGACGTACACCAAGGTCGCCATCCCCAAAGAGCTCATGGTTGCCAAGACCGCTGAGGAGCTGTTCGCTTTCTTGGCAAAGCAGGTCGAAATCTTCCTCAGGACACATCACGGCGAGCACTTCGAGGCACATATCCGCAGACGCATGACCATGAGCTCCCCCGAGGGCTACAAGGACGAGAATGTCTTCCGTCTCGGCTTCACGTTCAGTTTCCCCGTCCAACAATTGGGTATTAATAAGGGTACACTCATTCGCTGGACCAAGGGCTTCGATATCCCAGATGCCGTTGGAAAGGACGTTTGTGCTCTCCTGCAAACGGAGATTGACAAGCTCCATCTCCCCGTCAAGGTTGCCGCTCTCGTCAACGACACTGTTGGCACTTTGATGGCTCGTTCCTACTCTTCCCCTGGCAAGAGCGGTGCTATCCTCGGTGCTATCTTCGGTACTGGCACCAACGGAGCTTACGTCGAGAAGCTTTCCAACCTGAAGAAGCCCTTGGCAGGCGAGTACGACAAGTCGACCGGAGAGATGGTCATCAACACCGAGTGGGGTTCGTTCGACAACCAGCTCAACGTCCTCCCTAACACACCATGGGATGTCCAGCTCGACCAGGCCACCCCCAACCCCGGTATTCAGATGTACGAGAAGCGTGTCTCCGGCATGTACCTCGGCGAGATCTTGCGATTGGCGGTCATCGATCTGCTCAAGAGACCAGACGTTGCTTTCTTCAAGGACGATAACTCGAGCTCCAATGACTGGAAGTCAACCACCAACATTGCCGAACACTCCCCCATCTACAAGCAGTGGGGTCTTGATACCTCGGTCCTCTCTGTCGCTGCCGCTGACACTACCCCCGAGTTGTCGATGCTCCGCCAGGAGCTCGAGTCCAACCTCCACATTTATGCCCCCTCTTTGGACGATGCTCAGGCTTTCAAGGCCATTGCTGGTGCTATCGGTCGCCGTGCTGCTCGTCTTTCGGCTGTTGCCATTGCTGCCATCGTTCTGCAGACCGGCAAGCTCACCGACCCCGAGCTGGAAGGCGAGCCCATCGACATTGGTGTTGACGGAAGCTTGGTCGAGCACTATCCCTACTTCCGTGACATGATCTACGAGGCTCTTCGCGCCATCAAGGGCATTGGTGAGGAGGGTGCCAAGCGGATCCGCATTGGTATTGCCAAGGATGGATCCGGTGTTGGTGCCGCGTTGATCGCTCTCGTTGCCGCCGGTATGGAGAAGAGCACTTCCACAGCCGACTTCATCACCGACCTGCGTCTCAACGCCAAGAAGACCGACTTGACAGCCGTGCCTGAGCACAGCGAGCTTGCCGCTGGGGAGTAGGAGTCCACCAAGGCAGCTTGTCCATTGCCAGGCATGACATCACTGACATGTCGCGGAAAGAGGTGCATTGTTATGTGAACACGGCTTGGCGCAGGAAACGGAGTTTGGGAGTGAGGGTTGACAGAAAAAATGTGTTAAGCGAATAGCAACATTTGTTTGCTGTGTAAGGATGAACGACGATGGACGACGAGGACCTGAAAAGGGATATGAGGTTCACATTTTAGATGTTTCAATGTTTTTCTTTTGGTATGACTTTTTGGGCAGGCGTCACTGGGTTAGGGTTTATCGCATTAGGGAAACCCCCAAGGCAGGGATGGGCTTCAAATTCTATTTTTTTCTTCATGAAATGGTAACCGGGTTGGAACTTGGAGATGTTGTTATCTACTGTATTGCAAAACAGAGTATCAACCAGCGAAGTTGTAATTTTTGTACTACCAGTTGTTCCTTCTCGGTCTTCGTCAAGGGTCCATGTTGGGAGCACAGGAAACCAAGTTGCAAGTTCTTTTGTTCGGAGGTATTTGAGCCGACTGGATGTTCACCACGAAAGCAAAGCGTGGGCGTGTTTTTGTCTTTCTATCCATGTCCAATTCAAAGAAACAATGTCTGTCGCACTTGAGCCCTGGCAACACCAAAAGTCACCTCACTTCTGGCGAGGTGTACCAGATTCAGCAACGACACTTCGGTCTAATTCCACATCACTGCAAGAGTTTCATAGTAATATGTTGTTGCTTTTAACATTAACCAAGTTTCTTTGCTTCTATAAGGATGTGACAAAAATGTGTTCTACGTGTGTGTAAGCCACAGCGCCTTAAGATATATAGCCAAGGTAGGGGATGATGGCCATTAATGAAGGCCATCCCAGATGCCAACCGAACTCGTGCTCCTCTTGTAGTCTAGTCTCTCGTCTGATTCAGGCGGAGAGTTCCTCAGTCCGATTACCTATGCCCCAATAGAGCCCACGCAACTCTATTTCATCCCCTCTCGCAAATATCATTACCTCTATAACATCATGTACCTCACTTCATCCCATCCCATCCCATCCCAATTACATTATCACCTAACTCGGGCCAATCGAAGACAGACTCCCTACTGCCCAAAAGCAGCACTAGGATACGCCCTCCCCTTCTTCTTCTTCGTCGGTGCCACGGAACTACTCCTCGAGCTAACCGCACTAGTGGCGCCCGATGCCGTTGTACTAGTCCCATTACCGCCTCCAGGAACGCTGAGCTGCACCATCTCAGGCGGCAAGTCGTTCCATTCCGTTTCCGGTCGCGTGTTTTGGTACGACATGCCGGTTGAGGGGCGGCTGGGGGGTCTTGTTGTTGTTGTCGAGGGAGGGGCTAAGCCTGGTGTTGATGTTGATGTGGATGGAGGTGGTGCCGCACCTGGTGCCCCTGGTGGGGGGAAGGAAGCTGTAGAGGAGGAACGCGTGATCGGGTTCGATGAGCTTGGAGGTGGTCCTACTGGGGACTTTGGTGGTGTGGTCAGAGAAGGCAAGTTGACAGCTGCTGCTAAGACGCCCGTGGCCGTGGCCGGGGTGGTGGCGGTTGTGGCACTGGAAGCCATGGTCATTCCGGTTCCGGTGGGTTGGAGGAGTTGGTTTCGTTTCGGTAGAGAGTTGTTCGCTGCCCCTAACGGTGCCTGTGCTTGTGTTTGTGTAGTTCCGTGTCCTCCGATGTCCCTACGCACAATCCAAGCCGTGTCCGGTCGTAGCTTAAAGTAATACCCCCTCACCGGGTCGCGGCCTTCGGTCCGGAACCCTCGCTGTCCGTACCACTGGAGTCCTTCCTCGTTTTCGGTCCACACGTGGGCGTAGATGGTTCGCACGTCGATCGTGGAGCCCGCGGCGGGCAGGAGCGAGGCGCTGGCGATGATGTGTTCGAGCGCGGCGGCGGCGAGACCGAGGGATCGGTAGGGGGAGAGCAGGGCGAGCGATTGGATGTAGATGGCGTGGTAAGGAGAGTCAGCGGGAGCTGGGCAGGACTGGTTCTGCTGCTGGGCACTGGGTATTTGGGGGACCTGCGGTTGGCCGTTGGATGGGTCTAGGAAGGGGTTCGGCTCGAGTCGACAGACGACGCCGCCGATGACTTTGGGCTCGGAAGTAGGGTCGTCGCTCCAGAGGATGACGCGCGAGAAGAGCCCCGAGGCAAGCGGTTCGAGGACCTTGGCGTAGAAGGCGTCTGGGTAGGCGACTTGGAGGAGGAGCGAATTGATCCGGCGCAGGGCGGCTATGTGGTGTTCGGCCACCGGGACTATGCTGGCTTGAGAGGGGATCGACGGTGGGGATGGGAGGACGGGGATGTTGGCCGGTAGAGTAGCCGTGACGGGCCCGAGACCGGGACGAGCTGGAACTTGTTGCGGCGGTGGGGCCGAGGTGAGGGAAGAGGGAGAAGGTGGTGGTGGTGGTACGGGGGTGTTCGGAAGCACGCTTGCCGTTGTTGCTGCACCGTTCACGCAGTCTTGAGGGGCATGTTGAGGTTGTTGCTGCTTCGGCTGGAAGAATGACAGTATCGAGGGTTGTTGACTACGCGACATGCTGGATGTGGGAACCGAGGAAGCTGGATTTTCCAAAGAGGGCAAGAAAGGGAGAAGGCGAATTGAAAAGAACGGAAAGAATGGTAGAAGGAGGGAAATTAGTAATGTTGCCGTGGTCACGACAAGTGTAAATAACCGTCGTGTCAGTGGTGAGGTCTGGCCCACCGGCATATGTCACAGACGCAGTGTAGAAGACATTCAGGGACACCACCACTGTGCCCCTGGCCCACTCGGCAGCGACACCTACAAAAAGGACAAAGATGGATGTGTTCCAGGCCAGACTTTTTTGACACCTTGTGTAGCCCCACATGTGATGGCAACATCGACACGACGGGAGGATGGAGAGGCGGAATGCACTCCGCCGTTCACAGGAAAAGTGCACGTGGTTGCTTTTATAGAGCTTCCAACGATGCCCTCTGTGTATGGCGTCGAGACTAGTTGTGGTGGTTGTTCGGAAACCGAGGGGAATGGTGACCTTGGACGGTTTCCATACAACCCTTTATGAACACTTGTTTTTGGAAGACAAATGTGCTCGCCATGTGCAATCATACGAGGCAATGAATATAAATCCGACTTAGAGCCCCAATACATATTGTGTCTAATTAGCAAACTCCAGTCGTGGTGTCGATGTGTTGTAGACACGGAATGACATGAAATTCAGGCACAGCAACGGGCAATTACCAGGGCGTCCGCGGCAGGCACGCAGACACCACCAATCGTGGGCCGTGGTGAGGTGGAAGGGAGGAAGCTGCTCTGTTTCCTTGGCTGGTCGCAGTCGCCTGATGGAGCTCAGATGCTCCACTGTCAGCCAGTGCTTACACGCCTGAAGCCCACTACAACTTCTGCATGTACACAACTGCCACAAAACCGCGACCTACCGAACATCACCGTAGATGAACATTTTTCCCATCAACCACGCTTCGGGCAGAAAATTCACCATCGTCAACCTTCAAATACCACTCCATCCCACAGGCATATTGGTTCCTTGGAGGATTTCAAACATATCGCAGCTTAGTGTCAATTGAACATTGCACACAACACCGGTCTCAGTCGGTATTGACCATTCCGGCCCCCATCACCACTAGAGGCTCTCGAGAACACGCACCATATAGTGCAGTCGGCGGTTTCGGCTTGCTGCAGCCGAGTTGAACGATCCGTGGATGCTTCAAGGCCACTTCTTCGCGCGTGGACCAAAGACTCGTTCCGATCAGCACCTGAACACCGAAAACTACCGGCGAACCACATTTCCCACCCGCTACGCCAGTCGAACTTCAACTTTGACTCGGCTTGCCCAGCATCACCCGAGCCTGAGAGGGTGAAGAGAGTCGCGACAAACCCACTACTTCCACACGACACACGGGGACCCATCTCATACGACAGCTGCCCAATTTCCACCGGCTATTTCAGGGGTGTCGATCAGTCCCGACATAACTTGGGAAGGCGTCTGTCATTGTCAAGATGTCGTCAGAAGGGGACAGGACCGGCAAGGCTGGTATTGTGGTTGCCCCTGAAGATGTCGGGGGCGTGGACAAGCTTGTAAGCATTTCCGCATCGACCAAGATCGAACCAAAGACTTGTACTGACCCTTTCTTGTTCTCCCTGTAGGCATACTCCGTTGTGGACGACCTGCTTTACAATATCCTTCACGACCTAGTCCTCAAGGTACACCAAGACGAAAAGACCGCTCGGATGAGAACGGCGGCCATCAAGGTCGAGAAGCTCGCTATGGAGAACTCCGATTTATCGACCCCTGACGCACGGCCCGAGATTGTCGTGGAAACCGACGCTGCTCTGTATAAGGACGGACACGTTACGTTGAAGGGCAATCCGCTAAAGACTACAAAGGAGATTTTGTGTCCACGGTGTCAACTTCCCCGTCTGCTTCATCCTACAGATGGCAAGGGAGCACAAAAACCAGATCCAAACGTTACTTATTGCAAAAGGCACCCGTATATCGAAAAGCCAGGCTTCGACATTTATGGACAAACTTGGGTTCAGCCTGGCCCCGGACGAGGAAAGAAAAAGAAGGACATGGAGAAGAAGATGGACCCCAACGATCCCGCAGCGGTGGCAGCCATGGAGGGAAGTGCGAAGGACCGCCCGCCTAATGTGCTCAGCTTCCCCAGCGCTACTTGCTCCAAGTGCAAGCGTTGTATCCTGGTGACACGTCTCAACAATCACATGGGCTCCTGCATTGGCAACAGTGGGCGAAACGCTAGTAGAGCAGCGGCTCAGAAGATTAGTAACGGTGGGAGCAACGGTGGAAGTCAGAACAATGACAACACTCCGCCAGCGAGTCAAAAGGGAACGCCCGTACCAACGAGCCGAGCAACTAGTCCGAGGAAGCGAGACGGTGATGAATTTGATGAGGATGGTGATGAAGCTGATCCTATCAGTGCGAAGAAGAAGAAGCTCAAGCCGACGGCTCTACCAAAGAAGGTCATCTTGAAGACCAAGTCGACACCGCCCCTGAAGAAGGACAAGATAAAGACCAGCTCGATGCTGAGCGTTGAGCAGAGCGTGGATGATGATGACATAAAGAACTCCACCGTCCAGGTTGTTCCCAAGAAGACTACGCCGGCGAAAGGTACATCACCTGTTAAGAAGTTGAAGATTGGACTAGGCACAAAGCCGCAGTTAAATGCTCCGGGAAAGAAACTAGGGAAGAAGGAAAAGGACCATGAGACAGAATCGACGGGGACAATGTCTTCGCCGCCTCATTAGATCTGGGAGGTGCCTGACTCTGACTAACGGTGGATTGTTTGGTAACCACGGGAGGAGAAAAAAAAAAGTGTTTTGGCGTTACGTATACACGCATTCATACATTATACCCCATTCTTGCTACAAAAATAGACCATGCTCAAGGATTGGAAATCGGACAAGAGCCTTAGAGGATAAACGGAATGTCGCATACCGATCCAAGATGTGTCAGATAGGTAGCTTTTTACCGTGATAGGACAACGAGCGTTGCTTAGACCAGGATGAAAACAAAAGTTACCTGGTCACACATTCCTCTTCTCCTTCACAGCTGTGTAATGCATGTAATTTGCCTGAGACGAGGAAGTTGACTGTGAGGCCTATGGTATATCAATCCTAACTATTGTAAATCAGCGCAACAATGCGGCAGCTCATTTTGACTAGTTCAACGAGCTCTCCAGACCCATCCATACTCCAACTCCTCACCCTCATCCCAATCTCTCACTCCCTCACTCACTCCCCCATCAAGATATCAAGCTTCCATATCCTCCTCTCTCACCACCCTCGCCTTCACAATCTTCACCTCCGTCGCCGGCCGATCCTCCTTATCAGTCGGCACCATGCCCATCCGTCTAATAACCCCCATCCCCTTCTTCACCCTCCCAAAAATCGTATGCTTCCCATCCAACCAAGGCGTCGGCGCCAATGTAATAAAAAACTGGCTTCCATTGGTATTCGGTCCAGCGTTCGCCATGCTTAAAACCCCCGCGCCGGTATGTTTCAAGCCGGGGTGGATCTCGTCTTCGAATTTCTCGCCGTAGATTGAGGAACCGCCGCGCCCCGTACCGGTAGGGTCGCCGCCTTGGATCATGAAGTCTTTGATTATTCGGTGGAAGACGGTGGAGTCGTAGTAGCCGCGGTCCGCCAAGGTGGCGAAGTTTTTGCAGGTTTTGGGGGCGTGGGTGGTGTAGAGTTCTAGGGTGAAGGTTCCCTGGGGGTGGGAGGGGGGGTGGTTAGTGGGGGAAGGTTGGGGGATGCGTGAGATGAGGGTTCGATGAGGGGATGGATGGGTGGGAGGGTGAGAGAATGGGAGATTAATTACCATGGTGGTTTCAACTGCGACGTCGGTGGCCATTTTAATTGTTTGATGACTTATGTCTTTAAACGGGTTGTTGTTTGTTGAGGTTGGTTTTGTGATGTTGATGTTTGAGATCACGGTTGCTGTGGTTATGGTTAGAGACAGATATTTGTGAGTGAGAATGGTCGGGTTGGTGGTTGTAGCTCACTCAGATTGTGGGGTTGAAGGTTGTGGATGGGATGAATCGAAGTAACTATAAAACCTTGTGTGATATCAAGTTGCTTAGATCAATGTGAGACTGTTGGGTCATCCTTCGACAAGGTTCCGAACAACAAGATGTTGATGCGGCGAGATTCTATGATATGGTCAGTGCACACGTTCCGGAAACCTTACTGGTACAGTTCGAATTTGGTTGAGCACTGTCTGTTTTGGTGCGCCTTTGTGCAATCATCCCACAGTGCTGCTTACTGTCTAGTGCTGTGAGAGTCCGATGCTGGGTGAAATTCGCACATGCCGTCATGGAATCACATTGATGAGCTACGTATGGCCCTCCGAAGACACCTAGTATAGATAGAGACATCATTCTACAGTATGATACTATCAGTGTATGTTGACGGGTTGTTAAAATACGAATGTGAAGGCAATGTATGGAGATGTTTTGTACGAGCTACTGTCATGAAATAATGATGTTCGAGAGCAATTGAGACCACCAAGTGCCCGGTCTACCACCTCAAGCCTCGTTTTCAACAACTTTTTAATGTGAGACGCGAATTAGTCGTCTCTGTAATGACACCAGTTATAGAGAACACCCCAACCCAAACTCATCCTCCTGTTAACATTCCAAGAATACCACACGCTCAAACCTCCGTTTACGTATACTATATCAAACCACCGTCTCTACTCTAACACACGACTAAGAGACCGAGACCGCCACCTCGCCCAACGTCCCTTCTTCTTCTTCTTCACAGGACTCAAAGACATATGATCAAGCATCCCATCCAATTCATTAACAACATACTAAGCATCCTGGAAAACGGGTTCTAAACCCTGCCAAGCACTGGGGTCGCCGCTGGGACCAGCCTTCGCACGTCTGTTCCAGTACTCGCCGTTGAATTGCCAGTACTCCTCGCCGGTAATCTCGCACCGCGCCTTGGTGAACCACGCGGGCTTGAACTCCTCGCCCTTGCTCTCGCGAGCCTTGCGGCGGGCACGCTGGGCCTCCTCGAGTCTGTTCTTCTCCGTCGCCGCAAAGTCATACTCGCCCTCTTCCATAGCACGCTGGTCGGGGCGGAAGCGAGAATCCGTGGGGGCGAGCCAGGGCTTGAGGTTGTCGTCGAGGTGGTTGAAGGTGACGACGAACGGAGTCAGGTTGAAGGGAATGCCAGTCGGGCGCGGGTTGGCCTGCCAGATAAGGAAGGCCTTGGTCGGGTCGTTGATGCTGCCCTGGTGAACCGTCTCGTTGCCCGACTTCTCCTCAATGGTGGCCTCGTAACCGGGTGTCAAGCGGGCGTAGAACTTGGAGTTCCAGCGACCACCCAAGCTGACGCGGACCTGGCCGTTGGCATCGAGGATCTTGCCGCCAATTAGGTAGGCACTCGACTTAGTCCAACCTCTGGGCTTGAACTCGACGTAGGAAACCTCGCCGGTGGTCCAGTTCTTGATCTCCATCACACCATAATTGTCAACCACGGGGTTACCGGTGATAATGCCAATGACGGATGAAGTGACCTTCTTCCAGGTGTAGAAGTCCTCCTTTCCACCGGAAGTCGGCCTGAGCTTGAGGAACCAGGTACCAAGAGGGTTGACATCGAAGGACTTGCCATAGAACTTGGACTTGACAGCCGACTCTCCGTAGTAGGTCCACTTGGGAGATTCGGCCCAGGCTGCACCAATGGGCGGGTGATGGCTAACCTGCTCAATGAAGAAGCGGTAGTTCTTGTCCGGTCTCACATACTCAAAGGTCTCGCCAAGAAGGGGATTGAACGGTTTAGCAACGCGACCAATGGTCGATGCGTATTCACTGGCAGCGAAGGCGGAAACATAGATCAAACGCTCAATCGAATCAGCGCGATCAGCGGCTAGATCCAAGAGGTCGGCATATTCCATATCCTCAGCGCAGCGGTAGAGGAGTGACGTAGGCTCGTTGAAGGACACTGGCAGAGTCATCTTGGTCATATCCTTGCCAATCATGGATTTGAGGATACCCTGGGATTTGCGTTAGTGAAATGTTTAATATCTAGGATAATAATCAAAACTTACCCAGAGGGAGATAGTGGGCCTGTTATCCGCATCCATCTTCAACTTTGTCCTGATGCCATTCTCGTATCCCTTGAATGAGTCGCTGATATCTGTACCATCTGAAATCACAAGTTGAGTCTCGCTTTGCGAGGCCACGGGCTCCGAAGGGGGTAACTGGGAAACCTCAACGGTACCAGCGTCGACCGCATCAAAGAACTCTTCCTCGTCTGAGTCGGAGTCAGACAGCTCTGCAACCTGGTCCATGATGGTCTTTTGGCGGCGAATGCTTTGGACCGGCGACTTTGGTCTGGCATCATCAGCCTGTTCGGCGTCGGCATCATCGGTGGCCTCAGCGGCAGCGGCAGCAGTTGGCGCAGCCGTTTTCACTTGGCTCTCGTCAATAATGCCAGATCCAAGTGCTTCCTTGAGGATACGCTTGGTGATCTTCCTCTTTGCCTCGGCCTCGCCAACCCGAGCCTCCAAAGCTTCTTGCTCCCTGGCAACTTGGGCCATGCTTTCCTCCCACATCTGGCGCATCTCACTCTCGCGGTCAAGCCTGTACTGCCAGTACGCGTCGCGATCCTTGGAGATGCGCAGGAGATCGCCGACAAGTCCCGTAAGGGAGCGGATTGCAGCATCATAGGCAGCCAGGGCTTGAGAGGCCTTGGGATCCGACAACCTTAGGTCGGGGTTCTTGGTGGTTTCCGCCAACAGAGCCGCTGTGACCTGTGCCATGGTGTCGAGCTGCAGTTTTGCAGACTGTGCAGTGATGTTGAAAGCATCTTTGTTTGCCGATGGAACATCCTGTCCGCTCGAACCCTCCCCATAGTCATCGTCTTCGTCATCCGCGTGGTGATGTTCACCCTTGTCTGCTTCGGTTCCGGCATCCACAAAGTCATCCTCTTCGTTGCTTCCGTTGCCACTGGCGCCGCCATAGGAGGCCTTGGAAGCCTTGGCCGTAGAATGCATCCGAGAAAGCTGCACGCTCTGACGGCGGTGCTCAACGAAACTAGCATTATCGCTACCGGCATCAGATACGCTATGGGCATGTTCCGCCTTTGCCTGCTTTAGGAGTTCGGCATTGCGGGCACGCTGTCTCTCTTCCTCCTTGGCCTGGTCCTTGGTCCATTGGATGGAGTTGTTAAGAGCCCAGAACCAACGCTTCGCCTCGACTTCGTGATTAGCCTTCAGAGTGTACTTGACCGAGTTTTTCCCTATAATCTCGAACTTTGTCTTCTCGTCAGGGGTCATATGAAGCTTGGCTATGCGCATGTTGATAGCACCACGGCAGGCAGAACCCGCATCGTCCTGGTGCTTGTAATAACTCAAGACGCCATCCTCCAGGACGAACCAACGGAGCTGGTACCCCTTTCTATAGTTGGTCCACTTCTTCAAATATCCCTTCATTTCGCGAGCTTCTCTTCCCGCCATGGGATCACCGGACGCCGCAGCAGCTGCCCCATGCGTGGCTGACCCCAAGACGGCCTTCTCTTGAATGCCCCTCTGGGCAGCCACAGCAGCGGGGGACTTCTTGAGCATAGCCTTTGTAATCTCGTCCTTTGTGACATCCTGCGGGAGCTTGCCCTTACGATCTCTGCGGAAGGGGTCTGCTCCGTGCAGCAGTAGGACCTGGATCAATTTGGTGTTTCTGCGACGAGCGGCTTCGTGGAGCAGGGTGCCACCGCTCTCAACCGTGGCCGATTCAGCGGCGAATTCGGTGCTGTTGATGTCGAGGACAGTCTTGAAACGCGGCTCTTCCAATACCTCCTCCAAAGTCTTAAAGTCACCATGGAGGATAAGGTCCTGCACCTGCCGAACCTTGTCCTCGGCGAACAGCGATCTGGCGAGCTGGAGTTGCTGGAAAATATCGGGATTGCGAGCGAGGTCGATGGGTAACCGCCCTTGGTAGTTTGCGATCGCATCGTTGATATCCTTGTGTTCGAGAAGCTGACGGACGATCTGGGTACGGCCTTGTTGGGCTGCAATGTGCAAAGGGGTGTTTCCGTCTTTGTCGCGGGCATTGATGTCGAGAGAGCCAGCACCATCTGACAAGACGTACTCGACAACAGTCTGTTCGGCACACTGGATGGCCAAGTGGAGGATCGTGGTGTCTTCGAGAGGGCCCGTGATAGCAGACGAAATGCTCATGCGAGGGTTGTTCTCGGCAGTCTCGCGGATGGCTCTGGAAATGGAGGCTGTATCGCCGTTACGAAGAGCTTCGACGATACGAAACTTGCGTACGGAGGACTCGAGAGACGCCCCGGCCCCTTTGTCGAATAGCATGGATGGCGATCTTGCTCCGCCGACGGAAGGGGTGGCTTGGTGGTTCGAGGGCGTTCGGCCCAAGGCGCTGCCAGCGGTAGACAATCTGGAGGAGTGGCCTCTGGGCGCCTGTTGGCTAGGGATTTGGATGTTCTGAGGTGTAGAAGGGGAGCCGGACGCTCCCTGGCCATCGTCGGAGGCCATGTCGTCGTCGACTGGCGGCTTACGCCTACTAAGGAGCGAGAGGGCGGCGGATTTGGATCGTTTGTGGAGGCTGCAATAAAATAGGGATTAGTTGATGTTGATTATGGTTCTGGAATGAATCAAGCTAGATCATAAACTGGCGACCGTCGTAGTTGCTGTGTCTGTCAAACTGAGGCGAGGAAGTGGAAGCGACGGGGGCTTGGGAACTGAAGTAAACAGGGCAAGCAAGATGCGGGCAGGTGGGGTGAACAGGACGTTGAATGATGCAGTTAAGTAGGTTCACCACAGCAAACATTCGAGGGGGGGTTGCGTGATGTACTCACCTTTCGCCGGTCTCAGACATTGCGGTGGTGTTTCGTTCAGACTCTTGGGAATTAAATCGGTGTTACGAAGGTTGGAACAAGGTGAAGAGGTACAGAATCAAGAAATATGAAGAGAGTGTGAAGTGTCGCTGGTAACTGTTATCCCCGCACTATAGACGGGACTCGAGGATAAGGATAGACAAGGAAGGGAGTTGTTGAAGTTGCAAGTTGCAACAGCAACACAACAATGCAACAAAAAGTCCAGACCACCAAAGATCGTGGGATTTGTCGTCAGAAAAAGGGACAGAGGACAGCTACGCTGCTTGGTACTGTATCGACAACGTGTTTCACTATGCCACTAATTATGAGACTCCGTATTGCGGGTCAAAGCATTGAGCAAGGAGCTTGGGTCTCTTGGGTACAGTTGCAGACGTCCAGGGACACTTGGGCGGAGGCAGAGTGGATAAATCTCTAGGAGGACGAGGATCCAAGCCAGCATGGCGGCGACGCCAATCCTAGCTCCCAAAGAAATGACGTTGTTCGCTTGCCAGTACTGGGATGGACGCCATGGACGGCGACAACAAGCGGCAGGATTTCGTGTGAGGGAGGGAACCATTCGAGTGCCACACTCTTTTGTTGTCACACGGCAGACCAGGAAAGGGACGTCGCTGCACGTGCTTTGTGGTTTGTCTCGTGTCTTTGAAGAAACAGCCGCCAGTTCATATGTTGGTTGCATCTTTTCGATCGTTTGTTCCAAAATAACCGCCGTCTAAATGTGTGTAAAAAAAAAAAACCAAGTCCAATTCCCAAAGCATGAGTGGGCTATCGTGGGGTTGTCCTAACTTGATTGACAGGTGATAACGGCGGGGGTTCTGCCATGCAGGGGGAGGGGGGTCGCTGGACCTGGTGTTGCAATGGAGTTTATCGCTGGACTTGGTGCTGCAATGGAGTTTTTGTAGCAATACGGTATTAGAGGGTAAAAGACGGGGTTTTATATTGAATCGATGTTTTGGCTAGACTTGGCGTGCCGGCCAACATGAAGTTTTGGCCGTTGATTTGGTTTTTCTCCATAACTTAACATTAGCAACTACTTTCGCTCCTTCCACTCCTTCTACTTTTAACTCTCCCGCTCCTTCCTTTTCCCTATATAAGACCTTTTTTCCAATCTACGCGCGTATTAGTAGATAGATTCCTTCTATAGCTTAAATAGTAAATGAAACGCTTCTAACCGTGATACTCCTGTTCGATTCCTTGCTGTGACCTTGTGAAAAAAAATTGACCAAAGTGAAGATACATCACCAAAAAAAAGATGCATCACTAAAAAAAGATGTATCACCAGAAAAAAGATGCATTGCCAAAAAGAAAATAAAAGAAAATGAAATGGGCCTTGAGGAAAAGATAAGAGGTGAGAGTTCTTTCTTTTATTGGAAGAAAAGGAATTTTAGACTCCAAGTTAAACATTGACATCATGTCCCAAACCGACATTATGTCCCAAACCGAGGGGCACTTAACTCCAAGTCAAACTCGATTTGCAATTATACACTTGACTGTATGGCAATATGGTGTCCCAGCCTATGTCTAGCGACCCCCCCTCCCCTCCAGGGTGATGAACTGGCAAGGGGTCAAAAAGGGGTACGCATCGTGTTGTGCCTTGCCTCGAAGTATCGCTAAGTCTTACCAATATGCACAGTATAGAGTCCCAAAACGGGGTCCTCTTAATAGTTGCATATCCAAGACCCTGGCTCCATTCCACCACTTCCGTTCCGTTGTGGCCGCGGCGTTCTCACGGCAATCAATACGCCCAACCCAGACGACAATGCGGTACCTCGGCAATTATGGAAATCCCACTACGGCTGACCTCCCCTTGGTCAATGATCATCATTGATACAAAACATCCTCCAAACAAATCTCTATACTGTACTTCTTAACCTATACCGACGGTGGTCATATTATTCGATTAATCATACTTTTGCTCGGCTTACTTCCACTTGACTTATAAACAAGCCTGGCATCCTCAAGTGTTTACCGTCACTTACATCTCTTTACTGTGTGACATACACTTGACTCTCTGGGCGTCACAGTGTGCCCAACAATCGCATCTCATCGTCATCTGTAAATCCAAACGCGATGGGAAAGTCAGAAGAGGAATCGAAAGAGGCTTCTCGCCCAACCCTTATTAGGCCGCCGCCCGAGGACCCGAGCAAGGCGCCTATCGAGAACACTCTGGAGGTCACAGAACTGGCCGTGATCGGACCTGTAAGTCTGGACTCATATGGCATCTCATCTTACACATCTTATCCATCCAATGCATATGTCTCCCACATATACATTGAGCCCTGCATGACACGTATCCATCGTTGCAGTCACTGTAAACTGACACCATACGCAGAATATCTTCACCAATGCGCGCCAACCATGGCATCCCCCCGGCGCCCGCGGCATCTACGGCGGCGCCGTGATCGCCATGTGTCTCGCAGCCGGCCAGAAGACCGTCCCATCTGACTTCCTCGTCCACTCCATGCACTGCTACTTCCTGCTCGCCGGCTCCGCCGAACTTCCCATTCTCTTCCACGTTGAGCTCGTCCGGGACGGCCGCTCCTTCGCCACGCGGACCGTTCAAGCGCGCCAAAAGGGCCGCTGCATCTTCACCACCACCATCTCCTTCGTCCGGGAAGGGTCCAGCGGGCCGCGGGGCAGCCAAGTCTCGCACGCCTCATCCATGCCCATCGACGAGAAGACGGGCAAGCCTTGCCAACCGCCTCCGGACGACTACGACGGCGAGCCGGAACTCGTCCGCTCCGGCCCCAACCCTTTCCAGAGCGCGCGGATCGAGGTCACCAACGCCGACAGCCCGCGCCCGCAGGACAAAAAGACGCGCCAGTGGTACCGAGCAAAGGGCAAGATCAGCGCCGAGGGAGGACAGCAGGCGCACCTGACCGCGCTGGCGTACGTGAGCGACTCCTACTTCATCGGCACCATCGGGCGCATCCACAAGCTGTGGCGGTTCCCCTTCCACCCGGAGGATTTCGGCAAGCTGCCCGAGCACCTGCAGGAGCGGGTGCGCGCGCTGCACGAGTGGGAAGGGCTGGGTCACCCTGAGGATATGGTGGGCCGGCCGGAGATCGGGATGATGGTCAGTCTGGATCATTCGATTTACTTCCATGAGCCGGCCAAGGTCAGGGCGGATGAGTGGATGCTGAGCGAGATGGAGAGTCCGTGGGCGGGTGATGGGAGGGGTGTGGTGACACAGAGGATCTATAGTAAGGATGGGCAGTTGTTGGCTACTTGCGTGCAGGAAGGGTTGGTCAGGTTGGAGAAGAATCCTGGGAAGACGGATTCTAAGCTCTAGGCCTGTGTTTGTGTGAGTTGGGACTTTGTCTGCGTTGTCGTGTGTTGAATCTTAGAGGGCGATGCGGAAGGACTCACATTGCCAAGATGCTGCGGATATAGACTATTTGGGACTTTCAGACATTAGAGTTGATAATAGATCAGCCAGTTGCATACATCGTACCTGCCACCGCCCGCCGCCGCCGCCGCCGCTGCCGCCTCCGCCCAGCCGGCACGCCCTTCCACCTAGACATCGGATGACATTGCCCCCTCCCCTCCCTGCGCCGCCCCAGGCACCAGCGGGCGGGCATATAAGGTCCGTTACCTAGCCCCTCTACCACAACGGGGAGCCCTGTGGTCTCATGGCGCAGTGGTTACCGTTGATGAAAACTTAGCGCGGCGGTTTTCGTAGGTCTGCAGCTGGGGCATTGTCGTTCGTTCTACAAGCCTACCTGGGCGACTTAGCTTTTTGTTTTTTTTATGCGATAGAATTATTAGTGGGGATATTGGAAACGAGTGTCTGGTATTTTTCTTTTTGGTTTTTTGAGTTTTGGGGGTGTGTAATGCGAGGTGTGGCAAATGGGACGGACTACTTGTAGAGAGTTGACGATGTACTAGGCGGTTACATGTTTCTATAGACTGGGCTTTACTTGTTACCTCTCGTCTGCCTGTTACATATTACTCATGTACATCACGTCAAGTATCACACTTGCTGTTTCTCTGATCTCTCCTTAAACTAATCAACACAATAACTACCGGATCTTGTACCTCCTTATATAAGGAACTGGTGGTGTTCAAACGCCCACTCTCCGGCAACCGTTTCAGCAGCAGTGCATAGCACAATCTCACATACGACCATAGGCACTTGGAAAACTCGGGATCCCGTCTGATCTCCCATCGATAAGCCAGTGACCGCCAGGCTAGTAGTCGGATCGGTGACGACTGGCGAATAACCTGGTGTTGTATGTCTTTTTGCTCGTTCTTGTTACTTTACTTTTTGATGGTTTGCGGAGACACGTCTTCCTGTGGATAAGTTGAGAAAGTTGTTCTTGCCCGTTGTATTGAGTGTCTAGTTTGATGAAAAGTAAGGTAAATGGAAAATCCGCTATGCCCCAAAAGAAAACCAAAACGCCGTCTAAAACCATGGCCACCTCTCATGCCCTCTCACATTTTCTCCCAAAGCCTCTCGAGCTCCTCACAGTGGTATCAAAAACGACCCGTCTTCCTGCATATACTCCTTCACACCATACCGATCCGATTGAAGCCTATCCACCTCACCTTGTTAGCAACTCCGCCCCCTTTATATCGCCAAAAGCCACTGGAGACAAAATGGAAAGGTGACTTACGCCCACTCAGTGTACCCCGTAGTCATGATCGTACAGCTCTCAATGAACCTCTCCACATCGTTGCGAACTTTGGAGTCCTCCTTCATGATCTTGAACAAGAGATCTCCAGCCGCGCTCTCGAACCGCTCGCGAGATGATTCCAGTTCTTGAAGGACTTCTGAGACGACGGTGTCCAGGTCTTGGCCTGTTTCGTTCATTGTGATGGGGATGAGGCTGTAGAGGCTTAAGTTCTTTGTGGTTGTTAGTCTTGTAAAACCAGAGAAATGATGAGATGAAGAGAATAGGCGGGATCTATGGACTCACGATTTCTTTCTTGAGAGATATCAAATCATTTACCCTGCCAGATCTTGTCAATTTTTGTCTTTTATCTGTAAAACGGGAATTCAATACTAACCAAGAAACACTCCGGCACAACTCCACCCATATCGTCCTCATCTCCTCCAAATCATGAACCTCCTGCGGGATCTCAACGTCGATCATGAACCTGCCCACCATTCCTTTCGTCAGCACCAGATTTCCACTTCCCTCGCATCTCATGTTAACGAAAAAGAAGGAAATACTCACTCAGCAAGCGCAAAATACGTCCCCCCACTCGAACTCCCCAGTCTATTCCCCGTATACTCCTCCACGCCCGGCAACAGTACCATCTGTTCCCCCTTTTCTTGTCCCTTCCCACCCTTCCCCTTTGACTTTCCACCAGTATACCTCTCCTCCACCGCACAAGCCCCAATATACAGCTCCATCTCACCCATAAACCTCTTGAGCTGCTGTTCCGACCAATTTTCTTTTAGGACTCTCGCTGGTTCCGCAAAAAGCTGTGATGGCTTGGTAGGCGGTGGTACAACTTGCGAGCGCTTAGAAGGATGTATGTGAGAAAAACCGAGAAGGTGGCGGACGTATTCGAGTTCGCGGTGGGCGAGGGTCTGAGTGTTGGAGGACTCCATCTCGTCGTCCCAGAGACAGGACCAGAGGGCGTAGTGGGTTATGGTGCGGAGGCGGGGGAGGGGGGAGGTGGGGAATGTTCTGTTTTTTGGGTTGCTTCCTGTCAGTCCTTCTGCTCTTTCAGGCAAAGGAGAATATGTGAGATAGAAAGGGGAAGAAGGGAGGAAGGTAAATAGCGAAAAGAAACTCACAAGCAAACAAACCCTGGGAAATCGCTCTTCCTGATCTTGGCCCTAACTTTGGCGTCCGGAAACAGCCTCGCCATCTCCTCTTCGAACCAAAGCGTGAGCTCGTCGAGTAGAGGGTTGACAGCCTTGGTCCATCCGGGAAAGAGGTTCCGCATGTTGGGCAGACGGAGGGTGTGCCCTTTGAGTTTGGAGGTGAGGTCGTCCATGTTATTGACGTTTGCTGGTGGTGGGAGGATTGCGCTGGGCATTTCTTCTGCTTTCTTTTCTAATGACGACGATGATGATGGTGATAATGAGGATTGGTCAAGTAAATCCAGGTTGTTGTTATGCTCTCGGAAAAAGCCTTGACGATGGAGATGATCAGGAATACGGGGTCGAGGTCGATATATCTTTATTTTTATCTATATCAGATATAGCTCCATCTTTCAAGCCTCCCTCCCCTTCCAGGACCTCGGAACCGAAAGTATGTAAATCTTCGGCTTATATCCACCAAAACCCGCTTCCATCCCCCCTCAGCCACAAAAGATAGGCGAAATGATTATCTTTCGACATTGTGCATCCAGTCCGGTATCCTCAAAACGGACAAGAGTGAGAGACAGTGTGAGGGAGGGTAGGGAGACCGGCCGGCCTCTCCGAACCGAATGAACTATCGTTCTAGAGTAGTGGCTCAATGGTCGTTGACGTGGGGAGTAGTATCCTCAGCTTTAGACTTTTGACTGAGCTGAGTCTTGCATATTGATACTACACGACCCACAAGCTGAAACTCTAATCTTGGGAAAACCACGAGTCCACGAGGTCATGGAGATTTTCCCGGTGTTCGCTCTCCACGATGATCCCAGCGGTGTAGTGGATGGTTTTCACATGTTTGTGGTATTGGTCAGCATGTGCGAACACCTCTTATCGTGGGACTCTTTTGGACCCTGGACTCTATCATGTTCAAGCGGAGGATGGGCTTTGGATAGAAACCCTTCTAGAACGCCACGATTCGATTTTAGGTGTTGTTCAAGACCGAAGCTATCGATTGCTTTAACCGTTGTCGTCCAACCATTGAAGTGGCATGTCGTTCGCATCTGATCAGAAGCGAATCGATAGCGCCAATATGTCGATCTGCCGAAGAGCCTATCCCGGAGCCGCCAAAAGGACTGAACGCCAAGCCCCCGGTAGGGTAGCAACCTCATTCTGGGGTCGTTGTTCGTTCTGGGGCTAGTATCAGAGCTGATGGAAGAGGCTGAGTGCTGTGTGCGATAGTTTCGGGCTCCGTTTGGGTGCGCTGGAAGTCTAGACCTCGGAGGCCGCTGGTTGTATCCACATTGGGGTGGATGGACCGGTCGGGCGATGCCCGGGAGATGGTTGAAAGGAAGGAGGCCTGCGGAGGAGAATAGACCAAGGAAAAGCTTATAATCGGTTACCTGCCTCAGGACCATATCGTCCAGAAAATCATCCAGTATTTGCGGCTGGAGAGAACATCAGGCATCGAGTATCTCGTCAAGGAAAGAGACGCTCACCAGCTTCCCATCCCCGGGATGACATATGAACTTCGCTTCTTCATTTTCCAGCAGCAGCAGCAGCCTAATATATACAACGATGCCAGGCCAGCCACACCTTTCATCATAAACCGGGGGAAAATAACAACAATGTGGGCGCAAAAACAAGCAAGGGAATCAAATCCAGTTTTCGACATGCCCAGCTAAACTCCGTATGAACCGCATATAAACCAAGGTGAAAGATAAAACTGTATGTGAGGAAACGTTGACCAATCATGAACCCAAAAAATTTCGCTAAACTGGGAAAACCTTTGGGAGAAAAACGAGCGACAAGAGTCGCGCGCGCCAGACAATACTTGGGGGTATCATCGGACCCGACAAGGCTTACTCATTTACATGGTGGGAATACCCTCGTACTCGGCGTAGCCAAGGGCAAGGTTCATGTTCTCTGTTGATTTGGTTAGCAGTGATACTCTTGAACTGAGAAGTGTAGTAAACTTACGCAGGCACTGGGTAGCGGCACCCTTGAGGAGGTTGTCAATGGTAGCGCAGATGACGACGCGGCGGCCGGACTTGTCAACCTCGAAGCCACCGATCTCAACACCGTGCTTGCCGCCGATGTTCTTAACGGAGGGAGCCTCGCCAACGACCTTGACGAGCTTCTCACCAGCATAACGGTCCTGGTAGAGTTGACGGATGTCACGGGAAGTCATGCTCTTGTTGAGGGGGATGGAGATGGTTTGGTGGATACCGCGGAACCAGACAGCGACGTGGGGCATGAAGGCAATCTCGGCACCGAGCTGGGCGCTGACCTCACGCTCGTGAATGTGGCCAGTCAAGCTGTAGGGGATGATGTTGTTGGTGAGGTTCTCAACATCGTTCTTGGGAGAAGGCTTGGTGCCAGCACCAGAGTAGCCAGAGACACCGAAGACGTGGGGCATGCCACCAAGGTGGGGGACCAGGGGAGAAATACCGAGCTGGGCGGCAGTAGCGTAGCAGCCGGGGTTGGCGATCTGAGTAGCCTGGGTGATGTTGCTGCGCTGGACAAGCTCAGGGAGACCGTAGGTCCACTTGTTGTCAAAGCGGTAATCGGCAGAGAGATCGATAATGACGCTCTTGTGGCCGGAGGCCTTGCGACCCTCCCAGACGGCCTCAACGAAGGGCTTGCAGACACCGTTGGGCAGAGCCATGACCCAGCAGTCAATCTCGCCACGCTTCTCCATGTCACGGACATCCTCAGGGCTGAGGTTCTCGTAGATAACCTCCTGCTTGTTGTAGCCCTCGAGCTTCTTGCCAGCGAGCTCACGAGAAGAGACGTGGTGGAGCTCCATGTTGGGGTGGGAGTCGATGAGGCGGATCAGCTCCTGGCCGGTGTAACCACGAGCACCGATGAGGGCAACGCGGGCGGGACGGTCCATGGAGGCGTTCTGCTTGCCGACAGGGGGGTTGGGGTTGGTCTGGGTAAGGTAGCCCCTGCGGTTGGAGATGCTGAACTTAGGAAGGGCAGGGCGGCGAGCGAGGGTGGAGTAGCCGCGAACCTGCTGGGCAGCGGGCTTGCTGGCAGCCTGGCGAAGACGAGACTCGAGGTTGGAGTTGCCAAGCATGGCGCGGCCGTTCTCGGTGAAGTCCTTCATGAGCTTGACAATCTCGTCGCCGTTCTCAATGCCATACCAGAACATGACATCACCCTGGCGAGTGATGCTGCCGTCGGCCTTGTCGAAGAACCAGCCAAGGTTCTCATCGTCCTCCTTGACGGTCCAGACGAGGGAGGGGTGCTCCTTCTTGAGGGCAGTGAAGATGTTGTCAGCAATGTTGGTCAACCAGCCAGACTTGGTAATAGTAAGAGTGGCAAGGGTGGCCTGACGACCCTCGCTGGCGGGAAGGACGATGGCAAGAGCGTTCATGGAGCTGTCGAAGTAGGCCTTGAAGGGATTCTCCTTGAGGAAGTCAAGGTACTTCTCAACAGTCTCCTTGGCATCGGGGGTCTCGCGATCGCGGATGAGGACAGACTTGAGAGCATCAAGGTCCTTGAACTCGGAAAGGCTGGTGACGGCCTGGAGCTTGCTGCCACGGCGGATAAGAGTACCGGCACCGGAGTCGGTGAAAAGCTCCTTCTGGAGCTCCTCGGGGTGGATGATGGCAACGCTGGTAGTGCGGGGAAGAGTGTCGAGGAGCTCCTTGATCTCCTTGATCTTGAGGCGGGTGCCATACTTGACCCAGGCCTGGGACATGAGGTGCTCGTACTCCTCGTCGAGGTTGATGGCGGAGATCTTCTGGCCACCAGCGTCGAAGAGACCACCCTTCTCAGAGAGGTAGACAACCTTGAGGGGCTCGAGGGCACGGGCGAGCTCAGCAGCGGCGACATCAGCGTTGACGTTAAGAATCTGGCCGTCGTCGGTCTCAGCCATGGAGGTGAGGATGGGGAGATAGCCGTTGCTAATGGCAGTCTCGATAGCCTGCTTGTTAACGCCGGTGACCTTACCGACAAGACCCCACTTCTCCTTGTTCAGGTAGTCGGCGCGGAACATGCCAGTGGTGAGGGGCTGGGCGTGGACACCCATCTCCTCGAGCTTGTTGACGAGCTTCAGGTTCTCCTGGAGGAAGAGATCGCGGGCAACACGGAGGGTCTTGGCATCGGTCACACGGATACCCTCCTCGAACTGGGGCTCAACACCAGCATCCTCGAGGAGCCTGTTGAGCTGGGGACCAGCGCCATGGACAATGACGGGGTAGAGGCCGACAGTGTAGAGGAACTTGAGGGCGGCGCAAAGCTCGTCGAGGTAGTCGGTCAAGATAGCGCCGCCGACCTTGATAACGGCGAAACGCTGGGAGGAGACCGAGGTGAAGAGGGAGAGGTACTGCTGGACCTCGCGCTTGGAACCGACCGAGGACAGGGTCTGGACAATCATGCCCCGTGTGGTAAGATCGGTCGAGCGAGCGGCCGAGGTAGAGATCTGACGGCGAGCGGCGGCAGCGCGGGGGAGGGCACGAGCACTCTTGGGAACCCGGCGAACCACGCGACGGGCTCCGGCCCGGAGGGCAACAGCGCAAGCGGAGTACATGTTGAAAGACTTGTTTGTTTCGGCAGCTCGTTAACTCGAGGAGACTATCGAAGCGATCGGTCGACCGGTAATGCGCTCGTCGGAGGGTATGACGGGCGGGCTGGCGACTCGGATGGTGTTGTACCAAGGAGTGACTAATAATAGGCTGGCTGCTCTGGATCGCAACTAGAAGAATAAAAAAACTCAATTGTCTGATTAATTGGCGCGCAAATCACCAACCATTGACAGGCAAGGAACTGAAGAAAACAACGGAGAGGAGAGGAGAGGACCCTAAGCTGACTCCCGAATCCCCTGCCAAAGATCAATGGGTTTGGTATGATGATTTGTGTTCGGGAAGAAGGAGCCGGTGTTCGGGGTGTTCAATGCTTTTTTTTATTTGGCCTGGTTGCAGTCGGCCCAATTCCCATGCGGGCCTGGCGGGTGAGGGCTGCCCTGGAGTGGCACTTTGGCCAAGTCCAGTCCCGTCAAGTGTGGAGGAGGGGTAACTGAGAGAAAAAATTGCAACCACAGCCGAAACCGCTCAGGGGGGTTGGTGAGGGGATGATGGTACGTACCTGTAGATCGAGATGTTGAAGATGGCTACAAAATCGTCACATGAACTGTCGATAATCTTGGGTTGAAGAGAAGACCATGAAGACAAGTAGCACCGAGGACAACCCTGGCAACCCCCTGGTTATCTTTACACTCGGCAGGCCGACTGCCATTGACATGATCTTATCAGATGGAAAGATGGCCTTCATTTGTTTACCCCATCCTCCCCCATCTCTCCTCCACATGTTGGCCGCCGAAACCGCAATGTCTCCAGCGTTGCAAAGCCAATGTCGGACCGCCAAGAGATGTTAAAGAGACATTGGATGCAAGTGACACATTTGCGAGCTTCCACTGCTGAGTGCTGACAGAAATAAATGACAATTTCATATGAAGCTTTACGAGATACAATCACTGTTGTTGCCGCTCGGTCACTCTCTCCCAACTGATTGCGGAAAATAACTCTCAAGGTACACACAGCTCGGAGTCACACCGAGGCTCCATCGTATGATGCACCTTGGGACGCATTTCAGGCATTTCACAGTCCATACCATGGCCCGGGTGCAATGGATGAGTGGACCTGCATCAACGACACCTGCATGCAGCCGTTGCTCCGGCGTCGCCCCCGTCACCCCGTCCCCGTACCCGGCACGAGGTTGCCATTCCAGTGCCGTACTCTAAACAAAGCATACACTACCCTGTGAGTGAGTGATGGGGAAAGGTAGAATTACTATTAGTAGGTGGATGGGTCATGATACCGTCTTGATTAGCCGTTCAAGAGTGAGAAAAAGAAGAACGCCTCCTCGCCTTTCATCTCGTAGATACAGGGTGTGTGTGGTATAAGCGACGAACCTTTCCGCGCCGCCTTTAACAGGTCGTGTTGTTCCGGTCATCAGTCGAAGAAGTCGTCACCAAGACCAAAGCCAGAGCCATCTCAACCAGCGAGGAGACCATGATAAAACCGCGGCGATAAAAAGTAAGAAAAAAAGCAACCCAAATACTCAATCCCAGTGAAGCACTATTTCCGTTCCCTGCGAATGCGGAAAAGCAAGCCAAATCCAGCTTCGTGCACTTCCTGACAACGTTTCTGTTTCACTCATCATAACCAAATCATTCACAAGCAGCTTAGCGCGTAGCAACGACTGGAAAGAGCCATGTCAGCACACAATTCTCAGTGCACAATGTTACGGTCAAGGTCAAACATACCAGCTGGGACAATGATGATTACGAGCAAGATGATGATGCCCACAATCAAGCAGATGCGCATTTTCATGTCCTGTTGCAATCAGTCAGTCATTGGAGAAGCCCTTCCGTATAGCGCAAGCAGCGAAGAGCTCGTACCTTCCACCACATCTTCTTGCGGACCTGGTTGGCACCACGACGGAAGCCCTGTGCACTAATGGCGAGATCATCGGTCTTGGTTTGAAGAGCATCGATCCTTTCACCACGCTGAGAGACCTTGTTGATGTTCTCGCGCATCACTCCGACGGTGTCATCGATTTGCTAGATTTCCGTCAGCAAAAATCCTAGGGACGTTCGCGGCATGACAGAGCCACAACGATCCGACTGTGATGCGAGGCAATTCGTATCCGTCTGCTTGTCCCAGAATGCCAAATTCTCCATATAGTAGCTGTGTATGGCCCATCGCCAAATATTTCCGTAGCCTTGTGCTTTGACCGCCATATCCGGAGGAGACCGGGGGGCGCAACCAATCTTCCGCCCAAGTGCTCATTAGGACGTTGTTGAGAGCAAGCCGATCGTATGTTCATGCCATGCAATCCATCAAAATCCATCAGATCCATCGATCCCGCCCGTGTGCACCATCCTGGCGATCATGTTCCCTCCCCGAGACGACTCTCGAAAGCTAGACGCGGTATTGTTGACGAAATCATGCGATTGTTTTGACCTCGCGGGGATCAAGCAGACGGATGGACCAAGCATTCCAGAGGTATCGTTCGTTCCCACATTGCCAAAAAGTGCCATTAAAGGGGGAAACAACCCACCTGTTGCAGTCTGGCGGTTCCCGCGTTGTTGCCAGCACCTTGATGCCCGGCGGCGCCCTGCTGGCCGCTGGGGATATAAGGGTCGTACGGAGCGTCGGACATTTTGTTGATGGAGGGTGGCTGAATACGAAATAGATCGGTTGTTGTCGATTGAGCTTCAAGCGCGAGCTCAGAATAAGGAGGATGTGAAGGTGTTGTTGGTGTGTCGCGGGTTACGTTGCGAAAAGGATCGTGACTTCGCAGGACGTTGTAGGGAGGGGAGGTCGGGTTGTTGGAATGCAGAAGGTTGGCAATCGGGAAGGCTGGTGAGGTGGTCTGGAGGTTGCAAGACGTTTCCTTGGGTTTGCGGAGGAGGGCGCAGAACGAGGTCAGAGGACAGCCGGGCGGTTTGAACTTGAGTGATTGGGTTGCCGCCAGCAAAGAAGAGGGCTAGGGTACCGAGTGACTAACGGCATTCGTCACGAACTTCATGCACTTCTGTTAAGACTCATGGTACCCAAGCACGAGCCACAATCCCTTTTATCGCTTCCAAGGAAGCCCCACCGACAACCAGGAACCCAGGCACGGCCTGGTAAGATCACCATTGACGCCAACAAATGTTTCCCATGCGAATCTCTTGTTATCAGGGGCCTGGCCTACGTTCGAGAATTTTTGCGCTTTGTTCTTCTTGAGTTCTATTGAGACGCAAAAGGAGACGTGGCTCGGTAGCTACCGCTTTGTGTTTTTTTTTGCTTATGTTTAGAGTTGTCTTGATGTCCATTCTCTTTCAACTCGCTCAGCTTCCACTTGAGCTGACGGGAACAGTGAATTGAGTGCCCACCAACAAGCACTCAGCCAGCCCCTCTCCAGCTTCACCCCTCAGTGGCTATGCAGCTTCTGGTGACGAAACACACCAAGTTCAGGGTGCAGTGAGAAGTCGGTCATTCGCCCATCTGAAAGAGTCGCACGTGAAAACGCACTAGCTACGAATTTGGTATTTTCAACATGCACGAGAAAATCTCGAAGAGACTCAACTTTCTATCGGCTTGCCGTCTATAGATACCTGAGAGACAAGTCAAAGTTGACCTCGCTAGGCAACATCACGGTGAAGAGCCTGTCTTTCCCCTGAGTTCTCCTGACTACGACACTTCACCGACTGGGTAGAGCTCACACCTAACCGCATTGGCACGGTTTTCTCCTTTGTTCGGGTCGGTTGTGTTGCAGCTTCGTTTCATCGACCATCCATACATTCCTCATACTACAAGTACATATATCGAACCTGCCCTCTCATTCTCAACGGTCCAAGATGCCCGACATGACCGGAAAAAGCATCCACGGCATGCGGATGTTACGGCATATTTCTCTCCAGTCCCCGGTCCACCTGAATGACCGGGACGGGGCTGTTACCGAAGCGAATGCCGTCAACCAGATACAGATTCGACGGTGTTTTTGCGGAAACAGATAGTGATATAAGTCGTCATTACCACTAACCCCCAGTTTAGTGTAACAAGATGTTGAAACAAATCGGGAAGGATTATCTGCAAGTCAGTCAGTCGGCTGCTTCCAGACTTCCACGAGAAACAACATGGGGTGAACTGCTGGACTCCAAAAGGGTTCACAAAATGGAGTCATCGCCGCCAGCACAAGGAATGGGGGTCCCGGTCTTGCCGGTTCAAGCGCGGCCCCTACCTCTAATGCGCCCCGGCAGCTGGCGGGTATGATCGGCGTTACGTAACCGGACATGGGCGGCGTGGGCCACTAAAAATCTCCAAAGGCTCCAAAGCGCCGGTGCACCGGGGCCGAACTTTTTGTCTCCATTGCTCCCCCAGTCATCCACTATCATCCGCATCCGCCATCCAAGATCCCCCGGCTTGTTTGCAGCAGTTCACGACTGGTAGGGTTCCGGCAAGCTCGACACCAAGGCTTATCACACATCATGGCTTCACCGGCCCCGATCCAACGTCTCCAGGCGCCTTTGCGGAGGTCTCTTGCGCGCGCCGCCGCCCTGTCGACTCGGTCATACGCCACCATCCCATCTGCCCCATCCAGCCAGCCGACATCGCAAGAGTCATCGCCAGCCGCATCCGCATCCGCGCCCGCAACCAAGCCGCGCCCGACCTACTTCAAGGACACCACTCTCGCTTCCCTCGACGACTTCATCGCAAACCAATCGTCAGCCGCTCCTCTCGCACCCAGCGAAGCCTACACCCTGCGCACAGCCCAAGTCGGACCCGCCGGCAAGAAGCGTACCATCACCCGCTTGCCCGAATGGCTCAAGACGCCCATCCCGAGTGCCGGCGCGAACCCCGAATTTGCCAAGATCAAGGCCGACCTGCGCGGTCTCAACCTTCACACAGTATGCGAGGAGGCTAGGTGTCCCAACATCGGCGAGTGTTGGGGCGGCTCCAACAAGGCCGCCGCGACGGCCACCATCATGCTCATGGGCGACACCTGCACCCGTGGCTGCCGCTTCTGCAGCGTCAAGACAAGCCGCAAGCCGCCCCCGCTGGATCCCCACGAGCCCGAGAACACCGCTGAGGCTCTGGCCCGCTGGGGTCTCGGTTACGTTGTGCTGACAAGCGTCGATCGTGACGATTTGGCCGATGGTGGTGCCCGTCACTTTGCGGAAACGATTCGCCGGATCAAGCAGAAGAAGCCGACTCTTCTTGTTGAGGCATTGACCGGTGACTTTGCCGGTGACTTGGATATGGTCAAGATTGTGGCGGAGAGTGGACTGGATGTGTATGCGCATAACGTTGAGACTGTCGAGAACCTGACGCCGTACGTGCGTGATCGCCGTGCCACATTCCGTCAGAGTTTGAAGGTGTTGGAACACGTTAAGAAGGTCCGGGGCAAGGAGGGCATCATCACCAAGACGAGTATCATGCTTGGTCTGGGCGAGACCGAGGAGGAGCTCTGGGACGCTTTGAGGGGTGAGTCATATATACGAGTTGCGCTTGCCCCTTTGATAAATGCTAACCAAATTGTTGCTCTGTAGAACTGAGAAAGGTCGATGTTGATGTCGTTACCTTCGGACAGTACATGCGCCCAACCAAGAGACATCTCGCGGTGGAGAAGTATATCACTCCCGATGAGTTCGAGCTCTGGAGGAAGCGTGCCCTTGATATGGGCTTCCTCTACTGCGCCAGTGGTCCTCTGGTCCGTTCCTCGTACAAGGCTGGCGAGGCCTTCATCGAGAACGTCTTGAGGAAGCGCTCCGGCGAGAAGGCCGTCTCTGAGGCTCTCGGTCAGGCGGTTGCCGCCGAGGAGGCGACTAGCGCCAAGTCCGCTTAAACCAGCTTGTGTTAGATGGGATTTTCGGAGCGTGTTTCAACATTTATAATCGGGATTTCGCGCTTTCACAGCTATCCCATGGCGGGTAAACTAACATATAGACGGATGATGGATTGGTTATTTGGCACCTTGGGGGGTCGCATGCGTTTTGGCGTTTGGGAGAATCGTCTTTCGGTTAACTTGAAAAAAGACATTCATTCATTTGCTGTGTCTGAGTATAATATTGTAACAACAGTAGTACACAGCGGGCATCGGGAGAGAGATCCCCAGTCCAAGAGGATGCATTATACAAACTCCCTCTGCCCACTTAAAAGCTTTGAAGCACTCTTCATCGTGCGGTCACTCACAAGGGTGTCTCTCAACCCTGCGTAACACTTTCTTACCAACACGATGACCCGAGCCCATCTGGGTTTTGAAAAGAGTTTATTCGCCTCTGGGCGTACCGATACCATCTCCACCACAACAAACCTCCGGGTTCCTTGTAGCCATGCTCTCTTTTACCAAGAGGCCTTCTTGACACCCGGAATGTTACCCATCAGAGCGTTCATACGGAAATTGTACTGTTTGCGATCCAACAATGTTAGCAAGCTGCTGCCTCTGCAAGGTTCCCCCCATCCATCCGGAGCTCAACTCGTAGCCCACCACCCATCCTTTTGAACATTCGGTAGCGACTTACTCTTGTCATCTTGAAGTCCCTCAAAATACCTCGACTCTTTCCACCAAGAAGACAGCGGTTCCGGATCTGCGTCGGCCTGGTGTAGGCGTGCATCTGGGTGAGCTGGAGCTGGGCGACGGCCCTGGTACGGGCAGGGAGGGTGGTGTTGCGGATGACGTAGCGCAGGGCTTGTCTATATCAAATAACAAACAAAGTCGTTAGATCATCTGTTCTTGTCTCCGTGGTCGCGATTGAGGGACGCAAGATGTAGGTACCTCTCCGGCTCAGCCTCCAAGAAGGCCTTGCGCTTGGAGTGGTCACGAAGGACCCGGACGTTGGTGAAGCACCCGAGGTCGAGCTTCTTGGCACGGAACATGGACATTTTGGCGGTTTGATTATAAGGTGAACTGGCGGGTTGGGTCGGAGGTGGACGACGTCGATAACGATCGAGGCGCGAATTCGATACTATCACAGGCAGTTGCTTTCCTTCCGGCGTCGTCGCCCGCTAGCGAGCCGCAGTCACTCCCGGCTCCCCACGGCGGCCAGTATGGCCTGTGCGCTTGCCGTCCAGCCCGCTGCGGGTGAAATGGCAGCATTCTGCCGGGCGGTGTCATTTTTCTCGCAGGTTGCCAGCCAAGCAGCAACGCGTGCAACGAGTATTGCCAGGTCTGCCAGTCGCGCACCAACTGGCTGCCACCCCCTACCAGGGTTCCACCTAAATCCCCAAGCTTGCACTCGTGCACAGGCCACATCCCAACGCCTATTTAAGACTGGCCTCCCCTCCCACCTTTTACCTGGTTTTCTTTTCCTTTTTTTCTTCAGCTCTCTTTGCCTTTTGGCTTAGATCAAGTGTAGTATCTGTTCTTTTCAGTTTAATCTCTGAAACTGCTCTACGGAGTAGAATCGTGATTATTCTAATTTTTGCAACTCGGTCGGTTTCCCTCTGGGCTTGCCTATGGTTACCGACCACTGTGTCCCTGGTATTACACTGTCTCCAGGCGACGCGAACTCGCTACTACTTGCTTTGGTGCTCATCTCGACTTTTTCATTGCAATCTCTGGCTATGGGCTGGGGGTGTGAGGAAGAAGGTTGTTTTTGGTTTGGATGGTGCTTTTGCTCGTGCTCAGCGAGGAATGTCGTCACACGCGAACTGGAAGGTGTTGGGTTCAACCACACAAAGATGCTGTTGAACGAAATGCGGAAGTTGATGCCTGCTGTGCTGTTCGCATGACAACCACGTCCACCACCAACACTTCGTATGTTCGACGACTCCATTCACCATGCCTTCGATCTCTGATGTTCGTTGAAGTCTCGTGGTATCCATTCCGTCAGTTCTCATAACCGGCGATTGCTCTCGTTTGCAATCGTAAGTAGCAACCTTGATTTTGTCAAGGAAACACTTACACGTTGGAGCGGCTGTCAGCTTGAGTTTGGTTGCCTGTTAACACCATCATGTTTGTCAAGCACGTCTTATATCGGTGATGGGATGAGGCAGGTCTGGATGAGAACTGGAACCAGTACCGCATGTCAACATCTATCGATCTTACAGCTACAATGTCTCAGCAGTTTAATCATCCCTCCATCTGAAGCAGCTGAGTGTTTACCTTATCATGTTCACTCGTTAGTATCATCCCATCGCCATTCTCGCTCTTTCCCTGTGAAGGAAAGAACAACTGTTGGGTTCCTTCCGTCTCATCTTCAAACCGGTTCGGCAGCCTTCGAGTTTCTTCGCGAGCCTCCAAGCGACGAGGATTCAAATACCCCTCGACGCGGTTCACGTTCTTTGCTTCCTCACGCTTACAACCAACCAACTTGATCAACGGCAACCCAACCAGGACACTCAACGACCTCCCAACAGAAAGGATGTTTCGTCGCCGTTGGTCAGGCCTCCCGGCTGAACCAAAGTTTACCTCAAATCTCAAGGAGCTCGGGTTCGTGATAATCAAGCAAGTCATCATCAACAGGACGGACACTCTAACATAAACTGTGCGTATAGATACTTCATCAACGAAGGAGATGAAGTTCGCTACTTGCATGACCCCGACTTCTACTTCAAGTATTTCTCGTCCAAGAACGTGAGGTACAACGACTGCCAGCGCTTCGCCTTCAACCGTATGTCGTGAACGCAGATTTCTAACAACAATCTGAACTGATACTGACACAAAGTTCGAAATCCAACAGAGGCAGTCAGTGATATCATCGACTCACGTCTCGAAGCCGAAGGCCTCAAGAAAGTCCTCCTCCCGCTTGGCGTTGCCAGCGAAGATGAGCATCACGTCAAGATCCGTCTCAGCGAGGATCTCTCCAGCAAGTCCCGCGTCGTGATCATCTTCGGCCAGTCCGGCCAGGACTTTGGCATTCTGGCCCACCGCGTGGCCAGCGGCCTGGGCGGTCTCAACAAGGGCTCGATGGTGAACATGGTTAAGGCACTCAAGCAGCAGAAGTCTTCCGCCACCGACGACGCTGCGCCCGGCATCATCCTCGCCAACCCCGGCAACCTCTGGTGGTGGCCCGAGGGGAAGAAGGGGCTGAGTGAGTTTGCTCGTCACCAGATTCCGGGTAGCAGTCTGGTTCACTGGGGTTGGCACCATGACCCGGAGAGGAACTGCGTTCCGGAGAATGTCAATCCGACGGAGCATCTCAAGTACGTTTTCGAGAAGGTGGTGCCGCAGTTTGTCAGTGACAAAGCCAAGATCGATGTCATCGCGCTCGGTGACATGGCGGACGAGGTGGAGCAGTATCTCGACAATGACGATGTCTGGGCCAAGATCGGACCCAGAATGAACGCTCTCGTGGTGCTGGGTGGCTTTTACGATATGCGTGAGGCGGACTGTCAGGGCTTCAAGAAGTTCATGGATCAGGTAACATGCGCCTTCTCCTTCCAGGCCCGCGATCAATCATCAGTCACTCAGCTAACAAACCTCCTTCAAAACAGCGTGGACGCGCCTACATCATGAACCAGGACCCCCTCGACACCCTCATTGCCGGCCCCGAGGGCGGCAGCCGCGCCGTCACCGGCTACGTCGGCTACGGCTGCCCCACCTACAGTCTCGGCCCCGACGCCTTCATCATGGAGCTCGCGCTCGTCGAGGCCGGCTCAGCGGTTTTGAAGTGGCTCCAGGAGGTCGCTCTGGATGAAGATTACGTCAATGAGAGGGTTCATATCTTCTTCCCGGAGGAAGAGGAGGATGACGGTAAATGGCCAGGATGGGATAAGGACGACGATGAGTCCAAGGAGGAGACTGATGAGTTCAAGGAGAAGCACAAGGAAGACGGAGACAAAAGGGACGATGATGAACAGGTGGCCAAGAAGGTCAAAGTCAGAGTTCAGAGAGACGTCACCAAGCCTTCTAAGGATGAACCCGAGGGTATCGACGAGGAGTTAGCCAAGGAGATATCCAAGAGAGAAATGACGGCGGATGGCGATGCCGACTCGGAGGAGGAGACCTAAGAGAAATCCTAGGACTCCAACGCCGGTGGTTCCTCGCAGTAGGAGCGGCTTAGTCAAGCTACTGAGTGCTGGCTTCTCGGCTACAAGGATGAGTGGAACGGAGATGATCACACAGATACGGAACTGGAAGAGATACCTGAGCTATCCTTCTTCGAGACAATGCCCGTTGAAAAGAACGAGGCGAATCTTCGAGTTAAACAGAAGGGAAAGTGAATTTGTGGCTCTCCAGAATTTCTGATATCCTAGACTTAGTAGCGAAGTGGCTCTCTGAAAATCATCTGCTGGTATCTCACAAGTAGCCTGATGATTTTCGGGAGTTTCAAATCGACAGATAATCAAGATCACAAATGTTCATAGCTGAGTATTTATCCAACAGTCGTGAATATCGGCAAGGAGTGCTGTGTCCTCCTTGTCCCACACCATAAGCTTCTGTAATACGTACAATGCTTGAAGCAAACTACTAAACATACAAACATACATACAAGGTAACAAAGTAGTGTTCTGTGCCCCTTTGTCCTGTGCTCCTTTTAGTGATGCATTTAACGAATAGCCCCATCATTTGTTCCTGTGAGAGGGTGTCTCAAGGCCACCCCAAATCCACCCACCCCAGATCCACCACATTCTTCCCAGCCATCCAAGCATCTAAGCCTGCAAAAAAGACAGAAACCCCCTATTACCCGTCGGCAACTCCTCCAATAAATCCGCCGCCCTCCTCTGCCTCTCCGCAATCACCTTCTCCTCCGCCGCCCATCTATTCAAATCCTCCTGCTTGTGTTCTCCCTGTCCCCAGAAACTCCACCAACTCGTCTTCTGCTTGTGAAGGTCCGGATTCCGCTCCAACTCCTCCTTCCTCGCTTTTTCCTCCCTCGCCAGCCTCGACACCATCATCGTCCAGTTCTCCAAGCCCGCAGCAAGACACTCGCGGCATGTGAGTCTGGCGGGCATGGCGGAGGACTTGTTGCTTAGACCGCGGAGTTGTTCCTCGGCTATGTCGACTGCTTCGCGGGTCCAGCCTAGGCCTTCTTCGCGGTGATGAGCATTCGCCGGTGTGTTGGACTTGGCAGTGTACATGATCTCGCCAATATGCAGGCTCAGCGCGGCCTCTTCGCATCGCTCCTTGGCGTCGCGAAGCGGGGGGAGGGTGCCATCCTCGGGCGGGTCCGGGTAGGGTGGTTCCTTGAGGAGAGCTAGGACGGCGCCGGCCCAGGTTTGTTTCCTTTGTGGAAGGGACGGGATGCGGCGCGGGTCGGAAGTCGGAAGGGTTTTGCGCGCTTGGAGGATGGAGACGAGCATGGGAAGCGCGGAGGAGACGTCGCCGTTGCGGGCGCGGAAGGTGGCGAGGGCGGTGAGGGATTGCAGGAGGTTGGAGGAGGGATGGTGGCCGGCGGTGTCGATGAGCGTGTAAGTTTTGGTGTCCAGGGGGGACTGGCCGCCGGTGAGGGAGGCTTGCTCGGTGGCGGCGAGGTCGACGGCGTTTTCGAGGATGATGTTGGCCGGACCGGTGATTTGCTTGAATTCGAGCCAGGTGGCGTAGGCGAGGCCGGCTTCCATGCGCTGTCGGTTGGTGAGGCCTTCGGTGGAGAGGATGCGCATGTAGATCTCGTTGGGCGACTCGAAGGTTGGCACGCAGTCGTCCTCTTGGGGCGGCCGGTAGTTCTCGTTGGGAAAGGGGCGCGGATTGGGGTTGGAGGGACCGATCACGTAGTCGTTCGGCACGGTGAGGTTTTGGGTCTTGTCGGTTACCCATTTCTCGACGTTCTCGGCGGCCTTTGCGTACAACATCATGGCTTCGTAATATCCCCGTCGCCAGTTCTCGGACATGGTGCTGATGTCCTTGGTGCCTTTTGGTCTATCAGACGGCGCATCCTTTAGCCCCCTCCCGTCAATGCCGGGATTCTCCAACCGGTCTACCACGCTCTTGATCCAATTCGTCACATGAACCCAGTCGGTTATGCGGGATGGATCGGTCTGGTCTCGCTCGCAGAAAGCTCCGCGGAAGAAAATTCGACTGAGCATGCTCCATTCGTGCGGTGTCGGATATCGGGCTTCGAGTGTTTCTTGGACAAGGGCGAATGCAACGGCGAAGCAGCAAGCGCCGGCAATCCAAAGGTACGAGGTGATCTTGATTCCCTGCTTGATGTCGTACTTGAGTCTCGCCTTGCGCTCGGTCGTCAGGTAGCGGTTTTGTTGGGTAGTTACGGGCACATTAAGGAAGCCGAGTTGGGGTCTTGTTCGGATGCCTACGCGAACTGATGCGCTCTGTGTAAAAAATCGAGTGGTCGTCGAGTGTATCGCCGGGGAGCATGGCCGGACGAGGTCCCCGCGGGCGAGAAGGAGTCGCGGGCGCATTGCGAGACGAGAGCACGAGAGCTCAGAAGGAGAGGCGGAGGAGGCGGTTCGGGAGTTGCAACGTCAAGGACAGCAATTGGGATGATCTACTGGTATATCTCGTTGTCAGTTCACATCAGTGCGTGCTGCCCATAATGGCGTGGTTTGGCACTGCTACAATGCCGTCAATCGACTTTGCTCGAGACAAAATTGAAGAGTGACGATTCTAAAATGGCCGTCCGTCGTTGGCCGTTTCCTGGCGAGCCTACCATCCCCTTGTTCAGTGGGGCCTCCCCCGCATGGCACGGTGGGCACAGGTCAGGTGCTGGACGAATGATGTCGTCGATCAGGCAGCATGCACTTGAGCTTGGGCCCACCGTGGTTTATGGATCCACTTTTCCCAGTCCAGGTCTCCAACATCCTTTTCTCTTTCTCGGTCAAAGAGAAAGAGGGTGTGAATGTTTCTCTTCGTCACAAGACACTGACAATGTGAGCTTCGCGATTTCCAACGTTCCTTTCGGACTTATGAGAAAACAGCCCACGGGTACTCGTACCGTTACACTGGCGACCATCTCTGCTATCATGTGGGTTAATGCAAAAGCAACAAGGGTGGGCTTTCAGCTAAAACCAGGGAGGGAGAGGACATCCAACGAAGCCTCCAAGATGGCGCTTCTTCACCTCATAGGCTGCCTTGGCAGGGTTTGCTAGGCACTTTGGCGTCATGGGCTTTCGCTCTAATGTACGGTGAAGTGTCACAATCGGGACGGTATTTATTTTTCTTTATCGCCCCTTCCCCTGCGTGCAACAGTTTATCACGGGCGTAAAGACGGATGTCTCCCATCACGGCTTCCTCCAAGTCATGGAGTGACTGCTCGGTTTCAAGTCACTCGGGAGCCTACAGGAACGGAAATCCCAAGGTTGACTCATTTCCGAGCCTTCATCGCCGACTCGAAATCCGACGGTTTTGGTTTCAAAGCCTACAAAACGACGAAAGATAACCTTCAGCCCTAAAACCAACAGCGGAGACAAGTTTGGTGGAGTAAATAATCAGAGCCGGGATCCCCGATCCAAACCTCAGCATCTCCGGATCCGCCCACGACCATGGTCTCCTTCCCGGAGTGGACCACCCACCCCATCCCCGGCGTCTCGCTCTCTGCCGGTGGTCTCCTGGCTCTCGCCGACCTCAGCACTGTTGCCCAGCGCACCGCCATCACCGGCGGCTCCAGCTGGCTCGACAGCCTTCTCCTTGCTCCGGGCCTGCACTACCAACAAGCTGCCGATGAACTCGCCAAGTGGTCCGGATCCAGCGCTACCGCCGTTGTCGATGCCGGGACTGGGCCCGTGGCTGGGGCCGGGGCCGGTGTGACCAGAGGTGACGGCAGCGGGGAAAGTGGGATTCCGGCACCAACGACCTTCCGCATCAACAATGCCGCCACGATACTGTACCTCCAAAAGATTGCTCGCCCAGGACAAACGGTCACTTTGGACGTTGGCACGATCCCGGCTATCAGACAGCGGTTACGCATCAGGAGGTCGGAGAGCGGCTTGCATGCCACGGTGTGGGCGGTGGATGACTTGCCTGATCTGGGGTGGTTGTCGCATGTTCTATATCTGATCAGTCCGCTCTTGACGATAACGGCTATCGTGCTGGTTATTCTGTTTCAGGATTGTGAGTTCTCCCCTCCTCCTATGACAGACAACCCAGCGGCGTAAACTTACATGCAAACAGGGTGGACCCTAGCCTCCCTCCTAGCTCTAATGCTCTCCCGCATCCTCAACATCTACATAATCAAACAACGCTCCAAACCCCGTCCCCTTCCTTCTCCCCCATTTCCCTTCCACCCATTCCACCCCTCTCCATCCTCAGGGTCAGACCACCACAAACCCAACCCCATAACCTCCCTCCTCATCTCCCTCGGCTCCGACTCCCCCAACCACCCGTCCACCTGCTCCATCCGCCTCCGCGGCCTCTCAGAAGATCTCTACGCCATAACCGCCACCGCCTGGCTGCGCTCCAAAACGCACGTGGAAGGCTACCTCGAAGCGACAGCAAAGCTGCTGGTATACATGGTTGCCGCTTTTTCGGGAAATATGACGCAGGTTGGGGCGATGATCATGATGGTTCTGTTGCTGGCTACGGCGGGGCTGTTGGCGTTGAGTAATGCGAATGCGAAGATGTTTAGGGTTAATGGAAGGGTGGTGGTGGGGGAGGGGGAGAGGGTGTTTTTGGGGGACGGAGGGGAGGGGAACGGGGGAAGGGATGGGAAAGGGATGGGGATGAAGGATAGTGGCGTTGGGGAGAGGGATGGGCTTCGTGGTGAGGTACCGCAACGACGGAGGACGGCGGGGCTGGGGCCGGGGGTGTATCCGGTTGTGACTGGAGGGGATGGTGGTGTTGGGAGTGGAAATGGAAATGGGTATGGAACTGGGAACGGGTCTGGGAACGGTAATGTGATTGATGCGTGGCCAAGCACAAGTGACACGGAAGGAAGGGGTTACGCTGCTTCGGATAATAATTGGGCGGAGAAGGGACAGGCTGGCGGTGGTGATTATAGTGGCATGTGACTGATTTTGGTAAGACCTGGGCGTTTCATCATGAGGACTGTTTATATTTGTTAAGCGTGGCGTTTGGGTGGAAGGCATCTGGAAGCTGATTGTTTACCTTTTTTGTGCAAGGTAAGGCGTCATGTCATACAGGGTCCTGTTCTAGAGTCAGTGATTCCACGCAGAACTGATGTTGTGGTTTTTGGTTTGTTTGACTCAGCTTGTATAACAGTCGGCGCCTTTTGATTTGGATATTTATATTCAGGGGTATCTGCGACATATACAGAATCTTCTAGTTATCTATGTACGGACATGGCGAACCCACCCTGACCATGTCAACTTCTCATTTTCCCCTTATGAGTTGACCATAGTCAGATCGTGTTCAGGAAACGATCTCGATCAGCCCTGCACGTCGAGATTATCCTCAACGTGCTCTAATGTCTTTCATCGGAGAGATTTCCTCACCAACTGATCCACTCCCAAACATCGGTTCATTCCTTCTTCTCAACCTCCTTCTCCGCCAAAGCCTGCTGGAATGCCGCAATAGCATTCTCCAAAGCCTGCTGACTGAAACCAGTCGAGTTCACCAACCCATCAACCCTCGTTTGACTCCTCAAATCAGCCTCAAGCTGAGTCGTAACCGTATAAGCGCGCTCCGCCTGATTCGGCTTAACAATCGTCGATGTCTTAGTGGTGGCCTTATTCCCCGCCTTCGACTCAAAGGGCGAGACAAACACCAAATTCGTCACCGCAGCATTAAGGTTCGTCAACTCCACCGGCGCCTTGTTATCCACCACGTCCCACTTCATGATCTGGCCCTTGGGATGGCCCGTCAGGAGCGTCGTGCCGTCGTAGCTAAAAGCCAAGCAAGACGCCGGACCAGCGCCAGGCTGGGTGGCACCGAAGGGTTGAGAAATCTGCATCACCGTCGCCGCGTCCTCGGACTGGGCGCCCAAAAGCGCCTTGTTCTCGCCCTTGAAGAACTCGGCCATGTAAAGCGACGAGTCCTCGCACCCGACGATGATGGCGCGCGCGGCAGGGTCCAGGGACATGCAGAGGGGGAAGCTGGGGAAGAGCAAGGTGCGCAGCGCGTCGCCGGTTTGGTAGTTCCAGATGATGCAGGACTTGTCCTTGCTGGCGGAGACACAGAGGTTGGTGTCGTAGGAAACGGAGGCGTTGACGGAGAGGGCGGTGATGGCCGCTCGGTGGTTGGAGAGACTGCGCTCTGGCTCGTGTTCGGCGGAAGAAGGGGTGAGCTCGAGTAGTGAGGAGAGGGACCACACGTGGATGTCTGAGTCGTCGGAGCCGGTGAGGACGTGGAAGGGCGTGGCGACTACGCAGGATACTGCTTGGACGTGGCGCGCTGGGGTTGAGATTAGGCGGCCGGTGGATGTCTGGTAGGTAAGGGATATATTAGTGTCTTGGTTGGGAAGGATCAAAAAGTGAAGAAAGGAGAGTGAGTGTGTCTCAAGAACACATCTTTTGTCTTTTTTTATGTATGAGCTTACCTCCCAGAGCATGAGCCGACCTTCTGCGGTGCCCAAAATGAGGACGTCACCAGCCAAGGTCAAGCACCGGATCCTCTCAGGAAAAGCCACAAAGGCCTCCTGGTTCCCGCGTATCCTCGAGTAAACGTGGACATAGGCTTTGTTCTCCTGAGCAGCGTAGACATGTGAGTCGCTGACGGCAACGCAGTTTACCGGCGCCGAGCTCTTCTTGAAGTTGTATTTGACAGAGTAGGTAGGGCTTAGGGTGTGGCCGTAGATGCCCACGTCCTTGGCGATGGACGTGTTGGAGCTCAGGGGAGCGCCGCAGATGGCTGAGACGAACTCTTCCGACAGCATCTTTCTTTTCTTTCTTGGCTGATTTATGTGGCTTGCTTATCTCTTTCCTCTCTTCTCTCTTCTTCCGTAGGGTATCTTCTCTGTCAGCCTCAAGACCCCGATCTAGACTTGGCCAACTGATTTGTTTTCTGGAAGCAGCCGCGGAATGCGACAGGCGTGGCAGACGCGTGACCTTTGCTGTAAGTGCAGAGATGTGCTGTGAAGCCTGACGGAAATGCAGGTTGATGAAAGGTGTGTTTCCTCTTCTGTCTTTTTTTGGTGGATGTCGTGTCCAGTGATTGGTACAACACAAAATTTGATGTTACCGTCCTCACGCCGGTGGAAAAGATCCGGATTCCAAAACGGGATGTTGGCTGGTTGATCTGATGCAAGCGATTCCGAAGGGCTTCAGGATCCTGCAGGTCTTGGAAAAGAAAAGATATTTTCCAAGGGCCAATGGTGTTGTCAAGACCTTGTGAGGTTCTCATGAAATTTTAATTTTTGTAATGACGGCGTATGGTATGCACGCTGATGGAGTTGAGAAGGCCAAGACCGCCAAGCATGGGAGCGAGAACGGGCCAGGGCAGGACGGGAGCTTGGACCCCGATGCGACCCTGTCAAGCTGTCTCCCGCAAAATTCACCCCTGCCATCGTCCATCATCCTTCGTCCATCATCCGCTGTTCGGGTTGTCACCCTGCCTTCGTTTACCTACCCTGTTCTACATGTGCATCAATTTACTCTATCTACCGGTATCCTACCTTCAACCTCTCAGCCGCAATAAATATCATATCCATCACGAGATCCCATTGTTTCTCCCTTGTCTTTTTTTCCATGCGCAGGTCTCGCTGTTGTCCCTGAGCTCAGATGCGGTTTGTGAGCAATTGGAGGCCAACAATGGGCAATCGACGACACCACCACACCACTTTTCCCATTTCCCCTCAATCCTCTTACTTTTTTCACTCCAGACCCTTTCCCCTCTCTCTCAACATTCCTTTTTCTTGGCGATCCCTTCTCCATTGGTCGATGCTCGCAAACCGATGGGATAAAGGGGAGGAAAATATCTGATTTCTGTTGACTGACGCACATGGCTCATGTCTCTTTGCGAATCGCCTTCACCCACCAACTTCACTCACCGTCAAGTCTGGAGGGGTCAAGACATCCGGACAGGAAAAAGCCAACAACATGCCACCATGTCACGGTGAACACGAAATATTGATGGGGAAATGGCGGCTTCACCCTGAAATTTCCCTCGGCGACACCTATACTGGGACTATATGGCTAGCTTGGTTGAACTGACGGGTACCCAAGACGCGGTATCTGTGTCTATCCGTCCGTGATTGATACTTTTTCATGTCTGCCGCCGACGGCCAAATGGAAGCTCACGCAAGAGTTCGTCGAGGTGCGCTGGATGCCGGCTCGTGCTACTTTCTTGCCCCTGCACCTCGACCTTCACAGTACGCCTAGTTACGCCTCCAAATGTTGGCCACTATTTCCTTTCTTGTTTTCCTGCCCAGCTTGCTGGCCTCGATATGTCGCTGCGGACAAGACAAGCCACGACACAAGGGAACGTTTCTTGTTCTTGTTTTCAATGGCCGTAAGCCGGCAACAGCTCCCCCATCAAGGTTCCATATAACAACAATCTCGTGTCCACGCTCTCAGGGCACACGCAGTGTCTCCGTCATCTATATCACTGTCTCGGTTCTAGAGACCTTCTCGATCCCTCGCGTGTTGAGAACCAAGGGCGCCATTCCATCCAGTGTCTCACTTGGTCTGCTACGCCCTGTCGGCTCAACTGTTTTGACAGCGCCGGGTATCACCACATAAAACATAACGTTATATAGTGTAAGTCCACGATCCTGACCCATGCTACTCGCTACCCAAACATTCTTTCCGCATGACGTTCGTCAGTTGCGGTCTTCCCCAAAGGAAAAAACGACCGCCTTATAACGTGATATCCGCTTGGTTCACGACTGTTCACCCTGACCCTTCTTGACCACTCAGTTGCTACACTTTCTAACTGTGTCTGGTAGGCTACTGTCTAGCTTGTTTCGCTGTTACGAGGCGGGATTGGAAGGACTGTTCCAAAACATTACACGGCAGACTTGGTGTATCGGCATTTCTGCTAGAACCCGGTTTCACCGTCACACTAATCACCGTCTCCCATTCACCTCCACACAGCGTCCATATCGTCCAACACCGTACGCGCTCTTGTACGAGGCAAGCTCCCTTCGCCGTGGCAGGGATATGCCCCGGCATCATATCAACAGGCGATCAGCGCAGGGATCCATGACCACTTCACTTAACCCCACGACGATCTGACTTGACCACGAGTTGCTCGTCCTGCGTCCTTCCTGCGACCTGCATCCTGCATCGACAAGTTGGCGTAAAGAGGTGGCAGCTAGACTTCTGCTTCTTCCCTTCACACGTTGGCCAGCCCCGGTTGACGTCCGGTCCGTTTCAAGGTTCTTTTCGTCCGGTGTCGTCAGGGCAGTCCGCCACCAAACCCTTTTCGAGTTCTTGCCCCGACCCAGCAATCAAAATGGAGATCGAGACGCAGTTCAAAGGCTTCAACTTCCCCGAGCTCCTCGTCCAGAGCTTGGAGGAATCCGAGGTATTCTTCAACACCAAGTCCATGACCGCCGGTTACCCATGCCAAGGTCTTGCAGCAGCGACCCATGTGGATGAGGACTATCCATATCGGACATCAGACCAAATGACAAACCAAGGGCAGGCACCAAACCAACACCGCCGAACCTCCTCCCGTACCTCATCCCATTACAAATCCGTGGCCCCACAGAGTGCCCGGCAATCCCTTCACGAGGGCACGGAGCGCAGACTGGCGGCAGGCATGCCCGGGTACCATGAGCAATTTGGGGCCGCGGACGACTCTTCTGACACCTCCAGTGATTCATCCGTAGAGATTATGCCACCTTCGATCAGAACCCGCCAGCAATCAGTGGTCACAACCACTACCTCGATTTCCGGTCGCAGTTCTTCGCCATTCTCTAGCAAGCCCCACTCCCCCTCTTCCACTTCGTCGAAACCGACTGCAAACCGCCAAGGAACGTGGTTCGATGATGAGCCAGACCTGATGTCAGGATCAGAAGAGCCCGACATGGATAGCGGCCGTTATATCCCCCCTCGGCCGCAAACAGCCCTTGGGTTCAATGACAGAATGTTCGACAAGCCCGTGCCATCCTCTCCAAGTTCGCCGAGGACGCCGTTCCCGAATGCGACTCCGATGGCATTGCCGATTCACTTAACCGATAATGGCGATCGCCCGCGCACATCTTCTGGACAATCTTGTATTGGGAAGCCTCGCATAATCGACATACATCCACCAGTCGTACCCAAGAGGAAGTCATCACTCAGAAGACTTCACCTTCAGAAACCCCCAGCGCTACCTGCATTCTGTCAACAGGAAGGGCCCGCCAGCGAAGTAGACAGTTCTCAGTACGGCGATGTCCAGGCTAGGGGCATAACGCTGCTTCCATCCCCGACGTTGCCAGTGCTTTCGACACCCGGAGGCAGGACGATCATCGATGCTTCCAAAAGGCCGTCACTTGAGCTTTATATGAAGAAGAAGGTCCCACACTCGCAAACGTTGCCCACGGAGGTTGGAGTAACCAGGAAGGAAAGTGTGAGAGATGAACGGCCATCGGGGGACAGCGTCCCAGATCTACGCTCGAAGTTGAGCGTGAAGACGTCGACGGGACACCTTCAAGATTGGATTCGATCGCATACGGAGCCAGCTGTCGGTCGTGTTCGTGCTCCTAGCTTCGTCCCAAACAGTCCTGTAGCAGGTGTTCCCTTACCCGCGGACGTGCTGAACACTCTGCGCATTTCGACCTCGTGTTTCCCAGAAACCACACTGCTCACCTCCAGCCTGTCCATCGAGACGATACGGACGTACTCTAGAAAGCTCAAACACCAGGTCAGAAAGCCCGGCAACAGTCTGGATGACGACGACACCGAGTCGGTCTTCACCTTCTCCAACCTCAGCACTAAGTCGCGCAAGCGCTGGAACCTTCCCAACCTAATGCAAAGCCGGCGCAACAACAAAAGATTCGCCAGTTACGCTCACGACTTGGTCGGGAACACCTCTCCCGAGCCGAAAGCCAGCAAACCCTCGGGTGTCCCCGACTGGGCGCCCATCAAGAACATCTTCCCCACAGGCACCGACCACCTCTGCGACGCCCTCTACGCGCACCTAATCGCCTACAACTACATCGGCACCCTCTGCCCTCCCTTACCCGGCACATCATCGCACGTTCCCAAAGAGACCAACAACGCGCCCCAGCGCAATCCTAGCAGTCCCACGCGCCGCTCAGACGACAACGTGCGCCGCATCCCCAGAAAAGCAGAGAGCATCCTCGGGATGAACGACGAAGCAGCAGCGAACTTTTCCTCCGGCGCGCTCTACTCTCCCAGAGACGGCGGGTTCAGCCGTCCGTTCACCAGAGACAGCGAAAAAGGAGGGCTGCCAAAAGTGTCCGCCAGCAGCGGCAGTAGCAATGGCGCTGGTTGCGACTTGACTGCTCTAAAGGATATTCATGCCGGATTGGCAAGGTGCATCGCGCGTTTGGTTACGACGCTGAAGCTTACTACTGGAGAGGGTATGGTGGAGGGCGAGGCGCTGTCGCCGAAGGAGACGGTGGCGCTGGATCCGTTCTTGTTGAGGACGCTTTGCGAGTTGGTGAGGTGTGCCGAGGAGGCGGTTTGTTGAGTGGTTAGTTTTTGTTGATGATGAATGTGATGAAGCGGCTACGATGGGATGATCACCGTGATGGCTTCTTTGGCCATATCGGGCCTTCTTTTCTTTCTCTCTTTGCTCTCTCAAGCGTGGTTCTTGCGAGCATGGTTTCTGATGGCAAGGTGTGTCGGAAAGGATACCCAATGGTTTGACGGACATGGCGACTGGATGAGCATGAGCTTCCGGACTTAAATTACTTATAATGGCTTGTCCGGCGCGGGGAAGTGTAGTGTAAGTCTAGTGCAGTGTAGCTGGGTGTACGATCGGGCTAGGCGAGTGGACGGCTCTTATACAGTTGAGCTCACCGCCGTATAAAGCCGATGGCGACATGCCTTTTATTAGTTAATATTTAGTGAAACCCCTTTGGGATCCAAACCAGGAGATTCGTTGATGTTGATAAACATGTTGAATGATGACACCATCACCGCCCTGTAGGGCTGTGCTGACTCCACTGATGATCAGGGCGGTGCCATATGCCAAGGCGGGAGCTAAATTGTTGACGTGGAGAGGCTGAAAAGGGGGTCTCCCAGGGGTCCGATGAGTCGATGACCGACAGAGGGGTCCAGAAAACACTGAAAAGGCTAGAACAGTTCGTTCGCTATGATGATCACTGAATCTCGATGGTCAATCATGCTCACCGTCTCCATCAACTTTCGTGTCTCCCCCACAAATCCTCATCTCCACATTTAACCTCCGTGCCCCTTCGGAGCCAAGAAGCCGGGTTCTCCTTGCCTCCTCCTTTTTCCCCTTCCACAATCCTCCACATCCACCGGACCCGCCCCCGTGTTCCTCGGACTCGGCACATTGCGACATGACACGGAGCACACGGAGGAGTACACTACTTGCGAGAATCCCAATTGGTCCCCTACCATTGCCAACGATACCACGAAACAATTAACACACCAAAAGCTCACTTTAAACGCCGAGAGACTTCGGAAGTTAGCACATCCTTCCACCAACAATAATATCTCCAAGCCCTTTCAGTTGGCTCACCCGACCCGACCAAGAACAAACTAAACCCGACCGATCGAGGAACTTACAGACTTGTTTCGAACAAGAACTATCTATCAGTTTTCCACACTCACCGGAAGGAAACATGGAACAACAACAGCAACAAAAAGAAAAGGCTCCGCTTCGGTCCCGTGTCGCCAACGCTTGTGAGGCTTGCAGGTTTGCTAAAGTTAAGTGTCAGGGGAGCAGTCAAGTGGGGATATGTAAAAGGTTGGTTTGTTTTTGATAAAGTTATTTGATAGCATGCAAGGCTGCACATTCTTTTATTTTGTTTACACCGGTTGTCATTTAGTCTCTTCAACTCAACGGCTGCTAACTGCTGGGATACGTTGTGTGTTGATTCAGATGCTTGGCTTCTAAACGAGAGTGTATCTTCAAGACTGGTCCCAGAACAAGACGGCCTAGAGGGTCGAGGGTGTAAGTTCTCATTTTTCTTCTTTTTTCTGTTACTCCATCCTTCCAAACAAATATTACCAGCTTCTCAAAGATTCGACCTCCTCATCTTTCCACTTCATTTAAACATCTCCCCATAAAAAACTCCACTCACTTACACCCTCCTTTCCCCCCTCCAGAACCGCCGACCAAAACTCCTCAACAACAACCAGCAATACCAACCCCAAAACATCAGCATCAGCATCAACAACAGCCACAACCACAACCATCACAACAAACCTCTCCTCCCTCCAATCTCCCCTCTCCGGCCCACCTCCCGGCCCTTCTCGCACCTTCACGATCGACGTCCCCATCCCCACCGCCTCCGTCGACGTAGCCATCAATCTTGAATCCCTCCGTCTCGATCACGAAGGTTACATGGATCACATTTGTCCCGGTCCCAACACCGGGATGGATTCCGAGGACGACGGTACCTACGGCTACGAGTACGATTATGGATCCGACGGCGAGCCAACAGGGTCGGTAGTCTCTAGCCATGCGAGCCATGCTAGCTCGTTGCCCGTTGGAGCATCGGCTGCTACGCCTGGGAGTAGTTCTGCTTCTGCTTCTGGGTATTTTGGGGCTGGTGGTGGGTTAAGGAACGGGAATGGGAATGGGAATGGAGACAGGAAAGGGCCGGGACCAGGAGGAAATAGCAAATCCCTCGCCTCTCTCGCCGTCCAACCGCAATTCAACGTCGACTCTGCCTCACGACTGCTGGATACCTTTAGGAAAGTCATGGTGTGGCATTTTCCTTGTGTGTTGGTTGATCATGTTGTCTGCAACGACCATGAGAACGAGGTGGTGAAAGTGGAACTAGAAGAAGCGACGGTGGCGTCTCTAGCAAGGGAGAGACCGTTTGTGCTGCTGGCTGTGTTGGCAGCGGCGAGCAGCACAAGGACGTTGCAGGGTCATAGTCTGTATGATGAGGAGTTTAGGAAGATTTTGGGGCTGAAGTTCGTGGCGGGGGGTGAGAGGAGTCTGGAGATGCTGCAGGGGTTGGCGGTTTATGTTGCTTGGTGAGTTCTTTTGTCTATATCCCCAGGTGATGTGATGATACTTGGACAAAAGGTGATGATGTGGCGACTAATGAGTGAGTGTTTGCCTAGGTACCCGTTTCATCTTCGACCGAAGAACAGACAGGCGTTTCAGTATGTGCGGATGGCGGTCGATATGGTTAACGATCTTGAGCTGGATGTGGATCCTGGTATTGATGAGCTCAGCAGCCCGAGACGTCCTAGTCCGCAGAGATTGGAGGAGATTAGGACTTATTTGGCTACGTATTATGTTGCGTCAAAGTAAGTGTCATTCACTACAAGTATCTCATTACGCAGTTGTTGGACTAACACACAACAGCTTCGCAACATCATGGAACCGCACACCCTCCATGTCCTTCACCAGCTATACCGCCAAATGCTGCGACATCCTCGAGAAGTACAGCATAACCAAGGGCGACCGCATCCTCCCCTGGTTAGTCCGCCTCCAACGCCTCTGTGAAGAGACCAACGATCTACGTAAGCCGCAAAGGGGTGGTGGTCTACCACAACAAACCGAGAGCCAGATCGAGATGATCATCAAAGGCATGGAAGCCCAACTAAACGAATGGGAAGCCAAGATGCCTCCCGATCTTCAAGCAATACGTACGTTTCTGTTTTCCCTTCCCTTTCCTTCCCTTCCCTTCCCTTCCCATCCCTTCCCATCCCTTCCAACCATTGCACTGCCTTCATAACTGACCTCCACCCTTACCTCTATGTTAGCCTCAATCCGCATAACAACCCTCTTCACCCGCCTCTTCCTCACCGGCGCTCCCCTCCTCAAACTCCCCTCCGTCAAGCTCCCGGGGTTAGAAAAAGACCCCCCTTCCTTCCGGGTCGACCCAACCCGTCTTTTGGGATTGATCCCCACCTTACACCAAAACTACGAGTACTTTTTGTCGTTGTCGGCACACGAAATCAATGCCTTCTCCATGATTGGCTGGGGCTGTCTCATTTTGAGTACCATTTTGGGGTTTCGCATGAGTTTTCCCATCATGTTTTGTCCTGAGTGGGATGATTATGCGGCCAGGAGGGTGGTCAGGTTTGAGGGGTTTTTGGAGAGGTTGTGTAGGTTGGGTACTTCGTCTACCTCGTCTAATTTGGGGCAGGCAGAAAAGAATAGTGGTGGTGGCGGTGGTCGTGATGGTGAGAACAACTTGACGCCGGCGACGATGCCGACGACCAAGGGGATGGATGTGTTGAGTGCTAGTAAGGTTGTTTTTGCGGTGGTGAGGAGAAAGTTTAGGAATCGAGTTGCGAAGTTGGAAGGGGTGGGTCTGGGTAAAGGGAAGGATAAGGATACGAGGATGGGTGGTGGTGGTGTCGGTGTTGGTGTTTGTCCTGTTACTGGTAAGGCTGTTGGTGAGGGGGGGGATAATCCTCATGATCATCTGGGGGAGCAACATCACTTACAACCTCAACAAACACAACCTCATCATCATCATCATCAGCACCAGCACCAACAGCTCAAACCCCCAACCCCACCAGCAGACTTCACCACCACCAACAACCACCCCCATCACCCCAATAACCCCCAAAGTCAACAAGAAGTCCTAGACATCCACATGGACCTTTCCTGCTCCATGCTCCCTCTCGATGTAGACATCTCACAGGGGCAAGCACCCATACCCAGTCTGCACATCCCCTCAACAAACGTTTCCGGATGTCCAATGATGGACGGCAGTTTGGAGCCTTATTATCCCTATTGGGACGAGACGTTTGCTTTTAACTCTACATTAACTGGGTCTGGGGGGAGTCCGAGTGCGAATAGTTTTGGTAGTGTTGGCAGTGGGAGCGCTGATACGACAAGGAATGGGATTGCAAGTGAAGAACAAATGTCAGGAGAGGGGAGTGGTGGTGGTGGTGTGCCGGTGGGAATGTCGACGATGGGCTCGGGGATGGGTAATATGAATATGGGTATGGGTACGGGAATGGGCATAGGGATGGGGTATAATGATCTCTGGGCTGCGATGACGATGGATTGGGCTGGTGGTGGTGTTGAGAATTGGGCTTGAGGAGGGCTTTTTGCTTTGATGACTGATGAATTGCTGAATCTGTTCTTTCACATTCCTCATGATCGGTCATGAGTGCTCAATTTTGGACTATTAGTCAGAGAACATAGACATATGATGATGATGAGAAGAGACAGTGAAACACTTGTCCTGTGATGGGCAGCTCGAGACATGTCAGTTTTCAGGGAAATCATCAGCTACTCGCCTACATTTTCCTATATTCTTCAAAAAACTCTACGTCAAGCCCTGTAAGCATCAGTCACACGAAATGCTATTCACAAGCCAGTCCCTCCACAAACCTCACCATGAATATCACCCCTTCCCTTCTCTCCATGCCCAGGCGACCTCTACAACATGAGCAGCTTGCCGTACAGGATCTGAACATCTCAGACGAACCACATATGACATGTGACTCCCCCTTCACGCAGGTCGCTCGTTCCGGTTCAAACGCCGCATGTGCCGGTATCCTGGTGCCTGCTGTTGGTTGTGTTCGAGGCGGTTCGCATGAGCCGGTGAAGCCTTTTGCGCGCCAATGGGATGGATATCTCTAGGTACTCAGCGACGGTAGATAACCTATCTGATCTGTATGACTGAGGGTACAAAGATATTCTACAATCTGTGTTCAAATGAGAAACCCCAAGTACACGCTAGCTGGAGGCGGGTCTATCTTTCATCTAGAGGTGGGCGTTTACTCACCAATCTCGACGCCCCTATTAGAATCTTGATATCCACCACACGGCATGTCCCTTTCCAACTGCAAATAAATGGTGAAGTCCTTCAGCCTCCCTGGTCGACAGACAAACAAATCTTGCTTGTGAACCTCGGTCTGCAAGTTCGTGTAGCACAAAGAGGATTCCTCTTGATTAGGCAGGCGGAGCAACGTCGGTCGGTCGGAGGGACTCCCGATGACCCCGCTTTGGTGGCTTTTTTTTCTTCCCCTTCGAAGCGAGGGCGGGTTGAGTTATCTATAGATATCGAGAAGAAAATGTTGTGTTGAGAGAGGGTTGAGTCGGCTTAGGACTGGAATTTGGGAGGGCCCGAAGTGGTAAGAGTGGAGTGAAAAGGAACATGAACATACATAGACAGAGATGTACTTGATGGCTTCATTCCACTTGGTATCGAAGTCTCACCACTGGGTTGTCGTCGATAGGTACACTAGGTATGTAGACAGATAGGTAAAGACATCTAACACCTCCTTTCTCCATGCAAAGAAAATCACGACTCCATCTGTGGTGGTTAGTAAGTACTTAGCTGCAGATCCGGTTTTTGCTCGATGGTCTTATTACCGTTTAATGCATTAGATGGTTGAAGGCCGGTTTATCTCAATTAAACCGTTGCAAAGGCTGACGGTCAGGCCTGCAAACCGTTGAAATTTTCAACCATCTAAGAAATCAACGGCCTAGTTTTTTCCCGGCGGCTTAAGCCATTCGACGGCTACCTCACGGCTTAGAAAAGTGTAAGCGGTCTTCCAACGGTCTAGAAAAAATAAAGGGTCGGAAGACGCTTCACCATCTTTCCCAAAAGGCAAGAAGCTTCATCAAAAGGCAAGAGCGACAACCATTACCTTCCACCACTATAAGGCCAACCTCGGAGAAAAAAACTTTACACTTTTTCCTTTTCCTCTTTACAACCAAAAACCACCAAGTCATTCAACCAGGGAGCGAAGGAGCCGGGCAATCCATTCACCAAAGTCATTGTCTTCCAAGTGGAAGTTGCAGCCAAGTGGCATCGCAAAACCAATGCCTTGGTAAATAGATTGCCCGTCTCTCTCTCTCTCTCTTTCTTTTTATCGGCTAAGGAAGATAACGCCGAGTAAGGAATTTAGGCAGTCAATTGATATTTTTCATCAAGAAACCAAATGCATCGATGTGACTGTAACTATGGTTGTGATTGTGATTGCGACCAAAAGCGAAAAGAAATGCCCATTAATATTCAAGACTCGGGGATTCTTAGACGTCTAACTTTTCCGACCGCTCCCCGACCGCTTATTTCTGGGCAGACGTGTGGGGGACGGTCTACTTCTGGGGCGACCGTTTATGCGTTTAAACCGTTACTAGAAAGTAAACGGGAAGTTTTTAGACTAAGAAGTAACGAAGACGTCTAAAATAGTGCGACCGTCGTTCGACCGTGGAGGGACCGTTTGGGCTTTCTGGGTTCTGCACCTAAGTAGAGGCTGGTAAGCAAAAGGTAAGGTAGTGAAGTTTCATATGGCACGTTCTTTGGAGCTCCTTCCCCAGCCTCACTGTCGGAGGGTATACAAGAAGGAGCAATGGAGAGTAATGGAAAGAGCGAGCAGTCGGACTCTTCTCGGTCGTGTTTGCCTCCCGCTCCTTCTTACAGATTGAAAGTGTCTTTAACGAACTGTTCCTTCCCAAAGAAGTATAAAAGCCAAAATCACCATCAACCCCGCCAATTCAGCTTAAGAGCTCCATATCATCATGCTCACAGCTCTATGCTTTTCAATAGGTGTGGCATTCCCAACGCCTTTTCTTCCAGGGGAGATCAGATCACACTAGGTAAGGTAGTCTAATCTAGTAGCAACCCGTCACCCCGTCACCCGTAAGTCACCCGTCACAAAATGTGAACGGCTATGCAGGTCGCAAAAAGCCGAGGGTACCTCTATGGGGGGAATGAATGGCTCAGCACATCTGAGACATTGTTGAAGAATCGTGAGTGGGTGGGTGACGAGGTGACGAGTGGTGTATTCTAGTGAGTGGTGTGTGAAGGGTTGGTGAGTATGAGATGGAGAGAGTGTGTGTAGTGGGGTGTTATTGGGAGGGGGACTAGGGAAAGGTATGGCCAGGAGGGAATTGTACAGCGCCGTGAAGGAGGGAAGAGAAGGGATACCGGTATGTGCGTGTCTACCTACCTATGATATAGTAAGCTACATCCGGGTCAATGCTTAGGGGGAGAAAGCAGGTTGATACCACGCCCACCCGCCCCCGCCCGCTCACCCGTCTCACTCACTTTTCACTTGACGTGAGATAGATCACTCTTCAGTGATTGTAAGCTTCTTACTGCTTCACAACCTTGAGCATGTGTGTGTGAGTATGCGACTTATAGCGGATCTTCCTGATCTCCAGACTCGATACATTTGTGACAGGGAAAAGATCAGATGTAACTTTGTTGTCCGGTCGGGACTTACCATGCTTCCTTCTAGCCGACTCGTCAGCCAGCCAGGTCAGCCTTTTCTTGTTCTCCCCCAGAGAGACAGAGGTGTGGGGTTGTTGGTTGGTTTGGTTGTTGGTGGTGATGGTGGTAGTCATGCGGCACTGGACCCTTTTCTTCTTCTTCGGCCTACACAGTAGGCTTACTACTAGTAGTTAACTGAACGTGCGGAAAAGGGTGTACTATCTATCTGCTATCCTTCCTTCCGAGTTCTCTGCCGTACATAGAACGGAAGGAATGCTGGACTTTGAGAGATAGACTTCCCCATGGATGAACCTCGGAGCTTGCCAGGCTGCAGCTGACATAGTGCGCAATCACATTTGATGACCGTGTTTCAGCCCATCCCATCCCATGGAATGGCATGGAGCATGGCTCAACACAAGCGCATCACACTTTTTTTGCCAGTCGGAACGCAGCGGCAAAGGAGAAGGCAAAGGCAAATATTGGGGGATTTCGGTCATGGCACCCAGTATGGACACATGGAGAAAAGAAGAGGGAGAGAGAGACAGTTTCTCGGTACATAGCATGCCGACCCGACCCGAGAGACGGATAGGTAGTAACTTAACCAATCCCCTTCCCCATCATTTCGATGGCCGATGGCGGCGATCAAAGCAAGGTGAAAAAAATGGAGTTTGATGATTTGTCTTCTATCTTTCTTTCCTTCCAAGGAAAGAGAAGGGGAAAAAAGATCTTTTGCTGTCGCTTCGTTCGGTATTCAATCAGAAGGTCTGTCTGTTTCAGCCCAGGAGCGGGATGCTGGGGTACCTGGCCTGGCACACTGCGTGGGCGGCGTCATCCTCGCTCGCCATGCCATTCATCGGCAACGCATGGGCATGGCTTCTCTCAGGGACCGCCGATGGACTATGTATCACCTCTAGTTCGGTTGATCGGCGTACTCCGTGCGGTATGATTTGGAGTGTGATGACGGAAGATATTGGCGAATATTCCAGGCAGGTCCCTGGATATGTATGCCTCGACGTCGGGTGAAGGTCGTGTTGCCGGTTCTTAGCAGTCAAATCATATTCAGTCTGCTGCTGTATGTAAAAGACTGAGCATACATCATACCTAGCAAAATTGTGAGGAAAGGCCGAACACCATGGCGCTTCCATCGCTTCAACGCTGACAATAGACACAGCCGGGCCCGCACACTGAGGACATTTGTACGTGCCACAATGCCTGGTCATGGTGGTAACTTTGACCAACAGGCTTCGATTCCGGGCAGAATTGGTCAGCATGGCTAATGAGGAGTGAGGGTTACACGGCTACCCCCGTGCAATTCTTGGGGAGGCGCGAAGTACGGAGTTTTGTAGAATGTATAGATTATGGTACGGCCCTTCAGACTTGATACCAAGCCTGTGACGAGTGTTGGTGTACCTAGCGTTGGAAGCTTGAACCAACTTGGTAGAGAGAGGGATGGGGGGATCGCTCTACATCTGAAAAGGGGGAATCGGATGCATTATCTCCCACCGGTTTCAGGCATTGTACCGGGAAGCAACCCTGCGTTCCCCCATCATATTTATTCGGAACCCGCACATTAATTAGTTGCCTTGTATTTTCGAGGTGGGAAGGGGAGGGAGGGTAGTGGAGGGGAAGGCTGCCAAGTTATGTCTGCCAGGAAGAATAGCACATTCTGCTATGTCATCTTGCCTTAGTTCAGGCCCTCTTTTCTTTCTAAATTCTCAATAGGAGCCCGGAACAACGTAGTCGTAGTTGGATAGGAACTGAAGAGCGGGAAATTGGGGAGTGACCTTTTGGTGACAGTCCAGGCAAGGCACGCGCCAAAAGACCCAATCGCACATGATGCAAAAACGCCAAGATGGAACATGGCCCTGTAACGACGCACACGAGCCGAGAAGATGGGAATGCGTGCGTATGGTCATACGGAGGGAGTGCTTTGTGTGTTCAAGGTGGGCGGGAAATGGCTACATCTTATAGCAAGGAGACTATAGCGCCAACTTGTTAGTCTTGTATAGCCGAGCTGGCGGAGGACGGGCTGTAGAATATGCCCAAATGTATACCATCGGGGTTTTTGCTCGCCCAGACATGAAGTGACAATACCTTCACCGGTCTTCATATCCGCCCTTCACCGAACACACCAACTTGGTCTTCTCCCACCCGCGCTTCGGGGCGGCAGCGCGAAGCCCTGTGATGAATATTGGACGTGCATAGTAGCAATTGAGCCCGCAAACCGGATACAACCTCGTTGAGATACTGCAGTGTATAGTGCTGTATAGGAAGTCCTACTCCTACCCACCTCTTACCTTCCACCTCGGCCGGCCGTCGCAAGGCAACCTAGGTGGGAGTGTAGGAGTGAGGGGGATATAAGGGAGCTATACCCTTTAGAGCACCCAGGCCGGCTTTGATGGGCCTTGCCTTTGAGGGATGGTCGAGATGATGAAGATGAGCTTCCGCATCCTTCCGCGCTGCGCCGTGCCAAACGGGATGTGGCGTTTTTGATGAGCCGTCACTCGTCGAATGGAATCGCATCTCGGCCAGTCTGGCGGCACTCGATATCAAGTTTCGACTGAGCTCCCACGCCTCCCTTCCAGTGCCGTCCGGCCGTTTGCGTAATGGTGCTTCTATTCAGAAATGCTCATCGTCGATTTGGCTTGGTCGCTTGGAGGAGAACCTGATGGGGAGTGAGGCTCAGAAAATTGAACAAAGACGGCAAATCCAGGGTGGCGACCACGAATCCGGCATATCTTGACGACTGTATCCAGAATGGAAGTCTCGGTCACCTGTAGCATAAGGTAGAGACTCAATGTGAGACTTTGGTTGCTCCTGAGGTAATAGCTGTAGGTACCTAGTCGAGGTAGTGTCTACGACCTACCTAGGTATGTACGGTAGGGCCATGCGGGTCACTTAGTTTGAGACGAACACCCGACCCGGCGGGGGCCCCGTAGGTCCCCACTGCCCTGAAAGTGAACACTAAAGTGGAACCCACCACAGCCCTGGGTGCCCCGTGCGTTCTTACAGGTACCTAACTCTAGCTTCCACTTGGCGATGAATCTCTGACAACAGACTCGTGATGCTCGCCCAGGATCCCCTTCCAGTCTCAACCCTTCCACTTCTCTCCAACGGATATGCCCCTCTTGGGGAAAACGATAGAACATGCCATGGTCTCAACCAATGTTTTCCCCCCCTTGACCCGTCCCCTCGTTCCCCGTCCCCCGTCGGCCCCCCGTCAACTCCTCGGGCCGCACATCATGATGTTTTCTTAAAGCAAACGCGACCCAAAAGGGGGCCCTTGTCGACTTCAAACACGGTCCCTTTTGGCACTGCCCTACGGTATCCGTACTATCTAGGCCGACTGTGACGGGCACTGGAACTGCTGAATGAGGAACCCGAACCACTGGTGTCTACAAGGTTCCTGCTGCATGGCGCTGGACCGCTGCCGCCAACATCTTCAGACCTTCTCGACCTCTTCAGGGCATGTCCTCATCACGGCATCACGCACCACCCGTGGCCCCCTGCCCTAGTTGTACCGCGACGCCCCGATGTCACGCTGGAGTTTCGTCGCTTCTCGTTTTCGCCAGGCACAGCATTGCGTCCAGGAGAGTGCAATAACACTGTTCCACCATCAGCGTTCCATTATCCCGTTAATCAAATAGAGGCCTCCTTTCATTCTTTTCCAGAAGTTTGAAGATGTCGTCTGAGTGAGTGTTGAAAAGGCCTTAGTTCCCGAGTCTATGTGAGGAGTCAAAGAGCCTGCAAAATTGGAGATGGGAGAAGTTAAATGCCTATTCGTTTGCCCCACTTCAGAATCCCATGGGATGGGCGGTAGTCGAGGGATCGTCCCATTCTCGAAGGCCATCATCGACAACAGCATTTGCTTATAAGATTTCGCCTTTGTCCGGATCTGCCTATAAGTCCGGGCGTCACTCTTCTGAATCCCCCAGCTGCCACTTTCACCATTCACTGACCAGAGAATAGGCGCAGTCTTCCTGGCTTCTGCCTCTTGTCTTCGCGCCAATTTGTACACATCCAGACATCCTTTTGAGGCTTTGGGCTTCGTCGAGCTGCAGCCTCCTGCATTCGTGCATGCGCGCCATCGCTGGGAACCACACTCTGTGCGTTGCAGGTCACCCTGTTGCGGCCACTGATGGCCAGTCGAAGACCGAGAAACCGCCCGAGCCCATCACCCATCACCCATCACCCATCCCCCATCCCCCCATCAGGGCCTCAGGCTCCCCCCCTTGCCCTGCCCTTGGCTCATGGCCCATGTCTCCACCACGCGGGCACTAACTCCCAGTCCCTCGCTAGTGTTCAGGAACAGCCAATGACGTGACGGGGAAGCTTGCCTTATCTAAAATATCACGTCTCGCCGAGTCCTGCGTACCTTGAAGTTGAGTACGTAGAGGTAGCATGTAATTTTATTCCATGTGGTCGCGCCGCTTGTCCAGTTCCTCTCTCACGTCGCGTTCATCGTGACAGTTCATAGATCTTGGGTGCGTTGTGGATGGGGTTGTGCATATAGTGTTGTTGGTTGAGTCTTGCCGAGAACTTGAGCGACACTGTCTCTCTGCAATTGACAGGTACGAGTTGGACTCGCGTGCGTGATGTGCTGAATCCGGCCTAGCTCAGGTACTTAGTAAGGAGTACCGGTACAGTAGCTAACGTAAACTGTGTCTTTGGTCGAGGCTGCTTGGCTGCTTGGCTGCCCACCACGGGCGCCGCGCCTACCACCAAGAAAATCGGCTGCCGTTAGTAGCCTTGCGCGCTCCGATAGGTAGTTTGAACACGCAATCCATCTTTTTTTGCGGATTTTACTGCAATGTACTGTAGCTCCGATTTCTCTCGGTGGTGCAGGCCGCGGGCGGGGGGCCGAAAAGCTACAAGCAACACACAATCTGGGAAGCTTCCCATTGAACGATCGAGTCACAAGTGGGGACCCCGAGGGACCAAAAAGTCAAATGCGTTCAGTGGCCCAAATGAGCCAATCAGCATCGCGTACAGAGTACGTAGCACCAAAAGCCAAAAGCGAACCACAAATTCAAAAGCTCACCTCCTAGAAAAATCCTTGGGTCCAGGTCCAGATCGCGCCTGCCCACTCCCCGGAGTCCCGTCGTCCCCTTCCCTTCCACCTGCACTTCCACTTTTTTCCCTTCTGTTCTCATCCTGGCCATCCTGGCACGCACCCAGACACCACCCACACCCCGGGAACTGTCTCGTCGACGCCCGCACTCGCACCGCACTCGCACACACACAACCGACTGACGGTTCGCTCCCCTTTTGCCCATTTGCGACAGGTCACTCCATCCTGCACAAAGCTCTCCCCCATCCCACACCACTACCCAGACTTTCAACTTTCCTCTTCCTCCAACCCCAGGCCAACTTTTTTTTTCCCTCCCTCCCACCACCTGCAAACTTACACCCACTCATTCACCACCTAATCCTCTAGCAAACTCGGCTGCTGTATTCCTGTCGCTTTGCACGTTACCTCGTACCTTTTTGCACGTAGGCATCAGAGGCAGCATTCGTTTCCTCCATTCAGCACAGCGAGAACGAACTGCCACCACCAAGCAACCACCAGTTACTACCGCCCACTACAAGAGCAACAAGCAGACAGATTCTGGCTGTGCACCCCTCATCGTCATCACATCAACAACGAACCCTCACACAAAGCCCTCGCCTTGGCCGGGTATCCTGTCGCGTCGTCTTGGTAAATAACTTACAGGTAAGGTTGATTCCACCCCAGGCCCGGCCCCGTCGCCTGTTTCTTGCCACGCTTTCTTTGTTCTGTCCTCATCCTTACTATCCCGTATCCCGGGCCCCCTGCTGCTGGTGCACGCGAATACCTAGCAGCACTTCCTTCAATCTCTCAAGCGAGCGAGTCAACACACACGTATTCTAGTAGTGTGGTGTACGCATACGTACGGACTGGATTCCAGCACGGTACCTGACACGCTCGACGTAACCAGGCATCCTACTCTCCACAAAGTCGCCGTCGCATCCACTCTGCGAACCCAATTCCTCCACTGCCAACCTGCCGACGGCTCGTCGCCCATTCGATCAATCACGTCCGATCGTCGCCCCAGTCAAGACCCGTTCTATTTGTAGCGACTCCAACCTGTACATGCACCAAACGCACCGCGAGGCATGAACGGGGATCATCGTCAGAACGTGAACGCTCCGGGCGTAACCTCCTCCGTCACCGTCAACGCCAACTCTTTCGCTTCCCTGGCCTCGAACCGCGCGAGCCCCTTCTCGTCGTCCACCGCGACAACCAACACAATGGCCGCCCCATCCTACCTACCGCGACCTTCCGCCGCTCAGGCTGCCCAGGCCTTCAACAATAGACAAGGCATGACCTCTCCGGTCGGCTACTACACACCTGGCAAGCCCTTCGATCGCGACGCTGCCAAGCCTGTCGGAACCCCGTTCGCCGCGACGCCCTCCCCGACCTATTCGGTCGCCCGCATCCGCAAGTTGCCTGCCAACTTCACCGAAGACCAGCTGCGCCTCATGATGGCCCTCTCCAAGGATCTCGTCAAAGCCGAGCTACTGCCCGCCAATATGTCGGACGACGGTGGTTTCCGAACCGCGATTCTCACATTCAAGACCTTGGAGGGCGCGCAGGAGACGAGGCAACTCCTGAATGGCAAGACGAATATGACCAACGACGCCGAAATGATTGTTGAGATCATTCAGTCCGATTCCGCATCCTCAAGCACCAGGTTCTCGATTGACACATCCGTCTCCGCTGCGGCATCGGCAGTCACTTCGCCGACAGCGCTTACGGCGCCCTCCTCGAGACAAGTGTCGCGCTTCAATGGCACATTCCAATCTCTTGACCGAATGTCGCCGCCCCTTAATACTACGTACGGGTCCACCGAGTTGGGCAGCCCCGAGGCCACTGCGCACTACCAGAACCTCTTCTCCGCTCAATCGCCCATTGGAAACTACCTTACTGACGGTAGTCGCGCGACCGGCAAGACCTTGATTAACAACGATTCCGCAGACGATGACGAAACGGGCGAAATTCTCAAGGAGATTGGCGGCTTTGCTGAAGGCGGGCCCCAGCAACGTCGGTCCACCTCATCTCAGCTTCCCATCACGCGCATGGCAAACTTGTCGCTAAACACATCGGTTCCCACGACTATGCCGCAATCAATGTCGCACTATTCCCAGTCAAGCATGGGGGGCATGGGAGCGCATTCTGCTACCATGTCGCCTACCAACATGATGGGCCCCGTCCCAATGATGCCCCATGCTCAGCCGTATCGTCAACACCCACCCGCGAACCCCGCGGACATGAACCCTCCTTGCAATACCCTCTACGTCGGCAATCTGCCCATCGATACCTCCGAGGAAGAGCTCAAGGCCGTGTTTTCCAAGGTGCGGGGATACAAGCGCCTTTGTTACAGGACTAAGCACAATGGGCCCATGTGCTTTGTCGAGTTCGAGGACGTCTCTTTTGCCACCAAGGCCTTAAACGAGCTCTATGGTCATACGCTCAGCAATAGCCGGAAGGGCGGTATGCGACTGAGTTTCTCAAAGAACCCCCTTGGAGTTCGCACGGGTCAGGCGCCTGGCCAGAATGGCGCTGGACCCATGAACGGCATGAATGGTTTCCCCCACGGTCCCAACACTGGTTTCACAACCGCAAGTGGACCCCCTCCGGGATTGTCTGCCCCTCCTGGTTTGGGCATGAACAGGTCGCTGTACTCGGGGTCACCTAACATGCTGAACAACGGACACAATCCGTATACCCCGCCCCCGTTCCCCACGACTCAGAGCCCCTGGGCTTCGAGCTTCAACGGCTCTTCGCAACTGAACGGCAACTCTCAGGCGCAATTCCCGGCATACATGATGGGCAGATGATAATACGCATACGAAGCTGGCGCCCTTGCCCTCCGGATGGCATTTTCAGATCTCTTCGTTATTTCCGATCTGTTGTCCTTGTTTTTCTGCGTATTTCAAGAAAGGATATTTCACGTTTTGGATTATTGCTGCACTTACACATCTTTTCTTCTCTGCCTCGCGCCGATCAATTGGACAAGAAAATCGGCATGGACATGGGGTGTTGATTGGAGCTGGTAGGCGATGTTTGAGGCACAGTGGTTACGGCTTGCATACGGCTGGCATCTTCGACATGGCATGCATTGGCGCATGGTGCGTGTGGACACATGAATGTTGTTTTTCGACATGGACACGATTTCCCTCTTAATTTAACGTCGTTGTTTTTCTTTTTTCTTTTCTTTTGCGTTTCACCCAACACGCTGGAGTCGTAGAGGATTCTCTTTTTGCCGGAATTCCCCTTGTGCTTCCCCGGTCTCCTTTTTGGCTTTTGTTCAGGGCGAGCGTCTCATGGCCTTCGACTATGGTTCAAGAGCTGTTTTCGTGGCCACACCAGCGTGCGTGGAGTCTAGGGATTGGCATCGGCCTACGGCGTCACGATCGGTTTATCATCAGCATCCAAGGGAGAGAAACGAGCATGGGCGACATGGACCCAAGAGGTCCGTAGGAGTTATTGTTATTTGGCTTGTGGCATATCGCAACACATACAAACACACTGGCATTCATGCAGGCGGCTTGCGGTGCAAGAAAATATACACACAATGGTGCAGTCTTCCAAACCAATCATTTCAATCACCTTTGTGTATGTACGGCGGCCCTCATACGCGGCGAAAGGAATTAAATCCCGGATCGTTTGACATCATATGGCAGAAGAGAAGAAAACTACACACAACATATATGGGGCACGCATCTACAAAATGGGCTGAACACATCTCCGGGGTTAACGGCAAAAGACTTGGGGACATGGGATGAAATGATACCAAACCTCTTATACACATCAAACAGGAAAATGTTTTGCATAAAATATCTTATCGTTGGTTTTTACTTTGGATGGAATATCCTCTTGGCGCCATGTTTATACCCCTTCTTCATCGCTTCTTTGATCAAACGAGTTGCGGCAACCTTCTTTCATCCGACACCGACAAACACCTCTGCTTATCTTCCCGGTATGGCACGCGAACAACAACATTCACGACAACATCAAAACGGTGTGACGAAATCTTAGAACTCTGTGGAATGCTGCCACCGGCATTTCTAACAGAGACGGATGACAGTTTCTCACTACCTACCACACGGCGGTAATTTGCTTGGGATGGAGGGAGGGTAGTTGTACTCTATATCTGATATCCCATATCTTCTGTCGTCTATTGATTCGATATATTCTGATCCCTCATAACGCCTGCTTCTTTCAGAACCGTCTGCCATGTTGTCAATGTCGTTATCGTATTACCCTCTCCAGATCTTCTTTTGCTCCCCAGTTCTACACCGGTACTAGAGATAAAGCATCATCGAGGAATGAGATCACTGTGTCGACCACTTCAGGCGGGCGCGAGTGAGAGAGGGCGCCATCTCATGGTGGCGAATATTTCTACTCTACTCTGGTTCTGTTTGAGTGTGTTTATTGAATTCACTCAGATTTTTTTTATACTTGGATATCTGTCATAGCGGAATTAGCGACCTGGCAAACAAACTTGTGACTTCAATGTTCTTCACTATGTTATTACCCAGCGATTTGGTGCCAACTGTTGATGATAGTGTCATAACCGGCCAATCCGTTACACATATGCAGTCTGTAACCGTTCGTGCCGGTAGGAAAGAGATACTGGGATGCTGGTTATTGCTCTTAAAAAATTTAGTTCCTGCCTTCCTGACACAACGTACTGGGAGGTGAAGTTCAATATCAAATTGACATGGTCTCCTGACGGTTACTTTGAGGACACTTCGCTTTCTGTTGCACTTATACTAAATTGTAGTCTTCTCCGCTCCTTGACCGTCTCTTCGCTATTACCTCTTTCCCTTTTGGTTAATATTTATCCGTCTTTTCACTGTCTTCTCACTATCTCTTTAATTCCGTACTAGGGAAAGAGGGGAACAATAGTCTGCATCAGATGCTCCTTCCTTGCCAAGTCAGCAATTGCTTGGTCTATCATACCAACATCGTGCCTTCCTTTACAGACGAAGATTAGGTTGACAATGATTGAGTAGGTGCGAGAAGTTACCAGATGACGAGAGGGCCTTCCTACTGTATAAGCTCAGTACACTCCCCCGATTGATATCATTCATTCTATATCTGTTCACCACTTCACGCACTATAATTTTCATCAAGTCGTATCATGTATCATTAGCATCTGGCTAGCTAAGCCATGCATTATAAACTTCAGGAACCTTCATACATGTGGACAATCCAAAAATGGTGTTCCTTGTCCCTGCTCATCCTTTGCCCTTCTTGCCCGTCATCTTCCAGCTGCTTCGGTTTTTTTTTTTTTCCGCTCGTTCTATGCACAGCTAGATCATCGACTTGTAGATATCCGAATCCTGAATGAAGCCCACTCAATCACTCATTCACTCACTCACTCACTAGGTAGTCATGCCCACGAAACACAATGCCCACAAAACCAATCCAAGTGCAGCCGCCGGTAATCTTCATCTCCCAGCCACTATAGTGTCGTCGTACCCAAAATACATTTGTCGTAAAATAATCATCATCACGTCGCCTTCATCACCCCATTCTTTGCCTTCGCCTTCGCCGCTTTCCCCCCTCCTCCCCTCCTACTCAAATAAATCCCCCACAAATCTTTCAACGTCCCAACCCAACCCCTAACCGTCTTAACCATATTCAAAATCTTGACAAACCTATAAACAAACACCTCCACCATCTCATAATCATGCGCATGCACCTCCCACACCGCGCCAGGTGGACTCCTAATCCCCCGTCCATCCCCTTCCCCTTCCCCATCCCCATCCCCATGTCCCAGCTCACCCTCAACATCAGCATCCCCAACAGTGACAACCCGTCCCCCAACAACCCTCTGCCGCCCCCCAATAACCAACCCCCTCCCCACCACCCCCTCATCAGCCATCAACCTCGTCGCCGCATCCACCACATCCTCGATCTCCGCCTTCGACCCGCCCGCCAACAGCGCCAGCCCGCGCCACGGGATGATAGGGGTATCGACAAAGTACGGACACAAAACATTACACCTGATCCCTTTCGTCCAGCTAGTGGCGCGCAAGGCGCGGAAGAGACCGAGCACCCCGTGCTTGGAGGCCGTGTACTCCGTTTGGCCGGGGAGGGGGGCGAGGCCGGCGATGGAGGAGACGAGGAGGAGGTGGCGGTCTCGGAGTGGTTGGTTACTATCAATTGGGTGGGAGCTGTCGAGGTCGAGGCGGGAGACCCCGCCGTTGCGAGGAAGCCAGAAGAGAGCGAGGTGGGTGGTATACATGACGCCTGTCAGGTTGACGTTGAGGACGTTTAACGGCGGCGGTGGGGGTGGGGTGTCGTCAGAATCCAGGCCAGCAGGGTTATCGAAGACGCCTGGGGCGCCGGAGGCCACATCCCCTTGCTCGCTGATGCCGGCGCCGGCTACGACGGCGTCGATGCCGCGAGTGGGACTGGCGCGGGCGGCCATCTTGAAGAGAGAGACTTGGTCTTCCCACTTGGTGACGTCGCAGTGCTGGTAGTAGTGATGTTTGGAGGAGCCGGGGAGCGAGCGGAGCTCGGCGATGAGGTCCTCGCCGGCGGAGTCGTTCACGTCGCCGATGATGATATGGGAACCGTGTTTGGCCCACTTGCGGGCGAAGGCGGCACCGAAGCCGGATGCCCCGCCGGTGATTAGGATGGTCTTGCCGGCGAGAGACTTGGTGTCATAAGGAGCCGTGACATCGATGGGTGGTGATTGCTTGATAGTGTCGACGATTGACCAAGAGAGGTCGTCTGTTGTTATAGAGTTGTCCATAATTGTAGGCTTCTCTTCAAGCTTTGATGGTAGGTAATGGCGTTCAACCTGGGAGTTGCTGGGTGAAGGGACAAACTCAGATGGCAAATACGGTTGCCCAATTGTTTAAAGACGTTGAGAAGAGCTCTTGTCTTGAATGCCAATCTACCGAGAACCTTGAAATCAAGTTATCCAAGCAGGCTCCTTGCGTAAACCAGATAAGGGCCGAATCCGATCCCTCGTGGTCTATTGATGTGTGGGTAGTGTAGCAGTGGGGTTGGAAGCTATGTAAGTGATTTTCGTTGATCAACGGTCGTTGACAACCGAGGCAATTAGAGTTTGTGCTTAAAGCTTATGATCGATCAGAGCGGCTGAAGAGCTGAGGAGCGAGGGCGTCGAATTGAGTTTTTTTCAGCTCAGTGATTGGTGTGATGAAGAAAGTCAAGAGAGAAAAAAGGCAAGAAAAGATGAGAACTTGGCACGAGTAAGAAGGCAAGATTTTAATGCTGAAAGCTCCACCCTGACTAGAAATTACAATGACTTGAGTCAAAAGAGGGGAAGAAGAACAGGAAGTGGTTGCCAGTCTTTTTGTGACCTGGTGATGAAGAGCAACCACACCGGGGATCCGAAAGTGATAACTTTACCACAAATAAAACGGTGGGCAAAGCTGAAGAGAGGGGAAAGATCATCTGGCTCTTTTCAGCCAAGCGGCTAGCTAGTATTTGCGCCATGGCAAGCCATCCTCCCAACTTTGGTCCAACAAGGCGTCGAGGCGCGTTACATGACAATGTCACTGGCAGCTGTCGTCCGCTCGCTTCCCTTCATTTATAGAAGGGGTTGCGTCACTGGGCTTTATCCAATGGTTGGAGTATTGGGAACTGCCAAGACTGCATCTGCTCCCAATGGGACAAGTATCGTGGACATGATCTCTGGACATGGTGCGATAAAGAGGTGGTACCCATCCGCTTGACGGAGGGATCTCAGTGTTTTGGGCTGGACAGATGGTCTCCGTGACACTCGTCTGTTGAACAAACAAAGAGCATCGATATGATCCCATGCCCATGCTTCGGACGTAGAGTGAAGGCAACATGGTATCGTGCCAAGTTGGTGCTTCTTCAAGGGTGGTGACCTGGTAAGGCAGCCGTCGTATTCTTTGAGCTCTCAGTCGAATTGTTCACCGCTCGATCAGGCAAAAGACAGGGTACGTAGGGCTGGGTGACTGACAAGCATGGGAGATCCCATACGTATCGTGGTGGGGAAATATCTATCCCAACAATCTGGGGCCCAATTCGAGGCCAACCTCATGGGACATCCGCTACCCCATGCATATTCAGGCATATGATGTTTTTCCATATCCACATCTGGTAAGCCACCAGAAAACGATCGTTGGTTCCGGGTTCTGTGCTGAATCTGTACCGGACACTGACAAGCGGCTCGAGAGGGGAAAGCGGCTTGACAATAGGCGGAGGGTCTTGAAGCTGTCGTGAGATCACAAGGAATGCCTGTATAAAGCCCTTGCCCAAGCGTGGTTGGGTGTTGATCACGACGGGGGACGTTGATGTTGTGCTTTCTTTCTCCCGTCGTTTCTATTGTGGGGAGCGCTGCTGACCTATAAAAGACATCGTGTTAAAGCCGGTCATGATAACGGCCAAGCATTGTGTGCAACGTCGAACAGATGCAGCACACTTTCCAGAAAGCGAGCAATCCAGAAGAGGTTGTTGCTGTGGTGAAGCTGTATGTGCGGCGGCGTACTGCACGAACGATGTGCGACTCGATGCTCCTGAACCGGATATGTCGATGTAAAGATGAAGATCAGGAGAGAGGAGTAAGAATGAGGGGAACAGGAACGGAACAGTCCGTGACTTGTAAAAATGGAGCATGTGGACGGGTTCCAGCCCTACGGTCCGGCGATACGTACCATACCGTACCGGTACAGAGGAGAGGTACTCCCTGGAAGCACTCCCCGGAGTGGGACAGGGTCGCCTCCACCAGTGCTCCAAAGTCGGACCAGACCGCTGACCGCAACACTTCAACGTTGGAGCTAAGACGCGGCCCTGGGAACACCCTGTCTTGCGACCATTCGACCCTGATGGACACGGACGGTGCTTGGCCCTGTTCCTGTCCCTGAAAGCGACAAAAGTGTGCTGGACAAGTCCCCAAGTTCCACGCTTGGAGCTCCCGTGTCAGGCCCCACACGAGTGCATCACAGCTCCGATCGCCGGAGTGTTGGGGGAACCCTGTGGCGGGGCGCCGAGCCGATGGCGACTCATTTGTGAGACGGAGGCAACGAGAGAAAAAGTTGCGGAGCAGATCCCGCCTCTTGTCTGGGAGAAAGAGCGCCATTGACTCACCTTCCTACATCTGAACCATTTTCCTGCCCAAGAACTTTCCTGTTCTGTTTGCTTGATCCATTTCTTTTGAATCACATTGTCCTCTTAGTTTCCCAGCATAGCTCGTCATCATGTCTCAATTTCCTACCAGAAACGTTGGTGAGTCTCTGCGACACCCCACCTTTTAAGGTTGCTCAAGGGACACTTGAGCATGTGTTCAGCATGTGTCCTTATCCCCGTCCCCAGACCGGACGGATCCATGCCGGCTCTCCGATTTACACACACGAAATAATACTGCACCGGCCCGAGCACTAACTGTTCCCATGACGTCCCGCAGGTGTCTTGGGCTGCACCGGCTCCGTCGGCCAGCGCTTCATCCTGCTGCTCCAGAACCACCCCGTCCTGAAGCTCGTCGCCGTCGGCGCCTCCTCCCGTTCCGCTGGCAAGAAGTACCGCGATGCCGTCCGCTGGAAGCAATCCACCCCCATCTCCCCCGAGTTCGGTGACCTAGTCGTCCGCGAGTGCAAGGCCAGCGAGTTCGCCGACTGCGACATCGTCTTCAGCGGTCTCGACAGCGATGTCGCCGGCGACGTCGAGAAGGAGTTCCAGCACGCCAACATTGCCGTCTTCTCCAACGCAAAGAACTACAGACGCGACCCCCTCGTGCCCCTCGTCGTCCCGACCGTCAACCTCAACCATCTCGACCTGATCCCCCACCAGCGCAAGACCCTCGGCCTCGACAAGGGCTTCCTGGTATGCAACAGCAACTGCGCCGTCATTGGCCTCGTCGCCCCTTTTGCCGCCCTCCAGGCGCGCTTCGGCAAGATCGATACCGTATCCGTCGTCACCATGCAGGCTGTCTCGGGTGCTGGATACCCCGGTGTCAGCAGCATGGACATCATTGACAATGTCGTGCCCTTTATTTCGGGCGAGGAGGACAAGCTGGAGACCGAGGCCCAGAAGATCCTGGGTTCTCTCAACGCCGACGCCACTGCCTTTGAGGACCAGAAGGAGCTCCGGGTGTCGGCAGCCTGCAACCGTGTTCCTGTTTTGGACGGCCACACCGCCTGCGTGTCGCTGCGCTTCGCCCAGCGCCCGCCCCCGTCCGCCGAGGAGGTCAGGGAGGCCATGCGCAGCTATGTTTCTGATGCCCAGAAGCTGGGATGCCCCTCAGCCCCCGAGCCCCCTATCAAGGTCTTTGACGAGGCCGACAGGCCCCAGCCCCGTCTTGACCGTGATCTCTGCAAGGGATACACTGTCAGCGTTGGCCGCGTCAGAGAGGACGAGAGCGGCATCTTCGATATCAAGTTTGTCGCCTTGAGCCACAACAGTAAGTCGCCTTGTGCCCCGAATGTCTTTCAAGATCCTGCGCTAATACCTGTCTGTAGCTGTCATTGGAGCTGCTGGTTCCTCCATCCTTAACGCTGAGGCTGCCATTTTCAAGGGTCTCATCTAAAGTTAGGCGGGTTATTTTATAAGTTTTGAAAAATACCATATTTGGGGTTCCTGTTATGAAAGTATCGGTTTCTTTTTGGAGTTGTCATGGGTGAACTTGGCATGGAGTATCGAAGCGAGCTTAACTTACGAACCAAAAGTCTAGAAATTCACCTTCATGTTCTTCTTTCTCCCTTTCCATCCGGTGTCGTGCGGTTAGAGTGCGAGACACACCGGAAAGTCTGATCCGTCCTATGGTCTCGTCTATGGGAATCGAACGAATGCACGTACCCGCCTGCTGCCATGCGTCAATCGCATGTTGTCCGTCCAGAGAGGCATGCTTGATGCAGCAGCCCGTCTTGTTGAATGGCGGGAGAAGCTTTCATCGGACTGTTGACAAGCCAACGTCTGTTGTATGGGCATGGCAAAGGCCATGTCTTGGATTGCTTTTGCCTAACGATGCAGGGGAATGCCAATCCACGGTCTCTTGCAGACGTTGGAGTCTTAGCTAGACGATGCGCAGGAACACTATCGTCATGGGACTCGCCTTTTTCGACGTTGTGGAACAGAAGGAGGCGGGAAAGACGAGACCGAGTTGTGGTGTTTTAGATACTGAGATCGAGCTGCAGAGAAAAACTCGATCCATGGAGCATGGAAGCTTTTCAATACTCCTGGTTTCGAGCGGTTTCCGGGAGCTAGACCGGTCGGGTTGCCATCTAGCTCTCGAGGTAGCTATGTTTTGGGAGGATATCCTCCAATAACCAGTCGATGTGAGGTTCTCTATCACGGAGCAGACCGTCTGCTCGACGCCAAGGCCAAGGATACGCCAAACCGGCCATCGATATAACGGGTATCGCCGTGAAGCAAGGGATGACGGGTTGGATTTCGAAGCGCATTTCGCGGGGGGTGCTTGATCGCCGTCAAGGGTACCAGAAAGTAAACCCTTAAGTTCATTGTATGGTAAGGCCGGGTGTAGATGGTCTGCCGTCGATTTAAAAGACCGTTGGTCCGCCCATCACTTGGGCCTTCCTCCCGTCGCGCTCAGGCAGGCCTCGACCCAAGCAACATATTGGTAGGAACGAAGCATGCTGAAACCGTGCGACCTTATGCGCTGCTGCCCTTTGGTATGTATCAAGGATGGTATTTCGTTTCGTCTTTCTTTTCCGTCGTGAAAAGGTGCCGTTGAATGAAGGGCAAGAGCGGAAGGACAAAGATCCCTCGCTACCGACCCATGTTGTGAAAGATGCGCACCGACAGGACCTCGTCTGTCAAACATGTGCTGAATACGAGTGATGAGATTGTTGTGTTGGCGACTCGGCGGAAACGGAACATGACAGTTCCAGTGTTGGTAATAAGACGGAGCAAGTTAGGTGGTGCACATCTGTGGTGCTTCTGTTGACAAAGTGAAGTTGGGAGTTGAAGGGTTGAAGTGGGCCAAGAGGGCATCACGACCTTCCACTTCTCGGTCGTACTGGACCTCACTGCAACTTCATCCTAGCGGCGGGCACGTTCACAGCACGTTAACAGCACGCGAGGTGGGGCGTCATTGATAGTAGTGGAGCCCACTGAAGATGAAGCTGCGACAGCTCGACAGTGCACCATTGCACCTGCAGCTCAGGCGGTCCTGGTCCCTGTCAGAACCTTGTGAACTTCCCCTGCCGCCTAGCCTGGAAGTGGTTCCAGTGTGGCCCGGATTCTGGAGAATTAAATGAGGTGCAGAGGTGCGCCGTCGCCGCCGCCGCCAACGCCATGGGGATCCATTCCCGGTCCACCCCAATCACCCCAACACTCACCTACCCTCCAACCGTCAGGCCAACGACGGGATCTTAGCTTAACCCGCGCTCATGATCCCTCCGTACTCCTCCTGACCCCGACCACGACCCCGACCCTGAACGCGCGATTCTTGCATCTTGTCTAACATAACAGAAAAGTTATTTGCTGAATAGCATTTTGGCGCCTCCTCGACAAAGACACGCCACTCCCATCCCATCACCACCGAATCTGTGCCCAGCGACCCAACACACACCGAGTTGCCTGTGAGGGCGACAACATATTCGCAATGTCTCTAGGAGATGCGTCTGCGCCCGCAACATCACCAACACCAGACAGCGGCAGCCCGGTGACAGCAGCAGCGCCTGCGCCGCCTACAGCACCAGCACCTAACGATGAGACCAAGTCGCATGTTCAAGATGTGCTTTCTTCAGAGGTCCGTTCAGACCGGACGAGTCCCTTATCTTGACGCCGATCCAGTCGCTAACCTGTAGTTTTCCGTCAACAGATTGGCATCGCGACGATGCTCAACCGATTGAAACAGAGCATTGCGTCCGCAAAGGTACGAATCCCTCGAATCCCGACCACGACGACCATATCATCCAAATTCTCCCTACCAATTGGGTTAGACACAGCAGTCTAATACGGTTTCCATATAGGAATTCGCGACCTTCCTCAAAAAGCGCTCAGTACTCGAAGACGAACATGCGAACGGCCTCAGAAAACTATGCAAGGCATCCCACGAGAGCTCATCCCGCTCGGAGCACAGGGGCGGAACATTCGCCAAAGCCTATGAAGACATGATGACGATCCACGAGCGCATGGCCGAAAACGAGACCCAGTTCGCCATGTCCCTCCACCAGATGCACGAGGACCTATTGGAGCTTGCAGGGATTGCCGAGAAATCCAGGAAAGGATGGAAGCAAAGCGGACTGACGGCCGAGCAACGAGTGGCCGACCTTGAGGCTGCCATGCGCAAGTCCAAGTCCAAGTACGATGCCTTAGCCGAGGAGTACGACCGAGCCCGCACCGGCGACACCACTGGTCAACAAAAAGGCAAAATGTTCGGCTTCAAGGGTCCCAAGTCAGCTGCCCAGCATGAAGAAGACCTCTTGCGAAAGGCCCAGGCCGCCGATCAGGATTACCAGGCCAAGGTCAACACCGTACAGACGGAACGTGGAGAGCTGATCAACAAGATACGGCCGGATACCATCAAGGCTCTTCAAGAGATTGTCAGAGAGTGTGATGCAGGTGTTGTCTTGCAAATGCAAAAGTTCGGTAAGTGCTTTGCAAAGTATGGATTCTCTTCCCAAGGCTTGATGCTGATGATGAGACCGGCAGCGTCCTTTAATGAGAAGCTCTTGCTCAGTAACGGCTTGAGTATTAGCCCTCTGAAACATGGACCGGAAGCACGCAGTTTGCGCGAGTGTGTACAGGCCATCAATAATGACAAAGACCTGGATGAGTATGTCCTCAGCCAGTATCCGCGACTACCTCCGAGGACAGGGGAGCCCAAATATGAAAAGAACGCTGTAAGTCGTATAAATCTTGCGATAATGCCATGGTCATCAAGGCTAACCCCCTGCTAGCTCCTGGACCCGGCAAATCGCACTACTACAACTCCGTATGTACCACCGAGTGGCAGTCAACAGGCACCCACGCATTCCCGAGAATATGGGTCAATGAACTCGAGAACGGGGCCTTTGAACGATACTCCCACTGCGCCTCTGGGTCATCACTATGGCCAGAGCTCTTCCTCGATTCCGATGATCTCAGCTACTCAACAGTCCGAATCACAGCCTTCGCACGAACGTAGCTTCAGCCATGGGAACATCCTTAATCAGATGAGCACCCCTTTCAACCCTCAGTATGGTGATTCTCGGGGTGCGGCGACCCAACAGGCCCAGGCCGCAAGCTCCAGGTACAATGGCGCCATTGGATCGATCTCGTCCTCGGGTCCTCCGCAACTGGGAGCGCTACCATTCCAATACTCTCAGCCTCAATCACCACCATCTACAACCCAACAACCACCGCAACAGCCATCTCAGCCGCCACCACAACAATCACCCCAGCAACCGCCATTTAGTCAACCTCCTCAGCAACCCCCGGCGCCGCTAGCAAGTCCAAGCCAACAGGGATATCCTTCCGGTCCTGCACAGGGAAGACAGTCGACGCCGCCAATGGCTCAGCCTACGCGGCCAGTCTTTGGCGTGTCGCTGTCCAGGTTATACGAGAGAGATGGGCTGGCTGTTCCTATGGTTGTTTACCAATGTATTCAGGCTGTGGATCTCTTCGGCCTTGGCCTCGAAGGCATCTACCGGCTCTCTGGCTCTGTACCTCATGTGAACAAGCTCAAGACTCTCTTTGACACAGGCAAGACATTCAGCCTAACGCTTTGTCTGACGTTGAATGAAGGCTAACGAGAAACCTGCAGATTCTGGCTCCAGCAATCTCGACTTCCGCAACCCCGAGAACTTCTTCCACGACGTCAACAGTGTAGCTGGCCTGTTGAAGCAATTCTTCCGCGATCTTCCCGACCCGTTGTTGACTAAGGAGCACTACGCGTCGTTTATCGAGGCAGCCAGTAAGCAACCTCTTTTTACACTTCCAGTCAGTCGAGTTATTTCAAACTAACCTTTCGTGTTCCACAGAAAACGAAGACGAAGTAGTCCGCCGTGACTCCCTCCACGCCATCATCAACAGCCTTCCCGATCCCAACTACGCCACCCTTCGCGCCTTGACTCTGCACCTGCACCGCGTCATCGACAACTCGAGCGTCAACCGGATGAGCTCGCAGAACCTGGCCATCGTCTTTGGGCCGACACTGATGGGCACCGCGGGTCCCGGCGCCAACATTGCCGATGCCGGGTGGCAGGTTCGCGTGGTGGATACCATTTTGCAGAATACGTATCAGATCTTTGATGATGATGACTGATCTGATTCACCTATGTATGCTTCGCTTCGACGGAGTCATCGCTAGGACGGAGATGAGGCATAGTAACATGTGTGCTGGAGATTGTTGGACGAATCATTGTGGCAAGGAGCGCAAAGAGTCTTGTCTTATCAGCATTGATTCGGGCGGCGGGGATTTTTCGCTGGCTCCATGATCAGGGTAAGGGTAGCTGTGTCCCTTGACTGTTGGCAGAACTCACAGAGAAAGAAAGAGCGAGCATGGTTTGGTTTGGGTTGCGTTGCTTACTAGTTTCGCTTCTGTAATAACCCCCCTTTTGAAATTGAGCTTGGTTGGATGGGTGGATGGATGGATGGATGGGCATTGGGAATTGCATGGCTCGGAACGGGGAGGAAGAGTTGGAAGAAGAAACCGGAAGGGAGAAGAATCAAAGATTGTTGCATTCATCACAAGTTGCTACCTAGTCTAGAACTAGTAGGTACTCGTATAACCCGTCGACCGATGACGGGAGCGAGGGAAGTCTGTACCGTTTTACTACTTGAATTCAACGAAGTCAGCAAGTGTCGACCATGGGAGTTGATAACACAGATGGGAGACGAGGGAGATAAGTGTAAGTTGAGATTGATTCCTTCCATTCCATTCAAACCTAACTACGTATGTACCCCGCAAGACTTTATATACGGAATCATTCATACCCAAGTAAACTATCCAAGAAATCATCAAGACTAAAAACCCAAAACCCAAAAGCCCAATCGCTCGCTGATCAAAAAGTGAAACCCAATCAACCCAAAAGCCTACCGCGCAAACAACAAGAAATACACCACCCCCGCCAGCGCCACCAACAACGGCAACGCCCTCTGCCACAAGATATTAACCACCTCCATGGCCCCCTCAAAGGCATCACTCCCCCTCCTGCCCGGCTTATTACTATTAACCCTCTTAATAACCCCCTCCTTCATAATCCTCTCATCCATCTCCCTCCTCATCCGCCCACTATTCCTCTCCTCATTCGTTGTCCACGGCGCCTTTGTTTCCTGAGGGAACGTCTCCTCGAGAATCTGCTCAGCAGTAATCTTCGCTCCGGCCAGCACAATCGGCACGCCCGTTCCAGGATGGGTGCTAGCGCCGACAAAGTAAGCGTTATCCAACCCCTTGGCCTTGGTTCGGGGCCGGAAGGCGAGCACGTTGAAGAAGTCGTGTGCCAAACCGAGGATGGCGCCCTTGCTGAGGTTGAACTTGGTTTCCCAGGTGTAGGGGGTGTTGATGATTTCGTCGGTTATAAGGGGGGAGAGGGAGAGGCCGGTGCGCGCTTCAATGGTGGCGAGAACGGCGGTGCGGGCTTTGGAGATTAGAGAGGGCCAGTCTTGCTCTGGTTGGCCGTTTTGCAAGAGGTGGCCGACGGGGACGAGGGCGATGATGGCGTCGCGGTTGGGAGGGGCGGCCGAGGGGTCGACGCGGGAGGGGACGTGGATGTACTGGTTGGGGTGAGGTGAGGTTAGATATCAGGACTGAGATGAGACAGCTCGCGAGCCATGCGGGGTGGGAACGGGAACTACTTACGAAGCTGGGATCGTCAGGCAGGGCCTGCCTCTCAAAGATGGCGTCAAAGGACTCCTTGTACTCCTCCGCCAGGAAGATGTTGTGCGTCTCCAGCTCAGGCGCCTTGCCCGACAAGCTCCAGTAGAAGGAAATAGAACTGCAGGACGCCTTGCGGTTATTGAGCTTGCTCGCGTACCGCTCGATACCTCCGACTTCCTTCGGCAGAAGGTTATTATACGCATACACCAAGTCGGCGTTGACCACCACCAAATCGGCATTGAGCACCTCGCCGTTCTCAAGCTGGACACCCGTCGCCTTTGGCTTCTTTCCGTTCTTGCCTCCGTCCGTGAGAACCTTGGACACGCCCGTGCCGAGTCTGTACTTGACGCCCATCCTCTGTCCAATGTTCACCAGCGCCTCCAACACCTTGTGGAAGCCTCCGCGAGGATACCAGATACCCTCTGCCAGCTCTGAGTACTGAAGCAGACTGTACGTTGCCGGAGCCTCGAACGGGCTCATGCCCATGTACATGGTCGCAAAAGTGAACACGCGCTGCATGCGGTCCGTCTTGAAGAACCGCCCAGCGCGGTGCCAGATGCTCTCAAAGGGGTGAAGAGCCATGAGCAAGCGGATGACCAGCCGGGGATCCGCCAGCTCGAGGATCGACTTGAAGTTGCGGTGCAGGACGTGTCGCAAGCTGGTCTCGTAGTGCTGGTGGCCCTCGGCTAGCCACGAGAGGTAGCGGCGGAAGCCATCGGGGCCTTCCCATTTTTCGATCTCGAGCTTCATAGCGGCGGTGTCGGTGGTGGGCGAGAAGCGCTTGCCGTCGGAGAACCAGATGTTGTAGTTGGGAAAACATTGGAGGAGCTCGACTCCTTCCTGCTCGAGGGTGGTGCCTAGGTCTTCGAACGTCTCGCGGAAGAGACCTGGTAGGAGGAGGAGTGAGGGGCCTTGGTCAAAACGGTAGCCATCTTTTGTGTGTATGAGACTGCAGCGGCCTCCTGTGAAGTCGTTCTTTTCGAGGACTGTGACGTCTACTCCGGCTTTGGCCAGACGGGCCGCGATGGCGATACCGCCTGCTCCTGCGCCTGTTGGTTTGGTGAAGAGGTTAGTATGTGGTCTAACAGTAAGGTGAAGAGCTCAAATTTAGGGTAGAGAAACATACCAACAACAATGGCGCTTCGTGGCCTTTGAATCTCGGCCATAGTGTCTGTGTATCTGGTGTCCTTCCCTAAAACTTGTCGTCGTCGTCGTTGTTGTTGTTGTTGTCGTTGTCCTTCTCTGGGCAAGGAGCCGAGAAAATGTAAAAAGTCTGGAGGGTATACAGATTCAGACGTCCAAGTTGGAGAAAAACAAAAAGTAAGAAAGAAAAAAGATCAGAGAGAACCCCTCAAGGTAGATAAGTTTCCCCTCCAAGAAAGTCGAGTAGCAAGGTCGCCGAGGGATGGTCAACAAAGAAAAAAGCAAAGAGCTAAGCAGATAGCAGGAGCAGGAGCTTCTCACAAGCACTTTCAACAGGTAAGTACAGATCCAACGAACCGTTCGGAGAGAAACAAACCCGAGACAGAACTTTTTAAGACAAGTGATGATGCGCACAGTCTGTATTTACCTTAGATCTTTCTCCACCGTCCAAGATTCACAACTTGAAGCTGTTGTTCCTGCGTGGCATCCGCACTTCTCTTCCTCTCCTCCCCCTCCATTCGATTCAGCAAGCATTCCTTCCGTTCCGTGGGTCGATGATAGCAAGCGGGGACGGCATAACATGCGCTTCCAAAAAGTCTCCATTTGGGTGGTGGTTCGATCTTTGCTGTCTCATGAAAAAAAGGGTCGTGGATCGGTACTAAGGTTAACCGATCATACCGATCAATGCCCTCTTCGCACGATGTCATCGACGCCAATGTCGTCTTTTGAATCGGACACCACCCCCGGGCTCCAACAAAAAGTTGAACATAAAGTGGAGACCCTTCTTTGGTTCGAAAGCGACCAGAAGCGGGATGACTTCAACCCGCTTGCGTTGCTGCGTTGCCCTTTCCCTTCTGGGCATCAACAGCGGATGTGATTCGCCGAGGTGACCATGGCTCACCTGGAAAGCGCACTGGCCAAGCACTGTGAAAGCCCACCAAATTGAGGCGGAGGGCACAGTCCGCTCGATCGGTCTGCTTTCTCTTCGAATCGAACGGGGACGGGAGCAAGGGTTCGACAGATCGAGACTCTTTGCGCATCAGAACAATGTCAGTCAGATCAGAGATCCACGCCGCCCGCCGGACCGGGCCCCATTGATCGCATTGATCGCGAACGGGTTGTCTTTCGTCTCGTCTCATCCAGCTCGTCAGGCACGCACGCAGGCACGCACGCAGGCACGCAACGCAACACCAGGATGTGCGTTTCCAGAATCTCGGAATCGGTTTCATCCTGGATCGGACCGTGCTCCGCGAGTTCAACGTATGACAGATCTTCGTGTAGCAGAAGATAAGTCCCTGATCGATTAAGACAACGACAGCTCTTCGTTTCCCAGTCCCTTCACTATTTCACATGCACAACATAACATACAACACTCTCAGCATATACACTGACTGACAAAAAAGTTACAACAGGTATACAAGAACCACCTAATTCCGCCCCCAGCCCCCCTAACAGACGACCGGTCTTCAGACAAGATTAGCTTTCCATAGGACAAGTAAAGTGACAGAATTATTATAGATGTAGAAACCTCTCCATCAACCACCCTGTTTCACCCCCAGACTCAACCCCATTTTCAGTCCCTCAAATCCCTCAAATGAACCCTTTCGTCAGACTCGGCGCCCTACTAATGCTGCTCTTCCTCTTCGGAATCTCAATCACCCCATCCATCTGCATCTGCATATTATCATTCGTAAACGTTCTCTTGCCCCTGATGCTGCCCAGCACGCTGCCCGCCACGCTGCTGCCCGCGCCGCCGCCGCCGCCGCCCATAGCGGAGCCTTTCTCCATGCGGAGGTTCTTCCACCCTTCGAGCTCGCGCTCCAGCCTCAGGGCTTTTTCTTTTTCCTCGCGCAGCTCGCGCTCGGCGCGGCGGGCGGAGAGCTCGTTGGCGGATTCCGAGGACTGCAGCTCGTCAATGGTCTTGAGCAGTTTGTCGACCTTGTCGCGCATGCGCCCCACGTCTTCTTGGAGTTGCGTGTTCTGCTTGTCCTTGCGGTCGATCTGGGACTGCAGGTCTTTAACGATGCGGTCGACGTTGCGGACGGAACGCTGGGATTTGCTGCGCTCGTTTTCTTGCTCTTCGAGCTGGGATTCAAGCTGACGATGACGAGTTAGCTATGGGCCTGTTGTGAAAAGGGATGATTGTGAATAACTTACCTCCTTAATGCGGCTGTGCAGGAACTTGATATCATGGCTGGCAGTCGAATAGCCCTTGGTCTCAAGGTCGATAAGCTTCATCTGCAGCTCGTTGAAGTTCTTCTCGAGAGTAACCTTCTGCTTCTGCAGATCCGCATTGTTCTCGCGCTCAGCGGCAATGTCCTTCTGAACCTCAGCAGCAAGGGCCTCGGCGCGTCGCATCTTCTCCACGGCAGCCGCAGCGATGTCTTCCTGTTGAGCAAGGCTAGACTTGAGCTCCAAGATCTCCCTGTCCATGTGCGCCGCGTTGCGCAGCGACGGGCTCTCGCTGTTGGCCAGCTCATCAAGACCAGCCTTGGCCTCTTCAAGCCTTGCCTCGATGCTCCTCTTCTCACGGAATAGGGCATCGCGCTCAGCCGTGATCTCGTCAAGAGACGAGCGGAGCGACCGCACCTGGCCAAGGAGCGTGACGATCTTGCTTTGAGCCTCATTGTGGGCACTGACGGCTTCGTCGCGAGAGGCCACCACGTCCGAGAGAGTCGCCTCCAGCCGCGCCTTCTCCTTAGACCAGGTCGAGCTGTTGAGCACCTCGTCATCCCACTTGGACCGAAGCTCGTCCAGCTCTTCCCGGAGTCTCGTAATCTCCGACTGCTTGCGTAGCTTCTCCTCGCGGGCCCGATCAAGCTCGTTGGCCAGTGTCGCAAACTCAGCCTGGTACTTCTTGCGCATCTGCTCCATGCTCGATTCCTTATCCTCAATGTCATTAGCACGCTGGTTGCGGTAATCTTCGAGCTCGTGCTGAAGCCTCTTCTTGGCCTGAGTAACGGCGGCAAGGTCCGTCGACATGTCTTCGATCTTCTCCTCCAACCTTTGGTTCGAGTGTTGCAGATCTTCAATCATCGCATCCAGACGCTTCCTCTCCGACATCATCTCTGCGCAGCTATCCTCCGCTTCCTTGGCTTGCGCTCTGGCGAACGTCTCTGCCCGGTTGGCCTTGAGAACGGCAATCTCCGCCTGTTCAAGCTTGCTGAAGTACTCATCCGCCCGACCTTTATAGAGGTTGAGGCTTGCTGTTACGTCAGCCAGCTTGGATGTCTCAGCATCCAGGCGAATCTGGAGGTCCGCAAACTCTTGGAGTAACTGGCTCCGGCTTGCGGCCTCCTGATCCCTGGCGAGTGACATCTCCTGGAGATCCGATCTGGCGTCACGAAGATCAACTTCAAGCTTGGCACGCTCGTGTCGTACCTTGTCATAGTGCTCCTTGAGGTCCGTCAGCTCTGCAACCGCATCCTTGTGGCTGTGCAAGAGTGATCGTCGCGAGTCCTCCTGGCTATTAAGCAAGTCGAGGATCTCCTCATGAGACCTGGTCTGGATATCACGAAGCGACAGCTCACCAGTGCGAAGAGCCTTCTCCAAAGCCGACACCTTCTTGGTGGAATCATCAAGCAGTTCATGAAGTCGGTTATTGGCCTTTTCAAGCTTCTGCACCCGCCGAAGCTGTGGGCTTTCGTCGAGGTACGGGTCCTCGCCCGACGCGGTGTTGCGCTCCAGCTGGCTTTGGAGATGGCGGTTTTGCATCTGTGCAAGCTGGAGCTGGTTCTGCAGCTCTTCAATCTCAGCCCTAAGATCCATGCGAGTATTGAAGCTGACGATATCTGCCGTGCGGTCCGAACGGACAGAATCATTGAGATTCTCCGAGTCGCTATTCGTAAAACGACGTTCACGAGGAGGGGGAGTGGACGCATTGGAGTAGTGCCGTCCGTTTGTCTTGCGCTTCTGCGTCGGTGATCCGGTGAAAGGCGCCTCGTTAGGACTGATTTCCTCGAGCCGCAGCCTGGTCGGAGAGTCATTCCTGCTGGTCCTCAGTTCCGCTAGTTGAGCTTCGGCATTGGCGCGTGCAGTAGTCTGGACACGAAGGTTCTGTTGCAAGTCCTCAATCTTCCGGACAAGATCAAAGTTCTTGCTGAGGAACCTTTCACTGGCACTTACACCTTCAGTTTGAACATGAGTGTCGTCTGTGTCGGGATCCACCGTCTTCAGCGCGTTCAAGAGTTGAGACCGTAGCTCAATCAGCTCCTTATCACGCGCATCCAAGGTTGACTGCAGAGTGCGGACTGTTCCTTGAGCTTGGGTACGCAACTGCCGCTCAGACTCAATGGTCCTGTTCGCCTCTGCCAGCTGAACTGTAACGTTCGACGATAGCTTTTCGGCATTGCGGCTGGTTTGCGTTTCCCTAGCAAGTTCGTGGTTCAGGTCTTCGATCGTGAGTTGCAATTTCTCCACCTTCTTTTCCAGTCCGGCGACAGTGACTTGAGAATCTCCCAGTTGCTTGTTGAGTTTGGTATTTTGTTCCTCCACTCTGGTCTTCTCGCGCTGTACTTGGATGAGTTGAGCTCGAGATGCTTCACCGGCCCTTGACGCAGACCGTGCAATTTCGAGGCCCTTTTGTTGCAGCTTGTTTAGTAGGGCACGGTTGTCGTTTTCGGAAGCGGCCAGTCGGCTCCTCACGGTGTTGAGTTCTCGCTCGAGTCGTTCCTTTGCCTGATCGTTTTTGAGACCAAACTCGCCCGACTCGATAATCACCTTGTTGAGGTCCTCAACTTGGTAATTCAACTTGGCGCATTCGGACTCGTACCACTTAAGCTTGTCGTTTGCCGCGTCGAGGTCTTTGAGCAGACTCTCTTCACGTTCCCGCGCGATCTTGGTTGCTGCTCGCTCTCCAAGCACTTCGGCCTCACGTCGTGCTTCCTCGGCCTGGGTCATGGCACTACGAAGACGACGGATCTCCTCGCGGGCATCATCCCGCTCCTGTTCAAGCGTTGCACGAGTCTCAACCGCGCGCCGGAGCGTATCCTGCTGGGCATAGAGCTCTTTCTCGATCGTGATCTTGGACTCATTAAGGTGGCTGTACTCGTCCTTGAGGGTTTGGTACTTGTGTTCACCAAGCAATTGGACATCATCACGAGACTGACGCTCCCTGCTAAGTTCCATCTGAGCGTTATACAACTCATCCTTGAGATCCTTGATCTGTGCCTCGAGCACTTGGCGATTTTGATCTGCCTGAGCGTCTTCCGAGAGACGAGCTTGGAGAAGCTTCTTGGCATCCTCGGCCTCCCTCATTAGCTGAGATTGTTGCGACTTCATGGCAGTCAATTCAGCCTGGACTTCCCGGAGTCTTTCAGCGGCCTTCTCCCTTTCGGAAGCAAGCATCTTTGTTTGATCATCAATGCTCCGCCTCTCCATTGCCAGCTGCTTGTTTTCCGAACGGAGAATTGCAAGCTCGCTTTCTTTCTTACGAATTAGATCCTCATAACTTGTTGACGTCTTCGAGAGTTGTGTAAGCTGTTGTTGGAACTGGGTGTTTTCGGTGGTCAACTGTTGATTTTTGCTCTTGGCAATCTGAAGTTCTTTCTGGGTTGTCAGAAGCTTGACATCGCTATCCTGGTCGATTTTGAGCAGCTTGCTTTCCAGGTCCTTAACCTTGCGATCCTTCAGGGAGAGTTGACTCTGTAGCATCTTAAGCTCGTTTTCCAGTGCCGTTTCCTGTTCGCTGCGCTCAGACTGCTTCTGTGAGATTTCAACAATTTGACGTTCCAAATCCGCAACCCGGTTTGCGAGTTCAGATTTCTCCTCTTCCAACCTCCCGATGATGGTAGCGGCTTGTTCGAGCTGTGTCCGGTACTTCTCTACGTCGACTTCAGCGCGCTTCTTGGCGTCAAGGAGACCGTCCATTTGCTCCTCCATGCGCTCTTGGTCGTCCAAAGCGCCCGCCAGTTTGTCTTCAAGCTCGGCTTCACGTAGCTGCAGTCTCTTGAAGATTTCCTCTTTGTCAAGCGCCAAAGCACGCTCGCTCTCGAGGGTTTGTTGGATTCGGAGCATCTCGGCGTGAACATTGCGACGCTCCTCCTCCAACCTCTGCCGATCCATGGCTTCCTGCTTCATCCGGTCACTAAGCTGACGAATCATCTCATCCCTCTTTTTGACTTCTGTTGCAGTTCTTGTGGCGCCGAGAAGAGGTTTCATGCGGACCATGAGCTGCCACCATGGGTTCTCGCTCAGCTCTAGGTAGACTTGGAAGTTTCTCTGTATGACCCTGGTTGCCTCTGCCCTATAAAGGCGCTTGTAGGCAATCCTCCTCTTAATGTAGCCACGCGCCAGAGATTGAAACTTGGCCATGATCTCGGTGATTATGGCATCGCGCTTCTCTTCCAATTCGGCAAGTACACCCGCGCGGAAAAAGACCTTGGTTAAGCCGACACGGTACAGTGACTTATCGAGACCGAACCTGTCGAGCATGATCCTTGCGGCTGCCTGACCCTCGACATACCCCTTTGGCATGTTCGGGCAAAGAACTTCATAACGCTGTCTAAACTCGGCAAACGGTAACCTGTTGGGGAAACCAGTTCGAGCAATACGAATACCCTCTAACACACCATTGCAACGGAGCTGGTCCAGAACGAGAAGGCTCTGGAACTGCTTTGGCTTCTTTTTGTGGTTGGGAATGATGCAACGCACGAAGTGCGGGTGGGTAGAGTACAGCTGCGTCATCAGACTCGACAACTGCTCCTTGTGCCTCTGCGCAACAGTTCGGAAGAGCCCCTTCTTCACGCGGCTGCGCATAGCTCCAGCCTCATCATCTTGATCAGCACAATCGGCGAACAGGTTAGCCATGTACTTGTCGGTGGAAGCGGCTAGAAGACGTGTGATGTTGTCGTTGAGTGGATCCTTGTTCTTCTCTAGCCACCCTTCTGTCGAGTACTCGACCTCGGCAGCATAATGGGTCAAGATGAAGCCTTGGCCTAGTCTAGAAGGGCGATACTTTTGCGACTTTTTATCCCACAAGGAGTTCAGCTTCTCCGTAAAAGTCTTGTCGGTGGCCTTGGGCATTACACAGTCCTCATCAAGGCAAGAGAAGATACCGATCGGATTTGGCAGCTCGATCAAGTCAATGGTAGGCTGCAGGTCTCTTCCGAAGTCGATGAACTTCCACTCGATTTGTTCCCTGGCATATTCTTCCTGTTCGAGGACGAACATGTGGTGGTTGAAGAATTGCTGAAGCTTTTCGTTGGTGTAGTTGATGCAGAGCTGTTCAAAGCTGTTGGTCTCAAAGATCTCGAAACCAGCAATATCAAGAACACCGATGAAGCGGGTATCGTCAAGACCCATGCTAGTTCTATCGAGCTGGCGGTTGATTCTCGCTACAAGATCACCAAAGCCTCGCTCGTAGATACCCTTGGCAAGAGCGTCTATGGCCAAACGAACCTGGTCGGGAGTTTGCACCTTCTCGACCCATTCCCGACCTGCTTTTACCCTGGGATGCAGCAAACCCTGGAGGAAGGGCTCCAAAGGTACACCGAGAAGCTTGCAAGCCCTTCCGGCAATCGCCTTGGCATCAGGGTTAAGCCGCGCTTGATCGGCCGATCTGCTCTCCTTGACCACGGTGATATTGCCCAGGTGGAGGACGGCTGCAATCGTTCGGAGGATTGCGACCTGCTCTTCGTCAGAGAAGCCCATCACCAGGAAGGCTTCAATGAGCGAATCCCATTCCTCCTTATCAGATACGCCCGTAATGGTGTCATGGCCATCTCGGGTATAAGTGAAATCCTTGACATCCATGTTATCCAGCAGAAGCTCTTGCTTAAGCTTCCGATCTGCGCCCTTGAGCAGCTGGTAGAAGATGTGGTAATTACGCTCATTGGCATTGACATGGACCACTCGGGATTTCTCGAGCAGATACCAGTCGATGAATGCACCCGCGATGGAGCCATTGCTTGAGAATTCGATTCTGATAAATTTACCGAATCTCGACGAGTTGTTATTTCGCACTGTCTGCGCGTTACCAAAGGCTTCAAGAATTGGGTTGGCCCTGAGGATTTGCGCCGACAGATTCGTATGCTGAGAACCTCTAGTCCTGCCCGAAGGGTCTGGGTGCGCCACAGCGGCTAGGTATTGAATGACCTTTTTGGTATTTTCCGTCTTGCCAGCACCTGACTCTCCGGTGACCAAGATACTCTGGTTCTCGTGCTCATCAACAAGATTGCGGAAAGCTTCGTCGGCCATGGCGAAGATATGGGGCTTATTGTCCTCCCTGTTTCTACCCTTGTACATGTTAATGTACTCGTTGGTATAGATGGGGAGAGGACAATATGGGTTGACGGCAACCAAGAAAAGCCCGGAGTATGTGTATATGAGGTCGGACTGGTATCTCGTATGAAGGTTGTGGACGACTGAGGCCTCGTTTAGATGGGTCAGCTCGGCCATGTCATTAGCCTTGTCGAACTTGGCCGGGTTGACTTTGTCGACCGTTTCGGCATCCACCTCTCGTTGCTAGCAGGCGAGTTAGTCAGTCGATCGAACATTGTGCCTTGATACAGGCATGACAGAGGGGTTCTGCTTACGCTTCCATCATCGCACTGAACCAACAATTTGTTCTCTGGGAGCTCTTCGACGACCCACCCCTTGACAAAGGCTGCCTGGGGATCCTTAAGCCAGACATACTTTTTGCCGGAGAAGTCCTCGCCTTCGATTCCCTTGACTATGTCGGCATGTTTTCTCATGTCCTCCGTCTTGATGAAGGACGGCGCAAACGTGGTCGAGCCGGGCAAGGAGCTCTTTTGGCCTGGGCGTATCGGTATCGGCTGAACGAGTGTGGGCGTGCTCGAGGCATGGGAAAGACTGCGAATGTGGGTTGGCGGTGTAGGAGGAGCAGCACCAGCAGCTGGACCGGCCGAAGGGATCACGGGCGCCGCTGGGTTCGTGAAGATGGCGGATCTTGGCCTGCCCAAGCCAGGGGCATTCGGTCCCTGCTGCGGCGGGGCATTGTTCCTCGCGAAGGGATTATTGCGTACCGACATGGTGTAGTAGCTGCCCTGGGTACTAGGTTGAGATTAGGTAGGGCTGAAGGGAAATCATGGAAATGCTACGCATTAAGCGTGCTCGGGCTAGCGATTCTGGCGAAACGATGATGTTCTGCTCTGCTCCAAGTGGTGTCGGTGGACTGCCGCGCAGACATGTAAACAACCGAAAGATGCGAGGGATGCGATACTGGAAGGCTGAAAGGCTGCACGGCGCTGGCTAAGGTAAGATTGTAGCTGAAGGCGACAAAAAGGACGCAGCAAGGGTATTGGAAGTAGTATTAGACAACGCGATAGCTGGAGCAATAAGACGCCCAAAGAAGACAAGACGATGTGTTGATTCAAGAAACCAATGTCCCAGACATCGGCTTCTCGGTGTTGAGAAAGTGGACGGGGGAGAGAGTCTTGGAGAGAAGGAGCACAAGAGGTGTGTACTGTAGCTCGATCTCCAACCAAGGTCCAGGAAGGCGGTCGACGACGATGGGGAGCTAGCGTACCGCTGCAACAACTGGGAAGAGAAGCAGGGACACCGCTGGCCGATGGCCGTCGTGGTTGGCGATTGGCGGTGGTTGCCCTGGCAGGCCTGGGGGGAGAGCGCACGGCGTGTCAAGTAAACAATGGATTTGGCGCCAGGGCAGCGACGGGATTGGACGATACATGCGACCAGCGCATGCTCAACGGAACCCTCCTCCAGTGCTCCTTCAGTGCTCCTCCCCGCTCCACCCCTCAGCTCTCCTCCCGTCCCCGCCGCCGCTCTTTCGTCCCACCAGAGCAGGAGGAGCAGAGCTACCTTAGGGAGCACGAGCCAGCTCGCCCATCCGTTGCTGACCGCCCTCGAGGGTCGCGAGAGTCGGCTTACCATCGGCGTCGCAAGACTCGCTGCTTGGCCCTGATGTCACACCAAATGGCCCGTGCTCTCTTATCAGCCATATCTGGTTAGCGGGTCTTTTGCAGTAAAAAGCGGCACCGCGCAGTCGTCGTCGCGCCCACGGGCCTCCAAATTCTCGAATCCGACTTGAACCAAAGCGTGGCCATCCCACATGCAACTGAACTCTTCAATCTTTCCCGCTGCAACCCCAAACTCTGGACTTTTGGATCCACGTCCAACACCTTTCCAGACAAGGAAACGACCTCCATCAACCCAAATAACCCGCGCGCCTTCATCCTCGTGAAGCTCGTGCCTGTTATCTGATTTGATTGCCTGTCTCCTGGGGACAGCAAGAGAGTAATCCAGAGCTGCAGTACGGACGGGATTGTGGTCCGTCGTCATCACTAACCTTGTAGGGTACGGTACTGATATCCCATCTTCATTCATCCCTTTTACGCGGCCGCACGACGGGAAGAAATCCATACGCTCGCGTTCATCTGATCTCCTCAAGTCACTGCTTGACCGATCATACAAAAAGCGCGACTTGCCAATCGCCTCTTGCGACTATCAACCGAGAAGTGGAAGAAGGAGCCGTTAATTGTTGGCTGGGCCTTCTTTTCTGCGAACAAGGAGCTATCGTGAGTTGGGCAGTCGCAGTGGCCAACAACCACAAAGGAGGAAAAGAAGCCTTCCTTCCCCGCGCCCCAACAACAACGAATCTTGTGTCGACGCTGAGAAATGCGGCTCGATTGCTAGCGCAATCCCAGACAAAGTCCAGACATCTCCCGTCGTCATGTCTCAATATCCTCCCTACCCGGGACCATACAACGGCTATGGCCAGTATCAAGGCCAACCGCCTCCCCAGCCGCCTCCCCAACCGCCATACGGATATCAGCATCCCCCGAACTTTCCAGTCCCTGCTCCCATCACAGCTCCTCCTCCATATAGCGCCGCGCCATTGTACCAACCCCCGGGGCAGCCTGGATTCGGTATGGATACCAATCGCAACATTTCGCAGGGAGCGTTTGACTACAACTCGATGCAAATCCCGGGCCTTGGAATTGGTGGACCGCCTGCCACGAGCACGCCTTTTGGCGTCCCACCTATTCCCAGTCCTTGGGGTCAACCACCGCCGTCTTTCCAAAACCATCAGCCGCCGCCCATGATGCCTCAGCAACCGGCCCAGCCCCCTGCGCATCGTGTCTTTGGCGGATACTCTGGTCCAAGCCAACCTGCTGCTGCTGGACCTTCATCGAACGGCCCTGTAAACCGCCCCGCCAATCTCCCACCAAAGCTTCCCCCCAAGCCGCCTGCTCGCGTTACGAAACAGATCGAGATAGAAGAGGGGGAGTTGAGTGAGGGTCAGTTCGAGGACCTGTATGAGCCCGCCCCTCCCATCACTGTCAACACCATCGTAAAGAAAGCTCCGAAGCCCGTTCCGGCTCCTGTCGAGAGCCAGCCCACGAGCGCAGTCGATACTCCGGATGCGAACTTCTACGGAAACGATGATGACGAGGGAGAAGTATTGGCAAAGGATGGCCAAGGTCCTGTGCCTGGTTCGGCGCGTGAACGATCCGGTTCCTACTCGCCCTTCCTCTCGCCAAGGGAGCTGCAATCTGGAAACCCGACTCCGCAAAATGGCGATAGGAGCATGCAAGGTAGGGCCTCCGTTTGTTTGTCCTTTTTTTTCTTCCAAATGCAACAAGCTGATAGGTCTCAGCACCACAATCTGTCCCCGACCGAACAAAAGCGATCGGTAATGCTAATGGACGAGCGCCTCTTGTTCCTGGTCTTCAATTTGCCTCATCCTCCTCCTTCAGCAACTCTGCGACACCCAAACATGCCGAACAACCGGCACCTGCACCTCAAACTGCTCCGGGTAGCTCGTCTGCGCCAAAAACGTTACAAACGGTTCAAAAGGAAGCTCAGCTTGCCATCTTGCGTCTGCTACCCCTGGGCGTCAAATATCAGAATTATATAGAAGAGGGTATTGACGAGAAGGTGGTCAAAAAGCTTTACAACAACCTTCATCTAGATATACCGAAGCCGGCATCGGAGACTGCGACTACAACTACCTTTACGCAAAAAGCTGCCCCAGAAAAGGTGTCTAGCCCCGTGCCCACCTCGCCGCAGACCACAAAGGTACAGCAGCAACAACCGACACCTGTTGTTGCTGAGACGGTTTCCACAACTGAGCAACCAGGCAAAGAAGAAAGTCGCAAAGACCGTATTGCGCGGTTAATGGCCGCAAAGGCCGAGAAGGCTGCAAAGCCCCCGGCTGTCCCTGCTCCTAAACCTCCCTCTGCGCCCGCCCCAAAAACGGCACCTGCTCCTGTCGCGATGGTACAAACGAGCCCCGTATTTGCCGAAGCAAAGGGAGCGCCAGCGGCAGTGCAAGAAAAGCCGGCTGGCGACGCGGCCGCGCCCAAACCCAAACTGGGGCCCAAGGAGCTCTTGTTACAGCAAAAGATTGCAGCACTGCAAAAGTCTCGAGAGGCGCAGAAGCAGGGGCAGGCAAACATCAAACCACAAGCCGCAACCCCAGGTCTTGCTGACAAGGCTACAAGCACTCCCATTCCTAATTCTGCGGCTTCAGTCGGTTTGAAAAATGGCGTACCACAACCTCAAGCTCAGGCCAACGTACCCACGGCGGTGTCGACTATTCCCGGCCTTCACTTCTCTGGAACCCCGAATGTCCAACCTGCGCTACCTGCGAACCCGCGGAAAAGGCCAGTGGCTGCTGATTTTGTAGAGTATTCCTCAGCAACAGCCAGTCTGCCTAAACGACCTTTCGGTCAAATCCGGAAGGAAACCTCCCTGGTCATTGATGTGACTGACGGCTCGGACGACGAGGATATGGACATTGATATGGACATGGAATCTCCTACTGATGTCCCACAATCAACACAGACGGCTAACGGGAACTTCCAGCGCGGTGGACCATTGCGTGATTTCCCACCTTTGACAGATACCTTGCCCCCGCGTCAGTTCTCAAGCCCTGTCCCTGGTGCGCAGGCATCGAATCCGCCTGCAACAGCGCAGAATATCCGAAGACGAGAGACGGAACTTGACGTGAAAGAACGGATGATTCAGGAAATGCGCAGGAAGATTGCTGAGGCTGAGGCCAAGAGGAAGGCTAAGAAATCTTCCGCGGGTTCACAAACGCCTACACAGCCTGAGCAAACCCCGGAGTTGAAGGATGATGCAGGATTTAGACTGCCTACTACTCGACAGTCCGTTTCGACAAGCAGTACGGGTCTGTCTTCTGTCACCACCCCCGTACGGCCCGCTTCGGCAGCGCCTGTTCTTAGCTCGCCAAGCCTTCCAGAAGCTCCAAAGCCGAGTCCAGCTGCAAAGGCGGCACTGGAAGCCAAGATGAACAGGCTGAGGCAGTTGCGAGAGGAACAAGCTCGCTTGGAAGCCGAGATCAATGGGTTGTCCGAGGAACCCGAGCAACCGGAGACCGACGCTATGGAAGTTTCCGCGCAGTCGAACGGCTCATATAAGGACACCACTTCCGGTAAGTCCTGTCCGCGATGATTGTATTTGGAGCATTATTCCCATGGAAAGTGTCGTGTTACCTAGTACTGTGCTCGAAGTTATGTCTAACAACCGGCGGATGAAACTTCAGTATCTGCCCATCCTACTATTGAATCACAAAACGATTCAGATGCCTCCAAGCTTGAGATATTATCGGCGCCTTCAGAGTCCATGAAAGAGAGCAGCGCCGTCGTAGGTGTGGATGATAAATCTTCCGGGTCGTCCTCCATCCCGGTCCCGGCTGCCGATGGCCAACAGGAAACGGTTGCTGCAGAGACCGCTGAACAAGCTGATCAAACATCCGCCATGTCACTTGATGAAGGCGAAGAGTTGGAGTTGGACCAAGGCGACCGGCCCGCAGATGTTTCGGAGGGCATCCCGACATCACAGCTGGCCGACAAAGCTGGCGGTGGTGACTCTGAAGTTCAACGCGAGACCACGCCTGCCAAGCTTGATGAAACATCGCCAATGGACATCGACTCATCTCCGTCCAGCCCGACTTCTCTTGAGTCCTCTCCCGAGGACAAGTCGCCCTTACCAGACCAGATCTCGGTTGTTGCTCAGCCTCGTGAAGCTGTCCAGGAGCTAGAGGAGGAACCTGCAAGAGATGTAAACGTCGTTTCTCTTGAGGTCCCTGACACTGTTCAGTTAACCAGATCACAGGAGACTCACGAGACGACGACAGCCAAGGCAGGCTCCTTCAGGCCATACGAAAGCCCGCTGCGCTACTTCCATGCGTATCGATTCCACCCGAGCTACCGGGACACTGTTTCCGGTGGTCTCAGATCTCTAACCTACAGTAACAGGATAAATCCGTCCATACCTCTCTGTCCGTCAGAGATTGCTGGTGAACAATGCGACGAGACGTGCGAATTCCAGCACATTAAATCTATTGTTGCTCCTGGTAAGTCCCCTCAAAACTAGTGGTAGGCTGCTAACATCAGACCTCCTTCCCTCCCCCCCTCCCAGCGCGCTGACTCCTTCCCCTCTACCTACCAGACGATGCCATCCTCTTGGAGCTCGGCAAAGCCGACGAATTTGAAGGCGAGCAAAAGACCCGGTTCATCGATGGTCTTCGCAAGCTCCTTCACGAATTCCGTGCAAAGAAGGTCAGAGACTTCGACGCAATTGCTCGCGGCATCATCGAGTACCGCGCTCGCTTCCTGGGGGATAGGTCAAAGGTGCTTCCGTTGGAAGGGGTAACCCTTTGATCCATCCCCTTGCCATTCCGGGCATTTCTGCCATTCGGGAAATTTTTCCCATCAGCTTTAATCCCATCATAAACATTGTGGCTTTTCACTGCCCACCATTCCGGCCGTAGATATTTCACTTCGACCCTATCTTGGTTTGAAGAAGCATCCACATTCCATTTTTCCTTCCAGCGTGTTTTCTTCCCAGCATTTTTGACACGGGGTTGTTCATGGGCTGGGCCCGTTCTTCTCATTTGCTCTTTGCATGGCCCGCTTCTCTGGATCGGCTATAATGGGAGCCGACCCTGTGTTTGCACCACCATGGTACAGTTGAGAAGGTTCGAGCGGTGTTGGAAAGAACATTTTCAAGAGGAGGGCATTTTAGGAGTATTATACCCCCTTCTTTCCTAGTGGGATCAACTTCCCTGTGGAATTCAGGGCTTCAGGCAGTTGACGTCTTGTCCTGGCCTGGCCAAAAGAACGTGTGGAACAAGAAAATAGGAGGTAGAGAGAAAAAGGGGATTGAAAGGATGGAGGTTGCGGCATTGAGAGAAGATTCGTTGTCAGAGTTATGTTACGTCCGTACGCCTAAAGGTCTTGAAGCGACACCAGTCCGTTGAATGTCTAGATTTGCGGCAGTGATTGAAGATGACGAGGTCTGAGAAGGAGGCCTCGTCCCATGGAATAAAATGAGATTTTCATCGTTACCTTGAATACATGATCTTCACTCATTGCTGAAATATTAGACCGTGCTGCTCTTCTCATTATCTCCCTCTCAAGAAGGCACCATAGGAACTCGGGAAACTCACACACACACATGAGGGTTAAAGGTGTCCGGCAGTCATAAATTTGCCTACTGACACCTGCAAACAGTCCAAAGCGACTGACAAAACTCCCGGCAAGTATTTAACACTGCGTCTGAGCCATTATGAATTTCCCGAGTTTGAAAAATATGAGGAAGACATGCACACACCTTTTGAGTTTCAATCGGGGTATGACACTGAACTTTCGTAGACGTAAAAAGAGAACCAAGACGACTTCACTGCTGCTTGGTTCAAATACTGTATCCTCATCAACCTACTACACAGCTTCCAGCACGAACAGCCCAGTTCATAGCATGCGAAAAAGCCTGGCCCATGAATGTCAGGGCATACACTACTTTGGAAATCCGTGAGAGAAAAAAAGAGAAAAGCAGGGTATCAGATCTCGGCATCAAGACAAAACTCGCAAAAAGAAAGTAACGATGCCCACAGCCAGAATCGAACTGACGACTTCATCATGTAATAATGTTACTAGTGATGCGCTCTACCACTGAGCCATGCGGGCTTATTCTTGATATTGCCTTTCCCTCCCACCCCTCATAATCCCCCACCATTCCCCCCTCCACAGCCACCTCCCTCCCTCAAACACTCAACCTAGGGCAAACTCCTCCCACTCCTCGTCGCCTTCCCCACCTCACTCTGCGTCGTATCCTCCGCATACCTCTTATACGCTTCCACATACTGCTCATCCTCGCTCCACGTTTTCTTAACACTCTCCCTCTCCGTCACCGCCTCATACCACTTCTCCCACCTCTTCCACACTTTTTCATCCTCCTCACTTCCCCTTTGGCCTGCAGGAGGGATGCCGACTCCGCCGGGTTTGTAGTGATCAATCAGGAACAACCGTTTTGCCCAGGGCGCTAGCATGATGTCTACCAGACTGAACTTGGAGCCGAGGAAGAACGGTCCTGGAGAGTTTGAGGGGGAGGAGAGCATTTCTTTAGCGAAAGCTTTTAGGTGGCCGTGAAACTCCGTCCGGATTTCGTCGATCGTGTAGGGCTTGTCGTCCGTGTGCTGGATGAATCGATAGAAAGCCGGTACCACCCTCGAGGAAATATGGTCGATCCAGAGCCGGCATCTCGCCCTCTCGTACGCATCATCCTGCGGCAGCAACCTCTCCCCGTACTTGTCCACATCCGAGTAAGCTTCATCCAAATACTCGCAAAGCACCAAACTCTCATATAACGGCTTCGCTTCCTTCACCTTGCCCGTTCGGGGGTCGGTAGCAGTCGGTACGGCTAACGTCGGGACTAACCCCCGCGGGTTGAGCGCAAGAAACTCGGGCGCTTTGTGGTACGGGTTTATCTCGATGTATTGGTGCGGAATGTCCTTCTCGGCGAGGGTGATCCAGACGCGCTGGACGAAGGGACAGAACCACCCGCCGTAAAGCTTGAGGGGGTGTGGGGAGGAGTGGGAGGAGGCGAAGAGTGCGGCGGCGCCGGTGGGCGAGCCTTGGAGGGAGGTGTCGACGGCTGCGGGTTTGGAGGTCTTGGAGGAGGACATGGTGCGCTGGTGTTGAATCTGGATTGGGGGGGTCGATTGGTGGTGAGGCTGACGAGAGGGGAGCTTCTAATGGACGAGGTGAAAGTAAGTGGGAGCTTGGATAGCGTTGGTGAACGGAGGGTAGGTGAGGCTTATGGAGGTAGGTCAGTGTGGAGAGGAGGGCACAGAGCTTGGGGTTCCTGGTATTCGATGGTTGTTGATTTAGGATGGGTTATGGGCAGCATCCAAAACGAACAGGATGGGCTGTCTAGTATGACGTGATTGGAGTTAGGGATTCGCGAGGAGCGCGGGGAGTTGAGGGGAAGGTGGGGGTTGATCAACACCCCCCCCGTAACGCCTAACCCTAACCCCGCATCTGAATGATACAGTAAAGGGGACTTGTTTACAGTTTACACCTTCACAACCCGTCATGATGTTCAGAGGCACAACACCAGATTCTTGATATCACACAGGTGCCATTGGATTTGGGTGTTCATAACTTCATTTAATTTATTAGATTCTACCAAGTCGGATCTTCTTGGGACCATACTTAGAACCACCACCCTGTCCTGCTTCAGGACCCCTTGTGAGACCCTGGCACGAACCTCCACTGGCGGGCATTCCCGGGATAGCAAGACCGTGCTCGGGCTCGGGAAGAGGGGCGGTCTTGTCGGCGCGTGGGACGCGGGTGGTCTGGGATTTTGTGTTAAGTCTTTTGTCAAGAGGCAGATAATAGAGGCTTGATAAAGTAACACTTACAGGCTCCTCACCGGCGCCGTGGATGATGTTGTGGCCAAGCTCGATGTAATTGTCAGAAGAACCGTCTCCTTGGCGAGGCATGTTGATGGATGTGTTTGTGTGTGGTTGTTGTGTGCGTGTTATATTGATGTGATGGCTTTGATTGAGCCTTTGGTGTGTTTTCGAAGGGTTTGATTGTGATTGATGTTGTTGATGAAGATGGAGAGAACAAGATGTGATTCAACGAGGAGATGAGAGCTCTATTTGAAGACATCTGAACTCATCTTGTTTGACGTCATATGTTTGGATTATCATGTCCTGAGCGTAATTTGGTGGGGAAGTCTGTAACTCAAACCCCAAGACGCTTCATGTGACCTGGAGGTCTTGGAGTCATGGATCTCCAATTCAGACTGGATTTCATTGTTTGTTTCGTTGATCTTTCATTGTCAACTTCGGTTCTTGGAGTATGGAATTTCCCCTGGATGCAAAGTCCCCCCTGGGACGGCAGTCCGGCGTACAAGGACACCTGACCCACAGCTAGCGGAATGGATCAGGAACGCCCCACAAACTGCCCTCCGCCCTTCCGTAGTGCCGCTAGGCTTCCCGATTCAGGCCGTCTCAGGGTTCCATCGGTTGACGTCAGCCTGGAGCTTCAGACCATTCAACCAAGCTGGAGCCAAGGCCGGACACCCGACCCGCTTGCACTGCCGAGCTCCCATGCCTCCCGTCGACAAGCGGAACTCTAGACGCGACACGGATCGGATCTGACCCATCACCAAGAACGACTTCACAGCCGCAATTTCTAGTCGGATCGGGATTGGATCGTGCAACCGCCGTGCTTTTGCCTCGTTGTCCCTAACAACTCACAGGCTCACAGCAGTCCGGTCAGACGGCGGCCTCGGCGTCAGCACCCCGCGCGCAGTCGCACACCGCCCGACAGAGGATCGCATGAAACATGCGAGGATGGATCGCCGTTTTGTTCATCATGCCAATCTTTCTTGCAGCGCTCTATCAGAGTAGAAACACCATCTCGATTTTCCGCCGTTGGCCGTCATCGTCTCCAGCTGTACTCCTAAACAACTTGATTTCTCCCTTCAACATCCGGATCTATCGTACCATGTCGACCTTCAACCACCCGGACTACGCGGTGCCCGTGACCTTGCCCGAGGGTCTTTCCCAGGAGCAGCTTCTCGGCTTTCATCCTTTCCGTGTAAGATGGACTCTCCTAAACAGTTTCATCCCATGTAGAGATACTGACAGGACCGGTACCTGCACAGTCTTGGATATCCACGCTTGAGAACTCTCTTAGCCTGCAAGCTCAGAATCGTTCGCACCCCTTCCACCAGGATCCCTATGTGCTCCGCTCCGTGACGGTTCAGTCATTTGACCTCTTCGGCGGCAAGAGGCTTGGCTTCCTCAAGCTCCTCGCAGAAGTGACCAACAGTGCCGGAGAGAAGCTCCCCGGATCCATCTTCCTTCGAGGGCCAAGCGTCGCCATGCTTGTGATCCTGATCCCCAACGATGCACCCGCCGATACCGATGAACGATATGTCTTACTCACCGTGCAGCCACGGATACCTGCCGGTAGCCTCGAGTTTGTTGAACTGCCTGCTGGCATGGTAGACGAAGAGGGCCAGTTTGTCGGGACCGCCGCAATGGAAATCGAGGAAGAACTCGGCTTGAAGATTCCCACTTCGGAGCTGAAGTGCCTCAGCGAGATGGCAGGCATTTCCCCAAAGAGTGATAACGGCAAGATCCAGGACGGTAACCTACCACAAGCCATGTACCCTTCTGCCGGGGGCTGCGACGAATACATCCCCATCTACATGCACGAGAGACGCGTGCCACGGGACACGCTCAGTGACTGGACGGGTCAACTTACGGGGCTCCGTGAGCACGGTGAGAAGATATCCCTTAAGCTGATCAAGATGCAGGATCTGTGGCGCGAGGGTGCCAGAGACGCCAAAAGTCTTGCGGCGGTAGCCTTATGGGAAGGCTTGCGAAGAGAGGGAAAGCTCTGATTCAACCCACGAGTGGGCGGCATACGTGTTGCCAGATTTCCTTAAGAATAATGCTCGACGGCAAGGTCCGCAACTCTCATCTTCATACCTTCTATGGCCTGGTTAAAGTCCGTATTTCTTTGCAATTTGAATACCCTTGGCGAAACTGGCCAAGCGCGCATCAAGCGCATACCCTTGAGCCTCCCATTTGACACATTCGTCCCACAAATCGGCGAGCTTAACGTGGAAGACCTCGATAAACTCGTTTTCTTCGAGCTCGGGTTTCAAGTTCTGGTTCTCCGGCAGGCTCATGTCGATGCTGACCTCGACTAGCTTGAAATTCGTGTTACAGAATCCGGGATCTGACAACCTGTTAGCGTGCGAGAACAGGACACCCAAGGCTCAACAGACTACATACCATTAAACATAATCGGCGACGTCGTCAAAGCTTGCGCAACATAGCCCGTCTCTTCCTTAAGCTCCCGGACAGCGGCCTGTTCGGCCGTTTCCCCTTTATCCACCAAACCAGCAGGAAGCTCAATGCATATCTTATCAAGAGGTGGACGATATTGCTTCTCGAGAAGAATCTCGCGGCCTACGAGGTCAAGGAGTGTTAGACTTGTCATCAACCGTGCCACTAAGAGAGGAAGAAACCTACCAGTGTCCTTTTCCAGCATGGCAATGACGCTTACACCATCAAAGTTGCTGCCCTTGGGACGAGTGGTCCGCTCCGCGTGTTCCCATGTCCGGGTGACACCGTCCTGGCCAATGTAGGTTGTCCTGGGAGGAAATGGTAAGTATCGTGACCGCAAAGGCATGCAAGGTACCGTAAACAGCGTTTGTGTTACTCTTGTACCAGCTGAACAAAGACTCACTTGACTAGTCTCTTCCACTCGGCCTCACTGTTGGGCTATCCTTGATGGTCAGCATCGGACCTGCTTTGGTCGAGGGCATCAATTAACTTACCAAGAGCTCGGTAGAGATGACTCTTGCTTTGCCTTGGGACATTCTTGAATTGTTTCAGCACTGGTAACGACCAGCGGGTTCTTCGGGTCCGTCTGATATAACTGAAGCAGCTGAGCAAAGCGGATGAACCTCTGCGTTACCCCAGGGCCGCTTGGAAGTTGGAGATTGTGGCGGCGCGGGGGACAAGTATGGCGGTTGGTGCCGTGTCATCAGTGGGGCTGCCCCCTGAAACATCCATCCACAGCCATGCCGGGAGTGCCCTCAGTGTGTAGAGGTACTTGACCAGGGTGAATGACCCTACCCGACCAACCAACACTGTAGCACGCCATCAATCGCGGGGTCGGTAGAGCGGATTCAGTCACATCATTTCTGGAAGGCCTTCTTTTCTCATCTCAAACCATTTCTGTTAACAAGTCCATAGTCCTCGCTCATACGAGATGTGGAACAGCATCTGTGTGATGAGTTGGCTGTCTCGGAGCGAGACGTATCAGAAACCCAACGGGCATCGGGGGTTTACGCATCGATATTAACAAGGAAAGTCTGGAATAAGTACGATTCGCTGTCTACCAACTGGGTAAGGTAAGTCCATAACCCGTTTATATAGGTACGAGGTTTTTCCTTGTGCTGATTCATCCTACGTGATGCTCAAATACAATTCCGCGACCAATCTTATCCCATTTCCAATCACGCTTAGAACATAACACATCCCATGATAGGGCAGATCATGACCCACCTTACCCACCGTTAAGGCGCCTCTCGGAATAAACAACAGATAGGCAGCGCCTCTTCCCTCTCTTATCGCGCCTATTTACCGCACGTACCTGCGACACATGATGCCGTGATTCGGAAGCTCATGTTTGAAGGGACGAGGTGTGTAGGGCAAAGCCTGTCGACTGCCTCTTATTCGTATCAATGTGGTAGCTGACATTTACAATTTACGCCCTGGGTTACCAGATTCGAACCGAATGACGAACTGTGGCTGTTAGCCATGTACAACCGGAGAACTTGGAAGCTTTCACTCTGACACTTCATCCTCGACATCGACTGGCTCAAGAGCTTCATGCCTGCCGGGCTCAGGGCTGCTCTTTTAGCGGCCCAATGAACAACACCAGACTGGATGCCTGTTCACAGACAACCGGCTGTGTAACCATGGGTGAGACAGCGTTGAGATACACCACGTGGATACCCACTGATCCAAAGGGATGATGGGAATGGGTGGTATGCACGGAACCACTGGCAGAAGTTGTCTGCTCAGGCCATACCATCCCCAGACTTGGTTAAGTACAAATTCTCCCTTTGCTGGATGTAGACTTCCCCGTCACTACCAAGATTTCATCTTGCGCGGGTTATGGCTAGGCTCATCCCGCCCCTCCAGGGGATCATCCCAGCACTGATCTCGATAAGTGTCAGATGAACTCGAGTCCGAGTTCAAAAGGCTGAAACACCATACCCAAAGGTACTAGGAAGACGCCAAATGTCTTAGATCCTGTCATTCACGTTGAAGCTTTGGGCCAAGGGCACAGGATCTTACCTCAAACAGAACGACCTAGTGGTCACGAAGAACTCTGGGGCAAGTGAGGCGCAAAATAGGCGCAAGTTGTCCCAGTCCCACTATCCTTGCCACAAAACACTATTACCTCCCCACTCTCTTCTGTGCTCTTCAACTTTGCCTTACTCACACCGAGACGAGAGCAAGGCTCATCAAAAGTTTTATCACTTGCATGGCTCACGACCGATACACCGCCGAGTAACTCATCTATCTACATCTCAGGTACTGCATACCTATACATCCGTTCTGTGTATGCTGTGCCTCAAACCGTGGGTCCCTAACACCACACCCTTTTGGGCGGCCACATCCAGAGTGGTATCCCGAACCTTGATTCGATCACTCGTTATCTGCCACTTATTGCCCTACACGACGGATCCGAGGTTGATTAGGGTGCAGTGTGAACATAGGATACCCTATCACGAGTACGACGCCTTGTCCCAGGTCGTTGCTCACGGTACCATACCACTCAAGTTTCTGGTCACCGTATCCGAAACTCAAGCTTTTCAGTAGGTATGCATGCAGTCTGATGTTGTTCCCCCAGTGCTCTTAAAATGATCCTTTTATCCCCCTGCTCTCCCTATCCGCTACCGTATCCGAGTTTTTGGAACGTCAACTAGCATCAGAATTTGCGACTAACCTATGCCGTCTCCTCCATATCTTGATCTCACTACTAGCTACTTCAAATGGCTTCATACAGAGATTTAGAAGAGGAAGGAGTGGTACTAGGTCAGCAACGAGCTTCTTCACCCTCGTCTTTTTCCACAAATGAATCCACCCCCTTGTTACAATCCCCAGTTCCAGAACTCAGCTACGCCGTCATCGATATCAATCCCCGGATTACTTACACCTCACGAGGAAGAGCAGATACCATTGCCACGTCGTCTACCGATACCGCCGTCGACTCCAATGTCAACAACGCCTACGATGCAGACCAGGAACAGTATAATTCGCTACTCGAGGCGCGAAGAAATCGTCTAAAGCCCAAGATCATACCGCTATGTCTCGGCGCCATGTTCCTCCTGGAGCTCAGCGTTGCGCTCAGTGTGCCACCGACTAACGCTGTGGAGGAGAGCATCATTTGTCGCAACTTGTATCCGGATGTCGTTTTGGACTCGGCAAATAACACGGCAAGCATACTGCTAAGCGATAATCCGGTATGCAAGGAGGAAGATGTCCAGAGTTATTTGGCCATGTTGCAGGGATGGCAGGCCACCTTTGACTGCATCCCAAGCATTCTCATGACGGTACCATTTGGGATATTGTCCGACAAATGGGGCCGAAGACCGGTGCTTGCGCTGGCGATGTCGGGGGCTATGTTGCAGATGTTCGCGTTGGCCACTATTCGTATGTCTGACTCTCAGCTTTGGTGGTGGGTTGGTGTTTGACTTACAAGCGATGGCAGTGTTCTTACCAAACATGTTTCCGATATGGACGGTTTGGCTCACCTCTTCGTTTCTGCTGTAAGTCCACTTCCCAAGTATTGGCCTGAAAAAATGAAGCATCTTCGTCTAACCGGAGCCACCAACCCAGAATCGGCGGAGGCGGTGGCATCATCGCAGCCATGCTTTATACCTTCATATCCGACATCGTCCCCATCGCCGAGCGAGCCACCCTCTTCTTCCAGATGCACGCTACTTACCTCACAGCGCGCATGATCTCCGGACCCATAGCCGGTTCGCTCATGGTCAAAAGTCCATGGATTCCCCTCCTCCTCTCTCTGGGCCTCATAACTCTCGCAGCCATCACCTCCCTCACCTTCCCCGAAACTCGACACCTAAAAGCCCAAGCTTCATCAACGAAGCGGCTCGACAACGAGGATAATGTCCCAGCCCGTCTTCCCACAGACGACGAAGATATTGATAAACCCATGATCTCCTCCTCCCCACCCCCCTCCACCCCTTTTCACCCTCAAGGAACCATGATCAACCGCTTCACCACCTCCCTCCTCTCCTTCTTCCACTTTATTGTTGTCAATACAAAAATCTGCATCCTCACCCTCGCCCTCGGCCTCGTCGTCATCGGCAAATACGCCCAAGCCCTCCTGCTCCAATACGCCACCAAGCGCTTCGACTACTCGTGGTCCGAAGCTTCTTACTTGCTTACCATCCCGCACTTTACTTCTTTGGTAACCCTCCTCGTGATTTTGCCCTTTGTTTCTTCTCTCCTCCTTGGCACTTATCCCCTGTTTTCTACCTTTTCCCCCTTCGGTACCTCCCGCAGTGGTCCCTCCCGTACTTCCCCAGGGGCGCGCTTCCGCTCCCGCCTTGCCCCCCTTTCCGCCCTCAAAAAGGATCTCTACCTAGCCCGCGCCTCCTCCCTCCTCCTAACCACCGGCTGCCTCCTCATCGCCCTCGCCGCCACCCGTTTTGGTTTCACATCCGGGATGATCCTCTTCGCTTTAGGCTCCGGGTTAGGATCAACCCTAAGAAGCTTGTTGAACGCGTTGGTGGACGAGGAGCACATGGGACTTGTCAATAGCATCGTTGGATGGCTGGAGATGGTGGGGATCATGGTTGCGGGACCGGTGTTGGCGGAGGGGATGAGTGAGGGGCTGAGGAGGGGGGGCGGGKGGGTGGGGTTGCCGTTTTGGATGGCGGGGGGACTGTTGGCGGGGGCGAGTGGGTTGGTTTGGGTTGTTAGTGTTGGGAATGTGAAAGATGGGAAGGGGGAGGCGAATGGGAATGGGAGGAGAGATGGGAGAGGGGGAAGAGAAGGGGAAGAGGTGTAGATGAGAGGTGTAAATGAGAGGAGGAGAAGGGGAAGAGAAGGGGAAGAGGTGTAGATGAGAGGTGTAGATGAGAGTAGAAGGGGAGGCGTGTGTGGTTAATTGTGCGGATGAGTTGTTGGTAGTGCTTCTTGTCTTTCTCGGTGCTAACAAAGTCATGGCTGATCTTGAAGGGAAACATGGAGTTCGGAACTGTTCACGACATTCACAATGTCTGGGTTTTGATACCTCGGGATACGATACCAGTCTGGGATTCCCTTTCTGACTATGCAATCGTAAAAACTTTTACGCATCTGTGGTAAATGCGTGAACAACGTGAGGTGCTGATGTCTCACAAAGGAGTAGGAGAAACAAGAGAGGAAAAAAAAAGAAACATGAAAGGGTAACAAGAGGGACAGGAAAAAAGCAAAACAAATAAAAAAGAACATACAACACCTGGGATTCGCTGGTCGTCACCGACCCAACTACTAGTCAGGCGATTGGTAGCTTATCTATGGGAGAGCGGACGGGATCCCGAGTGTTCTACCATCTATGGTCGTATGTGCTATTAATGACCAAAAGCTGAGCTTATGTGGTGCCTGTTATCCACAAAAGTTGACTGAGGGCTCTGTCGTGGTGGTTGAAGGAGGGCTGCGACACTGAATGAAGAGAAGCTCAATCCCCAGTCTGGGCACTCGGGAGCAAGATTCCAGCATCAACAATTTCTTTGGATAGGGAAAGATGAAGTAGGAAATGGCATGAAAGTCAATCCCACCGACGGCCCAGCAAAATCACAGTCACAATCGGGATGGACATCCGAGACTTGGCCGGCTTCCAAGTTTCACACCCATGTTAAGATCACCAAGTCGTAGCAAAATTTCCAGGTTGGAATCTCGATCTCTGCTGGGGTTCTGCACTCTGCTCAATGCGCCGCCTTGTGTTGTCTGTCCTCTGATAACTTCAAGGGAAGACGCAAACAAATGTAAGAAAAAGCTGGAAGAAACCACATTGTATCAAGAAAAACTATCAACACGTTGGCGACGCCCGCGCAACGCCTCAAGTTGTCGTTTCCCCTCCCCTATAACGATTTGTTGTTTGCTGCTTCCAGAGTTCCAGAAGGGCAGTGGCACCTTGGGTCCGGGAAACCACAGTTGTTTGGTTTCTGGTTCGCATGCTTCCCCCGCCGACCGAGCGCAAATCGGGCACTCCCTGCAAGGGGAGGGAAGGGAAGTGATGTGTGATAAGCATCTTTCCACGTGCGCGGTAGGTCATTCAGTCAATCAGGAATGTCAATGCGAATGGCAAGTACCGAAATCGTCGCATGTTGATCAGTGTACCGCGTACTTGGGTAATACTTTAAAACTGACATCACTTGAACTCGACGATTCCCAAACCCAATCAAATGAAATTGGGTTGATAATGTCATGATGGAGACAGGCCCATGGTCATTACACGTGCGGCATCGAGATTCCTATCAGAACCCAAGCTGGAGATCAACCCCATCCCAGCTGACATGTGTTGACAACTTGACACGGAAGGAACAGACAAGACAAGACAATGAACACCTGTCAGACGAACGGTCAACGGCCCGGTCCAGTCGAATCAGGAGCGGACGTCATTTCCGTTGGCGTACCCCTGACGATCAGGCACAAGAGAGAAAAAGGGCACCCTGCACCCCTGGAAAGTCTTGGCTCATTGAAGGGCAGCTTGGACAGTTCTGCTGGATACATATCAAACACGAAACCCCCCGGACTTTCGTCAAATGTCAACATACCTAGATGCTGCCTTATCATCCCAATCTCTCTCAAGGTTGTACACCATCTCTAGTACACACATGCAATTTGCGACATGTTCGGCTGGTTGCGCGCGGGGTTTGTCTGCGCGACATCCAAAACTCGTGTACAAAACCTTGATGAAATGATAGAGTGGACGGGAGGGAGAGCGGGAGAGCTTCGGGAGAGGTTCAATATGGAGAATGTGCCAGCGGACGGATTGCTACCGTACTCTACCGTAACCGGCGCTACGGACTATTTTCCGCTGGTCTACTGGTCCCGTCCCAAATATTTAATGACATTGGATCCGGTTCCATTTCTATTCTCGGATCTTGTTAGAGCAGTGGAAGCTCACCAACAGCTTCTAGTGCCAGTATAGAGGTAGTGTACAGAATAAATACTGATGACCCAACCCCCTGGACAAGACGCTAGGGGAAAAAGCGAACAGCCCCCTGTTTGGCCCCATCGGCTCGCTCCATTCTGACGCTCCACCCACGCGACGTTCATTCGACGGCCAATTCCCAAATACCTCACGACGCCTCGAAACAAGCGGACAGCGGCCTTCTTTTCTTCCTTTTCATCTCCTTGCCTCTTTTGCTTCGTCTCCCGCTTCCCTTCACCACCCCTGTCGCCCGAGAGAAGCGCAAGGTTGTTGGTGGTTGACGGGTTTATCGTTCCGTCTTCTCTCCTGTCACTCTTTCACAACAGCAACAACCCATTCGACAACCTACCCATTTGGGCATCTGATCACTCGTTTTTTTCTCTCTCTCTTTTAATTCTCCTTACTCTGTCGCCAATTGGCTGCTCCGATTCGACATCCCACCCAAGATCGAATCTTGCCGACGACCGTCCCTGCGACCACACCACTTTCATTTTACACTCCCGCGCCCGGATCGCGCAACGACGCCGAGAAGCTTGAAGACACTCGCTCGTAATAGTCATTTGGATATTCAGCGCCCCTAGAGGACAGCAACAACAACATCGACAGCCGGGACCAGACATCAACTCTGTGAATACTATACCGTACACGTTCTGTTTCCCGTCGACATGGGCTTTTTATAGACAAATCCTTTTGATCAACAACAACGTTCTTTTCCGTCACCCTGGTGCTTCACCTACCCAGGAACAGGTGATCTTACATTGTCATCACAACAGCTGGGTTGGTGATAGCTTCTCCTCTTGCCGACTGGTCGGTCGTCAATTCTAATCAATCCTTCTCGCGCAGTAATGTGTTTCTTGTAAAACTTAAATCATTCGTTGATCCAGTCATTCGTTTATCTTGAAAATGGTATCGCTTTTCGGTATCAAGTTCGGCGATAAGAAAAAGGGGTACGCATCATTCCCACGCTCCCAACGGACCACAACGATACTGATGGCGCAAACAGGAAGCCCGAAAGAGCAGCGGCGGGGGACAACAGCTATACGGATTCTGAGAAATCGGCATCCCTGAAACGGGCCATCACCAACGAAAGCAGCCGATCCGATGCAGCGGCATCCCCGATTCTTCCCCCTCATGGGAGTCCCGCTCCCTATGCGCATGGCATCGGCGCCCAGAACCAGGCCACTTCGAGCATGTCCAACCTCGCCGACCCGCATAGCAACAACGCTTCCAGCGTCAAACACTATGCCTCGGATGCGAACCTACGGGCCAAGTTCGGCGCCATGAATGGGTCTTCGGCAAGCTTGGCACACGGCCCGGGTCCGGTTCTGTCGCCGCGCCCGCAAACAGCAAACGCCAAGAGCAAACCGTGGGACGCTTCTGACCTTCCCGAGATTCCCACCATCAAGAAGGCCTCTACCGCACCCATAGCACCCAGGTCCCCTTTGAGTCAGGTTGCGACAGAATTCCCCGCGATTCCCATGGACACCAACGTTATTCACTCGCCGATGAAGGAGAAGGTGGAGGCTACCGTGAGACTGGTGCAGTCAGACGAAGATGCGGAGGACGTGCAAGGGGTGATTTCGAAAGACCAGGAGGTTCTCGAGCGAAACGTTGGGGAGGAAAAGATATCGGACGAGATGTCGCCCACTGAGCCTTTGGCGAGACCTCACTATATGTCTCTGCTAGACCCCCTCAATGGGCCAGGCCCGATTCTGAAGAATATCGACGAGAGACCTAGTAGCCGGGGCGGCATGCAGGATGGACCGGGCCCAGTGTTTAGAGGGAACATCGACGAAAGACCGGGTAGCCGAGGAGGAATGAATGGCGGGCCCGGTGGCCCTGGACCGGTGTTTCGAGGTAACATTGACCAAAGACCGGGAAGTCGAGGTGGGATGCACGATGGACCAGGTGGTCCCGCGCCAATCTTTCGTGGTAACATTGATCAGAGACCCGGTAGCCGAGGTGCGATGCCTATGAATGGCCCCAACGGTCCTAACGGCCCGCCCCGCCCTTTCCCGGCCCATGGCCATGGCCCTCCTCGCCATGGACCACCCACGCATGGTCTTCCACACCCACCTGGACCTCGCACAGGAGCCCCAGGACCCCGCGGGCCCGGTCCCCAAGGCCCTCCTCACCCAGGCCCCCATCCGGGCCCTCACCAAGGGCCTCACCCAGGACCTCCGCGCCAAGGCCCGCCTTACCGAGGACCGATGCCGCATCCGGGTCCTCCACACCCGGGAACACCCAACCGAGGACCGGCACGCCAGGGACCGCCTCACCATGGTATTCCGCCCCAGGGTACTCCCCGTCAAGGGTCTCCTCACCAGGGACCTCCTCGGCATGGCTCTCCCCATGGCGCCCCTTATCGTGGAACCCCCCCTCCTCATGGACCTCCACGCGGGCCCCTTCCCCATGGGCCTCACCAGTCTGGTCCTCATGTACCTCCACATGGACCCCCTCATGGACCTCCTGGCCCTCTGCGCCCCGGTCTTCGCGGGCCCCCTCCTCAAGGATCCCCTCGTCAAGGACCTCCGCGTCAGGGACCACAACCCCAAGGCCCTCCGCATGGCGGCCCTACGCCGCTTTCTGCGCCTAATAAGCCGCTCCCTCAGCAGCCGGGTGGACCTACACCTCTTACTGCGCCCAATAAGCCACTTCCTCAACAACCAGGCATAAATACTCGTGGGCCTCTGCCACACGGACATGCTACTTTGGGGGACCTCCCGCGTCTGCAGATTCCAGGTTCGGATAGTCGTCCTCAGAGTCCTGCTGTGAAGACTCCTAGCCCAGTCAAATCTAGCCAGGACGAAGAAGCAAGTCCGAGAACTGTTGCCAAACCGGAAGCTGTCCAGTCACCAAAGAGCCTCTCCGAGGCCGAAACCAGGAGCAACTCGCCATCGCCTCCGGAATCCATCGCAGAACACCTGCTTGACGACGATGACTCGATTTTCTCCAGGCCGATTATCAAGACCCTCGGAGCGAGACGTGACACACTGACCATCGTTTCCCCCCGAAGACAAAGTCTTTCAATGAAGATCGAAGAACTGGAGCGGAGCCTCATCGGCGCCCAGAAAGGCCGAAGCCTCGACGACCAGCAACGCAGCTTTGACGACAAGAGCCTGAGCTCCGCCAGCAGCATTTATAGTCAGTTACATCTGTCGGAGGACGAAGACGACGACGGACCGATTCTGTCATCGATCCAGCCAGCGCCGCTGCGTACTCCGACAAAGACCAGCAACACGAACCCGATAATCGCCGACATGTTTTCCGAGTCACCGACTGCAGAAGATCCACCAACTCCGATTGCCAAGGACGATCCCGAAACGCCCATCATCACGGACCATCCTGGGTCATTCAGCAGTGCGGGCGGTAGCGGCTATGGAATGCCAACCCCGAGGAGAGGAGGACCACCGGCAGCAGCTTTCCGAACTCGTCGTCCTGCTCTCGAAGAGTACAGCTTGTTCAGCGGCCGATCGACACCCGTTTCTCGCCCAGGACGATCAGACACGGCATCCACAACCGGCGGCAACATGAGCTCTCCGTACCCGGGCACCGCCGACAGTAGCACCTTCAACTCGCCCCAGCGATCCAACACACCGCAGCTCTGCCATCCCCCTCCGCGACGTGACATCAACCCGCCGACGCCGGCCCTGACTCCCGACCCGGAACCGTATCGACCAGCCGTCAGCCCGCTCGCCAACGCCGGCTTCAACTTCGATTTCGGCCCTACCGCCCCGAGCCAGAACCTCAGCCCCAGCTCCACCTTCGGTGGTCCGACCTCCGCCTCGTCCGTCACCACCACGGGCCCTCCCACGCCCGACTCCATGATCGGTCCCGGCCCCGCCATCATCTCGCCCTTGAAGCCCGCCCCCCGCTCCTCGACCCTCAACAGGCCCCACATACCCGCGCCGCTCAACTTCAACTTTAATCCCGACGCCGACTCGCGTAGCACCACCACTCCCCCCTCGCAGCACGACCAAAGCCAACAATCCCCCTACACCCCGCCACTCCGCAGGGCTACGACGCCCGCAATCGATGGCACGTTCGACGGACTTTACGACGACGGCACACAAGGCACAGGCACAGGCATAGGCACGAGACCCTCAACCGCATTGGGCGCGCATAGACCACCGCCCATGACGCCCATCTTTGGGCAGCATCCGCCCCGGGCACCGAGTAGGGCACAGACGCCTATGCTTGGTGGCGCAGATGATGCTGCAGACCCGGAGGAAGTAGCGAGGGTGCTAGGCATTGGAGTGGCGAGGGGGTTGAGTGTGAAGCAGCCAAAGCAGAGGGCGCCGGAACGGCCGCCGATGCCGAATCCGAAGTTGGTGGATGGATTTGGGACTGGGATGATTTAGTGGGGTGGGTGGTTGATGGTGCTGGTGCTGGTGCTGTGCAGATTGAGGTGCGGATTGTGGGATAGAAGGGTGCGGTGCTGTGGTGGTTGGATGGCGCAACTAACTGGGTTTTTCACTTCTTGTACAAACTTAACACTGTTATTTGATTCGAGAAGGATGTGGAAGAGGAGGGGATTTTGGAGGGTCTGTGAGAGGGGGAGGAGGGGGGAGAGATAAGCGTGCTGTACATTTGCATCTTTGTTCGTATCATCGTTTCGGTCAACTTGGTTAGGTATTGGATATTGTTAGATGGCGGGGAGTGGGATTTAGAAAGGAATGGTTTATTGGAATATCGGCACAACAAACATGTAGCGTGTATACATATTACATCTTGGAACTTTTCATAATTGCATAGTACGTTTCGTTTTGGGCATGGAAGTCTCTTGTTTTATCATTTTTGTAGTGCACAGTCCATGACCGGGCATGACCAGAAGCTTGGAGGATGACTACAATCACAAGTTTCAAGGAAGAGGAGAAGAAGGTCCTGCCTGCTGTGCCGTTGAATGCGCGAGTGGCCAAGGTCTCCGTATCATTGTGCCCACTGTGTCCGGTGCCCTCACTTTCTGGCACTGCCAAGGGCTTTGAGGATGCAAGGCAAGATGAAGCCCGGACCACGCCCTTCATGATGGCCGTCTTGTCTTCCGCCGCAGCAGCAGCATCGGATTTCCGGCTTTCATATGCGGCGGGCATACCTAGGGGCATCAAACTTGACCACATACCTTATCGCCCGCCTACAGAACATGCCCGCAGTGATCAATGCCAATGGCGCAATTCTTGATGGCGTCTCGCCTGGTCAAGTTTATGTCCGTAAATACCAGTTGATGTCCGTTAGCTGTACTGATAACACCGGCAGATCCGGACCTCCGACCTTCGTCATCTACCTCCCGCATGGAACATGCAAGCTTCAAGTCTCCTTGGCCTTGTTGTGAACCGTGATAAAGTTGTCCACCTGGTAGTCATTTCTGACTATAAGTTTCCCTCTAATCCCCCTCCATCAGGGTCTTGACTTCTCCAAGATTTCAAACCAGATTTCATCTCCTTGACCTCATCCATCCTGCAGCCATTTCCAGCTATAAGTTTCCCTTGACTCCTCCTCCATCAAGCTCTTAACTTCTGTCCTCCGAGTTCCAAAAACCAGGTTTCCACTCTCTCGCTTCTCGTCTACGGCCATCTCAAACTACTCTCATTCATTCCCTCTTATGTCATTCAACGCCTTTGGCTTCCCGCCCAGCATGACAACCATGACCGGAAATACCGTCCTGAAGTGGTGGCCCGAAGACATCCCAATCCTGGCCGTCGGTATCCCCCATCAGGAGTTCATAACCAAATACTGCCCGCATGCACGACCACAGGGGATTGCCCGTCTCGATGGACATAGATTGGTGATTAACCGTCGTGAAGACTTGACCGTCACCAAAGTCAGGAGGCGCCCTGTTGCTTCCTACAGCCCTACGACGACCCCGACGGCGGCGACGGCACAGCCCACCGAGGATACTACGAGCCCGTGGCCCGCAACGCTGGAATCTCCGTCTCTGCCCAAGGATCTGACCACCAACGACAACAACACCTACCCGACCACCAACACCACCACCAGATCTTCCAGCAGGTCTCCCAGCAGACCTATCACCAGACCTGCCTTCCCTGGACCGGCGTCTAGGTCCACGCCCGCGCCCCTCCCCACTCAAGCACCTGGTGCCTGGCCCGAGTCGAATCTTACTCCGACTCCCACTCCGAATCCCGCCCCCATTCCCTCCACCGACCTAAACAACTCCGTCGCCTCCTTCGCCTCCTCTTCAACCACCGTCTCCCAGTCCCATGCTCAAGTTCAATACCAAGCCCAACACCAACATGTCGACAACGACCCCTACTCCCAAGTCTGGGGCCTAGTCTACCTCCTCACCCGAACGCAATACGCCCGTTTCCAACACCAACATCTATCCCGACCGTCCACCTCCCAACCACAACCACAATTCCGACCCCGTCAACGCGGTCAACCACAACTCCGTCTACCTCGTCCATTTGGTATACCAATGATCTTCACCCACCAAAACGAAGCCCGAGCATCCGCCCCAAGACAAGACCTCCCCGAGGTCCAAGTACACTTTTTTCAACATGACCTCCTCCAGCAATCAGCTGCCAGACAAACTGTTTTTCCAGAGACGGCAGGTGATGCGGTGCAAAGGCATTTGAGCGAGGTGAGAGATTTGAGGTTGGTTAGGGTGTTGGTTCGTGCTGGAGATGATCCTGATCCTGTTTATGATCCTATTACTGAGGCTGTCTCTGATGCTGTCGCGGATCACGGAGAAGCAAGCTCAGAAGGAAGAGAAGAAGCCGAGATGAGATTGAGGCAACAAAGGGAAAAGGAGAGAAGAGAAGAGATGGTCAGGGGGTTAACCAGGTGGTCAAAAAATTTGGAGAAGCGAGGCGTTCCAATAAATTGGGTGAGGGAAGTGGTGGGGGGGTTGATTGAGAGGGTTGAGAGGGGGGAGGTTGGGCAGAGGGGGGAAGATGGGGATGAGGAAGAGGAGGTGCTGGGGGTTGTGACCCGTAATGACGAGGAGGTGGTGGAGGGGGAGGACGAAGGGGAGTTGGAGGGTCAACTAATCGAAGCTATGGATAATATCGCGAGGGTTGTACGGGGCGCGTCGAGAGAGGTTATGGGTTTTGCGAGAAGGGGAGTCGAAGCGTTGGTTGCCCAATTCACGGGGGAGGAGGAGGGGGAGGAGCAGGAATGGGAGTTGCTAGAAATTCCAGATCAGAGTGGGCGGGGGAGGTGACGGGAAGGGGAAGGGTTATAGAATGTTTGTATTTCATGTTGGCCCCGACAGAGTATATCGACGAGGATAGGAATAAACATGACAGAATGTCGGATTTGTATGTCGATCTTGGCTCCTTGAATAGTAATTGAAGCGAAGGCGTTGAGAAAAACGTCGGTATCGCCACTTGGTTCGGGTATTGGGCTGCTTGAAATGACCTACAATGCTTGTCGTGAATGTAATCGAGGGAAGGTAGTCATACCCGTGCCAATCGGTAGACCGTTGGCAACAGCGACGGGACGGGACCGGTTGAAGTCGGTGGCCGTGCGCCTTCCACGCGGGAAACCCCCGCGGAACCCCGCGATGATGGGCAAACATTCCCCGCCCGCTCGTCCAGTTCCAGAAGCCAGGATCCCGGTCAGGGCCGGGAGCCTCCAGTGGGTCGTTCCAGTGGTTGTGGGGCCGAAGCCCGGTCTAGAAAACTCTTTTCAGAAGCTTATTCCGTTGACCAGCTCCTCTTTCTCCGGCTCCTCTTCCCCAACCGGACCAACCGTCGGCCTCAGAGGAGGAAAAAGGCGAAAAAGGTCGCCGATCTGTCGGTAACAAAAAACGTGTTTCTTCGCCTGGCCACCTGCAAATCGGGAGTGCCCGAATTTTTCAATATCTTGCTGCATAATGGGCGGAGGTCTAGCACCTGGTAGGCCCAGAGCTGAGCCTAGCCCTATCGTGCAGGTCATCTGCACACCAGAGTATATCAACCACTCTTTCCCCGGCATATCGTCCGCTTTTCGTTTTCCTTTTCCCTTTTCCTTTTCCCTTTTCACGGTCTTCCATCACCACCTTTTCTCTCCCTTTCTACCCTATTGTAGTCACTACTATAGGCAAAGAAAGACCGTTTTCGCCATCTTTATCACCTCTCTTTTCCCTGTTTGACCTCTAGTGACAACATTCGCGCGCAACTCGTTCGTCACCTGGGTTGACCAACTCCGATCCGACTCTCTCTCTCTCACTCCCAAAGCTCCCACGACAACAACTACATGTACAAAACGAAATCGGCATCTTCCAACTCCCTTCTCACCAACTCTGCACAGAACGAGGCCTACATGTGCCGAGTCATACACCAGCAATAAATTTAAGAGCAGGCGACTTCAAGTCTTTGCGCTTGCTCCAAAGACGTAGGAAAGGCTTAAGCGAGTGATTGTCAATTATCTGTCTCTTCAGAAAACGACGACTCGTCTTAACTACAAACCTTTATAACAGAAAACATCCTCACCATTCCTCTCGTTGGAGTGTAACTGGTACTTACGGTAGACATATACCTCTGAGACCTGAGATTGACCTCTTGCTATACAAGCGGTCAACAGAGTTCACGAACAGCATTTGCGCAAGTACTGTTATCACTAAATAACAATATCGTCACAAGTGATTCCCGAACCGGATTCTCAACCTTCAGATCTACCAGTTTCACCACCCACTCCGTTGCCCAAAATGGCCAACACCACCACCAACCCCTCCAGCTCCGAGCCGGAAATGACCCAAGTCAAGAACTACGGCACCACCACCCTCGTCACCGCCGAGCACACCATCTCCAACACCAACACCCTCCACGACAACAACAACAACACCAACGACGCCGTCCTCACCAACATCGACGAACCCGACCTCGTCGCCCTCGGCATCCAAAAGCTCGAAGCGCAAAACGTGCACTGGTACTCGTACCTGCTCACCGTCGACTTCTGGCTGATCATCCTAATCGGACAAATCCTCTCTCTCTGCATCACCGCGACCAACACCTTCTCCTCTTTCCTCAGCGAGCAGGGCACTTCGATCCCGGCCATCCAAACCATCTTCGTCTACGCCTTGATTTTTTTGGTGTACTTCCCTTACGCTTTATACCAAACCGGCGGGCCCAAAAACTTCTTCCAGCAAACCTGGCGCCACAGCTGGAAGTACATCATCCTCTCCTTCCTCGACGTCGAAGGCAACTATTTCACCGTTCTAGCCTACCGCTACACCAACCTCTTATCAGCACAACTCCTCAACTTCTGGTCCATAGTCTGCGTCGTCGTCATCTCCTTTGCCTTACTCAAAGTGCGGTACAAATGGTTTCAGATCGGCGGCATTTTGATCTGCTGCGGCGGCATGGGCATCCTGCTAGCCTCGGACCACATCACCGGTTCCAACGGGGGGCCAGGAGTGAACATGCTCAAGGGAGACCTCTTCGGCCTTTTGGGCGCCACCTTGTACGGCGTCTCCAACGTCTACGAGGAGTGGTTCGTTTCCAAACGGCCCGTTTACGAAGTCCTTTCCTTCCTTGGGTTTTTCGGCGTTATCATAAACGGCGTCCAAGCCGCTATTTTCGATCGACAAGCTGCTACGGACGCTACTTGGAACGGACCGGTAGCGGGTTACCTAGTCGGCTACACCCTCGCCATGCTGATTTTCTACTCCCTCGCTCCCCTCATCCTGAGGATGGGCAGCGCCGCGTTCTTCGATATTTCCCTGCTAACAGCCAACTTCTGGGGCGTCATTGTTGGCATCAAGGTGTTTGGGTATGTGATTCATTTCATGTATCCGATTGCTTTTGTTTGTATTATTGTTGGGTTGGTGGTGTATTTCCTTGCGGGGAGCGTGTTGGGAGACTCGAAGAAGCCGTGGTTGGGGGCGGATCAGAGTGAGGGTGTGGCGGGTGTGGGGACGGCGAAGTTGAAGGCGTTGAATGCGGCGAGGCATCAGGCTTTGGCTGATGACGAGGCTGGGGCGAGGGTTTGAGTGGGTGTTTTGGGGGTGAGGGATGAGGTGTGGCCGCGTTGATGTCGGCAGGAGATCGTAGATGTTGTTATGGTAGACGTTGTTAGGGGAAGAAGGTGGGTATAATTGACCCGAGAGGGGAGGGAAGGAGAGGTGAAATGTGGATGAAAGAGTGCTCTTGATAATAGATGATCGTCTTGATAACCTCTTGCCAAAGGGAGTTGAGTTGATAGGACGAGAGGCGGGAGTTGGATGACCGAACAGAGTCGCTGACAGAATGGTGCTTAAAAAGCATTCATTTCATGCCAAGCAAAACTGGAAGCATCCGCTCCCTGGCATATGATAATGGTTCAAAAAGGAGGTTGGATAATGGATGAGAAGGTAATACGTGGGTGAAAGAGTCCAAGTTGGATATCAGATTGAACAACTAACAAATCCAACTTGTTGACTCGCGAGTTTCTGTCCGACATGTTTGTATGTGATCAGCCGTCGTAGTGTTACGCAGCGCCGCCGTTGAGGCCATGGTTCATGCCGCATTTTGTTTACCTTGGGGATCTCACATGTCGCAGAGACTTCACCATGCTTCAAATGTGCTTTGGTGTGTAACGACCGAGTCCTTTTAAGCCTGAATGTATGGATGGTATAGGGGCAGCATGGCCAGGGGATACACAACATGGCATAACTAAGTAAACAATCCTCAACGCAGCATAACGTTGATGTACCTATGTGTACTTTCACATTCGTTTTCGTAAGAGAACCTTGTTCATCAACTTGCCTCCCGTAGTCCTCGAAACGAAACGGAACAGATATCCCAAAGGATCAATTCTACAGACGCCTATGGCAAGATAACATTACATTCAAACCAAAGCCTCCATCCTCTACAAATTGCTTCTTGACTATTGGCCTCTTCTCATTCTAGCCCGCTCCCTCGGTTTCAAGTGTCTTCATCGCCTGATCAATTCAAGCATCATTCACTTATTCAACCAACATCGATCTGCACCGTTATCAGATACCAGTGAGATCACAAGGGGACCATTCTTGAACGCCGAATTCAAATAAATGCCAATGCAAGAGCCGCAAGATGTACTAGCTGTAGTATAAACCACCAAATAATAAGACCAAAAACAAAACACAAACAGCCCAACAAGCTTTCCGCCAAATCCTGTTTTTATACGTTCGGACCACCTCTTTGCAAACCAACAAACCCATAAAGAAATAAGACATCCCGTTTCCTGGGCAACGCGCCGCCACCAGTTCAATCCGCCAGTCTTCCGTAACAATTAAGAACCGCTTCCGTACCATCCAGTCACACCAACATTGTATAACCCTCCATTTCGCTTCCTATGCCGTCCCATAAAATCCCCCCTGCACTTCGGCACTCGCTCGAATTTTTGTGAGGGTCATCCCAATTCAGACCAAACGCACGCACGCTCGCAGCAACAACACGCAACATTCAAGACACCAGCCAGCCGACCAACCAACCAACAAAACCGGCCAAAAGAAAAAATCATTTGCCCATTGCCATCCATATCCGACGCGCCCTGCCCCACCACATGAATGGATCCCATTTCCCAGACTCCAATTGTGCAAAAAGTCCTGAGCAAGTCATTGCAGTCAGACGCTTGTGGATACCGGATTCCGGGAAGCTCCTATGCTTTTTCAAAGCGCTGATCGTAGTCCCCGTCCCTTTTGGGGTCGTCCTCCTCCTCGAGCACCTCTCCCTCCTCGACCACCGCTATGGCCTCTTCCCGGACCTGGGTGTCTCTAACCCCACACGCTGGCCTGGACATTGCCCACCTTGCCCCAGCCGTTGGAACGGGTACCCCAGCCAGAAAGACCAACATTGGGGCCCTCAGTAGTCGCCGAAGAAGGAGCGGCGGAACCGTTGTTGCCAGCCTCATTGTTAGCCGTACCGTTGTAGCTTTGGTTCAACGGGGACGGAAGAGAGGTCGTGGAGCCCTTGTTCAAAGCAGGGTTAGTGGCGGTATTGCTCGTCGATGGCCGGGTTCCAATGGGCGCGACAGTGTTTTGTCCAGGCTTGCTGCCGGGAGCACCTTGACGCGGCGGCGAGCCTCCAGGAGACGAGGCACTAGTACGGTTCGCCTGGTGACCGAGAGGAGCGTCGAAGATACCCTTGCCGCCGGACGGGTTTGATTGAGGGCTCGTGTTACTGTTAGCACGCGATCGCTCGTGGGGGCCGGCAGACTGAGTTCCTTGGGCGCCCTCAATCTGGGACTGGGGTGGGAAGCCGGGAGGGGCCTGGTTGTAATCATAGGCCAACGGAGAAGGTCCGCGAAGGTTCTGGCCAGCGGTCAAGCCAAACCGAGGACCGGCGTTCTCTTCACCATAAACGCCAGCATCAGGGAAGCCCTGTTCGCCGTACAAGGCACTGCGCTGCGAGGCGATCAGTTTGCGGCGCTCCTCTTCGGACATGCCGCTGCCTGGGCTCAGGGTACGATCCGGTTTGGCACCGAACTGCGAGGATGAGTCGGCAAGGACGCCTAGACATGTTAGCCAGACTTCGTAAACTGAGAGATGAGGAAAATGTTTTGAGAATGGATGTGAGTGAGCGGCCAGAGTCGACACCGAGCGCCGATCTGTCGATCTCTACAGACGATATCAGGACACACAGGACAAGGGTTGCGTCGAACCGCACTTGTGGTGGTGCAACAATAGGAGATCAGAATGTGTGTTTTTGTGACCCGCGAAGGCGCCGAATCTAATTTTTATGATTTTTTTTTGCTCTCTGTCGTTTGGCTGTGATAGGGAAACTGATTTATACAGAAGAGGGCGGCCTACTTCGGTTGTATTGTTGCTCTTGGTGGTAGTTCCTAAGCTCCCGCTCCCGCTGGGCAGCCAGTCTCCTCTTGGCCTGCATCATCTGCTCCGCCTCGTTGGAGCCGCGCGAGGGCTGGTGACGTTGGGCAGCATAGAAGGTTTGCAAGTTGGAGGGCTGGTGAGGGCCGCGCGCATCGTTGAAGTCGACCATGGAGTGGGGGCGGGGACCAGGTCCAGCTCCCATGCGGCCGCCTGTTACGATTTCACGTTAGTGGGCTGAGGAACTTGGGGTAAGCCCGGCCAGTCCCAGGCAAACTTACCGAAGTCTGGGTAGAATCTGGCTGGGCCGGGAACAGGAAACGACTCACGGCGGCCACCAGGCATCCCAAACATCTTTCCGCTCTTGACGAGGTTGTCGATGGCGCGTTCGACCTCTGCAGATAGTCTGTCAGTATGTGTCCTCCTTTTCAAGTACTGTCCCCGTGACAGCAAGTACCATGATCCCGCAGTGTATGTATATGTAGAGGCATTTTGATGTTCGAAGCGGCGGTTTGGACAGGGCTCGGTGTGTAGCCAAGCGGGCCGAGGCTTGCCGGAGTATTTACGTACCCTCGAGCTGATAAGCAAAAGCGGTGGGCTCCTCGCGGGGGACGGCAGAGCTAGCACCTGATGATGAAATGCAAGAGTTAGTCTCCTTCCTTGATGGTATCCAAGCAAGGCTGGGATATAGGGGACGACGCCATAGGGAGCAGAGCAGAGACTAACCGGACCGCGCGGGCGGAGGAGGAGGGGTCTGGTGTTCCCAGCCCGAGGCTTGGCCGCCGGCGGGAGGCCATTGGGGTTGAGGGGGCTCGTAGTATCCGGACATGATGTCGGTGGACTCGGTGTGGCTCGAGGACGACGTCGCGCGGATATATTTCGGAAGGCCGCAGGAAGAGAATGGCAACCTAAACAGGGGAGACCAGGTTGGTGGGATCTCGGTTTGGAGTTGACTCTGCGGGATGTCAGTCGGCAAGCCAGAAGACCTTTTCGGGATGAGACCGTCAAGGTGTGGTGTGTTCTCCAGTAGCGGCTGGATAATAGGGACAAGGCGCCAAGCGTTAGGCCCGGACGACTAAGGTGAAGGACGGTGGCGGTTCCTCGTTGCTCAGCACGAGACAGGAAAGACCGAGGGGTGGTCAAGGTGAAGGGGCAGGCAAGGGCAAGAGGGGATCAAGGTGTGATAATGAATCGGGATGGGTGTAAACAGGATGGTAGTAATATGCAATGCGGTGCAGACTATGCTTCGAAAGGAGATGGAATTGTCTTTTTCCTTGGTCCCCCAAATCGATTCGGGCGTGGTGGCGCACAGGCAGGCAGGCAAGTTGGAGTGACTGGCATCTGGATCTTGGGAAAGGTAAAAAAATGTTTCCCCTGCAACCTGAACATCTGCGCTCGTTCTGCTGCGGTGCCAGCCAGCGGTGGTGACCGCCCGGTGCCGGCAGAAGAAAGGGCTGATTGCGCCTCCCACGTCCCTCGATCGACTTGACTCCCAAGGTTGAATGACACTTCCATCTCGATTGGCGCTCGTGCGGTTTGTGTGCTTGTTTGCAGTGGTGCTTACCTGTCGTTGGCAACCTTAGTTATTCCCTCTACTGAATCGACAGACGGGCCAAGGGGTCGGGAGCGGGATGGAAAAGCGATTGGCAGTCGAGATCCAAACCAGAACAAAACAGGAGGAGAGGAAGGGAAAAGTCGCAGTCGCAGCTGGACGCGCAGCTGGCGTTTTTAGGAGAAGAGTGGGCAGCACTGGCAGTACGACCGCTGGTAGGCGTAGGCCAGAAGTGGGAAAGTGGAGGGTTGCGACAGAGGAAAAGACCGGAGATGGTTGCTAGTCCCGGCGCAATGTGCGGAACGTGGGTCGATCTGCCTGACGTGGTGGTTCTTCGAGCTAGGAGAGGTCAGGTCTGTCAGGGTGTGCAGGTGTGATCCCCTTTTTTTTTTTCGCTCTCATCGTCGACTGGTGGGATAAGTCCTTTCCCTCAGTCCCTTCACAAGCGCCAGCAGTAACTACAACAAACCGAAGCGCAAACCGATATTTCAAGATGAATGAGAATATTATTGTCAAGACTCGGAGGCCTTTGAGGCTCTATAGAGCCGCCTGTGTCATCCGCTCTGGCACCTTGTTGTTCCGACATTTGCGCTCCGACATCGAAGGCCACCCAAGAGACGCGACGAAATGGCGGGCTCCCCTCATGGAGCGATAAGTTGTATTGAAAATACGAACCCATGCTGCGGCCTTACAATTTGGCTGGTGCAATGGCGCAGTGGTGCGGGCGGTCTACCGTTACCCAGTAGTTTGTTACTGTACCATGTTGTATTGTGCACACTACCGTTACCGCCAAGAGGCAGAACTCTGGAGACCCCAAGACATGGGAGGCTGGACCTTTCTTCTTTTCTTCAACAAGGGGGACGGGGCCTTCTCTGGGCCTTGCACATTCACATCAACGGCAGCCGGATGCAATACACGCGGGGGGCCGTCCACAATGCCTAGGTACAGACCAGACCAGGCCAGACCATTTATCCAAGACCGCCGAGGCGGTGGAAGGTATAGAATTTATAGAGTTTTGACGGCCGACGTGTCAATGGCACTGGATAGCAGCGCAATCCAATTTCAAAACTTGAAATACCCGGTACGACGGCAGACGACGGCCGAGCAAAGAAGCGAAGCTCCCAGCAGGTTGAGACGGGAGTTCTTTGGCGTTGTGCTGACCGCGCACCATGTTGCACCTGTCGGTCCATGTACTTACCAATCTAGCCTCCACAGGCTGTCAAGCAGCCCAGCCGGGTTCCCAGAGCTAAACGCCAACATATCAATCCGGGAATTCGGGAACCTCTCGTCGCGCAGAGCAACCTGGAGCTTTGGATGGACACTGGAGCGGCTGTTGAAGATGGAGGTTGGTGATGGAACCACAGCCTTGGCGCGGATGAGCAGGTGGTGTTGTTTGGTAATTGGCTTGACTTAACAGCCCTTCTCGCTCCGAATTATCATCGCAATCGGTGATCTTTGGGTTGGCGAGAACCTTGAGGTTGAAGAAGCCTGCCTTGATCGGCGGGTATACAGCCCGAGAAAATGCGGTTACAGGGTGAATCGGGTCGCAAGAATCATGACAGCCGGCGCCATTGGAGGTTGGTCGGTTGGTCGGTTGGGCAAAGTACCGGCTCGGCGGATGGGCTTTGTCGCCGAATTGGCACCGACTGACACCACGACAGGTGAATGCTTGATGTGTGCTGCGAGTTGAGCATGACGTGAATGGTGGACTCTCGAGCAGGTGAAAGAGCAAGAAAAGAAAGAAGGCGTGCAGTGGGGTGTAGTGATTCAAAGGTCGACGACAAATGGAAAAGGTCCAGGTCGCGGAGTTGAACCCAAGACGTGGGTCGCGAGCGGGCCCAAGCTTGCAGAGTGGGTACCATGTACCTGCCGGTACGGAGCCGTACATTGACGCCCCATGTCGACCCAATTTACCCCTGCCGTTCTCTGACCGTTAGCGGGGTAGGTGCCGAACGGGAAGCTTCAACTTTTGGACTTCTGTCACCAGCATGGACATCATTCAGTTGCCTTCTTGTGTATTCATCCAAGGCATCTTTGGCATTTATGGGTTGTAAGTCATCAAACATGACTTGATCTTTTCTTTGAAACCGTCCTGTGAGGTCAAAGAGCAGGCTCACGGAAATATTTCACACCTAACCGGTCCATCACCTGCCTGGAGACGCGATACCTTACCGAGCTTACCTTACAAATGCACTTGGCCAAAGGTTGAAGGTCTGTGGAGATTGGGCACAGCTGTCACCATGCTGCCGCTGGAAGAGGAAGGCGGAAACGCGTGCATACCTCTACGCTTGCTGCGAACCTCCAACTTTGGGGTTCGAGGTCAGCGATTGGAGAACTCTCCTCCTTCCCACATCACGATTCTCTGGCTGGAATTTCTGTGCCAAATTTCCCTCTGCCTTTGTTGATTTCCATGTTCCATGGTTTACTAATCCTTGGTCTACAGCATGCATCAATGGCATAAGCTTGCTCTCTCCGGATATTCGGATTTTTGGCGACCTGGGCCGAGGGCGGTTCGACAGCTTCAAGTTCCATAACCCTTTCGCCTGGAACATTTCTCGCATATCTGGACTATCATGCCTGGATTCAGGTCTGAGGTTTGGGTCGAGGCAGAACAAGGGTCCAAGACACCAAGACATCCAGACCCCGGAACTCGAAGACCTCGAGAAACCGGCCATCAAGCTCCAATCAGCCCTCCGCGACCAAAAACACGGTAGGACAAATCGCGTCCCCTATCTTGTATAGCAATACAGACATGTCGTGGTTAGTCGAGTTGTCGTCATTCCGCATCTCCTACCGCAAAGACTCGAGCTATCCAGAACCCAGTATTTGCGAAAACTTCCTTTTACGGCTACATACCTAATGCTTGATGCTTCAGGTAGAGTCGATGCAACAGACTGTACGATTCTCTAGGAAATCCACAACTCTGAGGCAGGCACGCTGCTCTGATTGCTTGAAGTCGGTAGATCTGTAACCGAAAAAAGGAACACATCCTGGATTCTGGAGAACTCGAGTCTTTGCGGTACCACGATTGCAGTTATCGGGTTTCAACCGTACCGTCTCAGCAGACAGTACGAATATCCCGGCTCAGAAGACAACATAGGATTATCCTTAGGGGCACTGGCGTCCTGGGAATCTTGGGATATACCCACGGTCATGCCAGGCGTCCTCGGGACGGGATGTAGGACATAATTTTCAGAATCCGATATTAGCCCGCCAACTGGCATTCGAGAGCAGGATGTTCGAGATAGGCAGCCATGGACCCGCCTGCACGGTGACTTCTCTTTCTCAAAAAAACGACGCTGTTGAGTACCTTGATGGCCAGACCAATATCCAAACAATCAACTTTTCAGAACAGAGTTACTCGAGCAGCATTCTGAGCCGATAAACACGACCATACATCTAGTTAGGTGCGTGAGTCGTTTCATCATAAACAAAGTGTACCTCTTTTGACATACAGTCTTGACTGGCCGTAGCATAAGTGGTCTCAGGCACTGGTGATCTGGTATGAAGCAAGAACGACCCGCCGTCAGCAAGTGGGAGAACCTTGATGGCCTTCCACTCCAATGGTCGTCAAGGAAGTCCACATCAACTTTCTCGATGGTTACAACTCTCTCTATTTTCTCCAAACGCACTTAACACAACCTCGAACTAGCTCTATCATCTCACTGAACCCCTGTTCAATTCGACAGTCGACCCAGATGATTGACTACGCACGTCTTTGGCAAACACCAACAACCTCACTGCTCCCCAGCTCCGTCTTTCTAGAACAAAGTTTGGAACATTGATCACTGTGCTCTGAGTGGCTCATCTACGGACAATATCCCGCATACGAACGGCACATTCACATTACATCACATCTCCATCCCTGCCTCCCTCCCAACAAAGAGATGAGGCTGACTGCTACTCCGAACTGCGCGGCTCAGGCAAAGCCCGGCATTGATTCCATTTGTCAACTCGAATGTAGTGTGAGCAAGTGATAGAGGTATGTCTTAGCTGACTAAGTTGAGCACTCCCCATAGACCAAAAACTGTTCGTTGTGATGTTGGTCAACAGAAGAGGGATGGGTGCAGTCGAGACCAGACACTATCGTCAAACCCTTGGTGTACGGTCATACGTTCGGTAATTCACCTGAAACGTGCCCATCGAAACATTCCGATCTGATTCTCCCACACATTTGTTTCATTTCATGTTTCTTTACATTAACGTACAGCTAGTTTCAATATCTTACATGGGATATAGGGGTAAGGTGAGAACCCCTGTTTCACCCAGCTACTCTGAGCTAGAGCTACCGGCACTTTGACACAACCAATTGAAAGTTCCGGGATCCACTAGGACTTAAACGGGGTGTTATAGCAAGGGTTCACGTAAGAAAAGAACTGTGTTAAACAGCTGCATCCAGAAAGCTCTACTGTCTCGTACATAACAAATCAGATGAGACTGGACGCTGTTGCCGCCCCAAAAGTACAGCCAACGGCCTCATCAACTCTGTCATGAGCGAGTGAGACTGGTTATTCTTTCCTCTCTGCTCTCGTGGAGAGGTATCACTACCTGGACATTATGCTGTTTTGTTCAAACTTAACTATTTAAGACCCGTATTAACGGCTTGGTTTCTCGCTATCACCAAGGACTGAATATTGAAACCTAGTTACACGAGTTACACTCACCAGTCGAATGTCCCTAGGCGGTAATTGGTATTATCCGCCTCTTGCACGCACATCTCTGACTTCCATAGCGCGCCACCGGGGTTTGAGAAAACGATCTTCGGGATGTTTTTGTAACTATAAAATACATTTCTGGACGATTTCAGCCTGGAACTGATCCATGGATCAGTTTCAAGTCGAAATATAGACGCCAAGGGGTATTTTTCTTCGCTAGAGCATCCTCATTATCCTTTCTCAAACCAAAATATCTTACTTGGGCAAAATCGACTGCTTCGAAAACAATTCCAAAAACATTCCCTAAAATATTTTTTTTGGGGATCGATTCAAGGGAAAAACCGTCATCAAGGTCGTGTTACTGAAGAAAAACGTCCCTAGACGTTTATATTTTAACCTGGAACTGATCCATGGATCAGTTTCAATACAAAATCATACACTTAGCTGGAGAATTTACAGTTACGAGTACATCCCGAGGATCGTTTTCTAAAACCCCCGTGGCGCGCTATGGTTCCTGGTTGATGGTGGTGGTGGTGTATTAGTTAGCCGGACATGATGGATAAAGCACATAGTTTCTTTACATCAGTGTAAGAAAGGGAAGCCAACAACGTGGACTGGAAGAGGCCTACAGGTATCCAACACCATTGCCTGATAAGCATGGGAATACAGAAAGAGATTTCATCTCACTGGCAACGATGCTCACTACGGTAGAGTACAGTTGTTTATGTCCTGGTCTTCTCAACCTTGGAAAGAGCGAGCGTTGACCTAACGAGCGTTGCTAGCCTAGATCGTGCCTTCCTTTCCGGTGAGTGTCCTCAGGGCAGAAACCCCGACAACATTGGAATAACTGAGACCGGAAGGATCGATCCTTAATACCTACACACCTCAATCTTAGATCAGTCTGATATCTCTTACTCCTTCCCTCAATATTTCATTGCTAGAGTACGGTACCACGGCAGTCGGCACGTTGCCTTTCGCTGAATTGCGCTCACAGACGGGAGTGATGGCAAATCTCGACGAGCTATCTCCATAATCAACTAGCCGAATTGTCTCTGCAGCACTTCCATCCCGAGTGCATTCTGGCCTGGCTCATGCCATCCTATGTTTTCATTATCACAAGCATGTCTGTTCACTTTCCAACTTCTCAAGCATACGCTGAACTTCAAACCCCACAGAGCTTGCTCGCTAACTCTAAGGGTAATCGCAACACATCGACATCGCCATAGAACCATCATGGTTGTTACTCTAATTTGAAAAATCCCCCGCTGGCATGGAATCTTCCATATCCCGTCCATTAAGGTTACACAATCGGGACTTCACTCGGTAGCTCTAGCCTAAGCAAGAAATATGCCGCCCAACCCGCGCGTCCAACCTACACGTGCAACGATACAGGAGATCCATCAATGACGATGATGACAGTGGTAGACATCACTACCACCGTATTGCATGGACCTTCACTTTTACTGTTTCGTTCCGGATCATCGATCGATTCCATCTGAATCAAAGCCGTTGATGAGCATGAGCTTAACTCTAAGCGTCAGGTAGATCATTGAACCTGCTGCGGCGGTTGCCTCTGGAACATTGCCTGCTCCTGAGCCGTGAGTCTGTGTCGAAAATTCCAGTTGTTGGTGGTAATGAAGAATTGTATGTAGAGGTATACATACAGAATCATCTGGATCGGAAACGGATGATAACTACGTCACATGGGTAAGATGGCTCAAATGGCAATACGCCACCTGTAATTGTAGTTGTTTGTTGGGACGATCGTTGCGGGGAGTGGAAAATAGGCGTTGGGGGGCGTTGAGAGGCGTGCTGTATACCCTGTTCCTACGGAGGACCGAAGCCAGCCAGCCTCACAAGAAGTGCATATAAAAGTATATTGCGTGTGGCCGGTTGAGCATATGCAAGGGCATTGCGCCGGAGGAATACCCGTTGTGATGATATTGCTTCGTTCACTGTACCCGAGCATGGAGACGGATGAGGGATGTAGGATCGTATCTGTTCACGTAATGGTTTAGGTAAGAAACAATATAGTACTTTAAGAACATGACCAATCGAGTAATCGAAATTTCATGTTCCTGTGGCACCAAAGGCTTTCAATGGAAAAAGGAAGGAGAAAAAAAGAGGCAAGAAGAATGGAGGATTCCAGCTCATCCCAAAGACAAAGCAATCAGCATGTGAACCAAATGCTTCCAGTCAATAGACAAAAAGGGGAATCTCGGAGATAAACAACCACATCAACCGCATCAACCCTGACCCTGCCTGGCTGCTCTATAAATAGTGTTCGATGAACGTTCATAAAAGAGAGAAGCGAATACTACGTTCTGAGTTCTCCCTAACCATGTTAAGGAAAAGCCAAGAGATGAACGAAACATGGGACTGGAACTTCTGGGTTCTGGAACGGATAAAGTCTGCTTCTTAGCGAGACAACCAAAGAAACGAAGCCGAAACCAAACCAAACCACATGGCGAAGCTGCTCGCTTCATATGGTACGTGGGCAGCAGTAGACAGAAAAATTGGCAAATACAGTTGGGATAACTATATCCCCAAGGACGTAAAGCGCATATGAAATGGCGATTTCCGAGGACATGGGAGTTTAGGGGTCTCGAGATCTTCAAGGGAGTCCTGGCCCTGGCCCTTGCCGCGCTGCCGTAGTCCTGGTTCTTCACAAACAATGAATGACAGGGTTCGCGGTCAAGGTGCACCACGCCCCGGTCTGGAAACTCGGGGGTATGCAAATCAAGTCCGTAATTTTCGGGGTAATTTACCGTGTGTTGACTGGTACCAATTGGGGTTGCCGGCGGATCCTGGTCCCTTTCAGATTTGCTTCTTTTGTGTTTTCGGGTTAAGTAACCATTTCTCGCAAGGGATGGCAGTGGCAGAAAGGAAGAATCCCCCCCTGAATCAATGCTTCTGTAGGAGATAATCATAACGAGATGAAAATGAACAGCAAGGATCCAGCACGGTGATAGCTGAAGCTTGCCATGCCTCGTGCTTGAAGACATGTACACTAGCATATCTACTAGGCAAGGTAGTTGCAGGTCCCAGTGATAATGGAGCATTGGTGATCATGATTTGGATAAACCGTGAAGTTTCTGATTGGACGGAGCGTTTCTTGAAGAAGCGATTCTCTGCTTTGGTAGCTTTGGCCTTTGGGCCTGTGATTCTCCAATTCTTCATGCAGCGATTCTCCCATCTGTTGTGTATCTTCGCTGACTGCTCTCTTCTGGGCATGTTCATGTTGTGCTTTCTGGAAAGAGAAGAGGGCGTGCCGATCGCACCAACGCAAACCTGAAACCCGGGATAGGAAGCAAGTAATGGGCAGAGAGTGATGAGCGATCTCGCATCTGCCACGAGATCTCGTGGGGGCTTGACATGTGCTGTGCTGGGATCGACACAGGCGGACGAACGACAGACATCGCCGTTAACCATTCAATTAGATGGTACGCAGTATGCTTTTCATTTGACCATCAGAGAGCTACCTTGCACCTGATTGAGAGAAGTTTTTCAAAGAGGACTGCAGAATAAATCAAATCAGGTGAAGATGACGCAGTGGACTTCCCGAAGGAGATATAGAGATCCCGAACACGCGTCGGAGGCTGTCTGACTGTCAAACCTCCATGCTTGATTCGAGGGCCGAAGCCGGTATACTTACCAGCCAGACGATGTATTGCAGAAACGCCGTCCAAAAAGGCGTTGTCAACCAACCAAAAATGCCAATTCCAAAGCTGTTGTCTAATTGAGGTATCCATTCAGCTGAGGACGTTCAAAGTAAAGAGAGAAAAAAAATACCAAGACGATGTGACTTTCCAAACTTTGGTTCAGCCAATCCACGAGACGGTCGTAACTATCATGCGTTTCTGTGAAGCACGAAGCGCCTCTGCCAGGTTCCTGACATGTGGATTGACATACAAGAAGCGGATATGCCTTGTATGATCAGATGTCGTGGTACGGCTACATAAGATAGTTCCCGTTACAGCTGCATCGTCGTCGATCGTCGAGGACTCGTGCGCTGTCAACAACACCAGAGAAAGAAAAGATAATCCGAGAGACATGGACAGATGGTAGAGATCGCGTAAGAAAGAAAAAGGGGGAAAATATCAGCTGCAGGTTTCTGCCAGAACTGACGACAAAGGGAAGCCAAGGGCGAGGAGGGACGTCGTCTTGGACATCAGGTGGATCACGGACGGGAACTACCCCGGGCTTTTGTGGGTCCTTCTAGACCGGAGCCAAGGGGTGGGGCCCCGGGAAACTTCCCGTCCACCAAGGTAGCGTGCCCCGGCTCGCTCCGAGCAGGCCGCCTGCATGATCTGTCCCTCACCTTTTCAGCAAGGCAACTTGAGCGTCCTTGAGTGGTTGTCAACGAAGACTGGCTCTTAATTACATCTACCAAACAAGAAATCAGATCAATGTACTCAATGCACTTGCAATATATCCAGAGTTATTAATAGTTGAGGAAATGAGACCCTACGAGCCGGCCAACCTGTCAAAACTCGGGTTTTCATACCTGAACCCAAAGGCGTGGAATGCTGATGACGGCATTGAGGGCGTTTTGGAACCGCGCCTACGGTTATACGGATGGTCTGGGATGCATTCTTTCAGCTTCGTATCACCGAGGTATTAGTGCCTTGATCTCTGGCTGCGGTCGTATTTTTCGTTTCGGCATGCTCACTGGGGCGCACATCGTGTTCCGATTAGGGGGTACGAGTGAGGTAAGCCCATGTTGCGCCCGTTGGCCGCTCCCATGCTTTCCTAGGTGTGCCGAAGAGTAGCTTGACTTCGGTCTTTGAGGATATTGAGGCTATCATGACCAGATTCGGTTTCGTTGATCACACCTGTTCTGGTGCCTTACTGTGTAAAGCTGACCGTGAATAAGCACACCGTTCCAAGCGCTGGCGCAGTGTTACCGCACATTTTGAAGAGTAAGATTCCAAACCAACACATTTCCGGTGGTCTGGACGCCTGTCAGCCTAGTCCCAAGTATCTTGTGCGGTAGTGTATAGAAGAACAATGATCTGATACCAAACATTTGATGCCCTGTTTACGAACAGAAATTCTGCTGACTGCTAGGGTTCTCGAATATTCATGTGTAACCCGTGGGTGACTGTACTAGCCAACCTTGCAATTCCGACCCCTCCATCAGCCCCCTTGCTTCTCGAAATCGGGGAAAAGCACAATAAGGGCATTGACGTTGAAGGAATGTTGTGCAACTGTCGAGGCTGCAGCAGTTGCTCGGATGTGATGATGTTTTTTTCCAACTTGACGGCTCCTCGACGTGGCTTTCGCTTCGACCGAAGCACTGGACATGATGTCCAGGCAACCGTGAAGGGAAAGGAGGGCATCTCTTCAAAACTCGCCCCTCTGTCGAGCGGCGGCTGACGGACGATGACAACAATAACTGTGACCGAGGTGAGTTGAAGATGACGGGAGCAAGGCATACCCATACCCAATTCCAACTAGGACAATAGCTGGGCCGCACACAGTATAGCGGCGGGTGAGGCGGAATCTTGAAGAGGCAGCCCCAGGGACACTACTGCATGCACCCTCAGCATCATGCGGTTAGTGTGCTGGGCACGAGCTGGGATATTGCAGAGATGTCAAGGTGTCCATTTCCTGGCGGCGTTGGAGACACAGCCCATGCATGCTCTTTGTGAAGGACGCCGTGAAAAGCCGCAGTTACCGTTGACAACCATCTTGATGCGAGACTTGAATTCCATATCGGGACGCTGGAAAATAAAACCTTGAATCTGCAAAGCACCGGGCCAGGGGGCGGCTGTTGAATGTATCGGGTTCGTGATACCGACCGCAAGGAGAAGGGCCCAGCAAAACAAAAGCCTTGTGCGATGCCCGGTAAGTACAGGCAAACATCTGATGCCTGGCCGGTGAGCGAAGAGGAGTCGAGGATCTGAGATGCCCGCTGCCACTAGATCCTGCGCGGGCGGACGCTGAGGGCGGGGGCTCGACGGGGTACGAAGCACGGGGGCCCGAGGCACGGAGCAGGGGGAGGTCAAACGGCCTGGCCCAAGTCGAGTCGAGAGTCTGGGGTAGTGACGTCCTCGTGGGGACAAAGGGATCCCCGTCCCAGTTGGAGAGCACGCGCCTCGGGCTTATAAAACACGGGTACCAAGAATTAGGGGTCATCAAGGTGATCATGAAGAAGGGATGTGCATAAGTTACGGGATGCATTCATTTCTTGATCGATATTACTTTCGTGTTGCCGAATAGGAGATCTATATGCTCAGTCAGCGGTCCAGATGGTTGTTGAGTGGTCAAAGAATCGTGGGTAGGTTCATGCTGTTTTTACAGACTTCTCAAGCAGCATTTGATGAGAGAAACATTAGGGTCGATTCATGTTTGATGAGGAAGGGATGGGCGGGGAAATCTGGCAGATCTGGCGACATTGCATCTGGACACGGCAGGAGCAAAAAGAACAGCCGGGGGCCAGGCCTGCGACTACCGCTTCGAACAGCAACCGTTGTACTTAACGGGCAGGAGCAAGAAAGAGATAATCCCCATTTGGGAGAATGGGAATGCCTCTATGGCAAGAGCAAACAATGGATCTCTCAGGTATGGCGCAAAGCACCATCACTTGCCTCTAACCACAACCATCATGATTGATCAACCCCACTGCATCTGGTCCGTCCCGTCTCCTGTTCATCCAAAGACGGGCAGTGGACAGGTCGTCCGATAAGATAGAAAAAGATGTCGTTCAATTACTGCCGCCGGTTCTGATCTTTCCACGCGCTGAGGTCAAGCGTTTAATTAACAAAGGGTCATGATCGGGGTTATGCCAGCCGAAACTCTTGGACATTGTAGTGTACATGGTGTGCCAGAGACGAGCGAGTGACATGCCAGCCTGGTAGAGCTGGAAAGGGGCCGAGATGATGCAACGGGACTGGCTGAACAGGTAGAGCCAAGGAGACTATGACGTGCATGGCACTGGACCACAAAGCCGCAAGAGGTACCTGTTTTCCTTACAAGGACACAACGAAGAAGAAAAAAATGCGGATACGTTTTCCTGGCTGGTGCGTCGTTCTGTTTCGTGACTCGATCTTCCGGTAAAAGGAAGGGCCGGTCACTCAAGACAAATTCTGCAAAAAAGTCGCGCGAGTTTTTGTGAATTCGGTATTTTCTGCAAAGCCCTGTTGCCCACTGTTGCCCTGCACTTTGTCTTTCCACTTCTTCGTCGCAGTTCCAGTGTCACAGTGTGTATTTTGCGTGTTTCTTTGGCTTTCTGAGGTCGGATTTGGCTCTGCTCCAGCGGGGGCATGTGGTTGCGCTCTTGTACCGATCGCACTTGTCGCAACAAGGCCGCTGATTGGCTGAGGGGGCTCCAAGAACGAAGCTGGACCAATCCCATGGCGCTTGATGTCCTCCCGTCCGGGGTACCGTAAGGATAGGCGGTCGGTAATCCGCTGTATGCGTAATGAACGGGCACGCTCATTGTGGGCACAACCGGGGACCACCGCACACTCGAATGGGGTCCAAGGACTGCTGGGACCGACCTACGAGACGGCAATATTGAATGGGGGAACGGCGTGAACGGGTTGCCGTCGAAGGAGACCAGCGAATGAGCGAATCAAAGGCGGGAGCGGACCAATGCTGGATGCTCTTTTTTGTTCGAGTTGAGTTTAGCCCCGGCGTCAGTGACTCCATCCAGGTAAAGGGACTGTGTACTGCTACCGTCACTAGCGACCCGGGTGGCACTTGCACTGCGACGGGACTGGAAAGCATGCGAGCGCCCAGTTCCAGTTTCCCACTTCCCGTCGAAACACAGCGACTGTGAACAGGAAGGTACCGACTGCCGTCACCATCCTTTCTTTCGACTCCAGTCCTTCCAGTCTTGAACTCTTCGGTATCTCTTTCTGCACCTCTGACATCCAAGCAGAGCAGGGTCAGATCGCATTGCTTTGACCTCCTTCCCGTCCTGTCGAGATTCAGTGACCAGGTTGACGCTTGACGGTTGACACCACCTATCCGTCACCTGCCGCTCTGCACCTACCTCACTTCACCTCGCACTGCACCCACCACGGCATTGCACATCTGGATTGGAATTTCGTCCAAACCAAGGAGCCGCGCTTCCCTTTCAACTGATCTTCCGCTTCCCGCCCACCACCACAACCACCACCATACAACCACCCACTCAGGTTCTGCGAAGCGAACTGCGAAGCGGTAGAGGCACTTCAAGGCACCTCCTCCTCCACCACTCACGCATTACATTTCCGCACCGCACCGCACCGCACCGCACCGCACCGAGCACCGACATCACCCTTTATTCCACCACTCCGTCACTCGTCGGTGTCGTCTCGTCGTCGTCTTTGCTGCTCTACCTCTCCCACTCACTTATCCTCGACAACGTCGGCGACTGGCTTTCTTCGACCGCCTGCCTGCTTTCGAGATCGATCGCTCGCCCTTCGCCAGCATCAATTTCTTCCCTATTTCCCCCTGTCGACACAAAGACCGCCTGTGGTTGGTTCTGCTCCTCAATCCCGGGCTCACCGGCATTTGTTCTTGGGGGCCCTCAACGCGTCGGCCTGGAACCGTTTCCTCTCGACCATTCCCACCACGCCTTTCTTCACCCTTATTTCTTTTACGCCATTCGAGAGATCTTCCGTCCGAACGACGCCGAGCACCTCCCGAATGTTCTAGCTTTGATACCCTACTTGCGCATATTTGCCTTTACACGCCCACTCTACTCTGCGGTCGCGCCCGAGTGTGCATCTTCGCAGATTCGCTCGGAAATCACGGTCATCGGTCGTTCAGCCTTGACCTTCCCGGCTCGCAACAGCTTGCTGTGATTCACGACTTGTTTCTCGACCTGACGCGCTCGTCGACCGACCTACAATCGTCCCCCGTTCGTCCCCGACCCTCTTTCGACCCCATCCTCCTCTTCTCGATAACCCCGTTCTCGAACCTGTCAGCAACGTGCGAACAGGGTGTTCCCGAGGCGATCGTTTCTAGACCAGGATAAGGGGTTTGGTGTCTGGAACGGACTATCCTGGAGCTCGAAACCAGGTCCCAAGGTTGCCGTTACGAGACTCGCCACAGTGGACGGTTAGTTGTCGTGGGACATTTCAACCTTTAGACAAGGACGTGTGCTTGCAAACTTGAAACTCGTGCTCTGGAAGCGATTTTGAAGTCTGCGCCAAAACATTGACGGCGAGCAATAACGTACCAGGTACCAGTTGGTCGTTGGAAAATAGACGAAGCGTCTCTTTCAAGCGTGCATACTGCGCTTACCAAAAAGTACATAACCTTTAACCGCGTTGCCTTAGTAAACGAGCAAAGCGCATAACGTCTGTACATTTATCAGCGTGCCTTCTACATATCAGAAGCATTGTGCCGACCGCATCCGTTCAACCATCAGATCTGAACCGCAGGCCGGACTTGCACCGAGAGCATATCCCGACCATAACCTTTGATGGACGCCCAGCCAACAGCGGCTGACCTCAAGCATCATTATCAAACGAACCTGTGGACGCGTCTACCCGCCGAACCTGCGCTATCGAAGACGACCTCGATTTACGCTCCAGAGTCCGTCGTTGCATTCTTTCCCTCTCATCTCGAGCTCTTGCCGATTCTGCTCCCGCAACACTTGAGCATCTCTCAGGACAAGCTCCAGTACTATAACAGGCTTGTTTCTTCCAGCCGAGGAGGCGGTAGTGGTCTGAACACCTTACAATTGCCGACTGCGATTTCGTTGACGCAATCTCAGCCTGCCGCGCGGTCGAAGTCATCTTCCAAGGTGTCGACCAAGGACGGCTTGCAGGGGAAGCTCAGCGTCCTGAGCTGTCATGGGAATAGGCCAGTCAAGCACACAGAAAACGCCGAACGCGTGCTTATAACATCCGCAAAGGACATGTCAGTCAAGATGTCGGGAAAGAAACAACCAGATCAGAACGGTCCGCACGGCCTACCTGCCCGACCGCCGCTCCCAACCGACCAGATGAATCACCTTCCAGCTACGGTAACCAGCTCAGTACCGTCCACGCCTCATCAACATGCTAGGAAATTCTCGTTTGAGTCCCGTGATCCATCCCCTGGCGCCACACAAAACCATTCGCCCCGTTCTGCATATTCGGAGACAAATGGTAATGTGCCATCACTTCGGCCGTTGCCTCCCAGGTTAGGGGGCTGTCGCTTCGAGACCGCCATTCCATTCTCTAGACGACGAATGCCATACAGTATCGGAGCGGATAGACTGGATCCGGTTGATCCCGACAAGATTAAGAGCAGGCTATCAGAGGACCATGAGGCGAAACTCACAACGACCCTGCGCGAACTCTATGACAGTCTAATACCCACTCCAGAGGTGGAGCGTAAGAGGAAAAAGCTGGTACAAAAGCTGGAGAAGATACTAAACGATGAGTGGCCTGGACACGATATTCAAGTACACCTTTTCGGGTCTTCGGGCAATCTGCTGTGTTCTGACGACTCTGACGGTTGGTCCACCTTTCCGTACTATGCGGCTGAGATTCAAGTGTTGACGTTTGGCAGTGGATATATGCATCACAACTCCATGGAAAGAATTGGAGAGCGTCTGCATGATCGCTGAGTTACTTCATAAACGTATGTTTTTTCTCTTTGAAACAGCGAGTCTGTGGCTCAAGTACTGATTCAGTCCTTACAGATGGCATGGAGAAGGTCGTTTGTGTCTCGTCAGCAAAGGTACCAATTGTCAAGATATGGGATCCCGAGCTCCAACTAGCATGTGATATGAATGTCAACAATACACTGGCACTGGAGAATACCAGGATGGTGCGTACGTACGTCGAAATTGACGAACGCGTGCGGCCTTTGGCCATGATCATCAAGTATTGGACAAGGAGGAGGATAATAAATGATGCAGGTCAGTCGCCCTGTGTCCGTTCTTCGCCATGCATTCGCTTACTCTTTCACAGCATTTGGTGGCACATTAAGCTCGTATACATGGATATGCTTGACTATTGCATTTCTACAATTACGGGACCCTCCAGTTCTCCCAGCACTTCACCAAAAAGACAGCCTAAAGCTTCTTAGGCCAGATGGGACGAAGAGCGATTTTGCTGATGACATCGACAAGTTGCGTGGTTTTGGGGACAAGAACAAGGACAGCCTAGCGGCTCTTCTCTTCAGCTTCTTCCGATTCTACGCACACGAGTTCGATTACGACAAGTATGCATTGTCAATACGAACCGGCAAGCTACTGAGTAAAGTTGAGAAACGCTGGCATATTGGTGTTAACAATATGCTCTGCGTGGAGGAGCCGTTCAACACCATGCGCAATCTTGGGAATACAGCTGACGACACGTCTTTCCGGGGTCTCCACATGGAGCTACGTCGGGCATTCGAACTGATTGCCGACGGCAAATTCGAGGAATGCTGTGAGCAATACGTCTTCCCAAAGGAGGAGGAAAGGACTATCTTCCAGAAACCAGCCAGTACATCAAGGCCAATCTTGGTTAGAAGCTCTTCGCAGACGCACTCAAGTCGAAACCCTCGGAATGGCGGCTTTCGAAACGCTCGACAATACAATCGGAACGGAAACGCCGGTCGCCGGGGCTCATCGAGTGTGACACACGATCCTAATTCAACTTATGTGCAGGCCGGAATTCCAGGGCAGATGGCTGCTCCTGAGTTTCTGCAGTGGTATCACCAGCACGGGATACCTCCCGAGGTTTACGCATCCCAGCTCAGCGCATTGACTCAACAGCAACAGCAGCACCAGCAGCAACAAGATAGTATCCGATATCAGTTGTTCGCGCACTCACAGCAGATAAATCAACAGCAGTTGCTCGCCCATGCTAATAGGACGAGGGCAGGCGGCTCACAGAACACCGATAGGTCTCGGACGAACTCTTTTGACAATCTCCCGACGAGTCCTCCAATACGGCCTGAGCAACTACTCTACGGATACGCATTCCCGTTGCAGAACCCCGCCTATTTCCATCCGGCACTACAGACGTATCCGTCCTCCCCTGTGACGGCAGCTGCAACAGCTGGTGGAGGGTCCGAGTATAGGCGAAGCCTCCATCGAAATGCTGCGGCTAGTGAGGCCGGTGCTTCTGCTGGTAGCGGTGCGCTCAGGTCGCAATCCCAACCAGCATCGAGGACCCCGACGGCCTCTACTCAGAACATGACGGGTTATCTAGGGACGAGTCAGCCTTCAGTTGGAATTCCTATCCCATTCCCGCGAATGGCAATGCCACACTACGTGCCAGACGAAGCGATAGATTCGGATATCGATCTTGCGTCAGCCAACAGTGTGACCGATTCGCCGCCTGAGGATGATGGTTCGCGCTACAACCATTATTTCATGCATGGAGGCTCCAGCCCCGTCGCGAATGGTACTCGCGGCATCATACCCTCCCTTGGTGAACTGACGCTCGACAATGAGACTCGCCACCGATTGTCGAGTGACCAGCTGCCTCAGTCGGTCCTTGACAGAAGAATGAAGCGCACCTCACGGTCTCCCTCGCCTCTAGGCCACAGCAGGACCCCATCAGTTGGGAATAGTTCTGCGCCGTCGGCGCCCGTTCCGCAAACCAATGGCAAGCTCGCTCCCAGCCGTGGGCCTCTGGTTGTCAACGGCTCGATGGGCAAAACCAAACCTGCTTCCAGTGTCCCTCGTCAACCACCACCCATCGCAGAGCCTCCGGTACCGGAAGATGCGACTTATGAGAATCCTCTCTACATCCACCAAGGGTTCTACAATGGGGGGTGGACCGAGCCGACCAACTTCCACTTACCCACTGCCACTGGGCACAACCCTGCTCAGTTCCCGGACCGGCCGGTAATTGTAAATAGTACTACAGCTACCCGGTCTCCAGCCTCGTCCAAGAACATGGGGGACGCATCATTCCAGCAGCGCATCGCAATGGCCAACAGTTTCCATCCTGGCATTCCATACGCGCCAATGACTAGCGATACCACTGCGTCGCCTGGACTGTCTCCTCCGAATGGTGATCGTATGAGATCAATAGCTCGTCAACAGCAGAACGGGATAGCGCCCCTTGACCTTGCTGCTGGCAGCTTTGGCGTCTCTCAAGATTTGCAGCATCTTTCACCGGTTTATGAGGCGCGAACACCATCGCCCACCCTCATGCGAAAGTATGAATCCTCGCTAGCTGTTTCCACGCCAACTCCTGAGCCTACAAACGGGTCCCGTTCAGAACGTTCAGATAACTGGAGATCAGGACAGAAGACGTCGCCGGTGAAATCCCCGCCAGCAGGTCCTGCAGCAAAACCTGACTCTGTAACCCGCTCACCGGTTCTGGATCAGCGAAGTAATGGCACTTCCAGGGGCAATGGACACTTGCGGAATGGGAACAAGGGTCAGAGTGAGGGGTTTAGTGACTGGCAAAAGTCTAAGCCTCGGAAGAAGGGCATGGCTGATTTGAAACATGCCGCGAGTACTTTCGCCCAGAGCGAGCAGTTACCCAAAAATGACGGGGACCGAAGAGGCGGTTGATCAATCAACGTGCGCGGCATAATGAACCGGGGATGATCCTCAGTTCCATTTTGTCGGACGAAAAACTAGCCGCGTGTTGCATCCGAGCACTCGAAATCGGGGACGATGGCTTTCTTGGATACGTATCCTTGTCTGGCTTCGTCCATCGGAAGTTTAGGCCCTATATTGGACATCTAGTTCAGGATTATAAGCATAAGCTCGGATGGCACATGCTGCTTGGTTGAAGATGGACCTGCTTGTCATTTCCATGTTGATGCTGCTCAACGACTAAGCTCAATTATGGAGGGTCTTATGGTGGTCACCGCTCTGATCACCCTTCGGACTCCACAACATCACTGGAGACTGGTCAAGCTCTTCCAACGGGCAGTTGTCTTCCACGGACGATTCATTTATCTGCAGTCTTCCAAACTGGCGGATACATCATCATAAAGCGTCTTTATTTCATTTTATAAAAGCGAAACGACTGGGCTGAATCATTTACAGTCCTAGGACGGACCGGTGAACTTGGTCCGGATGAAAAGAGGGGGAACTGTGAGGGTTCTGTTCGGCCTTGCTTGGCCCTTATTAATGTCATTCCTGTCATCGTTGGTATCGGTTGGCTTAGGCCATATACACTGCATTTCACACATTCGAACGCATTTACAGAGGAGCGTCTCTCTTAAACATGGCGGGCAGGCGGAAAGCTTAAAGGTTATAGCACAGGGTTCAAAACTTCATTTGGGATCATGCTGTGGCTTCTTTGTTTGTTTGTCGACGCATCATTGACCGGCCTGAATGATATCATTGCTTCATCTGGAGGTTTTTGTTCTTCCCTTCCGTTGCTCTACATCATCTCTCCCTCTCTTCTCTCTTCCTCGGAAAGTTTCATTTATTTTGCCGCAAAACCCACCCCTCGCGTTGAGGGGCTTCCTGCCCGTTATTTTTAGGGACCTACTTCCGGTGGGAATGTTGACTGCATCCGAATGGCGCCTCGTCTCTCTGAGACCAGACCGATTCTGAAGCCCGGCCTCGCTAGCACCGCTTCAGACTTCATATAGGATGCTGTTAGCAGTTCACCATTCGGAACATGGGAAGCAGGGAAAAGAAGGGAGACGTTGCTTGCAAACGGAAAGAAGCGAACAGAAAAAAAGGGGATGTTGAGCACGCATGGGAAGAAGGAAGGGAGGAATATAGCAAGTTTTCGGGTTATTTTCATTGTCTGTTTTGCTTCGCACGCTTGTTTGGTTTCACATTTGATACCAGAGTATATTAGAAGCGAACGACAAAGTTCGACACACAAAGCTTGATTAGAACATGGAAAGGGAGTGTGGAAATGGGTGTGTGGTTTTCATTTGACTTAAAGAAAGGGATGATTGATTGAATTGATATAAGCAAATCTGGGGAAGGGAATGGGTTTGGTTCATTGGGTTATACTGGTCTGGTTTCTGGCTTCGGTTTCTGGGTCAATGCAATGCGAACATGTAAAAAGAATAAAGAAGAAGACGATGACGAAGAAGCAGAAGATAAAAGTAGTCAAAAAGCAAATATAAAAAACGAAAGAAAAAAATGGTAAAAAAAGATCTAGATTTCCATCTCTCTGTCCTGTCTTGGGGTATGTGATTTGAAAGTTGATCACGGACTCGAACAAAAGAACCATGAACAACGCAAAACAAACCAGAGACAGGAGCCACTCAAAGATAAAACGTCAGGACTAACCTCGTGATCTTGCGATCTACACATCAACAACCCAAAACCACCCTGCGCCACAGATAAGATGGGCGACTCGAGACTTGACGAGTACACCGTCATGAATGATACCAGATTCTTCCACTAGAGAGTTCCTCGGACACCACCGGGCAATCATCAAGAATACATACAATTTGGATCTAGGAAGTGCGAGAAATCTCGCGAAACTTCAAAAGAGGTAACGAAACTAGATACTTACTTGTGTAGTGACGAGAATTAAGTCATGAAAAATATGAAGATATTAAGGAGGTTACATATCTTTTGTTTCCGGGACCAAATACGACAACCGCCACAGGCTGTGACGTTGGCTATGTATGTATCATAGTGCGCAAAATCCGAGTTTGGTCATTCTCCATCTCTTGGTGGTTTCTTGGCCCTGAGGGAAGAATCCCTTTCGAGGCGATTGGCATTACTGTTCCACAAGCTCCAATAAAGTGAGAGTTCAAAGGGACTCTTGGTCGTCAAAGGTGTCTTGTCTTGGTGATAGCAGGCCACGAGTCCCGGCGCAAGACATCCTTCAGAAGCTTCATCCGCTGGGGTCCATTGTGCACACATCCTGGTCCAGTGATAGCGATGATGGACTTGTGTTTCGAAAAGACAGGACGAAGGGCACTCGAGACTGTGTGGACCGTCGTGGACCGTTGTAAAGCTATATTATTAAGAATAAATTCACGATGTAGAGACATGAGAGGAGCACAGCTCCATTAAGGTATTATATTAGGTCGATGAACTGATCGGCGCCTATGAACCCATGGTAACGTGACTGTAAAGTACTTTAGCAAACCCCCTGTGATGTTCCATTCCATGATTGTCTTTCATCAAGGCCTTTTTGTTCTGTTATCCTCCTTGTTCTGGGATCCTTCTTGTTTGTGGACTTGGTATCCCTGTTCCTTAGGCAAGAAAAATGAATGGCGTATGCAATAGAAAACGCATGTGGAAAAAATAAGAAGAGAGGACAACGCTCGCTCCGGAAACTCCTAACGCCACCCACATATACCTGAGCACATACGACCAGAAAACTAAAAGCCTGGTCGTACTCTCTCTCTCGTCACTTCAAACGACCCAGTAAACATCCACCTGGATGCGCTTGATGTAATTGGCCCAGCCTCCGAATCTCGCCTTGGCCCAGACCGTGATCACATCACCGAGCTTCAAGTCCCTCACGAACTTTCCGTCGCCCGTCGCCTGGCCGCGGCCCACTTTGGGCAAGGGGTTTTCAATCAGGCCCTCCTCACAACCATAGCCGCTGTCGAAAAGGTCAGCGCTCGACATGTCGTCGGTCCACTTCCACTCCACTTCGTATTGGTGGTATTGTGCATTAGCCACCTCGTTGCACTGAATCATGGTTTCCTGATCGGGGAGTAGTGGAAAGTCGAAAGTGTGCGTTCCCTGCACATGGCGCTCTCTGTCATCCTCGGGATTAACCTCGCGCACTTTTGGAATGAGAGTGGAGAGGGTCTGAGGATCAAAGGTCGGCTTGTCAATGTCGGCGCTGGTCTGGATGCAACGCTCGAGGCCGATATCGAACCAGGTATAAGAGTTCTTGTAGGTCCGGCGGGTACGCGGCTCGCCGCCCCAGCCTTGGTCGTGGGAGACGATGGTGAATTTGATCTTGCGGCATGGGTGACTGAGGGTGGGCGATATGCGGGACTGGTAGGTGTCGACGGGGAACTCTTTGGGCTCGCGAGGAATCGGCTCGAGTGGGACTTCGCGATTGCGGTCACTTTTGAAGAACGAGGAAGGCGGCTTGACGAAACCGAGAGGAAGGGTACGCAGCTGTTTGTCGTGAATGGGCAGGTTAGTATAATGGAGAGGCCCAACAGCACGGGGCATCAAAGCTTACCAAGAAGACGTTCTCCGAGCTGGGGTCTCCTGCGTTAACAACCCTTTGTGTGTCGGGCCAATTACTGTAGTCAATGACGGTCGATGTATGGGGCCAGTACTCGGCGTAATCGATGATACTGTTAATAATCTCGGGTGGCAGTCGAACAGCCTTTTCCAGCATCGCCCTAACCATGATTACCTCCATGGCGGTGGGCTGGTAAGGGTTCGCAGAGCGGTCGATGTCATCTTGGTCTTGGGGTGCGGGTGATCCCGCACTCAGCGGGTTGACCATATTCAGAGTGAGTGATTTGAATATGGAGGACAGAAAGTCCATTGGCACGAAGGGGTCTGGATTAGATCTTCGATGAGTGTTCGGGGCTGCTGACTATTTAACCTTCCCGGAAACCTCGAATGCGATAAGAAGGACTGCAAAGTGCCGGAGCAGAATAATAAAATTAAATAGGCAGCAAGTGAAGATACGATGAAAAGACTAGGAGTGCGGTCGTGAATGTCCAACCTGGGGATAGACAGTGAATGGAAGCCTAGGCCAAGACTGATGGGTCGTCAAGGTTCTGGAACCTGAAGAGTGAAGGGTTGTTGTTGGTCGACGGAGTGGTGCCATTGGAACATATGATGCGTGAAGTTGTTGTAGCAGCTGGACGGTCATGGTGCCGTGGGGCAAAGCGTAGTTGCACCAGTGACATCACCCGTCGTACCCCGCAGTGTGCCGTCTTGGGGCACATCGGCGCCAGGCAGGCGTGACAGGGGGCTTCCCTTCCGGCTGGCCTCCGGATGGTCGCAGTGCGGTGGATTCACAGGGTCCGGCAACCACTCTGAACACACCCCAGGGGTGCATAACGCGCAACATCCCGCGCAGCACGTGAAATGACGACTTGTGTTAGCGCCGTCGAGATTTCTCAGAACACTGCAACAATGTCCCGAAACCCGATCGTGATGAAGGCTGAATGGGGTTAATGACGGCCTGTGATTTGCCGCAACCTCTTTATGATTCCCCGGATTCGACGGCATCCAATTCGGTTTCGTCTTGGGCCCCGAACTGGGCAACTGGGATTACCAAGCTCCATTTCCTCCCCACCATGAGCTCCGGGTTCGCAGTACTGTAGCGTGCCGACTCAATTCCGCGTTTTCCCCTAACAAGGTAAATTACCAACACCATCCATCATCACGCTTTGCGCTATAACATCTGTTCCTGTTTGTGCTTGTGCCTGTCGACGGTAGCAAGATCTTGAACACAACCTCCAGGACAGATCAACCCCATGCGGTCACAGAAACAGATCGCCGCGTCACTGCGGAGGGCTTCGGTAGCCCTGTCTCACGCATCCTCCAACCCCGCAACATCACAGTCATCCAGAACTGCTGCGGTAGCTGGACTGCGGTTATCCCGAGCTCAACCACAACAGCAACAGCAACGATGCCTACACGAACAGGCGCCCCGGCGCAGCGGCGCTTCCAACCCCGCCATGGCCTTCCCTTGCCTTGACGCCCTCGAAACCCGGTCAGAAATCCTCAAGAAGCGCTCCGACTCGAGCGGCCCCGAGCCATCTTATGTTGCCGGTGCCACCCAGACCTTCCATTGCGACGAACCCCTACTGCTCGACTGGGGTGGCCTGCTCCCCGAGTTCGACATCGCTTACGAGTCGTGGGGCGAGATGAACGCCGACAAGTCCAACATTATCCTGCTACACACGGGTCTTTCAGCTTCGTCCCATGCCCACTCTACGCCAGCCAACCCCCAGCCCGGATGGTGGGAGAAGTTCATCGGTCCCGGCCTCGCCCTCGACACGGATAAATATCACATCATTTGCACAAACGTTATTGGCGGCTGCTACGGCTCGACCGGACCGAGTAGTATCGACCCGGCCGATGGGCAGCGGTATGCCACCAGGTTTCCCATACTGACGCTGGAGGATATGGTACGGGCACAGTTCCGTCTGTTGGACAACCTGGGGGTCAACAAGCTGTACGCCAGTGTGGGATCCAGTATGGGCGGCATGCAATCGCTTGCTGCCGGCGTGCTATTCCCCGAGCGTGTTGGCCGGATCGTCTCCATCAGCGGCTGCGCCCGGAGTCACCCTTACAGCATTGCGATGCGGCACACGCAGCGACAAGTTCTCATGATGGACCCCAACTGGAACCGAGGGTTCTACTATGACAACGTCCCTCCACACGCTGGCATGAAGCTGGCGCGCGAGATCGCGACTGTGACGTATCGGTCGGGTCCCGAGTGGGAGCTGAGGTTCGGCCGTAGGAGGGCGGATCCCAGCAAGCCACCCGCTCTTTGCCCCGATTTCCTCATTGAGACCTATCTGGACCACGCGGGAGAGAAGTTCTGCCTGACATACGACCCCAATAGTTTGTTATACGTCAGCAAGGCCATGGATCTGTTTGACTTGGGTCATGCGTGCCACAAGGCTGCGGCTACCAGACGGGCTGAGCGGTTAGAGTCGCTCCATAAGGGGGTCTACGCATCAACTGAGAATGTGTCCTGCAGCCTGACGCTGCCGGACAAGCCCTACGAGGAGCAACCTGAGTCGGAGGGCTCCGCAGAAATTGACACCAAGCTGGCCGCACAGTCAGACTCTTCAAAGCCACCCGAGGATTTGATCAAGGGCTTGTCTGCCCTGCGGGACCACCCGGCGCTGGTCATGGGCGTGGCCAGCGATATCCTGTTCCCAGCATGGCAACAGCGCGAGATCGCTGATGCGCTGAGGTTGACGGGGAATCGGAACGTGGCGCACTACGAGTTGAGTGAAGAGCAAAGCATGTTTGGCCACGACACGTTTTTGTTGGACGTCAAGAATGTCGGAGGGGCTATCAAGAACTTTTTGCAATAAATCAAAGAGGGGGAAGCTGTATAATACCACAGATTTCCGTCGAAGATAGGAGCAAGCTACAGTAATCGAAGCGGACGAAACGGGAATCCAGACCCTGAGCTATACCATACGCAAGCACATCCATCTTTCCTTCCCGGTCGACTGCCTGATATGTCATGAACCCCAAAACATGGACCTCCAAACGTAAACAATGGATGTATGATCAGTAATCATTTATAGACAAGTGAGGTGTCCCAGTAAGCTGCAAAGCCATCAGTGTAACCGTACTCGTCCACAACGAAACTAGGTTCGATTCGTCAGACATTACGACTCAAGGATCACCGAAATTACACCACCGGTGCTCGGGGATAAGAGCATCATACCCAAGAAGAGCAAATGATAACCGGATTTTACTCTCTTCACTCCTCCAATCTCGTCATGAACATGCCATGAAGCCATTCACGAACGGATGTCCGCGGACATCATTCCCTCTTGTATATTATTCTGGACTCTCAGAACCCCGTGTCTGAACAACATACAAACACATCTCCCAAGATAATGTCAACCAACCGCTTTAACTCGCTGCACCTCAGCTCACCGGACTCTAACCCACGGAAATGGCCCCAACAACCTACTAAAAGCTCCTCAACAAGCACGTCCTCATAATCGGAGGTTCTTCCGGCCTAGGCGCCGGCGTCGCCGAAGCAACTCTGGCATCCGGAGCCTTCGTAACCATCGCCTCCTTCTCTCAATTCAAAATCGACATCACCATCGCCCATCTCCGCGAACTTTACCCAGAGTTTGGGTCCAAAATCCAGGGTATTGCAGTCGACTTCTCTGCTCAGCCCCCTACCGCCGGCAACGACAACACCACAACCGAGACAGAATCCGAGAAAGACCCCAACACAGCCCTCGAAAACTCCACCACCTCTTCCTAGCCGCACCCACTTTACATCATGGAAACCCCAAAATCAACCACGTAATTCTCACAGCCGCCGACCCACTCTCCATCTACCCTCTCTCCTCCTCCTCCCTCCTCACCCCCTCCACGATTTTTGCGGCATCCCACTTCCGCCTCATCCGCCCCCTCCTCCTCGCCAAAGTCTCCCTCCAGCACCTCCCCCCCTCCCCATTCTCTTCCCTGACCCTAACCTCGGGAACCCTAGCCGAAAAACCCTCACCGGGCTGTTCACTAACCAGTTACTTCGCCGGCGGGTGGATAAGCTTAACCAAAGCGCTGGTGCTGGAGATGGCTCCCGTGCGGGTGAATGTGGTTAGGGCCGGGGCGGTGGATACCCCGTTGTGGAAGGAGAGCTTTGGGGGGGAGGAGGGGGAGGGGAAGGTGGAGGAGATGATGAGGGGGGTGAGAAACAAGGCGTTGACGGGGAGGGAGGGGAGGGTGGAAGATGTGGTGGAGGGGTTTTTGTGGTTGGTGAGGGATGGGAATGCGACGGGGGCTGTGGCGGGGAGTGATGGGGGGGGTTTTGGTTGTTTAGTGTTGTTGAATGACGGAGCGAGAGGGAAAGGGAACGAGGGAAGGGAAGGGAAGGGAAGGGGGTGGTGGTGAGGGCATGTTGCGCGACCAGAGCTGGGAGGCTGAAAACTGGAAGTTGGGCTCGGAAATTGAGGGGATGTCACCGCCACCTGCGGCGTGGACGTGAATGTGAATGTCGTGCAAGGTTCGGTGGCTTTCGAATCGAGAAGCAGGCTTCCTTCCATATTCTTCTCGCCGCTTGGCGTGCAGAATCACTAATGTCCCCATGGGGAATGTTTTTGAAGCCGTCGTGATCTTCAGGGGCCACCCGTATCCAGGCTGAGCCAGGGCAACGAGCGGCCGCCTGTGGAGAAAATCCCCGGGTTTAATGTCTTCCAAAGGGCGTTGTAACGCTGTGCCAGCAAAGGACAGCGAAGTTTGCCCCTCCATCGGTTCCTCGGCACACTGTATTTTGTAGTATATAAAGGCATCATAGAAATTGGAAGCGTGAGTGAAAAACGAAGTTATGATCACCAACCTTGATATCCAGTGAAAGAGAAATTGGAGGTTCAACAGCAACCGGCAAGTCAACATGGTCAGTGTGAATACCTATATATCCCTTCAAATGATAGCGCGGACTGAGCACTAACACTCCCACAGGGCAGCACCGCCGCGCGAACATACTTGGCTTTTCACCACAATGCCAAGCTCTACAAGCTCTCAACCGTGGTCTCGGCGATAAGGCCCTTTTCGGCCCTCGAAGAAGCCAACAAGCTTCTTTTCAAGCAAGGCACAGACGATGACTTCGCCGTCGTGACCGAGAAGACCATCTTCCACCCTCAAGGAGGCGGCCAACCATCCGATGAAGGCGTCATGACCAAGGGAGATGACAGTGTCTTTCGCGTTAGCATGGTCCGCATGGACGCCGTGAACGACGGGCAAGTCCTCCACTTCGGCCGCTTCGATTCTTCCTCTCCCAGCAAATTCCAAGTCGGGGACACAGTCGAACAATCCATCGACGTCGACAAGCGTCTCTTGTACTCACGCCTCCACACCGCGGGTCACGTCCTAGGCGCCGCAGTCCGGCACTTGCTCGATAAGGAAATTCCCGGGTTCGACGAGCTGAAGGCGTCGCACTTCCCCGACTCGGCGTCGTGCGAGTTTCATGGATCGATCGAGGGAAAATGGAAGGAGCCGATCCAACAGAAGGTGGATGAGTACATTGACAAGGCGATGCCGGTTGAGGTGGATTTCTGGGATGAGGAGGATTTCAGGAAGAACGGGCTGGAGAGGCTTATTCCCGACAGGAGCTTGGCGCCGCCGGGGGAGAAGTTCAGGGTGGTCAAGATTGTGGGCGCCGAGGTGTATCCGTGCGGCGGGACGCATGTTGATACCACGGATTTGTGCGGGAAGACGACGGTGAAGAAGATTTCGAGGAGTAAGGGGACATCGAGGGTGTCTTATGCTCTTACATAGGTCATCGTCTTGAGTAGTTGGAGGAAGTCCATCAACAAAACATTTTTGAGAATGGTTTCCCAGGTGTAGCGTGTTTTCACGTGACAGTCTTGTTTGCATCTCGCAGATAGGAAGGGCGCACATAAGCAAGGCTCTTTCATCAGAGTTGTCTTCATGGAGTGTAAAGGGCCATAGTGGAAAGATTCATTGTCGGGTCTGTAGCCAAAGAGGTGATGAATGATGGACTTTCGACTTTCAAGTTGAATGAGGAGCTGGAAACATAAAGCAAACAGCAGTGCCCTGCCGAAAAGCCAAGGTACAGTTGGTAAAATGTGGGTCAGCCTGTACAATTAATGCACAGCCCATTCGTGAACTGTGGGCAAAATACTGTAGCCACCGTCGCGACATTTTTCAACTGAAAATGGCAAGTGGGAAACCTCCAAAGGACGTGACTGCCCAACTTCAATCATGTTTACGGAAATTGCATGACGAGAAAATTCTTTCGCTGTCACCATAGCTCCCGTCTCTTCCCTTTCCTTCCCCAGTGTAGGAATCCGTCGCATTCCATCTTCATCATTTTATTTGCAGTTGATTGATCTACCCTATGGCATGCCGAGTTATAGACGCCCATCACGATGTTTACCCGGCTCTTGAGAACGCGAGCACCCTATCTCCGCTTTTAGGCACCAGCATTTCAGAGCCTCGTCGTTCCAGATTGGGACAACCAAAATGACCTCAAAACGACGTCGGCGCCATTTTAGCCACCCCAGTGCCCAGGCTGAGCCTTCGGGCGACTCAGGCATCATTTTATGCACTTCGAAGAGCCCGAGGGCTGGTCCTCGACACCACCCCCAGATTATACGATGCAACCTGAAGATTACTCAACAACTAAGCGAATGGTCGATTAAGCTCCTTCGGATATTCAGCCGCACAAGGCTGGCTCAGAATGAACTTTAATATAATGACCCCTCTCCCGGCGTGACGGCCACTTCCTATCTCCCATAGACAGTCTTTTGCCAATTTCTGATGCTCATCAGGGGCGCATGGACTGACCATCACCTCTCTCGCCATGTCGCTCAATCGCTCGGCCACCCAGAAAGCTCTCGGCCAGTCTGTACGCCGCACTCCTACCCAGAAAGCTCGAGATGTCTCTGCTAGGAAAGCAAAAGGCTACGACAATGTCTCACAGGGCATTAAGCAGCTCTACCCACCCGAAAATGATAATGCCCCTGACGATTCCGACATTGATATCGTCCTAGTTCCAGGTCTAGGTGCTCACCCCGAGAAGAGCTGGGAGTCTGGAAATGAAAAGTACAAGTTCAACTGGGCTACCGACAAAGATGGCGGCATCATCAAGGATTTCCCCAAGGCTAGAATCCTACTCTACATGTACGAATCGGCCTGGGTTGGTGACTTAAAGGTCAAGCAATTCATGAATAACATTGCCCATTACCTTTTGACATCCTTGAAAACCAAGAGAAAGGTTAGTGCTCACTCTTGCTCTCTCCCAGTCCTCCACTAACAGCCTAACTCCCTTCCACAGCACTGCAGAAACCGGCCCATTGTGTTTATCGGACACAGCATGGGAGGCCTGGTCATCGCAAAGGCAGTAGCTTATGCTGACACGCGCCGCGAGCTGTACCCCGTCATGTTTGAAGCTATTTCCGCCGCCATCTTTTTCGGAACCCCTTTCAAGGGTGCTGCTATTGCTTCTACCGCCGTCATGTTCTCCCGCCTCGCCGAGAAGAGTCATAGCTTTGGTGCAGTAGCCTCCAAGCTGTTGGAAGACATGACCCCGGGAAACAGTTATCTCAAGTCTATCCGAGAAGAGTTTGCCACCCTGATCACCAAGCTCACTCCCAAGATCCACGTCTTCTGCTTTTACGAAGAGCAACCGACCAACTTCGCCGAAATGGCACACCTGCCCAAATTTGCCAACATCGTCTTTCCCAAGGAATACAAAGACTTTGTCACCGAAGAGTCAGCAACGCTTGATGGCTACGACAAACTAGGCCTAGCGCGCGACCATCGCAACTTGGTCAAATTCAATGGGCCAAAGGACGAAATATGGTCACAGGCCGTTCGTGAAAAGCTCAAGACTGCCATTAGCGGTGCATCCCTCACGGCCAAGAATCGCGTTGCTTCGGCCCGTGGCTTGGACTTGACAGCACTTAAAGGCATTCTCGACGCTCTGGAGGGTGCACCGGTGCACCGTAAGAGGAGGGATTTGGGAAGGGCTGTGTCTGGATCTACTTGGATAACTAGCATCCCCGAGTATGCAGAATGGGTTAACATCATCAAGACACAAACCGCTGATCAAGAGGCGTCCAAGAGCGAATCGCGTGTAGACTGCTTGTGGGTTCGAGGCCCAGAGGGAAGAGGAAAGACAGGCGCGACGCTGGCCGTACTCAATGACATTGAAACCCTCCAGGAAAAGCACGGAAATTCTGGCCAAGACGGTATTCTTCTGGCATACTTCTTCTGCGAACCCGTCGCGGACTACTCCACAGCTGAAGATGTGCTCAAATGTCTTCTGTGCCAGCTCATCAACCAGCAGAATGCACTCGCTGCTCACGCAAGCGTCTTTGCCAAGAAAAATTCCAAAGACAATTCGTCCAAGCCCCAAACTCAATCCCACGCGACGGTCGATAACTTGTGGCAGTGTCTGCTCAACATGCTTTCCGATGAGTTCGCAGGCCGCCGAATCTACATCGTCATCAACAACCTTCATGTTCTGCAACCTGAGTCTGAATCGACCATAAAGCTGATGCACTACCTCAATGCCGAACTTTCAACCCGGAGGCTCGTCGAAGATGAGGGCGAAGGCTACCCTGTTTCCACGCGGTGGTTTCTCACAAGCAGGGAGTTTCAGACTATTGGACAAGCCTTAACAACTCCATGTGTCCGGCTGGTAAACCTTCGAGATGTGAAATACGTGAACGAGGTTCAAAAAGATCTACAACTACATGCCAAGGGCAAGATCAAGGATCTCGAAAAGCAGAAAAAGTACAACAAGGCGCTGGCTTACTACGCCAGTAGTCTGATTGGTAGGCGGGCAACCAACATGCATTGGATTGATCTCACCTGTGTCCAGCTTGCAGAGCTTCCTGAAACAGAAAGCCACGTCAAGATTCGCTTTATTCTCGAGACCACACCCAAAGACCTCAGCGACCTACTAAAAGACAGGTGGAACGAAATCTTCAGCTCCAATGGAGAAGCCGGTGAAAGAATCAAGGAGCTGCTACGAACTCTACTCTTGACATTTGAAGATCCGACTGAGGAAGAACTTGCTATACTTGCAGGGCTGTCATTGGCGGAAGTTCACAGCCTGGTTGAGAAATGCAAGCCATTCTTATCAGTTGTGAAGCAGACCGTGACTTTTATGAATGCGGCCGTGAAGATGAAGCAGACCGTGACTTTTATGAATGCGGCCGTGAAGAAGCATCTTGAGGACAACAAGTCACTGCTCCTGGGAATGGATCAAGATGAGATTGAGTGGCAGCACGGTATCCTTGCTCTCCGATCCCTTACACATTTGAAGGAAGCCTTTGACTTCCCCGAACGGGTGGTTGTTGCTGCTGAAAATGGATTCGTAACAGACCGTGTCGCAGGAGACGGGACTCACGAGCAGGATGGAGAAGGAAATAGTGTGGATGGAAGCGATGACCGATATCCCGCCAGCGAAACCCAGGTGGAGGACAATGATCCTGATGAAGAAGCAGCTTCTGAAGTTGATGGGATGGACGATGGTGACGATGACGATTCTACAACCGACTATTCCGAGTACGACTCGGAGGAGTGGGGGGAGGAGCCAGACAAAGATTGCGATCCGGAAGCCGACGAAATTCGGGATCTAGCACTGAAATATCCTGTCAAGCATTGGCTTCATCACGGCAGCAAATCGACTCCAGAGTTTGCCGACGACCTCAGCCAGGATCAAGAGTTTTGGACAACAGATTCGCCGATCAGACGCCGCTGGCTTACTGAATACATTCGGATAACGGGAAACCTCGATGGCTGGGCTAGTAAGACTCTCACTGCTTTGCATGTTGCTTCCTCTCTTGGTTTTAGTCGACTTGTTGTTGCCCTGCTGAACAATGGTCATGACCATGAAATGCACATGTTCGATTCGCTCAGAAACACACCGGCAAGTAGACCAGCCCTTTGGCGCTCTGGAGAATAATTTTGACTAACATTCAGCCAAATCCAGCTTCATCTTGCAGCGTATTTTGGACGCATCAATACCGTTGAAGAACTCTTGAACCGAAACGCAGTGATCGATATCACCCAACTCCCCTTTGACGATACAGCCCTACATATGGCCGCGGCAAGTGGCCATGTAGATGTGATGGACAAACTCATCAGCCGGGGAGCCAACCCAAATGCTTACTCAGACATCACTGGCCTCGTCATCAATGCAGCTATCGCTTCAGGAAACTTCAAAGCGGTGGAGCTGTTGGTACAGAAAGGCGTCTTGCCAACCACACAGGCCCGGGATACTCAACCTCCACTTGAACAGGCGGCTGAGATGACAGATATCTCCATGCTCGATTTCTTGATAGAGCAATACAAGGACAAGATTCCGCCTGAAGACTACAGCAAAGCCATGGTTGCGGCCGCAAGAGCTGGGAGATTAGCGGCTTTCAACAAACTCCTCCAGTTTGAGCATAGCAACGAGTGGTTCCAGAAGGCTCTCGACTCTGCATCAGCTTATGGAAAATGGGACATCGTGCCAGTGATTCTCAAGAGTCACCGCGGGCTGAACTGTGATGAAGCCTTCTATCAGGCAGCTGTTAGTACCGAAAACAAGGACAAGAGTCTTGGAATCCTCTGGGAGTACTCGGATGGAACTGTCTCAAGAGAGAAGCTGAATCAGTCGCTGTATGAAGCCACCGATAACCAGAAGCTCAGCACCGTCACCATTCTTCTCGACACATTTGCTGCTGACCCCAATGCTACTGGAGAAGAGTAAGTAGCCTCAATCGTCTTGAATTTTGTTCACCGCTAACAGCTATACGCCAGGTACGGGAATGCCCTCACAGCCGCAGCATACGATGGGAGATTAGACATTCTGCGACTCTTGCTTGGTGCAGGCGCTGATGTGAACTCACCAGATGGATGGGCTCTTCAGACAGCGGCATCGGAAGGCCATTATGACATTGTCAAAGAGCTTCTTGACAGAGGTGCGGATGTGAACGCGTTCACAAAAAGCGAAAGATTTGTTGAAGGCACCGCCCTGCAAGCAGCAACCCAGGCTGGCTGGAAGGATATCGTCTCGTTACTTCTCGAACACAACGCAGACCCAAATCTTGGCGGTGGGCAAGACGCGCCTCCAATCCTTGCAGCGGCAATGTACGGCAATCCAGAGATTTTGGATTTGCTTGTTGATAAGAAAGCAAATGTCAACGTTCACGGTGGCTATGACCAATCTACACCGCTGATCAATGCAGTGGAGCAGATATCTGGCACGGAATCCCTGGAGAAGCTTCTTAATGCTGGAGCTGACATCAACGCGACCAATGCGGATGGCGACACTGCTCTTATTGTTGCGGCGAGGGAAGGGGACCGGAGTGTCGTCCGGTTTTTGTTGAAGAAGGGTGCAGATGTTATGCACTTCTCAAACAATGGAACGAACGCACTGAAAGCGGCACTCGCAGAAGACGAAACAAGGTGCTTGAAGCTTTTGATTAACCACGTCTCAAAGATCATGTTGGCTCTGAGGTCTGCCATGGATACCGGGAACACTGTGGTGGCTGGAGTTGTGCGAGCGGCTATGGCAGCTCCGCAAGGTCTTAACTACGATGATGAGGGGGCACAAGATCTGAACGAGGATTCGGATGACGATTCAGAAGATGAGGAAGACGAAGAAAACGCAAATGACGACGACGAAGAAGACCAAGAGGAGCCTACATCTGGACGGGTTTGTTTCGAGCATGAAACGTCGGATGACGCGAATATTGCGAATTCCGAGCAGCACCGAGGAGAAGATCTGAAGTCAAATACAGACTCCTTGGAGATGGATACAGAGGATTCGTACGAAGTATCTGTTTACGCCGCACCCGAGGGTCAGGTTTCCCGTGGGTCCTCTCGTAGAGTCACCTGGCAAGCTGGGGATAAGCGAGGGGAGTCGGCAAGTGATGGTAGCCACGATCAACAAGAGGCAGCGCATCCTCAGCAACCACAGCAGCAGCAGCAGTCACGCAACCAAGATGGTCCCATTGTGAAGCTAGCATCAGCAGGACGGCAAATGTCAGAGCCAACCCACCCCACCTACTCTTCCGCTTCTGAGCCCAATGATCAGATCCCGGAGGTCCCAACAACGCCCACATTCCAAAGACAGCAGCTACCGAGCACAGTAGCAACTCCCGGGTTGGCCACGGTTTCTGAAAATGAACAAGCACAACAGGCATTTCACCAATGGGCGGCATACAACCAAGCACTTTCTTCCATGGCGGCTCAAACAGGGAACGGTCAGTATCTGGCGTACAGTGATATGTCTTCTTACGATGGCAGCTCTTGGGGTCAGTCATTTACTCCAGCGATATCGCATCAGGGCATGGTAGCAAATTATGGCAACATATATCAACCATATGTCCCGCCAGGCCACGCTCATGATCCCCAGAATGCCCCTGAAGTTGTATCGCCAACTTCTCTGCCTCAGCAACACTTGCAGCAGCTGGCCCAACAACAGCAGCAACAGCAACCACAATCAGGGGCATACAACCCGACAGTACAAACACAGGTTGGCCCCCCTATTGCCGGCTATGTTGTCTACACAAACGAAGGGCAGCCCCAGTACTACCAGCCGTACCACGTCGTCAGAAATCAGGGGAGCAGTCCTCTCCTCAACAACAGCAGCAATAGCGGATCAAGCCTTGGTGGCGGAAGCAGCACCGCCATCAACAATAGTCAAGTCAGTGTAGGTGGAGGAGCACCGAGCAAGTCACCTCCGCCTTTGGCTTCAACACCGACGTCACCGCCGCTGCGACCGGCGCCAGTGGCAGCGTTGCAGCGCCAGCCTAGACCACAAAGTTCCAGCTTCTTTAAGGGGATGTTCAATAAGAGTAATTAGTGGATTCGAGCATGGTGGGACGGAAGGTATGGTATAATAGGATCAAGCAGATCACGAGGGATTCATCGTTTAAATGTAGTTGGATGCGGAAAGCCCGCAGGAAAGCTCGGCCGGAATAGTTTCTATCTCTACGAACACTGATACAGCAATTTATTACAGCGTTGTCAACATCAGTGCGAAAAAGGTGCACTCCTTTCACCATGTGATCAGGTGAACCTGGTTCGAGGAGTTACTCGGGACGTGCGAATTGATATGCCTTCCAAGGCTTCCGCAAGATATCCCACCAGAAACACGACTCGTACGCAAAGCAACCTAGAGCGACACTCCAAAGATTACGAGCGACATTTGATGGTATTTCAAGTCTAGTGGCATCAGGGTGCATCCATGTGCCTGTCCATTCCTGAGCAGTGAGGAGGAGAAGGAGGAGCAGGACGGGAGGGAGTCGGTAAGAGTGAGGGGGGTGCAGCTCAACCCTTTGGGGACCGCCGATATTCCGGCCAAAAATCAAAATGAGAAACCCGTTCAAGTTTGCAGAAGAAAGAGAAAAATCCAAAGAGCACGTCTGAAATATTTTCAATCGGCGTTGAGTGCGACAAAAATGGCAAAAAGCTCAGAAGCCCTGTTGTGAGCTTGTGGAACGAACCACAATCCTCCAGTCAGCGACCTACGAAAACTGTACCACGGGTACCACGCACACCGGCAATGTTTTCATGAACGGAACCACTCGGCCATACAACCACTGGGCCCCGTTCTGGTATTGGAGCTTGGAACGAGACCTTATATGGTGCCCTGCAGGTGGTGCCTGGTGCCTGGTGCACAGGGCTTGGGGCTGAGGCGGGATGGGATGGGATGGGATGAAATGCAGAGGGGCCCGGGCTTGGAGGGGGAGGTGCAGGTTTGGGAGGCAAAAAGGAAGGTACGGATTTCTGCTGCCAGCTGGCTGCTGCGAGCCTGTGGTGGATCAGCAGATGTCTCCTGGACCTGGTGAGCTCTTTGCTAGGCACTGGGCTAGAGTCAGGCATACGCGCATTTGGCTATGTTGTCTTCTCAGCGATCTTCGTCAACCTGGAGGCGCGATAAAGTCGCCACATCAGAAATGGACGACATAAGGTCAGTTATGCTTTCGGTCAGATCTCGGCGCGACGTTGAGGTCATGGGTAGTGACGCATCGACGTATCTCCGTCCTGGTCAATGAGGTTGTTGACTACCGGCTTACTCAGTTACTCCTTTTTGGTCGTGACTGCAATGGGAGAGCTTTAGCTCCTTCAATACGGAAGGCACACCAACCCCCTTCACTGGGACGCTCATCCACTCCCTAGCACTAGATGATTGCGGGAGAGAAGATTCCGGTCCCCGTCATAGCTCTGACACGACTTTGACTCCGTCAAGCAAACATGCTGGACAAGACTCACGATCCGTGATGATGACCGGGACTCGGACGGAAACACAAGTTGTCGCTTCAAGCTTCGTCAAGTGGAAATGGGACAGTCATGTCTCTCGGCGGCAAACACACATTGATAAGCGAAAACCTTTGTCCTTCTTCCAGACGGAGTCTCTGATGACTTGTCCCTTGCTCACCAGTTGACGATACATACGTGAGAATATGAGTACCTAGGCTCTTGATAAGTTCTGCTCTTCTATTCAACTTCCCTTTCACTCTGTCTTGTGCTTCCTTACTTTTGACTTCCCTTTCGCTGCGTGAACTTGCTGCTTGGTCCTCAAAAAAGGTCACTAGTTGTGGAAACCTAGAGTTGAAATACTTGAACTAACACTACAGGAAGCTATTCAAAACATGTCAGGCAACGGACACATTCTCAATCATGGAACTCCCAGACCCCCGTAAGTATGGAAGTATCTTGTTCTTGTTCAAATGCTTTGAGTTTGATCATATGTTAACTCACTTTCAGTTACATCAGCTTCAGTCGCGGTGAGTTTCCTTTTGAGTCCCCGAGCCAGTGCAAGAGAGGAAACCGATTCTTCACTAGCACCACCTTCCTTGCCCGGATCCAAGACGCGCAACCTCCTCTAATCACAGGCTAACACTGCTTTCTCTAGATTGGGACGCGAATACTTCTCTCTGCGTGCAAGCCAGTTTTCTCGTCAGGGCTTGCAGGTGCGCAGGAATCAGCATAACGACGTTACTAAGGGAGCAGCGTGAGTACAGAGACGCGAGCCCGGTGGGAACACTGATGTACCTCTTCCACAACGCTATCGTCTCCGAATTAGAATATTGGAACCGCATCCGCTGCCGTGAAGACCAGGCGGGGGTTTCTGACGGGGAGTAGGGGAATGGCGAGACACGTGAAATCGGTTATTCGGCCGGTCAAACTCCACGACGACGTATCTACCTCTAGGTATGAGGCTTAAGGTGCGGACTCCGATAGTCACCACAGTCTCGGGTCTCCGGACGCATGCGGGCTTCGAACGCATGTGGCCTTGCAATGCACGACGCGAGATTTCCAGCCAAGTTCGTCTCTTCCCGCTTCATCTCTTGTCTGGGCCCCTTTTTCTCAGCTTTTTCCCCCTGCAAGCTTTTTTTATTCTCGTTCCTTGTCTGACACCGCGTAGCCTTGTCCTCTCTCTCCTCTTCACACTACTGCAAATATGACGGCAACATTGACACCACCAAGCGGTGTTCTTCTCTTCTCTTGAGCAGACACTTGTGAGGACCTTCGGCTAACACACTTTTTGGTAAATGTTGGTCTTGTTAGCCACACCATGCGCCTCGTACAGCCTGCAGCAATCGATTTGCATAACGCCCTGCAGTGAGCATGGGGATTCTTATTCGAATTCCGATATCTGTGCCATATGTCCTTCTCAAAGCCGACAGGTACCTGCATAAGTGGAATTCCAAAGTCCGGCACTACAAATTATTTGGAACGGGCATCGATGTTGCATCAAATTTTTTTTATACCTCCGGGGCAGTAATTAAATGTTCTTCGTTCAGAGTCCTTCCTTTTTTCTTTTCTTCCCTCCATCCATCTAACAGTCATCCATCCTTGCTACTCCCAATTTAGCAGCCATCTATCTTCGATACCCTCGATCCAACAATCATCATGTTCCGCACCATCCCGCCATCGCTTTACCAACATATGCCGTCCGAAAGCGGCAACTCATCATTCATCATGTTACAACATACTCAGCCGACGACGCGTGGAGATCAACAGCGTCTTCCTACTCCAGCTACAACTCCCGTGGCTGAACGAACTCTTTCCACCACGCCCACTGTCGTGGCTGAACTGACTCCCCTCACCACGCCCACTTTCGTGGCAGAAGAGACTCTTCCTTCTACACCTGAGACTCTCGTCGATGAGCCTCCCAAGGAACCGTAAGTGCTCTCCCCTTCCCTGATATCTATCTTGCTTCATGGGACAATCAAAGCTGACATTCGATCTGGTACTAGGTGCATCTCCTTCGAAAAGGGTAGGCATTTCTTTTTTTCTCCCCCTATTTCTCTTTCTTCAGATGTCTTCCTTACCATTCTGTTATTTGCAAACCGCGGGAACTGACTTTATTTCCCCTCACAGACTTCGACCGCACCGCCAACATGCATGACCAAGCTCGCCGCTTGGTGCAAGACCGTCTCGCCAAAGGATTCGATCGAGCCAAACTCTTGGTCGAGCAGCTGGTCCTCAGAGAGAAGGCAAGGGTCCGGCAGATTTTGGAGCATGACGGACCGCTGACCGGCGTCTGGAAACATGTACCCGATGTGCAGTCGCCGGAGTTTTGTTTTTACACAACTATCATCTTCACGCTTGAAGATAATCCGATTCTCTCCACCACCCGCAGGGGAACACCCTCACGGCTGCCGACGACGACCGGCTGCACTGGCAACAACCAAAGAGCGGGCTGCGTTGTTCAATAGATGAAGGATACAAGCAAGCGACAGGGGTGGAATTTGCCCTCGTGTTGACAAGAAATCGGATCGGAGGAACAACATCTTCACCTGCACACACACATAACCCCCTTTACTAGCCCCGTGCTACTCAAATCACAACCTGGAAGTCCTGTGCTACACGAATCACAAACCCCCCTCAACGAGATCGATGAGAAGGAAACAAGGCAGCACCGAAGACAAGGGATTGATGGGAGCAGGAGAAAACTTAGGGAAGAAAACAACACAACATCTTGGCAGTTATTCTCCAGTCATTAGAGACCTGCCTCACGGCCAGATACCTTGGGTATGGCATAACGAAATTCAATTGCTTTTCACATCTTCCATTCTCGTTTCCTCAATGTGCTCTTTCCGATTTTGTTCGCTTGTGACTTTTCCACCGGGATTAAGTGTTGCATGTCGTAGCTGGGTCGAGGCGTTTCCCGTGAAAGGTTCAGGTTCTCCATCATGCTCGGATGACGATATTCAAGGTTCGATATTTGACCAGAACCCGACCCAAACCTGGCTTCCTATAGGTTCTCAGATCTATGGATGGACCATTTCCCTTCACCGTAGCTAGATACAAGGTTTAGGGCTTGGGAAGTTTGTGGGCCGGTGAATTGGAATTTTTCTGATATCTATATACATATTCACTCCTCAGACTTCCAGGTTTCCCTTTCTACCCGCCATCCTTCCACTATCATCGCGATCGCAGCCCACAATATCCTACCGCTACATCATAGTAATCCTCGGCATACCATACCATTCTGCCCTTCAGGCCAACCGCAATTCTACCAATCATGGGTTACGAGGATATCATCTCGCTGCAGGGAACTCCGCCGTAAGTATCATCCTCATCTCCTTACGACACATTTCCTTCTGTGCTCAAATGAAGCTAACCTGTCCCCGTGTTTCCAGGTATATCAACTTCTACAGAGGTATGGCATATTCTGTGCACCCCTTTTACCTCCCCCAGACTCCTGTGTTTGTTCAGAACTGGCATAAACTGACATTGTCACCCTGCTGTAGATTCGCGTCCGGGCGTCTCCCTGGCGTTCCAGGCAAGAATGCTTGTTCTTTTCCACATCGCTTCCGGCGTCAGCCGGACCGCCCTGTGCATGGAGCAGAGGCACTTGAGATATAGCAGCCTCATGGGAACCCCGGCATTCATGTTCTATAACGCCATCGTCATGGCGCTTGGGGATGAAGCACTTTATCGCCATTAGAGCGTGGAGAGGACGGCTGCTGAGTGCTGGCTCGGTCAAAGAGCGCACGCAGGGTTTGGGTTTATGCTACCACCGGTGAGCACTGCGACCCCTGCAAGGCCAGAGGCATTGCTAGGCGCCTCGCGGCATAACCCACTTGGTCTATCGAAAGCGTCATCATCCAACACCGATTTTGATATTCATCTGTACCGTTACCCATAAGGAGCGCAGCACAACCCTACCCAAGACTCTCTTTTAATAAATGAGACTTTACGTTTACTTCCCATTCTATCCTCTGTTTCTTCTCTCCTGTGCGTGGTCCTTCTCCCTTGTGGGAGAGCAGATTTGGAGTTGGGCTTGCCTTCCCGGTCAAAGTGTTGATCCTCTTCAAGCTTGCCTCCGGCGTCAGCCACACTGCTCTGTGAATGGAGTAGAGGCACATGCGGTACTGTTCCCCCCCGGGGACCAAGCGCCTCATTTTTCACAATGTGATCGTTATCGAACTGGAACATGGTTCATATTGTTCATACGGCTTGAAGGGTAGCGGAGGAATCTCGCCTATGGCAAATATTCAAGGGTGTCTGTGTCTGCGACCATGGCGGCGAGTAGCAGGCAGGCAGGCCGATCAGTCGGGATTTCGTGACTTGGTGGGTTTCGAGTCCTCTCTTGCGTGGTTCCCAACTTTTGACGTCTGGCACTCCCTCAATCGACATAGCTCGCTTGCCGTTCTGTTTCTGTCGTTATTTTCTGCCTCGGGTGCCTTCTGTTCTCTGTAACATGACAGCTTTAGGTTTTGGCGCATGATGTCTGCGAGATGGATGTTGTTTTCGTTTTCGGGACTTCGTTTATTCTTGTCAAGATCTTTTGTTCGCGTGCATTTTTTCGACGACGGCTCCCAACGCTGGAATGATTGTGAACGTGACGTGGGCTCCATCGATCGAGCGATTAGGAGGCCATAAGGTCTGGAGAAAATGCCTGGTGACAAGGTTAGCAAGACTGGAAGACCGTCAGTGGCTTTCAGCCGCCTCTGCTCTCCGAACCTATCAGCAACAAAAGTCATAGAATGCGAGAGTGCTCAAGAAACGATGACTGCGACCTAAAGCAGCGTGTGAGGGTGCAGGGGAGAGAAGCGCCCAGAAATCATCTCAAGCAGCAAAGAGAGAAGAGAGAAAAAAAGGCGAGGAAAAAGAATAAACGATGATTTGAACTTGTAGAAACACGAAGAGAAAAGGCATGCCAAAACAACAAAGCAAGGAGCAAGGGAAAAAAAAAACAAGAAGGGAGCGAAGAAGAGCGCGTATTTTCTTGTCCGAATACAAACAATGGAAAAAGTGAGAGAGAAACCTAGCTCTGCTTCAGCCGTGTTGTAAAAGATGTAGGCAGCGAGGTATAGTTATACGTGCCCCTAACTCCCTCCATTCGTCTAGGGAGCTCTGAAGACACGCCGTCAAGCGCTACATCTAGCAGAACTTGCGTGGGCTTGGATCTGTTCAACAAAAACTATGTCAGTCTCGGTCGTTGGTTCCAAGATATGTGGATCGCAAGAAGGGGATTCGTACCGCATCAACAGACGCAACACGTCTACAAACGACCCTCCAGCTCCATCACAACGGCATTGTAAAACATCCAAGGGATGTTGCGGTTGGGTTGGGCGGCCCTCAACCACCGCTGCTCGTAGAGCAGCGCATGGGTGTCGGCGCCGATGGAGAGACGATGGTCGACGAGATTTTTGGCCTGTGAGACCAAAGGCCATTGGTAGGTCCAGTCTAGCAGAAGAGGAGATATTTGATTAGTCGTGGGTCATGGAACAGGGAAGACGTGGTGTTGGATTTGGTCATTCCCAGGTCTGTTGCTTACCCCTCTCGAATTCGATCCACCTGGAGGCAGAGTTAGCTTCGTTCTTGCCGTTTGGGAATGGTGGGAGGAGTAGAAAGGAGAGGTTACTTACGCCATTGTAACTTGGAGTGGGGAAGGTGCTGCGAGATTGTTCGTGGCTGTCTGGTATGTTGGCTCGAAAGCAGAAAAACAAAAGCAAGAAAGCTCGACGTGGAAAGTTTGATGTTCTTCCCCCGGTAACCAAGGGCAACGAAGAGTAATATTTTTAGAGGGAGCTGGGGGGTGGGGGCCCGGCGGGAAGCCGTTGAATTCGTCCAAAGTATGTACCTGCCACTCACAAGTCTCTTCTCAGGGTCAATAGATGGCTGTCATATTGTTCTTGGTCTCAACCCGAAATGCATGCGCTCAGGTCCGGATTCAGGCAACGATCCGACTTCGGACAGACACTCAAAATTTTGAAAGACTTCTGCGCAAATTACTGGCGTAATAATGACACAATAGGAATGAGAGTATTCGAAACAGCGTATTTATTGTTTTTATTTCGTTTTGTTCTGCACAGGGTGGGACGGTATTTTTGCTGACGCGGGATCATGTGGAAAGATCGGCTCAGGGAGCGCCAAGCAATTTTCAAATTTCAGGGGAAACCGCGAAGTCAGGCGGCCACAAGTAAACAAAAGAAGCAGCAACCCACACACTCTACCGCCCTGTGAAAGGGAATCATCATGGTTGATCCTTTGCACAGAAATGTTGACTTGTTACAAATCTCTACAGCGGGCCAGACTACGAGTCCTGTTCGCCAACACCGACAAGACCAACAAAGCCAGGAAAATAGCCACAGGTCAGATAAAAGCAGTGATTCCAATGACGACAACATTGACAGCATCGATGACAGACGGGACAATGAAAGCATAGGTTCTCGACCCACCTGCGAAGATTTCCAAGCATCCGGTGCCGAAGAAGGGACCCTCACTGCAGCCTGTCACGAAGCCCAAGGCGGCGGAACCGGTGGTAACGGAAGACGACAGACCAAAGATCCCACCGCTGCGCCCGACGCCCACCGCAAAGCCCGCAGCAACTGTCCCTCTGGAGACTCCCGCCATAATCAGAGACATCATCCGCGAGACAGGAAAACGGCGCAAGGTACACAGAGAGGCAGACGGGCGCCACGGTCGGGACAGTTGGACGGGACCCCAGCGACCAAACAACGGGCCTGGACAAAGGTACGGTATGCGCGGAAGGTGAAAGGTCGAGGACGGCCAAGCCAGGCTTGCAGAAGGCGTCAGCAGAGTCCGCGGCATTGAAGCGGATTGGGATGGCGGCCAGGGGATGGATGAAATTGGTGGTGTACTATGAAAACGTGGACAAAAAAAGACAAACGCCTCAACTAATCGTGGCCGCTAAAGGAAGGCTTCACATACACAAATCCTCAGGCTACTTTCCTTCACTCATCTTGTCCCACTTTCACTGGCCATACATGACCGGATGGCAAGTGCAAGTGAAGAGACCCGAGTCAATCATGAGGAAGGAACCTTGCCCATGGAAAGTGAATGGGAAGGTGGTTGAGAGGCCTAGTTCTGTTGTGGTGTTTTTTGTTGCTTCTCGCTGCCGTATTTATACTGGGTTCAATTTCTCCTGGCTAGCTATCTTGGTGTATCTTCAACACCTCGTCGAGACATCTCTTTTAAGACTGTTCTCCCTCCACCAACCTGCTTTTTTAAGTTTTCCTGCACGCATAAAGGATACAGTGTGCTTCAACATGGCGTAAGTATAGCATTTCCTCCTCTCTTCTGGTCGTTGAGATATTCATACTGATGCACTTCTTCAGTTTCATCGAATTTGCCCGCGGTTAGTACTTCATGCGACTTTTGGTCGGCTCAGGTCTTCCCCTTGCACGCACGATCTTGGTCTACTCTACGGCTGTCAGCACGCAAATTGCCCGATATTCTTATTTTTTGTTCTCTTCGATTCCGAAATATTCCAAAACAAATACTAACGTCGTATCTGTTATAGATCGGGACTCCAAAAGATCCCTTGCCTTCCAAGCCGTTGAGTTGATTCAAAAGGCACTGGACGCGGGCGCGACTCGCGCTGTTCTCCTTAAGGAGCAGAAGGACCTGCGTGAGAGCAGCCCACCGAACACTGTTCTGTGGCTGTTCCACAGCGTTATTGTAACCGAGCTTGAGATGCCCGGTTACTTAACATCGGTCGGTCAACTCCTGCAGTATCTGTAGGGACCCCCTGACAATGGGGATCACGTCCTCCGCATGGCCCCTGGCCTAGGTATTCGAATGGGGACATAGGTTAAGGAGCAAACCTGAACCACGCATAATGGAGGCTCCTGGTTAGTCACAGTCTCTCTTCTGGTAAATCATGGATTAAATCATTGCTCGTTTGTGGCTTATTTCTCTTATCTCACTGCGTTCTCTGCTTCGTGTACTCTCCTTAAATATTGCTCGGGCCTCGCTTACCTGTGGCCTGACTTCTATATCTGCTCCATCCTTCTGTTTTGACTTCCCATCACTGGCCACCCCAAACCTGGACCACTTGGTGTACAAATGTCAAGAAATCTGCAGTGAAGGGAGAAAACACCAAAGTTTTCGACCAGACAGCCAAACCTTACCGCCCCAAATGCTTCACTTGCTCCAGCCTCCGAGGACCCCGCGCTATTTTTTGCTCTTCCATTACGCTCGGCGTTTTTTCTACCATTTATCTGCATGAATATCCGACTTCTTCCTCCAGTATATATCACACTCGACAACATTCTCACACACCACCACAGACAAAAAGTCTCAGTCACTACAGGAGAAGACAGATTCCCAAACAATAGACATGACGTAAGCATTCCACCCATTCCGATCAACCATTTGTGATTTTTCGGTCTTAAGCTAACGCTTCCTTCAGACAGATCTCCTTCAATCGCGGTAAGGAGAATCGGATTCTTCCCCTTGGCCTCACAAGGCCAAATGGTCTTTAGCCATGTTCATGCGGTTGGTGCTGACGTCTTTTTGTCTCCACAGATTGGGATCCAACTACCAGTCTTCTCGAACAAGCGAGAAGGCTGGTTGCCGACCGGCAGCGTAGAGGCATAGACCTCTGGGACTTACTGTGCGAGCAGAGTGCATATGTCCGGGTTAGCCCGTACGGAACCATGGTCTATCTGTTCCACAGCATGATTCTGGTTCAGATTCTCAGGCGCTTGGGAAACACTGGCAATGGCGATGAACGTAGCGACAATGAGCAGGGATAAACGGCAAGTTCTTCCGCTAATCAGCAAAATTACATGATCATCCAAAAAGCGGTTCGATGTCGGGAGAGAAAGACCCAGGGGATTCTTTTTGTACTTACCTACCCACCGAAGACTTGCTCTTGAGGTTGTGTTGTTTTCGTGGAGTTTTCTTCTCTTTGATCGTTTTGCGGGATGTGTACATGGTTCTCGTTCTATAGTGCAGAAGTTGGACACCCAGGGAATTCCGACAAGAAGGAGGTTACTCGGGAGTTTGCAAGTAGTATGGATGTTATTCAGTACGTGAGTGTCTGCAATGGGCTTCACTCATAATGCTGTGTACAACTTTCACGCGTACTTTCCATTACGGACGTCCTTCAACCTGGGCCACGTAATGGTCCGATATCAAGAACTGTCCGGTGAAGGGAACACGCCACGCGTTTCTGCCAGGCAGCCAAACCTTACCGTCCTGGACGCTTCCCCGCCACCGAGGGCCCGCCCTTTTTTTTTTTACTATTCTCTTCTCCTCATTTCTCCACCATTTTTCTTCAAAAGCATCCTACCTCTTCCTGCCATATATAGCATACTCGATAACGTCTTCTTCCACAACCACGAACCACGAAGTCAACCACTTCTGAAAAAGCAGCCGCGAAAAGATTAACAACCATGCCGTAAGTATCACCTTTGGTTCAATTATTCAGTACGCGTTGTTGATCTCAAGCTGACCTTCCTTCAGGTATATCAATTTCGATGGCGGTAAGGAAACGTCCATAAGCCCAGTCCGCCTCACGAGGACGTCGTAATCTTCACCCACATCACCCTGACCTTTTTTGCGAGCCCAAATATCAGACTTCTGTTATTGCTCTCCAAACTCCACGCGATTGATGCTGACGTCCTTTTTCGCAGACTGGGATCCCACCACCAGCCTAGCCGAGCAGGCTAAGAGGCTGGTAACAGACCGCCTCACTCGAGGGATCACCCTCGGACAGCTGCTAGACGACCAGCGAGAATGCCTCAGGGGAAGCCCTACGAAGACAATGTTATGGCTCTTCCATATGTTTATGATTAGGGAGATCAAGAACCGATTCGACGCAGTCAGACCCGAATGAGGTGGAGGCGAGGGACAGCTGGCCTGAACATACCTAGTGGTACCTACTTCTCAATTCTCAATCTTTTGTTTTCTTTTCCTAAGAAGCTACCCACGACTGTTCTTGCGAACACGAGATCGCCCGCGTACTACGATTCTCGGAAGAATGACGTGGTTATCGGCGCTTGGATGAATCGCGAGCTCAAGGAGCTCAGTCAACAACCTTCCACCGTAAAATACAACAAGCTGTTGTATAACTTGTGGTCGTCTCCCCCAGTGCCCATAGCGTATAAAAACCATGAAAACACCTACTACCTCACTTTGGTCATATGTCCTGTTCAAAGACACGCCTTCAATCCAACAGCGTGAGAAGATTCGAGTGCGATATTTACCCCGAGGGCAAGCGACAATGATATGCTCATGCTCCCCAAGGTTGAGCACTTCAAGTCTCCCTTCAAGGGATCTAGTCACTGGACTTCTCGCTAATCACCGACATCATGGATCCCCACGCCGACAACAACCCGCCGGCCGAAGATCTGTACAACGGCCACCCGCCACCCGATCACTGGATTGCATTTTTGGAAACACTTCCACTATGTGTGAAGTGTTCTCAGAATCACCAACATCTTCCGGGCGCCACCAGGTGCATCGAATGCCTGAAGAACAAGCTTGATCCCCAACACAGGAGGGCAATGCAGCAGAAAAGGAACCGTCAACATTGACAAAGACGACAGAGCTTCGTCTTCCGACTCCGCCGCTACGACCCAGTCCCGTCCCCAGGCATGCCGAGGCGAGGCAATTCTGGAGCCAGCCAAGGCCGATGGAGAGGATCAGGAAACTGTAGCTTTTATCAATTGTCTACTGATGACTTCCTCTTTGGTAGTGTGATTTTCTCCCCAAACTTTATATATCTTTTCGATCATCACCTGCATCCGTGATACCAGCACCATTCTTTTCGTCTTGCTCTCCAAGGGCACCGTCACCATTGACGGAGACAGGCCATTCGCCGCCTTTTCAAATGCGGTGCAAGAATACGGGGAAGGAACTCCGCCAGTTCAAAGACACCATCCGAAGCAGCGAAACCGAGAAGGTCTTTCAACATGGCCAACGAAAGCCGGCGAGGGGTCGTGCTGACCAGTCTTCTCACCAACGGCCGTAGCAGAGCTACCTAGAGAAGTGGCCTTGGGGCCACGGGCATGCAAAACCCGAAACCGACCGGCGTCCCGTCTCTGGTTCTCAAAATCGATAGCCTCACCAGTTCAGTTTGGTGCGCCGCCTTCCTGCCCATGGCCAGGTAAGCCTCCCTCCGAGGCCACCCGCCCACCCCGGAGAAGTGGCGGCAACCATCGCCAGCAGACTGCTCACCACCACCACCACCACCACCAGTGTCTGAACAGGTACATACCTCTACGCCGTTCATTTCATTGTCTTTCCGTCGGAATCAGACTTTCCCGTCGCCACGGGCTGTTCGAAGCCGCATAAAAAATGGCCCAAAGGATGCGTCCTCCCTTGTGGACATCTCTCTGGCATCACATGCTGGAAGGTTTGGATCCGTGCTCATCAGGCCGAACCCACAAAGTAATAATGTCCAGCTCACTTATCGGCCTTGCGGCAGATGAGATGAACACGCGACAACATACGTCCAGGTGAGAAGCGCGTAAGCTTGTAGGTAGCCGTTCCGAAAGATTGTAGGTTTGCTAGGACGTGGTCTTTTTGAAGGGGAGAGCGCCGGGTAATGATGATTTGATTTTGAAGAGAAGGTAGAGAATGATTGGGCCTTTGGTGGTTGATGCGATTTGTGCTTGCCGGGACGGGAGCTTGGTCTTGGTGGAGAGGTGGGTGTAATGTAATTTGTACGATATGTTACACAAGGGTGCATTTCGGCGGGGAGGGGAGAGAGGTGTAAGGACACTCGAAGCTAATTAAATGAAACCCTATCTGTAGACTGGGAAGGATTTGGGACATATAGCCGGGAGTATTCAGATAGAAGATATTCCATTCGTTAATTTTCAAGTCCTAAAGGTGGCATCGGATACGCGAGTGTCTGCTGTGTGTTTTTGTCGTAATGGGCTTTGAAAGTTTCAGTCGTAAAGAATGTATCGTTCGCCAAATGAATGAATTTCGTCGTGGCACAAACCCGCTGTCGTGCCACAGAATCACTGGGAGCGCGAACGTCATTTGTGTTCCCACCACCATACCGCCGTGACAAACACGCAAAGCTGGATTAAGTCGCATAGTCGTTTGATCAGAGTTGTCGATTGTGTTCCTGTTTTCCCTCCCGCGTGATGATTCCCAGAAACGCAGTGGTGTGTGGACTGTTGGGTGGTCCCTCACCCCATCTTACCGATCAGGTGGGTGAGGTCAGGTTGGTCAATGCTCAGCTGTTGGTCAATGCTCAGACAACAGCGCTCGTTATCTTATCAGCTGGGTCAATCACCCAGGTCACCCACCTCACGACCCACCTCAAAAAGTGTTGGTGGAAGCAATGATCACCTCAAGTAAATGATGATACGAAAAGCCAACTTTTGCCCTTCATTTATTTCTTTTCCCCTCCGGATGTACCTCCCTTCCTCCGCGTCTACTAATGATTTCTGTGGTGTTGTGATACATACATACATACAAGTCCCTCCCTCTCCCAACCCACCCCCGAGCCGTGATCGTAATGCTGCTTTTACTACTGCAACTGTAATTGTAAAACTTGCTGAAAGGGAGTTGGCGCTTCAATACTCGCAAACCGACCGCAAACTAACAGAACAAGTATCCCCGAAAGCATCCGTAACAGTTCCCAGCCCGTTGTGTTGATTTGAATGACTACTTGACTGAAGAAGAAGGGTAAAAGAAAGGAAAAGAAAGCTAGCTCGGAGAAAGCGAGAGTTAGTGCTCTGGTTGAGCAACGCCGGAGAGAAAAATTGGGGGAAAAAAAGCAAAATGCTGTCAAAGGCATTTCTTATGTTTTAAACCACGCTAGACCCGCCGCCATTTCAAATAAAAACTCCTGATGATTCTGTTGTCAAAAGCCCTACCGCCTGGGTTCGATAAGCCGCATTTTGTGCATAATACATATGGTTTGAGAAAAGACGAAGACGACGGAAGTGCATGTGCAAAAAAGGTGATGAGAAGTAGGTAGTCTTCAGGTATAAAAAGTTCCTATAAACTGTACAAAGGAGATTGAAGATACGGTGTGCGTAGTTGTGTGTGTGGGATGTGGTGTCGTGATACCGGCCTGCCCTAGTTCTTCGCCTGCGGCTGCCACCCATTGAGGTAAGCCATCAGACCCATTCCGATGAAGACGACTCCAAGGACGGAAACGTAGGGCATGGCTTGTATCAACGCACGATCCTGGTGCGGATATACTAGCGCGGACGAAGACGACGGTTTCAAGGTGTCCGTCAGTGCCAGACTGGGCACCTCCTCAGCGTGATCCTCGGAGGAACCATCGGACTGGGTTGGTCCAGTCACTGCAGCGCCATTAGCATTGGGCAATGCCTGCTCAACCTCCTTCTCCTGCCTGCCCTGGCACGATCTACCGCGAGAGGACGAACGCGACTTGCGCGCCGCGGCTTGCTGTTCCTTCTCATCTCGCTGGCGTATTTGCAAGATCAACTGACTCAAGGTCTTGCGGTCAGCATCCCGCTCTGCCTCTGCCTGCTCAGCCCTGTTTCTGAAGGCTTCTAGCTGCTCCCTAAGCCCCTTCATCTCCGTCGTCATGGACTCTATCCGAGCCTGGAAAGCTGCCGCCATGGCCTCGATGTTGCTGGTTTCCGGCTTCGGGCTCTTTTCGGATTCGAGGCCGCCAAGTGCGCTCGCGTCGTTTGTCCGAGTCTGCTCCGTCGGTGGCTCAAATGCCTTCTCCAGTTCCGAGTGGCCGTTCGTCAAAGCTGCCACACTCGTGCCATTTGTCACTGCTTGTTGGCTTACTGCCATCTTTTGCATCAAAACCTCCGCCTGTAACCTGGCTTCACGTTCTTCGTTTAGCATCCTTTCCAGATCTCGCACCCGAGCACTGTTGCTGTCCAGTTCCTTCTTTGCCAGGTTCAAGGCCTCCGTAAGTTGCACAACCTGATTAACATTCGCGTCCTTGGGGAAAGGGTGTGATTTGGGTCGCTCGGTGATTCCTCGTTTTAGCGAAGGCGCATCCGAAGCGCGGGCAACATCTGGCTTCTCTGGGAGAGGCTGTGAGGGCGGGGGAGCAGGGGGCTCCGAGAACCGGGTCTTGCTATTTTCCGACTTGAAGGGGACGTTGCCGTTCACATGCGGTTTAGGAGGCTCGATACCATCGGGCTTGTCTTGGTTCTTGATGTCGTCTTTTGTAACCAAGGCCGTGATGAACTGACCCGTTCGGATAAGGTCGTGGTGCTGCAGCTTGGCATTTCGCATTTCCGTCTTTTGTAGTGTGAGCAGATGAATCAGGAACTATGACAGAGACATGTACTTACTTGAAGCTTTTTGACAATATGTTCAGTCGTGACGGGGTTCAACCAAAACTGCCTCTGCTGCGCCATACCGGGTATCGGACCACCCATATTGCCAGGCATCATACGCCCGTTGCTTGCTAGAGATGCTTGGCTGCCAGCTCGACCGCGGAAGGGTGGCATGCCGCCCATGGGCATCATCATGCCGCCATTTGAAGGATCGAGATCGCCAAAGTTCATATCCAACAGGTTATTTGTTTGGGTAACGAATCCGGCATGCTCGACTTTGGCGGCGACCTTGTGGTGAACTACCGTCTTTTGATCCTCACTAACAATATCGATACCGAGTTCGAGATGGTCTTGGGACTGGAGCTCGTGGGGTTCCGACTCGCGATTTTCGGGCGACAGGCGGTTGCCATTGACGAAGGTGCCGTTTGACGACTTGACATCCTTGATAAATATCTTGCCGTCTTGGTTGGCCCAGATCTCGGCGTGCTGTCGCGACAACACTTTACTGTCGAAGAAGCCGTTGGTAGGGAGAGGGACGGTTTTCGCATTTGTCTGTCGACCGATTTTCATTATGTCGGGGTAAAAGGGGACGGATATCGTCTTGCGTTCGAAGGTGCCATTGAGCGACAGCAGCGACAGCACGGGCAGGCGTTGGGGAGCCATTTGGTCGGCGCCGGGCCTCGAGAGATTGTTTTGTGACATCATCTGGTTCGGCGCCGACATGGCGGACTGCGGTTGTTGCTGCGGCTGGGGTTGTGATGATGGCTGCTGTTGTTGATGGTGCATAGTTGGAGGCGCGCCGTTGACGCCATTCGCCATGGGCGGGCGGCCTGTTGCTGAGCGTGAAAAGTCGGACGCTCCTTCTGGCCTGGCATTAGTCCATGAGTTGGTGTTGGTGTTGTTTTTTGGTTGCGGTTTCTTGCGCAGAGCTTGTGAGTTCGACCAAGGCGCGGTGTCTCCACCGACCGACATGGGGTTGCCGTTTCCGTTTCCGCCGCTGCTGGTGCTGTTGGGGCTGCCGTTGGTCGGCGCAGTCGAGACGGAGCCGATCGAGTTCACGGTGGAGGTGGACGAGGAGGACGCCGTCGACGAAACCGACGACGAGGAGTTTGATCGTTGCAGAGATTTTCGCGACATGAACATGTTCATTCCATTGTCGTCGGGGTTCATCGAGTTTAGCGATTGGCCGCCATTAATCCATCCCGGCCGATTGAGATTTGCGAAGCTAGGGGGATTCGCGACAGCCGTCATTGAGACCTGGCGTGGACGGGGCTCTGGGGGAATGGAGCGAAGTGGATACGGGCCGTGGGTGGGATGGAAGAGCAGTGGTGTCGCTGGTCGCTAGTGTAGTCGCTGCCGTCGACGCTGGGACTTTGAGATTGTTCCTTTCCACTTGCGAGTGCAACAACTGTCCTGTTTTTGCTGGAAGCTGGAAACGGGGAGCGGGAGCAGGCGCGCGGGCTCGAACTGGCTGTCGCTGGCGATCTCCGTGCAGCCTCTAGCTCATGCGACTTCTTTTTCTTCTCTTTCTGACCTGGGTATCTACCTGCACCACTATTGACGGTAACGACAAAGACTATCTAATTGAATGGAGCGCGGGGCGGGTGGGTTCTGGCCAGTTCGGACGGCTTGTTGGCAACTATAGGGGTTGAAAGCAAAAAGGTCAGTTAAAGGTAATGTTACTTTTAGCACGCGGCGGTAATCTGGCCGTGACGTCGAGCATTTGGCGCAGGGATTCGGGGGTTCCAAGGTGGACTCTGGACAAGTGGACAATGGCCGCCGACGACTGTCGAGTTAGGAGTGCGCACTTGTTCTTGGTAACTTCGCGCCCTTGTTGGTGGAGGGGCAGGCACTGAGTCGAGAGGCGATCGTGATGTTGGTGCTAAGTAAGGAGCAAGCGAAAAGCAGCATACCTAGGAGTAGCAAGTCGATGACGGCGATTTCGAGGGCAGATATGGGAAATGGCAAAGCACGCTTTCGAGACGCGACGGGCAATAGTATGAAATCAATGAGGTTGAACAAGAATTTGAGGCGACTCACGTTTCCAGAGTCCTGGCGTTGCCTTGGAGAGGAACGAACCGTGACCTGAAGCGCTTAGCGAGCAGGGGATTGAAGTACGCCGGTGCCACTTAGTGGTCCATGCGTGCAGCTGGCTCAACTAAACTTTCCCACCAAATCCCAAACAGGACTCGCCCGTTCCTCACGATTGGGCCTTTGACTGGCACTGCCGCTGTCTGCAGTGGTAGGCACGAGCGGAAGTGACAGAAAGGCAATTTCAAGGTTCCGTTGCTTCGGTCCTTTGCCTTGACTTGTTGAGATGAAAGGTCTGGATGGACGGAGCTGCAGCATCGTTGGTCTTCACCAACAAAGCAATTAGGGGGCCTCCGATTGCTTCGTTCAAATGATAAGCTTGCTCCCACCTCTCTGGTTCGTCCTGTTTGATCCCTTGACTCTTTGATACTGTCCAGTTGAAGATGCTGTCGGATTATCCGGGCATGCATGGATGGCCAGACTTCTGGTCCAGTATGTGCCTCCCTGTCTGAATAACTACATATAGCATATACAATGCAGGAATCCCCTTATAGTTATGGCTCGATATATAGGCTGTCTAACAATACTACCGCATGAGGAATAGCCTCCCAGAATCCTTGGTTCTTATATATAAACCCTGGAAGCCTTACGAAGGATAAGGGACAAGGATTATAAGAATAAACACCTTTTACTATATATTTTATTACTCTATATTTCGTGCTTTCTAACAATTAATAATCTGACTATCGAATCGCTACGCTACGAAACGCTATTTAGAAATATTTGTACTTAATACTTTACCTTCTATATTAATACCCTTATTAAAATTATTATTATAATTTCCTCCTCTATTATAAATAACGCTAATTCTAGTAAGACCTTTCGTCCTTATTTTAATACCTTAAATAAATATAGGGATTAGGAGAACGAATTCTTTAATTTTACTAAGGGATATTAATTGACCGACTATATCCTTAGTAAAGAGTTAGCCCCTATCTTCAATAAATAACCTATTTCCTTATATCCTCTTTCAGCTGCGGTAACTAGCCGTATTACTTTAATATAAACGAATATTACGAAGCTAAAGAATAAAACCCTACAATATATCCCTAAAAGTATAGACAATACCGGTTAGCTTTCTATAACCGCGGTTACTCCTCGGCTAATAATACAAGTATTAGCTTCCTCTTCTACGGTAATACCTTCTATTTTAATATCTATCGAATTAATTATTTCGGGTAGTTAAACTTAAGAAGGTACTTAAGTACTATTAACCGTTAAAACTACTAATAGATCCTTTAAGGATTAGGCTAAGGATTTAAAAATATCCCCGTCTAACCTTACTTAAATTAGGATAGAGAGTTTTATTAACGATTAGAATTCTAACGGCCTTTAATATAAGATTGTTAGCGATTTTAAATTATATAATAGTAAAATTAGGACCTAGATGTAAGAGACTATAAACCTTAAATTTAAAGTTAACGCTTTCGAAGTATTATATATAATACTAATATAATTAGCTATTCTCAAATTAATTTACAATTATTGCCCTATTAATGTTTAAATAGATATTCGCCGTCGATACTATAATTATTTTAAGCCTTTTAATAAAATACTTAAGAAAAGTATAATTAAGTAGATTAATAAATAAAATACCTTTATAATTCTAATTAAATATTATAAAATTCTTAAAACTATTTAAATTAACGCTTAATTTAATAATTTACTTATATACCTTAGTATAGTCCGCCCCCTATAAGTAACCGGTATTAGCTATTATTATTTCGTTTAAATTGAGGCTAATATACTAAATTTTCGTAAAGTCTCTAGTAATTTCCGAAGGATAAGAATCTATAAAAAGACCCCCGCTATATTAACAAACAAATTTTATAATATTAAGAGGGGAGGTTTCGGAATAGGATTAATTTTAAATAAAAATAAAGTTAATAATAAGGACGCTCGTTAAAATAAACCGAATTAAAATAAGAGGAAAAGGGCTACTTTAATTAATTCTTTAAATAAATCCCCTCTTCGTTATTAAGCTTACGATAAGGGTATTTATTTAATTAAAAGGTACTAATACCTCTTCCCCTTCTTAGCTAAATTTATTTAGAAGGCGGATAAGGAAATTTAAAAGACTATTAAGAAGAATTTGCGTAATAATAACGAATTTTGTTAAGAAATTGAAATTTATTATAAATAATTAGCTAAAGAGTATAGTACTCCTATTACGAAGGAATTATCTAAGAAAATTAGTAATAATAACGCTAATAATAAAAATTATTAGAATAATTAGGAAAATAATAATACTAACGATAATAATACCCCAAATTAATTCGCTAATAAAGGCGTTTATTAAATTACCTTTAATATTAATTAAATAGCCCTCTAAATAAGGGAAAGTGAAAATGCGATTTACCTATTTAAAAATTATATAATATTCGATTTTAAAAACTCGTTATACGTATTTAATAAAATTATTTATTTTACTTTATTTCGACGTACCCCTTACAGCGAAATTCTTTAAGCTAGCGATTTAATTATATTAATATAAGGGTATAAAATAATTAATATTATTATTTAAGGAAAGAAGGAATTAAAGAAATTAAAATTAAAAAATATAGTTTTTATACCTAATTTTGCTATTAACTTTATCTCTCTTTAGATTTTACAACAGTAAGGATATTATTAGAATTATAAGCCGCCTAATAATTGCCTTCGATCTTTAAATAATATACTCTTTTATAAATTATTTATATAATATAATTAAACTATTCTCGAAGACTTTACCCTTACTAAAACGCGGGCTAATTTCTTTATAAGAAGGAATTAATTTAATTCTTATACCGGCCGTAAATACTATAAAAAGAGTAGTTATCTCTAATATTATTATTTTAATTATTATAGCCCTTAAGTATTTAATTACCTTTATAATATTAAAGGAGCACGTTTTAAAGGACTAATAACGGTTTAATACGATATATATACCGTTTCGAAAATTAAATAATAAGTAAAAAGACGTTATAAATTATAGGGCAATAGACTAAGAGAACGGCTGGCTATCGACTTCCTCAATTTTAAATTAAGTAAATTAAGATATTCTAGTATTATATTTATTACCTATCGATATACCGGTTATATATAGGATTATTACTTTAAAGATAGGATAATAATATTTATTATTATTATATTAACCGACCTATTTATTATTTTTAAAAACTATTATAATATTAAATTACGATATATTAAGTATAATAATAAAATTATTAAAGCTTAAACAGTAGAAGATTTCTTCGTTATTAGAGGAATTTAAATTAAAGCCTACGCTCCTAATATATAAATATAAAATAGCGGGGTAGAACATTTAAAGGGTATTATTAAAGAGAAGGGTAAAGCTATAATTTAGAGCTCTTAATTCCTAAACGATATATAGTTAGAAATTATATCCGTAGTAATATATTTCGTTAATAAATTACTTTATTACTTCTACGATTAGAAATCCCTATATAAACGATTCTATACGGCTATCGCTCGCCAACGTAATTTTACGACTCTATAAAAACTAAACTTATTATATTTTAGAATTTATAATTATAAAATATATATTATAATTACCGCCGCCTAATTTAAAAAAGAAAGGCGAAAGAAATTTAATTTTAAAGCGTAGATTAACTACCTTATCAACTACTCCTCCTCTTTAATTTATTAAATTTAGAACTTTTATACGAATTAGATCGTTAATACGAAAGACGTGATTTTTAACGAAAATACTATATTTACGAAGGTCGTATTTAAGGAGAAGGCTGCCTTTAAAGTTACTTCTAACGAATTTGCTAATTTGTTTAAGTAAATCGATTAGCCTTAAGAGATTTATAATTACTTCGGTAGCCGCGTCGATTTCGAAGATATTAATATAATCGAACTTTTAGAACGGTTATTTACCTTATTAATAAATTAAGAGAACGACGAAGAAATAGAGGAAATTTAATTTAAATATTATAACGCAATAAAAATATTTTTTAATTATATTTTCAATTACTTTACTCTTCCTAATATACTGCCTTTATTATCCTTCTTTATTAGCCTTTTTTAAGATAATTAGTTGAAGGATATATTTATAGAAGGTTTCGCTCCTTGGAAGGCGGCTTTTAATATTAGTCGATTATATTAATCGATTGCCCTTTATTATAGGGAAATTATTATAAAAATTCAATTCGATCGCTTAATAAGAAAGGATAAATTTAATATTATATATTATTATAATTTTCTTCTGTTATTTAAACGTTATCGAGATTTTAATAATCATTTCCTTTAATAGTAATTCTTTAATACTAAATAAAAATATTTCGATAACTATAGAAAAATGAAGATATAGGTCGAAGTCGATACTAACGAGCCTAAGATTCGAAGGAAATAAATTTTTAATTATATATAGGTATATATATATAAATTCTTTAAGAACGGTCGCTTTAAGAAGGTTAAAGCGAGGCTAATCGTATAAGGAAATTAATAGTAAAAGATAGGGTAAAAAATGTATACTTTAATATTAATAGGGCGTTCGTTTCGAATTATTATTACTATCGCTACCCGATTTAATTTCGAATTTATTTAATATAATATTATTAATACCTTTATTAATATTAATTTTAACGAAGAAATTTTTATAAGAATGCCGTTAGGGTATTAGAAGAAAGGTAAAGTCTTACGAATTTAGAAGGCTTTCTACGGTTTAAAACGGTCACTATTATTATAGTAATAAGAATTTACTAGCGCTTTTACCGATAACGGTTTTAAACCTATACTTAAAGAACCCTATATTCTTATTAAAAATGGTATTTTTATTTTCTACTACGTAGATAATATTATTTTCGCCTACCTTAAGAAGCGAGAGATAAAAGCTAAATAATATATAACCGATTTAAAACGATAGTACTATTTTACGGGAGGTAATAAATTATAATAGTTCCTTAATATCGAAATAATTAGGGATTATAAATAAAGAAAGATATAATTATTTTAACGGTCGTATTTCGAAAAGATTTACGCCCTTATTAACGATTAGCGTACTATTTTTATCCTTATATTAAATTAAGAATTAATACTTTATAAAGATAAAGTTTTAAGGAAATCGATATATTAATATTAAATTAAAATCGGTTTAATACTCTATAGCGCCGTAATTACTAGACTAGACGTAGCCTTCGCCGTAAGCCGATTTATTCGTTATAATTATAACCCTAATTTAAATTATTATAAGGTAGCGGATAAAGTATTATATTATTTCTATACTACTAGGGATTTCGCCCTAGCCTTTAAAAGTAACGATATACTTAAAGTAATTTTAGATATTTTATTTATTAATAATTACCTTAACTGTAAAAGTTTATAAGGCTTTACAATTAAACTATTTAGAAGTTTTATATATTAGGGAGCTATTAAGTAAGTAATAATTACAATTTTAATAACCGAAGTAGAATTATTAACTTTAGGATTCGTAGTTAAAGAGGCGATATTTACGGCTAGATTAATTAAAAGGCTAATTAATCTCGTTAATCTAATACTTATAATTTAGTATAATAATTAATAGACGATTCGCTTTATTACCGTTGAGAATAATAATTTCTCTATTAAATTCCGCTATATCGATATTTATAATTATTGGTTACGATAGGAGGTTTAAGAAGGATCTATTAAAATTATATATTATAAGACGAAGAAAATACTAGTAGACGGATTGATTAAAGTATTATCTATTAATAAATATACCGAATTTAAGAAGATGCTGGGAATAGAATTTATTAAGGATATTGTGAAGGATAAAAAGGATTAGGACAAAGGATTCCTATTAAATTTGGATATAATTGACGATTAATTTAGTAATGGCTTTATATATCTAATATTTTTTCGTTTAGTTTTACTTTAATACCTTTAATTGAGGGGGTATATTGGATTATCCGGGTATACATAAATAGCCAGACTTCTAGTCCAATATGTACCTCCCTATCTGAATAATTGTATATGGTATATACAATGTAGGAATCCCCTTATAGTTATAGCTCGATATATGGGCTGTCTGACGATACTACCGCATGAGGAATAGCCTCCCAGAATCCCTGGTTCTTGTATATAAACCCTGGAAGCCTCACGAAGGACAAGGGACAAGGATCATAAGAATGAACACCTTTTACTGCATATCTCATTGCTCCACATTTCGTGCTTTCTGACAGATGCAGCGGCAGCCACTGCTACGGTGCCCTGTATATACGATACAGTGTTTGTATCGGAAGGGGGTTGCGATATGTGCAAGTGGTGACTGCGGTAGCCCACAACCGCCAGGGGCAGGATGATGTATGCGGGTGCACGCGCAATCTTCAGGAGCTTTAATCCCTTCTTTCAAGGAGAGGGAAAAGAGGCAACGGAATCAGGGAGAGACTAGGTTTTAACTTGCGCTGGCTGTCGGTCCGTCACTAATTCCAGCAGGAACTCCCTATCACGTGAGAAATGCCTGTAAATGGGAATTGGAACGGATATGAATGGGGTTGACGATGGCAGGTCACCGGCCAGGGGACTGGTCTGACGGGCTCCAACACGGGCAACGCCGATGATGTTGGCCCGAGCGTCTGGACGTTCCAAAGGCTTGAAAGAGGTTCCATGATCCCCGCCTGTCCAGGTTGGAGCTCAGACCATCTTTTGTTAGAGCTTCATCTGCCAAGTGTTAAAGCTTTGAGGAATAGTACGACAGCAATGGCCACGGCAATGGGTCAAGGGGAATTTTAAACCGTGAAAATGGGCTTGGGATAATAGAAAGAGACAATCTATAAGGCTTCAACACTTTTTTAGGGGTTGAGAAGGCTTACCTTTATCAAACTGAGACAAGGTTTCACTTGGCCTTATCACGATGGAATTTTCCCTGTAGCACTCACCAATTCCTCCCGGCGGGCAAGGCTGATGGAGGGGGGTCGTCGTTCACGCGCGGGATCGTCCGTGCGTCACTTTTTGCAATTGCCCGCGGCAACCACCTTCTATCGCGGAATTCCTCCCACTTCTCGAGATCGCAAGCGCAATAGCTCTGGCAGTTCCTTTGGCCGCAATTAGCTTTGTCGTCAATCCCGTACCACCGACTACCAAGATGCCTCCTCCTCCTCAGCATGGTGGTGCCGTTGGGCCCTCCAACTTTGACAAGTGTATGGGCTGACTCCGCGGCAACAACTCGAGAGGGGTTTGCGATAACAAAAACAACATGGAGCGTGCTAACATGATGCCATCCTCGCAGTCAAGATGGGCGCCATGATGGGCGGCAGTACGTTTCTCCTTCCTTGCCTGATAACCTGCGTCCCAGTCGCTAACCTTTTGCGATTATAGCTGTCGGCTGCATCATTGGCTTCATCTTCGGTATGCCTATCACCCAAAGCTTCGATTGACTTGCAGGCATGTCCTGACGCGCGCAACTCTCTAGGAACCGTCAACATCTTCAGATACGGCGCCGGCCCCAACGGCATCATGAGGACATTGGGCCAGTACATGCTCGGCTCTGGCGCGACCTTTGGGTAGGAAACCCTTCGATACCACTGGATTTTTTACTAGACCCTACCACTGACACCACTGTCCTTCCAGCTTCTTCATGTCCATCGGCAGCGTCATTCGTTCCGACTCCTCGCCCATCGTCGCCGAGGCCTACTACCGCGCCCAGAGGAGGCCCATGATCATGGCCGCCCAGGCCTTCCGCCCCGCCTACTACCCGACCCGCCGCTCCGACTAAGCGTCCACGCAGGAGGCACGATTTGCTGTACTTTATGTGTAAATAATAGGGTCGCCCTCGAGAGCGACTATGGATACGGCGTCTTGGGGGTTTGTTCAAAATTCACAGAAATTCTGATCATACGTGGAGCAGTTTGGGGCCCCTTTTGTCTGATACAACATTTGACGAACTATAAGCCAGGGAGGGTGCTTTGGACTTGTGCGCTTACATTCAGCATGTGTTTGCTAACCTATATGGGAAACAGGCCAGCCTTACCCATGCATGTTGTGCAAGCCGACCGGCATGATAAGGCTCTTCGGCTGTGGTACAACATCGATCCAGGATAGCATGTCAACTTTGGTCGACGGGGAGTTCAACAACAGTCACATTATGCGAAACGAGATAAGCGCTCAGGAACCTCACGCTATGGTTGAAGACGGCCAGGTAATCGATAACTGCAAGCCACCCTAATACCGTCCGAGACAATTTCATGCGACTCAAGAAATCCGTCACACTTGCAATCTTAAGCAACAACCACTCACTCCCTTGAGAATATCTCGTTCCGTGAACCAACAGATACCCGAGCGTCGTCAATTCGGCTATGGGGAGACAAACTCGGCGAAAATGTTGGAGAGAAACCATCATTGCCACCGTACGGGATTTCGACAACAGGAGTAGCTCGAAAACCGCAATAAGTGCCCATCAAAAGAGGCTGAGATCCGTTCCGAGATGAATATACCAGCCTCTAGACATGCCACGGTCTTAAAGGGGTTAGTTTCTGGGTGTTGTTGCATCTGCATACATCCAGCTGTGCTCCGGACTTGTCGACCTAGCAACACTGCGACTCTCTCTTCGAATAAAGCATAAGGTCAACATTAATCGACTAAAGCCAGTCACATTTCATTGGTTCATTCGTTTCGGCTGACGGGCCTGGACCGAACAGTTCCCATTGTTTCGGCAGCATTCGTAGCCATGCTTCGAGGTTTTCAAGGTCGTCAACAACCTTTCCACTTTCTGGCGCTGTGTTCTGTTTCACCAGCTCCTTGCATCCTGCACCGGCGATCATAGTTGTGATTGAGCCTCCGACGATTCCCTTGCATCACAATACCGTAAAATCTCGCGCAACTCGTATTTCAGGACAGTCCGGCAACGCAGGGTTATAGCTCTGCCATTTGCTTCTACAGCCACGTACATACAGCCAAACGCAACTGGCAGACCTTTAACCCTACAGGATCCGCAGGATTATGCCTGTCCTGGAATACGAGTTGCGCGAGATTATACGGTATACATACATGTATGCACTTTCGACCTCACACAATCACATCAAGCCCGTGCGAGCCTGTGCAGTACGCTGCTTGGGCGTCAGTACCTAGTATCCTCTCTTTACTTTCAGGAAGGCTGACTGCATGATCGACTACTGGAGACTTTACGAGATGATAGCTCAGTGCCATGGCCAGCAGTGGCTTCACCCCTCTCATCATCTTTAACATTCTTCAAGCGATCACGGAGTGCTCGCCATCTCGCGGTTCAGGAAAATGGGAACCAGGGAGCTGTACCAATCATACCGTCGACAATTCAACACCTGGAGGTCGCTGGATCGCGGTTCTCTTGGCGACAGTCTACACGCAGTTCAGCCGCTATGGGGCGGCGATCTCAACCGACGCTAGCGCTTACCCCAGACTCCCGGAGTCACAGCTTCGGGGACCTCTGCTTTGGCCAACCTCCTGTCCACCTGGTACTTTAGCGGTGGACCTCCATCTGTTGTTTTCGGTTTACCCAAGTGTCTCTCCATTTCTATCCCTGGCGGTGAGCAGGCCGGATTTATCGAGAGTTTTGTCCAGCGAAATCCGATGCCGCAAACAACTTAGCCTTAGTGCTCACCGACTTGAGTTATGTGTGCTGGTCCAGCTGAGCTGAACAGCTCATCAACTCCATGTGACATGGCTTAAGGACAATGCTGATCTTTATTACTCCGAAGTTGTGGACATCAAGTTAGTTTCCACGCTGGATCTCGGATGGTACCTGATGATTCCGTTGGCAGACCGTCATCATCATCCTCAGGGATGATGTGTACCTTACTGCATCGGCCAGGTGCAACAGACACGGAAGATGTCGATCTGGGTAGTGGGTCGATCCCGAACATCATCTGTGATTATCCACCCTGTGTCTTCTTTTTCTCTCCCCGGTGTGCTGGTCACATTACGGGGCGTTTCTCGGGAATAGGTATGGACTAGGTAGCCTGTGGTGATCATTGTGTCATGGCGCCAAAGCGGTAGGCCCTTGCGGTCGTAGTCTCCCAAGGGGGTTTGTATAAGTAGTAACGATGTAGTTCTTCGTAGTTGAAGATACTCGGCCCTTCTTGGACACTCATACCCATACTCTTCCTTCCTACAACTCGGTTGTACTTATAAGGGTGGACAAAGGGTACTTTCTTTTTCTTCCCTTTAATCTTCATCATGGGCGTAATAGGACGCGCCATAGTAGAGGTCAGCTCTAAACTCACAGGTGTTGTCGCGAACTTGGTCCAAGAGAAAACAAATGGGTATGTTTTCACTCCTTTCTACAAAATCCTGATGAGGAAGAAGACCACTAACGTCATCTTGTTCAAGTTCATCACGACTGGGAACGTTTCTCTTTCCAATTCTGGCATTTTTCTTAGGCAATCTAACACCAGATGGGCAATATCCATGGGGAAACCTAACTGACTGGGGCAACAACCAATACACCGAGTGTCCTATAACAGGAGCAGTGAGGACGTACGACTTCGTCATCAGCCGAGGAGTCATTGCACCAGATGGATACCAACGGGACGTCTTACTAGTCAACGGCGCCTTTCCAGGCCCCTTGATCGAAGCGAACTGGGGTGACAAGATTGTCGTCAACGTCTTCAACAACATTTCTTCTCCAGAGGAAGGCACATCCATCCACTGGCACGGTTTCCTCCAGGAGGGTACTCCGTGGGACGACGGTGCACCAGGCGTCTCCCAATGTCCCATCGCACCCGGCAAGAAGTACACCTACGAGTTCAAAGCAAGTCTCTACGGCACATCCTGGTACCACGCTCACTACTCAGCGCAATACGCCGGTGGCATCGTTGGCCCCATTGTCGTCCACGGCCCTACCCAGGCCAAATACGACATCGACCTCGGCCCCGTCATGCTCAGCGACTGGTACCACCGCCCTTACTTCGACCTGATTAAAGACATGCTCGCGCCCGGCGGCGGTCCTTCCGTGCCCTCCGACAACAACCTCATCAACGGCAAGATGAACTTCGACTGCGACGTCGCCGCCGCCGCGGGTGACAAAACCCCCTGCACCCCTAATGCTGGCATTTCCAAGTTCAAGTTCCAAACTGGCAAGACCCATCGCCTGAGGCTCGTCAACTCCGGCGCCGACGGCGTCCAGCGCTTCTCCATTGACGGCCACACCATGACCGTCATCACCAACGACTTCGTCCCCGTCAAGCCTTACAACGTCACGGCCATCTCGCTAGCCGTCGGCCAGCGCGCTGACGTCCTTGTTACCGCCAACGCTGGCACCCCCAAATCTGCCTTTTGGATGCGCTCTGACCTGACCAAGTGCTCCGCCGCCAAGCAGCCGCTTGCACTGGCAGCCGTTTACTACGACCAAGCCGACCCGGACACAGCGCCGACTAGTAAGCCGTGGGCAGACGCAGGCGATCCGGACAGGAATTGTGGCGCGAGTGATGATTTGGAAATAAGGGAGCCGCTTTACCCGATTCCCGTGCTGGGAGAGCCGGCGGTGACGAAGGAGATGAAGATTGAGGCGTACAGGAATGCGTCAGATGTTTTCCTGTTTTTGTTCGATGGCGTAAGTTCGAGGGTGGATTATAATCACCCGGCGTTGGATATGGTGGTTAAAGGGAATATGAGTTTCCCGGAGGTGTGGAATGTGAAGGATTTTGGGGCGGCGAAGACGGTTAGGCTGGTTGTTAATCATCGTGGGCCTGGAACGTGAGTCTATTTTTTTTCCCCTTACCTTATTGCTTTGATCGAAAGCACGAACTAACTTGACATGATGGAAACAGACATCCAATGCACCTCCACGGCCACAATTTCTACGTCCTCTCCTCCGGCCCGGGCGACTGGGACGGCAAGACTATTACCCGCCCTTCCAACCCTATGCGCCGAGACGTCGAGATTATCAGACCCTGGGGGCACTTGGTACTGCAATTTGATGCGACGAACCCGGGCGTGTGGGCGTTCCATTGCCATATCGCGTGGCATGCGTCGGCAGGGTTCTTCTCGAGCTTGGTGACCCAGCCGGATGAGGTGAGGAGGCGATGGGGAGGGGACAGGATGCCGCCGAAGATGGAGCAGGTGTGTAGGGAGTGGGATGCGTGGAGTCAGATCAAAGTTGTTGATCAAATTGACAGTGGGACATAAGGAGGGAAGGGAAGGTGGAGGATATGATGGCTGGGAGCGAACTGGGTAATTTGGTTTATGGGAGTTGGAATACCCTTTTGTTTGAATCATAATTCTTGTGGTCTTTTGTATTTGAATATGGCTTTTTGATTTTGTTGTTCCCATTGTTGGTTACTACTAACCGCTTACTGTGTCATTCCCTGGTGCTCGAACGTACCTCTATGAAGTGTGGCTGGAGCAGGAGATTTTGAAAAGGTTTCTTACCGAGGTGGACACGCAGGGCCATTTGGGCTGCAGTTATGCAACATCAGGAGGCGCAGGACTGCATGTCGCGATGGCTTAAAAACGCTGCGGTACAATTCTCACACGCCGAAGTTGCATATGGCGAAAAGGTGCAAGTCACGGTAAACGCCTACCAATTTCGAAGCTTTAACAAACCCCTCAAAAGATACAGGAACAACATCATCAATATGCGGACGTATGCAAGTTAGTGATATCTTGCCTTTTTATGTCCGTTGTTATCTATATGCAGAGTTATGCCGGAGTGTCCCGCATCGCTCTTTCCTCCTCTGTCTGCATGCGGTAATATGTAACACCTCGTAATTACGGCCCAAATTCCCCCCCCAAAGCGCCTGCCTGCAACAAACATCTTGCATCGACGCTTTTCCTGTCCGCACCCAGCGGCGAGATTCATTCGTATCCATCATCGCCAGCTTCAAGGTAATTACAAGGTATTCGAGATTTCTCGCAAGAGTTCATCTAGCCCTGAAAAATGCGATGCTATGCCAGCTTGATGTTTTGTGATTTATCATTGATACTCACAGCACCAGGTGCCTACCTACCATTGTACCTACCTGCCGCTTCCACCAGCCGGCCGGCACGCCGTTGACTTCCCCAGGCACTCCTAGACCCGGCCCAGGCACCTGCTAGCGGGCATATAAGGTCCGTCACCTAGTCCCTCTAGCACAACGGGCCATGTGGTCTTATGGCGCAGCGGTTCCCGTTGATGAAAACTTGCGCGGCGGTTTTCGTAGGTCTGCAGCTGGAGTATTGTCGTTCGTTCTACAAGCCTACCTGGGCGACTTAGCTTTTTGCATTTTTTATTTGATCTGGCTGTTGTTCAGGATGTTGGAAATGGGTGTTTGACATTTTTCTTTTTGGTTTCGGGGGTTTTGAAATTGGGTCTGTTTGCGCGACATTTTTGCGCGACGTGAGAGGTGAGAGATGGGAGATGGGAAATAGGAGATGGAAGGGGTGGTGTGATGTGATGTGATGTTTACGGTACCGAAACCGTGATCTCGCCTGTCTGCACCTTTGGCTGGTTTTTAGCAGAAGACCCTTTGAGACTTTGAAACTTGCTTGCTTGCTTGCTTTGCCAAAATCTCGTAATCTTGGACATCACAGAGAATAAAATTGGTGTTGTTCGTGATTTGAGATCCAAACCTGATTCACTGTTCGATCTGAAAATTCATAGTTCCGTTTTCTAAAATTCCCTGTCGTTCAAATCCAAACTCATTCATATCTAACCTTTCCCATATCCAAACTCCTCCGAGATGCTGTGCTGATGACCAATTTTTCAAGTCCCAAACCATCTTTTGCTCTCCCCCTGTAGCTTCAGGGAACTGAGTCTCATCATGAGCCGTTGCTGTCAAAGAGCAAGATACAAAACCACCAGACGATAAAACATCCCAACTGATCGCTGAAGCCCATTTGGCTAAGAAACCGACTCAAAAGTCTCCAAATAACCGCCCGATGTAGAGCCAAATGCAGAAAACCGATACTTTCCCTGCCAAACGCCTTTTCTCAAAGTCCATGTCTCAAGTCTGACCAAAAATCCCAAGACTGGGGAAATAAACCGTGATGTGGGTATAATGACCATGATATCGCCCAAAGCTTGAACGCCCCCTTCCTGTTTTCCATGCCCTGGCTCTTTCCCGGATTGAAGTGTTGTGTCTGTGTCTAGCTGCCGTGTTACTGTTGGAAAAAAAGGTCTGCTCCTTTCTTCCTTCCTTCTTTTCATCGCTGTAGGGTTCACCAGTTTAATGACCGAACTCAACGCTGCACTGGCTTGGCATAAAAGCTGCGCATTCTGTATTAACCCTCCCATCAGCGAGTAGACGGAGGTGGAAGAAATTGAGAGCGTTGTCATAAGGTGTGGATCCCGTAGTTGTTTCCTCCGAGTCCTCCTTAGTGATGTTTTCCCAGAGTCCGTCGCGGCGCAGCCAAGGTATGTGATGGGGGTTCTCAGCGTTCTTGATTGTGCTGGGTACGCTCATGCGTTTGTTGGTGGCCTCCTCTTGCCACATGCGTGTTGCTTCCTGCCACTGTTTCTCCTTGGGGGAAGTGTAGAAGGGCAGGTGGTCGACGGTGTTGGCGAGAAATGCGGTGGTGGCCTTCCAGATTTGACCGGGAATTTTGGACCATTTGTCGCGGGGTTTGTCGTCCGAGTCATTAGTGGAAGTGAGTTTGGTCTTCTTCTCCTCGGGCTCCGTTGAAGCCGAAGACGAGCCCCGTTTTCTCTTCTGCTGATTCTTCTGCACGTCTCGCAGAGATGTTGCGGCGTTCACCTCTGCTTGCTGCTCAGGGGGGGGCCACTGCCAATGTTTTGGGCCGTTCCGAGTTCTTCGACGATTCTCGCTGTCCAGGGTCCTGATCAAGTCGGACAGCATGCGATTTTGTGAATCTGAAGGTTCGTTGATGCCAACCTCGCTGTTCAACATGGGCTTCCTGGGGTCGGTTTTGGTGCCAATGCCTACGGCATAGACTGGAGTGACGGCAGTGAACGGGTTCCGTTCCGGTCGCTTTTTGGGTTCCACCTTGATAATGGACATCGTGTGATTTTGGCATATCATGGCCGGAATGGGTGCGGTGACAGCAAAGGTGACTCGCTTTCGCTTCCTGATCTGGCCATTTGGAAGGGTAGGTCCAGGGTTAGTGGTGATGGGCTTCTCTTTTCCCTTCTGTAGCCCCTCGGTCAAAAGAGATCGGGGGCTATCAACAATGTCGCAGCCGCTATCATGCATGCCCTGATCTTCCTCTTCCCAAACAGGGGCGTGCTCGCCGGTGTTAAGACGCCTCATGGCGAGAATGATTTCAGGAACCGGCATCTTCTTTGGAAGCTTCTTCTTATGTGACCGTATTTTTGTGAGGGGAATAGCTTGGCGATACTGTGGTCTTGGGTAGATTTGTGTTGATCCGCGGTGTTCCCCTACAGTAACTCGGTCAGAATGTTGGAAAATAATATGGCAAAGCGTCTTCGAACTGACCTTGCTCGGAAGAAAACCTGTATTTTGTTGGCTGGAAGCGATCTTTGTCGTGTGATATGAATGAGGGAGAGGTGTATAAAGTTCCCGTGAAGACAAGATGAGAGTCAGGATAGAACGGCGAGATGTTTGGGAGATAGATATCTGGGAATAAAAAAACAGACTCTCGAAGAGTGGGGGGAAGTTTTATTTATACTAGTTCTTGAAGAATATATGAGAGCATCTTCTCTGTGCCCTTGGTCAATCACGCAAGTCCGGCTGTGTGAGCTACCGTCCGAGCTGCGATGCATCTATACGCATTCTCATCTCCGGAGCATGCTTCTCCTAACATCCAACCAGCTGCGCGTTACGGACCAGTTCCACATGATGAGAAAATCAGCAATATCTTACCAACGCATACTGCCTCTAGAGATACTTACCTAGTATGACGGGCGGTGCAGGTATTAATTCTGTATAGGTGTCTCTCGGTCTACCGGGTTCCCCTCCGTGTACATTGTCCACCACGCCGGTGGGAATGAGAAAGAACTTCACAAGTTACTCGGACCTTGCCGTAAACACGAAACAACACAGATATGATGCACATGCACTGAGGCTCGGTGAACGGCTTATTTAGCTGCACAACGTGGGGATATGCAGGAATAAATATATAGCAATACTCTCGAGTTCCGCCCCTTTCCATGTCCTGACCCACCATCCTGATGGTATTACCTCCCCGAAAGGGGGGAAAAAAAATCTGGCAATGCCTCGAGATTTTCCTGCCTTCACATTCTTAGATTCCAAGCTGCATAATCATGATTTTTTCCTACCTCGATCATGCCGGTCACCGACGAGAGAGCCTATCTCAAAACATCCACTTCCACCCTTATCGCTCTTTAACGTGCCCTCATCCCTATCCACGCCGTGTCCCAGCAGCAAAGGGACCACAGTGGCGACTTCCTGCACTGTTAAGGCCTGTTCGTTTCCGTGTTAAAAAGTTAGCAAGTTAGCGTTTTTGGTATATAACGCGTTGACGCCTTACTGCGCCGTATAGCGTTCGGCTCAAAAGTGTTATTTTTCATGCACGCCCTGCAACGACCTGCAACCACCTGCACTTACCCCAAATCTTTAATCTAACCAATCAGAAGCCCAGAATCCTTCAAATTCTTAACCTCATTCCTTAACGCACTACGTCTCAAAATCGAAACGTAGTACATTAAAGACTACAATTAACTTAAATTTCAACGCACATATACCCTATATTTACAGCGCTTTATTAAACATATTAAAAAAGTTGGTCAAGTTAATCAAATTGTTTAATTTCAAATACCGATTCTGATACAGGAAATCCCTGGCATGCTCTGGTGGCCTCCAGAGCCTTGTAGAATAGTCTAGCTTAGTCTTGGAAGGACTGGCCTTTATTGCCAGGATAAAGGTCCTTTGAGACCTTTGTCGCCTAAGGAACTGCCCGCCAAACCCAGGTATATAACCTGGGCCTGGCCTGGCTTCCTAGGCTCCCTCTTCTTCTCATCATTATTATCCTACATAGAATACCACATTATTGGTCTTCTTCAGGATACCGAGCCATCGGCTCACATTCCCCGTGTCAAATGGTAGCTGCAACTTCACGGTTGTAGTGACCGGCTGAGACAACCGCGCTCATCGAGCTCTTTCCTCTACGAATCCCTTCGTTACCCACACGAAGGATCGTGGCCGAAAACTCGACACCAGTTTCCTCAAGCGATCATCGAGTTTACCCACCAACTCGATCCCTCCCTGTCAATCGACAGCATTAAGTTACCAAGATCAAAACCTCCATCACGATGCGCTGAGTCGTAGTAGGCCCATTGTGAACGAAGGGGATCACCAACATCATTCTCAAGTACCATCTGGCCGCGGCGTTGAGCCCCTGGCCCAGATCTGAGGAACGAAGTGATTGAGGTGATGGGATTGAGATCAACATCATTCTCAAGTACCGTTTCGCTGAGTCGTAGTAGGCCAAACGAGGAACGAAATGATGGCCAACGATAACCTCCATCAAACAACGCGCTTCCGCCCAAGCAGTTTCGAAAACAACAACACCATCAGCATCATTCTCGAGCTTCAATTACCTTATCCGTTGAGGAATTCAGGCCGACGTTGCAAAGGAATGACCGCCATGGTGAAGATGGGGAACAACAACATCCATGTCATTCTCAAGAAAGTCTGGCCACGGCGTTGAGCCCTGGTCCAGGCAGGAATGAGTGTGAACGTTACGGTGGGACGGCAAATCCACCAACAACAACAACAACAACACCCTCTTTTATTTACTCTGTCATCGTGAGCTTCGCGCTCCCCAAACAACACTCAGCTCGACCGCCCTCCTCGAGCTTCCCCTAGCATCACTTTCAGTACCGGTTGACTGAGTCGTAGTAGGTCAAACGAGGAACAAGGTGACTGTCAGCACCCTCTTTCAAACGACACTCTCAAACGCATCTCAGCTTGGACGCCCCCTCCAAGCTCCCTTCAACCAAAACAACAAAAGATCAAGGTCAAGATGACCCGCCAAGGCGTTGAGTGAGGCCCATCATCGACGAACAAGATCAACAACGAAAAAAGAACACGAACACGAACAACGACGCGCTTCACCAGCTCGCCCTCTTTGATAGCTTTGCGACCCCGCGCTTTCAAGATCACTAGAAGCTTCCAGCAACCGCCTCGCTTTCAAGAACCCTCAAGCTTCTTTCACCAAGTCAACAGACACCTCACAAGCTCGCCCTTGACAGCTTTGTAACCCCGCGGTCATCTTTCACGATGAGAATCCTTTGAGCAACCGCCTTTGCTCCCTCACGAGAACAAGAGCTTCCAGTGGCCGCCCCACTTTCAAGACATTCAAGCTCTTTCACGACAAGACCTCTTTGAGCAGCCGTTTGCTCAGAAGCTTCCAGTGGCCGCCCCACTTTCAAGATATTCAAGCCTCTTTCACCTTACAAGTTCTCCTTGAGCTTCTAAGCTCTTTCACGACAGACCTCTTTGAGCAACCGTTTGCTCAGAAGCTTCCAGCAGCCGCTCTGCTTTCAAGATACCCTCAAGCTTCTTTCACGCGACAAAACCCCTCTCAAGCGATCGACTTGCTTCCCCAGCTCCCGAGCTCCAAGATTCCAAGCAACCGTTGCCCAAACGAGATACTACCCTCCTACCCTACGAGACAAGGTAAGGAAAGACAAGACAAGGGAGGAATGGCGATGGCTTCAACCCATCGTAGGTAACGAGGACGTTACCGTTTTCTTTTGTTGCCGGTATATGGGTATGCCCTCTGATACCCTGATAATATACCCGAGTGCCCCGGCACCAAGCATTGCAACTCGTCCCCGCTACTGTCAATATCTCCAAGTACCTCATAGTCTTACCTTTGCAACTCCCGAGTGCCCCCGGTTCCTATGGGCTACTCGCCACTATGAAGGCTCGGCCTGTCTCGGCTCTCAACACTAGTCAGCTCTCTATACTTGTTACGATAATAATAGTATGGCATTACCACTTCTGTGGCTGACTGCTGTACTGCACAGCGCCCTCGCTGTCAAGCTGACAGTCTCTGGCAAGCTGACGGCCCCTGCCACCTCTTTGCAGCTCGTGCCAGCTCGTGCCAGCTCTCTGGCAGTCTTTGCCATTCATACAGGCATTAATAAAAGACTTCGGATTCTTAACGGCTTTGGCACATTCAGCTCTCCCAGCTGCCCTCTCTTTTCAACACTTTCATCAAGCGGTCTTACATCATTACCCCTAATAATCCAACTCTTCACATTTCTCAACGGTTTTGGCACTTTCAGCTGCCGTCTCTTTTCTTCAACACTCACAGCACTTAATCACCCCTTTCACCACATCACATTTCTTTTCCTTTCTTTCTAATGGGCAGTCATCACCGCAATGCCCCCGCTTTCCTAACATGGACTCCCTTCTCCTTGAGCCCCTATGGCCTTCTCGGTTTTCAACGGACAACCACCGGATCTTCGTCAATCTTCACCCTGTCAAACCGATGCATCCCGTGCCGCCCCGGAGCATCCCGAAGACTTGAACGTTATCGGAGGAGACTTGGACCATAGACAGATTTATCGGAGGAGACCTGGATGTTCTCGGAGGATACTTGGAGGTTCAGGACGGAAACTTGTGAGTTTGGAACGCCGACTTCTCCTAGATATTCAGGACCATCGAGGACGATGGCTTTTTCTTTTGGAACTGCCCGCCAAACCCAGGTATATAACCTGGGCCTGGCCTGGCTTCCTAGGCTCCCTCTTCTTCTCATCATTATTATCCTACATAGAATACCACATTATTGGTCTTCTTCAGGATACCGAGCCATCGGCTCACATTCCCCGTGTCAGATTCGTTAATAAATATCAATCATCACCCCAATCGAAATATCCATCTCTTTCTCCTTCTCCTCTATACCTTTTTCTCTTCGTTTACTTAATAATCTTTATAATAGCGCCCAATAACGACGAAGAAAAATTCCAACTTAACGAGGAGCTTCAAATATAGTTCCAAACCACTACCTCTAGTATTACTATTATTTTGTATATCCTCGTATTATACAACCTCTTACTATTAAGTAATATTAAACCAGTCTTCCACCAAATAATCCGTTTTAAAGAGCTAGAAGTAAATAAATTTCTCAATTTACCGGAAGGCCTCTTCTTTAACGAATTTCGTATAAGTATCGAGACTTTTAATGCCCTTTATTTCTAGCTCTCTTCTTATAGTAGCCTAAAGGGTGGGCGGTATTTCAACGGTAAATAAAGGCTCGTTATCTACCTTAATATCTTAACTTAGGGTATAACTATAAGGAGGGCGGGCATTAACTTTTATTACAATCCTAATACTATCTATAAATTAATATATATTCAACTACTATATTAAATATTATAACATTAATTTACCAAATACCTAATAGGGCCTTTTATTATATTTTAAAATCCCTCCTCAACCTTATAAAGGCCTTCGTCAAACAGCTAGAATTAGTAGTCCAACCTAAAATCTAGTAGTCTTCGAAGTTCTACCCCTACTTTTAAAACTACTTCGGCGTAGTAAATAAGAAGCTTTTTCACGTATATATTCCAATTAACTAACTCTTAATTTAAATTACCCGTAAAAATTTTATTACCTAAAATATATTAAGTACTATTAATACAAATAGTCGCTTTACGTATTTACGTATCGGCTGGGAAGGTTCTACTAATAATGCTCACGTTTTCTATAATATTGTAAATAACGATTTCCGAATCCCTAACGGCTAGTATTATCTTAAGGACGCTAATTATCTAGCGATAAAAAAAATACTAGTCTTATATCGTAATATTCGATACTATATACCGGAATAGAGTAACCGCGCTTTCTAAATTAAGTAAAAGTTATTTAACAAATGCTATAATTCAATTCGTATTAGTATCGAAACTATATAGGGTATACTAATTAAGAAGTTCCGAATCTACTATTTAAATTAAAAATATAATATCGAAACCCAGAGGGATATTATTTTAGCTACCGCTAACTTCTATAATTTTATATTCCAATATAAAGAATTGCAAAAGGAATATAAAGATGAGCGCCGGCGTCTAAGGAAAATAATAAAGGTAACGATTCTTAATAAATAAGATAATTAGCCAAATAACTTCCATAATAGCGATTTAGCTCCGGGGGAAGCTAACGAAATATACTAACTTTATAAGGAAATTGCGGATACTATATAAGTAAATTAGTAAGCGAAGAATAGATTAGGAAATAGACTTAATAATAAATAGCTTTTACTTCTTTCTTTTCTTCTTATTTCTCTCTATAGCTAAGTAGGGAACGTACTATTTACCTACCTCTACCTATATTATAATCTATTTGCCCGTAGGCAATAAATTAGAAGATACGGTACTAATTTACCCTTCTGTTGGGTTAAGGTCTTATTCTAAATTAATAACCGTACTAGTTATAGGGAAAAAGAAAAAATAAAAGGGAAAAAGATAAAAGGGGAATCCTTAGGTTTATAATATATAGTATTACGCTTATTTACCCGCTTTAGTTCGGATTATATCCCTATTTACCCGCGGGTAGTAAAGTAATACAATATTTTAGTACCTTCTAACGGTTTTAATCTTATACGCGACTTATAATTTAGAGGTATAACCTAGGGGGTAGAAGAGGGATATAATTAAATAGAGGTTTGTATTTAGGGGGAAAAGTAGAAATAAATAATTTATTAGGAATAAATTTACTTTATAGTATAAAACTACCCGCTTCTAGAACGCTTAATATCCTCGCTCGCTAATTGCTAAGCTTACTAATAAAATTATTAATAATATAAAATTTGACGGCCTTTTTAAAACTGTAGAAGCTTTCGTCGACTTTAGAATACAAATTCTTAATTAGCTTCGCTAGGGTTTCTTTAAGAAAGGCAAGCTCTTACTCTTTTATATTAACTATAAGTTTGAAAGGTTTCTCGGTAATAACTCTAATTATAATTAAATATATAGTTACTAGTAAGATAGCCTCGTTCTAATACCTTCGGCAAACTACTATTAAATAACTGGCCGAAAATAATTATTCTGGAATTGAATACGCGCTCTTAATAAATACTTTTATATATTCGCATTTATACCTAGTCTCTCTCAATTGCTCGCTAATCGTTAAATTTATTAATACTATTACTCGCTAATCGCTAGGCAAAGTTTAATAAATCTATTAAAAACCGGTAGGAAAGCTATAGTAATATAAGACTTAATAGCCTTTTCGGTCAAGGGCTAAACGGCTATATCGGCCAAAGTATTATACGGCTATATTAATTAATAGCTAGACAATTATATCGTAGATTATTAAACACGCTTTTATATTGAATATATATTTTATGAGACGGCCTAACCTCAAATACAGAATACTGTACGAGAATTCGGATAGTAGTATTATATTTCGCAAAATACTTATAAGCCTTTCGAATCTTACCCCTACTCCTATTTTAACGGAAGAGAAATTAACGGAAGAGAAACTAGTATATAGAGTAGGCGCGGTTCGTACGGGAGAAGCAGGTTTAAAATTATTTAGAATAGCCTACTCGGTTTAGGAATTGTAACCCTAAATAGGTCCAATCTTTTCGGTAATAGTATTAATTCTTACGATAGCCTCCCCGAAGTAAGAGAATTAATAATAATTATAATTAATAGTTTAGTATTAATGGTTATAATTAGTAGTTTAGTATTAATATTATTAATATTCTTGAGCGGGTTATTAAACGGGTTCTTAAATAGGTTATTAAGCGGGTTATTAAGCCGGTTATTAAGCAGGTTATTATTCTAGTTAATAATATTACTAATAATATTATTAATAGTACCGTTAAGAGTACCGGTTTTACTATCGGACTGGCCGGGGTTGGCCGGATAGGTTCGTTACGGGATTTTAATAGTATTCTTAATACTTTTTGAGCTAAATTTGGAGAATAAAATTGGAAGTTATCGGTATTCCTATCGTCGTTAATAAAAAGTTAAAATAGAAGAATAGGCAAACAAATTAGAGGGAATAGGATTAAAAATAAAAGGAAAAAGTAGGGGAAACGAAAGGAAAAGGGACGGGGAATAGAGGGAAATAATAGAAGGAATAGGAAAGGGAATAGGAGTTGGGAATAGGACTAGAAACTAGGACCAGAAACTGGGACCAGAAACTGGAATTAGAACTAGAATTAGAACTGGAATTGGAATTAGAATTAGAATTGGAAATAGGAATAGAGAAGGGGGAAAGGGAAGGGGAAGGGGAAGGGGGAAGGGGAAGGRGAAGGGGAAGGGGAAGGGGGAGGAGGAAGGGGAAGGGGAAGGGGGAGGGGGAAGGGGAAGGGGAAGGGGGAAGGGGAAAGGGAAGGGGGAAGGAGGATAAATTTACTTTAGATTAACTTTTAACGGGTAACCAACCCCTAATAACTTAATATATTTAATAGCCTTATTTAAATTAATAAATTGAGTTCTAGCGTATAATAATATAATTAATACTATTTAAAGTATAATAATATAGTCAATACTATTTAAAACTTTAATATACTCCTTAATAGAGCCCACGGTATCCTCGCCAACGGGAAACCTAATTTAATTTAACCTTCAACGGGTAACTAGCCCCTAATAACCTTTAAAGTACTTAATAGCCTTATTAAAAGGTATAGCGCTCTATTTAATAATTGTACAAAGCTTTAATATAACGTTCCGTCTAATAATTATACGAAGTTCTAATATATTTAATAGCCTCGTTTAAAATAATTAATACTATCCAAAGCCTTAGTATATTCTTTAATAGAGCCTACAATATCCTCGCCAACGGGAAATTTAATTTAGTTTAACTTTTAATAAGTAACTAGCCCCTAGTAACCTCTAAAGTATTTAATAGCCTCGTATAAATTAACGAACTAAATTCCAACGTATAATAATATAATTAATATTATCTAAAGCTTTAATATACTCTTTAATAGCCTTACTCGAGGGTATAGCACTCCGTCTAATAATCGTACGAAATTCTAAAGTATTTAATAGCTTCGTTTAATTATATTTCTACTTAACTGTTATATGCGGCTTACGTACCGGCTTCTTCTTTAAAATAATAATTATTCTTAATATTAATTAAGTAGGAGATTATTACTATCGGTATCTATTGAAATCGATACGTACAATTATTTCTTTAATACTATTAATTAGCATTAGCTTTAGCGGTTATAAGCCGTTTATAGAGCGCTTAATTATTTAATTCCAAGAATAATTAAGGCGGTTTTCGGCCTAAATATCTTCTTAATTAATAGTAATAGTCCGCCGCTAAATCCGGGAGAGAAAGGGAAGTTTAGGAAAAAAGGGGAAATTTCTAAGGCCCGGAGTACCCCGTATAGTAATGGACTAGGGGAGGTTACACCTTTTCGTTAGAGTTAGTATTAAGCAGCCTTTTAATAAAAAGATAATATATAATAATATTAATTTTAATACCCGGGATAGCCCTTTTATACTTTAGTAAAAACTAATTCAATATTTATTAATATAAAATAAAAGTAAATAAATAATCCTTCCGAACGCTAATAATAAAATTACGAATTAACTCTATTAAAATTATATATAAAAGGTATAATCTTAATATAGTTTAATCGCTAGCGCAAAGGCTATAAGGTCGGGTGAATTAATTACTTTTATTGTTAATTAATAGTTAAATAGCTATAATAATATAGGATTTAATAGCTTTTTCGGTTAAGGGCTAGATAGTTATATCGGCTAAAGTGTTAAGCGGCTATATTGCTAATAGCCTACTCGGCTTAAAAGTTAATAGCCTATTCGGTTTGAGAATTAATAATTAAACGGCTATATCTCGGGTTTTAACGCCCGCCCTTCTTATAATACTTATTATTATCGTATCCGGATATAGCTTAACCGTTAGTATAAAGGCTATAAAGTCGGGTAAGTTAATCGTTTTTATTATACTAAATAATTTTACTATTAGATTACTTTTAGTTAAAAAATCCTATATCGATATACCTTCTAACTTAGTTAAATTATAACCCTAAATAAGTCTAATCTTTTCGGTAATTATATTAATTCTTATAATAAATTTACTGAAATATTAATATTAGTAATTATATAACTTTATAGTCTTACTAGTAAACTAGCGTTAGTTAGGCTATTTGTAAGCGTTAAGGATAGTAAAATTATTTATTAAGCCCGTAAGGAATTTGCGGTAGCTTATTATTGGAGTTTTAGTAGTATTATTAATAATATAATTAATATTATTATTAATAGTACCGTTGGGAGTGCCGGTTTTATTATCGGGCTGGTTGGGGTTGGCCGAATAGGATTTTAACGGTATTCTTAGTATTTCTTAAGTTAGATTTGGAAAATAAAGTTGGAAGTTATTAGGGGGTTTAAGCTCAAGCTTTCGTCTAAATAAATAAGAACGTTTATTTAAAGCTAATAAGAAATTCGTCGGATCGTTTAAGGAAATTTATAAAATCGTTAGAAGAAATTCGTTATATTATTAAAAGAAGTTTATAAAATCGTTAAGGGAAGGCCTATTATTTTAAAGGAAATAGGTTAGTAAAGAAAGGAATAATAAATAGGAATTGGAATTAGAATTAGGAATAGGATTAGGGAATAGGAAAGGGACTAGGGAATAGGAAAGGGAATTGAGAATGGGAAAGGGAATTAAGAACGGGAAAGGGAATTGAGAACGGGAAAGGGAAAGGAAAGGGAATAATAAAAGGGAATAAGAAAGGGAAAGAGAGGGAGTAGGAATAATACGCTTAATACTTGTGAAAGTGAAGTTTGGAAATAGACTTAGTAATAAAGTAACTAAAAAGAGCCTAATTCACTTTATTTGATTATTAATTATTTAAAACCTCCGTCCCCTTTCTTAGTAATAATAGCGTCGATTATAGAACTTTTACTAATACCGGTACTACTAGCGTAAATAGCTCTATCGTCGGCCACCTTAGTCTTAATAAAGGTAAACTCGCTTAGGCTAAGTTCGGGCTTACCTTCTTGGGAGAAGGCGTAAGAGTAGCGAAATTCTCTCGGGAGAAGGCGTAAGAGTAATAAAGCTCTCTCTCATCTAATATTCTTTATTAATAAAATAAAGCTCTCTCTAATCTACTATTTCTTTATTAATAAAATAGATTTCGCTTTAGTAGCCTAATAGTTATAAATAACGGGGTTAGCGCGGGCGGATTTAACCTATTTAAAAATCTCTAGGATACGATTACTAGAAATAGAAATAGATTAACTTTAAATTATCCTTTATTAAATAATAGTAAAAATACGATAATTTAAAAAGAAGTAGTAATAGGGGCTTAGAATTGCGAAGTAAATAAGCGTATAAGAAAGGTTAAAAGAGGGGAAGTTGTAAAAAAGTAAGAATTATAGTTAGAGACGAAGGTCTCTATAAAATTCTAGAAGGTTAATACCTATAGGAAGGGTGCGTTGCAAACTATATTTAAATAGGCGAAGCTCCCGTTTTGGTAGGGCGTATAAATATTTTATCTATTATAAAACCGTTATAAAAAAGATTTTTATAATAATTTTAATAGCCTTCCTATACATTCCCGCTTCAAATATTTATTTAATTAACCGATAAAACTCGATAAAGCACGCTTAATTAAATAACCAATACGGGCTAGGCTCTAAGCTCGAGTTTGGAAATTAAATTCTAAAATCGATTTTCGATTTTTTAATTTTTTATCGATTTTAATTTAATCGTTTTTAAAATCTTCCCCTACTTATACCCCAAATTTAAAATAATATAATAATTTTAATACTACCAAATTAATTACGAATTTATTAATTAGAAATCGGTAAGAATACCCCTATATTAATTAGGAAGTTTATTAATAATAATAAATATATTTAATAGTAATCGGCACTAAACTTTCTTCTAATAAATTAATTATATACTTCTATTTCAACCTTTAATACGTCGTACTATATTTATTCCTACCTCAACGCAACTACAATATTAATACTTTACTAATATTACCTTCTCCCTTAAAAATTATAAAAGGAGCGCGAAAACGTCTATAACGAAAACCTAACGGAATATTCGATCGAATTAGTAAGACTATTAATAAAAAGCCCCTAATAATAAATAGTAAAAACGAAAGTACTTACCTCCTAATCCTAATAACCCGACCGTTCTTTATATTATTATATAATTATCTTCGATATTATTTATCTATACTATAAGAGCGTACCGTAGTTAAATAAACGGCGGGGTAATATTAAAAATAGACGGTAGGATAGGGTTAGGGGCGAATTAATTAAGTAAATCTTTTAAGAAGAACTCTCACTAAAATTTACTTATTAAAATAAATTGTATAGCGATAGGCTCCTACCTCTATAATATAAATAGTTTCCTAATAACCGAGGGGGGTTAACTATAATAATTTTATTCGAAGATAAATAGCGCTTTACGTATATAGTACCCGGGCTCTTCTAGAATAGAACGCTTTTATTCGAAGGCATTACGCTTAATACGATTTTCTACTATAATTTAAGAAGCCTAAGTATACTTTTCCATACTCTTAAAAATGCCGGCTAGGGTAGAAAATATTTCCCTACGGGGGGTATCTTTAATTATCTTCTATTTCTTTGTAATTAGATTATTATCGTCGCTATTTTCGTCGTCGTTACCGTTATTATTACTATTACTATTACTATTACCCTTATTACGATTAATAGTATTAATAATAGAATTTATATATTTACTAATAGTAGTAGGTACATTACCCTAAAGCTGCTAATAAATTTATACCTCCAAAAAAGGACGGTACCTAAATTAATTAAAATTATAGTTTTATTAAACGATAATTAGCCCAATCCAAATTACTATCTTATTATTATATAGATATATATACGAACTTTAATTAATTTATCCTAAATATCGTCGTCTAAAATATATTACTACCTACTAGCGTCGGTCTTAAAACCGGCCCCGGATTTTCCGCTTAACCGCTTAAAGATATAATACTTCTTCTTAAACGCATTACAAATCGACTTAACGTTCTTAGCCTTCAATATAAAATCAAGGAATTTCCTATTAATCTTATTAACGGCCCGAATATAGGTAGAGGGTTTAAAAGTACCGTTATAGCGGAATCCTAAAAGATCGGCCTCGACTATCTCGTTAAATACTATCCTCTTTAATACTTTAAGATAGGTATTTCGAATACGCCTATTATTACTATACTTCCTCTTACTAAACTTCTTATTAAAGTCCTTATCTTTATCCTCGCTAAACTTCCGGTTAGAATCCTTATCTTTATCCTTACTAGACTTCTTACTAGAGTCCTTATCTTTATCCTTACTAAACTTCCGGTTAGAATCCTTATCTTTATCCTCGCTAGACTTCTTATTAGAATCCTTATCTTTATCCTTATTAAACTTCTTTATAAAGTTATCGACGGGCTTCTCGACCGGCTTCTCGATAAGCTTCTCAATAAGCTTCTCAACCGGTTTCTCAATAGGCTTCTCGACCGGTTTCTCAATAACCTTATCAGTAATTTAATCCTACGTAGGACGGGCGGCGGATTTACGTACGGATTTACGAACGTTACCGCCACCCGCCTTCTTTACTACTTTTATTACCTTTCTAATTCGAACTCCCTCCTTATTACTATACGTATCCTATACTTCGCTAACATCGCCTCTCTCCTCGGCCTATTCTACTCCCTCCTCCTCTCAATATATTTAATTAAAGTAGTACATAACGATTCGAATATTACCCAAACTTCCGTCAAATTCGCTTTAATATCCTCTATATTGGCTATTTATTCCTCTAGCTTCGTTAAAAGAGTATTATACCTCGTCTAAGTATAATTTATAAACCGAATCTCCTAATAGGCATCCTACACAATTATCTCCGGATCTATTAGGGGTATTACGGCCGGAGCGGGAGTTAGAAGTAGAGTTATAATTAGAGAGGGAGGAGGAGGATAAATCGGATTTAAATCCGGAATCTAATTTAGAGTCTAACGAAGCGGGGTTAATAATATTATTTTTATAACGATTAGGGATAGCTCGGGTAAACTAGGAGTAAAATAATTTAATAAAAAAAATAATTTATAATTAGAATTAAATATTAGGGATAGTCTTAAGGGCGGCCTTCTAAGAGCTAGCCTTCTAAGAGGCAACCTTAGCCTTAGAATTAGCCTTAATTAAAAGGAAAGAAGAAGCTTTATTATTAGCCCGACGGGCTATAATATTAAGAATATTTTTAACTAGTACTAATACTAGTACTAGTACTAGTATTAGTACTAGAGGGAAAAAGGAAAAATAGAAAAGAAAGGTAACGATAAAAAAAAGAAAGAGAAGGTTAAAAAAAGAGGAAAACGCTTACCTAATATATATAATAGTCAATACTAGCTTAATTAATAATACGAACTTAATTAATAATGTAATCAACTCGGATTTCATCATCTACATACCAAAAAGAAGTAAACCCAATAAATTTATCAAAGCTATAGCAATAGAAACCAAAGTATTAATACCTCAACACTATACTAAGCATTACGGGTTACTTACTATACTACTACGCTTCGCGTTCGCCATAATAGTAACGTAGTAAACCAATTCTAACGAACGCAACGCAGTAAAGACTACTATTATAACCTCTTAGCCTACCTTAACGCTACCTTAATACTATATGGGTGCAACTGCGGACTATGCGCGTTAAGAGGGCAATTAGCGGTTTATCCCTAATTCGATAACGAACAGGCCTTTAAAAGTGGTAACCCTTTCAAACTCCAGTTTACACAAGTGAACTGCCACCACGCCCCTTCCCCTTTCACTCCCTCCTCAACTCAATCACACATTCCTCCGCCCTTTCAAGACCGAAGAGCCCAAAAGCCATCGCTTCCTTCTCCACCATCACATGCTTTCCACCACTTCTTTCCTGCACGTCGCTCATGTCCGCCGGAACCGACACGGGCTCTGGCTCTTCTCAGCCCTCATAGCGGTGCTATGCGTCAGGTCTACGTGCTCCCCGTGCCTCCGCCGTCGCCGCCAATAACCGAAGACCGCCGACAACCACTATCGTCGGCGACCTCCGCACTCGCACTCGCACTCGTCGGCATACACGACGAAGTGCCCGCTCCGCAGCCGATGCACTTCAGATGGATCTTGCAGTGCCAGCAGAGGCCCTCCCAGGACGTGTTGTTGGTTTTGCAGTTGCAGCATTCCCAGGCCATTTTGGACTCGAATTCTTTTCTTGGTGTCTGGTTAGTACCGACTTGGCTGGCCGGCTTTTGTTGGGAATATGTCGTGTTGAAATAAGTTGGTGATGTTGACGCGAAAAGTGGTATCACGGCTGGAGAGTGATGTACGATGCAGATGAGGAGTGATGGTGCCGTAAAAGAGAAGGGATTTCATGGTTGATATATATGATCGTCAGCGCCAGCGTAGAGGTAGGTATGTTCAGCATCACATCACGGTGGTCCACAGTCAGAAGGGATGTGTCGACCACTGCTCGGTGGTCTCCAACCGTATCTAGAAGCGTTCGCAACTCGAAGTCAGGCTGAAGACCCCCTATGTGGTGTTTGAAAATCATGACTTGATACCCGATGAACGGTCGCTATCATCAGCGAATGGCCTGATAAGACAAACAGATTATTTCTCCCACAAACAATAAAAGAGCACAAAACTTTTGCATAACATCATTATTTTGAATCATCATTACAACGTGAAGGGGTTGGTTTGTCTGCCTCAATTGGTTGTGTACGGCCGCCAGCGGAATCGAACTAGCGACAGCAACAAAGAGAGCGACGACGACAGTTATTGAACCACTAACCCAGTTGATTGACAAGCGGTTAAGGTAATTTCGTTGATACAGGAGGGAGCAGTGATTCCGGGAAAGAACTATCGTGAACTTGTGTCTTTGGAACTTAGCTCGCGGGAAGGAACCACCTCACCGACCGGCCGAATTTCGACTTTCAGAACACCGATATAGGGGAGAAACTAATTTTACCAATCATATTATCAGAAATCTCCTCGGGCCATCACCACATCACGCTGGCCAACAATCAGAAAGGGTGCGTCAACCATTACTCAGAGGCCTCTTCACCACCTTCGACGGTGATTTTTCACATAAGGTCAGCCTAAATAGGACCTCTACATTGTGTTGGACCTGGCTTGGGACCCGATGAAATGGTCTTGTAAATCACAGATGCGCTACAATAGGAAGTGTTTAGGGCTTCAAACGAATGGTACAGCACAAGTGAGCATTATCCTCAATTGAATTGCCATTTAAGTGAATATGAGTTCCTATTGCTCGAGTAACTATGTAGGCCAGCTACAATAAGTCTCCATGCGATATCCAATACAATCCCTTTGTCAAAACTACCTCTCAACACCATTGTCCCAAAAACGCAAACCAAGATGCTGCTCATTGTTTCTGGCATGCAGACCTTTGTTGCAGACAAAGCGAACAAACCATTGTTATCCACATAGGTCTCAAAGAGATACCTATGACGCGGCCGCCGAAAACCATCCAACTCCTCCAGCTCCATGACCCACGATGTCTCGAACTCTCCATGCCTAACGTCTTCAATACTTGTACACGCCGTCCCTCGAACCCTTACCCAACGACAAGTCATCTACCTCCTCCCGGTGTCTTCTCCGTCCTCCAGAATAGCCCACTCCGTCAAAATCGAGTTCCTCACCGGCACCACCCTAACAATGTCACTCGACCCTCTCCGTCTTCTCGTCCACTTGTTCGCATTCCAGACACTCAAGTTCGAAGAACTCAGAGATTGAGCCTCCCTCAATATTGACTGATGCCCTCGATACCATCCACCCCCCTTCCCCTTCCCCTTCCCCCCACCCTCGCCCTCGCCCTCGCTCTCGCGTCCCCAACACCCCCAACACTTCCCATGCCCCCTACACCTAGAACAATGAAATTCCTACTTCATGTTCTTAGCAGCGCAGTTACAGCATTCCCAACTTTCGTCTTGGTCGAGATAGAAAATGTCGAAGGTGAGGGGTATGACGCAGCGGGTGCAGTAGGAAGGGGAGGCGGGGTCTGCAGCTTTTGTCGCGGGTGATGCAGGAGATGAGGGAGTGGTTTGGTCGGGGTCGGGGTTGGCGTCGGCGTCGGCTACGGCTTCGGCCCAAGTCCAGGTGGTTGGGTAAGTTGGTGAACGAAGGATAGGCGGGGGGAGCGTGCCTGATGCGGTTCTGGCTATGGTTACAGGTTCGGCCACAGCGCTGGTGCCGGCTCCGAGAGAAATTCCGGCAATAGCGCTGTCACAGCGGGTGTGGGTGCATTCTTTTTGGGTTGGTGACGAGTTGAATGAAGGGGGATCCGGGAAAAGGGGGCTTTGAGACCGCTCTCGTGGGCAGTAGGCGGGAAAGGCGTAGTATACCGGTTGAGACTCGCGGATGGGGTGCCATTGGTGTTGGTGACAAGGGATGCTTGGGCGGTACCTTTTGTCGTATTGATAGTCTTGAGGGTCAAAAGGTTCAGCGATGAGTGATGCTGGAGGGGATGGGAGTGAGACGTCATGCTCCTCGCGGGTGTTTGTCGGGGACGCTGAAGGCGCTTCAGCGACTTGGATTTCGGCAGGGATGGGAGCGTTGGAGGCCGTCGATGTTCCCAGATCTTGAAAACTTCGAAGAGACTCGAGGCCCCGACTAATTCTTGTTGTTCCAGGTCTGTTAGTCGGAAAGATCATGGGGTTCTTTGTGGTCGTGGGCGAGACCAGCGGTTCAACGATTTGAGATGGCTTGAGCAGGGCGGTTAAGAGGGAAGGCTTCGAATTTGGATTGAACTGTTTCCTCTCTGCCGCAACAAGTCTGGCAATAGCTGATATGCCTCCTTTGGGACGGTTGAATTCCGCTATTGGCCGGCGAGTGAAGCTCATCACACGAGGCAACGGGCTGCCGCACGATTCCGTCTCGGTGTCCTCCCAGACGTCGGCGTAGCTTGGTTCTGCCGCGTTTGGGCCGTTGGATGATGAAAACATCATGGTCTTTGAGGCGACGTTGTGGCCGCAGTTCTGGGTCGGCGATCGTGCTGTGCTTGGCTGGTGTTGATTTGAAAGTAACCCTCAGCTCAAACATGACGACGGATAAAGTTGGAGGTGGAGGAGGCGGTTTCTTATACTTGGCGCGACGCATCATATGCGTTCTTCTCCTTTTGCATTCGCGATGCAACTGTGCAGTACGCGACCCCTCAAACACCTCATCTGCGAGCAGAAAGCGATGCAGAGTGGTCCTCGTAAATAAACAGTACAGCTGTTTTTGGGGCAAAGTGCTGGCGTTATGCATGTGGCAGTTGCTGAGCGGAGACCCTGTTCAGTTAACAATGGAATGACACTGAAAACATAAACATGGGAGCAGGAAATAGCTGACTTCTGTGATGCAGGGTAGAGTAGGACTTACGGTGATCAAGTTCAAGGTCAGTCAGCTACTGGAGCATGTGGCGTTGAAAGGGGTAGGGGATTAATGCCCACACCCTCAGACATGAACAATCAAGAGAACAAAGACAGGCCTCCAGAGGATTTGAAACGCCATGCCAGTAGGTTGCAGGAATGATCATCGTAAGCAAACACCATGAACAGGTATCTTGATTGTGAACAACTGTAAAAAAACACGGAGCGTGATACAGGCGAAGCAACTCGCCAGCCCGGACCCTTCTCATACCCAATTCCCATACCATACGAACGCCATCATGCACTGATACTCTCCCGTAGCATGGTATCTTACGGCCGGTTTCGACTCCTTCGATGGCCCATCTCGTCACTGACCATCTCACTTCGATTGCTTGCTCATTTGGATGTCCATTGCCGTGACAGTGTTTTAGATTGCAAACACTGCGATGCGGAAGCCGCCCAAATCGCAATCACGTATCCAAGTCGGAGAGGCCCATATCGTCCCAAACCCAAGCCATCCCTTACCTGGCGCCTGCGCCATGTCGTTTTCACTCCTCAAGCACTGGAAACCTTGACCTCCTCTGTTCCCGTTGTTGTTTCAACGCTCTCCTCAACGGAGGCCGGTCCACTCTGCTGAACTTCCTGCTGAGTAGCCGCGACCGGTTCCTTCTCCGCAACAGCCTCCGAGCTGGGCGAAGAACTACGACTGCTCACATCGTGCACATGCAGCACCTTGTCGACATCATGAACCAGCTGCGAGACCTCATCATGGAGCTCGACCTGGCGTTTCGACGAGCCCTTCGACTGCCTATCCGCCTCCTCGCCGCCTACCAGCTTCCTCCACTCGGCCTCCAACTCCTCGCGCCACCCGAGCGCATCAGCCAGCTGCCGCACGCCGGTGTCACAGTCTCCGAGGACGAGGACGTCATCGGGTTGAGAGCCCAGAGACCCTACGCGTTCCATGTTGAACAAGACGCGGGGGACTTCGAAGGGGGCGAGGTCGGGAAGACCGGCGAATGGATGGACAGTTAAGCTTGTGCCGAGTACAAGGACGATATCGGCCTCCTCGGCCATGTGCCTCCTGTCGAAGAATAGGGAGGGGAGGTTCTCGTGGAAAAACACAATGTCGGGCTTGACCAGTCCGTTGCACTTCTCGCAATGGGGGACCTCAGCACGGCTGACATGTTCGCGCATCTTATCGTCCGGGTACGGCGTCTTGCAATCAATGCAGCGTTGGGAAGCGAAGCTGCCGTGGGCCTCGACGATCAGGTCGGCGGGGACACCGGCGGCGCGCTCCAGGCAGTCAATGTTTTGCGTGAAGAGCTGGTAAAGGAGGCCCTTGGTGGCCAGGAGGCTGATGAAGACATGCGAGATGGTAGGGTGGAATTTGCCCGGGTAAAGATCCTTGGCAAGCACGTAGAATGGCTTTGGGTTTTCCTTGAAGAAGGGCAAGCTGAAAACATCTTCGGGCTCTTCAAGTTCCAAGGCGGCCAAGTTGGCGTAGAGACCAGTCTCGGGAGAGCGGAAGTCAGGAACTGCAAAAGCGGGTGAGCACAATTTGATCGGCATTTTAGCGATATTGAACAAAACTTACTGCCAGCAGCAGTCGAAATGCCCGCGCCCGTCAAGACAACAACCTTGCGGGCTTTGCCGGACTTGATGTAGTCGGCGACCGCGGGCAGGCTGCGCTCTGAGAGGTTCTCAGGCTTGGTCGATTCAGGAACGGCAGAAAATTCTTGACCCATTTTACTCCGTGGCTTCTTTGGCTTTTTGGGTTTCTTGGGTTTCTTTTGGGTTTTCCCGCCGACGGCAAAATCGTCAAAGCCGACAAAGTCGTCGTCGTTTTCGTAGTCTGCAAGTGTTCCTTTGGCGCTGAGGCCGTGATTTCCGTGTCGGCCTATTTTGACGGATTTTTGGCGATAAGTATGTGATACGAGCAAACAGTTGATGTGTTGTAGGAACGGGTGTGTAACTTGGATAAGACTGCGCGTATTGTTTCGCCTTGAAATGAATGTGAATAGAAACACAAACAGATGATGAAATGAGATTCAAATGATGTTGGTGGAAAAGGTGAAGATGAGGCTCCAGCTGAGGTTACAGTGGACGTCGGGCCTGGACTTGGTTTACATCATCCACTGGCGGGTTTGTCAGGTCCCGAAACGAACGAGACACACCGACTGACTGGTCCGGCACGGGGCGGGGCCCTCTTATCGCCGTAGACCGGTCGGGTTGCAATCTCTGACAGCGGGGAATAGTGGGGACACGGCGCCTCTAGTCAGGGGGCACAGGGGGCACAGGGCAGGCAACCACAGCCCTACCACAAGAGGCCCGGGGAGGACTGGGGGATCCTTCTCGGGTTGGGCCATATTCGTCACCTACCCTGCACTTTGACAGTGCAGGCTCACAGGCACGGCCAATATTTCAGCGTGTCATGATCCTAGATGAGCTGAGTTGGGAACAAAAATAACCTTCTAGTTACTGGAATCATGGAACGCCGTACGCACAAAATGTAGCATGATTACTGATACGTCAGTCTATGACATTTTCGTAGCACGTTGTTGACGTTCTCCTGTTGTGCGACTGCAGTTGCTCCAAGCTCGTATCACGCACAGTGGTCGAATTGGCCTATCACAGCCAGCTCAACGTCGGGTATAACTACATGCTTGACTCTTGAAGTATCATACCAATAACTCGTACACTCAAAAACTCATCACCTGGTTTTCTTTAGCTCGAAATCTCAGGGCCGGTGCCCTTGTCGACGTTGATCTTGAGCGAAAAGTCGACGTGCGGCACACCTTGGTGGATGGAGCTTGTCGAAAGGATATCGATATCTAATCTCCTGTCAGCAAGATTGTGACTCGCTAATGATGATCAATCACACTTACCGTGGCAGATGTAGGACTCGGCATTGTCGGCAGTCAAACCACCGGAAACCTCAAGCAGGAACTGCTTCTTGCCGGCCCACCTCTCCTTCAGGCAGCGAGCCGCCACCCTAACGCCCTCACCGGTGAAGTTGTCCAGCATGATGATGTCGGCACCAGCAGCAATCGCCTCGTCAGCCTCCTCCTCGCTCTGCACCTCGACCTCGATTTTGAGGCTGAAACCACCAGCCGCCTTGGCCGCCTTGACAGCCTCGGTAATGCTGCCGCGGCTCCACACATGGTTGTCCTTGAGCATGGTCATCGTGCTGAGATCCATGCGGTGGGTGTCGGCTCCTCCGACGAGCATGCCGTACTTCTCGACAAGGCGGAATCCGGGCGTGGTCTTCCTAGTACCCGCCACGATGCCCTTGTACCCGGCACTGCGCAGGTTCACCAGCAGGCGCCGGCTCTGGGTGGCCACGCCGGAGCAGCGGGCCAGGATGTTGAGGGCCACACGCTCGCCCTCGAGCAGGCCGCGCGCGGGACCGCTCACCGTCGCCAGCGCCTTCTTTCCGCCGTGGGTCTCGACGTGGCAGCCCTCGGCCGCGTGCCACTCGACGGTGCAGCCGCACTGCTTGAACACCTCGTTGAAAAAGGGCACGCCGGCCAGGATGCCCTGTGACTTGCCCCAGAGAGTGGCGGTGCGCGGCGCGTCGCCGACAACGAAACCGCCGACGTCGAACGAAGGAGTGTCCTCAGCGAGCCAGGCTGTTATTTGGGACTTCCACGAAACGGGGAGGATGTGCTCGAGGGAGCCGTGGTCGAGAGCCATATCAATCATGATGGGCGATTTTTTTGGTTGCGTCGAGTCCTGGATCTGCAATTGGTGAGTGGTTGTTTTTTGGGGGGATTTGATTTGATGGCTGCAAAAGTTATGTTGATAGAGGCAGTCCAGGTCTTGGTCACGCTTATGAGAGGCCACTTAAAGGTGGCGGGATCAGATGAGCGGAAGACACGCCGGTGCAGCTCCGATAATATCCGCTGCAAGGTCTCAATGAGCCGGAACAGGTCCGAAGCAGACAGTCCGGCAGTGGTTGGGAAAGTGGGGGGTGGTGCGAAAACACTCCCGGGACAATGTGGGATTTGCACTTACAGATGTCGAGAATGAAGTCGTCGCGGATTGTATACTTGAGACGATGACGTTGTATGTCCCCAGAAGGGTCCGCTGCCGGGCCGCGCAATTTCGGGGCTTCTGACGGGAAGGAGGGGTTGCCATGTTAACCCTAACCCGTGAATGCAACCCGTAGAGGTATGATCCGCATGAGCTGCAGGCAGTTGCGGTGCTGGGATGGATGTTAGCGCGGTTCTTCCACTCATTCGCAGCCTCAAAGTCTGATAACGCTGGAAGTCTGTTGAAAGGACCCCGGAGTATATATCAATGGCTCTTATGAGAAATATACTAGTGTCCTGTACTGTGGTTGACATTTAGTTCTCCTTTACTCCACGTGTCCTCGGTTCCCCGATGGTGATATGGTTGTCCCGCACTAACAAGCATACAGGGGATTCGTGCACGCTCGGGAAACTTTGGCATCAACATCAACAAACTTCCTCCTCGACTCTTTCATAGCCACTCATCAACCATCCGCGCTACAACCCGACAATCTTCCCAGAATCATACTCAACTGTTAAAATGCCTTCCGGTATCCCGTCTAGTGTTCAAAATACGGAGAACGAAGCTCAGAATACCATACAATGACATTCTCACCACAAAGCGGGCTCATGAAAGAGCCGAGACAAAGATGGGCTTCAGTCCCGGGCTAGCACAATGGACTCGGTTACTAAAAATGGGTTGAACAATGCCGCCTCGAGAACCCTCTTTCGAGATGTTCGGTTGAGGTGCCATTGTTTGATCTCTACTCGGTACTTGACGACCTTGGCCATCACCAAATTCTGTACAGCATAAGTAGGGGTAAAAACCCCTGATGCCATAGCCATGGTGTTCATCGAACAGCGACACTAGATATACAAAGATCACTTTTGAGTGAAAGAAACACACTCAGCCAAGATGCCTCCACAACCAGAAATCATCAACCGCGCCCCTGGGGAGGCAATGGACGTCTACATCATGGGGGCCAACGACAAAGGTCAGTTGGGCATGGGTCCCGGTTATAGAGTCCGCAAGGTCGTTCAACAGCCGACGCGAAACCCTTATCTAACCGAGGATCACGAAACCGTTGCTATAGCCGTGGGTAACAACCACGGCTTAGCGCTCACGGCCGATAACCGGGTCCTGTCCTGGGGCTCGAACGAGCACGGTGCCCTCGGCCGGATAACGCACCTGTGGCGGCTCGCCGACGGCAGGTGGGTAGATTGGCATCGGGTTGAGGACCCGGACCCGGATCCAAACTCACCAGAAGGACGGAGAATCGATTCCATTCTGCAAATGCCTCGCAATATCAACTGGATCGCCATCGAACGCGGCACCGTCTTCACTCAGGTGGCCGTGACTGATCATGCCTCCTTTGCCTTGACCGAGAGGGGTGAGGTCTATGGATGGGGTGCTTTCGAGGTATGTCTTTTTGTCTTCCCCCTCCATTCCCCCCATCTCCACGAACGCTAACCTTATCTTTCCACCGCACAACAGTACTACGTCGGCGAAAACGACTTCATCGACTTCCAGCACGTACACCGCTTCTACGCCTTTCACCCCAACCAGATGGAGTGGGCCGAACAACGGGCACGCCGCAACCAACAGTCCCCCCTGAAGATCCGCTTCCCCAACACGGACAACCCGCAAATCATCCAGATCGCGTGCGGCTCCAACCACGTGCTGGCCCTTTCCAAATCGGGCCTCGTCTACTCGTGGGGTACTCCGGACATGGAAATCCTAGGCCGGCGCTTCTTGGATCGCCGCGGTGACATACGAGACCCCCGCCCTGGCCAACGCGCGGATCCCTACGGCAACATGAACCACCCCTTTGCGCCCGGCTTGGTCGCCAACCTCACGAACATCCGGTACGTGGCCTGCGGCGCCAATTTCAGCTTGGCGGTGACGAAGCCGCTTACGCGCGGGAGCCGCAAGGGGGAGCAGTTGTGTTACGTCTGGGGACAGAATGACGACATGCAGACGACGCTCCCTCTGTCGAAAAGCGCCTTCGTGGCAGCGCCCGAACATCCGGATGTGCCAAACGGGCGCGCGAGGGTTGTCCTGTACCCGACGGAGGCGCCGTGGCTGAGCGGGATCGGGCACAAGGATGACGAGCCGGAGTCGGCGATCCAGGCGATTTCCGGGGCCTTGAGATACGGGCTCGCGATCCGGCGGAACGGGTGGGGGGAAACGTGGGGAAACGAACACGAGATGCCGAATGCCATGGGCGTGGTGAACGAAGACAATGAGCCGGTGATTCCCGCCGTTCCGCCGGGGAATAATTTTGCCCAGGCTCCGCAGTTTGCCGGGTGGCACTACTTCCGGGAGAATCGTAGATGGGATCAGGTGGCGACGGGCAGGCAACATAGCATCGCAGTCGATCAGGACGGGAAGATTTACGTCTGGGGTTCCAATGCACATAATCAGTGCGGCGTGCCACGCCCCCAGGGCCACCCTAACATTGATGTCATCGACCGCCCAACCCTGCTTCAGAGCTTTCTTGAACCTGGTGGAATCCAGACAAGTCCTTTGAGGGGGAGGTATACTCTCTTCGTTGGGGCGGGTGCGAGGTACAGCGTGTTTGGGTTTGCGAAGGGACGTTTCCGACGCGGAGATGGTGGGAACTACGACGATGATGAAGTACCCGCTCATGATTGGAGGTCAATACTAGATTTCAGTGACGAGGAGGTCGAAGTCGGGGGGGATTAATGCAGATGGCCCAGTGGCTGTAGCTCCAGCTTCGTAGGCAGGGCGTCAGTTTTTTTCTCGAGGGATTAATCATTATGTACCCGCTGTGCTACTTGTATGTACTATATAGTTTGTTGGATAATAGACCCTACATATCAAGCTTAGGATACTGGTTAGGCACCTGCGCTTAATCATGATCATTTGGATCGCCACTGCTGGGCCATCCAGCCATGCCCAAATCTTTTAGAACTGGAATCCGGACCAAACGCGACCACCGGGAGGGGTATATGTCGTGGCCTTGCTCGAATAGATATCGACCTTGATGTCTCGCGTTAGCTTTTTGATGCCCAGAAACCACCTATTAGGTACAAGTTCTTTGACATACCGTGATGCCGGGGTCATTCTGCGGCGCATAGGTCGGGATCGAATACAGATAGTCGCTGGGCGGAACCGCATTGCCCGAGCCCTGAACCACAATCTGCGCACACTCGGCATAAAACTGCGGCGTATTGGCCTGATGCAGGGCCAACAGCTCATGCCTGATCAGGTAGTTCCCGGGTGCCAGGTTCCTCGGAATCTCGCTGCTCCACTTGAGGTTCTTCACAATCAACGCGGTTCCCCAGTTCGCGCTGTTCAGCTTGCCTCCCCACATGCCCATCTCATCGATCTTGAACCAGCCTTTTCCGTCGCCCTTGCAGGACGAACCAAAGGCGCCGGGGCACTTGAACAACCACACCTGAACAGGGCCTTGCTCGTGCGTCCATTGCTTCCAGACAGCGGTGACGTTAGACCCGGCTTGCACGGTGGCGCTCAGCTGGGCGGAGGTGCCGCCGTTGCAGCGCATCTTGGCGTCGGAGACGGTCATGGTCGGATCGTAGTTGGGCCATTGGAACTGGATGGTCTTGGGGGAGCTGGCAGGGGAGAAACCCTCGTAGCCTGGGTAGGTGGTGCCGCCAATGATATAGCTGGTTACGGCACCGTGGGCGGCAACGAGCGGCGCGAAGGCCGCGAGAGCGAGGAGATCAAGGCGCATGATTGTTGGCTGTCGAGGGTATGATCCTCTGTGTTTATTGACAGTGGTGGTGAGTGATGGGTGGGTGACGGGAGGTGAACGAGAAGGGGTGAGACGTCTCTGCCTCTTATACCCATTCCCTCGTTTCTCAGCGACGCTACAGGACAATCTAATGCGTCCCGAAGTCCGGGACAGGATAGATTGGGCGACGCTGAACTTCCTTGGTATTCATCGGCACTTCCTCGCCGTCCCGCATAATTTTCCAAGCCACATCCGGATTCCATGATGACAAAACTTCCACGGCACGTAATATCCAGGGAGAGAGTTTCTGTTCTCGTGACATTGGGCAGCCATGGCAAAAGCGCAATGCGAGCCCACGGCTAGCGGTCCGACGGGGACTTGATGAGACTGGAGTGGCATTAAGGAGGGATCAGATAGATTAAACGGAGGGAGGTGGGTGGTAAGTAGAGCTTGAAGGAGCTTCCATGTCCAGGAATCAGTGGTGGAGGAGCTAAACGGAAGGTAGGGGCTAAGATGTCAGTCAAAGAACCACCGAGGGTGGCCGATTGAGTCATGTAGATGGATGATCACTCTCCTCGATGGCTGACCAGCTGTAATGACATGTATCATATCCTAGATAATGGCGTCTGCACGGCGTCGTGGGGTCCGGGGAAAGAATCTGGGGTTGGCTGATTGGCGGTGGCCACAGCGTTGATGGAAGACTCTTGGAAGATTATATTAAAGGATGGGGGTATAGGACACCCTGGGCCAATGATATGAGCCAGGTTATTCAGGATAAAGGAGGCCGATAGATTAGGAGGCGGGTCATCGTGAGCAAGACAGGAAGGCTTCGGTAGAAGCTGGCTGATAGGTATCGAAGACAGGTGGCAGCAAGGCATTCACGGGCACTCATTTCATCGTTGTTGATATCACCGAAGGGTTTTTGATCTTGAGGCGTTGTAACAGTTGATTCTCCTGGTCTTGATTTGGGTCGAGTGAAGCTGAGGAGTGGTAGGTCAACGGTGACGGTCGAGTTTGCGTACTCAAAGCTCAGAACGGCTTCCGAAGATGCAACCCTGGACCACGAAGCGAACAAAGGTGCGGAATACCGGGTAGCTGTCCCTCGACCGCAGTGTTGATCACTTGCTCATGAGGTGTGATGTGACAATGACCTTCTCCCGTCCCGGAGGAGGATGACCGATGTTGGAAGACCCGATATGGAATCGGACGGAGGAGGTTTGCTTGGATGGATTTCCGGGAACCTCGAACCAAGATGGTGATCCGTGCGTTGAGCGCTTTCGGCTCTACTTGTACTTTTAACTCGGATTCACGCCAAGTCTTGGCGCCCCTTGCCTCCTTGGCACTTGAACAGGGGGTATTTGACAGCTGTGCGGAGGCTCTTGTCAGGGTCCAATCTCGGAAGGAGCCGATTCGCAGTGTCCGTCATCCACAATCAACAACATTGTTGACATTCTCATTCTCGTCTTGCATATCAACATCGCGATATCGCTGTTATGATATGCGAAAGCACATTGATATAATCTACCATTATTTATCTCCCAGGACCTCTTGCATGTTTCATTGAATGTTCAGTTTACCAGCTTACCTTGTCCTTCAACTGTTCATCTCAAGCGTGATGACGCTTTGGCTGGTTTCCGAGTTGGTCACGACATGTCTCAGGGGATATCCTGCACAAAGTCGTTAGTCTACTTGGAGCTTTTCTTCGCTGATTGCTCACCCGTCTCTCTCTTATTTCTCCATAAACATCGATTTCATGGGGTAAAGGTACTCTGTGAGCCGAGACGGGCGGATAGTTGCACATAGCATGGTTTTGAGGTTTCAGAAAGGCGAAACAACCAGGAAGGGCTGTGGTGTTGTTTGCATTCCAGCGGTTTGCTCGTGTTTCCTCCAACCTTGGTTTCTTGCTTTTCTGCCCTTTTGTCGTGTTGGTTGGGAAATCCATTGAATTGTGACCGGTCAGTATGCCATCGCGTCGACAATAAAAGGTTCAGTTCTGTTCACTTCTCTTGTTTTTCGCCGCATTCATTCGTTTTCTGCCTGTGTCCGGTCCTGTCGCGATTCCTCCCTGTTCAAGTTGTCTACAGTGGCGTTGGGGAGACGAGATCGAACGATGGATTCAGACCTGTGTCATAGATGATCAACCCGTACACTGTCAAGAACGGGCTGGGAAGGCACGAACGGCTATTGTGCGACGACTTGCGAGTTACACGCTAATACCACCGGCACTCAGTGAACGTTTCCTCTTGGTGGTGCACACTGGCAATCTTCCCTCTTCTCCATTCAACATTGACCCTTCACTTCAAATTCAGTTGGACGGGATCCATAACTGAGTGAAGTGGGCGTGAAAGGGTGCAACTCCCACAAATTTCTGTCAGTGTTTGCGACACCCTTCCCCCTTTCCCGTCCACTTCCCCCCCTCTTTGCCAGGTTGAGATTTCAGTCGGATGGAAGTGGAAGGAGCTCGCAAACTGATTCCCACTTCATTTAGCAACAGGAAAAGGAAGGAACGCTTCGCCAAGAGGTCTAGATTTTTGAACAATCTTTCAGGTACGTTACGATCCCCGATATCGTCGCAAACCCGGAACCTTTTCGGGCCCGGACTCGTTCTGGAATTACCCACGGCCACCAAAAGCCTCAGCTGGAATCTGCGGACGGCCAGACATACTTCTATGGGACGAGGGGCTTGTCAAACTCTGGTGTTTCTGCCATATCACACCTGAACTTGTTACCGTCACTACATACCGCGAGCCACCGACGGTTTTTGACTTTGTTGCCGCCTACATTCTGACCAGCGAGGTGATTTTGTAGAGACAAAAAGGTAAGGAGACAGCGCTCGTCATCCCAGGACCCAGTGTGACTCTTCCTACGACGCCGAAGCGGTTTCTTGCAACCCACTTCAGCAGTTCTTACCCAATTCTGACTTCCGCATCTGCTTTTCCACTGGATTCTGCCATCAAGAGGCCAAAAAGGACTGTGGATTTTCCAACTGACCAGGACCCCAGGATTAGGACATTACACCAGAGTATCCGTACCATGGCATCAGAAGGCCAAAACGCTGGGCCGAGCGACCAACCGGCTTTGGGCGCTCGCCCATCGTTGACTTCACAGCAGAGCCAGACGCTCAAATCCTACGGTCAGGACTACCAGTTCGCCGAGACCTGGGCCAATCCCCCTCCCGAGTTCGTCGTCAGCACCGGTGCCGCCAGCAACGATCAGAATCCCGGCTTGCTGGAAGAGGCACATCACAACGGCGGCGGCCAAGGAGGAGCCAATATCGCGAGTATTGGAGGCAGCTTCAAGACCAAGGAGTCACAACATACCGCGGATGAACAGCCCGAGGTCATCTGGGTCCCGCCTAGCGACAAGCCCTGGTACAAGAGAATCGCGAAGCTATGGTGGATGATTGGCGGTATTTCTACCCTGGGCATCATCGCCGTCATCTTGGCCATTCTCGGAGCCCTGGGCATGCTTAGTGGCCACCACAACAAGTCTGTCCTCCACACGAGTGATCCATATCCATCAGGAGCGTCCACATCGCTAACATCAACAAGTACGCCTGCCGAGTCCACGGCCTCTTCCACTTCCTCGATCGAGCCCTCGTCATCCGCTACCGGAACTTCGACTTCGTCCGCAGCCTCGCCGACCTCAACCGTGAGTTCACCTTCCCCTCATCACTCTCGTCACGCCACAAATGGCTCTCAGCTAACAAGACTGTATGTAGAACCTAGCCAAGCAATGCACCGACACCAGCACCTTCATCGAACACCTTGCCTGGATGGGCACCGAGGTGGGCGGTTACGAGGCCACTTACGACGCAGCCAGTTCCGGCAAGGAGTGCTGCAACCGCTGCTTCAACGGCGACCCGGGCTGTGCGGGCTGGATGTACGACGGTGCCAACAAGTTCACGCCGTGCACCAAGGTCATGGTCACCAAGGACGAAGGAAACCCGAACAAGCAGTGCCCCAAGGGCAAGGCGGCAACGACCTTCTTCAGCCAGAATCCGGACAAAAAGGTCGTCGGCGGTGTTGGACCGTGCAGTGGAGAGTCCCAGATTCAGCACTAGAAGGAGTTTGACCAGCCACTGTTTTCGGATGCGTATGCCTCCTCAGGGCGTCTCCCCTTGCGGGGGGTCGTACTGATTAGGGGCATCGAAGCCTTAATCCAACATCATCTCGCCAACCCTTAAACAGCCAGCTCTCCGTGCTTTTTCAAAGCTTGGAAGCTCGCTATTTCCGGGATCCGGGTCTGAGCTGGTTCTCATTCACCTAATGATTTGTTGGAAGGCAATCCGAGGAGCATCCAGAGGAGAACAAAATTAAGAGACATGGAATCAGTGGGGTGGATCAGTTGCTTTTCAATTTCCTTTCCTTTTTGAGAGTTTCAAAGAAAAAGCGGTCATGTATGTTTTGTGCATTTCACAGGTTTGGTAGAGAGACGGATACCCGGATACCCGAGACAAAGTAAGAAGGGAATTAAGATAGGTACTGGTGCAGTATCGTCAGCGTTTATCAGATTCTGGAAGAATTACTACACCATGTATCTGAGGATATGCATATGCCTCTGACCGGGCGGAGGACACTGTCGTTACTGAGTGATGAGCGTAATGACAAGCAATGAGATTGAAGATGGCCAAATGTACAGCATCAGACAGAGGAGATATAAGTCGTGGTCATGATTCTGCTTGGTTGTAGTTTGTCATCATGGCGCGCTCTGTGATGCTCTCGATGTGAGGGACAGGTCCAGGACAACATCTCATTCCAAGTAGAAACCGACCACTCTAACAAGCTTTTCACTCCGCTGAGAGCCTCCCTTCACGGTCACCATCATGTCCTTGATCCTCACCGATGAAGGCGCCAAAAAAATAGGAGTAGCAGTATTCCACAACCCATTTCCTCACCTGCAACTCCCAACTGCAAAAAGTTCACCAGGCCATTTCGCAAATGCATTCACAATCATTACATTCAAAAGCTAATTCTAATCATCTCAAGTCTTTATAGCTTTTGTATTTTTCCCATCCCATCCGTGCCTTTTCTACACCCAACGTACCCCATCATACCTATACCACCACTTAGATAAGCTTGAGAAGCTTAGCAGCGTGGTTCTCGATAAGATCCTCAGTAGGGAAGGCCATCTTCTCGAGCTCCTCGGCGTAGGGGGTAGGGACATCAGCACCAGTGACACGCTGGGGAGGAGCATCGAGGTAATCGAAGCCGTACTCGACAGCGAGAGCAACGATCTCAGCACCAACACCGTAGGTGGGGAAGCCGGACTCGACCGTCATAAGGCGGTGCGTCTTCTTGATGGACTTGATGATGGCGTCCAAGTCAAGGGGCTTGATGGAGCGGAGGTTGAGGACTTCGACCTCGACGCCGTACTTCTTCTTGAGCGCCTCGGCAGCGACAATCGACTGGCCGACGCAGCGCGACATGGTCACAATGGTCAGGTCCTTGCCGGCGCGCTCGACCTTGGCCTTGCCGATGGGGAGCACGAAGTCGTCCTTCTGGGCCGCCTCCGACATGGGGAAGACCTGGCCGTACATGAGCTCGTTCTCGAGAAAGACGACCGGGTTGGGGTCGCGGATGGCGGCCTTGAGAAGACCCTTGGCGTCCTCGGCAGACCAGGGGGACAGCACCTTGAGGCCAGGGACGGAGCCGTACCAGGCGCTGTAGTCTTGCGAGTGCTGGGCGCCGACACCGGCAGCGAAGCCGTTGGGGCCGCGGAAGGTGATGTTGCAGGGCTGGATACCGCCGGACATGTAGAGCGTCTTGGCGGCGGAGTTGACGATGTGGTCGATGGACTGCATGGCGAAGTTGAAGGTCATGAACTCGCACTAGAGGTGGGGGAAGACGGACATGGTTAGCTTGTATGCTTCTACTACATGTTTGTTTCTGTTTCTCTGTTGTCCTCCTTTCTGTCCTGGCGCGTATTCGCAGCCGTAGGGCTGAACTGATGTTGTAGGGCTACAGATTGGGACGAACCCAAGCCTCTAGTGACAGGGAAGTTGCGGGTTTCGAGTCATGGCTGATCCAGTGCGTCATGATGGGTCCCTTCTCAAGAGTTTACTTACGACGGGGTGAAGACCGCTGAGAGCAGCACCGACGGCGAGACCGGTGAAGCCCATCTCGGTGATGGGTGTGTCGATAACACGCTTGTCGCCGAAGCGATCTAGTAGGCCCTTGGTGACCTTGTATGCGCCATTGTACTGAGCAACCTCCTCACCCATGACAAAGACCTTGTCGTTGAGCTCGAGCTCCTCGGCCAAGGCCTCGTTCAGGGCATCGCGGACCGTGTAGTCCTTGGTTCCGGAGGGGGCATCGGCGTAGGACCGTTTTTGGAGACCGGCCACGGAGGCGGGCTTGAAGAAGGACGGGGCGGCAGGACGGGCAACCTGGACACGCGAGGCCGTGGCAGCCAGGCGGACTGCGGGTCGAAGATAGCGCGACATGGCTAGGTGCTTGGTTGTTCGTGGGTTGGAGAAAATATGGAGAAAAAGAGGGTGTCCCGACTCAGGTCAGAAATAATGCAGTGCACTGACTAGCCGACAGTGCGGAGTAAATGGAATGAAGGGTTTTGGGTATGACGGGGTGCCGATGGTTCTTCCTGCCGTCGGTGTCGACTGCAGCGTGCAACTCTTTGAGCCGGGATGGAAAGGGAGAGGTGAGGACGGGAAAAGAGGCACTTGGCTGACTGTTGAGAGCAAAGTGTCAGGTTGGGGATGATGATGATCAGAAAAGCAAGCGCAGCTTTTTCCAGAGAGCGGGAGGGATTTTTTTGGGCCTTGCACCATCCGCCATCAAAAAGATACACTAGGGAGCTTGGATCCAGCTTTCGTTACGCCGCACTCGAGCTTTTTCTCACAGCTGGAACGTTGAACCCCAACGCTTCCTCCGCGCTAGCTTACAAAAGGCCTAGCCAAAGGGTCATCCATGACAGTTTCGCGGGTGTCCTGGCCCCTCCGATTGGCTCGATACACACTGGACGCCTTCGACGACAAGCCCTGGCCCACTGCAATGACAGCTGCAGAGGCAATCGATTTTGGAGAGACAACCCTGCAACGCCGCGACTCCTCACTCACGATCCCGCTTCGCTCACGATAAGCAACAGAAGCTCGCCTAGCTCATAAGCAATGGGCAACGCCGGCTGGCATCGGAGCATTTTCATGGTTGGCAGTATGTAAGGCCCATAATTGCCATCCGTCAAAGTTATCCAGAGGGTTCAAAACTCTAATACTACCTAGATGATGGCGAAGACGCATTACAAAAAGATGGCGGCAATGGCATAGTAAAACATCGGCAACTGTTTGCCTCGTCGTCGTGGATCTGACGGCGTTGAGAGTGGATTGCTGCCCCTCCTCTCCAATACACCCCTGCCAAGTCCGTTAGCATGAGACCTCGTCAGGCTCGTCATAGCCTGAAGGGTCCCGAATATCAGCACCAGACTTATATCTGAAAGGAAAGGCATTGATCTGAGACAACTAGCATAGTTGATATTCACAGTTGAGGTTTTATGCTTTACGAAAAGGCGCCATAGTGCTTCTCCCCGGTCCCACAAGGTTGGAGAAGGTCCGCATCCCAAGAACCTTTCTAACACGCTACTATAACCAATACAGCAAAGTCCGTTGGGGCAAACACACAACGCGCCGAAGCCGCGCCGCAGAACAACAGGAACACTGTGAGATGAACAGCCGGAGTCGGTGTCGCACAAATGCTACCGTGTCACTCACTCTCAGCTCTTCATTCCGTCCGGATTTTGGTGTTGCGCATTGGCTGTAAAACCATTCAAGATGACCAAAAACCAACAAAATTCACCAAACAAACAGAAAGGAACAGTTTGATCTTGTTCTTCAAAGACGTGGTAGCCAGAGTATATTAGGTTCATTCATACAGGTCATCGTACACGACGTCGTAAACTACCTAGCCAACTCTAATGTGCGGTCTCTTGTTGGCTTTTGCTTGCCAATCTAACCTTTCGAACAAAAATCCCGGCCTGACCGGCAATTATTGATTAAATCAGCGTGTAAATGCAATAGTTTGTTGCCGTCCCTCCGTGTCATTATTTTTTATCCGCTTCATGATGACCCTGATGTAAACCCTATATCCCCGCCTAAAAAAAAATGTACAAAGAAATGGAAATGATTATATGGGGTATCGTTTCAAGCACATTTTTAGTTGAGGGGCTTCTTGCCAACCATGAGGTACATGGGGGTGAAGAGGTTCTTCTTGGCGCCGGCGACGAGACCATCGGCACCGCGGGCGAGCGCATCGGCGGTCTTCTTGGTACCCTTGGGGGCAAGGCCGACGGTCTCGAGGAGGCCGGCGAAACCGTGGAGGATGCGGCGGGCGGTGTGGGTCATGCGGACAACGGTGAAGAAGTCGAGGTAGCTCTGCATGTAGCCGAGCTCACCGGCAATAGGCCAGTACCAGGGCATGGGGTCGTTGCGGTCAGCAAGATCCTCGTGGTGGAGGAGCTCGAAACCGACGTTCTTCATGGCGGCGAGACCCTCGCTGATGGGCACCATGTTGGAGATACCGTTGCCGACCTCGATGGCGAGACGGATGTCACGGTGCTCGACGTTGTCGTTGTCGTAGTTGTCGGTCATGAGCCACTCATAGACACCGAAGACACCACCGGGCTTAAGGACACGGTAGATCTCGCCGTAGACACCCTCGAGCTTAGGAGCGTGGACGGTGGCCTCAATGGCATAAACGGCGTCGAAGGAGTTGTCGGGGAAAGACATCTGCATGAAGTCACCCTTGACGAACTTGAGCTGGCCAGAAAGACCATCGCGAACAGCGTAATGGGTGGCGCGGTCGATCTGGTAGTCGTTGTTGTTCAGGCCGGTGATGTGGGCGTCGGTGAACTTGGCGATCTCGCGCGCAGGGCCACCAACACCGCAGCCAACATCGAGAACCTTCATGCCCTTCTTGATGCCGATCTGGGAAGCGAGGTAGTGCTCGTGGCGGGCAATAGCCTGGTAGAAGGGCTCGCCGGGGGAGTAACGGCAGAAGTGGAAGCACTGGCCCCAGCCATACTCGTAAATATCGGTCGCGAGGTTGTAGTAGCTGCAAGAAACGCATTGTCAGTCTCCATGTTTTCGCACAAAGCAAGAATCTTGCGAGGCAAGGCGGGGAACTTACTGCCTGGTCAAGGTCGCGTACTCCTTGGTACGGGCCTCGCGATCAGCCTGGGTCTCACCCTCGGCAGTCTTGTTGTCGAAGTGCTTGAAGTACTCGTCCACGGCGATCTGCTGAGCCTCGGTGTTCTTCTTGAGCAGAGCAGCGACACCGCCGGTGGCCTTGGCAGAGTCGCCGTGCATGACCTTCTTGAAGTCAGCATCACGCTGGTGGTCCTCCTTCTCGAGGGCAACGACTGGTGCGGAAGGCATTTTGGCGGGTGGTTGTGGTGTTGAACTGGGAAGAAATGCGGAGGAAAGGCGGAGAGGATCTCGCAAGTTGTTGAATGAGGGAATGAATTGAAGATGGGATAGGCACGAACAAGCAGAAGACAAGAAGACGTTGCGGTCAGTCGGGATCCTCCATATAAACAAAAAATAATGACCCCGGACCCCTTTCCTCCTCGTGCTCGCTGGCACCTTGCAATTACCCCTGGATGAGTTATGCCAGGGTGTACAACCGATAGCATGCGATAGCTGCTGTAGTCCATCCAGAATAGGCGAATCTCAATCGCCAATTGGCCCGAGCGCCCCACAAAATCGCTTCAGCAATCTGAAAGATCCACCCCCTTTTCAACTCTTTCGGGTTGAACCTTATCTCAGCGTTCAGACCACTTTTTTGGGCAGGGGCGGCTGCGCCGCCAAGACTGGGCCTGCGGCCCGTGCGCTGCGCGCACATCTCAAATTCCAATTGAATCTTTCCAATGTTTCTATCTATAGTCCGTATACCCATTCTTTCAGTATATTTGACGGTATTGATTGAGAACGCCCAAAAAAGAGGTCTAAATCCTCGATTAGCATTAATTCAATTTATATTTCCCGCCTCCATACAAATCCATTTGGCTGCCCAGAAAGACTATACAATACTATAACAAGAATAAAACTTTATAGTAATGCAAAATATATTATAATAATAGGCTTAGCGAAACGAATCTAATAATATATTTACTTTTTTTGTATAATATCTAGAAGTAGTTATATAAGTTCAAACGTAAAAAAAGTTATATATTTCCCAAATCTAATTACCTAGCCAACTACCTATTATAGGACTACCTTTTATCCAAACTTTTTAAAATTTTATAGGTATAAGGATTATATAAATTTTAATTTCTAAGCGTGCTTATTTTACCTTTACAACGCATTATTTTTTTTCCTTAAATTAAATACTATTAACTAATATCGCTAGTATTATAGATTCCGACGACGACCCTATTAATACTTAGCGCGTACTAGGGGTAATAAAGGATATTATTAGTAATAGACAGCCTCGTAATAGTTAAATTCAAATAATTGTACGGTTTATAATCGAGTAAAAGGATATAATATTAATAGTAGTAACTGATTATAGTAAAAGCATTATACTTTATATATTTTCGGCCTTACGTAATAAAATCACTATATAAATCGTTCTCCTTACGAAATTAGGAGAAAGTTAGTATAATAATATTATTACTAAAGTTCCTAATTTACAGCCTATTTAGATAGATAAAAATATAATTCTTCGTATAAATTTTATTACCCCTTTTTATATATACTATATTAACAACGAGCAGAATAAGGATATATAGGATTAAATTACTACTAGGGATTATACTTATATCCTTTTAAACCTAGAATTAGCTATTAATATTAAATTCAAGGCCGTATTGAAGTTACCGGAATTTTATAAAAAGATCGGTCTTTTTATTATCGACGAATTGTATTATATATTAGAATAGCGGGATTTTAGGAAGGAATTCCAGCTTTTATATACTTTACGGCTATTAATCCCTAGAAATATTCTTTAATTTAGTTATACGGCTACGCTAGCCGGTATACACCAAAATTTCATTATTTAGAAGGCTAGCTTTAATACCAGAAACCTTAAAATTATCAGGACTTCCGTAAATAGACCAAAGATCTCTATTATTATCTAACCCTTTCTACATAATTATCTCGGGGATTTCCGCCGTCTTTTCTTCTTTATAGAAGGATTTAAACTAATAATTAGACGGGATATTCTAAAAACCATCGTTTATATCGATAACCGTAATAGCTTAGCTACGGTAAGAAATATTATTATTAATTACCTATATATATAAGGTTTTAGTAAGGAGATGGGCCGTAAAATTATTAAGGTATATAATTCTTTAATCCGGCTAATAGACAAAGATATTATATATAAGGATTTTGCAATTGAATTAATAGACTACTATATATGCCTCGCTACGGTATCCCTAGGTATAGGAATAGATTTCCCGGATATTATTCGAGTTATATAGTTTAGAATACTTCTTACCCCTAGTATCCCTAATATCTAGTAACGTTTTAAAAGAGTAATACGAAAGCCGAGGGACGACAATTTGCAGGGGAAAGTATACTTTTTTATACTATATTAGGCATTTGAACACTTTGGCTCGATTGAGAAGTAGCCTAGGAGGCTAATAAAAAAGTAATAATAATAATAATAATAATATTAATTCCGTTAGCCGTATATACTAAGGGTACTTAGTAGGTTAATAAATATTATTATATCGGCGGACGACGATAAGAATAATTCCGATAATAATAATGATAATAATAATAACGAGGATAGTAATATTATAAGTAAAGTAGTCGAAATTAATAATAAATTATCGTTAAATACCGGTATAGAATTTTATTCGTTATATAAATTTATTTATAAGGTTAAATAGAGTAAGGTTAATAAAAAGGTTTAAAAAAAATATAACCTACTTTTTATAGAATTCTTTAATACACTTTATTTTTATAAGGCTATTTTTAATTATTTCTAAGAACCTTACGATTAATCCGATTTAGAGTATAAACGGCTTATCCCTATTGGTCTTTATTATAATAGAAGCGGTTATATATTATTACTAGGAAGGATATTATTAATGCCAATATATGGAGAGGACCGTAATAAAGTATTTAATAAACCGTCGTCTGGGTTATTAGCGGATACGGTAATTACTTTTATTAATAATTGGTATAAAGAAAAGGTATAAAATCTCGTCCTTAATATTGCCTTTAAGATTATACCGGAGATGCTATTGCCTAAGAAGCTGCAATATATTATTATACGGCTTTTTATTAATAATATAAATATACGGCGAAATAAAGTACTTCCCTTTGAAGATTTGGATAGGCTAAAGAGTAAAGTGCCTACTTTACAATAATAGGAGTATAAGGAAGAATATAGCGATGCCTTCGTCGAATTTTATTTATCGTCGGTAGTTAAAGTTTATAAAAATTAGGAAAAGGATTACCCTCGGCCTCTATACCCAATACGCTAAGCCTAACCTTAATTACGTATTAATAGCTTTACTAATTCTCTAACTACTATTCGCCTTACTTTTCTCTTAGCTAATATATTAAACCGTACTACTATTACTATAATTATTCCTTAATTAGAAACTCCTCAATTAGAAGTTAAAGAGTAATTTTTAGTAATACTAGAAGTAGTAATATTGGAAGAGTAATAATAAGAAGTAAAATTAGAGTAAGACGATAAAATAGGGGGAGTAGAGGAAGTAGAGGAAGTAGTTTAATTAGTTGTTCAACCTTTAATACTAGTAAGAAATCTTACTATACCAACGTACGTCTCGCAAATTACTCCTATTCCTATACCCGTACTAGGGGCTCCCGTTCTAATTCCAATAGCTATTCCTAAAACTCCTAAACCGCTACGAAAGAGGGCGCTAATTTAATTAATTATTCTTATTACTACTCCTACATTATATTTAGTATTCAATATTAGAATATAGTAATTAATAAACGAATTTATTCCGGGAAGATAAGCGGCTTAAAGAACGCTATTATTTGAAGACCTACTTTAGTAATATAATATATAAGCAGTAGCAATATCGGATATTACTACCGCTAGCGCTGCTTTACCAATACCTATTTAGGGAAGAAAGAGAATTAGTAGTATAAGAACGCCAATTGGTAGCTTATTAGCGTATAAGAAGTAGATAGATTAAATATAATTATTATAATAATATAATAATATTATTTCTATCTTACTATATTATTAACTATAATATAAAAAAATAGTTTACTAAAATAGGACCTACTTTTTCCCATTTTAGTAGCCCGACTCTTATTCAAGGGCAAAATACTAACCAAAATATTACTAGATTTAACTATTTTCTTAAAACTTTTTAAGATTTCTATTATTATCCTAAATAATATTAAATAACATTCTAATTATCTTTATAAAATTCGTTTTCTCCCTTCACTATTACTAGCCCCGCGAGGGGTGCTACAGAGACGTCTATAGTATAGCGGTTTATTTAAACGTACGTAACCGTTATTAGTATAAATAGTATAGAAGTCCCCTATTTAAATTCTATCTATAATTACCGTTTTTATACTAATTTTAATTTTCTAATCTTTTAAAGACTATACTAATTCTAATTCTCTAATTTTATCCGTTTAGGGTATCCGTTCTAGGGAAAAAACTATTTATAAAAGTCCTATAATATTAGTATAAGGTAAAGAAATTAAGGTATAATTAAGACGGGCTATCCTTTATAGTAGGCTTAGGATACTTCGCGCTCTAGAAACTTCGGGTGGGGCGTACTTTATAAATTTTAAATTCTTTTTTTTACTAATTTTTTACATTTATTATAATAAAACTCCTATAAATAATATATAAGAACTATATAAATAAATACTATTAATCATTCCCTAACCTTACTCTACTAATTATTAATATAAATATCTTTAACTTTATTATTAAGAGGAAGATCCTATAGATTCTTTATACTTTCCTTAAATAACCGCCTACCTTCTTCGCTATAATCTATAATACTATCTTGAGTAGTATATTTAATTAATCCCGGTATATATTTTTAGTTAATTATGTCGATTAGGAATGGAATAACTTTATTCTAATTAGCTAGCTTCTTTATAAGGTTTTATTGCCTAAGAATATAAATATTTAGTATATTAAATACTTTAGGATTGGGTATTATTTTCCTTTTTATTATACTATCCTTATATAATTTGAGTATATAAGAAATAATATTTATAAACGGATTACCAATAGTGTGAATACTTTTGGCGGTATGTCCCTATAGCCTTTCTATCCCTTTTCGAATAATAGTAAGGATATTAGAGTTGAGAATAAGCCGTATAAGCGTAGCCTCGATATTATAAATAGAATTCTTATTATTCTTAATATTAATAGTATATACCCTATTTTAATACTTTAATATAAGATTAATAGGCTTATACTTACTACTAATAGTAATAGAATAAACTAAACCCCCTTTAAGAATAGTATTTCGAAGGCTATTGTCTATAATATTATTATGTAGAAGCTATGTAAAGTATAATATTTCTAGGCCGTAATTCGATAATTTACCCCTATAAAATATAATTAGCAAAATAGGAATGATATCCCTAAGAAAGCTATAGTCCCTAGTTCGAATGGCCTCGTAAATATATAAAAGGATTAATACTATTTATATTAATTTATAATAACTTCGGAATTCGATATCGATCTTTAAAATTAAAGTAGGTCCTTCTAATGTAGGTCCCTCGATATTAATATCGCCATCTTTATTAATATTAGGATATTCTCTAATCTAACTATACATAGAAAAGACTATATCCCAAATGCGATCAAACATTTTTTATATACTTTGCCCATTATATTCGTTTATAGCTTCCTTTGCAAATAGCGTTTCTATTATTAATTTAATGTTATCGACGGTTAAATTATTGAAGTTTCTATACTTAACGAACTCCCTAATAAAAAAAGTAAGAATTTTAATAGAGAATTTATATATAATAAATGGTATAGCTTAGTAATATTTAATCTTTTCTTTCTTAATATTCTTTAACTGTTGAAAAAAGAAAATATCGGAAGAAATAGTAGCGGTTGAAAATAGCTTCTTATTTCTAGTATCCTAAAAGTAGCGAAAGAGTATTTCGATATAGTTGATTTTAATATGGAAGAATGCAGGCACGGGTATTATCTACTACTTTTACTCCTACTATTCGCTAGTTTCTAATTTGTAATATTAGATACGTTTAATGAAAGATATTATCTTTTAATCCCTATAGATAAAAATAAGCCGTTAGATTAGCTCGGCTTTATTAAAATAAAGACGATTATTCTAAAGCTCTTTATAAATATAGTATACTCCTTCAAATTTACCTTCATCCTTATAAATAGTACTAATTTAGAGGCTTAGTAAATCCTTATATTTAATTTATTTAATAACTGGAAAAGTAGGCAATTTCCGAATAGTTATAATATTGTCTTTTATTCGGAAAAAGATAGACTTAAGGGCGAAGTCTATTAGCTAGCGGGTAATAATATTAATACTTTTACGCCGAAGTAGGATATAATTTACTATTATTTTTATTGTGAATTTCTAAGTTTTTTTCTAAGAAGATTATAAAAGCGGGCTATATAATTCTAAGTAATATATTAAGCTAGCCGTTATAAGGTTGACTATTTAATCCTGCTTTCTTCTTGCTAATTTACGAATAGTATCTTTATAATTGAAATTATTATATATAATAATACTATTCGGATTATGAGTTACTCGTTTGAGGTTATTCTTTATTTAGGTAATTATTTAGTTAAATAAGCGATTAATTATTGTATATAATAATACGACTCTTATATTAGATAATGTTTAAATAGCTCTTCTAGATATATTAGTGGCGAGTAGATAAAGACCGAGGATTCGCCGAAGGAAAGTACTAGTATTTTCGGTATAGCTAGACATTAAAATAAATATAATAAATATAATACAGTTATAATAATCTTTTTACGTAGAGGTATCAACCTTTTTAACCTCATTTATTATCTTAAATTAATTAATAATTAATTATTTAGTTAAAATAGTTCATTATTATTATTTTTACCTAATTAACTAGAAGCTATAAAATTATAGTTACTAACGAGGGAACAATAGCCTTAAAGGATGGCTAAATTTATTTAAGAGTATCCTTTAATTAAAAGGAATTATTCAAGTTAGTAATAGTAGTTTGCTCGTCCCCTTGATAAAGCTTTTCAATATCGAATTGGTTAAAAGAAAGCTCTGTAAGTAATAAACGCATTTTATTACGCAATATAAATATATAATAGCTTGGGCCTCGTAAATAGTTATTATTAAGACGTCTCTTTATTTTTATTTATTATATAATATTGGAGAACGTTATAATTCTACGGCCGTTCTTTATCTACTAATAAAGAAAGATTTTAATATTATACTTCTTTAATCGTTTAATTTTGCCCTCTTTTACTATTTTATTTACGTACTTATATTCCTTTATACGGAGACGTCCAAAGAGATTAAAGACTTCTTAAATAATATTATAATTATTATTATTAAGATCTTCAATATTAGAATCAAATTCGTCGTTATCCTTTCCCTCTACTCCTTCTACGTAATTTAGCTGCTCTAGTTTATATTATTCTAATTACTTTGGCTGCTCTAACTATATATAAGACGGGGGTTGAATATTAGAAGGAATAGAAGATAGAATAGAGGACTCCTCAATTCCTAATAGGGTAATAGCAGAAAATATATGATAATAGCCGGGATAGGAGGTAGGAGTTTATCTTTATTATTATTATTATACTTAGGAACGATTCCGATAATATTGGAGAAATGGATACGCGGGTAGACTGCGAATAGATTGCGCATCCTCGTTTTAAGAGTCATCCTCTATATTTAGGAGTACGAAAAGGGTACCGTTCGATAAATCTCATTTACGCGACTATAAATCTACCAAAATTATCGTAATGCGATATATTTTAATAGAGTTATAGTATTGTTATTAGTATTAAGGGTAGTTTGGTGAAGGTCTGTACGGTTTAGATCCAATTGTGCACTTAGACCTCCTTGAGCGGAGGGCAAAATTTCGCCCAAAAAGGAAATCAAATTGAATTTATCGGTAAAATATGAAAATGTGTGTATGTGCCCGTAATGTGGACCGAAGGTCCCTGCCCTGCCCGGGAGCTCAAGGTGGTCTGAGCGCTGAGATAAGTTGAACCGTTGTGACCGTGAAACTTGGCGCCAGCGAATTGGGTGAAGAAGCACTCGAAACATGCGAACTCGAATTCGAAATCCACGTGAAAGCTCAACTAGGACGTTCTCGCCCCTCGCGCCCGTGCACTCAAATCCCGAATACGAATACCAATCCGAGTTGCGGGGGATGCTCGGTTAGCTTAGCCACGGCTCGGTTTCTACGGCACACTGTAACGTCCGGGTGTAACAGAAGACGTGGCGTAATTACGCCACACTGACCGATAAGAGTTCTGATAATGAACGTCTGGACAAGGGCCCGAACTTAAGCAGGTCACCGTTGAAAGTCGCAAGTTCCAAAGATCATCATCATCACTGCGCACACCACCCGCCACCAACCATCGCGTCACCATCCGACCTTCAACGCGTACTCGACCCACGAAGATTTTGCTTCAATCCCGACATGCCGCCGCAAATCAAACACGATCTCAACCGCTCCGGTTGGGAGTCGACCGACTTCCCCTCCGTTTGCGAAAACTGCCTGCCCGAGAACCCTTACGTCAAGATGCTCAAGGAAGACTATGGCGCCGAATGCAAGCTCTGCACCCGCCCATTCACCGTCTTCAGCTGGGCTGCCGACCGCGCCCACGCCCGCAAGAAGCGCACCAACATCTGCCTCACCTGCGCCCGCCTCAAGAACGCCTGCCAATGCTGCATCCTCGATCTTCAGTTCGGTCTACCCATCATCATCAGAGACAAGGCCCTTGAGCTGGTGGCCCCGGGCCCTCAAAGCGAAATCAACCGCGAGTACTTTGCGCAAAACAACGAACGCGCGATTGAAGAAGGAAGAGCTGGTGTGGAGGAATACGAGAAGGCGGACGAGAAAGCGAGAGAGCTGCTTCGGAGGCTGGCGCAAAGCAAGCCCTATTTCAGGAAGGGTAGGGAGGTCGACGAGGAGGGCAACCCTGTTGGCGGATCGTCGAGCGGCGCAGGAAGGGCGACGGGAGGCAATCCTGCTGTGGGAGCTGGTGTTGGTGGGGTTGGTCCGATTCGCACAAGAGACTCCAGGGCGGCCGCAGCTGCTGGCGCCAGACCCGGTGGTGGACGAAGACCCAACGCAGCTCCGGCGCCTCCTCCTGGACCCAAGGACTGGCTGCCACCGGCCGATAAGAGCATAATGTCCCTCTTCGTCACTGGCATCGAGGATGATCTGCCCGAGTTCAAGATCCGCGATTTCTTCAAGGCGTTTGGAAAGATCAAGTCGCTGGTTGTGTCGCACATGTCGCATGCCGCTTTTGTCAACTACGAGACTCGGGAGGCTGCTGAGAAGGCTTCGGCTGAGTGCAAGGGCCGTGCTGTCATTGCCGGATGCCCCTTGAGGGTTAGATGGAGCGTACCCAAGGCCTTGGGAACAATGAACAAGGAACAGCGCTCGGAGATGCTACGAGATGGTCGGTCAGCCTTTGGCGGTGCTCAGAAGACAGGCGGCCAAAAAGCGATCGAGGGAGGAAATGCTCAGGGTGGCGCATCAGGAGCGCAGAAAGACGACGCATCCAACCTCACTATCGCAGCGCCGCCCGGTGCGGCCGACGTACAGTACGCCAGTCTTTCTGGCAACTAAACGGAGACAGAAAAGGTGCTTATTATTTATGGTATTGCAAGGCGTTCGGAGGCTATTATGACTTGGCGGGTTGGGCTCAGGGTATCTCGGATACATTGCATTTCCTAATATCGCATGGTCTCTTCCAGTATTTGTCTACATTGAGGGGTATCATAGATGATTTATACATATACACGGGCAACAGTACTGTCCTGTTGGTCCATTACGTTCTCACGAACTTGAGTTTCCAAAATCCCTGTTCTTATCCAACCGTGACTTTGTATTCTCTTATGCGGAGCAGCACTTGTGCTCGCCGCCGATCTTGATGTTCTGGTTGCCGAACTTGATGGTATCATTGTCGCCGCGCTCGGTGTCCTTGTGAATCTTTAGCTCTGTAGGGAACAAGGAGTCAGCAACCCTACTCTCTGTCAAACTCCAGCGCTACTAGACTCCACTCACTATAGGTCTCGCCCTCCTTGCGGCCCTGAACAACATTGGATCTCAAGAAGCTGGCGACCTCCTCGGCATGCGCAATAGCAGGCGCAGTCGTAGGGTCGTTGGCGGGGAGGTTCTGGTTCTCGCGGAAACCACGGCGGATAGACTCGTAGGCGGCGGTAAGGGTGCGGGCATCGCCTATAACAGTGGCACAGCCGGTTAGTCCGGGGAGCTACACAGGCCGCCGGCAGCACCAAGGGGACTGCAGGGGAACATCGTACCATCAAAGGCAACTCTCGCGGCGCGCATGAGGTTGCGGTAGGCTTGAAGGGCAGACATGATGACAATTGCGCTGGTAAACGAGCGTCAGGAAAGGGAGTGCAGGTTCAAAAGAAGGTAAATAGTATTCTATCGCCGGGTTCTGGTCTAACAAGAAGATCGAAGGCTTGTCTGAAAACAGTTGGAGTGACGGCAATGCGACCTCCAAAAATGTCGCCCAGGACCGGGTAAGTTTGCCGGCCGGAGTGGACTTGGAGTTACGAGGATCGTGATTGGCGGTCGATAAGTAAGATGTGGGGAGCTTGGCCATCGAAAAATTTCCAGAATCCCGTAAAAAACAACAGAGGGGCCCCGCCTATACAAGCTTCCACTTCCTGCGCCTGTCACTGTCTCCCAACCCACCATCACCATCCTCATCATCAACCGCAAAAATGACTACTGTGGTTCCCCTTCCTCTCCCCACCCTCCTCGAGGGCTGGACCGCCGAGAAGGACTTCAAGCCCATCGGCAAGATCGCCCAGAATGAGGCTACCCAGCGCACCATCGAGCCCGTCGGCCCTCACTTCCTCGCCCACGCCCGCCGCGCCCGCCACAAGCGCACCTTCTCCGAGGATGACCGCATCCAGGCCCAGGAGCGCGCCAAGAACGTCGAGGAGGACAACGAGAGCGACCTCAGCGAGCCCGAGGACCCCATGATGCTCTCTCGCGATGCCAAGGACTGGAAGGTTAGTGCCCAACGTGTAATGTACATGCCGCGCGAGACCTTGACAGCTGACCTGTTTGCGCCCGTATATAGCAACAAGATCACTACAAGGTTCTCGGCCTCTCCAAGTACCGCTGGAGGGCCACTGAGGAGCAGATCAAGCGCGCCCACCGCAAGAAGGTCCTCAAGCACCACCCCGATAAGAAGGCTGCCGCCGGCCGCACCGAGGACGACAACTTCTTCAAGTGCATCCAGAAGGCCACCGAGGTCCTGCTCGACCCCATCAAGCGCCGCCAGTTCGATTCCGTCGATGAGGAGGCCGATGTCGAGCCCCCCACCAAGAAGCAGCTCCAGAAGGGCAACTTCTACAAGCTCTGGAGCAACGTCTTCAAGGCTGAGGGCCGTTTCAGCAACGTCCAGCCCGTCCCTAGCTTCGGCACCGAGAACTCTACCCGCGAGGAGGTCGAGAGCTTCTACAACTTCTTCTACAACTTCGACAGCTGGAGGTCGTTCGAGTACCTCGATGAGGATGTTCCCGATGACAGCGAGTCCCGCGATCAGAGACGCCACACCGAGCGCAAGAACCTCAACACCCGCAAGAAGAGAAAGGCTGAGGACAACGCTCGTCTCCGCAAGCTGCTCGACGACTGCTCCGCCGCCGATGAGCGTATCAAGAAGTTCCGCCAGGAGGCCAACGCCGCCAAGAACAAGAAGAGGCTCGAGAAGGAGGCTGCCGAGAAGAAGGCCGCTGAGGAGGCCGCTGCCAAGAAGGCTGCTGAGGAGGCCGCCGCTAAGGAGGCCGAGGAGAAGGCCAAGGCCGACCGTGAGAGCAGCAAGAAGGCCAAGGAGGCCGCCAAGAACGCTGTCAAGAAGAACAAGCGTGTCCTCCGTGGCTCCGTCAAGGATGCCAACTACTTCGTTGAGGGTGATGCGTCCGTCGCCACCATCGATGCCGTTCTCGGTGATGTCGAGCTCATCCAGGCCAAGATCGACCCCGATGAGATCGCTGCCCTCGCTGGCAAGCTCAACGGCCTCAAGGTCGCTGACGAAATCAAGGCTGTCTGGAACGAGGAGGCCGCCCGCCTCGTCGGTGCCGGCAAGATCAACGCCGGTGACCTCAAGGCTCTTTCTGCTTAAGCGATTTATTACGAAGTCAAGAGATAATGGTGAATGTGCATGTTGGCGTTCTGTCTATAATTACAAGAATTTAGACTTGGAGAAACACAGAGTTGTCAACGATACCATTTCGAGATTTGTACTCATTTTTCCCCCCAAGCTGACTCTATGCTCTTTGTGATGCCGTGTTTTGCCCTGTGAGTCCTGAGGACCAGCGCCCGCTGTCATGTTGACAATGGATTCCAATGGTGATGATGAAGCACACGAGATTCCCAACAGGCTCGATTATCTGTTAATGACCCTTGGCCTAATGGCAACAAACCGACTAACACTACGATCAAAGGTGAGAGATCTACCTTTTTCCGGTACCTACCCATGAGACCCTTTTGACTCCTTTCTCAGACTTCCCGTGGTGATATGTATGGTAACGCTTGATACATAGGTATGGATACCTGTACATGTACATGCCATCTTGAACGCCAGCTGTGAAGATCATCACATGTGCATTTTGCAGATAGAAGTGCAGAACACCACATTCGGATGCGTGCCTAACCGACGACGTACAGTCCACGCCCGATGAAAGGAACTCCTCGCACTGAAAGTTGTAACGTAAAAATGAAGTCCTCATAGCGCCGATAGTTGAATCCTGTCCTCGTAGCATTCTCTGCCAGGAACAAACCCAAAGTTCTTCCCTCCAGCCACACCAGCTGCTATGAGATGCATGACCTTTAAGCTAAAGCTCCCCAAAGTCCCCTAACACTCAAGTCGAAGCTCGCACCGCGACAGCTCCTTCATGAACTGAGTCGTTCAAACGATGACAAGAGTGATCTGATGTCGAGCTCGAGCTCCGAGTATGCCAAGACCTGCGATGCCAAGAGAGTGCACCGATGGGTCCCAGCTTTTGCGGCAATTGGTGGGCTCCACAGCGGACCGTCCCGCGGGTTTAAACCTTTTTGGGCCGAAAGGCATGGTGAGGTTGGTCTGAGCTTTGGTCACTGCTTCGGACGAGGTTTGGACTTTGTTCACAATGTCTTCATACTGGTATGAAGAAACTAGCGCTCTAAAGACAAAGAACTAACATTCACGGGCTTTTGAGAAGCCTTGAGACCCATCCGATCCCACTCTCGTTAAGCCATTGGCCGTAGAGCAGGAGCTTGATCGACGACAACCGGCCAAGTTGGTGTTTTTGGTTTTTTTTTGTCAAGTACGATCTGGGACAGAGGTAATCAACCGGTCATTATTGAGTCTTGCGTCTTCGTTGAGGTCCTCATAGCGTGCAATCATAAGGTGCAAATCTATGCATCGCTGCCATAGCTGACTTCATTATGTTAAAGGTTCGCCGTTGGATACTGTTCGTTGAGTTTGGTACCCGTCTCTAACGTCAAGCTGTGGACGTCGTCTCAAATTTTCTCTCTTTGCCGATGGCTTCAGCAAACTGTTTCGAAGTCTATCAGCACAATTGTAGCAAAAGTTGGTTAGCCATTTGATCCAGTCAACAAGATCCTAGCCTCCTACCTCTCCCTATTGAGCTTGGCTATCTGGCCTGGGCAGCAAAACTTTGATGGAGTCCGAAACCAAGAAAGCGAAGGCAAAGCAATTCTGCTGTTGCTCAATGACCCCCTCAACTGTAATTTGTATCTTACTGCGGAAGTAGAAACCGGCACCGTCTTGGTTCAACACTCGACGCCGGATGAGAACGATGAGAACCCTCACGATAAATCGAAGAAGTAAAGAGGCGATCAAGACAAGCTTCGTTATGGAAGTGGGAAGTACTGATGGGAGCGATCTAGAAAAAGCCAGTGGAGTAGATTATAGCATACGACGTGCTGGTTTTGAGATGACATGCGAATGACAAAGACGAGGATGAACGGATGAACGGATGAACAGGGCAGCATGGTTGAGGAGATCGCAGTGCAAGGCATGGTTTGAACCCAACTTCCGCTTCATTCGTTTCACAATTCAGTCCATCGGGAATGACACCGATATGTGATAGTAACCGATATTGGATAGAAAACAAACAGAAGAGCCTCCAAAGGACTTCAGAGTCAGGCAAGCCAGCGACGGCCTTCGCATCTCACCTGGCGCCTGTAGCGGTTAGCCATCGAGGATTATGAATGTACCTGCGTAATTAGAAGCCCTAGTTGTCAAGAATATGAGATCGTCAACGAGCTACCGCTAAGACTCATTCGAGTCGGATTTATCCCCACACGTACTGGACAATTACGTCTGAAGAGCGACCGGCATACCAACGCCTCAACGGGGGCAGACAGGCCAAGCAAACCACATAATTGGCCAGTAGAGCGTGGGGATAAATCCGATTTGAATGAGTCTTAGCGGTAGTGATAGGGGCCTCCGGCTGCTGATTCACGTGGCACGTAAATGATTGCACGCTTTTGGTCGGTGGCAGAGCAGCCCTTCGGCATTTTAAGCTTGAGGTCATGACTGCGGCATTGGTAAATTTGCATCACCCGGAGCATAATGGAAAGGAGGTCAAAAAAGTCATGGACGAAAATTATGTGGAGAAGTGCCGTGGGTAGAACGTGTTGCTAGGCGTATAAGACTTCGGATGGAATCGTGACACGCGTGAAATGCTTCGTTGGTAAAAATCGGTGAAATAACATCGGATGGAACTATGTGTAAACATCATTTAGCAAGTTTAATAAGCCTTCAAATTCAAAACGACAGCTCCCGCTAGGGACATGAGAGACAGTGAGCGGTGAAGCGTAGAGGTCATTCAGTTGATTCCTGACCCAGTTGACTTTCTGTGATCCAAACCTTAAAGAATTTGGTGGAGATGCTCAATCTGGCACAATGTAGTGAGCCCGTCGCAGAAATTATCAGGGTGGGAAAGTCGTTCGATTGTGTTGGGTTGAGGGGAGTATATGGCGCGTGTGTGCCAAATGCTGATGGCTGTTTCTTGTCTGTCGGGTTTTGGTCGATGATATTCACCAATCTGACTCACACCAGAAAATAAATCGAGTCGAAGCCATCTCCATTACAACAAGAAGGAGTCCCTATCCACGGGAAGGTATTGCGGGCGACGCGAGGCAGTTGAATTGAAGTTGTTGCCAAGAGAAAGCTCTCAATGCTCAAAATTTAAAGTTGTGGGGGAGGGGCTCGCAAGGTTGACCCCACTACATCCCCACAATTCCGTTCGCTGTGGAGCTGTGATTGGAGCTCCAGACTGGATGATGACTGTTCCGGTTAGCGGCCCCTAGCCGACGTCGGAGTCTCGGAGAGCATCTCAACCAAACAAGTTGTACCATTGAGTCACACTTGAAGTAACTAAACTTCGAGCCGGCTAGTGCGACTGTGTTGTCGGCCAGCACGACTATGTGGAGCAAAGGTATACATAAGTTCAAATCCGGTTAACACCAAAGGTTAGGGTTAGTTAGTGTTAGGGTTAGTTAGGTTTAGTTCCGGGGGTGCAAGGGGCCGAAGAGAGGCCCCCGCGTGTGAATGGGAATTTGGCGCTTCAAAAAAGGTGGTTTTGAGCATTCGTTCAGTTGTCGTGGTTCAAAGTGATGACTTTCGAGATGGTTGTTCGTGACTTTGGCTGCGCGAACTTGCCAAGCTTTGGCGAGCTTTGGAGTTCTGGTTCGTGCAGTCTTCGATTTTTCTATGGCCCCACACAGTCGCAGCGGCCAAAGTGGAAAGCATAGTCGCATTAGCCAGCCCGCTAAACTTTTAGGCCCTCTGATTCACCCTTTGGCGTCATTCGTCCAGAAAATAAAATATCGCGAAGCCGGCGCTTTTCTTGCTCTTCCCGCTACTTCTCTCCAAGAAACTCTACCAATTGGCCTTTTTGAAACTCTCCTCGGTCTTGTCTTGGCTCCTAACGCAGATCGGCCTTCACACACTGCACACACACACACACACACATACGCAACACAATCACAATGGCGTCCGTATTACCCGATCCCACAATCGACCTCGACTGGTCCGGATACGTCGGTTCCATCCAGGAGCACTTCAGACGCAACGCCGAGGCGCACCCCGAAAGGACATGCGTCGTCGAGACCAAGACTTCCACAACACCAGAGAGACGTTTCACATACCGCCAGATTTACGAAGCCTCCAACACACTAGCCTGGTATCTGCACAAGGCCGGCATCACCAATGGCGATGTCGTCATGATTTGGGCCCATCGGTCCGTCGACTTGGTGGTGGCCCTCATGGGTATTCTGGTATGTAGTACTGCCTCTGTCATACCATGGCGCCAGCCGCAGTCTTGTCTAACTGTGTACCTTGCATATGTAGGCTTCTGGCGCAACCATGACAGTTCTCGATCCTGCCTATCCTCCGGCAAGACAGCAGATCTACCTCGAGGTCTCCCAGCCCAGTGCGCTCCTACGAATTGGCCGTGCCACAGACGAGAACGGCCCATTGGCCCCCTTGGTCCAGAAGTACATTGACGACGAGCTCAAGCTCAAGACCGACGTACCAGACCTGCGCCTTCGGGACGACGGTATCCTCTACGGTGGTGAGGTCGATGGCAAGGACATCTTTGCCGAAGTAAGGCAATTGGCATCCGCGCCTCCCGATGTCATCGTCGGTCCCGACTCGAACCCCACACTATCCTTCACTTCCGGAAGTGAGGGTCGCCCCAAGGGTGTCCTCGGTCGTCACTACAGTCTGGTCAAGTACTTCGGCTGGATGGCCGAGCGCTTCAACCTCTCCTCCGAGAGCAGATACACCCTCCTTTCTGGCATTGCCCACGATCCAGTACAGCGCGATATCTTCACCCCTCTCTTCCTTGGCGCCCAGCTTCTTGTCCCATCCCGTGAGGATATCCAGCATGAGAAGCTTGCCGAGTGGATGAGGGAGCACCAGCCCACTGTTACCCATCTTACTCCCGCCATGGGTCAGATTCTTGTTGGTGGCGCTTCCGCTGAGTTCCCCAGCCTGGAGCATGTCTTCTTCGTCGGTGACGTTTTGACCACACGTGACTGCCGCGCGTTGAGACGTTTGGCTGAGAATGCCAACATCATCAACATGTACGGCACTACCGAGACCCAGCGTGCTGTCAGTTACTTCGAGATTCCCAGCCGCAACAGGGACCCTGACTTCCTCGAAAGAGAGCTCAAGGACACCGTCCCTGCGGGCACGGGCATGCAAAACGTCCAGCTCCTGGTCGTCAACCGGGAGAACCGCGAGCAGCAGTGCCAGGTTGGCGAGGTTGGAGAGATCTACGTTCGTGCTGCCGGTCTTGCCGAAGGATACCTCGGCGACCCGGCTCTGAACGAACAGAAGTTCCTGAACAACTGGTTTGTTGACAACAACAAGTGGGTTGAGGCGGACGCCAAGCTCAACAAGAACGAGCCATGGAGAAAGCACTACAAGGGTCCCAGAGACAGACTCTACCGTACTGGCGATCTTGGACGCTACCTTGAGTCTGGAGATGTCGAATGTGTCGGCCGCGCCGATGATCAGGTCAAGATCCGTGGTTTCCGTATCGAGCTCAACGACATTGACAGCAACTTGAGCCAAAGCCCTCTTATCCGTGACTGCAAGACCCTTGTGCGGAGAGATCGTAATGAGGAGGCGACTCTTGTCAGCTACATCGTCCCTGAGCACAAGGAATGGCTCAAGTGGCTCGAGGTCCGTGGCCTCGCTGATGTCGAGGATGAGGGTGTCGAGATGGGTCCCGTCACCGTTTACCTCAAGAAGTACAGGCGCATGCAGGCCGAGATCCGCGATCACCTGGGCGCTCGTCTGCCTACCTACGCTGTCCCCACCATTTATGTCGTCCTCAAGAAGATGCCTCTGAACCCCAACGGCAAGGTTGACAAGCCTAACCTTCCTTTCCCCGATGTGGCTGAGCGTGTTGAGGATGCCTCCGAGGAGGACCTCGAGAACTGGGAGTCGCTTACCGAGACCGAGCGCACCGTGGCCCAGCTCTGGGCTGATGTGATTCGCGGTCTTAACCCCCAGACCATCAAGCGTGAGAATGCTTTCTTCGATCTGGGTGGTCACAGTTTGTTGGCTCAACAGTTCCTCCTGAACATTCGTAAGGCGATTGGCAGGGATGTGTCTATCAACATTCTCTACGAGCACCCTAGCCTCGCTGGTTTCTGTGCCCAAGTAGACAAGCTCCTCGGAGAGGAGACCAGCGGCGTCACCGCCGAGGCTGGTCAGGATGAGTACGCCAAGTCTTTGGATGAGCTTTTGGCTCAGCTTCCTGAGAAGTATCTCTCGGCCGATCCCGCGGCTCTTGGCTCTGAGGAGTTGACCGTCTTTCTCACTGGTGCGACCGGTTTCCTCGGCTCCTACCTGGTCAAGGACGTCCTTGACCGCACGGCCCGCACCGTCAAGCTGATTGCCCACGTCCGTGGTGTTAAGGACTCCACGGCGGCGCTCGAGCGTCTCCGTCGCTCTCTCCAGGGTTACGGCCTCTGGAATGATGAGTGGACTGGAAGACTCAGCACCGTTGTCGGTGACTTGGCGAAGCCCAACCTTGGCATTGATGATGCCGATTGGGCGGATCTTGCTCAGAAGGTGGACGTTGTTATTCACAACGGCGCCACTGTTCACTGGGTCAAGCGTTACCATGACATGATGGCCGCCAACGTCTTGTCTACCGTTGACGCCATGAAGCTTTGCAACGAGGGCAAGCCTAAGGCCTTCTGCTTCGTCAGCTCTACCAGTGTCCTCGACACGGACTACTACTTCAACCTGTCCGACAAGCAGACGAGCACCGGACGGGGTGCCATCATGGAGTCCGACGATATGGAGGGCAGCCGTACTGGTCTCGGAACTGGCTACGGTCAGACCAAGTGGGTCTCTGAGCAGCTTGTCCGCGAAGCCGGCAAGCGTGGTCTCCTGGGTTCCGTTGTCCGCCCTGGCTACATCTTGGGTGATGCCAACACCGGTGTATGCAATGTCGATGATTTCTTGGTCCGCATGCTCAAGGGCTGCATCCAGATTTCCTCGCGTCCCCACATCGTCAACACTGTCAACGCCGTTCCCGTCAACCACGTCGCCCGTACCGTCGTGGCTGCCGCCCTCAACCCCATTCCCAGCGGCGTGCACGTCATCCATGTCACCGCCCATCCTCGTCTCCGCATGAACGAGTACCTCGCCATTTTGGAGTACTACGGCTACAAGACTCCCGAGACTAGCTACGAGGAGTGGAAGGCCGAGCTCGAGAAGTTCGTTTCTGCCGGTTCCTTGGTAAAGGATCAGGAGCAGCACGCTCTCATGCCCCTCTACCACTTCTGCATGAACGACCTTCCCGCCAACACTCGCGCCCCTGAGATGGACGACAGGAACGCCGTGGCTGTCCTGAAGGCTGATGCCGACAAGTGGACTGGCGTTGATGACTCCACTGGTAGCGGTATCGGCAGGGAGGAGGTCGGCAAGTTCCTTGCTTACCTTTCTGAGATCAACTATGTCCCCAAGCCTACCGAGAGAGGTCGCCCTCTGCCGCAGATCCAGCCTGAGGTTCTCAAGGCTCTAGCGGTCGGTGCTACCGGTGGTCGTGGTGGTGCTCACTGAGCGATTTTCCTTTTTGGGTGTATGAATTTGGGCGAATCTGGGTAGAGAAAAGTAACGGCATTTGGCGTGGTTTTCTACGAATGGGAATATCGGAAAAGGCTATACTAGGGATATAAAAGGACACAGCTTGGTGCAGATCTCGTATATATAGTGTATATGACTCGTAAATAATAGACAGCAGTCATGATCAAGCCGGAAGGGCGCTCTAACAACGAAGCTGGTGCTCATGGTGACTTCAGATCTCGACCTCACTTACCCGACAGTTACAATATCGCTTGGCTGACTTGGCCCTTATTTTCGCACTTGTATCTGCGTCCCGGCTCACCAATATGAAGCAACTTCCCCGCCCCGATGAATGCGTAAGTCCGCATCAACAGCTCATCTGACTAAGGTATGTTGGGTGTTGCCATCTTCATGGCTAGGTATCAAAGGAGCATGTCCTGCTTCACACTGCCGGACAGCGCACTCATTCAAACAGGAGACCAAACATGCAATCAATAAGTGAAAGATCAAGGAGTGTGGCTACAGTATATTATGTATTGTGTAAGCAAAGGCGAACAAAAACTGCAGTCAAAAAGATTGAGAGGGCCGAGTAAAAAAGTGACAAAAAGTTGTTCAGGTAACAAAGTATGATGAACGTGAAAGCGCAAAGCAACAAGTGATTATAATTAAGCTATGATACTATGTAAATGTCTACTCAATGGTGCCAGATCTGCCATTCTTCAGCGGCAGTCTTTCCCCAGAGTCAGAGTGTATGACCATGAACCCTCTAATGAGTGTCCCAACGAATGCAAAAAGAGCAACAAAGGAAATAAACAAAACAAAAGAAATATGTCCCTTGCTTGGACCACCATGTATGTACCCAAAACACCTGTAAGTTCCATTACCATCCTCCAGATACAATTCCCAACTCCAGAGCTCGCCAAAGCTCGCCATCTGATCTGATGATCAATCTCTTACTGAGCAGCAGCGTCAGCAGCAGCATCACCAGCACCATCAACAGCCTCCTCAACATCCCTAACAGCACTCTCCACACCCTCAACCGGCGCACCGCTCCCCTCGCCAAGAAGCCCCGTCATATCAACCACGACACCCAGATCCAAAACCGGCAACTTCTCGCCCCTAGGACCGACAAACCACAAGCAGTTATCCACAGTAGTCCTGCGATCAACAGTAACACCCAAGCAATCCCTCAGCGTCATCAGCTCGAGACTGGTCTTGATAGCATTTTGTTCGCAGCGCTTGATGCACTCCTCGATTGCCGAGCTGCCGTTACCGTTACCGTTGCCGTTGTCGTTGCCGTTGCCATCAGGGCCATCAGTGTTGATGGGGATGGTAGTGGTGTTACCACCGGGAAGCGAACCAAGCGAAGTACCGCAGGGCAAAGTCCTAAAGCGAGAGCGCTGAGTGGTGGGCGGGTTAGAAGGAGAAGCGGGGAGGTTGTTGGCTCCTAGCAGGTTGCCGAGGCCGGGGACGACGGAATCCAAAAGAGAGGAGACGCCGGAGGTGAGGGAGGTGAGGTCGAGGTAGAGCTTGAGGTCGAGGTCGAGCATGTCGGTGAGGGTGGTGGAGATGGAGAGGAAGGGGGGGAGAGGGCAGGAGGTGCTGGTGGAGGTGGGGAGAGAAGGGCGGGTGACGGTGGCGAGAGTGGTGGAGGGGCGGCCTGGGTTGGGGCCGTTGCCGGGACCGTTGTTTCCATTGCCGGGGCCACCATTTCCGGGGCCGTTGTTGCCATTACCGGGACCATCATTGCCTGGGCCGTTGTTTCCGTTGCCCGGGCCACCATTTCCGGGGCCGTTGTTGCCATTGCCTGGGCCACCATTGCCGGGGCCATTGTTGCCGCTACCGGGTCCGCCGTTACCCGGACCATTGTTACCAGCACCAGGACCGCCGCTTCCAGGACCACCCGGACCGCCAGGTCCAAAAGGAGGCCTAGTAGGGATAGGCATAGCCGTCACGAGGCCCTCCTCATCGCAAGTGGTAGTGGCAGGCCAATGAGGGTGTCCGCCAGGACCATTGGGATGTTCACCACGAGGAGGAACAGTGACAGTAGGAGGAGTGACAGTCACATAGATGGTCGAAGGCTGGACGTCAACCGAGTGCGGCTGCTCGGGCGGGACGCCGATCTCGATGGAGGCGCAGTCGGGGAACAGGACGGTGAGGTCGATGCGGCAGACGCTGTCGGCTGCGGCGAGGACGGAGAGGGAGGGGAGGCGGGGGAGGAGGTTCAACGCCATTTTTGAATGAATTGGATGGATGGATGAGAGTGAAGGAGTGTTTTGTTGTTGTTGATGTTGAGCAGAAAGAATTGTGAATGAGGGAGAGGATGAAAAGAAGAAGCGAGTGTCCTTTCTGGAGTGTAGTGAAGGTAGAGAAGAAGATGAGAGTGATGAGGAGTAAAAGATATGTCGATGATGGGCTGTTGAACCTCTGTTATATAGACATTTCGAGACCCATGAACCGACGAGAGACTGATGCACTTGGTTCCGGTGTTGAGGCTATCACGTCCTTGCTTCTTCTCGATGTTCCAGATCTCGCCCTTCGCTTAGGACAGTTGAAGCTATCTCCCCTTCCTCTTTTTGTTCGCAACCGAACAATTTGCGGCACTGCATGTCTTGAAAGTTCCAATGTCGATCTAGTTAACCATGGTTTAATCTCTGGATGCAAGAGGTACATTAGTGCCGGTCTTCGAAATTTGACGGTGGTTGAACCCGGAGATTTTCCTCCACATAGACACTGTTGGAAGGAAACATTGGTCTTGCTTTTCTCATACGCATGATGGTTCAGCCCCTCAAGAACAATGAGATACATACACAGTCCCTTGACACAGGCCAAAGTCCCTGGCAAGCCAAAAGGGCGAATGTCAACAAGCATCTCATTGCGTTCTCGAATTCGGTCTTGGAAAGGCAAGCCCCCTGGATTTCGTTCCCTAAATGGAATTGTAAGCAAGGAAACAATAAAGGGAGTGTGGTCTGGACCACGAACATCAACGACTTGGTGACCCAAAAAGTCGGTTGGGGAGAGACACAACGTGCAGCTGTCTCATCCCTATGTAGGGTCATACACGAGCATCAACTAGCGTAGCCACTCTCCAGGTTGTGGCGTTCAACGGTGCAAGCATACAGGCTGAGACAGCGTTTTGTATCCCAGCTACAACGCAGTTCGGAGATTTCAGCGATCTCGTCTTTTCTTTTTCCTGCGACGTCACCATGAGAAGCGACTCCAAAGCGCCCTCCCTTGCATGCTCACTATGAGACGGCACCACGATACCGTGAACAGCACTAGCTGCATCCCATGGCACTAACACACAACTCAAAGCTGATGGTAAGACAAGCATGGACTCAGTAAAGCATCGTAATCGTAAAAGTATCAATTGGCCTCCAACACCGTAATGTAGAGCTATGAGATGGGATGACCAAAAACCTCCCATATCGACGGCCAAACCTGTTAGACTCATCGACAACAAGAAAAACAACATGATGGTACGCTTCCCAGAACGTTGAAAAATGCTAAAACGGGGGATGAGAAGAATGGAAAGGTTGAGAAATGCCCCATGCTATTGCTGGCTCTCCGTCGGCCAACACCCTCCTCCTGAAAATGCACAACAGAATTGAATATCCTTTCGACGATTCCCTTACTCCTACATATCGCTGATCTGCAGCTTGGACCTCGCCTCACTCGCAAGCGAGACATCATCACATGTCTCTTGGACATGCTTTTCGTCAGGCTTTGTCGCCTCTGGTTTGTCACCTTCCTTCTGCTCAGTAGTACCCTACGCAACTCGAGCAGCAGACGGTTTAACTCCGCGCCGTCCGAGCAAAGTGGCGCCATCCAGATTGAGCTCAAACGCACCCTTTTGTCGGTTGCGTTCGCGAACCTGTTGTCTGGCGGCAGCCGTAATAGCTGCGGAGTGTTGACCATAGCCCCTTTGCTCAGCGGCCGCTGGGGGTGGGTGGGCCTTCCTCTCGCGGTCCCTACCGCGTTGCTCCTGTTGTTGATCCCTGATCTGGGCATTGCGCATGCTTTGTTCGAGAGATGTATGGTATTGCTTGCCATTTACGACATCATGCATAGCAACATCCTCTCCCTCGTCGGAGTTCTCGTCGAGACCTACCAGACGAGACACGCCCGCCTTGGCTCCAATGTTATGACGTCTCTTGCCTTCTTCCTCTTGGCGGTGGACGGCATAGCCGACATCAAACACTTCGCGGAGATTGACAGCACCTGGAGAGCGGAAGTCGTAGCGTCTGTCTCCATCCACAATCTTGGATGCATCGAAGGCTCGCAGCACACCGTCCGAGGTGGGGTTCTTCCGCTCGTCCCTTGGCGTAGGACCCGAGCCGGCAATCCAAGGATGCGCGAGGAATTCTCTGATCGTGTAGCGCTTCTCGGGATCGACACACAGAAGATGCGAGATAAGATCCTGGGCAGACTTGCTGATATCGTCCCACCATGGCGAAAGGAAGGTATACTGGCCCTTGGCAACCTTCTCCGTCAAGACCTCAATGCTCTCATCGTAGAAAGGTGGGAAGCCGCAAAGAAGCGTGTAGAGAACGCAACCCAACGCCCACATATCGACGGCCTTGGAGTACCGCTCATCTTTGACAATCTCGGGTGCCGTATACCCGACAGTGCCGCACGGAGTCATGGTTTGCTTGTCCCATACGATCTTGGATAGGCCGAAATCGGCAATCTTGATCTGACCAATTCCACCAGAGCCTACGCCCTTCATGAACTCACCCTCATCAACCTTGTCCTCGTCACCCGGCTGCTTGGGTTTCGGGTGCTTTGAGGGGATAAAGGGAATGGGGCTGAAGAGGATGTTTTCGGGCTTGATGTCACTTTTCAAGGAGTGAGCAGAGGTTCACCAACGATTGGGCACGATGATGTGGGTCAACTTACCGATGAACTACACCCTTCTCCTCATGCAGATACTCCAGAGCCTTTGCTACCTGTGTGATAACGTGCCTGGAGAGATCCTCGCTGAAGTACGTCAGACGCACAATCTGGTGGAACAGCTCGCCGCCAGGTGCCAGTTCAAGAATGATGTAGTAGTATTGGCGAGACTCGGCGAAGTCGACAAGCTTGATGATGTTGGGATGGTCAAGCTGGCGCATGATTTGCACCTCTTTCAAAATATTGGCTCGCTGTTGACAGTCATGGTTAACCCTCATCAGAACATTAGCAGGCGGGCACGTCCCTACCCCAATGCTTGATCGGGGTAGGGACAGGTCGTCAATAACAAAGCAGTCGAGACATATGAGGAGAGGAGAGTACATTGACGACCAGCAATGGAAATAGACAAATGAGAAATTTCTCGCACCTCTGCAGCCTTTGGCGCCTTTGGCTTGAAGTCCGGATGGAGATGTTTGTTGCTCTAGAGTGAGCCCTGGAGGTTGGTATTGAAACCTTATAAAACGGCAAAGACGAAAGGAAACGGGGATGGCGAAGAGGAAGAAGAGGGCATCCCCGGTGTGCTGTCACGTACCTGAATGTTATTCATTTCAAACTTGCGAACGACCTTGATGGCTACTTCGCCCGCGTTACCTTCCAAATCCCGTGCGCGGTAAACGTTGCTGAAGGCACCGTCGCCCATCTTCTCGACGAGCTCCCATCGCTCAAGGCCGGGGTACTTGGGAAACTTGCTCTTGCTTGCGTTCTCTTCGGCAACAAGCCTGGCAATGTTCTCGTCGGGAATCTTGGTCTTTGACTTGGTCTTGGCTGCTAGGTTTTGGTCGGCCTCGGCATGATGGGCAGCGGCATGGCCAGCCTGGGCAACACGGTTGTGGCCATCAGCTTGCGCGGTCGAGTAGGCATCTTGAACGGGCGCTTGGTGGTTGCGTGGCGGAGAGCCTCCTAGGTTGGGTTCTGAGACAGGGGCCGCCATCTTTGTGGGCTGGTGGTGATGATGCGTGGTAGAGTGGTCGGCATGTTTTGTCCGCGCCGGCTCCTCAGGGTTTGCAGTGCGGGCTTGCTTTCCTGTTTGATAAGGCCGATATTAGCTTGTGATTCCTTGCCAGAGGGAAGGGGGGAGTGGGCGCGAGGAGACGGTAGGTGAGAGGCGCTGAGTGCGGGCAGGTGCAAGCAAGCATCTCAAGCAAACATACCGTGTCGGATGAAGTTCTTCAACTGTTGTATTGTCGACATTTTGTCGGATATTAATTGGGCTGACGCCTTGTTCTTGATCGGATGGCGGTTTGGTTGAAGTTTGTGAGAGTTGGCTGGTGAACAGCGGTGGGAGGAGGATGCACCTGGATCCTCGCCTTGGTGCTGAGCTGGTGCTGAGCAGAGCTGGAGACTTTGGGCTAGCTAGTGAAATCAGGTGGACTGATATTCGCAGTCTAGACTATGCGTCGTCACAATATCAATAGGCTGCCGCGAAGCGGTTTCACCAGTGAAGAACTGTTGAGTGTCTCGAGTGGTGTTCTGCGGATTTCCGTGCAGCGGTCGTCTGCGGGGTCGGGCAGTGTTGGGCGGGATAAATGTGCCGATTGCAAAGGGCGATGTGGAGAGATGAGCGCGGAGGTGCTATAGTAGGGTGAGCGCGGCTTGTAGGTGGAGGACAGGACGTTTCTGTCTCTGTAATGTAGAATGGTTTCCGGGAATGGAAAGAGTTGAGATTGACGATCGCTGACACGCGCGCTGGTGTCGAGAAGATATTAACCGTCTGCCGGAAGTCAATGACGATGGAGGGATGGGCGGTAGAGGGTACCTCAGCAATCAGAAGGGAGGCTCGACTTGGGACAAGCGGGCGCTGCTATTGGCTGAAATTGAGGTCATGCACGCGACCGAACCAAGGAATGATCAAAAAGCAGTGACGCAGTTGTGAGCCCGCACGTAAACAGAAGGAGGATCCTGGAGACTGAGCGAGGTTTCGTTATTGTGGAAAGGGCGGATGATGACAGTTCTCAATCAGAGGGATGTTGGTTGCAGTGCGCGGAAGGCAGATTGATTTTTGTGCTTGGTAAGGGTGGGGGGGGAACAGGATGGAAAGGGCCACGGGGCATGGAGGGGTTTTGTTCTTATTTTTACCGGGCCTGGCAGGACTGGGAGTGACCGAGTCGGGTGGATGGGTGTGTGGTGTGTTCCTTCTTTCTCGCTCGTCTTCTCTCCCGCGCTCAGACTTCCGGTTTCATCATTTCAGGTTCTTTCATCATCGGGCGCATACCACGCTACTAACACTACATCAGACTACTGCTATCCATGCTGCCATGCCATATGCCATGCTACCTGCCAATTCAAGAGACCAGACAGACTCCTGTCTAGACCGCAGCTGTTGAGCCTAACCGGACCCACGACGGGCGCGATACTTGACTCCAAGTTCAGTCCAGTCGGTCGAGACGACACAAACCGCTCACGCGCCACAGACGCCTGCCAGGAGTTGAATACGGGCCTTGAATGGCTGCCTTGGCGGACTTCGTGGCCGGCGCGAAAATTGAGACACACATCGATCGCTGAAAGCTTGAAATGCCCCCGTGCTTGTAGGCTTAGAAATCCGTGAGCGTGGTCAAGTTCGCCGACGCTGGACGCCTTACACAGCTGAGCTGAATAATTCTTGTTTATGTTGTTTTCCTCCGACCGGAATACCATGTCTAGAAGGGGCCGCCCTTGTCGGCGGTGTACCACGCGTGATGGGATTGGGACGGTTTGGACGATGGGATTGGGCACCAGCGCAAGAAGCTGCCTCTGACTCTTGAGCGCTGTTCCATGCTTTGGCATCCACTTTCCGCTTCACTAACAATCCAGCGTCTCCACGAGTCGGCAAGATCAGATCCAGGATTCCCACTTGTATGACGTAGTTGAGCGTCATCCTGGCAGCCTAGCGCGGGAGAAGAAACCACCACAGTTAAGAAACCGCACTGCCTGCAACGACGACGAGATGGTTGCTCGCAATTTCTCAACATCGTAAGGTATTCCATCCTGAAATTATTTCCATTCATTCCCATGTTGCTGAACCCCATCCGATTTCACACCAGTAGTATAATAAACATCAAGACAATTATTTTGCATCCTGGTCTAGGTCTACACAGGCATCCAGATCAAGGCCAGATGTCAAACCAAGTTCAGCTCCAAGGCCCACCCTCTTCTGGCGCCCGGGGTCAGGTATATCTCGTTACGAAACTCTTGGAAGACGCGTTCGGAGAGCTTGCGTTCCGATGGGTGTAAAAGAGGAAGCGTTCGATTCGAATGCCTCATCAGACCCTTATTGCATGAGTCGCGTGGTTTGTAACTGAATCGCCCAACTGCCCTTGCCAGCCGAGCCCGTCTCCCCGGCCTGGTCAGCCTCGGAGTGGCATGGCGTCCTTTCTCCGATTTCTTTGTCACCCGGACGTAGCCCCTATCGGCCACGCTGGACACTTGGAGCATTCACATCCAGTATCGTGGGGATAATCACCACGTTCCCTACAACTAATCGACACTGCGCCGATGTACATGGATCAACATGCATCATGTCAGATCCTCAAACATACATAATATTGACAGACTGATAGCGGCATCAACGGGAGTTAGCTGGTGCTTTTTTGGGCTTGATCACATCTATGGCACGCACAATGTCCAAATGTTCGTCATTCATGCCGGTGATCTTGAAGGAAATCCTTCTGATCCTACCTGAGACGGCGCTCATAAGCCCGAGACGGCTTGTTTGATAGGGGCGCATTTGTCATACGGGTTACAAGACCGCAGATCGTGTTCCGTTCTTGTCGTTAACGGTCGGTTGGTATGCGGCTCAAGTGGTATGTATAAGGTACTCTTGTCCCCCCGCGTCATTCCATCGGTCCATTGAAAGGACAGGCCCTTGACGTCCCTTTTACCACGCACGCCGAGACCAACGGGAACACCTACAAATGCTTCAATTGGTCAAGGGGTTGGCTGGCTTCTCCGTTACGCAGAAGCGCCCCTGACGTCATAAGGGGGCTTTTTGCAAGAGTTGAGGTGGTGTTGTGGTATCCGGACGAGTATTGGCGAGCACGGAACGAATCATATCATGAGACTCCTATATCCGTCCTTCAAAGGTCTAATAAGGAGGCCGAGGCTGTGAGGATATACCGTTGCAGTCTGTTCATGAATCGGTAAAAGTAACTCCATAGTTTAACTGAGTAACAGTTCCGAAGCTACCTAACCCATTGATAGTAACAAAGGGTCCGTCTAAACTCGCTTCCACGTGGACCGAAGAATGCAATTATCTCCAACAGGTCGTCTGGGAGATGAAGACCATCGGGTTGGCGCCTTACGACCCATCTGAGGCGTATCATACCAGAGCATGTCCGAATACACAAGTTCTCTTCCCGGCGTTCCGGTATCCAAGTCTAGACTCCCGTCCAAAGCCCAAATCCCGCTTCGCACCTTATGCTCCCCAAACGTCTGGATTGTATCCCTACTAGACATATTCGAACAAGGCCTAGCAAAGGATTGAACGGTGAAAAGATGGCTAGCACGTCGAGCGGCCCCGGAATATTGTTCCACACCAATACACTAGGATATCTTTTGACCAGAATTTGTTGGCTTTCGCTATCAGCCCAGGACATGGCTTCAACATTATCCTGGTAGTTGATGGAATAGGAGGTCTTGCTGACAACATAAGTTTTCCAGAATACCAGTTCACCAAAGGTCGCATCGAGACATCGTTCATGAACAGATGATCTTGAACTTCGGTACTGCCCTGATTTCCACACTACAGACACCCACAAGTCGTTCGTTTCTTACATTGTCGTGCCCACGTTGGGTCAATCACATCGAGATAGAAAATGCCAATCGATATCGGCAGAGTGATTTCTATGATTTTCTTTGCGTTGATGTTCCACCAAATCAACAACAATCAGATTGTCAAACAAAGAGCCGCATGTGTAGCCTTCATGTGCAGGATTGAACAAAACATCATGCTGGGCCTTCTTCCATCGCATTCGCATGGAGGAAGCATCAAGCTGAGACCTTGAAGTTTGATACCTTCAAATGCTTGAAAACCAACAAGTCAACGAACAAACTGAGGAAGGAATACTTCACAAACAGAGGGTGAGCCAGGAAAACTTCCCTTTTCGTCTGTTCTATGTCAAATGTCGGCCCTGCATCGTGTTTGATTTCTCCGGCTGATAAGAAAAAAATCGTCAGATGCCCACTTCCTGGAAACCCCGGCCGGCATTCGTTCCTTCCAATTCGAATTCAAACGGTCTTTTCATTACCGTTACGTGGAAATCATCCTCTACCCAACCCACTCCTTCCTTCTTCCAATTCAGGTTCCCTGCTTCAGGTTCGTGGCCGTTGACATCCCTACCCGTTACAGTACAAGTACCTAAAGTTCAAGGCCGTTTGTCGGATATTAGTACACCCGTGATTCCCCGGACAATCTTGAGTCGAAGCATTTTTGCTTTTGTTCTTCATTCCCGTCCTTCCTCTAATCTGGTATTCGGCGTCCATCCTGTTCTGGACCCCATTCCCATTTGGACCTTATCTGTCACGATCACTTGACCGTCGTCAACGTTGGACGGGTTTCTGTCTCGATATCAATTTCCTCATCCCCTCAGCGGCTGCCGCTTTGGTCTGGCCTGACGCGACCACTTCATCATCACGCTCTCAACATGGCCAACCGCGACGAGTGGATCGCTACGGTACGAAACTCCTACCCTCTCTTTGTCAACCGTATTGCTGACATAGTCTTCACAGAGAGACGAGATCGTCCGCAGTAATGTCTTCGTCAAGCTTGAAGATGGAGACGGATGGAAGTCGAAACCCGAAATCCCCACGGCCAAGGAAATCCTCCTACTCCAGAAAGAAGCCGAAGGTCTTCCTGAAAACCATGTAAAGCAGCCCTGGACGTCGAAGGAGGACTATTTGGAGGCTCAATACGAGATCCTTCGTCGCGAGGGCACTGAAGGCTTGCGATTCGCAGTCAACAACTACATCTACAACAGTAACCACGGACTGCCCCAGGATGACGATCAGCACAAGTTCGTCTATACCCAGGTCCGCGTCAAGTCGTACGTCATGACAACATTGGGACCTCTTGCACGCGTCGAGTTCATGCCGCAGCGAGCCATCAAATGGCTAAAGTCCGGCCGCCTGAAACCCGGCAGTCTTCTTGCCCTCACCACCAAAGCCGACAAGTTCAAGACCATCTGCAAGGTTGCCGTGGTTGCCCAAAGGCCGTACTTGTATGGCCTTGATCAAAACCCTCCACTCGTCGACCTCATGTGGGGCAACCCAGAAGATGCCGTCTTCGATTGTGATCTAGAACTTATCATGATTGAGGCCCGACACGGCTATTTTGAATCCTCGCGTCATTCTTTGGTCGGCCTGCAACTGGCTGCCCAGGCAGAGTATGTGTTGCAATCGAGATCCAAGCCGCGATGTATCATGTAGGCTAATGATGATTTTTTTAGTACCCCTATCGACAAGTACATCACCGGCAGTCACAAGAAAGATGAGACACCAAGCTTCATATACCAAAACCCTATTATGGACTTCTCTTCTGTTGTGCGCCAACCGCTTGCAGACTTTGAGAAGCTCAAATCTCTGCGCGAGTTCAATGTGCTCTCTGGACCCCTCCCAGAAGATGTGGAAGATATCAGCTTTCTCGACGCCTCGCAGCTATCTGCTCTTCATCGAATGGTCTCCAAGGAGCTGGCCATCATCCAAGGCCCTCCAGGAACGGGGAAAACCTTTACCTCGGTGGAGGCAATCAAAGTCATGCTTGCGAGTCGCCGGAAGCGTCCAGGACACAACCCGCCCCTTATTGTCGCTGCGCAGACAAATCATGCCTTGGATCAGCTGCTTGGTCATTGTCTTGAGGCGAACGCAAAGATTTTGCGTCTTGGGTCAAGAAGTGATAGAGAGGATATGAGGCCTTACAGCTTGTATGAGGTACGCCGCAAATGCTCCCGTGGTGGGGGTGGTAAGCGGTTCAGAGAACTGGAGGATGACCGTCATACCAACATCCGCAGAGTAGAGGCGCTGGTTAGCAGTGTTTTTGGGGACAGTCTCATCGACCCACGCGAGCTTCATACACATGGCATCATTACCGAAGCACAGCTGGAGTCTCTGTACGATGATGAAATGGAGACAAGCCCGGAGTTGGAGAAGCTTGGTCCCTTCTCCTTATGGCTGGGAGACTCGCGAATCCCGGCCCGGATTATTCGCGACAGGCAGCCTCTAGTATCAGAAGCACTGGAAGCTGACGAGGACTTCGATTATGAGCGCGACGTAGAGAACATCGCGTACGATGAAGAAGACGCAGACAGGATCAACGGCAAGGAAATCAAGCTGATGCATGTATGGACCGGAAAGTAAGTTTGACGACTTCCCCTTGTTTTTAGATGCCACCCGTTTCTGATTTCAAGAATACTAACAATACATCCTGGACCAGGGAGCCCGGACACTTCAAAAGCTGGAATCATCGTGCACAACGCTTGCTCAGAGAGCATGCCAACCTCTTTGACATACCCCAAGACTGGAGGGGCGCAGTTTACCAACATCTCCAGTCCAAATTGGTGCAAGCAACAACTCCGACGCTGGCTGAGCTACTGGCCAAATACGTCGAGATATGCAAGCAGCGCAGAGCACTCAAAGCCCGGCAAGATATTGACATGGTCTTCTCACAAGATATTGCGGTCATCGGCTGCACAACAACCGGCCTTACGAAATATCGCGCGTTTCTGGCCGGGCTTCAGCCCCTTACCCTACTTATCGAAGAAGCTGCCGAAACAAGGGAAGGCAACATTACCTCGGCCCTGTACCCTTCCCTTCAACAGCTCGTTCTGGTTGGTGACCATGCACAGATGTCGCCTCGATGCGACATTCGATGGCTCGGTCAACATCCTTACAACTTGAACGTCTCTCTGTTTGAAAGGCTCATCAACCTTGACATGAATCATATCATGCTCAATCAACAGCGTCGTATGAGGCCGGAGCTGAGACACATAGTCTCCCCATTCTACAACAACCTACAGGACCACTCCAGTGTTCAATCTCCGCAAGCACGTCCGGATGTCCCCGGGATGGGTGGGCGCAATTGCTGGTTCTTCGATCACGAATGGGTTGAGGAAACGAACTCTGACAACAGCAAACTCAACGACCAAGAGGCTGAAATGATCAAACACTTCTTTGTATATCTTGTCGCTAATGGTGTGTCTAGTGAAAAGATAACCATCTTGACATACTATAGGGGCCAGCGAAGTCTGCTCCTTAGGAAACTGAAAGAGCATCCGTCGCTTACTGGTTGTTACTTCAACGTCTTTACAGTGGACTCGTACCAAGGTGAAGAAAATGATATTGTTCTCTTGTCCCTGGTTCGTAGCCCTGATCCAGCCTATGAGCGCAACATTGGCTTTCTTGACAACCAACACCGAGCTGTTGTTGCCATCAGTCGTGCTCGGCAAGGGTTCTATATATTTGGCAACGTCACCAACTTGCTCGAGGCTAAGATCGAATCATCGTTTCTATGGGGTCTTATTTTCCATAGATTTGTCGATCAGGGCATGGTCAGCCGAAAGCTTGGACTTCCTCTGGTCTGCCAGAACCACGGAAACGAGATCTGGATCAAGGAGCTAGAGGACTGGGACGGCAACACTGGTGGCTGTCACGAAGAGTGTCGAGAGACTAGGCCTTGCGGCCATCCTTGCACTCTGAGATGTCATGCTACCGCGCATGAAAACCTTCCCTGCAGCAGCCCATGCTTCCAAATTGTTCCCGAATGTGGGCACTCTTGTCATGGTCTTTGCGGCGAAAGATGTTTCCACGACTGTGAGCGCTTCAGGCAGGCAAAAGCGTTGGCCAAGCAAGCGCAGAGACAGGGTGCAGGCTCACCAAAGGGGAAGACCATCGAAGATCTTTTGCTCCAGCATGGTGCTCACGACTTTGGACATGAGGAGCCAGTCAAGCGCAAAAGTGCTACATCAGCAGGGAGGCTGCCATTGCGTCCTCTGGGTGACAATTGGAAGAATGCCGAAGCCGTAATCCAACAACAGGACAGAGAGCTTGGCGAAGAGCTTACAAAGAGGAACGAGAAGTGGCTCAGCCAGAGTCATCATGTGCAAGACCAATGGATGCCAACGGGCATCACGGCCTCCGGGACTCGTGTTCGTGCTGGTCCAATCATCACTCAGACCCTCCAGCTTCCGAATGACTTGCCGGTCATGACCACCACAACCGCTCTGACGGCAGGTTCTGGGATCCCTTTGCGTGCTGGCTCTGGTGCTGGCCCAATCTTTGCGCCCATATCGAACCAGTTCCCGAACATCGCCGCTGTCGCTCAGCCTGAACTTTTGATTGAGTTGGAGCAAGACAACTCTGCTGCTCCTGAGTCCGGCATGGAGAACGAGGCAACAGGAGAGTTGGAGGAGAATGGAGAAGAGGTATGGCTGATTGACTTGTAAGGCATCCGACCTGGGGGTCGCTGTCTTTGAGGCTTAATAGCCATGCGTGTCTGTTCAGCGATATTGCCTATAAGAGTCTACACGCGACACCGCGCATTCCAACAAGATCCGTTATCGGTATCGTTTGTGTATAGCAGGCTTTCGACCACATCACCGCTCCGTTTAGAGAACATCATGACGATAACCTGGTCCCTCAATATTTTAGAGACAAGGGCATCGGATTCCAATTTGTAGAGATCTCTTTCATGCCTGGGCCACCCAATCATACCGATGACTTCACTGTCGGCTTGGGGTGAGCCAGGAAGGAGGAAAAGGGAGAAAAGAAAATGGAGAAGAAAAAGAAAACCAAAAAAGGAAGAAGAAAAAAATCGGGAAAAAAATGAAGAAAGAGAAAAGGAGAGAATGTGGGTAATCTCGCATCAAAGACGTGCGTTGAAAGCCGTCAAGAGTTAATCGGTCAATTTTATTTCAGTTACTAAGGGGGGATTCACGATGGTACCAGTAAAGTGATTCGCGGACGGCGGATGAGAACCTGCTCGACATCATTGGTTTGATTTCTTTGTCTGAAATCCGGGTAAAGAATACAGGAGCTTCTTGTTTTCTTGCTTGGTGGTGACTGGACCCGTACACCATATCGGATGGACCCAAGGGTCCAAAGCGAAGCCCCCGCCGTCGAGCGACCTCCCAAGCACCCGATTCACTCAACATGGGCCAAGCGCCTCATCATCTTCGCCGCTTCCATTTCGGCCCTTTTTCTCGCCCCTCACAGCCCAGATCTACCTCCCAGCTCTGCCTACCCTGGCTGACGACTTCAACGTTACCGCAACTAAGGTGAACCTGACGGTGACAACATACATGATCTTCCAAGGCATCACTCCCATGTTCCTCGATGAGTTGATGTGGCTTTCATGTCCATAATCGAGGAGGTAGAGTGAGGAGGTAGAGCGAGGAGGAAGAACGAGAGGGGTTTATGTAGTTGAATAGTAATGTAACAAGATAGTATCAAGATTTCCTGCTCTGTTGCTTGATTGTGATATGTAGAAAGTTTTACTTGGTACTTACCGTCTGTGATTGACCAAAAAGGAAGATGCACCCCAGCAGAGATGAATAGATATAAGCAGATGCGAGGCCTACAACAAGCACATACGACCATAGATGGTAGAAAACTCGGGATCCCGTCCGCTCTCCCATAGATAAGCTACCAATCGCCTGACTAGTAGTTGGGTCGGTGACGACCAGCGAATCCCAGGTGTTGTATGTTTTTTTTTGTGTTTTTTTTTCCTTGGTGCGGTGCAATCTTGCTATGTAGTTCTTGTCTCTTTCTTTCCTGTCCGTCTGTTGCTTCTTGGGTTCTTGTTTGTTTAACCAGATGCGGTAAAGGGGATGTGATGAAAGTAATGGAATCTGGGTTTCTGGTGTGCTTTTATCTGAAGATACAGGTACCCCTACATACTTGATAGCTATGGGACCGGTATAACCAACTGCTGCCGAACTAAACATAAAACGCCCGCCCAGACATGATATTACAAGAGACAAAAGAATTCCAGCTTGACAGACAAGGACAAAGGGGTCGAAATACATATAGGCCTTTTGGCCATAGACTCAGTCCGCTTGCTGTGGACTGACTGACTGACTGACTGGCTTCTCGGAGAGGAATTGAACCCTCCACGGCGAAGCCAGGGAGCAAGTCGCCGTAGAAAGAAAGGGTGTCTGGTGAATTAGGGAGAAGGCGATAAGCAAGAAAAGACAGAAAAAAGAAGACAACCCAAATGACCCAAAATGCAAAATACCACAGAAAGCATACTGTATCAGTAAAGTCTCCCTCCTCCCATACCCCATGATCCCCTTACAACTTGATGTACTTGGATATAACCCATTGCCATAGCGATTTCCAATTTCTCCCATTCTTTCTTGCGCTCGATACGCTCGATGTCCTCCTACTTCACCGGCGATATCTCATACCCAATCAACACCTCCGTCGACGTCCCATCCCACCCCCTCGTTCCCGCCGCGGAAATCATGATCCTGCTCGTGGGATCGATATACAGCGCCGAAATGACGCCCGCCTTGGGAGGGCCCGGGACAACCACAAACGGCACTTTGGAATGCTTCGTCGCTTGCGTCTCGCCTTGCAAGTCCCACAACCGCAGGATGTCGTGCGACGCGCAAATAATGTGTCGCCCGTTGGCCATGGGCCGCACGCAGCTGACTGCTCCGCTGCCGTTCGGAAATTTCAGGGTTCGTTCGGGCTGCCACCCGCCGCGCGCCTTGTGGATGCTGAATTCTTCGACTGTGCCGTTGCGTCGGCCGGCGTAGATCCAGTTGCCGTCGACGGACCAGCAGGCGCCCATGCACCAAGGGGGGACACCGCGGCGGTTGCCGATGCGGGCGACGGGGTCGGGGACCCGTCGGTCCCAGATGCGGATGGTGCCGTCGATGGAGGCGGCCATGAATATGTTGGGGGCCGTTTGGGTGTCGTCGTTTTGCGGAGCGGGGCGAGGGGCAGTGTTGAAGACCATGCTTGGGGAGGCGGGGGCGATGGGTTCGAAGGGAATGGGTTCATGGTCGGTTTGGGGGACGGGGTTCTGGTCTTGTTGTGGTTGTTGTTGGGTTTGTTGCTCAGGGATCGCGGCTGCTTGGTTCCCGAAGTCCGACATTGTGTGGCTGGAGTCTCCGTTAGATATATCCATGTTTATGGTCCCGTTTTCGGCTGGCCCGTTGGCGTCAGGCCCCGGCCCCTGGTCAGCGTTGAAGGTCGTTGAAGGTTCGGCATCGCCCATGGGGAAGTCGTCGGTGTGCCCTTGGTTGTTCTGTTCCTCCTTGAGTTCCATGCCCATAGCTCTGGAAAACTCATTGTCGTCTTCATCATCACCAAAGGCATTCCCACCGCCTATTGTTTCGTTATCCCCAAAGAGTGACCCTGCGGGACTACCGAACAGCGACTCGTGTTCTGGGGATGGGACATCATTCGCACCGCCGTCGTTCGCGCTGGCTTGGCCGGTCGTATCCATGTCTCCATTTGCACCGTTCGAGAAAAAGCCGTTCATCACTGGCTTTGAGTTGTTACTCTCGAAGGTGTCCGTGATAATCTCGGGATCGCTCGCCTCGGCTGGGATCGGGGCACCCGAAGTCGGTCGTAGCTCGATGGCCGATATCTGTCCACCGCTGCCCTCAAACCGTCGTATGACCGACCCGTCGTTGAGGTCCCAGTCCAACACCGTCTTGTCCCAACTTCCGCTCAGCACGCTCTTTTCATCGGGCGCCAGTTGTAACACACTAACGGCATTGGTGTGGCCATTCGTCCGCAGACAGTGTATCCTCTTTCCCTCGTCGTGCCTCACGCTCTGTAGGTTGATGCCACCGCTCTCTAGACCACTCAATGCCCATAGGGCCTGACGGTGGACTGCCAAACTGTATACGGGAGATAGGATCCTGTCGTCATCTCTAGTGTTCTGTCCCGTCCACTCCTGGTTGTCCCAGTAGCTCATAAGCACTCCCGACTTGACCACACTGTCGACAAATGGGTGTTTCTGGGCGACCGTGAGTTGTTGCTTGCCATTGATGGTTGCGATGCCGTCAAACTTTCGGATGTAGCCATCGGATCCGCCCGTCAACCAGTAGCGCATGTCGGGGGTGACGGCTATGGCATTGATGCTGGTGGCTTGTGGGGCAGCCATGGTAGGAACGATGTCGTAGGTGGAAGCTGTAATGTACTCTGGTCTTATCGTTGGTCGCCATTTCGCCCCTGATCCTGAGCCTGAAGGTGTCGCGGAGACGCGTCTAGCTGTCTGGGACGTGGTTGGGTCGGGTGCATTTGGGTCGGGTGCGTTTTGTGCTTGGGATTCGTCGAAGGGTTCTGCTTCCGGTTCGGGTTCTGGATCTCGCTCGGGCTCGTCTTGCTCTTCCTGTTCTTCCTCGTCGTCTTCGTTAAAGTCTTCGCCGTAGGTATCGTTCTCGGCGTCATCGGCGTCCTCCATGAGCTCGTCCTGCTCGTTGTCGGAGCTGCCGTATTCTCGATCGTCTTCGTCCATTGTGCGCGTTGGTGGTAGTTTCGTAGAGGAATTCGACTGTACGGGTAGTTATGCCAGGTATATAAGATCGGGGGATTCGATAGTGTGTGATTGCTGCACGTGAACCAAGAAAGTGGAAATGCTGTTGAGGAAGAAAAAGATGACAACGGGAGGAAGATGCTCCCAGTCTTGAAGGTTCCCGGATCGAAGCTACAGTACATGCAACTGCGGCAGGCATTGATAAGGTTTAAGGTCCAACCTCGGTGTTAAGGTTTAGCGGATCAGCAGAGCGGAACGCTAACACCCCGCACTCCACCGATTGCCATCCCACTGTAAATCAACCAAACAGGGGAAGCCGGGCAGTCCCTGAGCTGTTGATGGTTCACAGCACAGGGGACTTTGACGGGCAGGCAACAATTGCCCAATCACATGCAGGGTCATCAAGGTGCTTTGTCAACGTGGATATCAAACTCATGGATTGTCAAGTTGAAGGTATCTTGCCGGCTAACATGATGCAAACAGAAAGACGACATATGTAGAAAAGAAATCAAGATGATAATATGACGAAGAAAATCCAAAGTGCATCGCGATACACCCAAAACGACCGAACCCCGAGCGAACAATGCAAACGCAGAAACCGTAACCTAGAAACAACGAGGGCCTTATCCATCTCCGCCCCGGGTATGTATCCTCCTCTTCTCAACTCATCTTCTCCGAATATGACTGGGGCTAGTCGTTGACCGACTCCCGTCATCCAGACTCAGTCAGTCAGTTCCACCCCCGTCTCGCCTTCGTTCAGCAAGACCACCACATACCGCCTCGACCCCTCCGGTAGCTCTTGCTCGGCCGTTTCGTCTGTCGTCTCCTCCGTGATGTGCATCGCATGATCATGTAACTTCGGATCAGCCGTCGACAATATCTCAGGTGAACCATCGCTATTGATGGCTACGATATAGTGCGGTCGGCGCCGGAGCAGCTCAGGCGGGGCCGCGCCCTCTTCAAATACCACCACGTGCTTCTTGCTCTTTTGGCCCGCCGTCTCCTCGCCGCCGTTCTCGTTCGACTGTTCGGACGAGTGGCCGACCGCGTAGCGGTTTCCAGCAGCCAGGAGCGGATCTGTCTCCGGCAGGTGAGGAACCATCTTCATAAGGAGGCGACGCTCGGGGTTCTGGAAACGTGTCGGGATCGGCAAGTCGGTCTCGAAGGATGCTTGGAAGCGGACTTGGGAGGCTGCTGAGCCATCTGACTGGAAGCTTTCGCCTGGTGGAAGGGTAGACTGCGTGGTTGTTGCGAGGGAGAAGTTATCTACGCTGAAGTGTCGGCGACGGGCCTTGGTCGCTGAGGAGCTGCTCGACCCCGATGTCAAGTTGCTCTGCTCCGTTTTTGGGACATGGAGAATTCCCTTTTGAAGTTTACCAAGATCCCCATTGTGGCTGGTATGGGGATCTTGGTAATAAGGCGACCTGTCGAGCGGATCGCCCTTGTCCAATAAAGGTGCCGCTTCCTCGTCGGACGAATCTGCCGACGATGTTCCAGCGCTTTCAAAATCTACATCGGTAAGCAACCCGCCCAAGAAGAACAGCGCGGTTAATCCAGCGCACCCGCACACCCATGAAAGCGTTGTAGTCAGCCCTCCCCACCCGGAAACTCCCATGACTGTTGCAACAAGCAGCGGACCAACGAAACTGCCCCAGGCATTGGCGAGACTGGGTAGACTTTCAGCCTTTGCTGCGCCAGTTGACAGGCCACCCGTTCCAATGACATCCTCTCCACCGGCGACTGCGTCGATGATCTCCTTCACTAGCGGCTCGCCGCAGAGACCCAAGGCTACAGAGATCCAGCCAAGGGTAGCCAGTAGTGCCGTCTGAACGGTCATCTTGTTCTGGGTCAACCCGCCTAGACAAGTAAAAGCCGGCGCAGCCGCGATGAAGCCAAATGCTGTTAGCAACCGAGAAGCCTGCGCGTACCGTGTCGTAAGCGGGGTCGTTAAAAGGCCGACCAATGCCGCCGGAGCCGAAAGGGGGACGAAGACGAAGCCGCTGGCAGCCATGGGCCAGTCGAACGTTCGCTGCACGAAAATCGGAAGCACACTTTGTAGCGCCGAGCCGATCAGACTAATTGCGATGTATCCTCCCATGGGTACAATGAGACGCAAAACGGATGGGGATAGTGCTCCCTCCTGAGGAACAATGACTTCGGAGGCCGCTAAACTGGGTCGTCTTGTCGATTGGCGGGAGACGTGGCCGGGGGACACTTCCCTCGAGGAATACCCTCCACGGGAGGAGAGAGTCCCGTAGTTCTGAGAGTCTTCCTGAGAGGCAAGAAGACCCTCTGCCTCATGTCGGTCGTCTCTCGTCCTAGGATACCTGCCAGGCGGCGTTACGACCGCCACGAGTCCCCCAAACACAACCGTCAAGGAAATAACGGCATAAGCCAGCGTAAACACTGCCGCTTGCCCACCAAAGAAACCATGCAGCAATCCTGCAGACACCGGGCCGATCGAGATGGCGAAACTCTGGATAAACGCCGGTGTCATCCACGTCAAAACGTCGACAGCAGTAGTTCCGTCGTCGTCTTCACCCTCCTCGTCGTCTTCGCTGGCGGCCAAGACCACACCGGCGACCAAGCTGGAGCTAGCTCTCGCGATTGCCACACCTGCGATACCATGTAAGGCGCGGGAGAGGACGAGGAAAAATAGGTTGGAGTGGAATTGCAAGAGGACAAAGGAGCCCCCTGCTAGACCAAGCCCGCCGAAGAGGAGGACCCAAAGGAGAGGGCCTTGGCGGGTTAGGTAGGGGACGAATGCTGAACGAACAAAAAGCAACATGTCAGTACCGATACGGCAAGGCTTGTGTCGCCGCTTGGAGGTTAGTGACTTACAAGATATCGCTGCGAATGCGCCACCATACGTTGAGATGAGGATCGATGTCCATAGCTGCACTGAAAAGCGAAAGAAAGAAAAAAAAGAAGAAGGAAAAGGTCAGCCTGATGATGTCTACTTATAAAAAGGCGCAATAGCTTTGAATCGAACATACCATGCTTGTGGTGTACTCCCGCTCTGGTCTGCAAAATTGTGGGAATAAGAGGGACCAAGAGTCCGGTCAAGAAGGCATCGGTAAACTGGGCAGCTTTGGCGACTGCTATGAGAAGCGACATGGTGGCGTTGATGTCTGGTTGAGTGAAGCCGAAGGTGGTGTCATGAGAATACAAAGGTAGGCGACGGTGGCTGTAATGGCCGCGACCGTCAAATCCGGTAGTGGTGATGTGATGATAATAATTCACGTTGTCGTCGTGGGTGCTGCTGGAATCGCCGGTATAGATAGCGAGGGTCGGCGGCGGCGGCGGTGTTGTGCTTGGTGTTATTCGGTGCGGAGAAGCGGAACCGGAGGAAGAGGATGGCGGTCGTCGTGGTCTACTGCCGGACCTGCCGGGCGTCGTCGTCGATTGTGACTGCCACTGCGATTGCGACCAGAGAATGGCCTTGGAAAACAGGCTGGACTCGGCGGCGGATGCTGTTGTGTTTTCTTCATGACGAGGATTGTTCTGTTGTTTTGAGGTTGGGATGATCGCAGCGTCTGATGGGTCAGAGTTTGCATCTGCATGGGCAGGGCCTGTTGTTGGAGCATCCATCCCGTCTGCTTCGTCCCAGCTTTCCGGCCTTGATATTGGATATCTCGCCCTTGTTTCTTTGGATTGCCCAGTTGTTTACAGAGGCCGTATTGGAGGTCGAGATAAGACGTCGCGCGTTTCGTGTAACCACCTCGTGAACCTAAAGAGGGGTGCTTCCGTTCGAGTCGATGCCCGAGACACCACAAGTGGTTGAGACTCCAATTCGTCCGGCGTCACACGACACAACCGAATTCTCCGGTTTTCGTTCTTCGTTCTCTCGGCCTGTTAGCTCTTTCTAGACTCTCTCCACAGCAGCTTTCCGTGATGCATCATGTGGGTAGAGAAAAACAGAAAAGAGGAAAGCCTGCGGTTAAGAGACGGGAGAGCGGAAGATACATGCCTTTTCAAGGGTCTCATGAACTTGTTGGCTCCTTGCTCTTCTTTATCTTTGAAGCACCACCATTCACAATCACAAGCGGGAACCGAACCCTTGGAGCAGCACACCATGTCTTGGTCTACTGCAATGTGAAAACCAGGCGCCAACCAACCACAGTCGTAGCGAGCTCTTCCCCCACTCCAATGGCACTCCGCAAGTGCGGGATTCCTGCTTTTCGTATTGCCCATTTGTCCTCGATTTGCTGATGGTGATGGTGCACTGCCCGCTCATCCAGATCATGCCGGCGATGTACTTTTGATCTGTGTTGATGGGTTCGATGAGGAAACCAAAGACTTCAAACTCAACACCCCAGGATAAGGATTTTCAACTTGTGCGGAGTTTCCCTTACACGGAGAAACATCTTCTCAAGGAATGAAAGATCTGGACGCCTCCCGATAACCGGACGACAAAGATAGAAAACAAAAGGGTGGTATCAAAACAGCATCACCTGAAAGCTGCCCCTCATCATGATGTTACCCGCCAAGAAGAGACCAAGAGGTGTCAGATGTGACTATACAGAATTAATTGATTGAAGAGTATATATAACTAACTCGCCCAGAGGGTATAGGGGGTACTAGGGTAACCCAGATATGCCCAGAAATCAAATAATATCAAGGGGCTAGGCAGCTAACCCACATCGAATATAACTAGAAACCCAGAAATCCTCCCTCTACTCTAATACACCCCCTCACTTACAAACCTTCCAAATAGGGCAAAAGTAAAACTATTTACAATTTTCTCTCTTCTAGCACATCAATCTCTCCAACCAAACTCTAAATACCCTCCAAAATCTCGTTAAGAATCTCCCGATCCAACCCTATCTCCTTACAAACCGGTACATTCGTTATTCCCATCAATTCCCGGAACTTCTCGTAGTCCAATTGTCCTAAAACCTTTATTAATCTATTAATTAATATCTTTTTTATCTTGAAATACTTAATTTCAATCCTTCCTTCTATAATCTCCTATTTTAATTAATAATAATAGATATCGATATACTTCAATTTTATTATTAATTTTACTACTTTAATAGTTAATATATAGATCGTTTATATATTATTACAACCGATTACGGGCACCTCCTAATCGAAGGGAATATTAATCTCCTTATATAAATATATAATAGCGATAACTTTCTTAACTATATTTAAAATTAATAGCAACTCTACTTCTATTATTAAAATTAATACCGTCTTTTACTTAATAGTACCCTAATAAATTAGACCGCCAAAAAATTTAATTATAAACCTATATAAACTCTTTCGATCTAATAAATTATCTGTATACGACGCATTTAAAACTATTTTAAACTTCGATAACGTCCTATAGTAAAGGGAGAGATTAAAATAGAGTTAAAGGTAATATAATACTTTATTAATAGCTTTACAATATTAAAGACTGGGGTTATAATTATAATGAACTAAACGGCTAATAACGAAGGCAATATTAAATCGGGTAATAATAATAATGTATATTATAAACCCAATAACGACCTAATACTCCCGGATCTCATCGAAGGAGGCTACGCCGTCGTAAAGTATAAACTCTTCGTTATTTATTAGAATAAAAGTAAAAGTATAAAAATTCTTAATTAATTTAGTAATCTTATAAATATATTCCTATTAGGATAGCTAAATTAAATTTACTTCGCGGTTTCGAATAATTTTGATACCTAAAAACTATTAGAGGTTATTGCTACTAGTAAATTTATATTTCTCCTCCAACTTCTTTATAACCCGAATAATTTTATTTTACTATATTTTATCGAAGGTAAAAATAATATCGTTAATATAATAGAAAATTAAAATACTATTATGTTTAAAGATATATAGGTCTTCGAAAAACGGCTTAAACCCCAGATTTTCAAAGGTACCGTTAAATTCTTATTACTAAAATAGAAGAGTTCGTCGGAGATTATAAAGGGCCTTAAAAAGTTTAACGATAGTATTATACTTATAATATCCAAGGGGTATCCTTATATAGATCTCCTTATCGAAATAAGTATTAATAAAGGCGTTTATTATATTATATTAAATGAATTTAAAATTAAATTTAATGGCGTACGTAATAATAAAACGAAATAACCGACCCGCTAATGTAGAAGTATATATCTCTTTACTATAATTATACTATTAATTACCTCTAATAATAAAACGAATTTTTACCTTCAATAAGCGACCGTATTTATCGAACTTATAAATATATATTTATATATAATCGAAAATCTAAAGACCTTTAACGCGGGGGATATCCTTATTGATTTTAATCTATAACTTCATTTCCTTATAATTATTAAAATATATTTCCTCTATTTACTTAAAGAGATTACCTAAATTGTAATATTCTAAATCGCAATAAATCTTTAGGACCGAAGGAAGATTTTAACGTTTAATAAAGTCTAATTTACCGCCTTTAGTAATTAAATAATTAATTTCCGCCTTCGTAATTATTTTACTCTACTACTTCCTAATTAATTAAATAAATCTCCCAACGTTAAACGTAACTTCCTATAATTCGAACGTCGGAAAGGAAATAAATTTTAACAAATTTATTATAAGGCTAATAAAGAGGGTAATTAGTAATATATTTAGCGGGGTAGGATAATTAAATATAAAGTCGATAAATATTTTACTTTAAACGGCGGGCTCTAATAATTTTAAAGCGATTTCGTTACTATCTTTTTAAGGCTCGTTATCGAAGAGTAATAGTAGAAAATAATTAAAATTATTATTTTCTATATTTTAAATTGCGTTAACAAATTCGAAATATTGTATAAAAGGTTAAGGAGGGTAATTAATTCGGTTAAAAAGGTCGGCGATCTTATTACTAATTAACTTTAATCCTTATTTAAAATTATTAGGGTTCCCTAAATAAATTAAATTTTCGTTAAAGAGTACGTTACGGGTATAAATAATATAATTAGTCTATAGATTCTAAATTTAGTAAATAGAAGAGGTAAAGTAGCTAACGAGGAAGCCGATCTAAACTTTTAATTAAAATTTCTTACGCTATTACTCTTTCTTCTATACGGTACTCGTTATTACGTATACTTTACAACCAAAAACGCGTAAATTATTAAAATTAAGCTTACGAAACTTAATCTACACCCCCTTACAGTAAGCTATAAAAGTATAAAACCTTTTATATAGTAACTTCCAATTATAAAGATACCTAGGCGACCGGTTGGTAAAGTAAACCGAGGTTAAAACGATTTAAAGTTAGAGGTTATTAGGAAAGTAGGAGCTATTCGCTATAATATACGCCTTTTCTTTAATTACACCCCCTAAATATTTAATACCGCTATTCTAAATTTAAATATTAAATATTAAAAGCTCGAAAATAATAAGGCGTATAGCGAACTTATCCCTAATATATTAATTATTAAATTCGTTATCGTATTTAATATATTTAACTTTAACGTTATACCGGTAATTAATTATATTAATAACCGAAAAAAGTCCTTCAATAATAGCTTTAATAATATAATTCGCTATATAAATATCCTAGATAAATTTAATTTACTGATAAATAATAAGTATAACGTATTTAAATCCTCCTTTCCCTTATTTATATTCGAAAAAATCGATAGCGAATCGTTCTCCTAATTTAAAACCTCTATCGTATAATTTTCATTTAATTTATTGTTTAATTTTTAAAATACCGTACGCGTTATATTAATAGGTAGCGGGGCCTTTAAATTTAATGCCCTCGACGTTATAAAAATATTCGAAGATTTAAGGACCGTAATAATTGAATTGTTTATATTAGAATTTAACGGGCATCTTATATACGCGGCGGCTAATAAAGGAATTAAAACGATTTTAGCGAATAAAAAAGGCGGCGCAATTAAAAGAGAGGGGAAGGTATTCGAAAACCGTCTAATAATAGATTTTTTAAAAAAAATAAAAGAGTAAGCCGTCTAATCGACGGAAGTAATTACTAAGGGGTTTATAATCCTAATAAAGATTTTACTTTCAAAATAAGCGTAATAATATAAGATTTATAGCGAAATTAAAGTAAAAGGCTACCTCTTTCAACCGTAACTTTAAAATTCCCCTCTCTCCCTATATTTCCATATTAATATTCCTAAAACCTTTAATAAATATTTAAAAATTATTAACCCAAATGTAATCTTTTAAGGACGCTATTCAAAATAAAGAGAAACGACTAATTTCGTTAAAAATATAAAGGGAAGCCCCGGAATCGAGGATTATAGAATTCTTAAGAAGGTAAATATTATCCTTTCCGTTACTCGTATTAAAAGTACCTTATCTAACGAAAAATATTAAATTGTAAATATTAATTTCTCGTTTCCTTTAACTTTTTAAAGCGGTAATTTACGTTAAAGCGATAAAGCGGTCCTATATTTAATTCCTAGCCTTTTTAACCTCTTTACGGATTTCGGAATACTTTTCGAAATTTTTATTAATAAACTTTTAAATAGGGCTACTAAACTTCTAAGTAGAATTATCCCTAATCTTAAGTATTAAATACTAGTAATACTTTATTAAATAAAGGCTTCGTTCGCAAATTTTATATAGTAGTATAATACTTCCTCTCTTTTTCGGCTATAAAGAATTTCTTACGTTTTTATCTGTGTTATATTTCTTCCTTATATTTACCTTCTATTTCTTTTTATAATTAAAATTGGGAGCGTCCTCCTTATTAAGCGTAAATTCTTATAAATTAGAGCGACTAATACCCTAAACGCTACGAATTATAGCCTTCTTTAAATTAATTAATAGTATGGTACGCTCTAATATACTAACCCTTTTAAAATTAACGGATACGTCCTTATATCTCAAAAATATATCTTTAAATTCATTATCGAACTTCTAAACGTTACCTACTTAAATAAATTTATAATTGTAGACTATATTAATAAAATCGGTAAATTAAAAAGTAAAGGAATTAACTTCGTTAACGCCGAATCTCTTCCTATTAATAATAAGGATTTCCTAATTTAATAACCACTTTTTAAAATCCTTAAATTACTTCTTATTAATTTCTTTAATAAAGGTTTAATATTCTCGCCGAACGTTAATAATTTAATCGATAGGGCAGTAATTAATCTAATTCTTAATCTCTCTAAGCCACTTGCAAATAAATTTATCCTATTCGAAGGAAGTATCAGTATAATAAGCGGCGACGTAAATACTCATCCAATTCTTAATTCGGATATTAACGTCGTTAAAATCTTTCTAATACTTATAACGAATATTATAAATATTATTAATTTAATCGTACGCTACTTTACTAGCGGTAATTAAATCGATAATAGGGTTAATAATTATATCTTCCCTAATATCTTACTCGGTATAATATTTATTATCCTCCTCTTCCTTATCCTCTTTATTTTCTTTATTATTATCATCTTTATTAGCGCCGGCGGCGGCTTCGTTTTAGAATTAAATAATAGCGGCCGTCTCAATAGCGGTACTATTCGTAATAATACTAATAGTAATAATTATCGCGGGTATAATTACAACCTTCTTAATTCGGATTCCTCGGTTAAATTTAACGAATTCCTTCTTCGCCACTTAAACGTAGTCCTTTACTTACTTAGTAAGGAAGAAATCTTCCGGCTTAAATAGTAATACTCTCTAAATTATAAATCCTCCCTTAAACAGCCAATTACCAAAATCCTAATTATTACTAATAAATTTCTTAAAAGTTTTATACCAACTAAGCTAGTCGGACGGGGTATTAAGGATAACCGTAACGGCCTTATCAGTAGATTCCTTTAATAGGGATATAGCTAACGTTTTCGATTTCGTAGGGATATTACTTATAATCGTTTATCGTAGCGTATTTAGTCGTGAATACGCAAATCAGACTGTTAATTGTCAGATGTAACTGTACAGAATTGATTGATTGAAGAGTGTGTGTAACTAACTCGCCTAGAGGGTATAGGGGGTGCTGGGGTAACCTAGATATGCCTAGAAATCAGGTAATATTAGGGGGCTGGGCAGCTAACCCACATCGAGTATAGCTAGAAACCCAGAAATCCTCCCTCTACTCTGATAAGAGGTCCCCTATCCGCGCTAATCGTGCAGTTTCCCTTGCAAAAAGGCCGGTGCCATCCATGTCTGCAGCGCGCGCAGCGCGCATGAAGCAGGGCGTCGGGGTCCTCTGTCCAATGCCGAACGAGGTTAGAGATGTGACTGGGTAAGGGTTTAGGATATCACATGTGCAGAAAAAGGAAGGGAAAAAAGATAAGAAAAGGGACTTTGATGAGAAAAGGTAAGTTGACTGAAGCAAAATGCGAAAAAAAAGAACTTGTTTTGTAGCTGCAACTCGTTTCGATCGAGTGACCTCCGGGTTATGAGCCCGGCGCGCTTCCGCTGCGCCATGCAGCTGTTGTTGTTAGTTGAAATTTTGACTGAAACTGGAGCTTATATGGTCCACGTCAGTAATGTGGATACAAGACACGTCGGCCCTGCCGCAAACCACCAGTTTTCTTTCTGCAAAGTCCGTTTCAAAACCTCATCTCCCCTTCCAATCCCCAACAACCATCTCCGCCGCCCTCTCCGCCACCCCATAAACCGCCGTCTGCACATGCGCCCCGACCTGCGTCGCAAAAACACTCGCATCCACCACCCTCAACCCCTCCGTTTCATAAACCTTCAGTCTCCCATCCACCACCCCTCCCTGCTTTCTCGGTAACATCGCCGCCGTGCTAGTCGGATGGAAGATACTTTCCACCGTGTTCACCACATATTTGATCCACGCCTCATCGTCATCTGTTTTCACGACATCCAACCCGGGACTGTACTCGCTCTCCCAGACGGTGCGTAAAGGGTGGGAAAGGGCTATGCGCCGAGCGAACTTGAGAGCGGCGATGCAAGCGGATATATCGTACTCGTTTGACACGAAGTTGGGGTTGATTACTGGGTTACCGTGGAGGGGAGAGGAAGCGTTGATGTGCACTGATCCAGTGGAAAGCGGGTGCTGGATGGCGACGAGGAGGGTGAAGAAGTGCGGTTTGGGAACCTGGGAGTATAGCGGGTCGGAAGGCGAGAGGTAGCCGCCGGCGAAGCCGTCGGAGAAGATTATTTCTACTTGGGGGACGGAGGGGGAGGTGAGGAGGGTTAGTTTGGTTGTTAGGCCGGGGTTGCTTTTGAGGTCAGTGGCAGCGGAGCGAGCAAGAGCCACGAGACGGGCGGCTTCGGTTTTACCCGCGACTTGCTCCCAGTTGGCAAAGACGTAAGCGCCCGCTTTATCGTCCATGATGGAGGGGATGCCGGCGCGCCACTTGGCTAGCTCCTCGCCGGCCGCGGTGTCGTTGTACTTGAGTAGGTCGGAGCCGCGGTACTCGGGCTTGAGCTGGTAGACGAGCTGCAAACGCAGGTGGTCGTTGTAGTTCTCGCCGACGCCGGGGAGGTCGACGAGCTGCGTGATGTTGGCGGCGCGGAGGACCGAGGCCCGGCCGATGCCTGAGCGCTCCAGCAGGTTGGGCGTCTGAATGGCGCCGGCGGAGAGGATGACTTCTTGAGAGGCGAGGATGACGGTGCCGTTGGCCAAGGTGACGCCGGTTGCCCGGTAGGTGTTGCTGGTCTGAGGTTGCTTCTTGAGGTTAACCTTGGCTACTAGCGTGTTTGTGAGGATTTCGAGGTTGGGTCCCGCCTGTGGCAGATAGGCGTTGGCGCTGTAGGACCGGACGTAGTTCGTCGGGTTGATACTGCTAGGCTGGAACGTGACGCCGATGGCATTACCTTGGAGGGAGTTGTTATTCTCCGGGATGCCCAGGGAGCCAGCTACCGTGGGCACGAAGAGCTTTTGATGCTCAGGCACGTACCGGCTCACGGAGGCGTGAACTGGTCCTTTTGTACCTGACCCTGCCGGGCCGCCGGTGTAGTTCTCAGCCTTGGTCATGGCGGCACTCATAGACTTCCAGTTCCATTCGGGATTACCAACCTTTTCCCACTGGTCATACTCGACAGCGGCGGCTCGGTTCCAGCTGAGCAAGTTGATGGCGGACGAACCACCGAGGACTTTGCCCCTGTTGACCACGGTGGTGCGGTTCTTGAGAGCCGTCTGGGGTACGGTTGGGAAGTTCCAGTCGTATTTTCCTCCGAGGTTTCCTCCTTTGAGTCCTGGGACATTGATGGCGTCTTCATCGAGCGCGGCTGGGCCCGCTTCAATGACGAGGATCTTGGCTTTGGGAAGTCCCTGGCTGAGGCGCGTTGCTAGAGCATTACCTGCAGTTCCTCCGCCGACGATAATCTTATCAGGAGAGTGTTAGTAAGATTGTCTTTTGCTCAAGCGGGCTTTTGGCTAGGGAAACTCACGTAGTCGTATACTTTGCTATCATTAGGTCTGGATGCCGCTGAGGCCAAGGTGCCCACTGACAACCCGACCCAAAGAAGGAGTGTGGACAAGCCCATGATTGAGTGACAGGAGCTGCTTCAGACCGTGATCAGTTGCGCGTGGAAATCTTTTCGGGATGCAATTTCAGTTCTTTATACTGTCTCGATACTTCATTGAGTGCCTGTCCAAGTGTGGGCCACTTAAACGCCTATATAACGTAAACAGAGCCCATAAGATCTGCTCAGCTACGACCATAATTTCTTTAATCTTCCTGATCCCTTCCCATTCCGGTCCGACACCATCCTTCAGCTCGGACTTAATGCAAGCGCTCGAGCTTCTGGGAGCCAAATACCCTTGACTACCCATCCGAAAACATTTTTGGATTCAATCATGACGAGAACCTTGAACCGCTCCTTGGTAGCGAGGTGGTAGCGAATCTGTGGGTGCTCGATATTGCGAGCCGTGTTTCTGGTGGCACAACAGAACAGCGCGGCAAGGTGGGATCGTTGGATAGGAGAAGAATGCCTATTGGCAGTTGATTATATAATAGCCTAAATTGTAGACGCGGGCTGGATACAGTCCAATACTGGTTTGATTGTTAGCTCGAGACCTCGGGTCAACTTCCCTAGGCGTTTTCATGCTGTGAATATGCTTTTTCCAAAATTAGATACACCGTATTGGATCTTGTTGATGCCTTTCGGATCCGTACCTAGCCATTCATTTAGTCCTTGAAAGGTGTTTTCATGCTGTGAATATGCTTTTTCCAAAATAGTTTAGGTCAATTCAGAAGAGATCTCATCCAGTGTACCAGGAGTAGGTACTGTACCAAACTAACAACCAAACCAGCACTAGATTGTATGCATCTTGTTCTGGGATCACGATGAGTTTTGGGTCTGAGTCCATCGCTTTGCGTATATGATGAGGTATGCCGGGAGTGTCTGGGTCTGAGGGAAGAAAAACTTTGAGAGAGGAATGGATGAAAACAGGCCAGCTGCTTACAGAATTACAAAAGTGAGCAGATATATGGAGGCTCAAAGAAAGGACCATTACACCACCACAGCACACCCAGGCTCAAAGTAGCATTAACGGACTCTTCTCCAAACTCAGTCCTATCCTTCTAATTCGCTAACGCCGCAAAGAACTGCTGTCATATTCAACACCCCGAGCGCCGAAGACATCACGATCCCGAGCGGTCGACAAACGAACAGGTAACTGTTTCCGTCCTTGTCCCATCCAGAGACTCGCCACTAGCAATGGAGTTCTGTTTTGACGTATTCTCTGGCTGCGGTAATGAGAAGGATGAGGCGCGTAACGATGACGATGCTTCCGGTTCCAGTGATGATTCGCTGCCCTCGCATGACCTTTCAAAACTTGAATACGGTAGCAGATCCAGACCAAGCTCCAGGTCCATGTCATCCAGCTCCATGTCCGGTGATAACAGGTGCGAATCTCCCCGAAGGTGAACACGAAGTTCAGTCCATGGCTGCTCCCGGAAAGGTCCCTTTAGCCAGCTCTCGATGGGTGTCATTGGCGGCTTGTTACTCCTGTTTGCATTGAGATAGTCCTTTAGCTGCTGTTGCTGATTGTGTTGGCTTTGCTGATGCTGTTGCTCGTCTTGGCTGACATGAGAGTAGGCGGTGGTTTGGACGGTCTCGGTTTGGTGGTGGTTGTTCCTTTGACTTTGACCTGGGGACTTTTTGCCCTGCGTGGAGTGGATGGCCTGTGATGGATACATCATGGGTCGTGGATTGTGGGTGAGGCCTGGTAGGCACGGCTGATGTTTGGGGAGATGTGGATGGGTAGCTGAGGCTTTGAGTATTGTCAGTGGACAGGACAGCTCGTGTATAACGTGCGAAGCAAAAATGTAAGTCCCTACATGGATTCTGTTTCTTGAAGCTGATATGGCTTATATCTAGGGGAGTTGGGAAGCTTAATGACTGACAAAACGATGCACCGGCCAGGAAGTTATTTCAGGTGGTAGTTCCTGAGGAATATCACCACCTTTTATACCAGCTCAAAATATCGAAGACTCCCTTTTCTTCAACAGTAATTCCCATCCGAAGTTCTGGACAGCAACCACAACCCGAGTCTCGTTATCAGCCTCGTAAGGCCAAGCAAAAAGATCAACACTCGAAGCCATCCCCTCAACACGAAACTCACGCTATCCCCCCTCCCCTCCCCCCGCGAATACGGACCAATCTCCCATCCCGGGACCGAAGCCATGCCAGCTCAGCAGTCCCAAGACTCCAGACTCCCAACCCCGCGTCGTCGAGTCCACCTGAGACGTCTTAACTGCGATCGATGACGGCTGCGTGCTCTGGGCGTAGGTAAGCGTCGAGTACCTCTAGGTATAAACTGGTGGTTCGATCGATCCCCGCCCCCACGCTCCGGATTTACGGTAGACTTGGATCGGGCCCGACTGCCACCGTGCCCGACGAATCCAAAAGCATATCGACCACAAGGACGAAACGTGAATAGAGAAGACAAGATGGAGCAGGCAGTGGCGACTAATGTAGAGTTGCATCACCTGAAACGAAGCAGATCGTGGCGAGCAATACCTTGACACGTGCGGGATTGCTCGTATCGCGTGTGGAGGTAGCCGTAGAGGTGTCTAGAGGTAGTGAAGGCAGGTACTGAGGTAGCCATCAGGCTGAGGGAGTGTCGACTTCCATTCTCGGACTTTTTGGTTTCATCGAGTCACCTGAAAAGAGGCTGATGTTTTGGTTTCAGGTTGGTGATCACCCGCACACCCTCCCACATTTTCGGGATTTGCCATGCGGTGAGTACACTTTGCGAAAGAGGACGGCCTGGCCGAAAATCAAGAGGATGGATGGGTGCAGTGGTTCGCACCGCCGATTTTACGGATGTGCCTGCCTCGCCGAGTAGAAATGAGGTGACATATCTGAAGATCCAAAATTCCCCACCACGTTGGGCATCACCTATGCGAACAAGAGAACTAATTGTGCTCATAGTCAAAACTAGTTCGATTTCTTCATAAACCTAGAAAGGGGGGTATAATCCAGTATAGTATCCCAAAATAGCTTCTCATGGCTTTTTTTCCAAGCTGCATCTCATCTTCTCTTCCACCTTACTCACCACCTCACTTCACTTCCACTCCCCGACCCCGACCCCGTCAAAACCCCCGGCACAGAAAACCCACTCGCCCGATCATCCCCCATCACCACCGTACTAGTAATACTGCTCCAATCCTCAAACTCAAAATCCATATCACCAAAAAGACTATCAGTGGAAAGAGTAAGGGGAGGTAACATAAATTGATCTTGTTGTTGCTGCTGCTGTTGCCGTTGATCCTGGAGATCTAGTTGATGTTGCTGCCTAGACGTAGCCGTCATAGTAGCAGTAGCGGCAAGCGTGTTCTCGAAAAAGTTGACTGTCGTGCTTGTGGATGCCGCTTCGGGTGTTTCGTAGATGGTTTCTACAGGTAGAGAGAATTTGAGGCTGTGGGAGTGGAGGTGGGAGTATTTGTTTGTTGGTGGAAGGGGGAACTGGGTTAAGGTGGAGGTGGTGGTGGTAGAGGGGAGTGAGGATGATCGTTGTTTCTGGAATGTGGGTTCTTGTTGTGGTTGTATTTGATGGTGTTGCTGTTGCTGTTGCTTTTGCTGTTGTTGGTGGTGTCGGGGTGGATGTTGTAGATTAGAAGTAGGGCTCAGCTGAGGGAAAACGGCCTTGCCGCTAGTGGCGCTGTTGTGTTTGTTGAACTGGTGCTGCTGCTGATGTTGCTGCTGATGTTGCTGCTGCTGTTGCAATGCTGACTTGTGTCTGAGTGATTCCGTCGATGCCGTCGATCGCTTCGACCTCGGCCTCAAAGATTCCACACTTGGTTTGGGAACGGGTACCCGAATCGCCGTGATAGCCACTCCCTGGCGCGACCGAATGATGGCCTGATCGTGACTCAACCTCGCAAGCCGTTTTGCATCCTCTCGTCCACCCTTGAAGAATTCGAGCAAATCCTGCAACTTCCCCGGGGCCTCCCCCTCCAAGAACCCCTGAGCATGTCCCGTCCCCTGCGCATCCCATCCCAGAATCGGCTGCTGATCGCGTGCCAAATGTCCATACAACTGCGCAAACAACTCCTTCCACGCCTGGCTGACCACCGGCTGGTGAAGCAGACCGTAGATTACCAAAGAGTGGTTGTAATGCGTCTTGTTGCATCCGTCCTCGTAGTGTCGTGCCACATGGTCGAAATATCGGTCCCTGGCCCCCATGAACGCACCGCAGAATCCACAAGCCCAAGCCGTCCTCCGTTGCGTATACCGGACTACTTGCTCGGCGTGCGGGCAGGTCGTGCACCCGTGTGCGTTCTTGTGATGTTGGTTGAAAGTGTTGGCGCCCCAGAAGATGCTGTTGCAGTCCGGGCAGGGGTAGCGCTTATGTCGCTCGTGGAATTCGTCCTCGTGCCTCTTCCAGTCGAACTTGCGCTGGAAACTGACATTGCAGAATGTGCACCAGTAAGGACCTTGGGGCTTCGAGGCACCCCGGTTGTTGGATTTTGTTCCTCCTGGCACTGATAGCGCTGTCTTGAGTGATGGTGAAGTCGTCGTGTCGTACATGTTCTGTGATGAGACTGAGCTCGTTGAGGTTGCCACTGATAAAATGCTTGCCCTTCCTGATGACCCCGAGCTGGTTGTCGATACCGAGTTGTGACGGCTCATATCGTTCATTGTCGAAGCGTGCTGCTCCTGCGTTGAGAAGATGGAAGAAGTGCTGTGTGTCATCATGGTCGAAGGAGCTCCTGATACATGTTAGTCGAAGACTGTCTTTGCTGACGTGTAAGGGCGGGCCGAGTCAACACACACCTTCGCTGGTTGTCTTATTATAACCCTCCAAGATAGCGGATAAAAGCTCGTCGCGCGATATCCCGGATTTAGTCAGGGCGTCAATATGTAGTCGAGCCGCAGCTTGACTGTTGGTTGATGCACGGGGATAAGAGTCCATTGCTTTTGAATGGTTGAACTGCTGGACCTGCCAGAAACGCCGTGTCGATCAAAGCGAGTGGAATGGGCCACTGTGAGAAGTGGTTGATGATATGGGTGTGTTTTGAGATGAAAATAGGCCTGCCGACCATGAAACTGAAAGCTGGTACCTTCACCATACATACATACGTAGGAGACAGGATTAGAAAAAGAAGGTTCGGCAGTCAAGCGCAGGCGCTTGATCTGGGCGGCGCGGGAAGGGAAGGGAAGGGCAGGGGGATAAGCAAGAGGTTATACCCCCTTGTTGGTAGCACAGGTAGTAATAAGAGGGACGCGAAAGCAATGGAACGCTGCGGCGAAGATAGTGTACCAGGCAGGGGTGGTGAGGTGGTGAAGAATGTGGGATATGGGGAGATGATGGGAAGATGGGGGAGGACAAGGGGAGCAGGAAATGATCAGATAGCCGGGAAGGGAAACAGAACCCCGTCACGAAAAGCGAAAACGAAGGAGAGAGCAAAGCAGGCAACTGGAGAGAGACTGAGAGAGGTAATTAAAAAGAGGGTGCAATCTCCATGAGACAGTCCGGCGAATTGGAGGCTTGACCTGGACGGAAAGAAGTGAGACGGCGGCGCGCCCCATTCACGAATATTCCGGGTTCTTTTCCATGGTCCATCTTTAACATCACGTCCACCACTGGATGATGTGACTCGCTCAACTCGGGTGAGAGCCCGCCCAGAGATAGATGGAGCATGTATGTAAGAAAAGGGAACCTCGGATCTGCCTCATCGTCGGCGGTCAGCAATTAACATGACGGACGGGAACTGACTGCACTCGTTCAAGGCTGCGAAAACGGGAAACGGGTCGAACAGCCGACGATTATCGTCCGTTTCACCTCCTCGAGTTAGAGCCTTGCTGCGGGTTCGAGGTGATGTGATGAATGGATGTTTCGTTTCCAAAGGCAACGATCAAACACATAAACACGATCTCCCGTCCTCACAAGGCATACAGATCATTCTGATGCCCGTGAATGTATCAGACTCACAAGGCGTCGAGAGGCCTCGCATCATATCTTGACTGGTCGATCAGAAGCCGAAAGGCAAAATCGATCCAGACCGACGGGAATGGAGAAGAAAAGGCTTGAAGATTGCAGAGCATGGAGGGCATGTTCGACAAGGGTTCCAACACTTTGGAGGAAGGGAGGCGTGGGAGGGAGAGAGCGCCTCTCTGCGTTGCGATTGGTCGGCATGGTAGTAGCATCCGAAACGTGAGCAGGGAAGAGGATCTCTGCAAGGCGTCAGCTGTTTCGCCAAGAAAAGCCGACGACCCCTTCCTTCGCCTGCAGCATGGGTTACCGTGGGTGGATCCGGTAGACGACCAATGAGCACCTCCAAATAACGCCCCCTAGAGGTTCCGAGATCCTGTTGGCTGATTGTTTGTTTCCTTTTCTTTACACAGTAATGTGACTTTCACTGTCACCGTCTCATCAGTCCCTGGAGTTGAGAGTGTGCGACATCGTCGCCGGACGAAGTGGATAGAGACATATTAAACTGTCAATGTTCAATTTAGACAGCAGGTTCAGAAATCAGAATAGTGGGTATCAAACCTCCAACAAGCCGCGGTAGACGCGCTGCCTTGAGCAATCCGCACATTAACATGCAACCCTGATCACCGCATCGCACATCGCACAGCGGTTAAACAATCATCTTTTTCTCTTCTTCATCTCTCATCCTGCCATGATGATCCACTACATTATGATTTTAGAAAAAAAAATTGTTCGCGTGCCTCAGACGACACGGGGGTATCGAATGCAAGCCCAGTAACACAAAAAAACACACACTCCCAAACTCTATAGCCCCAAGAGCCGTAACAGTCGTGCCCTAACCTCAAACTCCCGTCTCTTTACATGACGCAAGTTTGTACACTTCGTGAATTCCACACGCGTTTGTCGCTTTTCTCGCCGCCCCCCTGTCCGCAACATAACTGGCTCTCATCGGTATCTTCCACCTCTCGCTGCAAGTGCCATGCTCCAACCACCCCTGGATATCGCTGCTCCCTTTGCGGTCGTGATACATCATATCTCTCCGACTTCGCCGCACAAGTGCTGAGCCTCACTTCTTTTCCGCCCTCGCCTCCTCCCTGTGAGCCCCTCGGGGTCTCCAAACATGTGGCTTGTGAAAGATCTGTGACAGGCTGCGGTATGAACAACACACTTGAAACAGCATCTTCCCTCGAAACACTTTTATGTGCGTCCCCAGGTGGTCGGCCCTAGTGCTCTGCTCGACTGTGAAGCCTGTAACCCTGGTTTCCGATTCATTTCTGAAGCCGCTGACCACTTCTGGGCAACATCCCCAATACAACTGCCCGCAATCAAATCGGCCAACAGATCGATTTGCTCAGGGGGCTCATACAAGGCCGCGGAATGATCTGTATCACCCTAGATAAGCTCAAAACCCGCCTCCAATAGCTCGGGGCCCGTTGCCAAGATCGGACGGCCTTGCATCGGAAAAGGCCAGAACAGGGGATTATCCGTAGCGTTGGCCATATGCTCAATATTTCCAGGCTGGACTTCCGCCCGAGTAGCTGAACCATGTCCTGATTCTACCCCCTTTCCCCATTTGCAGTTGAAGTCTTCCTCGGTAACTTCGGGCACGAAGAAATTGAGGCTGTTGGTAACCGGTCGAGTCCTTTGATAGCGGTCGATCTTGACTCGTTGCTGCCCGTCCTCTCCTCCCGTCGTCTTGATGTCTACATCAATATTCCACTTCTTGGCCAGGTACTTCAGTATGTTGAGCGCTTGTTCGGCAAAGTGGTGACATGGTGCCATCTCCGTAAGGTCGGCAATTCCTCGGCTTATGGCTTCGGCAACCCGAGGATCAAGCCTAGGGTGGCCATGTTCACTCGGTCCCGCTTGACCTGTGCCTCCAGCTGGGTCAGACGGTACTGAGGCCGTGGCCCCAATCGCCAGGTGCATGATGGAGGACGTGAGCACAAAGTAAGGCACAAATGATGGCGTCCGTCTCAACGTGTACAATTGCGAGTACGAGCGCACAAGCCCTGATATGGCATCGGCGGCCTGTACACACACATCGCGCGGAGAGATGCTCGATCCAACAATGCGAAGCTTGATCAGTGGCCGGAACAGGAGAAGGATGGCAAAGTGATAATACATGCTATGTCCAGTGTTAGAAACGTGTCACAGATCTTGCAACGGACCAGAGATCAATGAACTTACTGTGCAAACAACACAGCGGGAGTGAAGTTGTGTCCAAGTCGCAACACCTCTGGTATCCTATCATACCAGTTCAGATACTGTGTGTATATCTTGAGCAGATCTCTGCTCGTAAGCGGCCGGCCGGGGGAGTGAAGGATGTACAGCGACTGGTGAACAAGCTCGCTTAGTTCACAGAAACATTTGTACACCGACCGAACATTAGACGGTTGTTCGCACGACTGGTGCAGAGGCGCGCCTGTACCATTCATCAGCCTACCTCCAAGCACAACATCTAAAAACGACAGATTCTTACCATCGTCTGTATAAGGAATCCAGAGCGAGGCCTCAATGTCATCGATGATAGCGGGCTTCGGAGGCAGCTGTGGGAAGCACGAGCACTGGGGGAGCGAGCCGGTGGCCAACGACCAAGCGCTATCACATTTCACCATTAGACAAAAGTCGCGTGGCAATTCAACGGAATTTACTGGACTCACTGGTCGAGCGCAAAGGCACCCCAGAATGTGGCTGCTTGAACCGCACTTTCGTCGCAATCCTTGCCGTCATCTTGAACTTGATGCAGTCTCATCTCTATCGCCAGTCGGATACTCTGTCCGGCGTAATACCAACTCTCAGAATCACGACCAAAGCTTGCCTCTCTGATGGACATTATACCCAAGGCTTGAATGGTAGTTAGCGTGTGATGGTTTTCTTCTTGATAAAATAGCCGCTGGCATTCCTTGAAGAAGTGATCACCCGACGAGTACGGGTCGTTCGGGTTCGCGCGAGTACTAGGCTGGCTGGAAAACCGGCAACCCAACGCCAGAAGCGCATTCACTAACAGGGACGAGCAAAAGCGAGGTCGCCCGTCCATAAAGTCCTTGAGGAAGTGTTCTTTGCTGAGAGACGCAAATGTGGGGTACTCCCAACAGAAGTACAGCGCCAGCAGATGTTGAACAAGACCGTTATCCGAAGTAATGGTCGTCCATGCAATAGGTGGTGCCCGCGAATGCGGTGCCTCGGTAGCAAGTACCTGGTCAAGACCGCGAAACCTCTGGCCTTCTGAGTTGACGTGAGCTTGAGATTCCGCCCACGATTCCGCCCTTGACTGCGATTGCTGCCCACTTTCCGAAGCCCAGCTCATGGCCTCTGACAGCGAGTTACTACGCACCGTCTGAGAATGAGAGGAGAACTGGCCGCTCCAGGGACTATGAGGCTCGGGATCATGTCTGATAGCCCGCGGGAGATGACCTGGATGGCCTTGAGCCAGTTGGTACTGGCTCGGTTGATACTGAGCCAGCTGATGCGGACTCGTAGGGTGCTGGCCTGGCAGCCCTTGACCTGGAAATCGGCCGATGGGAGCCAAACCTGGAATAGCGCCGCCATAAGTCCCAGCTGGGTCGCCCGAGAAATTGAAGGCACCGGGAGCTGACCCGACTAATCGATCGATGGAGGGAAGTGTGCCACCGCCCGAGGGAAGCGTCCCCTCCAGCCACGAGGATATCATATCAATGCTCTGGCCATTGCGCAAACGTTGTAAGACCTCGTCCCATTTGTCCGTCCGTCTGAGGGCGCTTATCACATGCTCGTTGTTCCGTTGCTCGCGCCTCAGCTGGTCGATCTCGTTTCTCAGTGTGTCCTTAGACTGACGAACAGGGACCTCGTAAACACATTCGGTGTTCTGATATTTACATCGGCCACAAGGCTTCTCGCCGTCGCACTATAAAAGAAATGGGGAGGTTAGCCAATGGCCATTTAGGGACATCACAGGTAATGGAAGGGGAAGGGAGACAAGGACTCAGAGTCCGGAGTCCGGCCAACTAACACACCTTTGCGCGCTTCTTGCGACACTCGGTGCAAGCAGTTGGAGTGACAAGTCCCAGTCCTCTCTTGCGTTTCGAGACGGTTTGGCTGGTAGGCGGACCCGAGGGCGGACCGGTGGGCGGGCCGGAGGAAGAGGTGGAGGGCGTGGGCTGAGAGGCGGAAGCAGAGGCAGGACGGTTTCCTCCGGCCGTTGTGGAGGGAGCGGGCGATATCGCAGGAAGGACCGGGCGGCTTCCACTTGCGCTTGGAGTGCCTCCTCCTTCCATTGGATCCATATCTCGAGGCGGCCGTCCTTTGTTCAAACACCGCGCACCGTACGGTATACTCTGGAAACGATCCGGTCAACGCGCACTAACATGCTGTGCTGGGGACCAAGAACGACTGCCGGGCGATGGAGACGAGGCGGCGCAAGGAAGTGCTTTCGGTCGGACGGTAGGTATGTCTCCCCAAGGGAACGGTACAAGGAAGTGAAGCTGAGATATGCGTGAATATTAAAAGCTACCGGTGTATGTACGGCTTATAGAAAGGGCCAGGGACGTAAAAGACGTTGACTCCTAAAAGGCCTGGCTCGCGACAGGGATGATGATGATATTACGTTGATTCGTTAACGGCATGGCAATGCAGGTTGCAGAGGTCCTCGTCGAGGCAGCTCCATGCCTTTCGATGGGTGGGGACTAGAGACGGGAATCTGTAGGCATCGGCGATCGAGGAATTGGACGAGCTAGTAGCACATAGGAAAAGAACGGGAGCTCGAGTTGAGTTGGAATAAGAGCTCTCGGGAGAGCTGGAGAGAGAGGGACGAGGACGCGCTCGGATGTTATTTTCAGAAAGGGTGAGAAGAGTTGTAGTATCTCGAGCTTGGGATCAGAGGAAAAGACGGTTGTAAGTGGTGACGAAACTGATGAGCTAACTTCCCCAAACCTTTTCTACTGCGAATCACGAAACGGCAATGGAATGCCCATGTAGTGGAATTGGCCGAGCCTGCGCACCTGATCTCGCGATGTCGCGATGCTGTTCCCAGATCGTCCTGGTCCTTGTAGTAGCCAGGCAAGATGGTAGACGCTCAGCTGAGGAGTGCAATTGATGAGATCGGGGGATGGCGTGCCAGTCTAGGCGGCGTGGGTGTCTTGCAAGTCCCGTCACTGGAAGTTCCCGTCGGGATGGGGAATAACGAAAGTTGGAGGTCAAGAACGGGATGGGGAGACTGAGTGGGATCCAATCAAAGTCTCATCTTCCTATGACGGAGTGACGGCCTTCGCGGCCTTATCCACTGACGGTTCCATGATGTGGGGCATCAACCAAACCTCAACCCACCACTGCAAGAAGCAGGGGCAGCCAGATTTTGGCATCTGCAAATGTCCGAACTGCCCCGAGCTTCACCCCACGAGCCCACCACACAGAACACCGGGACTATTTTCCATGTCCTACACGCGATCCCTTCTGTTGATGTTACCCGCGTAAGCTCAGCTCGGAGTTTGGTTCACGTCCATTCTTTGGCTCGCTTGTCTGTCTGTCCGTAATTCCCACGAGATATCAGCGGACACGGTGGAAACGGGCGGGAAGAGCGCATTGAGATCTCTCAGCCAAGAGGAGTTGGAGGATTCGACAGTACCTGAACATATCATGCAGGTCGATTGACAGTTGGCGATGCCATAGAGCTTCGTGATTGAACAAGTGATAATTACTGGCTAGGCATTCGCCTTGATTTTTGTCGTTTTCGGTTGACTGGGTTGGCCTTGAGGGAACAGGTGGAGGGAATCAGACAGCCATCCATCCATCGGGTATCTTCCCGTTAGGAGCACCAGCTATTGTACGTATGTAGGTGCGTGCATCTGATATCTCACCAAGCAACTAGAAATGCCCATCTTGCAGCCCGTGTTTGCATGTGTCACGTTCGGCTTCCAGAATTTGTGGTGGATGGACCCTGAGATATCTCCACTGACGTCACGGCGAAGTCGGAGTTGGGGAAGGACAAAATACAGAGTGTCAGATATCAGGGTCTATTCAGAGTCAAAGACCAGAACTCATCGAACACATTCATCACAAATCATCGTGAAAGTAAACAGTCTTTGCACATCTTGTTCTATCAAGCAACCGAACCCGAGAATTAGTTTACTTGTAAACTATATACTGTTAGCTAAGCTTTCCCTTTTACATTTGACAGTGCTTGGTTTTGTTGACCAACAGCTCGATTTGCTATTTTTTCATCGGTTATTTTGATTCAACATGCGTACGGTGAATATCCAGACATTTTTAGCACCTATATATTAACCAGAAAAGAAGCCAAAAGGACATACACGTGCCAGGAACGTGCCAGTCGAATGCATGACATCCTGGGTTGGTCGTTGCCGATCCGGAGATCTACACGTTTCACGAGTTGAGGTGTGGAGTTGGTGCAACCTCAGTCCCTCATTGGTTAGCACACAATGGTATATCGACGTCGAAATAACCGCAACGGAAGCAATTGATGCTCAATCCTCAGGAAGTACACGAGAACGGAGATTTTCTTACTCATGAAATATTGGCTGAACTTGCCAAAATTCAGCCGCAGTCTACTATTCTCTCGAACAATGCACCTGTAACCTGACATATTGGGACACAGGACGGACTTGTATGATACAGCAGGGCAAACAACACATAACAGTATTGTCCTCGCATCATAAAATTGACTAATGGTGACATGTATTCCTAAAAGAGTCCAGCATCCAATAACCTTCTAACCGTGAATACACCCCCTAGCCCCTTCTTCTCTCTCCCTTGCTTGGACTTCTTCGCGGGGTTCGTGGAGGCAACACCATCCTCACATCGGGGGAATTATCAGTGTCGGTCGCATCGTCAAAGAACTGCTGACGAGCTCGCCTCGGGGTTTCGATAGGCGCAAATATGTACGCCTGCTGTGGGTTGTGGTGAAACGCTGGGGTGCTGAAAATTGGATGAACCGGAGTCGGCGGCGGCGCTGCTACTGGTGCTGGTTCTGCATGTTTCCGGGGAGATGATGGTCTCAAGGCTCCAGAGTCGCGCAGGGAGCCGAATCCTACATTGGTACCAATGATGGCGACCAGGAATGCTGATAGGATGAAGCCCTTGATACAAGTTAGTATTGCGCCTAAAACATGGTAATGTATGCGTATCTCAACTTACCCAGGTTTTGTAGGATATGATAGTAAAGAATTCATTCAATATCTCGGCCATATTCCTTGCTGAGATCTGAGTCATCATCACAGTCGACGGGTCCTGGTTCATGCACGCTTCCCATTCGTTACAGGGCAGCTCCAAAGCCGGCGCCCGATTTAACTTGGGAGCGCATAGGTTCTTGTGGTAATTGCTTGTACATTGCGATATCTCGTGCATCAGGTTTGACCGAGCCTTGTCGGCGGCACGCGAAAGATCGTTACGTACAGCCATCACACAACTGAAGACCGCGAACAGAATGACGCCGATCAAAAACGTGTTGATGACGAACTGTAGCCATCTCGAGAGCACCGCCGGAGCAGCAGGGTATTTGCTGACGGTGTCGAGGAAGCTGGTAAGCCAGCCGGGACTCGCGTTCTTGTCTGTCGATGACCGTCTCCTTCCTGGGCGCACACCCTCCTCCCAATCACTGTCAGATTCGTCGGATGCATGGTCGAGGCGAGATCGTACGCTTCCAACGTCTCGGTCGCCGCGCTGGCGTTTCCGCTTCCTCACTTGCCGAGGACGCCCATTTTGAAAGTATTGCCTGGTGAACATGGCCTTGCCTGCTTGTAGTGGTGTGTAAGCCGTAGCCGGAATCTTGAAACTATCATCGAACATAGTCTCCGGGGTGTCGGGTGGCATTTCAGATATGTCCGTCATGGCGGGACTCGCCTCGGAGGGCGAATCTAACGTCTGCTCATCGGGCCGCTTCTGGGGTGTGGTAAAGGCGGGGTTTCGGAACTGGGGCGCCGTCGGCTTGTTGTGTAGTTGGGGGTTGAAGGATGTATTAGGAGGTTTAAGGCTATCTCGGTGTTCGTTGACCAGGTTGCTTCGGGGAGCAGCTGTCGTGGCTCCGAACGTGGGGTTGCTAGTCTTTTGTGGTGAACTACTGAACGAAGCTGTTGGCGCAATGACGTCCTGTTAGCAAGAAGTTACTATAGAATAACGCTGGAGACGTAGACGAAGTTGTTTCGCCGCAGGGTTGAATTCAAGAAGAGGCGTTGGCTGTTGTAGGTTGCGTCGCATGCAGTAGAGGAGTGCGACTTACATAGTGGTGGCTGTTTTGACAGCAAAGAAGCAAATGGGCTTGTGTGGTCCACAGGCGGTTTGTTATCGAATTCCCATTCCATTGGCGATTCGTTTCCTCGGCGATCCATGATAGCGGGCAGTCGACGTGCGTGTCGATGTTGATGCTTTTAGGAACTTCACATTTGCCTTGGAAGTTGATGGGAGGATGGACAGTCTTATGGTTGATAGTAGGAGGGGGGGACGACGTCAGATGCCCGTGGTCTTCGATTTTTTGGGGACAGAGCTTCCGGAGTTCAGGGATAGCACGGAAGTTACCCACGACAAAGTTCGGTCGTCGGTGGCAACGGCGCGCCAAAGTAAACACTGGAATTCGGTCCTAAATAATTTGGCCCTGGTCGTGACTGTCTTCTGCTCCCTGGCTTCTGCTGCGTGCCTGCATCCACTGCAGCGTCGCCCAGCCCAGGCGACCCCCCTTCTGAACTCCGCTTGCAGCTGCAGGTGTCGCAGGTACATCCCGTCAAATGTCAAAAACGGTTAAACGCATACAATGCAAATAAATGCGAATATGCTTATAAGGTGTATATTATATATAAAACAGATGTTGTTGTTGACTTTGGTTATCTACTTCTAAGGGCTGGATAACTACTGAGAAACCGGTTATTAACCTTTTGCAAACCCTTCGTAAACCCTTCGCAAACCCTTCGCAAACTCTTCCTATAATAGAAGCTAAGAAAGTTACCGATGAAGCCTACTATAGTATACTTAGATTATTAGCTACTAGTGGAAAGATAGAAAGAAGGTTTGTGGAATTACTAGAAGTAATTATTTATTCGAATTACTAGTCATTTACTTGCGATATATAGATGGAGGCATTTTGGCACGCATACGGGATTCTTGCAAATATGTAACAATGCGAGGTGGCTCTATGTATCCTGTACTCTGCATAATGACGCGCCTTCCTATAGGGTTAGGGTTGGACGTGACATTTTGTTCAGGAGGGGGGTCGCCTGGACTATGCATCCTCCACTGCAGGGCAGAGAGTTTGGGGTGGAGTGTCTTTAAGTAGGGACACCCCACAGCGTGTAAAGCCACCCCGTGCAACCACTGACGCTGACCGTGACAGTGACGAAGACTGCAAACGCCCGGCGCGGTCGATTTGCTCGTGGCTAAACAGCGCACAGACCAAGCGGCCAGCCCATTGCCTTGTCTGGGAGGCCGACGGATTCAAGAGACTTGGGACCTTTGTCCATTCCCTAAACCAACCAAACCGCAACTCAAACCCAAAATTTTCCAGCATTGACTCGTCTCCTTTTTCGCCGATAGCTTCTGCGTCTAGAGGAAAGCCCGCTTTTGAAATATCCAAACGAATCATCCCACTTGCATCACCAAATCAACACCCATTCAGCAACAGCCATGTCGGACGCCGCTTCTCCGGCGGGTTCCCCTGCTGCCGAACCCACTGAGCATCGCGATGAGGAACAGGTCAACGAGACGCACCAGGATGACGGAAGCAATCACGGAGGCAACGACGAGGATAATGATGGAGGCAATGACGAAGACCACCAAGATAAGGATTCCGACGTCTTGTCCGAAATCGACGAGAATGAGTTTGGCGACGATTACGGCTCCCGGCCCGTTGACATTGACGAAAATGTGGCCATGAAGCTGAAGGCGCGGCGGAAGACAACCACAGAGACGACAAAGAAGCCAAAAGAAGGACGGAGGCCCAAGAAGCGGTCGCGTGGTGACGATGACGTTGACGCTGCGGATGACGACGGTGAGCGCCGACCACGTAAGGTCCGCGCCGAGGGCGAGCGACGTGCTAGGAAGGAAGCAGAGGACCGGGAAGCACAGCAGGAAGAGAATCTCACTCCAGATGAGCGCAGACGGCGCGCTTTGGAACGCGCCATCGACGCTGCTGTCAAGAACCCCACCAAGCGCAGGCGAAAGAAGGACGATATTGTAAGCAATTTCCCATCATTGCCACAGTGGAATTTTGATGTACATGCATGCTGACCGAGATCTGAACAGGACCTGGAAGAGGAGACGGACGAACAGATTGCGAACCTGAAGGTCGCTATGGAGAAGGCTTGCGTAGCCGACAACGAAGCCCGCGAACAAAAGCAGCCCGCCGTGCACAAGCTCAAGCTTCTACCTCAAGTTACCGCGATTCTAAACCGGACCGCGATCCAGGACTCGGTACTCGACCCCGAAATCAACTTCCTCCAGTCTGTCAGATACTTCTTGGAACCTCTGAACGATGGAAGTCTGCCCGCGTACAACATTCAGCGTGCCATCATGAGCGCGCTCATGAAGCTACCTATCAACAAGGATGTGCTTCTGAGCAGCGGCATCGGCAAGGTCGTCGTCTACTACAATAAGAGCAAGAGCCCCAGCGCGGACATCAAGCGTGATGCGGAGCGGTTGCTGGGCGAATGGAGTCGCTTGATCCTGAAGAGGACTGACGACTACAAGAAGCGTCACATCGAGATGCGTGAAATCGATGTCGGGTATGTTTCTCTCTTCGCCATCCTGTCTACCCATATTCCCATAATGATCAGCCACTAACACCCGTTTTCTTCACCAGTGCCGTAAGAGGCCAGCGCGAAGGCGGCAGCTCCCAAGTGACGCTGACCCAGCGTCCCGCCGGCAAGTCCCGCTACGAAATCGAGCGCGAGCGCGCCCTCGCTCCCGAGGTACGCAACAACAACCGCGCCAGGCCCGTCGGCCTTCCCGCCAGCTACACCATTGCTCCCAAGAGCACGTACATCCCGGGCCAGGTGCCCACCGATCATCGTCCCATTGGTCACAGCGGTCACGAGGCTTTCCGGAGGATGACCCAGAAGGGCAAAGGAAAGCGCTAAAAAGATTGTTAATATCCTGGTTCCGGGTTATCGCTTGAATTTCGTAAGGATACGATACATACGTTTCGAAAGGGTGGCCAGTACATATAGACATGGCTGAGCTCAATTGAAGCTGGGGGACGAACGGATGGAAAAGGATATAACAAACAGCAGGGTTGAAAATATCAAGGGGGTGGGTGCAGGACTGGCTCCTAGCTGGGTTCCTTCCTGAGAAAGAAAACAGAAAATCCGTTTATTGCTATTGCTGCAGCAGCAGTTGCTATGGGACGATGATATGGTTAGGTGAAGGATTCCTCTACAATTCCACAAACGAACGACAGGGTTGGCTCGGCTTTTACACATCCATAGAATGAAATAGGGGCATCTGCGAAAGTTGCGGGGTGCAAATTAATCGTTGCATATACACTTAAACACATATTTTCTCCCTGCGGGAAAGACGTATCTAGATGGTACGCACTTGGTTCTCTTAATGGCTTCACTTTAGTCTAGCAGGTTATAAGGGGTCATTGGATGGGTCAGCACAGAGGTACCTGCTACTTATAAAGTGCCAGGAAGAGTAAGTAGAGAGTTACTCAGGCCTTTGTGCAAGCCATACATATCTCTATTGATCAGTCTTATCCAGACGACGAGAAAGAACCAAAATGAACGCTAGACACCGTGACCATCACTGCTTTTTCTACCTACGTGGCATGTCGACTCGACCCAACCTCAAAGTTGAAAATCGAACTTGAAAAGCAGAAGCAAAACCACAGACGAACAAGAACCGACCCAGGGATATGAACAGTTTGGCTTTTCCATGTATCGCGGTATCCTATCCATCGCAGACGTGGGGAAATAAGAGACAATGAAATGTCTAATGTACTTGCTACTGTAGTATAGGAAAAAACGAAGGTATCTGATCTTTCGCTCTAAACATGTAAAACACACTCCTCCGACATAAGAAAATGAACATGAAAACTAGCTCTCCGCTGAAGCTATGGCAAGGCTAAATCGATTCGCTGAGAAGGCCAACTTCTGAGTTAGGAAGAAGGCTGAGGTAAGGTGTGGATGAATCTTGTTCCGTGGGGATGGGAGGTATATAAAGGATCGAGATGATGTACTTCCATGGTATAGATGCAGTAATCCTGATGTGGACTTTCTTTTTCTGGTGTACTAGCCGAGGCTATATAGCCGACAAGAAAGGTGACTTTCCGGACGTGAAACAGAGAAGAGAAAAGTCTCTAATTCAGGTATAGTACCCACTTGTCTTGTGGTTTACAGCCTGCCTGCCAGCGCAGCGGTAGAATGAGCGTTCCATCATCTCTCTGCATTATACCAACAAAGGTGAAAAAAAGAAGATAATGCTCTCTCTCCAAGGTGTGTGTTTCCGCTCAGGAGTAGTAGTAGTGTCCATATAAGCCAGCCAGCTCTCCCCTGGTTCTTATTGTTTGTCACATCCCCTACCCTCCCCCATACTATCCCCCTGTCCAGTAGTGTCCAGTGTCCTCGGTGGAAGTTTGGGCCTCCGGGCCGTGTGTGACACTAGGACTAAACGACAAAAAACAAAAATCATTTATCGCTTCCTAACCTCACTTGCCCAGCCCTCTATACCCTCACCACGACTTCCGACCTCTACCTTGTCGATCTTGACGCCCTTCATACCAGGAGTGTCCTCGAGCCAGTTGTGTCCCGCCATACCGCCTGCATTGGCTCGTCTCTCGGGTATCAGCTCCAGCATGGGCGTAAGGAAGTCTGCGATGCGCTGAGCCTCCTCTGCCTTAAAGTGGTATTTCTCACGCAGTACATCCGGCAGCGCCCAATGCCTCAAGCGGTGGATGTTACGTAGCTCGCCTTTTCGGTTGAAGATCTCTTGCGACCATTTGCCGGATAGACAAAGGGACTTCGGGAAGGGGCCCAGAAGCTCGATAATCTGCGCGATGTGGTCGTCGTCCTTGCCATACTTAGTTCCGGACTGCGGATCGAAAAGGTAGTCACCGGTGATAAGCTCGAACACCTGTGGTCTTGTGTTAGCACCTGCGCTACATCTTTTAACGAGGTCAAAATTACGCACCATGGCAGCCATACTCCAGACATCCGTGCTTGCACCCCACTTGGCACCCAGAATGACCTCGGGCGACCGATATTGTCGGGTCTGGATGTCGTTTGTGAAGTGGTGATTGACCCAGCATGCGTTTCCGAGATCTGCAATTTTGACACTGATAATGTCAAACTGCATATCGTCTACATTGCGCTTGTCTCCCGAAGTCGCGGGGGGTGTGGCTGTCTTATCTAGCGAAATTCCCGAAACCTCCTTGCTAAGGAGATCGGCGCTCCTCTCACGTCGACTTTGGTCGTCCTCCCCATTCTTGTTGTGGAACGGGGATCCTTCTTGCGATTTGGCACCTGTTTGAATTTGATGTCAGCCAGAGATACGTTGATAGCACCCTTGTAAACCAATTCTACTGACCTTCCGCCAACATCTGGCCAAGCGACTGGGGTCCTGGGGAGGGGAAAAGCGATCCCTGATTGAAGCTGGCATTGAGAGGCGAAGGCAACGGCTGGCTGCCAGTAATTAGAGTCCTCCGTCTCCTGCGGCTATTCCGAGTGTTCTCCTTGTCGTTGGGCTCATCCTTCACAACCCTCTTCACGGTTTGCTCGACGTCGCCAATTTCGATCAGGACGTTTTCGGGCTTGAGATCTGTGTGAATGATACCACATTCGCGATGCAGGTAGTCGAGACCGAGAAGGACCTGCTTTGTGATTTGTTTGACGAGCGCCATCGGAATACCCCTGTGATTCCACCTCTTGATGAGACCTAGGAGGTTCTCTCCCAAGACCTCGAAAACCATGCACACGTGGGTGCCGTTGGGGCCCTTGTGTTCGAACGAGTCGAGAAGGCTGACGACATGCCGGCGACCAGGGTGGTTGGGATTCGCTTGGACGATTTTGTTGAGAAGCTTGATTTCGTCGATGGCGGTTTCGGTGTAATGGGCGGCGGAACGTACCACCTTGAGGGCTACGTGTTTTCCGGTGGTGTTGTCTCTTGATAGCCAGACTGTCGAGAAATGGCCCCATCCGAGCTTGCGCACTACGGTGTATTTCCCGTCCTTGAACTTTTCGCCAATGGTGACCGGGTGGTAGCCTCCCTTGCAGTAGTCCTCCTGATCCTCCTCATCGGCAGTGTTCTCGGCGATGTCCTCTGCTGCCGAAGAGGACGAGGTTGGTGAGTTGGTCATGGCTGATGCTAAGTGTGCGGCCCTGTAAAAAGCACAATTGTAAGTATATGAGTTCACGATAGTTGTTTGGCCAAAGTGTTGCCACGATTGGGGAGGGTGGTGGGATGCGACAAGCGACGCGGAGTTAGGCTAGGGGACAAGAAGTGGCGGGGTCTTAGTCAGGGTTGGGTGGGCTGGATCTTGTTCTCCGCAAGATGCCAAACTTTCAGCAGCTTCGGGACTGGGGTTTGGGGGTGTGCACAGAGCGGAATCGCAAAAGCGGGGGGGACCTTGTCTTGAGCATTGTCTTCATACTGCGATGTCGTCGACTTGGTTACAACGATCGCGCCGTTGGGCGGTCTCTCTAGAGGGGGGCGGAAGGTATGGGGGTTGCCAGGCGACAGCAAAGGGGGAGTTCGCGATAGAAGCAATAAGAGATGGGCAGTAACCTGAAATTCTTGTTTGGGGTTGGGTTGGGGAGGAGTTGCTAGGACGTCGGCCCTGAAAAGGAGGAGCGGTATGATGCAGTCTTTTGGACTTGGAGGACGTGAGGGGGCTAGGATGGCTGCGTGATGCACACAGGAAGAACCAAGGGCACCAAGGAAACCACACCGTGACCTCAACATGGAAAGTGATGCCACACCCACCCTCGAGCCAGCCACAACAGGCTCACAAACGAGCCGAAAAGAGGTCGCGGGTCTTGTGTGTTCCAGGTTCCAGTTTCGCTCTCCCAGGGCTCTGTCTGTCTTCACTCGAAGCTGCCAGTGATGCACCCATGCATGTTGCGGTCATGTCTGTCGTAACTCGTAGCGCGGAAGAACCTGGCTAGACAGGATGAATCCAATGGTACGCTTTCCCCTCCATGGACCTGGCCTACCGTACCCCGCCACTTGGCTAGCGACACGGCTGCCCGACGAACCAAAGGCCGTCCAAGCCAAAGAAAGAGAAGGCTGACACCATTGACTGCACTGGGCTGATATAACACCAGGGCAGCGAACGGGCGAACGACCGACCGAACGAGTGCTTTCTCGGGGCCGCGTTACAGAAAAAAAGAGTCGAAATGTATGCATAAGAGGAAGCGCAATGCACCTACCCGGGACCGTCTGTGGTAATGATGGGCTTCAACCCGTCCTTCCTCCTCTTGTTATTGGTATTGTTGCTGCTGTTCTTGTTCGAGTTCGAATTGCCGTTGGAGGCAGTCGCCGCGGGGGATGAAGCTGCCTGAGCCGAGGTTTGCGCCGTACTGTCTTTGGCTTGTTGCGATCCGTTCATTGTTGGTATGCAGGAGGCAGGCTATCGTACACGGGCCGGAGCGCGGTAGGAAGACGAAATCGCGATCGGTTGGTGGTGAGGAAATACAGCAGCTGGAGTGCGCGAACTTGCGAAGGTTGCCGCGCCGTTAATAGCGAAGACAGGAGAGGTTGATGGCTGTGGGGGAAGGCCCAAAATGCGATGCGACGGCGGCTAGTAGTGGAGTGCAAGAAGTCTCAAAATCTCACTGCCCTGGTCTGACGAGTCCCTTGTTAGCTCCTGATGTCTTGGGGTATTGGGTCATCAAAACAGGTTCAGGTGACGAAACGCGACTGATTCGGCGCCCAGTAACATGGGATAGAAGGGTGCAATAAGTCGATGGGGCAACGGAAGAAAATCGAGGCCGCGACTGTCGCCTGAGCTCGTTGTGTGTCGTGCACATATCAAAACCCAATTGCTGCGGCAATCGAGTGTGTTGTTTGCGCCAGTGAACGTCTCTCGTCGCCGGTCCTTCATCCGATGCCCCTGGCTAGAAACGATGATGGATGCGTATGGACGGATCGCGCAGTGGCGGATTTTCAGGCCAAGAAGCGTGAAGCAGCACCCCGCGCCTGTTTGCAAATCCGCGCCATGCAACAACGATAGCTTATGACTAACCTGGAGAGAGATGCCTGTGGTCTTCTTGTTATTCTAGAAGTGTAACGGAATCGCTGGTACTGGCAGTACGTATGTAGGCGAGAGTCGAACCAAACAAATGACAATGCCGGTATGGATACAGTGGGTTGTTGTCGTTGTTCAAAACACCAGTCGGGCTGGGGCTCTAGGGGCCTAAAGATGGGGCAAGGGTTCTTGGCTCGTGATAAGAAAAAAAGAGGTAGTCGTTATGCTTTGGTCGAAAGGTTAGGTGTCGGGTGGTTGGCCAGAGGGATCTCAAGATTCCCCGTGTCTGTCGAATTACTCACGATCAGAAGTGGAAGAAAGAAGTTGAAAGAAAAAAGAGAGCTTGATTTCGCGCGCAACGTGACAAGGACGTCATCTAGTAATAGCCGCTGCAGACTGCAGTGCCGCCGTAGGACGGGAAATGTGCCTTGCCTTGCACGTTGCGATCACCTTTTTCGCTGCCCTGTCCGCAGGCTGGGATGTGTAGTGTAGGTACCTGCTATATGTAGCAGGGTGGTTGGTAGTCGCAAGAAAGATCGTTTGGTTTCGACGTCGGGTGTCCGCAACCAACTGCTCAAACCGCTGCGGTACGTACTCTTGGTATAAATACGGTATTGCAGTGTACAATTCGCCGGGAGGGGCTGAACAGTAGCAGGAACTACTGGTACCTGGTCGGCGGGGTATCACGGGTTAGAAGGTTGGGTATAAGTTCGCAAAGAGATCGCTCGCGAAAAGTTACCTGTAGGTAATGTAAAGATTCTATAAGGCTGGTGCAAGATAGGATATGCGATGCAGTGTCCTCAAATGTCCAACATGCTGGAGCAGAACTGAAGCAGCATGTTAAAGACGTATTTGGCGCACTCGGGGAACGAAGACGAAGACACACAGAAGAAGAAACAACGGAAGTCAGCTTGCGCCTCCGGTACTCAGAATTGCGACGGGTGAAAAGAGAGGGAAAATAAGCCATGTACCCAACAAGGTTGGCAGGGAATCCAAGTCGTGAGTCCAACGTGACTGCCCGGATATCTCTTGATCTCTGTGAGAGGGGTCCGAGGGGTTCGTTCTTCGCCAGGGGCTGTGCGCAATCAGTCCCCCATATCAGCCAATCCATCTCTTCATGTCGTCGCAACAGAACGACCCAGCGTGTGAAGCCATCGTCCAATCCCGTCCCAATCGTCACTCGCGGTCTCACCCGACCCGACTGGCAGCGGGCAAGAGCGATGAGGTGCAGGTGGCCCTCGGCGCGGGGTTAGGACTGGACGACCTACCGCTTACGGGGTGTTCCAGGTTGTCACAGCTGCCCGTCATCTGTTTCACACCAGCCCGATCTTTTCGTTGCGACATCATTCAGTTGTCGACGACGTCCGCTAGCATCAGACCAACCACAACACCCAACCCTTAGAGGTTGAGCCGCCCAAGAGGACGGGACGGAACTTGAAGGTGTTGATGCGCGGAGTGTTTACAGGTTGGCTTTGTTTTCTGTGCCGTATTTCATTGAAACTCTTTGTGGATGACGGATGGGAACCCTGCCGTCTAGATGCACATTGAAACAAACAACGACGGACCTGGCATGTCGTCTGGAAGCTACTATTTTTATACCTCTGCCCTCGAGCTCGAATCGCAGCAACCCCTATCCCCATCTTCGAGACCACCAGAAAGAAACTTTGAAACTATTCAGTGCTTACTTGTGAATACAAAAAGCCCACGATACACACGTTCTTCATTGACAACAGTAGATATCATAGTTCATCTCATTCACATTCATAAAACAGCTACATACTTTCAAGGATGGAACCTGCTAGCATCTGATGCGGCCAGGGCACCCAACCCAACCCCTTCCCCCCACTCGCTTGGCAGGCCCTTGTCCTGTCTTTGCACCCCGCGGTGCCGTTCGTTGATATTAGTGGTCGATGTCGTTGTCCAGCTGTTCCAGGCTGAACCAGGTTGCCAACCTTTCTCAAAAGGAACCATCCTGACCTGACGGCCCATCTGCATTCTTTCGTCATATCTTCCCTTCTCGGGTCGTGAGCAGTCAACGTCAAGTGCCAATGTCCGCTTGAGTCAACTTTCAAGACTCATCTGGGTTGGCCTAGATTTCATTCGGCTGGCAAACTTCCTCTCCAATCATCTGAGCCATCAGATTAACTTCGTCTTGCTCGTTCTGCCAACATTTTCGTATCCTCCTCTATGCGTGTTGGGATAGCTCGAAGTCGCCAGCCAGTGATGGATGCTCCATCTACATGCTCGGCAGGTCTTGAAATGACCTTACCGTAGGTTATGCAAATTGGGCGAGTTGCTTCGAGACCGGCCAAATACGCGTTGAGACTTCGCAGAGCTGCATCAATCAAAAACCTGGCCCTTTCCATGGGGTTGAGCTATGTCCGTTGTGCTTCTGCGACGAGGCTCAGATATCAAGCTCTTTTTAGTTGTTCCCTAGACCTCGTCTCCCGACGAATCCCCTAAACGTCCGGCTGAAATCGAGACATGATTACCAAGTGTTTCTGCCGACCGCGACTTCCTCGAGTCTGCCTCTATATCATCTGAGAGAACTCAGGTGGGTTTGAGTGTCACTCGAGTTGCTGGAGCGTTGCCAAGAAACGGTACAAATTCAACTCTCTGTAGAGGGTCTCCGGGTCCTGGTACCGTATCCGTACAGCATCATCACAAAGCCTGCAACCGTAGGGCCGTCTCTTCCAGATATACCACGATGTGTAGCTTATTGCTGAAGCTATATCTCCCTCTGCATCAGAGGCCCATCTTCGAAGCACCTAGTCACCGATCTTCGGAGTGTTGACTGTTAACAACAACTATGCCCCTGAAAATGGTGGTAAGATCGCGGTGCGTCTCGTCCAACGAATGGGGCTGTTTTCGTAGTAGGGGCTGCTCGCGCCATCGTCTCACCCTCCACAGGGATGATGTTATCGTCGATTTGACCCGTGCACCCCTTCGAGGGAATACTGATAGCTTCCGTATTGGATATCGACCGTCTTTGTATGTAGTTCCTTCTTCTTTCCATAATGTGTCGTATACCTTCAGCCCTTTGCTGACTTCCAGTGTTCCATTTCGAACCAGTTGTTTAGCGGTCTTGCGGAATCTCGTTCGATATCTGTTTCGACCGACCGGTCCATGGTGCTGCTGCTTGCCGGCGGTATCGCCAGGATGCTCTGGTCGCTTCTGTTCTCGTACTTTCTTTCGTCCCAGTCGGATCGGGCTCGGCATGCTGATGTCCCCGCTGATCTGTTCCTTTCGACGACTACATCGATGCTCGGCTGCTCTCGAGTTTTGAAGGCATGAAGGAACAGAGCCCTCAGAGTGGGTATTGAGGCAGCCATCATGGCGCAAGCCGCCTCGACGAGGGCCCAAACTGCCAGAAGGAATCCATCGTCTATTCAAAGGGTTAGCAGGATTGCACACCAAGAATCGAGGGCTTGTGTGTGGGAATAGGAGAACTGACAGTTCCAGTCTTCACTCTCTATGCGGCTGACTGTCGACACCTTGATAAAGCCCGCGATTCCGGCACTATGAGGTTCATCATCCAATCAGCAGAGCTCCGGCAAATTTTCTATAGTCCCGGAGGTTGGGGCTTTTCACATACAAGACCCCCATGCTCATGGCTACAGCCACGCCGACCTTTTCGCCTCGGTACATGTGGAATCGCAAAAGGATTCGCCACGGTAGAAGCGCAAGCACAATGTCACACAAGGCTGAGTAAACTAGAGAGGAGGGAACAACGGTGGTCAGTAAAGCTTTTGGTGGAATAGCGTTTTGGGTCAGATACTCACTTCCGCTAGCAATCGAGTAGTAGAGGAGACCGTCTAAGTCCCAGCATTTTTTATTCTTGATTTGAGGATTCCATGTCGCCTCCGGGGGGTCGCACCGAAGCCAGAACAGAAAGGAGCTGCTGACCTGGCCTAGCGTCAAAGTGATGATGATAAACCAGATGAGTCGCTTCAACCAGCCATCCGTGAGTCGAAGAAGCGTCACGGCAAAGGATATTTTGCTGAACAGCACGTGGAGGACCGATGTGGTGCCATTGATAGCGCCGAGAAGAGCCAGACACCTCCAGTTTTCCACGGGAACATCATCAGTGTGTTGCCCGTATCCCATCAAGACGGTGGTAGTGACAACGGCGGTGTTTATGAAGAGTAGGGCCTTTGTGATGAAACTGTGTCAGCTCTATTCGTGTGGGGAAAAGTCTTTCCAAATACCAAGAATGACCGGTTGAATAATAAATACCAAGGGGAACTAAGGCAAGGAATGATATGAAGTTGAAGGAAATATGGATGAGTGGCATACCCAAGCTACTATCAACAAGTGATCATCCCACCAAAGGCTGCGGCCACGAATGACCTTGCAGTACAAGCGAAGGCCTACGAAGGTGGTGCAGGCGGCTTGAATACTCCAAAATATAGCCAGCAACGCGGCTCCCTGAGGGTTGGAAGACGGAGAAACGTAAACTGACATCGCTCAGCGGCTTTGAGGGGGGCCGTTGAAGCATATGAACGTAGAAAGGGTGTCGATGCGGACTACCTGCTAGCAAAAGGGCCAAGGATGGCCCAATGCACGGAGTCTCGCTGTCGACAAGAACGAGAAGATCCGTCAATGATTTTTCATTGGAATCGAGGCAGTAGATCCACCATGATAGACATCTCCAAGAAGTATAAACACCGCCGGTTTAGAGCCTCGAAGGAAGATATGTCCGCTCTTGTCGATATCTGTGTCTCTTTTCTATTCGTTGGACTGTCGTCAAGCTGAGAATCGAAACTAAGCTGTTAAGCAATGGCTATTGTTCAAGGGCCTCGAAGTTCGCAGTGTTTTTGGTTGTGTTACCATCCAGAGTTCATGGAAGCGGAGTGGGTGGTGGTGGTCAGGGTATTGGTCTCGACGGTCGTGGGTTGAGTGAGAAATGTTGAACCCAAGAGTGGAGAGATCTAAAATGAGATAAAATGGTCGGGAGAAGAGCGTTATCCACGTTCGTCGTAACTTTGATATCTATCAGCCAACTTAAACTGGAAGGGACAAGACAGGAAGAAGAACACGACCAGAACAAGAGGCTTGGAAGAACGAGTGTGTCTGCGCGTTAACCCCGGGATTTGACCGTTCATCAACTGCTGGGTCAAGCCAGGGGTATGGTGTTGTTTTTTTATCTTGTCCGCAACGGCTTCTCCTGACTTGTCCAGGCCCAGGACTCCAGCCCGCACCTGTCTGCCCCCTGACCTTGCTTGGTTCGACCGAGATCTCCTCGAGGCCAGGTCGGTTTGGGGTTGGGGGCTTGCTTCCGCCCATCAACGCCCACAGGCCACCATCATGAACTTGCCTGGGTGATTGACCAGTCTCGCCAGTGTGTCTCGATGCGAGCGAGTTGCGGAGCGGAGCGGGGCGGGGACAACCGTCTGAACTAGACGAAAAAAAGAAAGGGAGATGTCCGCTGAAAGGGCCCCCTGGTGTCCCTGGTGTTCCACTCCCTCGGGGCTGGAGATACAATGCGATGCTCTGTAATCCACGCCACCGCGGACGTCTCTAACTCGTCTTGTCGTCATTCATAGCGCTCGCTCGCTTTCGCTTGTTGCTTGCGTGCAGTTCGCCAAGGACGAAACCCAAGCTTTTTGCTCGAGCCATGTTGGTGGTTCCCCAAGGCTCTGGCAGCCAATGGGATCTTCCGCACTCCTGACCGGGAATATCCACTTGGGTTTGGGTGACGGTGAAGCCACGGTGAAGTAGGGATGGGGTCTGTCAGACTCGTCACTGGTCAGTATGGTAATAACTGTCAGTGCAATGAAAGAATGGGATTAGTGACGGCCATTCTGACAGCTACTTACTTAGCGTTATCAACTTAATAGCAAAAACTTGGAAATTTCACCGGTTTGATGATACAAAGCTCAGATTTGGGAATTGAAAAGTTAAGGTACTTTTTTTGATAATAAAACCGGCTTGAAAGAGGAGTTAAGGGTTGTTTGGACATAACCAAATCTGCTGTCTAAGTCGAGTGCACGGACTGGTGCACGGGCCGCTGACCGTCAGTCATACTGGAAATTTTCCGCGTAATGAAAAAATGGACCAGACCTTGCAATAATGCATCCCTACGGTGAAGTGCTGGGAACTTCCGTGCGCGTACAGCGAACCCCCCAACGAATACCGCCGTGTTGACGGGACATGGACGGCGAAACAACCATGATGTCAAAGTGAATTTAGCTTAGGCCCGCCATCACCATGCACGCCTAACAAATGTCTCCGGCGTACTGGGAGGAGATAAGGAGGTTAGCTAGTAGAGGTAGTAGGGCAGCCTGAGATAGCGATACTCCCTCGTGGTGATGACACATCTACCGGTGAGTGACTTGGGAAATGAAAGATGGAGTCGCTGAATAGCGGGATGCGAGGGGGATTTTCGAACGTCTGCCGTCTCACAGGCGCGCAACAATTCCGTTGGGCTGCAACTTGAGACCCACATCTTTCGATCACGTGCATTCTGGCACTTCCTAGTACTGTATTTAGGCGGGATCTCCCTTTCTGGGTTTCCTTTTCCTTCTCTAGACTAGGCGAAATCAACAATCCAATCCATCCATTTTTTCAAACTTCAATGCAAGCGCAGGGGCATTGTTGACTGCGCAGGAAAAGGAAAAAGCCAAGTGAGGTTCTTGGAGGTCTGTGTGTTCCGCTGCCGGTCCGGACCGAGCTCTGCCAGTTTGACAGTCACTACCAGAAGCAAAAAAGCGAACTGGAAGGCATGAAAAATGGAAGGATCAACTGAAAAAAGCAAAATCATGGAAGGCGCTGCCGCGCGGCACATCCCACGAAAGATTGGATTTGCAGGAACTGAAAATAATGGACGAGGTGATACATGTGCCGATTCTGTCACGGAGATTACTCGTTAGGTCTACAAAACCGACCGTCTAACTACCTAGCGGCGGAGCTACTAGTTAGGACCAACAATTCGTACCGCGGGAGCGACTTGTACGGGCTAGAGAAAACCCTTGGCGCCAAAGTCGCCTACGCTAAGCCGGTTAGCGGGCTTAGCCGTATGTATATATATACTTTAGGTGGATTTTACCCCTCCGAATTGGATATTTAATGTACGCAGACTATATACCGTTTCGGTATAAGAATCCGGTACGAATCGCTGGTCCTGACTAGTGGCTCCGCCGCTAGTCACACGGTCGATTTTGAAGACCTGACGAGTAAGAGGAAATTGGGTTAGTACAAGCTCGGTGTTCAAGTTCCACTTCACCGAGGTCCTCCGGCCGGTCGGCGGTCAGTGCGTCCTGAGACCCACCTTTTCTAATCACGTGTTTTCTGTCATTGGGCATATATTTAGCTGGAGATCTGGGATTCCTCTTTTCTCCCTTTTTTCCTTTTTTAGATTAGGCGGAATTAATAATTCAATCCTCCTATTTTTCAGTGGTAGACAATATGGGATGTTAGTAAAGTTCTAACCTTCGCTAGCCTATTTTTCCGTATTTCTTTTCTTCGATTTTTCCCTCTTCGGTTTTAGACGATTTATTCTAAGCGATTTGAACCTTTATCCCTCGTTTATAGCGACTCCTAACTTAACTTCGGCGATATTCGGATACCCCGAAGTTTTCGGAACTTTAGTACGCTCTAGAACGATTCCCCAAAGACGCTTCTAATCGAAAAGGATTCCGAAATTTATTAGTATTTACTATATAATTATATTAATTTCTAATTATCGAATATTTTCCCCTTAATTTTAGCGGTCTTCGTTATTTTACTTAATTAGGTTTCCTAACCCCTTATTTCCCCGAATTGGGAAAGATCGGATAAAAGATAAATCTTTAAACGAAAAAACGATTTTACCTTTCGTTACCCCGTACGATTCCTACTAGATTTAAGGTCCCAATTTTAATTTTCGGAGCCGAAATACTAATTTTAAAACTTTAAGATTTTAAATCGATTGGGATTCGTTATTTTATTAAATAGTAATAACTATTCTTAATATTATAATTATATCCTTAATATATTTTTATAGGAATTAGCTTCAACTTTTAATAGGTTTGCCCCTTATATTTTTAAAATAATTATAATATACGTTTTAAATCTTAACAGGCTATAAGGAAGTAAACCAATGCGGTTTTTACCTTTCGTATCCTATACTTTCTTATAATAAAATTATTATTATAATATTTTCTAATATTAAATTAGGGAAAGAAAGAACTATTCCGACTAATAAACTTTGGGGGTTTGAATACCTCCTACTATTTTATCTTTCGTTTATTAAAGTAATTTTTTTCCTTTCTTCCTCTTAAAAACTTTTCTTTAAATATTTATATATTTTTAACTTTGCCTTTTATTCGCTTTTAACTTTTACCTTTTAGTATTAGGAATTCGTAGTACTACTACGCTAATAAATTTCCGTTTTTTCTATAAAGTACCTTTTCTTATTTCCTTCGCTATCCGGTGGGCATTTACTTTAATAATCCACTATAATTTTATTAATACGTTTAGAATATTTGAGGATATTTAGGTTTCGGAGTTTGCACCCGCCTCCTCGTCGCTAATTAATTCTACTTTTACTTCGGTAGAGAATTAAAGAGAGTAATTAAATAACGACGACTTACTATAAAGTATTTTTACCCTATTTAATTTATTTATTTAAATTTTATTTTTTATTAATTTAACTTCGATTAGCCTCGATACCCCTATTAAAATCATTAGTTTTGAGAATCTTCATTTCGATTCCCCGGATTATTAAATTTTACTAATATTAAATATTTCTACTATTATTAATTCCGACCTATTAGAAGTACTTTTTTTCCTTTTATATATTATTATATTTAAATACAATTAGCCTAAATTCTCTAGGAAGAATAGAAAGAAAGCCTCCGAATTTATTTTAAACTTCGATACTAATATTTCTTTTATTAATATTCCCGTTACTAATTAAAATATAATTTAGATTAATTAATTCCGGAAAAGTCTTTACAGCAACGTTTAAAATTAATAAGATTACGAAATTAAGGAGCCTATAAAAATTAATCGAATTAGATTCGGCGACGCCTTTAAAATTAAATTCCCTAATAATAATAATATTAATAGGATTTCGGCTAGTAATATTATAGTTTTAAAGCGCTCTTTTAAAGAAAGTATAAACGAATATATACGCCGAATTAAGAAAATATTATATAAGATCCGTAAGCCCGCCTACCGTACTCTCTTTTTAAAAGTTGTAGTCGTAGGTTTAGTATGTAATTAAAGAGATCCTATATATTATTAGGATAAAGATTTTAAAGTAATAATTGAAAATTATTTATTAACTATAAATATTCTTATTTATAACGCCCATAGTATACTTATTATTATTAATTCTTTTATAAATATTAAAAAGGCGATTTTATTTTATTATTAGTAATTTAATAATTTTAACGAATTATCCGAGGATTCTAATAATAAAAATATTATTTTTATTAAGAAGGGTTTAAAAAATTTAATAAAATTAATTTACAAATAGTAGAAACTCGCTCCTTACCTTCAATTACTATAACCTCCCTCGCAAATTTTAATTCCCTATTAACTTTCCGTTATTTAAATTAATAATATAGCCCCCCGTCCTATTAGTACTTTTCATAATAATAATTTAAATAGAATATTTTAGTATAATAATTATAGAATTATCGCCGGAAATTATATACCGCTTCGTTACCCTATATTATAATAGCCCGATTACGTAGTAAAAATATATTAAAAGCGTTATAAGGATCTCTATAATTTCCTAAACCCTAACTATAATTACCTTATAAAAATTATATAATAAAAGATATAATATAATTGGGGCTAAAGCTAAAATAATTTTACCCCCGCTCTTTAAAATAATTCGGTAATAACGCCTACTATTTAAATTCCTACTAATCCTCCTACTACAATTTTAAACGGTAATACGAAGAATAGATTTAGTACGGGCTAATAATATTATATAATTCATAGTTCGTAGAATTAAAAGTCGAGTAATACTATTAATAATAATAGTCTTATTCCTTAGCTATATATCTATAGCGCCACAATTGGTATGAGGTACCTCTCCTAATTCTCTAAAGGAAAAACCGTTCGGCGATAAGCGCCGCCGGATAAAAACCCCCAGTTCCATTCCGGTTACGGGCGAGCCGTACCGCTCTTTCCTAGCTTCCAACTATAACGGTTCTTACCCACCACTATAACAAACAAACGCGCTTTCTATCTCAATCCCCCTAATACTAAAACTATCGTAATACCGCTCCCTTCGTCCGCTCCTTCCTCCCGTCCTTCGGCCTCCGTCCCGTCCCCGTTTACCCTTATTTACTTTTATTTACTCTCTCGCCTCGCCCCCTCCCCTTTATTCTTTCCCCCTTCGTCCTATTTTCCCGTTCCTACCGTAATTTATACCTATATAAGGGCCTCCTCTACTATCTATATAAACTCCCCCGAACGCTAGCCCTAAACCTTCCTCTTCTTCCCCCAAATTATTACGTCTTTAAAATAGCCTCCTCCTCGTTTAATAACGCGTCCGGCCGTACCCCTAATCGTAATATTCGCTAATTCGGTATCCAAATTAGTAAAGACCTTTCTTACCTCGTAGAATTTTCGTTTGAGTTTAAAGCCGCGCCTTCTACCCCCCACGCTCCCTAAACTCCTAATACTCCTACAACTCCTTCTTAAGATCCTATCGCCGTCGCCCGCATTCTATTACGTAATTTTATACTTCGTTTTCCTAACGACTAATAAAGTCCCTACCCTTATACTTCCGCGCCCTCCCTAATTAATTCCGTTATTTAACGTCGTTCGTACTCCTCCTTACTTCGGCTATACTTTAAGTTTCGCCGACTATATTATAAGCACCCCGAATATCGGTACCCTTAACTATAATAACTTCCGGACCGTACTCGTAGAATATACCTATACGGTCAGTAAGCGGGGTAAGTGTCCTTCTCGGTATTACAGTATCGTTTCTTTCTAATATCGTTTAGGTATTACGTCCTAGAATACTTTATATTTATTCGCCGCATTAAAATATATACTCGACGTCCCCCTCGGCCATTACGATAGGCGCAACCACGTCTAGGCGGCGGCGGTTGAGTAATACTATTATAAAGAATATTAATACGGAATTTAGGGCTATAAATATTTGTAATTTTAAAAATTTAAAAAATAAAGGGGAAAAAAAATCCGTAAGGTTTAATAATAAAATAAAAGATCTATCCTTAAGGGTTTCTAAATTTATAGTAAAGGATAAAAAAAAATTGAAAGAAATTATAAGAATAATATTAGAAGCGGCAGAAAAGGAAAGAGAAGAAAAAAGAAGGAGGGATTAATAGGCCGCAATAAACGAAGATAAAGAAATAGAGGATGCCGAAAAGATATAAGAAGAAGTCGAATTTATAAAGGATTTACTTAATATTATTCTTCTTATAAGGAGAATTAAATAGCTCGAAAAATCTTCTATACTATTAGATTTAAAACCTTCTACTAAAAAATTTACTATTCACTACGAATTAAGAATTCCTACGCTAGAAAATACTAAGAAGCTTTCTAAGAAAAAGCCGCTAATATTTACGAAAAAGCCGTCCGTAAAGAAATTTATTAAGGAATTCGGTTTTAAAGTAATTAAATTACTAAATAAAATAGAAGAAATTATAACGAAGCGTAAATAGAAATTGAAAGCGCAAATTATTAATATAGAGGAATATAATCTAATTCTTTTTAATATTTATAAAACGTTAATAAAAACGCCGATAATAACGAATATTATATAAATCTTCAATATATTACCATAGGTTTATACCGAATTTATTCGTATAATATTATTAATAAAATATAAAAATAAAGGGAAAATTAGGAAATAAAAGAAGGGTTCGAAATATAGTTTAATATTAGGATAAGGAAACGTTTATATTAAGTTTTACGGTAATTAGAAGGAAAGGATAGAACCGAAAAATATTATTTTAAAAACGGAGGACTTTAATAAAGTATATATTAAGTTTATCGAGGGTTTTGTAAATAGTTTCCGCTCTTCCTTTATTATATTGGATTTAAATATTATTATAAAATATATTATTTATTTATTTATAAAGAAGATTAGAGCGAAAATTCGGAAGTTCGACCGGCTATAAACTATCTCTTTCGTAAATAATTCTATTAATACTATCGATTCCTTTATTTTAATCGATATAATAGTCGGGAATATTATTACGCCGGTTATAATAATTATTTATAATAATAATTCTAATTACAATATAATATTGTCCTAAAGTTAATTATTAAGAATTAAAGCCGTTTAAAATTAGGGTAATAAATCGTTTATTGTTTATAAATATTTAAATTTTAATATTCGGATTCCCTTCAAAATAAAAGAGAAGGTTAAATTTATAATTATTATTAATAGCCCTATAAAGGAATTTTACGCCGCTTTATTAGAATTAGAAAGTAAAGAAGATTAGAAAAACAATAAGGAAGATTATTTTTACAATAATCCGGAAGACAAGGATAATTTAGCCGAAATAGAAGAAAAGGTATTGCAATATATATATAATCTCTTATAAATAATTAATTATATTAAATATTATAAAGAGAGAAAAATTAGTATTCGGGATTAATAGTTTATAATCTTCGAGCGGTACGCGTCGAGCCGGCGATACCGGCGGTTTTAATTATAATATTATTAATAATATTATTATTAAAAAAGGAAGAAACGGTTAGAAATATAGATTTTAATATAAATATTAACCTTAATAATTTTTCCTTTTACTTCGATAAAAAGTTAATAATTACTACCGTTTTGTATATTAGAAAATTAATTCCTCCGAATTTAATTTAGAAAAATCTCTTATTACTTTCGGAAGACAATTTATTATTAAAAATTTTAAAAGAAATTAAATATTACTATACCAAAGTTTTGGAAATTATTTATTTAGGACGAAACGGAACGGATATTTTAATTCCGAATATTAAACGTACAGTTAATCTTATTCTAAAATCGGTTTTAACAACGTTATTCCTAGCCGACTTTATTATAAAAATAGTAAAAGTATCCGAAATATTACCAAAAGAAATAATAACCCTTTAATATTAAATAGTATTTACGAAGAATATTATAATAGTTTACGTTTTATAAAAAGGAGAAAATAGTAATAAGGAAGCGTCCTAATCTATCCTTTACTAAATAAAAATTTATATTAATAAATATTAAGCTCCGGATTCCGCGTATTCGGTTCGTATTAAATTAAGAGAAGGATATAACATTAAAATACGAAATTTAAATTCGGATAAAAGATCTTAAATATTAGCCGGTTATAGGGAATTAGGGAAATTATCCGATCCGTTTTACTTTATATTTCTTCTAAATTTCCCCTTATAATTTTTTACTTTAGAGGTATAAATACTAAAAACCTTAGTTTATATAGGGAAATAGCCGAGTAAACGTAATTTATTTAAAATTTTGAAATTACTATATAAATATATTTTTTCTAAAGAAAATATAAACGTTATTAATATTTAATAATATAAATTAAATATTTAAATCGGGAATTGGGTTAATATTGAAGAAAAGGTCGAATTAGTAAAAAGATTGTATTATACTTAGAAAAATTGCTTTATAAAATTATATTCAAATTTAATAAAGACCGATTTAATCGAATATATAGTTAATTTAATTAAAGGATTAACGCTCTATATATTTCCCCTACGAAGATATCTTAAAGATATTCGGGAATTCGTAGTAATTACATTCTTAGCTATAAAGGAAGTTAATATTATTTTCCGCGTAGAGAATAAATATACGGCAAATACTATATTCCCGAAGAAATTTAATAATAGCCGCTATACCGTTTATAATTTCCGACCTATTAATATTAATATTATTAAATTAGGCTACCCTTATTATAATATTGAGTTTAGTATTAATAATTTATTAGTAGGTAAAATAATTATTATATTTAATATTAATATAAAAATAGTTATTAGACTATCGGTATAAGAAATAGGTACTAATATATAATTAGAATACGAATTCCGGTCGGAATATTCTACTATAATTATATATTATAAAGGATAAAGAATACGATAATAATTTACGCCCGTTTAGGAGACTTAGCTTTTAGAATTTATCTTCCTAAATTAATTATATTTAGGAGAAAAATTTATAATAATTATAAAAATATTATTAACGGAGCCCACTTCCTAGAATTATTTAAATATAATATTAATACTATTTATAATTAGTTATTAGTTTGTTGGATTCTAATAAACGAAGAAGATTTTTAATAATTAAAAGCCGAAGGAAAAGAAGTCTTATATTTCCCGGCGGAACTTTCAATCTTCGGATATAACCGATAATTAGGGAGTATAATATTAATTTATATTAACGATTATTATATAATTAATTTCAACTTTTAAATATATTTTTGGTTTTTATTAGAAATATATTTTCCTTACGTAGCTTTCGGCCTTATTTTATTATTAGGAGATAAGACCAAACTATTTATAAATAATATTAAAATATTAGGATTCTATATCTAGGACAGTAAGATTCTCCTAGCTAAGAAGTACCGGATAAAATTTATTCAGTAAGTAGAATTTTAAGAAAAGGAACCGCCGAAAGAGTAGAAAGAAGTAGAAGATTTATACTATTTAATTCCTTTTTTCCGTAAATATATTCCCGGGAAAAACAATTTAGTAAGAATTTTAAAAGAAGCTTTCTTCGACGAAATTAAAACGGTAATTCCTTTAAGGGCGAAATCGGTTATTAAAAGGTAGCGGGAAAAGGAGCGCCCTTATTAGGGAAATAAATAGAAAGAAGTAGTAAAGAAGATTTATTCGACTATATAAAAAAATATATTATATAAGGTAGATTATAATAGAGCTATTTATATTACTTCTAACGCTTTAAAAATTAGGATAGGAATTATAATATTTTAAATCCTTAATAAGAACCCCAACGTCGAATATAATTAAAAGAAGTATTAAGAAGGAATTAAAATTAACCTTTTTATTTTATACGGTTTTAATAATACGGAAACCCAATACTCTAACCCCGAAAAAGAGATATTGGCGGTTATTAAGGCGCTAAAAGAAACTTAGTAGATTTTTTAAATTTCCGATTTTCCCTTCTATATTTATATTAATTATATATCGATTATCGATACTATAAATAATTATTCTACAATTTATTTAAAAATTATAAAATAGATCGATATATTAATAGAATTCGATATTAAATTTTACTACAAATTAAATATAAATAAAGTAATATAAGTAGCGGATAAGCTCTCTCAATTCTCTTTAAGATTTTATAATATCGTAAGAGAATCTTTTAGACGCGACCCGTTCGCGCTCAAATTCTTCGCAAAATTAGGAAATATAGAAGTCGAATTTTTTAGTCTACTATTCTCCTTTAATATAAAAATAAATTTAAATCCTAAATACTATAAACCAAAAGCCGGAAATTAATACAGAAATATTATAAATTAGTTAATAAAAGGAGACGAAAGTATTTAAAAACTTCCTAAAAATATAAAACAGAAAGTTAAATTGCGCGCTATTAAATTTTATATTTAGGGAAATAAATTCTTAAGGTTCAATATTAACGAAGTATTTATAGAGTATATTATTCCTAGGGAGAGAGCGAATATCCTACGAAATTTTTACAATAATTACAGCTATTATACTATATAAATTACTTTTAAAGATATTAAGGGGAGATATTAGTAGCCGATATAGGTAGGAAACGTAATTATATATTATTAATTATATTTAGTATATTAATAATATATATATAAAAAGGGAAAGGAGATTCTATAGAATATCGCTACGTTCTAACCTATAATATTATTTAGGTTAGACTTTATAAGGCTATTATTTCCTATTATTATTAATAAGTCGAAATATATTTTAGTCGGAGTAGAATATTTTTTATAATTTACTCTTATTAAGGCTCTAGCGGAAGCTAATATTTATATTATAGTAATTATATTAATAGAATGGTTTTTAATTTTAAGTTAACTATTTTAAACCTATTATAATAACGGCAAATATTTTCGTAATAAAGAATTCTAAATTATCCTTAATAATTACGGGACTAAAATAGTTTTCGGTTTAGTAATAAGCCCGAAGAGTATTAAATTAATAGAGAAATATATTGGCCTAGTAATAATATAATTAAAGAAATAGAATATAGTAAGGAAAGGAATATTATTAAAAAGGTAGCCGGGGGCTTTATTTACTACTATTTTGTATATTAATAGGAAATATATTTCTTCTATTAATACTATACCAACGAGAATTTTATTAAGATATTAGTTAAACGTAGTAGAATATTCCGATAAAATATACGAATAAATAGAATTCTTAATAAATTTAAATAAGGATAGTTCCGATATTTATTACAAAGAGATATTAGTATATTAGAATAAAAGAGAGGAAGTAATAATTCTTCTAGCCGATTAATATAAAGAGAGGGCGTTAGAGAATATTATTCAATAGCCGGCTATAGTATTTCGAATAGGAGATTGGGTATAAGAAACGAATAGAATAAAAGATTAATCTAAATTCCGGCTACGTTAATTAGAACTATAGAAAATAGTAGAAATTATTACTCCTTAATTATATATAGTATAATATATATATAAAGGAGGAGTTAAGAGGAAATTATATATTAATTACATTAAGGCCTATAAGGGGCGTTAGGAATAGATAGAAAAAACCGGCGGAGAGTCCGGGAATATTTTAGAATTTGTAAAAGAATAGGCTATAGAGGACTTAAAAAAGAAAGTTGGAAAAGTAGGAATTTTAGAAGGGAAAGAAATAATATTAAAGGAAGTATTTTTAAATATTTAATTACAATTATTTAAATATTCTTAAGAGTATAATTTATCGTTTTAAGAATATTAAATTGGACGGAAGCTATTAGGGTTATAGTTGTATTGAATTTAGAGCTAAGATTCTGAGGAAAGTAAGAAATCTATAACGATACTTTACTAACTATTACGATATCTTTAGCGGGGGGAATAATGTTGTTGAAGGTATGAGAATTATTACTTCGGGGTCGAAGCATTTTTAGTTCGGGGGGTATTGAGACCCACCTTTTCTAATCACGTATTTTCTATTATTGGGCATGTATTTAGTTGGAGATCTGGGATTCCTCTTTTCTCCCTTTTTTCCTTTTCTAGACTAGGCGGAATCAACAATTCAATCCTCCCATTTTTCAGTCCGTTGCCGTTAGTGCCTGCCGGTTTAGTCGTACACATATCGGGCCGTGATACCTTTGCCCAAGAGTTGTAAGCGGAATAAGCAACTCCCTGCCGTCTCCTCTCCAATTTAAGGCGCAGCATTGTAGAAGCACATCACCGCAAAATCTCACTCAAGTCGGATTTATCCCCACCGACGCTTTACGGCCAATTACACCTCAGGAAGGACCTACAGGCCGGCACTCGACGTACCATGCATAGCGAACGATGTAATTGGCTTGTAAAGCGTGGGGATAAATCCGACGACATGAGTGAAATTTAGCCAACGCTTCAATGTTGTTGGTTTCAAAGGCTCATGTACCATGCATTATCAATTCGTACAACTACCGTCCTACACAAGTAGACTATCTGAACGAAAACGACAAAGAGCCTCAGCTCTGGACCAGCTGAAAGTTCAATTAGACCCCAATCACAGTGGAGCACAGTGATTAAGACCACGCCATAGCTGGAGATGGAGCTTGAGCCCTGATCGCTTATACGTAGGGCTGACGAGGTACTCCAACCCGCAAACTGTTGGCCCTTGGTGAGCTGGAACCCGCCCCGATGGCACCTTCTCCAGCGGGAGCCAGGGCCCATGGGGAAGTGGAAGGCACAACCTCAACACCTCGACGGGAGCCTGGCGCCCTGGCTAAAATACGGCAAGTACAACCACAACACTCAAGGGGATGAGGTATGATGTCTGATCTCAAAAAGTCATGGATGACCTCAAGTAGGATCCTCCGCTTTCATTCCCTTTGGACATCAACACAACGATCCCAAACAACGATTCCGGAAGTCGGACGCACAACACGTCGCGTGAGTACAGATACCTGCCCATGCTGACCTCTACCGCGACAACAAAAAAAGAAAAGGTTGTCTCTGTCGGGTCTTCCCGTCCTCTACGCCATCACATCGCATGGGCAATGCTCATCAAGATGGGGATGGGTAATCAGTTTTCACCCGAAGCTCCAAGCCATGTCTTGACTTTGGCAAGATAACCACCACTAACGCCATCCACAGCAGCAACTTCTGCAGTATGAGCGACATGGGAGCTGGTGGGCAGAGTCAGGGTATCGGATCTCTAGTCCGATGCATCGTCGTCGCTGTTACCGCCATCATCATCCTCTTCCTCCTCCTCCTCCTCATCATCATCATCATCACCGCTGTCGCCATGATCGTCGCTGTCTCCGCCACTTTCACTCGCCATCTCCGAGTGCTGGTTGTCATCACCCATTAGTGCGTTCAAAGGTGAGCCGTACATCGGCGCCACCATGAAACTACTATGGGTATGATTGGTAGGGACCGGCTGGGGCTCTTGAGGTGCGTATTGTTGAAGGAAGGCCGGATGTATGGGTGCAGATCCAGATACAGCCCGTGACCCGGGAAGGCTGGTGGCTGTTTGGTTATTCCGAAGTGGAAGTGGTGTTGAATCTCTCGACCTTGCTTCCGCTGCGGACCTGTAGGATGAGAGTTTTCTGATCTTGCCTGCTCCTGAGGGTCCCGCCTGAATGCCTTCGTCCTTTTCTAAGCCCTCTAGGCCTGCGTCAGCGACTTCAAAGGGCCGCTTTCTGTTCTCAACGTCTTTTCCTATGGTCTGCTGCTGCTCCTGTTGCTGTTGCTGTTGCTGTTGCTGTTGCTGTTGCCATGCCATAAAAGCAGGATGGACAAGAGGTGCAGGAGTCGATCCGAGGTCCTCCACCACCGCTGAGGATATTTTGACGGCCTCTGATGCACGCGTCAAAGCGCTCGATGCAAAGTTCAACAATTCATCCAGCTGTACCATTGAAGGTGAGCGGCCGCCACTCTGTGCATCCTCCACCCAGCCGCGGATGTAACTGAAGGACCGTTCCGCGGCCTTGAGCTCGGCGGCGAAATACTCTTGCTGGGACCACTGCTCCAGCTCTTGACACCTTGCCACTACGCTTGGCGGGAAAGGTGTGGCCTTGCTGGTATTGCTGGTCGAAGGTTGAGACTGTACCGGCTTTTCTCTCTGCGACCTCGGGGGTCTCGGTTTCCTCTCCTTTGGAATAGGGGCGGGCTTGTCGTTCGAGTCCTCAATTCCGGCCATCTGCTTCACTTCAGGCGGTACTCCCGGCTCCCTAACAACGATATGGTCATGAGCATCATCCTCGGCCGCGTTCCAAAAGCCGTCCAAAGGCCAAGAATCCGCCAGCTTGCGGTTGGCCAGGTACCATCTCCCTATCCGCTCCTGCATGGTTTTCGGGACCTGGTAGAGGCGAGGGTAGACGGAAATAAAGCCAGCCATTTCGCGCTGGGTTAGATCCACATCCTCTGGGTCGATCCTCGGCTTCCGACTAAACTTTCTCGTGACGGCGAGCGCAGGATACTGCTCTGAAGGCGGCATGAATGGGAAATAGACAAATCCTTGGTGATGGATTCTATCCGCCTCTGCACGACTCGGGCGTGTCATAGTGAATGAATGCTGGTGCTCGTGGTAGTGAAGGTAATTTTGCTGAGGGGTCGCGGATTGTCAGATAATGTTGAGGGGCGAGGTGGCAACGACAAAATACGGTAAGTAGTACGTGACTTGCTCTCAGCCAGTCGCGTTCAAGTTGGTTTGGTGGACTTGAAAGCAGTTGAGGCGCGTTGAAGTTGGTTGGGTGACACGTCGAAAGAAGGACGCGATTCTTGGGTTGGTTTTTTTTCTGGCAAGGAAAAAAGTTAAACCGCGACCGGGGCACAAGAGATGTTGGGCAGCGAGTTTCAAGTTTGCCTCTCTTGCTAATGGAACGAGGAAGGTGTTCTTTCTCCTAGACTTGGTCGCCTCTATCAACTTCAACCAGTCGTGTTACGGGCGACTGTTTGGATGGCCGAACCTTGGTGCACCACGGTCCAGGTCCGATGGGCTATCCGAATGGGACGAAACAAACGCCAAGGTGAAGACTCTTGGGCCGGCGTGGTCTGCGGGCAAATGGATAGGATCAGTCTAGAGATGATGTTCCTCTTATCTGATGATGAGCCGGAACGAAGACGGACTGCCGACGGGGAGAGTTGTATGGCGGCCTGGAAGACTTGACGTACTAGGTGGCGAACTAACGATAACCATGGGCAGGCAAGGTGTGACGCCGTAAGTCAATCCATCCTCACTTCGGCTTAAACAGAGAGTAATATGGAATTGCTAACATCGTACAAGTCGGTTGACGTCGATGTGCGAGAGTCCTTGGATCGTCGACGGTTAAGTGCACTCGGTCATCGCCCTGTTTGTTCGTTAATCGCGGTGAGTCCTGTTGATTGGAATGGCCCTCACCTTTCGTACGCGCTCCGTTCAGCGTGCCATCAATCACAAAACGCAAAGAACGTCAACAGGTAAGACGAGCTTTTCGCATGTCGTCGTTTTCACGATGCGGGTTTGAGAGAGTACGATGCGGGTTTGAAGGTGGCCCGTGGGTACGGCATCCATGCATGAGCCCGGAGGCTCAAACTCCCGATCCTCGACACCAACTAGCAGGTATCTCAACCCCAACCATCTGATTTTCATTCGAGAGAGTTTGATTTTGTACAAGACAATATCGTGTGTCCATGGATCTCACATCTTCTCCTTGGTTTGATGTTTTCATTTTCTTTTGGTCGAGTGTCTTCACAGACCACACAGCCTGCAGCACTTCAACCACCGTTACCTGTCCCAAGATTGGCCAATAGCCCATTCAAGAGTTCCACTGCATTGGGTCCTCAACTGGAAATATCGACTAATGATTCATTATCATTCCACGCCCTTTCCCTTGGGCCAGAAAAGTATTTCTGTCCAGACCCGTCTTCCCATTCGAGATCATGGTTACACAACCTCTGGGGTTGCATTGGCTGCCGCTGGGACTTCAACTATGTTAAGCGGCTTCGCTTACACTTCATTTAGCATGCCTTTCTCATTGGTGTAACCACCGTTTTGAAATGAAAGGTCGGCATAGTTCTGTAAAGACGGGAACCCGTTTACCTCCTCGTTATCGGGAGCCCAAGTGGCCATCCCGCGGCCATCGCACCGGTGCTCACCAGGGCTCCAAGAAAAGGAGGATGGAGTCGACTCTGTGACCTTCTCTCCCGGTATCTCGGTTGACATGCATGTCTATCGAGACGGCACGGTTCCGGGAAGCATCACCATCCTTCACCAGCGTATATCGCAGTCCCGAGATTTGTCCCTGTGCGTAACTTTATGCTCAGACTTCAATCTTGGGCGATCTCAGTCAATACTACGAATACACTGAAATATTGGAAACTTTGAAAATTTCACTCCCCTTGGCAGCAGCTCAATAAGGTATTTTACATACCTAAGAAAAGGGAGGTCTGAGTATTGAGATAAGTGCCGTTCTTGATCAGCGCCTCGACTTCCTCGCGCGATATGCGGTGCTCTAAGACTATAGTGATGGAGTGCGCGAAAATGTTGTCGGCGAAGGCGAGGACGAGAGCGGTGCCGAGCATTTGGGTGAATATAAGTAAGGTGATGGCGATGGTGGTGTCGATGGGGTGCATGTTGGCTGTTTGGACGGCGATGGTGGGCATTTGCGTGCCGAAGCCGCGGCCGGCGTAGCGGAGGAAGGAGTTAATTGAAAACCGTTTAAGACGAAGTGCTCCTTGTTCGGGCAGGAGATGCTGTCGAGTGTTCCTTCCTTCCTAAACTCCGTATGCTGTCGAGTGTTCCCTAGGAAGGAAGGAACATTCGATAGCATTTCCTGCCCGAGTGTTCCTTCCTTCCTTAGGAAGGAGGAAAACTCTGCTGCTGCCGCTATTGGATATTTTCCTTACCCGCTTTGTGTTCTCTGAATATATATAGATAGGGTAAGACACCACCTGCGCATTATTATCGTCGCCTTCCAAATGGTGTTAACCCGACGGATGATAGTTGCTACTGTAGCTAGGGATACGACGTCGTCCTATGACGAATATACTAAATTAAGTAACCGCAACTAAAAGAGGGGTTGGGAGGACGAGAAGGACGAGGAAGATAAAGAGGACGAGGAGGACGAGGAGGACGAGGAGGACGAGGAGGACGAGGAGGATGAGGAGGATGAGGAGGACGAGGAGTACGAGGAGGACGAGGAGGACGAGGAGGACGAGGAGGACGAGGAGGATGAGGATGAGGGAATATACTTCTAGAGAACCTTGGACTTCGAAGAGGCCTTGTTGAACGATATTTTCGATGTATACGATTTGGCATTCCCTAATATAAGAGGTCCTGCTAAAAAGGTCTTGCTAATTAGAGTTTCGCTGTGGGAAGTAGTTGAAGCTTTAGTATTACAATTCGCCGACGGGCTTAGGGATCTTATCCTAATCCTTGAGCCTCCAACGATCGATAACTTCCGAAACCTACCCGAGTTTTCAAAGAAAGATCCGTATATTTGGTGTTGCTATATGCTTATTGTTGAGAAAACCGACGATATCCTACTTCTCTATATTGGTACTGGGACTGACCGTAAGGAAGGAATATATCTACGATTTGTAGACTATGAGAACGGAAGAAAGTTATTACAATATATATAAGAAGCCTACGGCCGAGGGTACAAAATTACCTATAAGAAGATTCTTGTATCCGCAGTAGTACTATCCGACTTAGACCTCCTACCGAATAGAGTATTGTTTAAGATGTTGGAAACCTCGCTATCGTATAAGTTCTATATATATTACGACCCTAGAATTATTTACCCTATCCTAAGTAATAGTAAATGGGCAAATTTAGTAATATGGGGGGGCTTGGTTAGTTACGATGTATGGTGTGAGGGTTTCGCGAGGTTAAAGTGGTTGTTTTCGGGCTTGTCGGAAGAGGAGATTGCCGAAATTCGACGCCAACGCAGGAACGAGCGGGCGAAGAAAAGATATCGGGAGAAATAGGGAGTGATAGAGGAAACCCCGGAAGAATACATAGCAAGATTGGAAAATGATACAGGAAATCCCTGGCATGCTCTGGTGCTTCTAGAGCCTTTCCCAGCACCTGCCCAGGTATATAACCTGGGCCTGGCCTGGCTTCCTAGGCTTCCTCTTCTTCTTATCATCATTATTATCCTACTTAGAATACCACATTATTGGTCTTCTTCAGGATACCGAGCCTTCGGCTCTCTTTCCCCTATCAAATGGTAGCTGCAACTTTACGGTTGCAGTGGCCCGCCGTTCCTCAAGCGCCCTGTTGATGCCCTGCCATCAATAGCATCTAGATTACCACCCTCAAGTACCGTCTTCGCTGAGTCGTAGTAGGCCAAGACGTGGAACTAGTGTGGCCGTTGCTGGACATCCAGTTACCGAATCAAAACCTCCAACACGATACGCTGAGTCGTAGTAGGCCTATCGTGAAAGAGGGGATTATCGACATCATTTTCAAGTACCGTTTGTTTCGCCCTAGCCGTTGAGGTGTGGGCTGCCCTAGCTGTTGAAGTGTGGGCTAGACGAGGAATGAAGTGATCGAGGTGATGGGATTAAGATTAATGATAATACCTCTATTAAGTATGCGCTTCCGCCCAAGCAGTTTCGAAAACAATACTATCGTTGAGTCGTAGTAGGCCATGGTGAAGATGGGGAACCTAATAATAATAACATCATACTCAAGTACAGTCTGCCGGGTAGACTTTGCCCTCTGCCCTGGCTTAGCCGTTGAGGTGTAGCCTAGGCGAGAACGAGTGTGACTGTTACGGTGAGATAGTAAAGTTACTAATAACTCAATAACACCTCCTTTATTTACTCTGTCACCGCGAGCTTCGCGCTCCCAAACTATACCCTTCAGTTCGACCGCCCTCCTTGAGCTTCTATCCCCTAGTATCACTTTTAGTACCGTTTGGCTGAGTCGTAGTAGGCCAAACGAGGAATAAGGTGATTGCCAGCATCCTCTTCTAAACGACATTCTTTTAAACGCGATACTTTCAAACGCGACTCTTAGTTTGGCCGCCCCCTCTAAGCTTCTTTTACTAAGAATAACAATGCGGTTTATAAGCTCACCGTTAGCCAGCTTTGTGACCCCGCGCTTACTAGAAGCTTCACCCGTTTCCCAAGCTTCTACCTCCATTAAGAAAAGACCTCTTTGAGCAGCCGTTTGCTTAGAAGCTTTACGATACCCCTAAGCTTCTTTCAAGATACCTTCACCAAGCGTACTAAGCTTACCGTTTGACAGCTCTGTTACTGCGCTTTAAAATAATAAGAAGAAGCTTCCAGTGGCCGCCCTACTTTTAAGACATTTAAGCTTCTTTTATAAAAGGTTCTCCTTGGGCTTCTTTGCTCTCGTACGATAAGAACCCTCCTAAGTAACCGATTTGCTCGCCCAAGCTTGTGCCTCCTTCCTACCCAATAAGGAGACATATAAAGACAATACAAGGCAGGAATAGTGATGGCTTTACGTGGTCCATCGTAGGCAACGAGGACGTTACTATTTTCTTTTGTTGCCGGTATATGGGTATGCCCTCTGATACCCCGACAATATACCCGAGTGTCCCCGGCATCGCCCTTGCGACTCGCCGCCATGAGATATCGGCTTGCTCCGGTATTATAACCTACGAGTGTCCCCCGTATACAAGCTTTGCGCCCCTGATAATAACAAGTAAAGCAACTCGTCCCGGCTACCCTCGATATCTCTAAGTGCCTTATGGCCTTGCCTTTCCTTTGCAACTCGACCCCGGCTCTTAACATTTATTATAATACTAGTACGGTATTACTATTTCCGTGGCTGACTGCTGTACTGTATAGCGACCCCGCTGTTAAAATGACAGTCCCTAATAAGTTGACGGCCCTTGCTAGCCTATGCCAGCTTGTGCCAGCTCGTGCCAGCTCTTTGGCAGTCTTTGCCATTTATATAGGCATTAATAAAAGACTCCAGATATCTTACTGGTTTTGGTACTTTCAGTTGCCCTCTCTTTCACCCTTTCTTTTCAGCACTTTTAGTACTTCTAGTACCTCTAGTACTTCTAGTATTTTTAGCACTTTTTTATTATTACCCTTAATAATCTACTCTTCGAAATCACAGTACTTTTGGCACTTTTAGCGTGCCCCCTTTTCTTTCCCCCTTTCTTTCCTATCTTTCTTTATATACTTATCGCCGCAATGCTCTTGCTTCCCTGGTATGGACTCACTTCTCCCTGAGCCCCCTATGGCTTCTCGGAATTCAACGGCCTCTTTCGGACTCCGTCTACTTTCGCCCCCTTAACTCGATGTATTCCGTTCTGCCCTGGAGCATCCTGACGACCTGGAGGATATCGGAGGAGACTTGGATCTTTTCGGAGGAGAAATTGGACATGGACAGATTCATCGGAGGAGACTTGGAGGTTCAGGATATGGATTTCTCTTAGATGTTCAGGACCATCGTTCCCAGCACCTGCCCAGGTATATAACCTGGGCCTGGCCTGGCTTCCTAGGCTTCCTCTTCTTCTTATCATCATTATTATCCTACTTAGAATACCACATTATTGGTCTTCTTCAGGATACCGAGCCTTCGGCTCTCTTTCCCCTATCAGAAAAGCAGGTATAGTGGAGGCGAAATAGAGATAAGAATGAAACTCCGGAATAGCGAGCAAGAAGACGATAGATTAACGTAGCAAACGAAAGAGAGTGGTTGCAGCGTGAAACGCTTGAATAATGTGAAGTATAGCGAGCCTACCGAAAATAGTACTGGAAAGATAAGAAGGTAAGAGAGACTGAAGAGGAACGTGAGGTACGGCGAGTATACTATAGGCAGTGGTGGTAAGACCGGAAGGCAAAGGAAACCCCTGAGCAACGCGTTAGAAGGATTGTACGTATCTCCTAAGCCCAGAAAGTCAGGCGGGCGAAGGAAACCCCGGAACAACGGAGCGTAAGGCTAGCTATACAAAAGAGATCCTAGCAGCGCAGGGTAGCTAAGGAAACCCCTGAGCAAAAGAGCGTAAGGCAGACTAGAAATAATGCGTCTAATAGAAGAGGCTATTATAAGAAGCTAGCGGAAGAAATACCGGAAGAAAAGAGCGTAAGGTTGGCTAAGGCTAGGGTGAAAAATAAAAGATGTTGGGACAAGAAGAGGGCTGCCAAAAAAGCTAGAATGAATTAGCACTCTCGCCCCTGTCGACGGCTCCGGATTATTGCATGAGGTTTAACACGAACGGAATACCAGAAGGAGGAAAGACATCGCTTGACAGTGGACAGAACGTCAGAGGGCCTCACTTTTTAAGTCTTTGTAGGAAGCGTAGAGTAACTTGCGGCGATAGAGAGAATAGAGGTATCGAGGATCATCAGGAAAGCCGCAACCGTAACGCAGATAAGGGCCACCCAGACACATCGGTCGACGCGGCATTCAATGTCATAGGGCCCTGAATAGACGCGTCCATGGCACCAGGAGGATCTTTTCCCTAGCACCTGCAATTGTCCAAGCTGGGGCAAGGAGGATCCTGTCCAGCTACGGGATCCAAACCGAGGCTGGTGTATGTATGTACCCTCCCGTCCGGATCCCCAAAGGAGGAGGAGCCAAGTTAGGGAAACAGGAACACGAGACACAATGCAGGGAGCTTCTCTGTGAAAGTCTAATTTGGTGGACGTTGCCCGCGTAGCAGGCATCCTGATTCACTGTTTCACAGCATCCCGTCGCTTCTATATTCTCCCCCTTCAGAGTGCAAAAAAAAAAAAAAAAAACGTTCAAGCGGCCCGGAGACAGGAAAGGAATGGGCCTGGACGTGTGTTACTCGCCAGCCCTACGACCCCGGCACCTCTTGAGACAGGCGGGTAGACCCAGCCCAAGTTCTGCAAGGAAACACCCCAAAGATCCGAAGCAGTGAGGGATCCCTATCAGCCAGCGTCTGTCTCGTGTTCCGCCAAAACAGAGTCTCGATACTGGACTGAGACACGGAATTAAGCAGCCATATGGGGTATTAGGGACTTCTTCAACATTGCCAACTCTGGGCTTACCATAGCAATTGAGGCCGGCGATGTCAATTTGGAGTTAATTGGCCATAGTGAGATATCTTGCGACTCAATGGCATCATGTCTTGTTTCTCAAGTCGGCCCTTGTTGTCTCGTGGCGCCCCGATGTGGCTGGCTCGGCTTCGGCTGTCCCCCCACAGGATCGAGGGTAGTTACTGCAACTACGGGAGCGAAAAGGCAGTGGATTAGTTAAGGTCACCGCCACTCCGGATAAAGATTCCTCTCCCGTCCATTGAGTTTGGACCCCTGAGAGCTTTTACCTTGAACAAAAGGCGGCCCAGTGGAAGCACCGCTGGAAGGTTCATGGGCTTTGCGTCGTCTCTTTCCCGTCGGCTCGTCGCGTTACACCACATTAGTACCTGCCTGCTTACCTGGAGCCAAGCCCCCTCCACGCGCCTCCGCCTCATTTTGTGTACTCTCTCTCCTGACTTTCGCCCTCAAGATACATCTCCAAACAGCCAGAGGCCGTCCCGAGTCTATACCGCCGTTGAAACCCGGAACGTCAAACACACGGCCGGGGACCATCGGGCTTCTCTCTGCTGGCCTCACTCACGGGATTATCCTTTCTCGACCAATGGGGACTTACTCGGTCGCTCTAATTGGAATATCCGGCTGCCTGGGGCATTCTCATGTCGCACCTTATTATCGAGGTAGTACTTTAACGTGCCAGACCGGTTTCGACCTTGGCGCTCGAGCTCTGAATGGCCCAAGAAGCTCAGACACTATACAAGACGACAGCTTGTTGACGTGAGCATTCACCATGTAACTACCCGTGAAACATTCTGGTACTGCTGCTGGCTAGATCTCAGGCTAACGCTCGGTAGCAGATCTACTCAAGGGTACCACCAGACAAGTGGGATGGGATGACTTACATGCGACTCTAGACGCCACGACGATGCCGTTTGGCGACGGGCAACAACACGAGATCGGGCGTGGGGATGGCCCATAGGGCTGCATATCCCGGAGCTGGGATCTTGTCGAAGGATGAGATGTGTTCACTCTCTGGCAGACACCAGAGAGGCTAGGTAGCCTGGTGTTGTTGCGGCGATCTATCATGGACGTCGTGTCACTTACACCAGGGGGGGACTAGTTCTCACCACTTGACCGGAACCTATCGCTCCATGGGGGCAGCTGAGCTTCATACAGACACATGAGCTCTCTCTCGCCTTCTCATATAAGTATGCTTCTCTCGGCGAACCTTTCTCTCTTGCCACTCACCTTGTTCTCGCCATTATCAAGCATACGACAAGATACAATATCAATGCCAGCCAAACAATAACAACATATAATCATATATCATCACCATGTCTAGCATATCCCAGTTCCTCATGTACTCTTCACGCAGTGCCTCCCCCTGCCCTCAGGCCGAGCCCAAGCCTCGGCAAGTCTGGACACCAGAGGAGGATAGGTTGCTTGCTGAAGCCGTAGCAAAGGGTAAGAGCCTCGGACGTCTTTCACCCTGTATCTCTTTGCTAACCTGCTTTTTTCCCCCATTCAACAGAAACACCGGCCAACGGTTCTATCAACTGGTGCAAAGTCGCCTCCCACCTCTCCAGGCGAAACAACAAGGACTGTCGAAAACGCTGGCACTACAACGTAGCCCACAACATCCGCAAGGGCACCTGGACTAGAGAGGAAGACCAAAGGCTGCGCGAGGCCTTTGATATTTACGGTCCGCGCTGGAGCAAGGTTGCGCAGGTGGTTGGTTCACGCAATGGAGACCAGTGTTGGAAGCGCTGGTATGATTGTCTTGATCCCAAGATCGATAGAAGTCCGTGGACGCCGGAGGAGGTGAGCTTTCCCTTCATCACCGATTTATCGATGTACCTTGACTGACAAAACATATCCCCTACAGGATATCCTCCTCCTCCAAATCGTCTCCCAACAAGGCCGCAACTGGACCGAGATCGTCAACACTCACTTCCCCAACCGCACCTCTCTGGCCGCGAAAAACCGCTATAGCATTCTCCGCCGTAGACAGGAATCAGCTTCTTCTTCTGCTTCTTCCCCTTCTTCCTCTCGCTCCAGGTCTTCAACCCCCCACTCAAGACCCAGGGTTGGCAGGGCCACCACATCAACAGCGACTCCCAGCCCCATGTTGATGACAAGTCAACCACAATACTTATCCCCCACACCTCCGACCTCAAACCAGCTTACCCCCGAGCTCGGGCAGTGCTTCAACCCCTCTCCCTTATCGCTATCAGACACCGAATCTACTTCTACGGTCTCTAGCCAAGGTTTCGGTCTAGGTCTCCTCCTTCCACCATCAGCGATGTCGATGGCGACGTCTTCATTCCCGACCACCACAACGACGACGACGACGGATGCCGCTGGCTTTGATTTGCTCAACTTCAGCAACAACGGCTATAATTTCTCGCAGGACTGCGCTTGGACTTACACTGCGGCGGACCTGGTGGTACCAGTACCGTGTGGTACAGCACCTATGAATATGGGTTATACCTCTGATACATCATCTTCTCCATCGGCCTCCGCGTCGTCTTCGTTCTCGTCGTCGTCTTCGCCACCGTCGTTGTCGCTGAACGGCATGTACATGCCTGTGGTTGATCAGGGGTTGAACTTCAACTACCCCCAGACGACGCAAGCGCAACAGTTTGAGTTCATCGTTCAAACGCCTACGCCGACGGCTTCGGTGGCCTACTCGAGCTGGTGAGCTCAATTTGAACGGCTGCATGTGATGATATGGTATCTTGTACTTGTCTTGAGTGTTGGAGTTTTTGTTTGTAGGGGTTTGGCGTTTAACTGGTGTTGAAGGCAGGGTTTGCTTTTTGTTTTCTTGTTTCTTTGATGTAGACCATCAATCACTCAGCAGAAATGGGGTTGGGAGCAGGATTCGGTTTTTTTTTATGTATTGCTTTGATGTAGATCATCCATCAGCAGAACTGGAGTTAAGGACGGATAAACGAGGAACACAATTGGTATGTGTACTGCATACAACAAAGGTTTTAGAACAAGTTAATTTTATGCCGCTGTGAAGCCCAATCTATAGCACAACGCTGGCTTCCGTCACTATTATACAGAATGATTCCTTGACAATGTTACATGAACGGACATGATGCCCTTGCCAACCCCTTCTCAAGACGCTTTCTTATATCATCATCGCTCTTCCTTCCCAGATCTGCCTCATCCCCCCAGTACGTGCACGGAAAACTCGTAAGCTCCTCATTCTCAAACGCTTTGACGGCAATTTCTATCGCTTTCTTCGTCCCAGGTGGATCCAGTTTTCGCGACAAGAGACGGTCTACTAAACGCTCACGCTTGGCAGCTAAGGTGTTCTCTCGCCCTCCTCCATTCCCACCACTTTCATCCTCCTTTGAGTTTTCAACCTCCTTTGAGTCCGGGTCTCCGTATATTTCTAGGTACAACGGGTCCCTCGCAGTGGCCAGGTCTCTCTCGATGAATTCGAACAGAACGATCGACTGGGCAGTAACCCAAAAGCGGTTCACAGCGTCAAGGCATCGACTGCCATGTACGCCAATGGTGACCTCGGCCTTCAACAGTTCAAGGACATCGCGAAATTTCACCATGACCTTGCTGCCACCCGGCCCTTCGAGCATCTTCCCGGGCACCAATTCCTTCAGCTTGAAATCGACGGCCTGCAGTCCATCCATAATTGCCTTCGCGCGGCCACGGCCGCCTTTGATGATAGATTTATGATCGTTGCTTGAGCCATGCCCCTTGACCTGCACGACCCGTTTCTCTTCATCGTTGGTAGGGTTGTCCATGAATCTTTGCAGATTCTCTAGGCGTCCGATGCGCTCGATTCTGTAGTTTTGATCGTAAAGACGGTCAACTGCTGAGAGCGGAAACCATATCTTAAAACGATCTTGGGCATTCTTTAAGGCTCGGTCGTAGTGGGCACCGCTTTCCGGTGTCTTTGCCTCCTCAGTCAACAAATCGTCAAAAATTTTCTCCAAGATGAGGAATGCCCGAGGGGAGCTCTTCAAGTATCCTTCACGAACCAACATATTGTGCAAGTGTACCAGGAGTACAGGCTCATTCGTGAAACCAAAGTACAGGACTCTGGAGATATAGCTGGAATTCGTCAGGGTCTGCACAAGAACTTCAGCGCAATGGAAGGGGGAGCAACCCCACAGGAAGTTTGAGCCCGCGCCTTGGTCCTGTCTTCCTGATTGAAACTCTATGGCAGCGGAGCAAACTTCAGACGCCTGCTTTAGGAAATTGAGCGGCCGCTCAATTTGCTGGTCCTCTCCAGTATGTTCGTTAATCTTCAACAAGCCGTCCAGGAACTTGAGCTGTTCATTAGACCGGTGCTCTCCAGGGGGTTCGTTAATCTTAAACGAACCGTCCAGCAAGTGGAAAGACGCCGAAAAACCGGGCCCAGCAAGGTTGGTAGAGTCATGAAGCTTGACACCCGAGAACAGCGCCAAATCACGCGCGGGAAAGAAGACATCGGCAGAAGGCGGTTGGACGAAAATAGGCCCCCGGATAGGGTCATGCAGCCAGCCCCTTGACACAGTAAAAGAATCCACCATGTGTTGTAGTATGAAGACTGTGGTAGGCTCAATGTCGCGTCGAACTGAGTCACCGGTGGACGAGGGCTTTTTCATAGCAAGTTTGGTGATGCTGGACAAAAAGGCTTTATGCTGGTATGAATCTGCTCCACCCAAGTCGTTTTCGTCTGGGCCTTTCGGGCCCCAGACGACGTCTTTCCAATCTCCGTTGAATTCTTTGGATCTCAAGATAGGGACAACGTATTCGTCGAAAAGCGAGTAAAGAAACTTGATGGTATAAAGATGGCGCCACTGTAGGTATTCTTCCTTCGTAAGCCCCATTAGGTCGACGCTGGGATCCCAGTTCTGGAGAAGCTTTGCCATGCGCTCGGTGGGCTTTCTGGTTTGTGTGGCCTGGAAGTCGGAAAGGAACTCCACGAGTGATTCGAACGTGTATATCATGAACTGTTCCTTCATGTCCACAATTTGATTTTCAAACTTTGCTGAACATGAGCCGTCACCACGAACTCGGTAAACGGACGCAGAAAACGGTTGAACATAATCCTCGGGATTTTGATAATCCGTAAAATATTCGATCATGCTGATGTAACCTAATCCTTCAGGAATATTGTCGTGGTGGTATTTGACAATCAGATTCATGGCCGCAATGCCAACTGCCCCGGCCACGGTGCTGTTGAGGCCGTCGAAGATAACCTCTTTCCAGGTATCGTGGAGGAATTTTCTGATGCGCGCGAACTCCTTGAAGAGGTCGTAAACTGCCATACCCCAAGTGTTCCCGTTGGAAGAGTTGAAACGGCCGTTTATGGAGCGAGGGTCGTCGATGTCAAAGTGACTTAATGGCAAGTCATCAGGCGGGAGACTGGCTTTGATCCTGTTGAATTTGGCTTCATTTTCTGGTTTCTTTGACTTGTTGCGACGCCCGGGCTTGCCTTTCACAGCTTCGGGAAGAACACGGATGGGAAATTTGTCGGGGACCAGACGATCAATATCTTCTTCGCTCTCCGGTATGTCATATTTCAAAACGGACGAGACACTTGGATCTCCAGGGGAAGTTGACGACCAATCCAAGCCTCTGAGGGCGTTAAAGGCAGCCCAGAAAGCGCGAATATCAGTCTCAAGGGTTCGAAAATTCTCCATGTCCTCGGCGCGTGGGCGCCTGGCTGTGAGCGCCTTCCATGTAGTAAAAGCAGAGACTCTTGTGTGGATGATATTCAGAAACAAGGCCAGAATAGACGGAGGGATAACATCCATATGGAGGCTAATAAACAAGCAAAAGCTGTGGAGTTTGGGCCGGTTGAAAAATCCAGCTCGGGCTGGATCAACAAGTAACTCTTTCGGCCATTTCTGCCCTGGTAGACCAGCGCTGAGAACTTCCAACAAGCTCAGGTTAAGATCATGTTGCCGAGTCGTATCCCGAGACTTGATGATTGAATGAACAGTGCGGACAATCCAATAGAGAAGAAGTTTCGAATTGCGCTTGTAAGCTAGATACGATCTGGGCGGTGCGTACTGTATATCCTCGGTGGGCGGCATCGTGGCGATGATAAACTTGATAGTCTAAGCTTGAAGAAGGGCTGCTGCGTTGGATCAGATGTTGCGTAGGATAAGATGTCGCGTTGGATCCGGTGTTGCGTAGGATCAGATGTTGCAAACGTAGGCTGAGAGGTTTGGTGGGTCGCGGAAGTGATCAGGACAGGCGTTCGTGAGATATATATCCCGAAACCTTGGGTTCCAAAGGAAGAAACATGTGGTTCTGTGTGTTCCGGCTTGCCAGAGAGCAACATAAAGCCTTGCCCTATGCCAGAAGGTGAATTGGTTGTGCATGGAGGGCCGTGACTGCTCAGAAATCGACCGGACATGTAAAGGGGTTCTCATGAGAAGGAACAACCGCTTTGATCCAACTTTGACCGTCTTGAAATTGCGCGTCATGATGCGGGGGTAGTTATCCGTCGAAGTCTCATGAATCACATGGCCGCATATCGTTTTAACCACTTTTGAACAGCAAGGAACAAGCTGGAGAATTTTCTGCAGAAACCAAGAGGAAAGAAGCGCCCATTGATCGTCGCATCCCAGAGATCGATACAGGTGCCACCTGTACGATGTTATGGTCGACTCAAGTGCCACTGCCGGTGCCCGGTGGAAGCCAACCGACGTGGAAACTTGACAAGAACGTATTCGCACCATTCTTCTCATGGATACCGGGAGCGTTACGCTGCAGGAGAGAGGCAACTGGCAGGGGAAAGTCACAGGAAGCGGCTCAACAGCGATGTTCCCCATTAATGAGACCGGCAAGAAGCACCAACCTAAACTTTGTGCCTGTCAGAAAGGGAGGAAAAGATATGAACGAAACTCAAAAAAACTCCAGACTAAGCGTGCTGTCGACAGACAGTACTGAAAATGACAAAATGGTGCAAAGATGCGTGAAGCCCAAGGAGATTTAAAATGCGGAAATGATCATGTCTCCCTCATCCTTGCGCCATGCCTTAATCAATCTTGAAAATAACGAGCTTTTACATGCCATCCCGGAAAACAAAAGGGAAAACAACATGCGACCATAACCAAGTACCCAAAAAAACACCCATCACATACTATTGCCAGATAATTCCATTAAACCCATAGACGCTGATCCCCACCCTCAAAATAGGCCGTGTTTTCCATCATATGCGTGTCGTTTGCTTCGTGTAAGCGAAGAGCCAGCTCTTCAAGCGGTACCGTGTGTCTTTGGCTCACGCTGCGGCGAGTAGAGTCTGAACTGGACAAAGATGATGAAGTCTTCCAGCATAGTACCGAGCGAGCCCAAAAGCCAAGGGAGGGCTCTGACAACATAGTCTCTCTCCTGAGAGTAGGCGATCACGCTTGCTCCATAGGTGAGGTTGCCCGTGAGCGAGAGCAGGAAGAACAGCAGGGCGAGGCCCTCGCATGACTTCTCACGGTAATTCTTGATGATTTGAGGGATTCGAGCGCTATGGCATTGGTTAGCTTCCTAAAGTCCAATGGTCACACCGAGTGGATGGGCTGAAACAACAGGGTAAGATACGTACCACAAGTAGCAGACGGCACTGAAATAGCCCAGGATCATGCCAATAATGGCCTGTGGCTCTCTCGAAATTGTGTTGTCTCCACCATCGGGTAACCCAACCTCAACGTCCCACGCGCCCATCTTGTAGCTGATGAACCAGCCTGCAGCGCCGACGACCCAGACAGCTACCAAGCTCAGGGTATTGTGCAGCCATGGGTTGCTGTCGGGAGTATCGTCTTCGCCTGTAACGATCCTGGTCAATGGGTCGAGAGTGCTCTCCCTGCGGCGCATCGAGTGTCGACGGTGCGAGCCCGGCAATCCAGTAGAATCGCTGCGCGACTGACGTGGGTGCTGATGGTGGTGTTGGTCATGATCCAGCAATGGGTCGTGCTCAGAAGGGTCCTCTACAGCCGTTGTGTCGGTTTCGTGTGTCTCGGTAGAGGAATGTCGTGCACTTCGGGCGTGTCTCTCGCTGCGGGTGCGGCGGCGTGCGTTGACGGCGTTGTAGTAGCTGCATTGGCCAATGAGGACCAGGTCGGCGAAACAAAAGTACAAGGCAAGTGCTACAGCGGTTGGTGCCAGACTCGTCCAGAGTGCGCCTGTTTCGAACAAGATGGTAGGTCAGCAGCCGAATGAGGAAATACTGCCTCTTCGACATGATATCGGAGGTAGGTACGGTAGGTTGGTTGCCACTTACCACAGAGATTCGCTATGTCGCCCACCAGCCATATGATGAGGAAGTTCATGGACAGGCCGTCAGCGCTCTTGGCTTTGTAGTTTGCAATCAGTTGCGGCAGCTGGGATCGAGGACAACGGTCAGCATTAGGATTCGGATTGGCGATAGTTAGACCGAAAAGAAGGGAAAGCAGCAAGTAGATGCTCACCAAGAGACATATCCAGGCCGTCAAGCTGACACTTCCAAACACTCCCGAGAGTGCCTCGCCCACATCGGGCGCTTTGGAGAGGGCTTCCATGTCGCCCGCGGGTACGGAAACCGGCGAGACCTTGAGAATGGAAAGTTGGATGAACAGCCAGATGATGTTGTTTGTTTCCCAGGCCGGGCAGAGTCCTGCTCAAGTACCGAAACGGAAGGAGCCTAACCCGCCGAATGCAGTCGATGTTGGTTTCTTGTTTAGTTGACCGCACTGGAAGAATAGTCAAAGGATCACAAGAGGAACCTGGAAGTACAGTTGCAAAGGAAAAAAAAGAGTCAGAGACAGTTTCGAGTCAGCAGGTCTCGTTATCAAGGGGCGATTGACTCTAAGAGATAAGGCAAAAGATGTGGCCGATACCGAAAATGGCATAACGTAGAGGTAGCCATCCAAGTGCCATTCAAAAAGTATCACGAGTGTCACGGTATGATCCGTGCTGCGGGATTGTAGTACCAAGATACCTTACGCCGTCCTGCGCAAGCGTAGCATTCAGTTCGCAGCTTTTTTTCTGCGGCTTTGCTCTGTTTTTTTCTTCTCTTGTCGCTGTTGTGGTTGGAGGACCTTTTCTGAGGGACCTTGACGGAGAGGCACAATTGCATCACAAGGACCGGGAGCCCTGATCTATCCCCTGCAGTATCGCCGAGATCGCCTGGCTCTCGCTCAGCTCTGGCCCATCCTGCCCGTGCTGTGATGGAGAAATATGGGGAAAATGGGGTCTTTGACAGCTCCGGTAGCCTGAGATGGGCCAATCATTCCAGCCGCCGTCCAACCAGTGACGAGCAATTGAAAACCTCTTTAGGTGGGAGGGAGTCCCCTCTTTTCGGCGGCACGGGTGGGGACTAAATCATCATAGCCAAGACCAGCACCTCGACCTCGACTCCTCGAGTTGCAAGTCGAGCCTGCATCCGAACTGCGTCGTTCATCACATCGCACATTCGCTTTTATCGGAGTTGCTGCACTGCATGCACGGGCTTTCCGTCAGTATTTGGAACTCGAATCAAAAACACCAGGTGCTCGTAGAGGAGGAGGAAGAAGAAGAAGAAGAAGAAGAACAGGAGAGAGTCTAGAGAGAAACAAACACTGACAACACTCACAAGCCACTTCAAAGTTCAAACGGCAAGGTGTCGCACCAGAGTGATAGGCTCACGTGGGATTTATCGCCCGCGTTCATTCGCTGCAGCGTCCCCGTAGCAACCTTCGCGTGTTTAGAGGAGTCTATTGATCGGCTATGGCCCAAGCTGATGGCGTCGGTACCGATATGACGCCGCTAGGAAAGGGCGGTATCGAAGCTTATCGCCATCGGACCCCAGGGCGGTGCAGCTGATCGGCTGGGAGACATCAAGTGAGCTGAGCGCGTGTTTGGATCTTGACTTGGACAAGACAACCTTTCCATCATCTACATTCCCGTTCTCGAGGAAATCATCCAAGTGTTGTTTGTCTGTTGTGATTTTATCACCAATTGTTTCCCTGTCGGCAACGTTGCGAATCCACGGCGCATCATCGTCTCTTATCCAGCAGTAACACAAACGACACCACCATGAAGCTATCATCAGTCACAATAGGCACCTCCGCCTTCTTAGCCGGAGGCGCTTCAGCATGGGGAGGTACGACGAAAACACCAATTCCACTTCCTTAACCATTTCTCTCCCATATTCGCGAATCGCAAGCACCGAATTGAAACATCACTAACACACCGCCCACTTTGCTCAAAAAACAGGCTTCGGACACATCACCGTCGCCTACCTCGCCAGCAACTTCGTCTCCAACTCCACCGCCTCCTACTTCCAAACCCTCCTGCGCAACGACACCTCCGACTACCTCGCCAACGTAGCCACCTGGGCCGACTCGATCCGGTACACCAAATGGGGTCGTTGGACGGGCCCCCTGCACTACATCGACGCGAAGGACTCACCCCCCGACTCATGCGGCATCGTCTACGAGCGCGACTGCAAACCGGAGGGTTGCGTGGTCAGCGCCATCCAGAATTACACTTCTCGCTTGCTTGACCAGTCTTTACACGTGGTTGAGCGCGCGCAGGCGGCCAAGTTCGTGATCCATTTTGTGGGGGACATCCACCAGCCGCTGCACACCGAGGATGTGGAGAAGGGCGGTAACGGGATATCCGTGTTCTTTGATGAGAAGCGGTTTAACTTGCATCATGTTTGGGATTCGAGCATTGCCGAAAAGATCGTCACGCACAAGAAGCACCGCGGCGTCGGCAGGCAGCCATTTCCCGCGGCCAAGAAGTGGGCGGATGCGCTGGCGGAGGAGATCAGGGAGGGTCAGTATAAGGCTAATAGTAGTGAGTGGGTGAAGGGGCTGGAGCTGAAGGAGGCGAGCGAGATTGCGCTGGAGTGGGCGATTGAGGGGAATGCGCATGTTTGCACTGTTGGTAAGTTGTCTCTCCGTCTGTTCCCATCCTTTTAAATCTGTCAGAGAACAGTCAGCTAACGCCATGTCCTTTCCCCCTCACTAGTCCTCCCCGAAGGCCCCGAAGCCATCCGTGACCAAGAGCTCGGCGGCGTCTACTTTGAGGCCGCTGCCCCCGTCGTCGAGTTGCAGATCGCAAAAGCCGGTTACCGTCTGGCTGCCTGGCTCGATCTCATTGTCGCGGGTATTGGTAAGAACGAGACAATAAGCCCACCAACCCTACCAAGCCGGCCGGACGTTGTTATTGCGGAACAAAAGCCCATGATGATGTTGGGCGACCTATAGAAGAGGCCTGGTGGAGGGTGTTTCTGGTCGGTCTTGGCGTTGGAATATGAAATCATGATCATGATGAGCGTTTCGCATATGCATCGTTGCAGCGGTTCGTTTGGTTGAAGAATCGGGTTCTGGGATGGGGCACTTTTGTGATGTTTTGGGTACAGAATTAGAATATGGATCAGGGCGCCAGGCAGTGGGAGACTGGTAAGCCCTGGTAATGGTTAATGTCTTCTTTTGAGAGATCCTTGAGCAGCAAAGGCGTCAAATATGTAGTTGGCCTCGAAATGCACGTCTATGTCCGCAATTATTTGCATTATGTAGGCCCATGGTATGCTAGGCGGTCTGCTTGACATGTATGTATGTAAGGTGTACATTAACGTACCTGAGATACCCCTCAAGCCTTAGTTTGATCTTTACATGTTGGATGTCAATAGTCTGGAGGAAGGAGATTCTCCTTTGTGGTGCAAAGGAAAACTCGACCTGCCCCAATTCACCAAATAAACGTCACTGAACAACACGATCACCATCCCTCATGCTCGTGTTGGTTAACATTGCCGACTTCGCTGCCAAGTCAGCCAAATATCTTACTGGTCCAGGTTACCATGTTTCGTTCTGATAATCCTTCGTTCAGCCAAGCCATTAACTCCACTTGACAAGGGACATGAAGTCCTTACAACAACAATCACGTTGTATCAAGTCCTACGCATGGAGCCAAGTACCCGATACATATCTTGGGGATCAGAGGGTCCCAAGGAGCGCTTCTTCAAAAACAACCATCAAAGACAACCAACAGCATGACAAACCGAATCGGGTATTCCGTCAAAGCTGGCCGGGAATGGAGGAGAGATCGCCGTCCCGGCGGTGGTTGATGCTCTCATCAAGTCTGTTGTTTGTAAGAGATGGTTTGAAACAGTTGGAAATTGATTGGGTGCACTGCACAACATCGGCTCGGCATCGGGATCACAACTTCAGAGTCTCCAGGAGGTTCTTGTTCTTGAGGTTGGATTCCCTTCCGGGTGATCATTCATCATGACAAATACAACGAACATGATGAGTAGAGGTAGGTAAAAAGCCTGCTCCCACGTGAGGACTGTGAATACTGGTAAGGTCCTACTTGGCTCGAGCGTGTAGTATTGAAACGCCATGGAAAAGAGATTGGGGGTTTTAGGAGTGAAGGGTATTGTTACCCTCTGGGGTCCGGGGGGATGACATGTCTCAGGATGAACAAGGGCCGAGTCACATCCTTGTTGCGAATCGGTCTTGGATAGATATTGTGCAGATTTGGACGTCTAGCTGTATGTTTCGAATCGCGAGACTGATGGCAGTCTAGTGCCTAATTGTCAGCAGCACAGACCGTGAGTGTAGTAGGTATAGATTTTGACCTCGGGAAGGGAAGGATGAATTGCAGATCTCTTTCCTGAAATCACTGCTTCTGAGATGGGACATAACCTCAGCTATGTATGGCATGGGATGCCTTGTTGACAATTTGAAAATTTCCCACTTGGCGAAGATGAAAGTGCCGTCTTAACCGTACTGTAGGGTAAGAAGCACGCCTGGGCGCTACCTCAGACACCATGCGGCTCATCGTTTCCAATGAAGAAACAAGCATATGGAAATGGTGCGGTCTGAAAGTTGGCCTTGACCTGGAGTGGCCCCGTTTGAGTGGACGAGATGGGAATTTCGTTCTGTGTTAGAGACTTGATGTGTGGGGAAATCATGCTAGATTCTGCGGTGGGTTCGCCTTCTGCTGCTCTTGAGTTCGGAAATATGTCATGATAGGAGCGAATGGACTTGCTATGGTGAGGACAACGACGGGAACAATGGGACGGATTCCTGTTGAGGTTGTTGACGGGGATCAGGCGGAGTCCGGATGAGAGGGGATCGATGTCCATGTTCTAAAATCGGAATTAAGCTCTTGTTCCTGCATACGGAGGCGTCCACACCTAGGGACGCTAGCCCAGAAACAGTGGGGCATCCCCAGTGGACAAGCGCCAAGGGGGCCTGTTAACGACAACTTCAAGCGCTGTAGACATTGGGCGTGGCTAGCACAGTCAATTCAGGTCCCGTCGATGAGGCTGATCTCATTGGAACTCACCGTGATCTCCGGACTGGGTGCCTTATGAGATGAAGCAGTTGGACGGTATGACGTCGATGTTTACTCGGTTGCTCACACCATAGAACACTGGCGGTCCTCTGGGGAGTAAAGTGTTGCTTGAGGGTCCGCTCATCGTACCTGTAGAATATGACTTGGGGTTAAGGATCATCAGGTTTCATTTACTAATAGAGGAGTCCAATATTCTGCGGACGGGGTCAAAGAGATGAGATGGCGATAGTTAGTCCGGCACGGAGTTTCCGTACCGGCGACCAAAAAGAAGCCAGATGCCGGGCAAGGCCGGCAACAAGACGGAGGTAGAAACATCGGAAATCGGCTGTAGTCTGCGTCGGCCAAGAAAAAACATTGCAGGTTCGTTCTGTCTCGTTGGGTGTGTTTTGTTTCGTGCGAGTCCCTCCACCGGTTCCTCGCGATGCAGGAGCTTCCACCAGGAGTCGGGGGCTGCGTGGTCTTGGCCCAATACAGAACCCGTTATTGATGCGCATGCGGGTGTAATGGAGAGTTTCTTTTAGACAAATATCGGTGCCTTGTGTTGTGTTGATACTGCATGTGCCTGACAGAAATATTGGGAACTCCTTGTCCAGGGGTATGAACGGGTTGTGCTAGCACGGATAGGGACGGGAGAAGGTTGAAGGTCAAAGTTCAAGTTGTTGCAGTCTCTCGGCCCGGCATGGAATTGAAGTTCTTTGCCTTGGGGAAGTGGGGCGGGGGTGCACTAGCGCCTCGCTAGCGCTTCATCCCGAGACGCCAAATGCTCGATCGCCCTTTACCGGCTCATGCGATTGGGTGAAAGTAAGACGAACAGGACCCTCGTCGCTTCTGGCACACAAGTCGCTTCATCAACCTCACCTCTTCTCTTTCCACTGCACGCTCTCTCTTTGCTTTTTTCCCCAAGCACTCGTCGACGTTACTTACTCCGAGTCCGCCATTTGCGATTGAAATGATTGGGTCTACAACTTCAATGGCATTTGCTATCGGATTTTCAGGCTTCATCTGAAATGCGAATCCACTCTCCTGACTGCTGTGGACGGCCGGCGTTGACTCGTATTGGGCTTTAGAGATCTCATTCAAGCGCGATATCTGGCGTCAATATCACCATGAGACCTTCGGTCGTTCTAGGGAGCGGCTTGCGCCAAGCGCAAGACCCCATGTATATCCTAGAGGTATCCATGTATGTCCATCCAGTCGGTTTGACCTTCGGCAGCCCCTTATCCATGCTACATTACACACTACTGCTACCTCCTTCAACAGTCCGGCGCAAGATGCCCTCCCCTTGTGGTACCCTTGTATCACGTTTGAGATCGTGGAGACACACAACCCCCAAACCCCTCTCCGTCCGTTCCGACCTCCTGTCGCCCACTCCATGATGCAGTGTGGTACTGGTTCCGCGGTCAGAGAACGGCTATAGAGAAAGCTCGGTTGACAGACTGGGGGAGGGCTATCCAAGACAGATTCCTACCCTGGCCGGCACCCTGTCGTGGTTTCGTGGAAGAAACTTCTTGGCTAGCCAGGATATAAGAAACGACGACCATGGCTTGGTGCCTCAGCATGCCCAGCTTTCTATATTACTCCTCCACTTCTCCCTTCTCTTCCTTTCCATGCTCTATTTTTGCTGGTTGTGGTGGTAGCGTGTTTCTTTCATTCGTTCCTTTTCGACGCACGTTGTATATACCCAATTAGCCGACACCGGGTGTCAGTCATTCATTCTCTTCTTGCAGTCAGCTTTGATATTACGGTCTGGAACCATTTTCAACGCTTTACGTCTTACGCTTTACTTCGACTCCCGTGCGCTCCAGGAGCCTGGTTATATCCTTCCGAAAATCCCTACCGAATTCGATCTTCCGCAGCGAAGCTTCAATATCAACCGTCAACATGCTTATGAAGACTGCTCTCACTGCCCTCTTGGGCTTGGCCATAGTCGCCGACGCAGCCATTATTCCCAACACTGACTCCGCGTCACTTGAGCGAAGGCAGAACCGTGCCGGTCAATTTGGCGGCAACCGCAACTCTGGTGGAAATACTGGCAACAATGCCAAGGCCGGTACTCAGAACGGGGGTGCCAACAAGGGAGGCAATGGCCAACAAGCTGCCGCCAACACCTGTCTCGCTGCGGGCGCCGTTCAGACGGGTTCTGCATCAACGGGTCAGAGCGGTGGTACGGCAGCGGATGGTCAGGTCAACTCCAAGACGTACGTTGAAAGCAATATCATGAGTTCTGCGATGTTCTTACTGACTTTCTGACAGCGATAATGCCAACTTCATCAACTTCTGTAATGGCCAGACCTTGACGAACGGTCTACAAATCAAGGCTGGTTCCTGCAACGGCATTCGTACGTGGACTCCCTAGAGACATATCAAGACACCAACTAACAGTTTGCAGCCATGGGCAAGATTCCTTCCACCGACCGGATGGTTTCCACCGTCGTCCTCAACCCCAAGAACAACGACAATATCCAGGCCGGCAAGACCTTCACCGTCCAGGTCAAATTAAATAACATCGCGCTGGGTTCCTTTACCAACGCTACCAGCACTTACTACTCAGCTCCTCAGGATCTCGACGGCTCTGGTAGGGTTATTGGTCATACCCACGTCACCGTTCAGAACACGGGCAACACATTGAACCCCACAGAACCGCTCGATGCCCGACAGTTCGTCTTCTTCAAGGGTATCAACGATGCCGGCAACGGAGCGGGTACTCTGTCGACCGACGTGACGGGAGGTCTCCCCGCGGGCAACTATCGTATCTGCACCATGACCTCGGCGGCCAACCACCAGCCTGTTCTCATGCCTGTTGCGCAAAGAGGTTCCCAGGAGGACTGCCGGTACTTTACCGTTTCCAACAACGGTGGCGGCGGCAACAACGGTGGTAACAACAACAATGCCGGCAACAACAACGGTGGCGGCGGCAACAACGGTGGTACCAACAACAATGCCGGTAACCAGAACGGTGGCGGCGGCAACAACGGTGGTACCAACAACAATGCCGGTAACCAGAACAAGAACACAGGTAAGAACAAGGCCGCCAGCGGCCAGAACAAGGCCGCCAGCGGCCAAGCCATCGCCGGCATCTCCGCCCCCGCCGTGACCAACTCCGGAAACGCCCAGCGTCCCTTCGCCGTCAACGGAGACACTTTCGTCAACAAGGCCGCCGCCGTCCAGCGCGCCTGCGCGATCCAGAACAACGCTTGCTCGGATGCCGTCAACCGCGGCAAGGCGTCCGGTGTCACGGTTCAGCAGTGTGCCGCTCAGGAAACTGCTTGCAGGGCTGCTGGTGGTGCTTAAGTGCCCGGCTGTCAAACAGGGGAACTTACGGACCCGCTACACTGCCTGTGAACAGACAGTGAAGTGAAGCGAAGTCAAGTTGAAGTTCGGCTTTTTGGGTATTACAATCATGACAGGAGTTGGTCGATTGTCCTACAGCGTATTGTTGTTGAGAAGGGTTGGGAGACCGGGAGTTCTAGTTTCGTGTATGATATAAACGTTGGATATTTTCACATAAGCTTTTTTGCACGCCGTATGCACCAATCTTCTTTTCTTTCTATATCCATCTCATCCATCTTTCGGGCTTTTCTCTTTCTCTCTATCTCGCTCTGCTCTGTGAAGTGATAAAATTTCTAACCAAAAACTACAAAACTCCAGGCTATCATCCATCTAGTCTTTCTTTCTCATTTCATCTCTTCTTTTCCCACATTTTCCGTCTTCGTCCGATTAAAGAAGGTTGCATTGCAGAAAGGCAAGATTCGGGTTCGGATCTAGCCTTTTCCACCTCCATATCCATGCCCACATGGGGACGTGTTACACCTGTCGTCTCATGTTCTCGAAGGTCGGTGTTTCGAACCACACCCCCTCGTAATGCAACACGCGAATGGCACGCGCTGAAACCGATCCGTTGGTATGGAGAAGGTACCAGTGCCCGATCTTTTTTTCCCTTCCTTCCCTGGAGGGTTGGTGGTAGGGCGTCTTGTTATGGAAGGTGCTGTTGCCCTGAAAGTTGTGGATGCCCCTTGTGCCGCGTTTGTGACTTCTCGAGAAGTCCGGGGAACCTCGAGGAGCGAAAAGGAGCAGCTAGGTAACCCCTGGACGCACGCATGGGCCTCCTCGGCTGCTGTTTCCCTCGGAAGATGATGTCCCTTGGGGCAAATCGAATGCATGACTTTTAAACGAAAATCCTTTCTAGAATGTTACGTTCGGTTCAGTCCATGCCCGAGTGCTGCTGCCCATGGGTTGCCTTGTGACAAGCAAGCATTTACATGCAACTCGTAGCGAGGTGTTCCCTCGTAGTGACGGGGCCTGATGAGGTCATACTGAACATCTTGCTTGATCTGTTCACATCAATTCTGATGGCTTCGGTTGCTCTTCAGCTAGCTAAGCCCGGCCAGGCATCAGGATAGATTCCGGCCCTTTAGGCAAAAGCAATGGACTGACTAGGTAAAACACCTTAAAATCCAGTCCCATCCACCAAGGGACCATGTACAAAATACTTCTTACAAGAAGGGCGAACTAAATAAATGTACGTAGATGAAAGCAAAACAAGTGATCAGAAGCTCTTCGAGGGAGAAAAAGCTTCATTGTGTAAATAACCTCCCAACCAACCATCCATCCATCCATCCTATGCCAGCCAGCCACCAATCATGCCACCCAACCAAGCCGGAACCATGCCCACCCATATCGTACTTCAGATCATACCAGACCAGACCGGACCATACAACCAGACAGACAGATAAAAAAAACATCTAAAATATGTCTGTGTGTGTCTTCAGCAACTCTTTCCCTTCCTTCCGCTTGCATATCATCCATATCATGCAACTAATTGACCGGGTCGACCTCGTCGACCAGTACAACTCCCAACATCAACATGAACAACAACACTTCCAATCAGACCCCTAACAGCAACAATCCCCCGTTTTTCCAATTACAACATAAGTATAAGGGCCCTTTGCCCCGCCCATGAAAAGACCGGACCGCCAAAAGGTCTGTTTTGTCCCTTCTCCTCGGAAGCCGCCCAAAACAAGTTCGGCATAGATGGGGACTTGGGTTAGGAAGAGAGGCAGAAAGTTGAAGATGCCTAAGAAAAGTCAACTTTACCGCCCCAACTCGTCCTCAAGAACTTATCCACCGGAGCTCTTCCGGCGGAGAGAGGAAAAGGCACCGCAGAAGAATTACCCTCGAAAAAATGTCAGAGAGAAACGACGACATTTAGCGGGTCTTCTTGCTCTCCCTTCTGGCCCTTCTGGCTTCGAGGTCGCCCTCCGCTAGCCACCTGCTGGCCTTGACGAGCTGGACGACGTTGATGATTTGCTTGAGCATCATGACGGGGAAGGAGACGATTGCGATGATCCAAGGGACGGTGGAGTCCTAAAGTGTTTGGTGAGGTTAGTAAACTGTCAAGCTACCTGGATTCCTGAATCGGAGTGGGGGATGACGACTTACCATCTTGTTGGCACGCGCCAGCTCAAGAGCAGCGGCGCTGTAGGGGCTAGCCTGCTTGATCTCGGGAACCTGCTCCAAGAGGCCGGGAGAGAGGAGAGGGCTCGAGAAGGAGAGCAGGTAGAGGGCAATGAAGAAGACCTCGTTGAGGGCGCAGCACAAGAAAAGAACGATCTATAGAATTTAGGTCACCAGATGTCAGCTACCACTTCTTCTTCTCACCAACGAAAAGCTTCGAGGATATAGACAGTGACGCACCCTGTTGGTATAGTAAAGATTAAGAATGAAGCTCCTCGACTTGTCGACGTTCTTGTGGCTCTCATCCGAGCCGCCCATGGCCAGAGTCGCGTACATGTGCATGTAGTGGCTAGCGAAGTCGAGGGAGATCAGGCCCTGGAAGACAATGGACCACCGGGGGAAGGCGGAGGCGAGGAAGACGAGCAAGCAGGCCGTCGTGCAGCGGTCCGTGACCATGTCGAGCACGGCGCCGAAGCGGGTGGACTGGTCAAGGTAGCGGGCGGCATAGCCGTCAAGGGCGTCGAGGAGACACGAGATGCTGTACAGCAGCGAGCATGTTCGTGGGTGGAGGGGCATGTAGTAGAGCGAGGCCATGGCAAGGATGATACGGGCGTAACCTGTTAGTTGGTGGGCCAGACCCTGTTAGCAAGCCATTCACGATCTGATTATGCTTTGGGGTTTACACAGGCGCAGGCGCAACGGGAACCCGAGAGAGAAAGGCCCGCCGCCGCGTAGACAAGAGGAAGCATTCGCGAATCGTACCGATCAAGTTTGGTACAAATAGGAAGATGTTCTCCCGTGGCTCGACATCGTTCCCACGGCTGACCTTCTCGGTGGCCGGCATGATTTCGTTCTAGGGGTTCCTGGGCTGAACACCAGGAGACACACTGCGCAATATTTTGAAGTTGTAGCAAGACTACTGTAGAGCTGCAGCTTGCTTGGCCGGGGTGGTTTCTCGAGCTCGGCGCAATCAATTAGAAGGGAGTCCGACGGTTCCGCTTGTTGTTAAAGTCAAGTAGAGAAACGGAAAGGACGAAAATCGGGAATTCGGTGAATTAAAGAGTTATCGTGGGCCAGTTGTTCAAGTTGGCAGTAGCTTGCGTGTGCTTGGTGCGGAAAATCGGCGAACAGGGGGTTGTTGTGTGGACGAGATGAAGCGATTAGAAAAAGGAGGGAAGATAGGGGAAAAAAGTAAAGTTCTTGTGTAAAGAAGGTGAGGCAGCTGAGAGAATGCAGAACAGAACTGAAAGATGCTCACGGATCGTAAGCTGAGGTGAGGCAGTGAACAACGTGGTCAGGAGAAAAGAGTCGGGTTCGGGTTCCAGTTGCGGTGCGTTGCCAGGCCGGAATTCTGGATTCTGGAAGCTGGCTGGGTGGATGATGATGGATAGATGAGGCGCTGGCGGGTGTCGATTATCCCGCTTACAGCCTTGGCGCTTTTTTTCCACCTTTCTCGCCAAGTCTCAGGTACTCCAAATTCAGTCGAACCGAACGTATCTCGAGCAATATCAACACTGCAAGAACGGTAACGCATCCACGAAACGCAGCTGGCCCAGTAGCCGGCTTTCTGCTCTGTTTTGCTCAATGTCGGGTCGTTGGAGATTGAACTTGTAGCTGCCCTGGTGCCGGGCTGGCACGGACCGCTTTGCCTGCCAGAGTTGTAAGCGGAACTCCCGCTGGCGCCCGTGTACCCGACTTGGACGTTAGCGAATGGGGCCAACTGGAGCGGACTGCCGTGGCCGACTGGAGCCCTCGGGCTTTTGATTAACCTCAGCCCTGGAAAGTTCGTTAGCGTGGAACTTCACAACGTGCTCTTCGCAACTCAACCAAACTTCCACCAATTTTCATGCAAGAAGTTGGTATCAAACCAATGCGTTTTCTTAGTTTTATATACTCTCTCCAGTTTTCCGTTTTGATTGTGGTTATCCCGTTGTTTTTTGCTGAAGTTTTGCAGACCCCTGTCAGAAGAATCGCGCTAACAAACTTTCCAGGGCTGATATGTAAGACGTCAGTGGTTCGTGCCCGCACACAGTGGTGGGGCCTGCATTGGCAAGAGGCGCTCGTTTATATCCTTATCTAACGAACCCTGAGATTATGCAGTCTTCCCGATCTGTTGACACGACGGGTTTGTGATGAGGCTATTCCCGTCACCACAGCGCTGGGACTCGCCCGATATTCATGATGTTAAACATCGTTTTGTTATCAAAACTCAGCTGAACTAGCCCATACATACATTGCCTACTTCACTGTCAATACCTTACGTGGAACACTTGATGATGAGCTTTTGAACCATTTGCCATGCTTATGCTGTAATAGCTTCGCTGAAGTCTAAAGTCTGTTATACAAAATATGCTTTTCGCTTCTCCAACGAACTTGATACCTATTTCTTCTTGCCCTTCCCTCCCTTACCACTTCCTCCTTTGCTACCACCACCACCCTTACCACCACCCTTCCCGGACCCTCCTCCACTCGAACTACCAGCAAGACCACCAGACTGCATCACGGTGACCTTGCCTACAGGTACACAATTGAAAGCCTCTTCCACCTTCAGTCCCTTGATGAGCTCCATCTCTCTCGGCCAAATCTTCTCCGGATCCGAGGACAACTCATCAATCCAGCCCTTCTTGCCGCCCGCCAACCTCCACCGCTCGACAATCTCTTTAACGGCCTTGCCCTTCTTTGTATTTCCAGGCTGCAGCTTCGTCTTGTACTTGACCTTGTTCAAAGCAGTCCACGGGGCACAGATCGGCACCACCTCCAGGATCTCGTCGCCCGCAAGCGGGTGGCCCACAAGCGTCTCGAGCGGCGCCATCTCCATCGCCATCTCGGACTCGTCCAGAGGAATATCCTCGCCGTCCTCCATCATGAGACGACGGACCTCCTCGTGTTCGGCGATTTCCTTCTTCACGCGCTCCTGTTGCTGACGGCGGCGCTCACGAGCGGCAGCAGCCTCGGCTTCGGCCTTGGCTTTAGCAGCGGCTTCGGCTTCGGCCTTCTGACGGGCTGCCTTGACACCCATGAGCTCCTCCATAAGGGCACGGTCCTCCTCGTCTTGGTCCTTGTACTTGGCCGCAATCTTCTTTTGCTTACCGCGCTGGCCACGCTTGGCAGGTGCCTTCTTCGCAGGCTGTTGCTTTTGAGGGGCGGTTGATGATGAGGGAGTACCGGCCTGTGCTGCAGGTGATGGCTGGTTGGAGTCCTCCTCTTCATCTTCTTCCTCCTCCTCTTCGTTCTGTGCTGCAGCGGGTTCCGTTTCCGCCGGCGACTTGCTGTCTTCATCGGGGCTGCTTACATGTTGGTCCTTGGTAATTTCTAGGTCTGCCAGCTCTTCCGTTGGTGGCTCTGCGCCTTGGGCAGCATCGCTCTCCACAGGATCGTCTTGTCCAGGACGCTGTGAGTGCAGGGGATTAGCTCTTTCCTTTTGGTCTGCAGCATCCTCATCATCGTCATCACTCTCAGACTCTTCCCCGGCCACTGGCTTTTGCTCGTGAGGGCTCTCTGCACGTTCTGACAGGGCATCCAGAGAGTCAGCACGACCTCTCTTCTTGCCTTCTCCAAAGTCATAGACCTTATGGCGAGTATGCTTGGACTTGCTGTCGTCGGATACCCTGAAGAGCAGACCGAAACCAAGTGTTAGAAGCGCCGGGGGCAGGAGGTTACGCTTCCCTCGGACCATGAATGATCCTACCGGGAGGTATTCTCCAGTGGGCGCGCTTTTCGTGACCTGGTCGGCATTAACCCACCAGGCCCCCATGCCAGCCTTGGAATCCCAAGCACTAGAGCAGCACACCGACAGGTTGCCAGCCTGGGCAAGCGTCGACGGCGGAATAGGCGCATCAGGTGTCTTTGGGTTATTCTTGATGATCACGCTTGCAGCTCCGTGAACATCCGCGTGGACGTAAACGTCACCCTTCCTCAGATACCGCTTGTATAGCATCTCGTTTTGTTGAGCATCACGGCCTCCGAGAACGAGATAACCGTCTGAGGAAATAAACCAGGTGAACTTCTCGAACCACATTTGCTTCCTGATGGGTTGAAGGACTGGTTTCTCTTGCTTGAGACCCTTCCTGAGATCCTCGGCGATCTTCTGCTCGGCGTTTTTCAAGGCGATAACCGACTGTTGAACTGTCTTTTGCGCCTTGTCGGCAGCTGTTCGCTTCTGGTCGTAATACTCTCTAGCGTTGTTCCAGACGCTAAGTGTCAGGTTGATATCGACTTCAAGGCGTTTGACTGGCGCCTTGTCCTTGGCTGTTTCTGCCCCGTCGGCATCGTCTTCAGAATCGCTGTAATCGAACTCATCATCCTCTTTGTCTTCGTCACTCTCTTCCTCTTCTTCCACGCCTTCTCCTAGCAGTAATGTGATGGTGTTCTCCTTCAGCTTCATCGGCAGCTTGATGATTTCTGCGACGGGGTTGCCCTGCTTCTGCTCCTTTTCAATCAGTTTCGTGATGTCGACCCAATCCATGCCTTCCTGTAGCAGGCCGTTCACGGCATCCATGGCTTCCTGAACACGTTCAATATTGGCTTGAATGGTCGCCGCCTTGCGGTAATTTAGCATCTCCATCTCTTGCAGTCCTTCTATTCGCTTAGCTTGGTCCATACGGGCAGCTTCGAGCTTCCTCTTGGCAGCAGCTTCGCGCTCGCTGAGCTTGGACTCTAGCCTTTGTCCCTCGAGGGATGAGAAGAACTCATCAACTGTCTTGTTGTAGCCGACGAACGGCAAGATGCGATATGCCTTATTATCCTCGAACTGCTTGGGAAGGAACGGTTGGAAGTCATCGTAGAGGAGGCTCTTTGCCTTTTCGGCTGGTGGCGCATCGACGTCCACCTCTGCATCCTCAAACCCGGGCCTAGGCTTAGCGATGATGTAACCATTGGAAACGGAAGAATCGGTGACCTCGTCAAGAATTTCTCGTGCTTGCTGGAGGGTGTCGAATAGCTTGTCTAGGAGGGAATCGTCATCCAGGATCTCGGCAGGCTTGGTGGCTGGGTCGAAGCTGGTGAGGCGAAAGACATGCTCGACGAGAATGGGCGGTAGCTCTGTGATGGTGGACGCAAGGCCCCTTCGTAGCTCGTCGGCGCCCTTCTTCTTGATCTTCTTACCGGCAGCTTGATCAGCTGCTACCTTTTGGACCACGCTCCGCAGAGCATCCCTGAGACGCTCCTTGGTCAGGGCAGGAACACCTCCAAAGTTCTGTCTGTTTTCAAGCGTGTAGGTCAGACCTATGCGCTGGGGTTCCTGGCCTTCGCCCTCGGGAACATTTCGGAGCAGAGCCAAGATCTTAAGGTCGGAATCGGTAAGAATGATATTGCCGCTAGCAAAGAATTCGAGGTAAAGTCGAAAGGCGCCATCACTGAACTGGAACTCGATGATACGGTCGGTGCCAATCTGCGAGACGGACGTGCAACGTCGAGTCTTGAGGTATTTGCGAAGCCTGGCGACGAATTGGCTGGGTGCTGGGGAAGCAGTGCGTACGAAGTCGGTAAGATGGCAGCGGAAACCGGATTCGATCAGGAGCTGTTGCCTGTTGTCGGGTTTGGCGAACTTGAGGAGGAGGATCTTGGAGTTGAGATCGTAGATGTTGGCCAGGCGCAGCGACACCAGAGCTTCCGAGAGCTCGTGGGCCACCACCCTGACGTCGAGAGAGGAGAATCGCTGCTTCATCTGGGCTTCTGTCGTTGGAGATACCCAATGTTGAGCTCGGTTCAGGTAGTAAAGATATCAAGAATGGTGATGGCGAGGTCAAGTTTCTGAATCGCTTCGGCCGTCCAAAACAATGCGACAAGATGTCATGGCGGGGTGGTGGGGTACATGGGTACTTTTGCTGTCCTCTTCCAGGGGCAAGCAGTCACTCGCCGAGCGCCTTACGTCAGCACAGCAGTCCGTCCAAACTCTTCCATCGATGTTAGGAATGCAATGGCCAATCATAATGGCCGCTGCTCACTGTTCTGTCCGCCGGTTTTCTGAAGGTGGTGATGTTCCGTTGAGTTTGAGAAGGCATCATCATGAATTACAAAACTCGGAGACGGAAGAGGAAGGTCAGGCCTCAACCGGAGGAGACTCTTCTGCCCCTCTCGGTAGAGTACGGCGACGTTGGTAATCGCGGAAGCATTGATATGTGAGCGCAAAGGCAAAGGCACCGACAACCATGCCCACGATGATGGAAAAGGCGATACGGTTTTGCCAATGCATCTTGATCTCTTTCTCTTCGGAGCAGTTGTGCTTCATGGATTCGATGCTCGTTCTGGACTGGGTAGGCAAATAAGAGACAGATGTATAGGCGGCAGAGGAGGAGAAGCTGTTTCATTTCATCTGAACTTCGATGTTTCCATTCCAAATTGCGGCGTTGCGCATCACAGACCGTAGGTGAGGATTTCTTCAATATCTCCATGAGTCCGGTACACCGAAATGGCCATGTGCGGGCGATCAACCCGGAAGTACTTTGCTCGTTGGTCGATTTGGCTGAAAGTCCAGTCTCAAGGCTCGATTCCACCGAAACGATCATCTCATCTACGAAGTCAAAAAGGTCTGTTGGTTCAATCGTTTTCAGCACGGGCTCACTCATTGTCACAGTTAGACACACTCGGTGCTACACGACAAACGAGCATTGTCTGACCCAGACGGGACTACCTGGAGACACAGGCCGAGACTCTGTCGAGCATTCGAGAGCTCCAGATGGCCCGTCTGAGATCCGGGTCAAGTCGAGTCGACGCGATGATTTAGGCTGTTTACTGCCTGCCGCCAGAGAGAGAGAGGTCAGAGACATGGTTTGGAAGGGAGGCGAGCCATCGTGAAGATCACCAGCCGCCGGAACCACCCAGTGTCCTAGCCTCATGAACATCAGCGGTTGGCTTGCTTGGCTTGAGAGGACGGACTGCTGCTACACTACAGATTGCCATCTGGTCAATATGCCGCTGATCTGTGGTTCCTGTGGACAGATACACCGAAAGTTGTCTTGTCGTTACAGTCCTCACCATCACAATGCGTTGGTGTTGTCGGTGCTCCTTGGTGTGTTAGCAGGTGGGCCGTCCACCAACACCACTCGACCACCACCAATGTGGTCCTTGGCTATGCATGCGCTAGCCAGCAGCACCGCCAGTTGTTCACTTGTTCCTGGCATGCTGTCTGCACCACGCAGAACGCAGCAGCAGGGCAGATGTAGGGGACGAGCGGCACGGGACCGGGACTGCAAGGGGTAAAAGAAGATCAGTTACGGAGGCTTGTATGTTCGACTGTAAATTTCCCCACTTTGCCACTGTCAACCGTTTTAACGTCACACCCAATTTTCGTTTGCACCCCGCAATTCTCACATCCTCCTGCGAAAATGAGCCAATCCAGTAACGACGGGGAGATCTTCCCTTATTACAGCATATTCCAATGGAGAAAAGTCAAAAAGAGTATCGAAATGCAACCGTCGTTTCAAATGACCAAGTCCCCAAAAATGACACCGTCTTTCAATGACCAAAACCCTACCCGTGCCACGCCCCCACTTCCTCTAAGTGGGTGCTCACCAGTAATACGGCCACACCAGTAAAACGGCCACACACATCATAAAATATCATTAAAATAAGGTTATATTCAACCAACACGTAAAATCCTTACTTTTTCACGCCCCGATTCATATACTTCGTATAGCTCGAGCTTCCCCTCACGCCGCCACTTTCTGGCCTACTTTACTGCTTCCTCCCCGTTCTTTTTTACCTTATTCTAGGTCTATTAATTCGCTTTTTCTATTTTCTTATAGGCAGCTCGAAGGTCATTATCAACTCGCTTAAATACCATAGCTCGGCCATCAGAAACCTTCAAAACCCCCCCAACTTATATAGAACGGTTCTTATATACTCTATGTCGTCTATTTATAACCTTAGTATATTAAGTTTTACTTAAATTATATTTAATTTACACTAACTCTACTATAGTAACCTCGCTACCCTTTACAAAGCTTAATACTATCTTTTTAAACGATGGGGATAAATCCTCCTTACCCTCAACAGCCTCATACAGCTAAAAAGCTACTTTATTTACTTAACGAAAGTTATTTAGCGTTTTAAATAATATTGAGGAGTTTAACGGTTTAAATGGTAGGGTAGGCGTACAGCGAATAACGCACTTACGTAAGGGATTTAGAATAGTATGTAGGTAGTATAGCTATATACTAATCTTTTTAAATATTAACCGTATTATTAAATATTTAAATACCTTCTTTCTAATACTTTCAATAATAAATAAGAATTCTAACTTAATAATATTTATATAGCCGTTACGTACGAATATATTAAGTACTTAGGTATAATAGTATTTAAATAATTAAAAGACTACTATATTGAGAGGTTATAATAAATATATAAAGTAGAGAAATAAACTAAAATAAACAATACTATTATCGTTATAGTACTATAAAAACTCCCTAATATTCATTAACTATACCCAATAAATATCAATAATACTCTTACCTCGTATAGTATAACTTGTAGCTATTAAATATTAATAACCTCTTCTTTCCTTTCTAAAGTTTCTTCGAATACTTATCCTAATACTTTAATTATTTAAATAATAGTTGGTTATTTGAATACCCTATAAATATAGTGGTAATACGTATTCGAGGGTCTAACTCTTTAATCCAATACCAATTTAATATATAAAATTAACCAATAAAAATTACAAAGGCAGGGTAGTACTCCCTAGCGGCGGAGATAGCTTCGATATACGTTACTAATTTACAATTCTCTAAGATAGCGAAATAATAAGCTCGCTTCCTCTTTGTAATAATAAATTGATTTTTCCCCATCCCAATACAGAATCCTATCTCATCTATATTCTATATATCTAACGCCGTAAAACCTTTTAATAAAACTACTTAATAGAACTTATCGAAGTATACCGCTACCTATTATACTAATTATTAGTAATTATACGTATAAACGACATTTATATAACGGACTTACCTTATCTACATCTTCATTATCTTTCTAAGTACAATCTATTTTCTTTTAACAAACCTTAGAATATTTATAACGCTAAATAAACCGCAATACCTAATTAAAACCGACGTAGGGTAACTCCTCATCCTCGTCTTCGTTATTATCAATATTACTAGCTTTACTTTAAAATAGTAAATCTATAATATTTTTAATATACAACGGCCGTACCGCGAGGTTAATTCTATCGAAACGGTCGATATAATTGCATAGAGCCTTCTCGTCAGCAACAGAGAATTTAGTCCTTTTCGAGGGCGTGCCTTTCTTAGGAAGGATCCCCTTAATACGGTTGCGGAGTCGCTTGCGGGGCACATCGAATATTCTATACAATTGTACGATGGGAACCCCTAGATTCTCGCGATAAAAAACGACGGCTCGTTGAATGCGACCCTCCATTTCAATTTGGCGATGATTTTAGATTAATGCGACGTAGTATTGTAATGTTAAACAATAGTCTTAAGAAGAGGGGTGGTGGTTGTGCGGTTGCAGGAAGCTCGAAATTATTCATTTACGTGGCCGTTTTACTGGTGTAGCCGTATTACTGGTGAGCACCCACTTAGGGGAAGTGGGGGCGTGGCACGGGTAACCCTAAGAATGACTAAATCTTCGAAATAACCAAATCCTCGCAATAACCAAATCTTTCAATGACCAAAAACCCTTAACCCTAAGAATGACTAAAATCCTCGAAATGACCAAATCCTCGAAATGACCAAGTCCCCAAAATGACTAGTCTTAGTCAGACCCGCGCCTCCGAAACCACCCCACCCTTACCCTACACCACCCGTTTTTGCGGCAGTAGGTCTGAGTCGATTTTGCGCACTTTAGCCGTCAGTAATAAAAGGGCACTATAATTAAAGTAAAGTACAATCCGCCGAATAGTAAATTTGTACCCTTTTCAATATTTACTCCTATTAAAGCGAAAATTATCTACTGAATTATAAACTCGCATCCCTTTACTATTTACTCCTATTAAAACGTTAAAATAAAGTATAATCTACCGAATAGCAAATTTGTACTACTTTTAATATTTATTCCTATTAAAACGAAAATTATTTACCGAATTATAAATTTATATCCCTTTATTATTTACTCCTATTAGAGTAAAAATTACCAAATTACAATATTATTACCTAAGGAAATATACTACTCATTTTAAAAATTATTATTTCCTACCCTATTTAACTAAATTATATTTATATACGAATTTCCTAACCTTTTATCCGAATTTTCTACCTTCGATAATTATACCCCTCGAATAAATTCGATATTTATTATCCTAGGTTTAATAATTTCGAATCCTACCCTTTATTTAAATTTATATACTTCAATCCTAAATCTAATAATTTCGAATCCTACCCCTCATCCAAATTCGCATACCTTACCCAATCCGGCTAATACTAAACGTTAAAAAGAATTAAATTTAAATATTAATAACCCGGAGTAATACTTTGCGCGTATTATTTAAAACTTTTAATATAATTTAAATAGGGGGATAATAATACAATTTATACGTAATTAAGTAAAGGTAACCTAATGTAATAATTAATCTTCTAAATCCTATATCTTATAATTAATTAAATTATTAAAAGATCCGGATATATATAAAGTTTTCGGTCGCTATAATATATTATTATAATTTAAAGGCGAGGAGAATTTAAAAATTAAAATTATTCGCTAGGAATTTAAATCCCTCCTTAAATATATAAATTTATTTTCGTCTTTCGTAAATCTTAATACTTCCTCTATAGTAAGTAATAATAAGCTATATAATATTAAAGCTTTATACAATATTAAATAAATTATATTTATTATAAGGAAGTATATTATTAAATTAAGTACGTTAACGCCTCGGTTATATTCCTTCCTCTCTAATTTAATATAATATACCTTTATATACCGGGACTCTTACAATTTATAATTAAATTATTCGAATTTTATATTACTTAAAATATATATAATCTTCGCAATTATTATAAGTATTATCGCCCCGGAGAAGGCTAATATATTTGCGCAATTTATAGGATTATATTTACGTACTAATAGTATAACGAGGCGTATTTAAAATACTTTAACTATATTTAGCATTACTATATTATATATTCGAATTATTAATATTATTAAAATTCTTATAACGATTAGAACGGTTAGGACCGCTACCCCTCTTAAAAATATTAAGCCTATATTTACGCTTTTAAACTAACTTTAAATACGTTATTTTTAATCTTAACTTTATTATTATCTATAATAATTATAATTATTTAAATACTATTTAAAGCTTTAATATTAATTAGAATAATAAAATATATAATCTTACTACCTACCTATTAATTAATAATTTTAATATACCTAGCCCTTTCCGCCCCGACTAATTTCGGCCTATAATCCTATTCGAAAGGAAATAAATAATTCTAATATTCGTTCGAACACCCGGGACATTTCGCCCCGCCCTTTTCTTTCTTATTATTAATAAATTATATTCTTTATTTCTAATCTTCTATTAAAAGGGTAATATACCCCCTATTACCTTCCTTTAAATTAAATAATATCGGATAGCGAAGAACTTTATTTTCTAAACCCCCGCTATTAATAAAAACGAGGGTAAATTTACTAATATATATCGTTTATATAATAGATTATTTATTAATATTCTAAATATAAACCTGGAAAAGTTTAGCGATAGGCTTTTCCTTATTTATAGTAACTAAAAGATAACGTTATATATCCGTAAAATTATATTAATATAATTAAATATATAGAGCGTATACGACCGTAAATAATAAATAATCCTAATCCCCGTATTTTTCTACATTAAAATAAATTTTATTAATTTTATATTTCGGTATTTTTAGCCGCTTATAGAGTAAAATATTTACGGCTTCGGGAGGGTTAAAAAAATAAAGTAATTTAAAATTAAATTCTACTATAGGTTACGGCTTCTTTATAATATATTTTATTTTAAAATTCTCGCCTTCTTTATACGAAATTTAATCGACACTAAATATTTTAATTTAACTATCTTTAATAAATAAAATATTAAAGGGGTATTCGTAACTACTATTCAAACCGAAGGACCTTCTTATATATCCTTACAATTAAACTAGATCTATAACGAAATATTCACTTTACAAGGCTATACTAGCAATTACACACCTAATAATAAAGCTAATATTAATATTCGGTTTCGCAATATTTATTAATACCTATACGTTATCCGCATATTATTTATTCTCACCCGCGCCATTTAATTTAATAATTATAATATCCTCTAATAAATTATTAATTTTTTACTACTTTTCTTCTATAGTAAGAAATCTATTAATTATAAATCTGAAATACTTTACTTTTTGTAACTCTTTCGATTAAAGGTTATTAATATAATATTATCCAAGGCTATTCTAAAGTCCAAGTTAATAAAGGCTACTACCGCTAGCAATTAGTAGAAGGAAATCGACCTAATAATAAAATATATTAATTATTTATTTACTATCGATATTAAATATAATAAGAACTCTATATATAATATTAAATCTACCTTTATAAAATTATTTATTATCGGCCCCCTCATTATAACAATTCGTAAAGCAATCGAATTGGAATTTAAACGAACTAATAATAATAAATATATTAGCCCGTCTACTAATATAAATATTTTCAATTATATTTATACAATTTATAAAAACGGTTTTACAATATAACGCTATAAATAATTAAACCCTAACGATTTTAATACGCTTAATTTATAGTATAATAATTTATTTAAACTATATTCTAATATACTCTAACAATTCAATAATAAAGAAGTAAAGCCCGAAAAAGGGGAGGATCGCGAATATTTTAGCCTCTCGGACTACAACGAAAATAATCTAATTATTATTAATAATATTAAAAATATAAATTCAAAAAAATAAAAGCGATAATAAACTAGTTTAAAGAATAATTATTTTAAACCCTATTTAAATTAATTTATAAAAGCGATCTACCAAATCGGAGTAACCCGTAATATAAAATTTATATAAAGTTCTACCGCTATTATCTACGAATTCTTCGTATTTAAATAACTTTCGCTTTAATTAAAATCGATAAATAAAATTGTAATACCGGTTATTCATATTATTTCTCTATATATTACTAATCGTCGATTCGATTCCTTTCTATTCTATTCAAATCGTTACCTCTATACTATAAAGGTAATAATTATATCCGAACTACCAAATAATTTTAACCCTACAACCTACTATTTACAACCGAACTATTAAATCTTCCAAATCTATAACCCACGTATTACCTTTCACTCTAATTATAATTACCGAATTATATTACGGATCGCTATTTAATTATTTTAATTATTTCTAAGCTTTTATTAAACTATTCATTCCTAACCTTCGCTCTAATCAAAATCTATTTCGTACGGTATATAAATATAGCCCCACTTTAATATTTATAATTAATTATTTCGACGTTTATATAAAGCTAATAATAGGGACCTACATTAAAATTATACTAATTACTTACGTAATATCCCAATCCGGTTAATATATTTACTTACTCCCCCCCTCCTTTTACTTCTCCCCTTCCCTCCTTCCCCTTCTCTCTTCCTCTCCTTCTTTCCTTCTATAATTAACTAATAATAATTATAATTAAAGCGAAAGTAGTTAGAGGAAGTAACGATTATAATTAGAACGAAAGGAATTAAAGGAAATAATAACTATAATTAAAATAAAAGGAATTAAAGGAAACAACGACTATAATTAGAGCGAAAAGGACTAAAACCGCAAATATCGCTATAAATCGAGGAGAAGCGGCCCGAATTAAACCGGCCATTAAAATTAAATAGGCTATAACTATCGGTAATAACAGCAATATTAAAAATTATAATAAACTAATACTATATATAACTATCGATTCGCCAAATATTAACTTACTCCAACCCCTTCTATACCCGGAATTAAATTAATATAATAATAAAAATAAATAATATAGTAATACGCCGAAAATTAAGAATTCAATATTAATTCGGAATTATTACCCCCCCAGTACAGGGTTTTACAACCTAAATAAAATCTATAACGTAATCGCCAATATCCTAATATAATTAAAGGATAATTAATTCGAATTTATCCTTCGAAATACCAAACCCTTTTAAAAATATAATAATTTCAATCTCCAATAAACCCGTAATAAGTAAATATAAAAGTAAAACTTTATATACCATTAAAATATAGTATTAATATATAATAAATTTAAAACCGCTTCCCTTTTAAAATACCTAAATATAATAATACTTTATTAATACTACGATTATAATTATAAATTTTTCTTCTAACCGCCTCCTTTCGCTCTTTCTAGAATAGAATTTATTATTCTTATTAAAGTAAAATCGACTATATAAATTCAATTAAGTCTATTAATTCTAATTAAAACGAAACCTACTTATTAAATCTCTTATCGTATATTAATACCGTTAATAGGGTATTGTAAAGCATTAAGAAGATATCTTGAATGTGATTGATTGTATGTGTAAAGTGTGATGATTCTGGAAAGAATTTAGAGAGGGGAGTTTGCGCACTCGAAGACCTTAAGGGTCGCGCAAGCCTTATCTAATTTATAGGCCCTATATAAGCGGGGATACGGCCGCAGGGTCGGGTTAAATTCAATTGACTAATACCCGTAATAGAGGTAGATGCCTCAAGCCGCTAGGCACTACATATTAATCTGATATATAATAACGGCAGCGATACCGTTCCGGTATTAAGTCCCGGCCGTATAAACGAAAATACTATTAACCTTAGTAGTCTCAAACTAATATATATATGTGAATGCCCTTATTTTTTTCTAGGCCTCAAATTCCTTTTATGATTGGGAGCCTCCTTTCCTAAGACTTTACTAATATCCTCCTACGCAATTTCGAAGCGCACCCTTTTCTTAGCCTTTTTGGGCTTGGCCGGTTCCACGCCTCCTAATTGGTCCTAATATTCTACGATAGACTCCCTTATATTACGTAGCTCCTTCTCCGGCAATTATTTGTTATGTTCGTGACTATAATTAGTTTATTTGATTAAATATTTCTATCCTCTATTGACTTTATCTTCTACGTAATTTAGAATGATCTCTACCTCGTATTCGCTTTTATCGTCCGAGTTTTGCTAGCTATCTTCGATAGGGCTAGGGGGCGGTTAAATTCTTCTAAAGGGATTGTTACCCTTAAGAGTTACTTTGAAATAGGCCGCGGAGATGATTAGATAGATGCTTACTATTTTAAGGGGTAGGTTTAAATAATAAACTAATTTACTAACGCGTTTCAATATAGTAAAAGGATTAGCGCATTGCTATAAGAATTTCCTTAAGGGCCTATTAGGGAGGTAGTAACCTTTATAGAGTTTGAAGTGTACTTTATCCCCGATTATAAATTCGTACTAGCGATGATTACTGTCGTACCGCTTCTTTGCCTTGGCTATCGCGAATGTTATTGCGAGTTGGGCATCCTTACGAAGATTATTGTGTAAAGCTGTGTGTGATTCGGCCGTTTGCGCTACGTCCTTCTTAGCGATTAAGTTTAGGGGGCTTAGGAGTGCGAAACCGAATAATTATTTATACGGCGATAATTTGATAGGGTCCGAGTAGGCGCTATTTATATTCTATTATAAGTTTAGAAGAATTTCGACCTAATTCGAATCTAATTATATAAAATAATAGAATTAAATAGCGATTTCTACGTTCTAATTACGTCTTTCTACTATATTATTACCTTAGGGGTAATAAATTATCGTTATTAAAAGTTTGGTATTAAGAGTTGACTATATTCCCTTTTAAATACGAAAAGTGAACTTTCTATCCTTATTTAAAATAATAATTTAAGGAAAACCCTAATCGCCTAATATTAATTCCCGAGCTAATATTTTGCCCTAATTTTCCATTGTATATGTGCGGTGGCTAGGGATTAGCCTTGTTTGTTTGGAGGTGTAGTAGGATATTGGTATTAGTTAGTCGAAGAAGTTAAATCCCGGAAGGTGCTAGGGAGTACCTAACGCGGATACTTCGGGCAAATCCGTAATGAAATTGATAGTAATAGTACGTATAGGTTTAGTATATTCCGGGTTAATGGATTGGTAGTCCCCGATAGGTGCTTCTCTATTAGTACGGTTGAATTAATAAGTCGAATAGTGTTAAATATAATTTTTAACTTCCTATATTTTCCTAACGATAGTATATTCCTTAAGGTCGTATAGTATTCAATCCTTGCTAAAATAGTATTTCTTATCGTATACGGCGCTTAGAATAGTTAAGATTATATTCTTAAGTACGTATAGCCTTTTTATTTTATCGGGGTTAATATTATATAGTAAACCGTTTATAATTTTAAACGGGTATCCGGTATATAAAATAACGCTATCGATTTTAGTAGTATTCGGGTGACCTTTAAGCTCGTTTATAATCGGCCTAAATTTAATATCCAATTTATAAGTTTGTTCGAAGTCGCGCTTTATAATTGGGTTTATTTACGCCTCCAATTATATAAATTATATGTTATTTAATAATAGCTTTTCGTCGGACCGACCCTAATTATTTCCCTTAGCGGGCAATCTATTTAGTATATTAGGTACGAAGTTTAGCTTCCCGGTAATATAGTAGACTTTGAAGTTATATTGCGATAAGTAAATGGATATATTAATTAGGCGGCGGTTGCCTTTATCGGTAAACGACGTATTGAAGGTTATTTACTTATAAATCCCTTTAATTGCCGTATAGTTAATAAATACAATAACGGGGTAGTTAAAAGAATAAAGGAGAGTGCGTAATCGCTTAACTACTTAAACGAGGTAAGTAATTTTTATTTTGGAAGGGCTATATTAAAATTTAATTTTATTTAGAGCTTTATTTAAAAATATAATAGGTAGGACCTAATTCGTTGGAATTAGAATTCCCGGAGCTTAAATATATCCGTCTTTTAAATAAAATAATATAATACCGTAGCCCTTTTCTAACGAACCGTCTACTTATAAGAAAATTTATTTATTAGGGTCGAAATAATAGAGTTTTATATTTTTATAGATAGCTTTTTATACCGCCTTAAAAAATTCTTTTTCGGCCTATATAGGTTCGTATATAATCTTTATATAATAGTTAACTCTTTTTGAAGGATTATTAGTAATTATAACGTTTAATTTCCTTTTAACTATTAATAGTTCGACCTTTTTATTTTAAAGAGGTTCCAATAGTTTACTATAGTAAAGGAGTAAATAGCGAATAAAACCCGAATTCCCAATATATTTTTCTAATAATTTTAGGGTATTAAGGAATTCTAAATTCTTAAACGTAACTAATTTCTCTTCCATCGTAAATAACTTAAGGGTATTAACTTTAAATTTAAATAGTTCAACGTTAGGGTAAGCAATAAAAGATTTCTTCGGTAATAAGGCGACGTTCTTTAAAGTAAAGAGTTTAAAAACCTAATTTAGGTAATCTAAATATTCTTCTATAGTATTAGAGAAAATGACGATATCGTTAATAAAGGCGCGGTAGAAATTTGAAAATAAGGCTAATAAGCGATCTATAAAACGCTATATAAATATTGGAGAATTCTAATAATTTATAAGAATAACGTTAAATTATTCTAATCCCCGTAGGTTAATTAAAGTGAGCCTATTTCAATAAGGCAATTAAACGCCAAATTAGTAGAAGAATGCTATAATATTAATAATTATAATAAAATATTTACTACGTAACGACGCAATAATTTCTAATTATAAGGGGAGGGGGTAGTTGTCTAAAATGGTGACTTTATTTAATACTCGAAAATTAATAACGACGCAACTTTTTTACTATCTTTTCGCGGTTTTTTAAACGACAAAAACGGGGTGGGCGAAAGGGGTAGCCCGGTCGACCTAATCTATTTTACTTTATTCGTATAAGGAGCCGAAGATTTAATTAAGAACCTCTTTATCCTTTTTATTAAGCGGGTACGAACGGGCGCTAATACATTAATTTTACTAACCTTTAATTAACGGGATTCGTATTATATTATCTTCGTTTATAGAGATAATACCTCCTTCTTCCTATAATATAGGATATTTATTAATAATCTTTTCGATTTCCGCTACCAATTTTGGGTCTTAGGCGTAAATATAAATATTACGCTTAATAACTTTTTTTAATAGATTGTTTAATGTTTTAAAGCTTAAAGTCGAGTATTTCTTAACGACCTTGGGTTTATTTATATAGAATTTATCGTCTGGCGGGGTAGTGCTATCCGATAAGGTGGTATTATTCGGTGAGGCGGTATAAGTGGTGTTATAGGGCAATATCTTTACATTGACGTTACCGTTAGGCATTTTGGTAACCTCCTAAGCCATTATTTTATCCTTAGCCGCGAATTCGGCGAGGATTTCCTCGTCTATTATATTTTTAATATAATTATATTTGCCGCTATCGTTATCAATAACGTTAAATACGCGAATAATTAGGACGTCGAATTTACGATTGAACGAGGCTAGCGCTATTAGAGATATATTAGTCGTGGCTAAGTCGGTAATTATACCTTTCGTTAGTGCTAAATAACCGTTGTCGGTCGTTTCGGTAATAGTTCCGACTTTGAATTGCTTAAATATAACGATAATACCCTCCGTAGTATTATTAACGAATACAACGGCGGGCGACTTGCTATTTACGACTACGTAGGTTGCTATAGCATAGTAGGAGTTAAGTATGTAATTTCTTCCTTAAGGAAGGGGTTTATAATCGATAGGAATATAACCGGACTATTCGGGTAAGAGGGTGGTTTTCTTAGTAGTTATAACGCAGCGAATATATAGCTTCGAATTTGTTTAAGTAATAAAGTCGACGTAGAAATTATCGAAATTTTAGAAGGTAATAATCTTTATTTTATAATCCGTATTAACTACGTATAAATATAAGAAATTATTATTAAATAATACGTTAAACTCCAATTCTTCTACTATTTAAACACCTTTAGTAAATTTTATTAAAATAGGGTTACCTTACTTATTAAAACCTTCGAAATAGAGTTTAAAGGTAGCCTACTCAATAATATTGACCGCTTTTCCTCTTATTCCCTTGATTCTAGCGTATCTTATTTCGATAGAATACTTTAACGTTTTTAAAAATAATTTACCAATTAGGGTCCTCCCCATACTTAGATTTATGTATATTTCGACGGAGTTACTCTTTAGGGTAGCCTTAGCGTTAATACGTATATAGGTGAAATTCGAAATAGGATTGTTATTAATATTGGCCGTTATTATACGATAAGCCTTACGAATTCGGAGCGGCGAGTCCTTGCGGATAGGTAGGGGGGTTACCCTTACTACGGGCGCGGGTTTCTCTCCTTTTAACTAGCCTTCTTAGGTAAGCCTATATTTTTTAATATATTTAAAAAGTTCGTTTTATAATACGTAACGCTTCTTATAATAATTATATGTGCATTACTCCGGTATAAGGGGTAATAGGGTCTTGATCTTCTCTACCTTAACGGCTAGGGTAGATTTATATTTAACTTTATATTATATTTTGCGAGAAGGCTTAATTATTTTCGAATATTTGTAGTACTTTTTAAACGATTCTAATATTATATAAATACTTTTTATTTCCTTTAGTTCGAAGTCGGATAAATTGGATTTAGATACCTCCTCCTTAACGTAATGGGTTTTTTTATAGGCCTTTCGGTTGTAAGTAAGGTTACGGTTATTGCCGCGGTCTCGGTTACGATTTCGGTTATGGTTGCGATTTCGGTTACGGTCGCGATTATAGTTACGATTTTGATTGCGATTACGATCGCGATTGCGGTCGCGGTTGCGGTTTCGGTCGCCGTAGTTCGTTCGGGGGCGATTATTTGAGCGGCGATTGTCCGGGCGAGATGATCCGGATTGTGCGTTGTCTCTTTTAGATTCGGAAGATCTGGTTGCGGTTAGAAGTACGGCTCTCAATTTGGCGATTAATTATATATAACTCGCAAGAGATTCCTCCTCACTAGGTGGGCGTAGGAATTGCTTAATACGGAGGTTTATATTTGACTAAATTTATATTATTACTCCGTATTAATTCTTATTATCTTTAATTAGGGTACTTATAGCCTTAGCGTATTTTATTTATCGTTAGATGTAGTAAGTAAGAGTACTTTCGTTATTTGAGATGTCTTTGAGATAGATGCGATTTCTAATGAATTTGGAGGTCGCCGTTGCGGAATTGGGGGTGAAGCGAGAAATTAATTATTTAAGAAGTTTGTAAATGCTTCCCTCCTTCTAGCCAAATTTGGTGTCGTTGTCGATTTTAATTGTTTATTATATTTTTGCCGTCCCTGTAAGGTAGGTGTAAAATAGTTTAGTTAATTGCTTATTTATTTTACTATCCGGCTGTCGGTATTTCGTATTAGTAATGAAGGATAATACCTGCTCCCGGAATGCGAATATATTAGTGAATAATGTGTTTTTGCCGTCGGTGACGATGCTATGTTCTTTGGGATTATTTCTGTTAGGATCGAAGGTTCCGATATCCTTATGCTTAATTTTCTCGAAATCTTCGTTATTATTATTATCGTTATTATGATAGGACTTGCGGCCTTTATTCTTGTTATTAGCATTTCCCGAAGCGGCTCTACCTCCTCTTAGGGGAGTTGGGGTACTGCCGCCGCCGCCTCCTTTTAGGTTAGGTGCTCCGTGCCCTGTGGGTGTGCGGGGGCCGCCGTCGCCGCCGCTACCGCCGTTACTTCCACCGCCGGGTGGGGAGTCCGAAGGACCTCCTCCTCCTCCTTTGCCGGGGTAGTATGGGGCGTTGTCGCTGTAAATGTCGTTATTATCTCCTAATATTTGGTCGGCAGGGATGTCGTCAGGGACTATGTGTAGTTTAGCGGGCGAGCTTGTAGATTGGTGACGCGGGTTAAAGCTTGGGGTTCGGAATTGGTACGAGGTTTAGTTTTTTGTTTGAATGGGAATAGAGGTGGCCCTGGTCGTTGGGGTAGCGTTGCCGCCGTAAGTCGTGGTTGATTGAGGGGGTAAAGATTGAGTGCGGGTCGTGTGGACGGCTAGATTTGCGAAGCCGGGGGCAATTTTAGGTTGGGTAATCTCGTTAATATTTAAGCGCGTTTTTGGCTGGGTAAGGGGCGCGTGCTTTCGAAATGGGTTGGTTGGTGATAAGACTTTGCGCGATGGTTCCTTTGGGACGCTTTCTATAGAGGCTTGGAATGAGCGGAATTGTGACGTAGAGGGTGGCTTGGGGGGTGCTTTACCCTGTTTTTCCGTTGCGATGATTTCGGATAGTCTTTTATGCATTTTATTCTTAAAAGGTTTGCCGAATACGGCGTTAGCCTCGCTTGGGGTTAATTTGTTGCGACGGTTGGGCGCCGACGGGCTTTTATCCTTTTTGGGCTAGATTTAGATTGGGTTGGGGGGTATATATAGGTTGTTGGATAAACCTTTAAATATTTCTTCCCGAATTTCTCTGGCTATGTTGGTGCGTATATTGTTTATTTGCTTGGTGATGTTTTTTATAATGATTTTAGCAGTTTCCTTCTACTGGTTAGCTAGATCTTTAATAGCTTTACTGAGGGATGAACTATTGATTTGCGATATTTTAGTTAAGGTTTAGTCTAAGTATTGATTGTTTTTTTCAGCCTGCTCTTCTAAGGTTAGATTGAAGTTGTTATTAATATTACGGCGTTAGGCTGCCTAGGAGGCTTTGTATTATTTATTTAATTCGCTAAGTATATTCGTAATCTTATTAGTATAATAGGCTAATATAGTATCGATCTTATTGCGATCTTCGTCCAAGGCGGTTATTATTTAGGTACGGTATATTTCTAGATTGTTGTGGAGTTGGTCTGATTGGACGGTGATTTTATCGAAGAGTTCGTCGATTTGACGGTCGAATTTTATATTAAAATATTCTATAGATTCTTTGTTATTGCTAAACTTGGCGGGCCGAGTTGGTAGCGGCTTGTTAGGGTTATTGCGGGGTAGATTTATAGTTCTGGATTCGCGCTCTAAACGCGATTGGGCTACTTATTAGGCGGGCTAATCTATTATATCGCGTTTTTAAGGGGAGAGTTCGTATTATAAATAGCTTATAGAGGGGTATTGAATTTCGCGACGAAGGTCCGCGATAGGAGGGGTATAAACGCTTATTGGTAAGGGCCGACCGCGAGGTTTAATAGCGGCCGTAGCGGCCGTGGTAGTTGTAAGGTACGTTTCGTCGATTGAGTCGGGCTGGTAAAGCTTGGCCTCGCTTTCGATATAGGATATATTTTAGATATTTTCGAAATAGCGGTTTTGGATATGCGAAGAGTCTTCAAAATTATTATTGTAGAGGCGCGCGCTTAGGGGGCTAGATCTGACTTCTAAGGTAAGTAGAATATTTCGGGGGCCCGGTATAGGGTCGTTAGAATTAACGAATAAACTAAGTATAGCGAATGTTATTTGGGTAGCTAAAGTACGATTTATAAGTACGAATTTAAATATAGATTTTATAACGATAATAACCGGGGGAATTAGTATTTGAAAGTATACAATTAGGAATTAGATAGGAGCGGATACTTTTACGTACTTAAGTTCGGTAGAGGGGGAAATCTTTAGTATTTAAATAAATCTGGGATTTAGGTAGTAATAGATATAGTTACTTAAGTTCGCCGTACGGGGGGTAAAATAATATAGATAACTTCGCGGTTACCTAAGTTCGCTACGATGTTGAAGAGGTTCTTTACGGTTACCTAAGTTCGCCGTGAGGGGAGGAATAATTAGATTACGTTAATTAAATAAATAGGACGTTCTCTAGGGGCGGAAAGGTGGTTTATATAGTTGTAAGAGTATTTAAATTCGTTTTACGTACCTTCGGGGTACTTCTAATCTTCGTAATGGGAAGAAGAAGCTGTCGCGTATACGACGTCGATAATATTAGCTTTAATGCGTTAGTGATTGGCGATAATAGTGTAGTGTGGTTTAGGTCGAAGCAATCTCAGTTGTAGCTACTATTTAATACCGTTGATAGGGTATTGTGAAGTATTAAGAAGATATCTTGAATGTGATTGATTGTATGTGTAAAGTGTGATGATTTTGGAAAGAATCTAGAGAGGGGAGCTTACGCACTCGAAGACTTTAAGGGTCGCGCAAGCCTTATTTAATCTATAGGCCCTATATAAGCGGGGATGCGGCTGTAGGGTTGGGTCAAACTCAATTGACCGATACCCGTGATAGAGGTAGATACTTTAGGCCGCTAGGCACCACATGTCAATCTGACATGTGATGACGGCAGCGATACCGTTCCGGTATCATATATATATATTCTTATACCTATTATATAGGCCTTTTAATATACTATCGCTAACTATTTTCTAATAATTAATTAATTCGGTCCGTTAACCTATATAAAGCGCCTATATAAACTAAAATAATAAACCAATATAAAATTCAATAATATATATAATACCTTTAAAAAATATATTAACTCAATCGCCGATATATCCTAATATACCTATCTAATATATACCATAGAAAACGCCAACGTATCGACCCTCCCCCTCTATATTATTACTATCTAACGTAGTAATCTAACGTCCCTTAATACTACTAACGAAAAGAAATTTAATAAAATTATAATCCGTAAAAGTATTTATATTATAATATTTATCGCCCTCTATCGCTATATAATATAGCCTAATTACCAAAGCCCTTAACGCTTTTCCAAATATATTAAATAAAATAATTTAATCCTTTATAGTAATTATTATATTAATAATTAAATCCGTATCTTCTAAACCTTCTCTTACTTTATAATATATTAATATAATAATATTATATTAAAGTCGACGTATATTATTCTTACTAACGAAAAAATATTCGGCCCTTATATTTTTCCAATTAATATAAAAATTTCGCTAATAAAAAATAAAGATAATATCCGGCTATATAATTAATAGAATATTAAAGGCCTAAAATTTATTAACCTTATTTATTAAAACCGCCGTAATATAATAGCCGCCGACAATTATATTACTATAAAGGAAAAGCTCTGAAAATTTAATTGCCTCGATTTAATAACCGCCAAAATATTTATAAAGTAAACCTTCCTTATTTTAAATAATATATATTATAAAATTGCGTCCGGCGTAAAACTAAACCGTAGGGGTATTAAGGACTTCGTTAAAATTAGTACGAATTTTAACGAAAACCTCACGCTACGCCTCAACATCCGCACACTCTATATATATTTTAAAAACTTCGAAACCTAATAAATACCCGCGTAGTAAATAATCCTATTTTAGGAAACTAAACGCTTCCTACTCTTTTATCGTAAAGGAAATATTTTTTTAAAATATTTAACGGCCGTAAATGAAATAATCGACCAATTCGTATAATATTCGCAAATACCTAATAAATTTTAAGAGGCTACCCGGGAGAAGGTTAAGTGTAATATTACAATTAAAATAATTATTAAAGGTTTAATAAAATAGAAATATTTATTAATAAAAATATTTAAAAATTCTAAATTTATTATTAAAAGTACCCGTACTTTAGGGCGGAGCGACTAAACGAATTAAAAAATCGACGGGAAAAAATTACAATACTTACTCCCTTATTAAATCGTAAATAAATCCAATCTTATAGCGTATCCTCTTTACTCTAATTAAAGCGAAATCCGGCCTGTATTTTATATATTCTAATTAAAGTGAAACTTAATACTAATTAATATATTCTAAATATATATATATTTTATTATATATTCTACTCGCCCTTAAAAAGGGCTATACTCGTAAATAAAATAAATATAAATAAAATATTAATTTATAGAATAATATTCCTTATAGAATACTATTATCTCCGCTAATTAGAAATCGAAAAGTAATTATTCGAAGTGTATTTAAATATTATTATAATACTATCCAACTTCGTCCTATAAATATTTAACGAACTTTATAATATATTTAATAATTTATAATTTTATATATAGTATAATACTATTAATAAAATCCCTATTAATAATCTGTATAAAGAAAGGACCCTTATTCAAAATAAATTCGACGAATTTATAAAAGAATAGACCTAATAAAAATATTCCTTAAAAATAACGAAGAATATTATTATTTACTTACATTCTACTATTATAATACAATAAGGTAAAAATAAGCCAAAAGTCGATATAGAACCCGGTATTTTCCTATACAATTTAAATAAAGTAATCTAATAAAAATGTAAATAGTACGCTATAAACCCTTTTAAAATTAAAGCGCTAAAACCTAAGGCTAAAGTTAATAAAGATACTTTTTCGAACGAAAATAATTTAAATAATAGTAATTCGTCGTATTTAAGTACCGACGAAAATAAAAAATTCATCGAACTTAACTAATAAATCTACTATTATAATTAAAATGAAGGGCGCGAATACTAATATATAATTTAAGAAAGATAGAAGGCTATAGAAATTCGAATTCTAAATAATAATAATTAAAAACCCTATATTTTAAATAATTATTATAGACGAAACGTAATTCGTATATAATTGTAATTCGCTAATATAATAAATTATATAAATCATCTTTATTATAAATAAACTAATCTATTCTACTATACCGACCTTAAATCGGATTATAAATATTAAAACCTTTATTATATTATTCTAAAAGGGCGTAAGCCTCTTAGAAATATTCTAAATACTTAGGGGCTATTATAATATAATAGAACTTTTCTAATTTAGGTTTAAAGATTCTTACGACCGGGAGAACCCTTCGTATATTATTAACCCTAATATATCTAATACTATATTTAACTAATTATAAAAGATTAATGAATAATAAGATTATAAATAGTAGGTCCTACATTCTAATATTTAAAATATAATTAATAATAAGGGTAAAACTATATAATAAACTACTACGCAAATTATCCGGGAAAATTATATAATAATAATTAATAGGAATATAAATACCCTATTAAATTTATTAAATAAAATTCTCATATACCTATTATCGGATATTCTGCTAATATAAATCTACTAAATCGAATTCGGCTATAAACGTCGGCGCACAAAAATTACGCAAATTATAGATAACTTATTAAAAAATGTATTCGTAGAGCTCCTAAAGTACAAAATCGAAGACCTTACTATACTAAAAATAATAGAAGCAAAATAGTAAATCGTATTAAATTTAATATTTATTCAACTTTTATAATTCTTCTCCTATAATATTTATACTTAAGGGCTAATATTTAAAAATAATATAATTAGCAAGCAAAATACTATATAAGGGTCCTACCTTTTAAAAGGCTTCTATATTATAGAGAAAGAGGGCAATTACGTAATATAAATTAAAATATTCGAAAATATATCGTAAAATAAAGAGGAGGCTATATTAAACGTCGATATTATTAATAAACTAATTCAATTTAATTATAATAATGGTCTATCGTATATATTTATATAATTTATAATTAATACCCACCTTATACCGCCTAACGACCGTATAAATATAATTTATTAAATTCTCGGGGAATTACTTCTATTTATATAAACAATCTAAAAATACGCTAAAATATTCGTTAAATAAGAACGGGTACTAATAATTACTAATTTACTATAAATATAAATATAAATTCGGCTAAATTTCAATTTCACTTTAATTAGAATTTAAAATTATCGATTTTAATAAAAGTAAAATTTATTAGAGTATATACTAATTAATTCTAGGACGCTCTACGCCATCCTCTAAAAAATTAAAATATAAATAAATATAATTTATTTAAATTAATCCCAAATAGAACGCAACTATATCGTCGATAATTAAAATTAACTATCCACTAATATTAATATATTAATTTTAAATTCGAATATTTACGCGGCTAATTTAAACCTATATATTACCTACTATATAAAAATTAGGTTCGGCTACGTTTAAAATTAGAATACTATTTTACAATATATAGGCCGCTTATATCGGATCGGCTAAATATAGAATATCGAATAGTTTCTACCTACTATAAAGAATATAATTTATAATTAAATAAAAAAGAAGATATTATATAAAGTATATTATATTCTAATTCGAATATATATTTTAATTAATTTTCCAATTCTAATTAAAGCGAAAACTAACCTATAAGTAATAGATCTATAAACTAATAGCAAATTTAAAATTAAATAAAATTAATATCCTATATAATATAAATAATAATTTTAAAATACTTATCGGTTATAAAACTGCTAAATATATTTTATCCTACCAATTTAATTAATATTCTTAAATTATTAAACTACTTAAAAGCGTAGCCGATTACAATTCCCGTTAGGCTACTATTATTAGCGAATACTACTCTCTCTTAATATAAATAATTATAGTTACTATCGATAATAAGGGCAATATTAATTAAATATAATTAAATGCTAACTTTATTTTAACGGGCCTTCGATTCGCAAATTTATATTTTAATAGCGAATAACTTAATACTATACCGTCCGAAACCGAAATCCTCATAGTTATATATAATATTTTAAATAGTTTTAATTAAAATAAATAGAATAATATAATCGCTCGTTTCGCTCATTATCCAATCGGCAATTCCAAAATCGAAAAGAAATTACGGATTAAGAAAGCTCAAAAATTAGCCGATATTTATAATTAAATACTATCCGTTTATTTAAAAGAATAAAAAATTATAATTAAAAATAAATTTAAAAATAAATTAAACCGCCTTCGTAAGAAGAATCGCTAGGGTAAAATTGTAAAAATATTATAAATTAAATAGGAGAAACGCTAAACTACTTTTCTGAAAAATAATAAATTTATAAATTTAAAAAAAAATAATAATAATTATAACCCAACTAAATCGCCTTCCTTTAAATATAAGAAACAAAAGCGCGCTAATATTATTAATAAATAAATCTAATTTTTTAATATATCCTCTTCGTTCTAATTAAAACGGAACCCGGCCTACGTTTTATACGCTCTAATTAAAGCGAAACTTAGTATTAATTAATATATTCTAAATATAAACCGAAACGTCCGCGTATTAAAACCCCGCCTAAATATATCGACCCGCTTATTAACCCCCCTCGAAGTAATACCAATATTCGTATAAACCCCCCCTCGCTTAGGATAAAATTTACTATAAACCCGTACGGTATAAAATATATATCTAATAACGAAATTAATTCCGCTATATTAAATAACCCTACCAATAACGAAAATAACTATACTATACCCATTAATTAATTTACTACAACGTATATAAATAATATTATAATAGAATTTATTTACAAATATAATTAAGAAAATAACAGGGATATTTCGACCCTAATTAATATTATTTTAAATATAAATACCCGGGACATCCCTATAAATATTATTAAATAAATAATCTATTATTCCAAAACCTTTAATATAATATCCAATAATAAAAATCCAACCGTATAACCCGCAGCTATAATATAAAAAATCTATTTTATAACGGCTTTAATAAATTAAAGTTATAATAACGAAATTAAGGGTCCTAAAAATATTATTAATTAGGAATAAGATTTTAAAACTATTATAAATTTAAAGGATTTCCTATCCGTTTACGAAAAGGCCGTACAAACTACGCTCGAAGCGGTCGGTAATACCGGCGGAATTACCGCATCGATTTTACGTTTTAAATTCTATATATTAAAAATTGGCTAGGATCGAATTAGCCGTATACTATCGGCGGGACTATCGGCGGAATATTTATATAGGATAGTACCTTAAGAAATATTTAATAAGGCCGATTTATAAAAATTAATTTATACCCGGAATACTAATAATAAAAGCCCGCCTTTTAACGCTCACTCCTATTAGAACGAAATACCTCTAGGGCTATAAGGAGAGGATAATCTTTTAAAAGTCCCCTTCTTTTAAAACGGAAAGGTAAATCTCTAATTTATTTTTAAATATCGGATTTATACTCCGAATTATCTATAACTAACAAATCTTTAAATCAATCTCAAATAAATAAAGGTATTATATAAATAATATATCGGAATCCCTTCGTCCAATAAATTTACTTATATTAAATATAAGCAAATTAACCACATATATAAATTTATCCTAAATATATTTTACAAAACCTCTATTTATTATCGATCTATAAATCCTCCTCTATAATATTTTAATATTATTAATATTAAAACCCCGCCGTATAAAATCTAGCGGCAATTTTAACGTCCTCAATTCGCAATACCTTAAAACTCCGATTAGAATAATCGGCTTGGCGAAATATTAATAGCTATAAAAAGAATTAATACTTCTAACATTACTAATTCTATATAAATCCATAGCGTATTAATAGATTAATATAGTAAGATACTAATAGCCGTAGAGGGAATTAATATTTAAAAGGATTTTAAGACCGATATTAAAAAAGGATTTATAAATAATACTTATATAAATATTTTCCGACCCAGGTCTAAATTTCTTTCTAATATTACTAGTTCTATATAAATCTATAGTATAAAAAAAATACCTTTACTTAAAATTTATTATATAAATATAAATAAATAAATAATTATAATATTATATAATAAAATTAATAATATAAATAAGTAAATTAAAGAATACCAATGCTTCGGAATCTTTAAAAATATAATAAATCTAATTTAGTATATATACGAATTAATTCGGACGCAACTTACTCACACTAACAAAGCCCGTAATTATATATATAATATTATAATAACGCTATATAGAAAGCTATAATAATATTCTCTAACTATTTCTAATAATCTAATAAGTAAAATAATTTTTCTAAAATCGAAATCTAAATCGCTTTTACTTTTTTATTCTAATATTTTTCGCATTTTTTAATATCGAACCAAGCTAATTATCGTTTACTCTTTAACGCGCTATTAAACCTACTACGGTAATTACGCTATTTATTCGCTTAATTATATAACCTGCCTTAAGTAGGAAATAATTTCTATTTATAATTATTAATTACCAACCGAATAAATTAATACTACTACTATATCCTACTCGGTAAAGTTATATACGTATTGTAGCCAATAAATAGCCGGTAAAAAAGCTAATCTGCTAGAAGAAAGCAAAGCCGGACTAAGAATTATTTTACTTCCCCGCCCTATAAATAATATTAAATTTTAATACGTCGGTATTAACTATATTTCTCTAATTTAATAAAATCTCTAATAATTTTTAATTTTATATATAAATATATCGGTTATAGTAAATATTATACTATCGGACAAATAAGTATTTTATATAATAAATTATTAAATAATAATATTTTAATATTTTTTAATAGGTACGTATTCATTCGCTTCGCTATCGAATAGCCTACAGGCAAACCATTTAAAAAACGGACGTAACTAAGTATCGTACTAGTAAATTAATAAGTATTCTATATATTAGAATATTAAATAGTAATACCCTACCACCCGTAGGTCGTTCAATACCTATATACTATTTATTTTAATAAAAAGCGTAATTCCTTTATATTACTATACTTAAAATATTTTAAATACTACTATTTAACCCCTTCTAAATAAATTATTCTTAAAGAAAGATTACCCCCTTTAATTCTAAGTTCCCCCCTATATACTACCCTATTCGCCCCTCTTATACCTCTCGTTTTTTTATTACCTTATCTCTATACCTCCAAATACAATTTATAATTACTATTTATCTTATATTTTACAAACGTCTAACTACTAATTTACCCTTTTTAATTATATATACTATAATAGATTTAAAAATAGTAATACCTTTAATATATTACAATAGAACCTTAATCTTATTATTATTTATTTTATAAGCAAATCTATAGAAAAGAATAATAAATAAATACCACCCCAACTTTAATCTTTAAACTACTACTAATATATTAAATTAGCCCCGGCAAACTACTCCTAGGCCTAATACCCAACCCTAATAAACTACTCCCGGGCCTAATACGTATAATAATAAAAAAAGGACGTTACCCAAAATATAATACTACTACTTATATATTACCCTTTATATTAAACTCAACTAATTAATTACGTAAAAAATTATTAAAAGCGACTCTAACGGTAAAATAGGGTGAAAATATATAATAACTGCTATTAAAGAAAAAAAGGTCCGTATTACCTAAATTAACGAAAGGGAAGGGTAAAGCGGACGACCCTATTAATATAAAAGAATTAGAATATTTAATTAATACCCCGAATAGCCAACCTATTAATACCCCGGATAATACCGCTATAACCCCGAACCCTCCGATTAATATTCCGGATAACCCTATTATTATAATTTCAAACCTATTTAATATTTACTTTCTAATAAAACTATTTAATAATCGAAACCTATTTAGCCCCGGTATATATATACTATTTATCTATCCTAATTTAATATTCTACTTATATTAATTTAACCGGCTAAAATAGAAATATCCAATCCTATATATACTATATAATATACTCCTATTTAAACTAAACGATAATAAATTCCAATATCCTCTATTTAACGTTAAATTCAATATTAAATATATATAAATAGCTTATAAATATCGCCGCCCGGAATAACCAACCCTTAAATAGCCTCTATTTAAAATAATTTATAATAGGTTTATAAAAGGAATAATACTATACGAACCTATTTAAGGCCCTTTCGAATTTGAAATTATAGAATTAATTAAATTCGAAATAAATAGTAAGAATAGGTTTTAAATGGCTATTTTAATATCGCTTAGTCTAATCCCGAAGAAATTCTATTATTTACAATTTTACTTCGGCTTATAGTACTTTAACCTACTAATTAATAATATAGAATCTTTAGGTATTAACGGATATATACCGTTAATCTAAATTATATTTAAGGAAAAGTAGTAAAGACTTATTACTGGATATGTATTAAAAAATCCCGGGGATTATAACTTCCCTTTTACCAAAATTAAAGCTTTTTATTTATAACTTATATTCCCCGGGCAGGCAATATAATTTAAAATAAATACCGATAAAGGCCCGGATTAGCGCAAAACTATATTAGAATTTAATAATATATTAAAGCCTATTAAGAACGCCCGTCTAATAATTAATGAACCTATATCCAACGCAAACTAATATACTATATCCGAATAAATATTACGGACCCCCCTATTATATTAAATGTATAGGGTCCCAATCTTATTGTAATTTAATAATTTAATTATATTTAAATTACTCTATACTATAAATAAATACTAAAAAGAGATTGTATATAACTAATATTTATATAATCGTCTATTATCGTTATAAATAATATTAAGTAATTAGAAAAGTAAATTAATTATAATTTATAAAGTAATTCGAATAATTAATAACCAATTATAATTAAACTTACTAATACCGCTCTACTAGCTATATCTCTTATAACCCAATTAATTAACTTTATCGCCCTCGATTTATATTATATTTAATAGGAGCTAGGTAAATAAATAGCCTAAATATACGTATTTACCTAAATATAATTTATAAAAACGGGTAAGAATATAAACTTCGTGTTAGAACGTTATTAAAAAAATGTATACGTATTTAATTTTAATATTTTATATTCTAATATAAAGTAGAAAAATTATATTTATTTAATTAAAAATAAAATCAAAGAGTATTTTATATAGATCTTAAACTATTTAAATATTTTAAATAGTTGGGTAAGGGACTTCGGTAATAGTTCTATAGCGGTAAAAGTAACCAAAATATAAAGCTTTATCTAAAATATAGGAAATATTATAATTAAGCGCGAAATAGGTATAATAGAGAATTTTTATATAATAAAGCGCGCAATAAAATAAATATATAATAAATTAGTAAATCTATAAACGACGATATTAGAAATAAAAATCTAAACGGAACTAAAGGGGGATAAAAGTACTATAACTATTTCGATTAACTATACATCCTATTAAATAAACCGCCAAGCTACAATAGAAGATATAATAAAGGAGAGGGAGGCTATTTATAAATATAACGTCTAAAATATTAATAATCCGGACCTTAACGACCTAAATTGCTAAGGAATTAAGTAATACTATTTAATAATAAAAAAAAATATTAAAAATACTTATCTTTTACTTAATATTACCTATACGAATATATTATTTCGCTACGATAGTACTACGGCCAATATTTCGAATTTAATTAAATATAATTAAATAGTATTAAACTTTTCGGTTGTAATTATATCGCGCAAATTCCTTCCCGTCTCTAATTAAAGCGATATTCCTATATTTAGAATAAATATCTACCTATTAAACTTACTATCCTTAATTAATTAAACCTCTTCAACTTTATCCCTAATCTTTCCGGCTCATTTTATTCTAATAAGAATAAAAATATCGCTACGCTTCCCTATAAATCGAAATAATATATTAAAATCTTTTTATTCGTATAGGAATAAAGCGATATAATTTTTATCGGAATAAAATCTACTTAATATCGCGGGGTTATTTTACTTTTATTAAAATAAAATCTAATTACCTTATTAATATCTGCCCGCTAGAATACGGAAATACTAATATTCTATTTAAATAATACTATAGTAATTAAAATCCTAATATATCTTAAAATATAAATAAATAATAATATTACTATATTAATAAATATAGCGGAATATAATATAGATAATATTATACAATTCTATAGCTCGAGTACGTATATTCTAAACCGCGACTACCTCCGCGGTAAATCCTATTTCCTAAATATAAATATTGGTAATTACTATTTAGAAGGCCGTTTTAATATTATAAAAGACCGGTAAAAATTCGTAAAAATAATTATTAGCGCTAGTTTAATAGTAGGTAAAGTATTAATTAGGTTTGCCGATTGCTATAAAGTGAATAATAAATATTAGTAAATTATATAATTAAAATTAATAAAGTAGGTATTTTACGGAAGTGAATACAAATATTAATAGCGGCGGTAACTTTTATACTACGGGTACTAGCGTTTAAAGGGAGGGTAATAATTTCGTCGATAGTAGCCTAGGAAGAGGCAATATAAGGGCGACGGTATAAAAGGTTAAAATATAACGAAGGAATTAGGAAGAGAACTGTAGTAGGATATAAAGATATTGTATACTTAATAATAGTAAAGCTATACGTATTATATATAGAACGTAAAATATAGAATTAAGCGAGGGTAAAACCGGCTATATTAATAACGGGGGTAATTAAATTATAAAAATTAATTAAAGAATTAATTTTACTCTAATTAAAAGATTAATAAATAGGCTAAATAATAAAAGGAATCAATTAATTATAAGAGAGAAGGAAGGAAATTTAGGAAGTTTAAAGGTTTAAAAATAAAGGTAGGGGAACCCTACGTAATAAAACCCTATATAATAGAGCTATAACGAATACTAATAAAAGGGAATTATAATAGGCCGTACGTAATATAAGTCACTTCTAATAAAATCGTTAATTCCTATTAAAATAAAATTAAATAAAGAAAGATCGTTAAAGGTTATAGCGGTATATAGGGCCGATAATAAAAATCTTTCCATATTAATTAATTTTATTCTAATCCTTCTTCTACCTCTTTATAAAATATAATTTATAAACTTATTATATTTTTAAATTACTTAATTTATTCTTATATAAATATATAACTATTTCTAATCAGTCTTTATTTAACGCCGCCCGAATCTTACTTTAATAAGAATAAATTTAATATATTACACTATACTTTTATATTAGGCTAACTTTCGTTCTAATTAAAGAAAAGTTAAATTTACTCCTATTAAAGCGAAAATTATTTAGAGATAATACAAATATACAATTAAATTTAAAGATTAGAGCGAGAATTATAAATAAGTAGAATATTATATTTTATTTTAACTATATATAGCGAGCCTTTATTTAGGAAAACCCGAATTCACTCTTATTAAAGCGAAGGTTATTTAGAAGTAATATAAATACTATAGGACTCGTTAAATCGAAAGAGTAATACTCTAATAACTACGACTATATTTATACTAATTAATAATTACGCAGCGCTTAATAGGGCGGGGACTAAGAGCAAGGGTTAGGGTTATAAATATATAAGAAAGTAAGAACGAAATAGGTTAAATAGTATTATCCCTACTATATACTATATCCTTAATATACTCGTTCTTTCGCTTATTTATTTTAATTATACTTTTAATAATTAATAAGACCCTAATACACTTAGTAAAGAGATTAGGCTTATAAGTAACTAAATACTCCCAATTTTATAGAAGGGGTATACGAATTATTAAATTATTAAAAGTATATATCGAATCGAATAATTAAATTTTAATTATAATACGTACGATTTATTATAATATTTCGGCCGGAAAGAATACTATATAAAATAATTAAAAATCGACGTCTCTAATAAACCGAGGGTAGGATTTAATATACTCCGCGAAAAAGCTTTATAAATATATTAAAAATATCGTAGCCTTTAAATTCGGGGTTAGCGCACCGAACTCCCTCTTTATCTTTTTAAATAGTAATTCTATTCAGCCAAATAAATAATTATAACTATTATAATATATAATTAGTATATAAGTCCCGGTCGTATAATTAATACTACTTTAAAAAATATTAAAAATAACTTCGTAGAAGTACTTTACGTTTGTAATAATATATATTTCGGAATACTTTTCGATTAATTTAGCCTTCGATTTAATATTAATTTTAATCTACTTCTTTAAATTAATAATCCCGAATATACTAAAATTAATACGTATAATAAACGAAGCGGACTTTATTTAATTAAGCGGCTAGGATTAAAATATATTAAATATATTATCGGTTATAAATAATAATTCGAATATATATATTATAGAACGACCGGCGTCAAATTATATATTTCGCAAAAGCGATTAAATAAAAGTATAACCTAATTTATCGTAGTATTAATAGAACGCGAAGAAATAAACTATCCTATCGCTACTACTATAAATAACGCAATTGAAACGCTACTACAAATCTATAATATTTTAAATTATAATTTCGCTATATTATATAATTCGAATAATATTAAATATATTTATCCCTATACCTAAAATTACTATAAATATTATAATATAATATTAGGAATCGGGAATAATAAATTATTTATAAAGCTGTTCTTAATCTGCGGGGCGAATATAAAAATAATAAATTTAAATAGTAAGAAGCGTATTAATTCGGCTATAGATACCGCGCTTTATTAACGTATAAATAAAATACTTCTTTACTTTACTAATTAAATCTTTATTATTAATATAAATAATAGTCTTTAATATAGTAGCAGCTACTATAAGGATAAAGAAGAATTCGAAGCGCTCAAAATTCCAATTCTCTTTAAGTAGAATAATAATAAAGATAATACTAATATTAAGCCGGTTAATAGGAACGTAAATAATTTTTAAGGAGTTTATAAACTCCCCTTCTATATAGAAACTAGTATACTATCGTATATAAATTTTAAATTCCTCCGTTAAAGTAATTATATATCCGAACTACAATACGGAGAAAGGAAGTATCCGACGGAGCTAGTAAAAATCCGAAAATTTTTCGCAAAAATCATACTATTAATAAACCGTATAAAGTTCGTTTATAATTATAAATACTATATAAGCAATAAATTCTAATATATAAAGGAATTTAAGAAATTGGTAGTAAAGTATTTATTTAAATCCGAGGAGAATATATATAAAATATCCCGAACGAATATAATCTTATAATATATTAATTTAAAGATATTAATTAAAATTCGAATAGAATAATTAGGAGTTTATATACTTTATATAGGTTTTAATTAATAAGTAGTAGTTTAGCGCTAAAGTATTTCGTAATAATATCCTTCTACTCTTAATTAAAGCGGTTTAATAGTACAATTTATAATATAACTTTAATTAGCAAAATAATTAATATTGCTTAGAGTATAATACTCTTACCGAAACTAATAGCTATTAATAAGATTATATCGCTATATTAATAAACGATATAATAAATATATTCGACTTATTACGGGCAAAATTTACGTAAGGTTTAACCAAACGCTAACTAAACGGCTAGGTTAAATAGAATTCGAATAATAGTATATATAAACCGAGTTTATAAGGATATATATATAATTGTACTTATATAATCGATAATAGTATCGATATATTACTATATAATTGATACCGGAATGGCTGGATTTCCAGCCATTACTGGCATCCCTATATTATAGCTTAGACTAGCCAGGGCAGCCCAAATTAGCTGGGCTGGCACAGAGGATTCCATACCTTACCAGGCCTGGAGCTCGGACCACCCTGTGGCCCGTGCCCTGCGCCCCCAGCGCAGCATATCCTCTTCGTACAGGCGGCTGGCTTCCAGCCGTCCCTTTCCTTTTATATTATCCTTCTTACTACCTTTTATTTATATACAATATAGCCTCATACAATAACTCCTAATATTGCATATAAATCCTTCTCTTCCCGTATCAAATAGTAGCTACAACTAAACGTTCAGTGGCCTAATTCAAACCATACCAGCCATACCGATCTGTCGCAAGCGACGTCGACAGCGACTTCGCGATCGCAACAATCAACCATATCCAACCCCTCTTTATACCAGGCGCGCGACAACCTCAAGCACCACCAGCGATTGCGACAAACTCTCCACCAAGCGATCATTAAAATCACCAATCATTCTCCCTTTAAGCGGCGAACTTAGGTAACCGTTCATCATTACCACCGGCCGCCGAACTTAGGTACGCGACCGTTCTATCCTCGAGACGAACTTAGGTACTCTCTAGGATTCTCAACACTCCTCCCCTCACACCACTTCGTAAAGCGGCGAACTTAGGTAACCGCTTCCCATTCATTTATTAACACTCTCGAAACGAATTTGGGTACTCTCGAAACCCCCAATACTAGTACTAGCACCGGCGTCTTCGCTATTACACCAACTTTCCCCCGCCAACGCGAATCATTCTCAAGCGCGCCGACCGACCGCAAACTAGACTCCCAAGTCAAGCAAACTTCTCGACCGTTCTCGTCGAACTAAACTCCCTCTCCCCCTCGACTATACTTCCAAAGTCGAGCTTTAACAACTCCTCGATTCACGCTCTCAAACGACGAAAATACAGGCGTCGCCGTAAATCAAACAGATTATTCGAATGCCCGCCTCCAAACGGCACAATTCAAGCGCTTCCGCTAACCAAATAGCGTTTATCAACAAAATCAAAATCCGCCTCCTCGAAGACTCTACTCAACAACCCCACCATAGCCCGCCTCCATTACTGCCCATAGTGTCCTGAAGATAAGAAGTATCCCTACTAAACCTTCTTTCAAAATAGTAACAAACCCAGGGACCCTCGCACCTTCTTCCAACCTCAACACATTATATTTAGAACTACACCAGCCACTAGAATAGTACCCTAGCTTCTTATTAATAGGTTGGGCGTCAATCACTTCAAAGCTATCCGGAATCTATTCCCCCCTACCACCGACTTTCGCAAAGCCTACGAAGCTATTTAGCTTTACTTTAATAATAGCAAGCCTAAGGATAAGGACAAGCACAACTACAGCAAGTGCCAAAAGAAAGGCAAGGACAAAAAGAGCTATAGTAAATATAAAGAAGAGAACAAAAACAACAAAGACCAAAACGTAACGATTGACCAACACATAAGAAATCTACAGCAATAGAAAGTGCCACATCTTTCTAACTTAGAATTCATTAGAAAAAGCTCTAGCGGAAAGGATGTGCCAATACCCTCTTTTTAGAAGCCTTTCTTTCGAGCTACACCTGGCGCAATAGACTTCTTCTACCAAGAATAGGGTTCTTACGCCGCGGTTCCCATTAATCACTATCGCGACCTTCGTTCTACGGGCTTCCTTAAAGACCAAAATATTCTTCTCTTTCGAAAACCGTCAGCATTACTCTTTCATCCCCCAATCAAGGAGCCTCCCGTTCTTACAATCTCTATAGTTCAAACAGTCTTTTCTATTACCCCAAACGCTATTGGCATTTACAACGATAACTATATTGCCGTCCCCAAAAAGGCAGTCCGCACTACAAAACAACAACTTCGCGCAGCTCGTAAAGCTCTCCAAGCTCTCGATCCATACGTAAGAGCCTCAAACTCCAAAGTTCTCGACCAAGACTTCGTCTCCCCGTCTCCCGCCGAGACCAAAATCAAGACCGAAACATCTTATAATAACTTCAAAACTCCCATCAAGTCAACTTCTGAGCCGCCGTCTCCCCAAACCGTTGAACACACGTACCGCAAGTACGAAGCAAACTTTCGCTCGAAAAATGCCCTCTTTAACCACATTTACTCAAACACGTACAAGCCCAACTTGAGAAAGAGTCCCAGCTCAAAGAGCTCAAATCTATAATCTTCTATCATTACGGCTAATAATACCCCTATTAGCAAGGGCATCTCCAGCACCCCCGACAGCCAACATGGCCGCCGCCGTTTCGCCTCCTCCACGGTTACAGCTACGGCCACGAAGTCTCTAGCTCCCCCGGGCACTCCTAATATCACGGCACCATATAATATGGTCCCGTTCCCTTAGCGTTCCGGCACTATAATCCCGCAGGTCTCCAATCGTATCTCTACTTAGTTTATATATATAGTCTGGGAGCAGAGTTTTTATTACTCTTTTTTAATCTTCTCCTCTTCGTATAATATTACGTCTTCTTTAAATCTCTTTTAATCGGTATTATAATAGTATATTATACTTTTTTTATAGTTAACGGCCCAACGACTTCTCTTTATCGTTTCGCTCTGGCTAAATTATAGAATTAGTATCGATTTCTTCTAACCCTATTACGTTATATATATAACCTAGACTAACTTCGCTAAAATACCCCCTTAGAAATATAATTTTTACATTACTACCGCGTTCCGCCTCTTACACACTACTAATTAAAATGAGTAGAAAACGGCTTTCGCTACCTACGCGACTTTCCCGCGGAACTTTAAATTACTTCCCCCTAACTATATACTACTACCGTTTTTACGTAGTAACCCCCTTATTAAGTTATAAGCTAAGTATTAAGTATATTGGGCGCGATTATACTTAGTTCTAATTTTAGTATTACTCCGTCCTATAAAGTAATTACTTAAGCCCTCTTTTGCTAGGATACCCTTCCTTTTATTTATAAAGTGGTTAAAGGGTTATAGGAGGACTTTTTTAACTTCGCTTCTACTTTGGAAGTAGACCCCAAGGTCTTCGCCTAATTCGACCTTTACTTTATAGCCGTCGAAGAATATTTTGGCCGGGCCTATAACGAATTTCGTATTGCCCGGTAGGAAGTTTTAAATACCCAACGGACGGTTATTTAAACCTAATTCGCCGTTATTTAGAATTTTAACGTTACGTTATAAGTATAGTAGGATTTTGCTAGGGCTATAATTAAAGTAATTATTATAACTATATAAACCTAATAAGCGTAATAATATATCGCCGAAGTTGAAAATTATATTTAATAATAGATTACTAGTATAACGGCGTAGGCCCGGTAAACCTAATAGTTTAATACGTAGATTATATTTATTACCGCTATTATTACTGCCCGCTTTCGCAGTGCCGAACCCCTTATATTTAGTAGTACCGAAATATTCTTATTTAAGCGCTAGGAAGAATATATTAATTAGCGGTTATAATTTATTATTAAATTTGTATTCGATTTCGCCGCTTACCCGACCCCGGCTAATTGTATCCTTTATATTTTTTAATATTTTTTAAGCGACGTTTATACCCATATTCGGATTAAAGTCGACGCTATTGCCCTTAATTTTAATAATATTTTAATTTAATTAATTGGCCTTTCCGATTTTTAGAATATTTTCGTTTACTTCAACCTTTATTATATTATTTTCGATATTTATATTAAAGCAGTATAGGAAATAGACCGTTTTAAATAAGGTAATTTACCTTTTACTAACTTTATTTTTACTTTTATTAAATTTGCCAATTAGTACGAGTTCGACGGACGGCGCTATATTAATATATTTAAATTTAAAATAAGTAATACTTTTTAAAACGTTTTAATTAATATTATTAAACGTTTAACTGCCGATAATTTTATTAAATAAGTTAAATTCCTCTGGATTTTTGTTAATAACGTTATTAATTACCGTTACTGAAATAGCGGTTCTTTTATTTTGTTATAGTTTTCGTCCGCCGGCGTTAACGTTAGTAATTTTATAGTCTTTAATAAAGTTAGTACCCCTTAGAAGGGCTTTATCTCTTAAATCGAGAAGGAACGCCGCTAGAAATTTAATTTATATATATATTGTGGCGGTTCCGGCTATTATATAATAGTTTATACAGCTAAGGGGAAACCGAAGCCCGCTAACCTCGCTACTATTTCGGCCCCTTCGCTAAATACGGGAAAAGTTTAATTTTTAATATAAATTGCTATTGGAGGCGTAATTCGAAGGAATTGGAAGATTTGTATTTATATTTTATAAGATTAAATATTAGTTTTTTTTTTTTAAGTTTATTCTATTTCGGTACTGGTTCGCTAGTCCTTTATTCTATAATAATCGACTCCGGTTATTTTCCGATAGGTTTTATTAATTCTTCCTTTATATATTATTATAATATCCCTTTAATACCCCTTTCCCGGCTATATATATTTCGGTTTGCCGACGGCCGAGAGGGCGGCGAAATCTCGTACGTTTATATCCTCTTTTATTTTATCGGTTCGTTTATAGATTATTTTACTCTCTTCGTTTGGCTACTTAGCGGCCTCGATATAATCTTTGGCCTTCTTTGGCTAAGAAAATATAACTTTACTATCGATTGGTCTAATAGAATTATAAAATTTCCGGGCTTTACCGCTATTGAAACCCTACTATACCCGAGTTATCCCTCGTCGCCTACAGAGGATACTATTAATAATACCGAATTATTTAAGACTAACCTCCTTACGACCACTCCGACCACCAGAATCTTATACTTGGCTGAACCTCTCCTATAACGTTATAACTTTTGTTTAGGGCTGCTACCTTTATATTCGGACGAAGAATTCCCGCCTTGTACCGCTAGGCCTCTTCGAATTAATATCGGTCCCGTTTCGTAATTAATTTAATATTATTATAAATTTTATAGGCCCCTTCTTTAAAGTTAAATCCGGGGGCCGTACTTATACCTATATTATAGTCGTTATTAATCGATTAATAAAGATATACTATTATATCGGTATTTATAGTTTAATTACTAGGGAGACGGCTACCGCCTTCCTCCGCGAGGTCTACCGCTTCTATAGTACGTTAAATTTTATTATTTTTAATTGCGGTACCTAATTCGTCGCCGCTTTTTAGTAGGAATTCTACCGTTTATTTAGCGTTAAATAGAAATTATTATCCTCTGCCTACTTTGAAATTGACGGGTAAATAGAGATTATTAATACCTATATCGAATAATATTTATATATTTTCTACTTTTACTACTAGGATAATTAATTATAATAGTTTCCTTTCGCGGAGTTTGCGGCTAATAATTACGTTTTTGAAATTATTAGCCTTTCCCCGTTTTTCGCTAATTATAAATAGTACTTTAAAATAGGTACCGAACCGCTATCCTATAAGAACGGCCCTATATTATTAATATAATACTAGGAGTTATTCGACGTACGTAGTATTAAGGAACGAATAAATTAGGTTATTACTAAGGCCCGGCTATTTATAGAGGAAGTTTAGGAGCATTACCACTACTATATTAATATTTATTAGTCGGACGCCCCCCGTTACGCCGTTAGTAATAAGGTTTAGATTAGTATTAAATATTAGAATTAAGGCCGGCCTATCCCTAAATTCTTAAATAAATAAGTAGGCCCCTTCGTTATTGAAAAGGTATACCGCCGAGCCGTTACCGTTATTATAAACGCCTTATATAAAGTTTTCCCCGTCTTTTATATATCTTTTGTACGCCCTTATTAAGAAGGTTTCCCCGGTTAAGAAGCCGTTAATAATAACTTTAATTAATAGGCCCGTAGCGTTATAGCTTTTCTTATTAATTTTAAAGAGGAAGAATAGTATTTCGAATATATTTTAAATTTTTAATAGGATAAGGATAGGAATTTCTAATATAGGATTAAGTAGTTAAGACTTTACCGTCCTAATTAGCGTCCGGCCGTAGATTTCTAAGTAAATATTAGTAATATTAAAGATTTCTATTTAAAAAATCTAAGGAAGTTTGGACTATAATTATATAAGGACAGCTTACTAACGGAAAATCGTTTAAGCGGCGTTTCGTTAATAGAAAGCCGTTTTAGCGGTAATTCGTTAGTAGAAGGCGGCTTAAGCGGTTATTAAAGGCCTCTAGGGCTGCCGAATTATTAGAGCCCCTAGTTAGTAGTCAGTATACTACCGGCTATAATTCCTATAGTAGCAATATAACGGTTTAAAACCGATTACCCGCTACTAACTAAGTTAAACGGTTAGGGTAATTGAATTTAGCTTCTAGGATCTAATAATCTCTTTTCGGTTATCTCTTTACGGTTTTTACAATTTATAAAAGTAAGGGACTATTATATTAACGTATTTAATAACGAGCCGTAGTAGCTATACCGCATTTTTATTTAAATTATTAAAGTATTTTAATTGTACTCTTCCAACTATATTAAAAGATTCTTATACTTACCTCCGTTATACTACAATTCCGGAACCAATACTAAGAAATATTAGGGGTAAGGTAATAGAATTAAATTTTAATATAATAGGGGAAATTTAATATAATATAGCTAAGTTCCTTTTTAATCGCTTTAAGATCGGTATCTTTAGCAGTATTAAAGAACGAAGCTACCTCCGCTTCGATAGCGGAATAAAAGTAGGATTTAGTAAGCAATTAATTCCTAAAGCCAACGTTACCCGGTATTAGGCGGGGCTTTATATCTTCGGCCTAAATACAGCGCTCTTTTACTAGCGTATTATAAACGGGATACAGGTTATTAATAATTATAAATAAATTGCGACGGGCGTTAGTAGTTAGGTAGATATTAGAACGCTAAGAAAACGTTAGTATTCTTATTTAGTAATAATATAAATACGTAACCGAAACGATATTATTTACAATAAACGAGGTTGCCTTTTTAGTACTAATTAAATTATAGTTATTATAAATATCTTCCTTAGAGGTTGCGAAGACTTCGAGTAATTTCTTAATTTCGAGGGCGATATTAATACGAAAACCCTCTTCTTAAATAAATTCGTCGCCCTCCTTCTCTTAGAAGGAGGCTGCCTAAATAATTAGAATAATAGTATTAGAGGCGTCTCTTATTATAAATATAACGGCTTTATTACGTTAACATTACGTTAATTAAAATTAGAAAAAATAATTTTAAAATTTATATCCTTATAATTATCTTTAAATTTATAGTACCGGATATATTTCTTCTTCTTTCCTAAAGGAAGAAGGTAGCGAATTTTTACCGGGACGCTACTATTTAAAGTAACGTATTTAATATTATAGTAGATATAAGTTATATATCCTAAATTACGGGCAAAAGAAGTATTAACCTCCTCGGTAAGAATGCGGGGAATATAAGGTATTTCGGCAACGAAACGTACGATTAAGATTTGGGTTTTTAATAATTAAGGGGATAGTATAGAAACGGTTATATTATTAATACAATAAATAAGAGAATTAGTAATATTATATTAAATAGTAAGAATAATAGTAATATTATTAATAGAAGGGAAAAAGAAAGAATAAAAGGAGGAAGGAAATATAAGGGAAAGAAATAGGAGGAATACGTAAGGGCGCAGCTAATATATTACCAATCTAAAACGGGATTAGCGCAATACCGTCCCGCTATTATTAAATAATTACTACTATTACTATAGGTAACGGACCGTAGTAGGTAACGTATAGGCCGTACTACGGTTTAGCAGCGCAATTACGCCGCTTTACGGTTACGGTATAGGAATTTGGGGTTTGCGGTATACTTATTTTATTTGTAATTAAGGTTAATTACGTTTTAAAACTAGGGATATTATTACGGCACTATATGATATGGTCCCGTTCCCTTGGCGTTCCGGTACCGTAATTCCGTAGGTTTCTAATCGTGTTTCTATTTAGTTTATATATATAGTTTAGGAGCAGAGTTTTCATTGCTCTCTTCTAATCTTCTCCTCTTCGTATAATATTACGTCTTCTCCAAGTCTCTTCTGGTCGGCATCGTGACACCCAATTCACACGGCCTATTTACCCCAATCAAGACTCGGCCTCACTCGGCTTCTCCTACTCCCGTTGCCGCGGCAACTCGAATACCAACGTTAAAGCGCTTCGCCCCCGGCTCTTTAACCGCTCTACTGTCTTAGTATACCCCTCTTTCTCTACCAAAGCTTAAGCGCTTCACCCTCAAACCGAAACGCTACGTTATTGAAGACGACCCCGCCCCCGTTACCGTTCCCATTGCCACCACGACGACAACATCACCAGCTCAGAAGGCAGTAGCTTCATCTCCTTCCCTAAACAGTAGCCCAGTAACTACTACAATCAAGAACGACGAAAATAGTCAGCTCTCTACTCTTAACGGTTCCCAAAGCAACAGACCTTCAACCTCAACGCTCCACAACTATCGCACTTGCAACGAGAGCTTTGCCTCACGAAACCTCCTCTTCAACCACCTTCACGATTCCAACCATTACCGCCCCGCTAAATCAAAGACAAGCCCCTCAAAGTCTTTCACGACCAAGAATACTAGCTAGCGCAGTAGCAAGGTAGTCCAAATAGACTTTAGCGTACTTAGGGAAATAATCAGCAAACTTACTACTATAGCCTCTGCAACTTAATAGCTCTCGTCTCTACAGCCTAACCGCTAACTCTGGGATTTATCCATATAACAATATTTCTTATCAAATTTCGAACTTTAAACTCCCTCTCTTTCACCCTCTGCAAATCCCACCTACCTCCCCAACACCGCCTTGCTTCCTCAACAGTCTATACAACTAAAGTATAATAATAGCTTCCTTTTCTCTATTTACTTTACAACGAAGTCGTTACTCTCTTTCTTTCTATACGGGCAGCCATAGACCAAGCGGTCTTCCTCTCAACAACAACACCAAGGCATCATCGCCAACTTTATACTTTTAGTGTCCGCTTAGTTCCGGCACCTCCCCCTCTCTTTTATTAGCAACTCGACGGACCTCCCCGGCGTAGGTTCTCCAGCAACTCAACAGTCACGGCATCACAGCTTCCGTGGCCGAATTGCTTCAACAACAAAACTTATCAACACTTTGCAACTCGACAGCCCCCCTGACAGCTCTTTGCAATTCGTGCCAGTTCCCCTGCCAGCACTTTGCAGCTCTTTAACGGCCCTCTCACTCCCTGACAACTCTTTGCAGCTCGTGCCAGCCAACCAGAAAGCCCTCGTTTGCACCCCTTTTCTCTTTCTTTCTATTTATCCATAGAACCAACTTTCTCAACCGTAATAGCACTTTTGAATACCTCTCTTTCGAGTGCCTCTCTCTCGAGTGCTCCCCTTTTCTCTTCCAGCTTCAACCTCTAGCTTTCCCAGACGTCACCTGGCTTCCCGGAACTCAACGGACCTCCTCGGATCTCAGCCATCTCGCCACTACAAACCTCATACATCCCGTTCCGCCCCGGGGCATCCCGAATAGACAAACCCATCGGAAGAGACCTAAATAATATCGGAGGAGACCTAGACATTATCGAAAGAGACCTAGAACTTGTCGGAGGAAACCTGGAACTTGATGATGGAGACTTGGAGGATTTCGGAAACAGTTTGTTGTCTTCATAGACAGATCCTTCGGACCTTGTTGTCTTCATAGACAGATTCTTCGGAGGAGACTTGGTCGTCCAGGACCATTGAGGACAATAGTTTCTTTTTCTTATGAGCCGGCACTTAATACCGGAATGGCTGGATTTCCAGCCATTACTGGCATCCCTATATTATAGCTTAAACTAGCCAGGGCAGCCCAGATTAGCTGGGCTGGCACAGAGGATTCCATGCCTTACCAGGCCTGGAGCTCGGACCACCCTGTGGCCCGTGCCCTGCGCCCCCAGCGCAGCATATCCTCTTCGTGCAGGCGGCTGGCTTCCAGCCGTCCCTTTCCTTTTACATCATCCTTCTTACTACCTTTTATTTACATGCAATATGGCCTCACGCAGTGACTCCTAGTATTGCGTGTAAATCCTTCTCTTCCCGTATCAATAATCTTATTTAGGTTAAATAAAATAGTAAAATCGCAATTCGTTTTAAAGTATCGTACGAAGCCCGAAATTTTATCGAAAATAGAATTAGGCTATACTATTATCAAGAGAAACTCTATCTGCACGATTTGGTACTACTTTTGATTTTATACACTTAAGTTTGACTAACTTATACTTAGAAAAGCAAAAGTGGATCCCCGTGCGGATAGAGTTTTTACCCCGTGCAGATAGAGTTTCTCATTATCAATACTAAATTTCAAATAAATTAGATAGAGAATAGTAGAATTGCAATACCCATTTCTTAGATAATAATTTTATTATCGACGAAGGTTCGATAAAAGTAATTCGTTAGGGGGTAATTAATATTAAAAGTTAATTATAAAAATAAAAAAAAAAAGTATTGTAATAAAGTTGTGGTTTACCCCAAATACCGTACGCAAATTAAATTTAGATATGTATTATAATTATTAAAATAATCGCGAGTAAATATAAAGTTAATTATTTACTTATATAGAATTTTGTATAGGAGATTTGTTGCTAAGCCCAAAAAAGCTCAAAATAATTATAGACCTCCTCTCACTTTATTCGCGGAGACCCACATTTTATGTGGGGTAAGAGTGGATTGAACTCGTGACGAGGGCGTCTGTGACAGAGACTAAAAATGACCAAGTCCCCAAATAACCAAGTTTGACATTGGAGCAATGGGAGACATTGGAGCAATGGGAGCAATGAGGAGACATTGGGAATAATGAAAAGACATTGGGAGCAATGAAGAGACATTAGGAGCAATGAAAAGACATTGGGAGCAATGAAGAGATATTGGGAGTAATGAAGAGCGCTGCAATGAAGAATGAAAGCGTTGTAGCGGCGATGTGGAGGTGAAAGTAGAATGGCGTTGCAGAGAATGGGTTGCGGGGTGCAAACGAAATTTGGGTGTGGTTGTACAAGTGACAGGTGTCTGGCATTTGGCAAAGTGGGGAAATTTACAGTCGAACATACAAGCCTCCGTAATCAGTGCCGTGACGTGCGCAAGGCCCGCATCTACAGCGTACACGGACGTATCGCGTAGAGCCTCCGAACCAAGAAATCTCGCGGGAAATCTGCGCCGTCTGGGTCCGGGGTGGAAAGGTGGTGCGGCACCGGTGCCGTCTTTCTGTCATTGCCCCTTTTCCAGCTCCCCCCACCGCACATTGCGTATCCCGAGATCCGGTCCTCCGAAGCCGTGTTGCGAACATCGTACCCAGCGGCAGACGTCAAAAGAACAGCTGCTTCTGCCGACCTTCCATTCCGTCAAAGGCTTCGACACGTGTAGATCGGAACGGAACCGCCCTCCTCCATCCCGTCGGTGAGGCTCTGTGGACATGTGCCACCAACACAACAAGGGAAGGGAAGCTTCCGGACTGGCGGGTTAAGCCCCATATGAGTTTAGCGTCAGGAACCCGCGAACCCGAGGGGACGTTGCCGGGTCAACATCTGCAACAGCGACAGGTGTCCTGAGAGAAGAAGACGAATCCGCATTTCAGAGCATTACGATTCGCGTTACGGGACAAGCGAGCGACAGGAGAGGCTCCATCGAAGGGTGCATCGCGTCCTTTTCCTTCACGAGACAGCGTTACAACGTGCTGATCCAGAACCACAAAACCGAGGCGTCAGGCGGCAGAAAGGAGAACGCTGCCGTCACGGCGCTGTTCCAAGCATGAACGCCGGGCCGAATCAGATCTGCCGCCAAAGACAAGACACCAGTGGAAGCAAATCGATCGACCAGTCTCATTTTACAGGCAGTCAAAAGCCCGGTTGTAAAATGTATCGCCTGTTGTTGACAGCTTGCCAACTTTCCACGTTCACGACGCCGTTTGTCAGACAGTAAACACGTTGGTGGGACAGAACACCGCGACTAGGTAAAACCGCGACGAGACCGACAACACGCGGCGATGCCGTTTCCCGTCATTCATCGGCCTGCCACTGCACTGGTTTGGGTGCTTCGGGCTTGGGTAGGCGGCTATCCAAATAAAATACTAAGCGGTTCATGGAGGGCTGAACCTCTTAAACAGCCCAATGGAAACGTCCCATGGTTACCTCATGTGCTCTTTGCGCTTGCTATACTTTCCCTACGCGACAATAACCGCAGAGGGCAACACTGGAAACATTCTCATGGAACGAAAAAGAGGCTGGGTGGCTGGGAAAGGGGTCGAGACTGGACTTTGTCGGAAACGCCAACTGATACCCACAGCTTCCATTGATCCACCATTCAGGTCTTTCGGCTTCTAGCCTGCAGCTCTACTGCAGGTCGCTGCTGCAGCCGAGGGTGTCGCTGAAGGGGTCGAAACCGCTCATCATTTCCCAGCCACCTATCAAGGAGCTAACCACGCCTTGTGTTGCAGCAGCTGTTGCAGCAAACCCGAGATCTTTCTGTGGTCCCCGACTGGCTCCTCTGTCTCTCTGTTCGTTTGGGTGGTGATGATGATGATGGAATGGCGCTGGCCCGACCTTGCGGCCTGTCGTCGTGACGCCGATACGCCCTGGGGCTGATGGCCGGCCATGCCCTTTCCCATGTCTTCAATCTCCATTCCTCCCTCCCCCCCTGCTCCCCTCCTTGTCCTGGGGGGCTTACCAACCGACATGAGTGGCGTGCAGATGCAGCGCTGAGCAGTGGACCAGTCGAGCCACTGTTCCGGTCCGTTGCCTGTCACAATTAGAAAGGAATGGGAGCATCATTGGCATCCAATCTGCCTATCCATGACGACTTCTGGGCGACTATTGAGGGCTGGACCTGTCTACAGGCTCTGCACAGCCGTCGCACAATCTCTGGAACAGGTCCTGTCCTGGCGTTTCACCTAGCAGGGAAGCAGTCGAGCTCTGCTAGCTGACTGCCGGAACCTTTGCGAGTCGATGATGGCTTCAGCGGAGCTGCTGAAAAAAAAAAGCGACAACCTCGGGAGAACTGGCGGTATATGAACCCGAAAACGGGGTACGGGCACGGATCCGTCGCCATTCAGATTGCGGGAGGTTGGCACTTGGCAGGAGGCAACAAGTCATGTTCGGCGATCGAATGGGTCGGCCGCGACGATTGATCGAATCGAAGGCGATGCGATGCTTGCCTGCTCCGCTCATGTTCAGCTCACCTCGAGCTCCCATCGTGGTCGTCTGGGAGCTTGAACCTAAGCTCGATTGGGTCTCAGGCCTCGCTGGCCGTAGCTGGCTGATCCCAGAACGAGATTCGCGAGGGGGCTGGGGACTCGCTGGGGACTCGCTGGGGAAGGGGACCGGGCGGCCGAGCAAACAGAGACGAATCAGGAAGCAATCAGGGTCGATGGCGTGGGGATCAATACGGGCCCCTGGCGATGCACTAAGCCCCTTTTGCTTTCGATAAACAAGCTGTTCCCCACACCATATGTGCGTAAACAGATGAACGGCAGAACCGCCGCGGCGCCGCAAACCCGTCAGAAAGGGAAGGAGAGAAAAAATGGTGGATATTCGCACAGCCGGGACCTGAAATCCCACAATTTCCTCCAGCCCATCCCATCTCCGAAGCTTTTATCAACCCTTCAGTACCTACAACTGCCCAGACATCACCGTCTGACCGTCCACTCTTCTGGCCGCTCAGCTTCTGTTTTGGCAGCCTACACTGGCTTGATACTGGGTCAGTGGGTGCTGTAGGATGGTTATGATTCCATTCACAGGCTTCCTGTGCCATGAAACCCACGCTATCCGCGTAGCTGAAGCCTGGGGTTGACTGAGGTTTATCCCCCAGGGGCAGTTCTGCCCAGCTTTGGCAGAAGATGAAGCTCTCTCGCCAGCGAGTCTTTCTGCCACACACCGCTCGCCAGCGATCCCATTGGAGGACCCCCCCCTTCTGGAGTGTTGGACCCCCCTCTCCATTTCCCCAAGAAACTCTCCCACACATCAGACGCACATCGCCGTCGTCAACGCCCACGCGGGCCCAGCGAGCCTCCGTCTCCCTCCGTATCGCCCTGTTTTACTTGTGATTCTCCCTACAAGGCCGGGCCAACCACCTCCCACAATCGGTAACGGTGGTCCCGTAATTCCCCCAGACGGACACTCCGCTCATTATTTGAACCGGCCTTGCTCGTGGTAGCTTTGCCTGTCTTGATCTTCTCCTTACCATCTTCCCCAGTCAGCATCCGACCACTCACAACCAACCACAACAACTCCGGAATCCCCATCCTTTTCTCTACCCTCTTCGCAGAGGAATCGACTGAATCCGAGTCCAAGAAGACGGGTCGCACAGTGACCGCCTTCTTCACCTACGTCAATCGACTTCTTTTCATAGAGAAGCCAGAGACATTCTTTTCATCAATCTTTCGTATATCGAAAGGTTGATAGGAAAGTTTGCCTCTTGCGCCGTAGAAAACCGCCAAACTGGATTTTGAGGCCCGTGTCCCCGTCCCTTTCAGCATCTTCCCGGCTACGTACCGGGAACCTGAAAAGGGCGTTCAAACTCATACGCACGTTCACGAGAAGGTTGAGGTCAAGGTCACCAAGCCGGCTCATGCTGCTGCTCACCATGGCCATGAGGATCACCACCATGCTCCCGTCCCTCCGGCTATCCATGAGCTTCAGCCTCCCCGTGTAGAGCAGCGCATCGTCGAGGAGGAGATCCATATCACCCGTGAGGAGGAGGTTCACAAGGGAGACCACCACAAGGAGCATCACCACCATCGCCCTGCCAGCACCCACTCGCACCACTCTCACCACTCGCATCACTCTCACAAGCCTCACCTGCCCCATATCCCTCACCTTCATCTTCACAAGGACGAGGGCCACCACCACCACCACGAGGAGGACCACAAGGAGCACAATCACCATCTCATTGACCACCTCACTGACAAGCTCCCCCACATCCACCGCGCTCACTCGGTCAAGGACGAGGAACACCACAAGGACCACAAGCACCACCTCATTGACCACCTCACTGACAAGCTCCCTCACGTCCATCGTCCTCACTCTCACCACTCTTCTCACCACGATGTCGTCGAGGTGCACAAGACGGAGCATGTCCATACTCACAACCATGGCCATGGCCACGGCTCCCACGGCTCCCACGTTGGTCCGGTGATCGTTCCCGAGCCCAAGCACAACGACCACCACCACGCGCCGCACTATCCTCTGGAGCCTCAGGAGCACCATTCGTCGCACACTCATGTGCACTCGCACACCAGGTGAGTTGATCGGTTTTTTTTTTTTTTCTAGTGCAAGATCCGTTTCTGCGTTTTCACATCCCGTCACCGTTCCTTTCCCTCCAGCCCCCGTTTTGAAACCGGACCCGCTCTTGGCCGGGGAGGGCTCAGGCGGGATTGCTGGCGTGTGTCTGCTTCCGCGGCGGTAACATTGAGCTGCAAACCAGTCCAGCTGGTACACCCCTGGCAGAAGCGGCTGGGTCTCGCGCGAGTGCGTTGCAAATGGCTAGCTGGAGCGGTCTAGGGGCTGGCGAGCTCGTAAACCAGCTGGTCTTGCTTTTTCGCTTCACCGCTCATGGTTAGGCGTGGCAGACCCCCCCAGCCTCCTAAGCATTCCCCTTTTTGTATTAGCTCCATGGTCCACATACGATCAAGGGATGGAGCGGGAAAAACACTGTACCAAATCCCCTTTTCGGATCCCAGCCCTCTCAAGCCCTCTCATGTCTGTTCGTCTCTACTGTTCTCTACGCGTATATCTAACCAGCAAATCCCTTCAGTGGTCACAACTTTTCTGAACCATCCTTCGAAAAGCCTCATCATCACCACTCCTCTTCTCATCATCAACAATCCTCCGACAGCGCCAGCGCTATCGACATTGCTGAGCATCAATATCGGTCCAAGTTCCAGCCCGCCTACCACAACGAAGGTCACGTAGTCGGTTCCACCCTCGACGTCGCTAGCTACCGTCCCAGCCACAAGGAGTCCACCCACGTCGACGACACTACTGTCGACTTCCCTGCACTCCCTGCACCCCCTAGATCCACTTCTTACAAGGAGAAGATCGTTGTCGACGAGACTACTGTCGACTTCCCCACCTACCGTCCGGCTCATAAGAAGGCACCCAGCCTCTACAGCGAGTCCACTGTCGACATCCAAGAAAACGAACTTTCTCTAGTCAAAGTTTCCAACAACACATCTTCCAAAATGGGCTACTACGACGACGACGGTAAGCACCCATCCACCATCCATCATCCATCTTCATCCTTCCTTCAGAGACACTTGACTTGTCTTGTCTTCTCTTGAGGCAATAAGCTGACCATGCCTTTCTTCCATCACAGCTCACGGCCACGTTGAGGCTGATGCTCAGCCCCGTGCCACCACCGGCACTGGCACCGGCTCTGCTTCCCAGACCGTCACCATCCCCTGCCACCACATCCGCCTCGGCGACATCCTCATCCTCCAGGGCCGCCCTTGCCAGGTCATCCGCATCTCCACCTCCGCTGCCACTGGCCAGCACCGTTACCTCGGTGTCGACCTCTTCACCAAGCAGCTCCATGAGGAGTCCAGCTTCGTCTCCAACCCCGCCCCCAGCGTCGTTGTCCAGACCATGCTCGGCCCCGTCTTCAAGCAGTACCGCGTCCTCGACATGCAGGATGGCTCCATCGTCGCCATGACCGAGACTGGCGATGTCAAGCAGAACCTCCCCGTCATCGACCAGAGCTCCCTCTGGAACCGCCTCCAGAAGGCTTTCGAGTCTGGCCGCGGCTCCGTCCGTGTCCTCGTCGTCTCCGACCACGGTCGCGAGATGGCCGTCGACATGAAGGTCGTCCACGGTTCCCGCCTCTAAATCGGGGGTTCCGTCATCCGTTCAATAATATGACTTTCCCCCTTCCTGGAATCGGACACGACAGAATGGTTGGGTTAATAAGGGCTGCTTGGATGTTATGATATGGTCTCTCTGATGTTGGGTCTGCTTTTTTTACGCGCGTCTAGAAGATGGGTTGGATAATATGTACTGGTAGTTTGCTCCCTCCCCATCCATGTATATGAAAAGTGTAATGGAAGGAGTCGTCAGTAATACAACCTTAAAAACTCACACCATCTTGTTCCAATTGATCATGTGTGAACAGCAACTGATTGAAGTGACTGCATTCTTCCGGTGCTGAAGGTCAGTTCACACCTTGTTCACAGCTTCACCTAGCTTGGGATGTCAAACTAACATAGACTAGCGACGGCTTCGACTTCTGATTGGTAGAAGCTTGGTCGATCATTGTCCTAACCAATCGTTGCTTGTTTCTTTTGTAAGTCGAACTATCGATACGCGTCAACGAATGGGAGAGCCAAAAGTCTTGATGGTGGGTGGTAGCCGGGGATGAAGGTGGGAGGTGCCCGGTCAGCCCGGTCTCCGGTCATCTCATCCTGAATCGTGTTGAAGGACAGGACAGACAGATCGAGGCAACCACCGGCAAAACAAATGGTTCGCTCATTCGGATGGAAAAAGATTGCTGCGCCGTACGACTGCAACTTGGCTGCTTGGACGCGGGTCATTGATAAGCAGCCCCTCACGGCATGCGACAACACGAGTCGACCACCTTCTCAATGAGGAGAAGCCTTGACCTCCTTCTCCGAGTACCCCCGCGTTTGGAAGGGTGACAGTGGCAGGAGGTGGTGCGGCCTCGGGCCATCAAGGGACTCAGTCCGTGCCAACACCGGATGACTGTAATACAGGTTGAATCCCGAACCATTTGCATGACCATTCAGCTCTCGTCCTGCATCATCATTTCAAGCTGAGGTCCAATGGTGACGATCTGGAATCCGAACTCGAATAGTAACACATCAGTCCACGCCAAGTAAACAGTACTACTAGAGATCATCAGCCGCAGTCGCTATGGGTGCTTCACAGTCCAAGATCCCCTTCGAGGAGAAAGCTGCTACATGTATCAGCACGGATGATGAATACGTCCATGTTGAGAATGAGCTCACAGGTGAGAAGGGAACGATCACAGACATCGCCAAAAGCCGTAAGCCCGAAGGTCTCTCCTTCTCAACCGTTTCAAAATGGGAGAGTACACTTCTGGAAGACCCCAAGAACAGGTAGGATACCCCGAGATGTCCTCAACAAAGAACACGCTTGCTGACATCTTCGACTCCCCAGATTGGCCTTATCCGCCCTGAGCGCCGCCAACCCCCGTGATGTCCTCCTCTCACGCGCAACCAAGATCGCGGAGCAGCAGGTATTCAACATCAAGATCCCCTTCGAGGGGGGCCCCATCACCAACCAGCGGCAAAGCGGGCGATGTTGGCTCTTCGCCAGCACCAACGTGTTCCGCGTCGCCCTGATGCAAAAGTACAGCCTGGACCAGTTCGAGCTCTCGCAAGCCTACCTCTTCTTCTGGGACAAGCTCGAGAAGAGCAACTGGTTTCTGGAGCAGATCATCTCCACGGCCGACCAAGACCTCGATTCTCGCTTGGTGCAGCGCCTCCTCCACGAGCCCCTCAGCGACGGCGGCCAGTGGGACATGGTCTACAACCTCGTCCACAAGTACGGCCTCGTCCCGCAGACGCTGTACCCCGATTCCTTCAACGCTAGCTCCAGCAGCGTCATCAACAGCATCATCTTCACCAAGCTGCGCGAGTACGCCCTCGTCCTGCGCAAGCTCCTCTCATCCTCCAACTTCACCACGGCAACCGAGAAACAACAAATCCTCAGCTCCACGAAAGCCAAAATGATGAAAGAAATCCACGCAATCCTCACCCTCACCCTCGGTCCTCCTCCCTCCGCCACCGACGAGTTCGTCTGGTCCTTCGTCGACCGCACCGGCAAAGCGCGCACCGTCCGCTCCACCCCCAAGGCCTTTGCTCAGGACGTCTACTCCCCCCAATTTCGGGTGACCTCCTCCACCATCAGCCGAATGGTCTCCCTCGTGCACGACCCGCGCCACCCACCCCTCACGCTAATGACAGTCGACCGCCTCGGCAACGTCGTCGGCGGCCGCAACATCACGTACATCAACGTTGACATGGCCACCCTGAAGTCGGCATGCGTGAACATGCTCAAGGCCGGTCTACCCATCTTCTTCGGTTGTGACGTGGGCAAGTTCAGCGATCGCGTAGCTGGGGTGATGGATCTGGATTTGATTGACTACGAGCTCGGGTTTAACGTGTCGTTGTTGGGCGCTGATAAGGCGAGTAGACTGCGGACGGGCGAGAGTCTGATGACACATGCGATGGTGTTGACGGCGGTGCATGTGGATGAGGAAACCAACAAAACGGTGAGGTGGCGGGTGCAGAACTCGTGGGGGACGGGGGTGGGCGAGGAGGGGTGGTTTGTGATGAGTGATCGGTGGATGGATGAGTTTGTGTATCAGGCGGTGGTGGATGTGAATTTCTTGGGGAAGGAGGTGAAGGATGTGTTGGGGAAGGAGCCGGTGGTGTTGCCGTTGTGGGATCCTATGGGGTCTTTGGCTTGAGTTTGCCTCTAGTCGGTTGCTGGTAATTTGGGTGTGATGTTAGGTGGTTGATGATTTTGATGAATGTTATGACTGATGGATCTTGAAGCTGGGTTTGAGATTGCTCAGACAGATTAGTACTGAAATGGACCACCTATCGATCATCTAGCAGTCCAGTTGCAATACAGTCTAATACTGGTTTGATTGTTAGCTCGCGACCTCGGGTCAACTTCCCTAGGCGTTTTCATGCTGTGAATATGCTTTTTCCAAAATAAAATACACTGTATTGGATCTTGTTGATGCCTTTCAGATCCGTACCTAGCTATTCATTTAGTCCTTAAGAGGCTTAGGACAATTCGGAAGACATCTCGTCCAGTGTACCAGGAGTACCTAGGTACCAAGCTAACAAACAAACCAGCACTAGATTGTATAATTCGTTTCGTTTTCATATCTCTTTGTAAGCTTGTAAGCTTTGTAGAACTGTTCTTTTCTCGCAAAGCACCCAGTCACTCCTGCCTCCCTTTAATCCCATGGCAGGATCTTCACCGGGACCATATAAGCCCCAAGTTCAGAACCTTCCAACAACTCCCAGTAGCCGACGCGTTAGGTGTGCTGGTAGCCAAAAAAACGCGTGGTGTTTTCACTTCGTAGGTACATCTATGCAGCTGGCCTCGAGTTCAACTCCAGGCTTGGGCAGCCGAGCTTTTTTCTTTGTTTTTTTTTTTCTTTTATGTACATTTATGTACATTTCAAGTAAACCCAAAGAGCAGTTCCATATCGTAGGTATATCACGTCCACTATCTATGTAGGACTTGCAGACATCAACGGTGATAGAAGAAGGTAGTACATCAGAGATCAAGAAAGGAAAAGGGGGTAGAATGTTTCGACGGTTAACCGTCGTGTGAATGGTTGAATGAGCGGTTGTTGGTTTTTTTATGTATCTTTCTGTAACTCCTTCTGAGGTGAGGTAAGCGGGATGAACGGGTTGAATTACTTGGGGTAGAGATCGTCCGTTCTAACGGTGGTGGTGGTTGTGTCTTTGCTGTCTTTTTTCTTGTTCTATTTTACTTTTCACTTTCTTTAAGCTTGGATAAGGGAATGTACCTTGCTTCTTCCTCACAGGCCATCGTACACAGCTTTTCACTCATGCCGACTTCACTCTTGTGCCAGCCACATACTAATACCCATCAATTTTCCAAAACATCAACTACCTAAGTACCTACCAAGCACTATCTTGGGTCTGAGACGATCGTCCTTACTACGCCGCAGCCGTGCCTCTTATCATCAGCCTCACTTACCCAGCAACCCATCGTGGGTGGTGCCAACTCACTCAGATCAAGTGTGGCTATTTTGAACAAAAGAATCACGGACGTCGTCACTGGTGAGTGGTATATCCGGTTAGTATGATTGGACAGCTATCTATGAGTCTACTGTCTATCTATAGTCCTTCTCGGTTGTCTCCGGAGGAGTGTAGGTACGACAGGTTGCTTGTAGCTAAAGATCATGGAGATCTGAATCTAAAATATGTATGACTTGCCTGAAGCTGCTTGGACACTAGCCTCAAATGATGACCGAGCGGATGAAAGCTTGTTTTACTTCCTCATCGTTACATGCAGGCGGTCGGTAAGATAGAATGAAGATCAATCTTGTCTGAATCTTTCCTTCCTTGACTGGGCGTATGATAATGATTCTGAGAGCCTGTGTCGCCCATGAGTCTTGATGAACGGTGAAGTTTGATAACCAACCGATGTCTTCATCAAACGTGCAAGCAACCTTCATTGTTTCTATCCCTATGCACACTCCGAGCAGTTTGATGTTAGTCCACAATGTCCAGGCAACGCAGATTGCCTATTGTAAGGCCTCGGACAAGAGTCCAGGCTCAAAGACTTAGACGGTCGCCATGCCCAGCGCCCGAAGCGGGTATCCTGCTCACCCTCGTGAAATAAAGATCTCTTCCCTTGTCAAGTCAATGAGAGGGCTCATGGGAGAAAGGCGTACATTTTTCCTGCGGATAATCGAGTTTAGTGTATAGAGGGCATTTTTTCCCCCAGGACATCCCAGCATGTTGATCTCTGCGTGAGCACACGTAGGGCTTTCTGAAGCTTTCTGCCTGTTGACAACCGAGTCACATAGCACTCGTTGGACATCCAGATCATCACTCAAGGATCCTAGACGATGGCAGATAGCCGGCTTTACGGAGTGCAAGGGTCGTGACGGCGCGCCATGTCTCAGCCTCAAGCCGTGTAAGTGTATTCCAACATGGGGCAACTCATCAGCCTTGAATCGAATTCCGTGTGGTAGACTTATGGCCAACATGCAAGGCAAGCGATCGGTTGTTGTAGAGACAGTATCAAGAGGATGGGCGACTGAGGACAGGGCAGTCGTCACTAACAGACGACAACACCAGGATGTGATTCTTCGGGAATAATCCAAGAATCAAGCCAACATCCATGCAAAACCGTGATATCGGCTCATCTCTACTCAAACGTCGCTTTTCGGTATAAGTCGCGTGCCTGAAGAGCAAACATCGCCGCAACGGCTGCATGTGTTACCCCACTCGGGATACTTCGTGGAAAATGTGCATGATGGACCCGGTTGCCGGCTGTCTGAATCAATCCTTCTTTGTTCCGAGCAAGACCGTGTTGGGGCTATTGGTGATCATGGTGTGGTTGGGTTTAAATGGATGGCTGCCCAATGCCTCACGCAAATGACATTGATCCGTTCAAGAAAACCTGCAACCGAGATGCCGTTTCTGTATCTGAGTGTCCACTCAACGGGAGCACCGGTATGGGAAACGGGAACAACGGGGCCCTCAATGGGTACCCATGCTTGTACGCACCATAGTACAAGGAAGAGATGTGGTTGTGAAGAGTTCTAAGGGTTCTGAGATGATCGACAGCTTGGAACTTGCTCGCTTGCTCAAATGCATGGCAGGAACGCCTAGAAGGAGAGGGGAACGGAAGTCGTTGGAAGGAGGACGTCGTGACGGTTGTGTTGTGCAAACAGGCTCAAGGTGAAGGAGGGGAGAATCGGGGGCGAAAAAGGAGCTTGATATATGGAGGTTATGGTGTAACCGCTCCGTCATCCAAAGCTCGCGGTAGGTTGATGAACAAGTAAATGACCTTTTATCTCTCCACCTTGTGTTTGAACAGATGCTCGTATACTACGCGGTGCACAAAAATCGACGAGAGATGATGTCGCGACTCACCGAGACTCGAGAAATGGCAACGTATAAATGACCCGTTAACACAGGGGACTTCCTTGGACGATGGAGGGACGAGATGTGTAGAGATACTCAAGTCGTGGCGGGCAAGCCATCATGGTGCGACGACATCAAGCATCGGTATGGGATTCGAAATGGCCATTCAAGTGATACTTGGCGATTTGGAGATTTGGAGTTTGCACAATTCGAGGCGCTGTGTGACAAGAAGCAACGGAAGTGTGAAGAAGACAGCTGACGATGCAGGCTGAAAGAAGACAATTGGTGGTTTCTGAAGAAGAGACGGATTCGGAGTTTGGGACGTCATTTTTTCTTGATTTCTTCACCTTGACGGCCTAGAAAGTGGATACTTGTTACCTACAGTAGTGTCATGGCCCCGCCCATCCCTGCTAGCAATCACTAATCACTATCACCACCAACCGCAACCTCAACCTCAACCTCTGTTTGATGCTTCATGGATATTATGTTATATAGCATTCTGGAGACTTGAAAAAATCCTAGGGTAGTGTACGAAGGGAATATCTTGCCTGATGGGCGAAAGTTACTCCTCGAACCATTGGTCCATTGTCCACTGAGATAATCGATGGACCAACGGATGGACCTGCCATCCCATCTCGACGACACGAGGCCGTTCATCCGATGTCACTGCCCTGATGAAGCGCCCGGCACCCCGGAGACGGGACGACGGGAATCCCCACCCCAATTGAAACCCAAAATCCACCTTTCCAGGAACTCCAAGGAACAGTTACGCGCTAGGGCATTGGTGTTGAAGCCCAAAACCCAAAAGTTGAATGTCGGTCAAGCCATCACGGCAATGTTGGCGAAGAGCCTTGCATTTACCGTTTAGTTCGGGGGACGGGGAACTCACTCTGAAATCGGAACTTTGGTTTCACCGCCGAGGTGTCGTTGTTAAGACCGCAGGTTACACGCGCTGTAAGACGCTCCGCTCCGTAAGGAAACAAGCCCATTTCCGCTCGAGATATGGAAATGAAAAAATCCAAATCTCATCTCACTCTCAAGATCCCCACCACCTGTGATGTGCAGTATGTGGTGCAGAAAGTGGTGGCTCGGTACGAGGTAGCCACTGTAGCCTCATCAGGCACACAGCGAATTCCAGGGTCCTGCTAACAGCCAGAGGTGTGAGTAAGTGGGGTGCTCACCGGGGAACATGAAGCAAGGTTGGCCGTGACATGGGTTGCCTGGATGACCATAATTAGTCGGCTCTAGTAAGCGAGGAAGTAGACAAAAGCACATATGTGGTAAAAAGAGGAAACAAGTTGGGCGTCTCGTGAGGGTAGGGAGGTAGGGTAGCCAACTCGCAACTGTTGAATCAGGCCGACACGCCACCGAGCTCGAGACTCGAAGGTCTGGGATTGGTAGTGCTACTGTACACAGCAAAGACTGTACTCCGTCTGTCCGTGGATCTCATCTGGCTCAGTACGTACTATACATGGACGGTATATGGATTTAAATGTTTTGAATAAGGTCAAGCAAGGATTGATCAAGTCACCTGCTCGCCGAAGTTCAAGGAAGTCCTTGTAGTTCTAGGAGAAGTCTCAAAGTCAGCTCGGGGTCTAACTTCCACTCACTTGCTGTTCGACTCATCTGAACTCAGTTTCTTTCGTCTGATCTGATCTCGTCCGATCTGGAAGATCAAAATAGATCGAGGACTTCGGCCGAGGGCATATCCGCTCGTTTCAACCTCCACCTCACTAGCCTCTTCGTCTATCTGCCCAATCGTGTCGGAAAGGCATCCTCTCGCGGGTCCCTGGCGAACAGTCTGAGGCGAACGGTCGGTCACGGGTTTTGTGGACAAGAGTTCCATGGGCATCCCTCGAGGTCTCCCCAACTTTCTCATTAGCTGATCCCCGGCGTTACCAACTGCGCACCCTGGCACGCCCTGGCCTGCCGGGCAACTTGGCATCCTGCACACACCCCGCCATACGCAATTGCCCATCCACCCGCCTCGAGTCTCTGGCCCCGCCTGCCCTCACTCATCAGCAGCGCTGCCTACAACCTCTACACCACTCACACCACCACCACCTGTTTTTCTTCTTACATCTCTGATTCTCCCCTCTCTTCGTCCAACGTGCCCGAGACGGGAAACCACACACACCCGAAATCAACGCCGCCACGAGCTTCTATTTGAAGAGACTCTGGGGATCTTGGCGCTCGAGTATCTCGCCCGTCCTTCTTCAGACATCGTACGCTTCCTTCTTGTTGTCACTGTCTCACGTGGGTGTTCCGAGCATACAACATATTTGTTACCGAGCCTTCCATCCCACCTGTTGACTCATCTATCCAGTCATCTGGCTCCGCGACTCAACACCATCTTCAACCGATCTTCGACATTCCATCCTTGATCGTCCCTCGTCTTTCATCCCTCGCTCGAACGCACCGGTTGTCGCAATGGCCGACCAAGGCAGATACAGATATCCATCGGCAGCGCCCCCAGTTGGGAGACGGTCCCCTCCTATGTACAATCCCGCGCGCCTCTCCATGCCCATAACTGGTGCTGGAACATACCAGTCGCTATACGGAGGCGAGATCCCAGTTCTCCCTACAACTCATGAGACACTCCCTCTCCGATCGCCCGTTTCGTCCACTGCCGACTATCGTCCAAGCACCGTTCCCATCGACTCTGGTAGCTATGCCGTCAGAAAGGAGCCCATCCCACGGAGCACGAGCGTAAAGGACCACGGCACCAGAAGCCACCGATCTGCCACTCTCGACGCAGCCTCTAAGCGCCCCGTTATCAAGCATGCGCCCGAATCACCAGTTCCCAGTAGCATACGATCGGGGAGCCCATCACGCCCTGTCTATCGGGCCAGCGATGAGTTTTATACACAACCTGCTTCCTCCATAAACCGATCACGAAGCGTTGCACGCGCCCCGTTTAGCGCCAACATGGATGATGCAGAATATCAACGTCTAAGGGAACGCACCGACCGGGAAAGAACGGAACATGAAAGGCTATATAGCCCTAGAGCTACCGACCTGTATCGTGCGTCACGTCCAACAGTGCTCTATTCCAACACCCCTCGAGGCGCTCCTGGGTACGACGAAGAAGCATTTGTCGAGTACACAAAGCCAGGTGAATTGGCTCGTTATGATCTCGATCATCCCCGTAGGAGCCGGCGCGAAAGCATCGACCACTACTATCGACCGGCAGTCAGCGTCTCATCTGATGTAGGACGTCCATACGACACCATTGACCGGCGGCTTTACGACCCACCACCGAGTGCTTTCGGTTATGACAAACCGGGTCGGGATGCAATTTCCGGACTGTATGACCATAACAGCGTTCGCATTCCCGCACCTTCGGAAGTTCTTTCTGATACGGCGGTGCGCCGTCCTCCTGCGCTTCTTGACTCTCCGCTACCGCCAGGGTCTTCGGCAACAACAGAGCGCACTTCGCGCCGAGCTGCCTCTCGTCCGCGCCCTATTTCCCTCATTCAGGAAGCGCCAAGCCGATCGGCCCACCCTGATGAGTATTATCGAGCCCGGGATGACGGCTACTACAAAGATGACGATATCTCACAGCGCGGATTCGGCATTCGACCTGCTGCGAAGGACCATGGAGAGCGACGAAGGTCACCCCGGGAGAAACAATATTATGAACGGCGGGACCCACGTGAGCCCAGAAGGAGGTCTGACGAGGACCTGGAGGTTGTCAGACATAGGAACCACGATGACCGTGACCGACGAGACTATCATAAGCTACCTCCAACTCGAGAGTATCTTCCAGTTGACGACCGGGAAGCCAGGCGCGACAAGCATGTCACCGTTAACGACATTCCAGCTGCATCCGCAATGACTGTGGCGTCAGTTATCAACGGCAGGGACGGTAGAGGTGATAGGGATATTGAGTCTCCGAGACGGCGGTATGACGAAGACTATGAGCGCCGTGATCCTGATCCGCACCCCAGGACCAGCCGTCATGCTGAGGATTATGAGCGTAGGAGACTTGATGATCCTGAGCCCCGCCGACTTCCCCCCAAGGATGACGACTATGATCGTCGGAGGAGTGATGTTCCTGAAACATACTCCCGGGTGAGCCGTAACGATGACGACTATGACCGGAGGAGAGCTGATGACCACGAACCCCGCCCACGAACTGGTCACAGGGATGAGGACTATGATCGCAGGAGAGATGATGACCTTGAACACCGCAAACAAATCGATTACAAGGATCAAGGCCATGATCGCAGGAGAGACGGTGAGCCTGAGTCCCACAAGCGAACCGATCATAGAGACGAAGATTATGACCGTAGGAGAGTGGATGATCTCGAACCTCATACACGGACTGCCCACAGAGATGAGGATCATGAGCGACGGAGAATCGATGACTCTGAGCCCCATCCACGAGACAGTCATAGAGATCGAGACTATGACCACAGCAGAGTCGATCCTCGCGACAGCCACAAGGGAGACAGCCGCGATGAAGAACACTACGAACGCCGAAGGGAGGCCGATGACCCCGAGCCTCGCACTCGGCCTAGTCGTGAGGAAGACCAATACGACGACCGAAGGGCGGCTGATGATGTTGAGCCTCGCACTCGACCTAGTCACGAGGAAGGGAATTACGATGACCGAAGGGTTGATGACTCTGAGCCGCGCGTCAAAGCTGGCCGCGATGACTATCGGAGAAGCCACGAGAGCTTCCAGATGGCCGACCTACCCGGCGGGTTCCCTAGCGAAAGAGACGAAAGGGAGACTGGCGACGAAACAGATGCTGAAAGCCGAAGCCGCCATAGACGCGACACAGAGGCGAAACTCAACGGGGAGCCCGCCTCCTCGCCACCACGAGAACACTCCAGGGAACGCTCCAGGGAACACTCCAGAGAACGCGATGACAAGGATGACGAGACACACCGCCGACCACGTCCCTCGTCTACTTTTGATCCTAATGACACTGCCGGGCTGGAGGAGCTCAAGGCCGAGTTGGCTGCACAAGAGGCCAAGGAAAATGCCAGCGAGGGTGATCATACCCCTAAGGAGCACTCGCCTGAGCGGAAGCCCTCGCCCGTTGAGGAAGATTCTAAACCCAACACTGAAGCCGATAACACAGCAATGGCTGGGAATGAAGAGGACGAAAGTAGAGGACGTGAACTGGTTCCTCACGGGCAGAAGCAAGTTCGCGTCGTGTCTCCTCCGAGAGAGAAAGAAGAGAAGAAACCCATCAAAGGCATTCTCAAACAACCAAAGGCTCAATTTCCAGAACATCCCAACACTGTCCGGGAGGGAGTTTCTCCTCACAAGGACGACAAGACCAAACAAAGCGTACCTCAGGGTGCCAAATGGACCAAGATTAACAGGAAGCTGGTCAACCCCGAAGCTCTAACTCTAGGCAAGGAGCGTTTCGAGGTCCGAGATGACTTTGTCATTGTTCTCCGGGTCTTGGACAAGGCGGATATCCAGAAGTACGCCGACATTACTGCTCAGTTGAGAGGTGGGTTGCTTCATTTTCCTTGTCTCCAGACTTGATCCCTTCCTTCCCCCTCGCCCTTTTCCAACCCTCGACCGTGATCCGCCCGTGATCCGCCCGCATACCGAACAACGACGTCGACCAACCCGCGTGCGTGTCCTTCGATCCGAATTTCCACCGCTTGTGTGCTTTCGCCTGTGGTAGTGTTCGCTGCTCGTCCCGTCCCGTCGTGCTCTTGCGTCCCTGCCTCGCCGAGTCTCAGCCAGTCCGCATCGTGCCACATCGTGTCGTTTATGCCGTCTCGTCGTTCGAATGCCTACCCAGTTGCCTTCATCAAAAGCCCAACAATAGCATCCCCGCTATACCATTAGCACTTTTGTTTTTCTCTTTTTTTCTTCTTCTTTTCAGCAAATCAAGAGACACGGGAAATGCTGACAACCCCCTTCATTTAGAGAAACGAAGAAAGGAGTACGAAGATGAGCAGAATGGCAAGGCGCTGGTTCGCCATGAGGGAAACGGGTCATATGATAGAGATGAGGAAGAAGGCAAGCGCCGCCGTCACCACCGAAAGGACAGAGAAGACGAGTATGACGACGATAGGAGAGAGTACAGACGCCATCGCGCGACGGATGAACAAGATGCCTTGTATGACGCGAGGCAACCGTCGAGGTCGCACCGCCGGGACTAAACTTTTGGATATCCGATTGGTGAGGCCATATAGAGGACATGGAAAAGAATGTTCTTGGAGACGATTGACGAGCTATGAGCACTAGAGTTGATGATATGATTTTGCATATGGCCTTCTTGTATGAGAAAGGAAAAGCTGGCGGATTTTTGATTGATCGCATGGGAGGTTTTGGATCTTAGATGTAAGGCGGATTGGATGTCTTTTCCACAGCATCGGAGGGAAGATTTGTTGATTATATGTTCTTCACCGAGGGAGTATGAGAAGTGACTAAAGTTTGATACCATATTATGTCGGAAACTTCTTGCTGCCTCTTGTTCGGTTGTCCGCATCCTGCTACGGGCCTCGACAGTAAAGCTGCTTGCTTATGAAGTAATCAAGTTACAAATACATGATGTCTATGTCGACAAACCGTAGATTCACAACACTGATTACTATCTCACTTGTAGACATGGTAAAGATTCTGGAATGGGTATCTCTATGATCGCAAGTCTAGAGATATAGACTCCAGCACAAGACCAAGTAAAAATGGTAGTGTTACCAAGAAGTTCTTCTACCTCTGATACCTCTACTGTACTACTGCTCCGCCCTACCGCATCCCATGCACCGTCTCTCTCAGCAACATCAGAAAATGCTAGACGCGCAATCCCCCTACCTACCTATTTTTAACTCAGCCAGCCATACATATCTTATAAGGTGACTGAATGGGAGAAACACAGCAAAACAAAGGGCCATGCCCATCCACGTGTAGTATCAAGAGTCAGCCCCGTTCAACAGCCTGTGATAGCCTCAGAACGACAAACGTCATCACACGCTAGCTACCCTGTAATGGAGGGGCAGGGGACCCGGGGATACTTAGCTATGTAGGCGGGCGCGCCGACGAGCCTGGGAAGGCGCCTCTGGGCGTCTCCACTGGGCGCGCGCGGCTTCCTTCCATTCGATTGATGGCAATTGATGGTGGCAGGTGAGAAAGTTCCATTGCGCCACTTACTCCCAAGAAAATGCCAAGGCGTCATCGGAGGGGCGCCCGGGCTTGTTGTGCATCGATGCTGCGCGAAGCCAGTGCATATGATGGCGGGAAGTGGGAAATTGGCGGGTTGCATAGATGCATCTTTTTTTTGTCTTCCATCATCTCTAACATCCTCACATCTCGTCGTCGCAAAGGACCTATGTATGGAGCATTGAAGAGTGCTGCCCTGAATCCATGACAGACAGTCAAGCGACGGAAACTCCGAAGAGGAACAGGTGACAGATGTAAGCGAGAACGGGAGTGCCGGAACTGAACACTGGCTGGGCTGTGCCAGTTTGTGTGTTGAAATTCGAACCGCCAGCTTTTTAGCCTGGAAGCCAAACAAGAACTGGCAACTTCCTGGACGGCGTCAGCAAAGACCCTGAATTTGGGTACAACCACGAGACTGTACCTTATCTCTTACACTATCACCTCATTGCCTTTTTCGTCACGTACTAACCTTTTTTGCCCCTGTTTTTCGCTTCAACGTTATAGCCCCTGCTCTGCCCCTCCTCAACGATCACCTCGTTTCCAGGTACGGAAAAACTGGCCTGGGATAGACGGACGACAAACGACCCAACGGCCCTGTCATCACACCTAGACCTCTACCTCTACCTCTATTGTACCCCTCGTCACCTCCTTTCCCTGGTGCTGATCAAAGACCTGACTCCCGTCACCTAACGAGAAAGAGTTGGAACCTTGCTTGTCCGTGTTGGTGTTGAGCTTGCCAACTTTTGGTTGTTCCTACCATCTCTACCATTTACCTATATACTTACTACGACCAATACACCGCCTTTCAGCCAAATAGACTTCGACTTTTCCATCTATCTGCCCGTCCAGTCCAGTCCTGACCGACCTCCTTTGTAAGCCAGCCCCAGTGGTGAATACCTCTTACGCATAAGCACCGTTCGGAGTTTCCTCCCTCTCTCCAATTCCAATCCAGTTCGAACAAACCACCACTGAGTTTGTTTTCGGTATCTCACCTACCTTCAAGTTGGCGTTTTCGGACACCGGCACAACAACAAGACTGCGCCGAGTATTACAAGAACGACAATCTCGTCAGGTGCACTTCCAAGCACCCATACGCGCAATCAGCCAAGAGGTGCAACACTGCCTACAAGCCTGCGCGACCCCATATCTTACCTTGGCTGCCCCACCAAATCATACGTAAGGGAAACCCTACGAGGCAGGGCCCGGCGCTCCCTACTACCAAGTCTCTCCTCGCCGCAACCATACCTACATACGACGACTCGTACCATATATAATCCAGAGAAGATCTCTTCTCTCTCGTTTCAAATACCGAGAGCCTCAAGCTGACGAATTGAGGTCTCTTGAAGTAGCGCTACTAGTCGAACACAATACCCCTTCCAGCAAGCATGTCATCGAATCCCGCCGAAGCCAGCGAACTGTCGTCACAGCAGCAGAACAAGGAAGCCCTGAGCAATGGTAGCGTCGTAGAGCCCAGCATCCCTTCCTCCAGCGGTCTTCCTACCCGCTCAGCGGTCCCAGCTCCGCTTACAGCCAACGAAAGCCCGGCCGATGGACAACAGGATGATCAAGCGCTGGTCTCTCCACGACACATGTTGACGGGAAAACAAGAACACTGTAGGTGGTTCTGCTGGTTCTGCCCCTTTCGAAGAAGCACCTCTCCTTTCTATCCCTTCAGCAAGACAACACTACACCCGGGATCCCATATCTGAACGAGGCTTCTTACTAACACATATATCCCTTGGACGCAGATCTTAAGCGGGAACTCGTCTCGGAGCAGGTAAAATGGGAGATTTCGGAACTCAACTCGCCCACGGCATTGCGACGCTTTGGAGCCCCCTTCAAGTCCGACCTCGGGGAGATCTCGCCGCTGGACTCTGAGCTGCCGATCCTACGGTACATCTTCGTACACCATGTTCGCGAGTTCCCGTTTCTCGATAAGGCGAAGGAGAAGGAGTTTTGGCAGGATAAGCTGCAAGTGGTATGGCTTTCCGTGTTCTACAACTCGGTGAAAACGTACGTCATGGGCTGGGCTTTTTGCTGATATCCAATTGGGAATATTATAGTTCCTCGAATCGTTTGCGAGCAAGAATATCTCATCGTCCGAAGATCGCCTCGAAGAGACGAAGCGCAGGAAGCTCGCGCTGAAAGCACAAAAGCTGGTCGAGTTGATGATGGTATCAGGTGTCCGTACATCCTCCGGATTCGAAGAAAGGATACGGTTCGCCGAGCTGGAAATCGTGGACGCAAACGCAATCGACACCGGGGTTCTCTCGTCTATGCCGGAGGGTAACTACTTGCATGGGTGGGATGTCAACATTGCTGGAGTTCGCATAACCTCGATTAAGCGAAATATCCGGTACCACAAACATGCTGTATGTCTCTTCTTTTGAGTTACTTGGACTTGACGTGGTGGAAGATCCCCAGACTAACATCAGCGCAGGAATTCTTACTTCGGGTGAAACGAAAAGGGGAAAAGGAATACTTCGTCGGGAGGCGATATGGCCACTTTAGCAAGCTTTATAAGAATCTTCGGCTTGAGTTGCCTGGCAAGGTCCTCCCGGTACTTCCCAAGAAGAACAAGACGAGCACGACTGCGACGGGCCTTTTTGGCGGTGGGGACGATTCGGAGGTCTCATCTATATCATCCGCTTCCACGCAGATGGTTAACAAAGATGCTCCACCGAACGGGGAGAGCGGGAGCGCGGGCGGCGTTTCGAGATTCCTTTCTGTGAGAGGTGAGTGGTCCTCTTGGGATGCGGTCACGAAAACATGCAGCTTACCTGTTTCTAGAACATCGCCGTACTGGCTCATCGTCTTCTAGGCGATCATCTCCTCGTCGGTCTGTGGATGATCACAGGTCGGACAGCCCGAGGAAAGAAGAGGTAGGCGGCCCTTTTGAAAGTGGTCGAGAGTTTACGGCTGACACACTTCATAGAACGTTACGCTCTTCCGAGAGAGCCAAAGGATATCTCTCCGCGCCTTTTTGCGTACCCTACTACAAAATCCACAGATTGCTCATACGAAAGCCATATCAGACTTTTTGACCCATGATCCTACAACCCTCAAGGATGAGGATTTTGAGGACATTGTGCGTCGGAAGAAGATGGACGAGAAGAGGGTGGAGGAGCAGAAGAAGTTTTACGAAATCGCCAGGAAGCGGGCGGCGGATCTGGATGTCTATATGGAACAGTAAGTCTCGCGCGGATAAATTGGTGGGCTCAAATACTGACAACCATGGTTTTATAGGTTCCGACAAGATATCGTTGAACATAACGGGTTGACCAACCTATTCAAGGAAATCAAAGAGAAGGAAACCATCCAGGATCTGAGCATCCAGTACCAAAAGTTCGCCGAGTGGCTACGGATAGAGGTCGCTGCCACGATATACCACCTGTTCCTCGCCGAAGACAACTCGCCCGAATTGTTTGCCCAAGCGAAGAAGATCCATTCTTTGATTCCGTATACGATTATGAAGAACGTCATTAGGATCGCCAACCCCGCGGCCGTCATGTCCAACATTCTCGATATCTTCCTGGCTCAACCATTCGGTACCAGGTCCTTGATGCAACGCATATTCTCCCTGACCCTGAACGACGGTATCAGGAGCGTTCAGAAAGCCATAGACGCGCTCGCTGCCAAGATCGGCGACCCGGTGTTCGTGGACAAGCTCAAGCAGTTTACAGATGGCGACGAGGGCCTGAAGCTTGCGATCAGAGAGGAGGCTGCCCAAGACGATGTCGACATTATTGTTGCGATCCTACGATCGGAGCAGATCTATCCGGCTCTCAATGCTGACCAGGTTACGCGACTTTACAACGCATATGTGGCCTTCAACAGTGCGGTTGAGAACGTGGACGAGGAGCTCAAGCAGGGCGCTCAGCTCTTCTCGTACCTCAAGCAGCTCATGAAGCTCTATCTCAGACAGAGGGACAAGTCCATGATGCTCAATCTCATCGAGGAACCTGTTACCTTGCAGTTGTTCCGGGATCTGTTCACGATCTTCTACGAGCCGCTTGTTAGGGTGTATAAGTCGGCGAATGTCTACAACAGCGTCACTGACTTTGCTGTTTTCGTCGATGATCTGATTCAGGTCGTTGAGAAATGCCGGGATCAGGATGCCTCTGCGGATCCTAACCAGACCGTGCAAGCGTTTATCGACTTGTGTCAGCGCCATGAACAGCACTTTTACAAGTTCGTTCATGAAGTTCACACACATGACAATGGCTTGTTCACTCAGTTGATGGGCTGGATTGAGGGAATCCTCGAGTTCCTCCGCCATGGACCAAAGAACGGCACGTTGGATATCAACGCATTGTTCGAGGGAGCGGTGGAAAGCGGCGCAATTGACCAGGACAAGGCGATAGACGAGATCAACAAGCTGATCGCGTGGCAGGAAGCCCGCAAGAAGTGGCATCAAGACAAGACTCGGCAGAAGATGGCGGCAGAAGGAGGTAACATGGGCGGCGACGTGGTGCCTGGAAGGTTCAGCGCCAGCGACTTTGGCCTCGACCAGATGGACTTGGAGGACATGCAGTACGAAGACGACCTGTCGGACTCCGAGGCGGAACAGGAGGTCCAGGAGGAGATGGATCCCATCGATGCCGAGCGGAGAAGGAGGGCCAAGAAACAGGACCGTCTACGGCGGAACGCCGGAGAGCCCACGAAGCCGGAGGTTTCGGAGGTCCACAAGCTCAAGGACGAGTTTTTGGCCAAGCTGAGACAGGTACTTGCCCAGTAGTGCAGTGCAGTCGGGAGTGATTCGGTGTAGTAGGGCTCGCGGGCGAGTCACAACTCTAGGAGAACATATTTTACTGATGCAAGTCGAATGATAGAGTGATGAATATCGTCATCCCAAAGAAAAGATAGGTATGGGGGTGTCTCGGGATCAGGGAACTTGAGAGAGAAAGTCAATGAGGGTTCTCCGGCATGAGCCGGACGAACCGGACAGGGATGCCGCGCGGAATTCTGATACAGTACAGTACATGAATTTCCCGGTATAGCATGACATCACTGGCGACAATCGGAAAGAAGGAGAAGGAGAAGGAGATCATGATACCTCAGTTGGTGGTTTGAATGGGAAGGATGCGAGTAGCATATGGTATCTTATGCACTAAGTAGTTGTTTACATACCCTTTTGATAATAATTGAAATTTCTTGTCATAGATTTACTGCGTATCCTTGGGATGCCCCGGATGACGGATGTTGTGCAGTTGGACGACGTTCAGGGGTTTGTGTGATTTGGCTGTCCGTGAGTGGTTCATTTGCCATGCCGAGGATAAAGATTTGGCTCAGAAAGACGGCCCCACCATGAAGGTACCGCCTTCACATGATTTTGTATCTCCAGCGAAGCCGGAGTTGTTCACGACGATAACAACGTGTGTGAAACGGAAGACGTCGTCGTGGGTTTGAATGGCACGAGACTAGAGATTTCTGGAGAAACAACAACAAAGGCGTCCAGAAGATACGAGGGAGAGAGATGCACCGGTTTTGGAACTTGCCGTCTGGATCTCTCGGATCTCTGCAGGGAAGAGAGATCACGGGCATCATCCGAGGCTAACACGCCATTGGCCCTGCCTGCGCGCGTTCGCGTTCAGTGGCAGGCAGCTAGCTCTTCGCTGCGGACAGAGAACATCATTCAACTGGACAAAGGGCACTGATCACAAAAGAGGGTTAGGGGTTTGTTAGTCGTTGAGGCTCGACAGGGCAGCTTGTGGAGGGGCACGGAAGAGAAGACGGCGACGGGCGGCGGTTGACGGTGGAGACGTAGTGCGGGCCACATGCCGGCAACTCGGGTAATACAATTGTCGTGATTGGTCGGCTCTATTGTCGAGTGAGTGCGGATCGGGTCTTGGAATTCATCGAAACCGAAACTGCAATGGAGAGTGTCTGTTTGGGTCTGTCTGGCAGTGGCAGCCCACTTTTGGGTGAGGTATTGGGGGCAGTCTTTCAGTGAGGATGGATGGTTGCGGTGCCCCGTTCGGCAAGCAAGGGAACTCGCTCTCAGTCCAACAGGCAAAAGTGCCACTGGGTCTTGAGTGAGTGGGTGTGGAAGCCAATCGTCAAATATTTCCTACCTTACGTGACCCGACTCCCGAGCCCGTAGGGAAATTCGCAATTGTAATAATCCAACCCGGACCACGTCCACCATCACCACCCCATTCCCGTCCTACCCGGCATCCATCCTACCACTACCTATCCCCAAAAACCCACCACCCCGTCCCGCCCGCCCTCCCCCTTCGACACCTCACCTACTCACCTACCGACTGTCAGTAGTAGTGAAGTGTTGTTGAACAATGTCCTCTTTGGCTTGGAGAAAGTTGGCTGCGGCGCCCACGGTGAGTGCTTTTTCTTTACTCCCGTATCCAACCTCGGTGTTGTCTTCGTCTGTTTTGCGCGCGCGCATTGGCACCCTTGCAGCCGAGGAACAAAAGCGGGGAGGAATAAGGTCGTGAGGAAGAGAGAGGATGAAGCTCCTCGGGATGTCCAGTCGCAATACTGTGCACATGGGACGAAGAGAGAGAGAGAGAGGAAGCGCAGCAGTCTACACACGAAGAGAAGAAGAACATCGTCACTGACCAGAGTCTCGTCTTCAACAGCTCGCGCGTGCCGCCAGCAGAGTCCAGAACAGAGCCTTTTCCTCGACAAGGCCGGCCGGTGAGTCCGAAGCATCCCGTCCTACCCTCCCTCCGATCACTCTTCCGCCTTCCGCCGTCGCGCGAACTACGCTTCACGGATGCCGCAAAGGGTGTTGTTCATGTTCACCAAAGGCTAACCGGCGACATCACAGCCCGTGTCATCGCTCCCGGTCCTCTCCGCGCTAAGGAGGCTTCTCCCCATCTCAGCAACAAGTACCATGTCGTCGTACGTGATATCCCATGCTATCCGGTCCCATGGAAAATCCCGCCAAAGAGGTGTTGACACGATTCCTCCCCCTTAGGACCACGAGTACGATGCCATCGTTGTCGGTGCCGGCGGTGCCGGTCTCCGTGCCGCTTTCGGTCTCGCCGAGGCCGGCTTCAACACTGCCTGCATTTCCAAGCTCTTCCCCACCAGATCTCACACCGTCGCTGCCCAGGGTGGTATCAACGCTGCGCTCGGCAACATGCACGAGGATGACTGGAGATGGCACATGTACGACACCGTCAAGGGCTCCGACTGGCTCGGTGACCAGGATGCTATTCACTACATGACCCGTGAGGCCCCCGCCTCCATTGTCGAGCTCGAGAACTACGGCTGCCCCTTCTCTCGTACCGAGGACGGCAAGATGTAAGTGTCTTTAAGGGATTTCGGGAGCGCCGGATGATTGCTTACAGTCTACAGCTACCAGCGTGCTTTCGGTGGTCAGTCCAAGGATTTCGGCAAGGGCGGCCAGGCCTACCGCTGCTGCGCTGCTGCCGACCGTACCGGCCACGCTCTTCTCCACACCCTCTACGGCCAGTCTCTCCGCCACAACACCAACTACTTCATCGAGTACTTCGCCGTCGATCTGATCATGCAGGACGGTGAGTGCCGTGGTGTCCTCGCCTACAACCAGGAGGACGGCACCCTCCACCGTTTCCTCGCCAACAACACCGTTCTCGCCACCGGTGGATACGGACGCGCCTACTTCTCCTGCACTTCCGCCCACACCTGCACTGGTGACGGTTCCGCCATGGTTGCCCGTGCCGGTCTCCCCAACCAGGATCTCGAGTTCGTCCAGTTCCACCCTACCGGTATCTACGGCGCCGGCTGCTTGATCACCGAGGGTGCTCGTGGTGAGGGTGGTTACCTCCTCAACTCCGAGGGTGAGCGTTTCATGGAGCGTTATGCCCCTACCGCTAAGGATCTCGCCTCCCGTGACGTCGTCTCTCGCTCCATGACCATGGAGATCCGCGAGGGCCGTGGTGTCGGCCCCGAGAAGGACCACATCTACCTCCAGCTCAGCCATCTCCCCGCCGAGGTTCTCGCCGAGCGTCTCCCCGGTATCTCTGAGACCGCCGGTATCTTCGCTGGTGTCGATGTCCGCAAGCAGCCCATCCCCGTCCTTCCCACCGTCCACTACAACATGGGTGGTATCCCCACTCGCTACACTGGTGAGGTTCTTACCGTCGACGAGCAGGGCAATGACAAGGTTGTCCCTGGTCTCTTCGCTTGCGGTGAGGCTGCTTCCGTCTCTGTCCACGGTGCTAACCGCCTTGGCGCCAACTCTCTTCTCGACTTGGTCGTCTTCGGCCGTGCCGTCTCCCACACTATCCGTGACAACTTCACTCCTGGCGCCAAGCTGAAGCCCATTGAGGCCGATGCCGGTGCCGAGTCCATCGAGGTCCTCGACAAGATCCGCACTTCCGACGGCCCCAAGAGCACTGCCGAGATCCGCCTCGCCATGCAGAAGACCATGCAGCGCGACGTCTCCGTCTTCCGTACCCAGGAGTCCCTTGACGAGGGTGTTGAGAAGATCACCCAGGTCGACCAGATGTTCGACCAGGTCGGCATCAAGGACCGCTCCATGATCTGGAACTCTGACCTCGTCGAGACTCTCGAGCTCCGCAACTTGCTCACTTGCGCGTAAGTGGCCCTCGCAATGTTTTTTTGTTTTAACGTGAATAAGATGCTGACAGATTTGCGAAATACAGTACCCAGACCGCTGTCTCCGCCGCCAACCGCAAGGAGTCTCGTGGTGCTCACGCCCGTGAGGATTACCCCGAGCGTGACGACAAGAACTGGATGAAGCACACCCTCTCTTGGCAGAAGCAGCCCCACGGCAAGATCGAGCTCGGTTACCGCCGTGTCATTGACACGACCCTCGACGAGAAGGAGTGCCCTCCTGTTCCTCCTTTCAAGCGTGTCTACTAAAGAACTCGACGACTTGCGCGATTTTATGATACGAAGTCGATAATGGAGTGGTGTTTTTTTGCTCAAGAAAAAGCGTTCTTCCCGAGTTATTACCCCACATGATGCCATTGTTTGGAGTCGGTCCGGTCGGTCGATGTTTTTCTCTCTATGATCACAGGTGGGGTGCGACACGACGAAATCATCAACAAAAAAACGTCAACAAATCCGCTAAGAAGCTCTCCTGATACTTCGCTTCACGGGGTGCGATGTCAATGTGGGCCCTTGGCTGGCTTGGTAGGCGGGTGGTTTTTCATGTGTTTTGCAAATGTCCATGTGTGCGTCCATTGTACAAGATTTTGGGAAAGAAAGAAGCATACTTGAATATTGCATATAAGCCGGGTGGATGGAAGGAAGGTAGGAAACGACAAATGGGGGTTGGAAAAGAAGAACGGCCGAATAAAGGGTTCTCAAACGGGTGGTTAGGACTCAACGGTTGGACGAATACCCTGAACTTTGCTCTCGACTGGTTTTGGATTATGGTTATCATACCTTATACGCAGTCGAGAGAGAGAGAGAGAGAGGTGGAAAGATCGAAAGGAAGGAGGAAAGAAGGAAGGGTGGTGGAAAGGATTGCATGTGAATGTAGGCAAACTTAACTACTGTAGTCTTGTTTGTAACTTTAACGGGCTTTTTTTTTTTCTTTTGCGAAGAAGATCTGGCTCGTTACCTTCCATGTGATCTGACTTTTCTGCTGACGATCGGCTTGATGATCTGCTTGATTATCTCCGGCATGTACCCTTGTGGTTCGCCGAAGATCTGTACTGACAATATCGGGAGGGGGTTGGAATACAATCAACCGTTCTTCGTTAGAACACAAAACCTAGGGATCTGGCATATATCACCCTGACATGTAAGCTTCCATTTATAAGAGGTGATGCAACCACCGTGTTGAAATATCAATCTCAAGAAGCTAACGCTGAGTGCATACAGACGCCAAAATGACATTAGCCTAAACTGACAAACGATACCAACATGAACCCAACACCTGAACACCACGCGCTTAACCATTGTACAATAGCCTCGTTACGTTCCTCGCCTTGCGGTTCCCAATCCAAGTATGTATGTCGTCAACCGATCGACTTCTTCCGACACTTCCATACTCCTCAGGTCAACATATCCTTCCCCTTTCGGACCAATCCTCAACTCATCAACACCACCTTCCTCAAGCTGAAGCCTCAGCGGATTCCGGCACGATCTCCACCTTCTCGCAAGCGGTATACCAAATCGCCGCCTCGATGATCTTGCAAACAATTCGCAAATCGTTTTCATCTGTTCACGTCACACTCTTTGTCAGCAAACTCAACTTCTTCCTCAACCCCTCCTCCACAACCCAGCCCAGAGCCATTGACGGGAAAAGAAAAAGAAAACTTACTTCTAGGCGCATAAACCATAGTAAAAGTCTCCGGCACCGGACTCCTCACCGGCCACCACCCAGCCATCGCCCCCCACCACCCTTTTCCCTCCCCTCCCCTCCCCCCTTTCCCACCACCAGCACTCCTAGTCGACCAAGCCATAGGATGTCTCTCCCCCCACCCCTTCTCCAACACCTCCTTGATATCATCCGGGTGCAGATTCATGTGCATGCTCCTGTCAGAGTGCGTATGGATATGGCAGATCTCCCCGTTCCCGCACACGTTGACTGGATGGCGCGAGAATAAAGCGAACCCGTGTTTTTCGAGACAGGATGTTGCGGTGACGAATTTCGTGGGGTACCTTGAAGTGAGGGTTTCGAGGGAACTGCGCAGCGCGTTGTAAATGGGAAGGGGGCCGGCTTGGTTTAGTTGGCGTTGGGGGGCGAGGCCGGCGACGGAGGGGCGGGGGCCGGGGCGGTAGGGGAGGCCGGAGGCCATAGTCTTGTTGTCGCTGTTGGGGTTGGGGGAGTCGCTGAGTTGGTTGGTGGCCAGGATCCCCGCGGAGGGAAGCTGACTCGGATCCCTCTCCGGCGCCTGCAACGGGTCGCGAATAGTAAACAGCCGATAAAAAGTCAGCCGGGCGTAACCCGACGGCGTCGGGGGTGTCCCACCAGGACCGAGCTTGAGGAAGTTGAGGTAGTCGTTGTGGATGAGCAACATGATGGGCACAGAGATGATGGTGGCTTCGAGCAAGGCGCGGTGCACGAAGTGCATCCCCAGGACGGTCAGGATTGAGACGGCGAGGAGGGCGGAGGCGTCGAGCGTGATGTAGAAGGGGTCTTGGCGGATTACCATGTTGACTTGGGAGGAGGTTGTCGTCACGGGCTCGTCGGAGGGGGAAATTGGTGGGGAGGAGGAGGAGGAGGAGGAAGGCGGTGCCATCTTTTGGGTTTCGGAGGTTACTGTTAGAGACATGTTGGGTGAGTGGTGGTTGGCGACCCGAGGTTGTTGCTGTTGGTGGTGGGAATTGGATGTGTCTTGGGGATTCAAGGGGCTTTGATCGTCCTCTTGGACGTTATCGACCACGACCTGTTGAGGGCCCAGCAAGAATGGTCGAGAGCTGCTGGGTTCGCGAGCGCAACAGCGCGTTTTTGTATGACGAAGGATTTGCGATTGACCAAGCCGAAGGCTGCACAGGTGCACGGACGGGGTGTAATGTGCGTCTTCCTCAAATGTCAAGACGTGCAGTCGGGATGCCAAGTCCTATGTGCAGCCTGTTATGCGGGTTGAAGTGGTGTTGAGAATGTCCAACCAGATACAAGTCTTCTATCACAGCTCCGACAGACTCGATGTGAGATTCGATGTGATAGCTAGCAGCAGTTGTGAGATGAGATACCGGCGAGAACGTATCAGATGCCTAATAGCAACGATTACAGATAACCGAAGGAGTATCGCGGGGTATGTTGTTGAAGTTTTGAAAGAAAGAGAAGATGACGGAAGATTCCATTGACAGCATGACAAGGGGTACCGCATCCTACCTTTATGAAGGAAAAGGAAGGGCCAAGGGATCGACGATGTAGTTACCATCAACCATGTAAGTCCCAACTGGACCAAGAATGATATGACTGCACGACTAGTTACACCGTACCTCTGGTGTGCCGTGTCCTACCAGTAACCAGTATACGTAGATAAGAAGCTGCCGGCATCCACCCCCTTCAGACCTGTTATTATTGTCACTCGGAAGAGAGGACGTTTGACGTTTGAACTGACATAGACCGGCATTGGTTCGGGTAAGAGACTCACCCACTCATACTAGCGGTCTATGATGTATATGTTGCTCTCAGGCTGAGTACGTTGCGGTTTGAATTATGTTTGAGGTTCAGCATTCATTGGGATTTGGTTTGTACTCCTGCTACTTCCAGAAGCAGAGCATTGGTGACATTCCGTTGTATCAGACAAAGAGGCCGTTAAGCACTTTGCTTGAAGATGGCGTGGCCAAAAAGCAAGTTGCTTCAAAGAGAGCACCCAAACATATTGTCGTCGGAACAAGTGGCCCGGGTTAGAAGAGCGGACAAGTGATGTACCTCTGAAGGCCAACGGTAAGGCTAAGGAAAGCCCTCGTTTGCTGATCTCGATGTAATGACGTCTGCGGGGTGCCAGCGGGAGAGCTGTTCGGTATTGGGTAAACAACCACGGCTCACGCAATTAGTTTCAACGTTCTGGATTTGTGGATGCTCTAGAACACCGGACTTCAAACGGTTGCCTCATGTCTCAGTGGCATGGAATGTCTCATGGCTCCGGCGGAACATTCCTAACTGTCCATCCCGCGTAGAGGTAGCGTGGTAGCATTGCAGACCAAACTGACAAGAGAAAAGAAACGTTTGTCGAAACACTTCAAACGGCCAGGCTTGTAGGGTGACATTTTACTGAGATTTCAGAATGATAAACCTCCGCATTTCAGACTGAGGTCTGACTCTCTCAAATCTGAGGTTGAGGTGGGAGTGGTCAGGACTGTTCCCTCGTCCTTGGCTTCTCCTCAAACCTGGCCTATGAGCTGGCAAGAGAAAATTGGCCTGGGTATGACAAGCACACCATCACGAAGTAGATTCCTAGATTCAACATCCGAAGTAGAAGTCGTACTGCGAGGGATGCGAATGTCGTCGTCCGAAGGCTGAAGTGAAGTCGTCGTTAGGTTATCGTTCTCCACGGCATTAGTCGACGTCATCCGTGGACCCCTTGTGGACGACATCCAATGGGATTCGCTGGCGATTGGATGGCTGCTTCTACCCCACTTCAGGTGACACCCTGAAGTCCTTTGTTGTTGAACCTTCGTTTCTCTCTTCACAAGTTCACACAAGGGAGTTTCACACTCCCCAATAGCAGCACAACCCACCAAAGTTCTGGCATATCAACACCCGGCCGATATGAAAAGGAACGCCTAGAAAAAATACAGCATGTCAACACTTCGAGATAGGGACGGTACCATCTTATCATGAAGACTCCCTGCCCTCTTCCATCTGATGGGCTGAGCCGCTGATCATGGCTTGGCAGTCCATGTCGTGGGACTCATGACCCATTCGGTCTCAAGATCAGATGCTGGTGGTTGGGTGCGATGATTCGCGTGTCACGGCTCCGTTCTCCTGAAAAAAAACGCGTTGCTCGGTAACGGACCCATGTCTTCGCCCGCGTCAACACAGCCAATCAATGCGGGGTCTCCGCACGAAGACGCCCAAGGTTGAAGCTGGGAATGCAGGACCAGCCTCCCGGAACTCCATGTCGCTGGATGCACCTTTCGAGAAACGGATTGCGATTTTAAGATCTGTTCAACACTTTCACAAGCTTGCATTTACAGGCCATCTTTATCCAGGTTGTCAGTTAGCGATAATCGCTAAATATTACGTCGCCGTCTCGTTGTAGATTACAGTTCACGATACGCGACAGGACCCGGCGTCTGCTGGTCTTGCCCTAGGCGCATTCCTTAGCCGACCTGCAGAGCTTCTTTTTTTTCTCGAAGCCTTGCAGTTGAGCTAGGCATATGTACGCCTTCACAGGTTGCGACAGACGGTGCTAACTGTGAGAGAGCGTCTCTTGAAGTCATTGTTTGCTTTCCACCAAAAGCCCTGAACTGACACTGTTATCCCATGTAGTATCCCGGTCCTAATAGTCCACCATGGGTCTATCAAACCTCAACCCGCTGCGGTCGCGCGATGCGAAAGGTCCCAAACTGCCCATGTATAAGCAGCTGAACCCTACGAGTTCCTCATCACCGACAAAAGAACGTTACTCCGATGTCGATGATTCTTCAGACGATTACTCCTCCGATGATTCCTCCGATAGCTCTTCGCGATCCAGACCTAGCCCCCGACGGTCCCGACATGCCTCCTCCTCAGCTTCCTCGAACTCCGGACTGATGGCGCAAAGGCAATCGCCCACCTCCCAGCGCCGCCCTCCCCGAAGACATTTCTACAGATTACCAAACAAGGTCATACGAGTGTTGTGTATTGCCCTGATCGCGACCATTGTCGTCTTCATATTCGGTCTCGTACGCGCCAGTCAGGTGGAGAATAGGAGGATAGCGGAAGGGAAGGTCGAAAAGAAGCCACCACCTCCTCCGCCATGGGAAAACTTCAAGTTTCTTACTCGGTACTATGGTGGACTCAAGACATTGGTACCAGTTGAGGAAAATGTGCCCCAATACCCTAGGTTTGAAGACGAAGCTCCCTACAATGCGACTGCGCCGTCTGCGCAGCAGGAGCCGAACAAGTCTGGCAAGAGAGATACTGCAGAGGGCTCATCAGCGGCAACCAAGACCATACCACCAAGCAAGTCATTCATGGACCATCCGGGTTCGGTTGTTCCAAACAGCCGTCAAGGATTCCAGGAGTGTTTCCTCGACGAACAGAAATCGATACGGATTCCCCCAATCCAATACTACGATGGCCGCCCTAGTGGATTCCCGGATAATGTTATCGGCTCCTACGAGCTTCTTTCTCTCCCCGAAGACATCTGCTTCGACCGATTCGGCAGGTATGGCCCGTACGGCTATGGCTATTCGGTCAAGACAGGAGGCCTCGGGGTTGGCGAGCATGGCGACCGAGTTGGGGCTGATGAGGTCTGGAAATCGACCAAACAGGTGGATTGGAGCAGCAATATCGACTGGGCTGAAGCTCAACGGCGGTGCTTTAAAGCCAATGAAGGCCGTTACAAGCCAGTTGAAGCACATAAGAACCCTCTCCAAGGCTTCTATATCCAGGAGCAAGACGGAAAATCAAAACTGAAGACCAGAGCGGACGTCCAATCTTCCGAGACTACGTCTACCACAAGGCCTGCCGGAGAGAAAGAAAACGGGTCCGCCACACCTGAATTACCCAAACCAAAGGGCGATATTCCCCGGTCCGCCCTTGTTATCAGAGCCTGGGACGAGATTGACTGGAACGCCGAGAACATCCTCAATCTTCGCGCCCTTGTGGCCGAACTGTCTCTTGCCTCTGGCGGTCGCTACGATGTGCATCTCTTGGTACAGGTACGCAATGACGGAAAGAATCCCGTCTGGGCCGACGACGAGGCCTACCAAAAACGTATCAACGACACCATCCCCGCAGAATTCCGTGGTATGGTAACTTTGTGGTCTGAGACCCAAATGCTCGCCATCTACCAGGGTGTCCGCGACCTTTGGACCAAGGGCCCTGAACTGCCTGTTCATGGTTCGTATCGTGGCTTGCAGATGGCTATGCAGTACTTTGCCTATAAGCACCCCGAGTATGAACACTTCTGGCAATGGGAAATGGACATCCGCTACACCGGCCATTACTACGACCTGCTATCCAAGCTGGAGGCTTGGGCTAAAGAGCAGCCGCGCAAGGGCTTGTGGGAGCGCAACGCGCGGTTCTACATGCCGTACGTGCACGGCACCTGGGACGACTTCAAGCAGATGGCGCGCGTGCAAACCGAGCACGGCACCGTTGGCGCCGACAATATCTGGGACAACGCCATCAAGAAGGGAGGCAATAAGGACAAACAAGAATCCCCCAACCAAGTGAAAACCAAGGGCGAGAAGAGCATCTGGGGCCCGGAGCGGCCCAAGGACTCAAATGACTGGTTCGAGCACGACCAGGATCCCGTCCCGCCCACCAGCTACGAGCGCGACAAGTACGCCTGGGGCGTCGGCGAGGAAGCCGACCTGATCACGCTCAACCCCATCTTCAACCCCGAGGGCACCACGTGGGAGCTGGCCGACGACATCACGGGCTACAACGAAACAAACAACATTGGCAAACCGCCGCGGCGCGCCCAGATCATCACCGCCTCGCGCATGTCGCGCCGCCTGCTGCTCACCATGCACCGCGAGACGGCCTTCAAGAAGCACCATGCTTTCCCGGAGATGTGGCCGGCCACGGTCACGCTGCACCACGGCTACAAGGCCGTGTTTGCGCCGCACCCGCTGTTCGTCGACCGCGAGTGGCCGACCGAGTACATGGCGCATATCCTCAACGGCGGGCGCAACGGGGCCTCGGGCGGGTCGAGGACATCTGTTTTTGGCAACCGCGAGCATAACATGAGGGGCCTGACGTGGTTTTATAATGCTGGGTTCTCGGCTAACCTGTATAAGCGGTGGTTGGGGCTCAAGGTGAATAATGACGGCGGCGAGCAGTTTGAGCTGAGACCGGATAATAGCGTGGATGACCAGACGGTGTCGACGATGCGCGGCGGCGAGGGCAGGATGTGTTTGCCGCCTATGCTGTTGCATCCGGTTAAGGATGTTGTGTTGCCGGTTGAGCAGGAGGCGGAGGAGGCCAAGGTCGCGATCCCAGAGTCTGATCCGTCTGCTTGAGTGTTTTGGTGGTTTATTTTGTTGAGCGGCGTTTGGGGTAGATACGTCTAATGACCCTGTTGGAGGGAATCTTATATTTGTTCGCCATGATAGTTGAGAATATGGCCTGAATGGCAATGCATCACGCAGTAATGTTATACTTAGAATCGAGAAATTGAGAATATCTCGTCGGACACCTTGAATACATGGTTCACATGTGTGAAGACACGCTAGATTTCGTCGTCGTCTAGTAGGCAATTCCATTATCATATCATTTGTTTTCGTATCCCCATCCGGCTGACCCATTCCAAGCGCCCAAATATGAATGGCTCCCAAAGCAACTTGTAGAATAAAGCGGCTTAGATATTATAAAATAGTTGTTGTTATTGATGAGGGAGAAGTACTCCGATGAGGAGGCAGGATCGGGTGAGAGTTTAGATAACCCGCTTGACCTAAATCAGGGGGGTTCAGGGGTTAGCTTTTCATAAGTCCTAGCCACATCTCTTGTCCTTCTTCTTCTTCCTCTCCCTGCTGCTGGAGATATTAAGCGTTTCAACATACCTCAAAGAACCTCCTCAACCACCAGACCTGGAACAAGCTCTCGCCCACCACGACGCCGACGATAAACAGGTTCCACCACTTGACGCGGGCGTTGGTGCTCTCGGCCGTGTTACGGTGGGTGCGCTCGCGCACGACAATGTAGCTCTGCTCGTCCTTGACCATCTCCAGCATCTCCGACAGCTTGCGCACCTCGACCTCGAGGGGGTCCTGGGGCGCGTCCGCCTCGGAAACGTACACGATGCCGTGCACGTTGAACGAAACCTCCTTGGTGTTGGCGCCCCAGTGCTCGTTGCCGAAGCAGTACACGTACTTGCCGTCGTGCTTGGCCTCGAACGAGAAGTCGCCGTTGGATATGGACTTTTCGAAGGTCTCGTATTGGTTTAGGGGGTTGGTGATCTATGTATGGACCGCTTGTTAGCTTCTCTGCTGCAAGCTTCTTGACTTTCGTTCCGTCTCTGGTTTAAGGGCTGAAGGTCGATGATGGAGATTAAATCGGCGGTCGGGCTACGTGGGAAAGGCTATGTATGCTAAGGGAACGCACCCAGAAATCGATGTCGAGGTTGCCGGCGCTGCCAAACTCGCGGTCGCCGACCTGGAAGGTCACCGTCATCTTGTCATCGCGATGGAGGTTCTCGTGGAAGCATTCGCGGCCGTGGGCGGGGAGCACGATGTTGTGAGCGGCGGCGGCGCCGAACAGGCTGGCCGAGAGCAGCAGCTTAGCTGCTGTGAGGAAATGCATTGCGATCGATTTTACGAATTGTCCGGGGATGGCGATGAGCGAATGTGGAGTTTGGGGAGGATTCAAAGCAAAGGAAGCTTCCGTTTCGGTTTCGCGAGACGCTTTGGGAGGACAACTTGGCGATTCACAATTACCCCTACCTCTCACAATTCTGGCAGCCGCAAGTCCAGGGCAGTGGACAGTGGTGAGGTCGGGTCCCGCCAGTAGCACAGAAAGTACCTAGGTACACCCAGCCCGGCCCCCCCTTGTAGCTGCTGCCGCGAGCACCCAGGTGTTTGGCCTTGGCGTGCCCGGTGGACAATGAACTGAGGCTCTGGCCTATCAAAGTTGCCGGGGCACCGGGGTCCAGGACTCCCAGGGGATGACTGGCTTGTGAAGCTCGAGGCCGTCAACAGGACTGAATGCCAAATGGCCCCTTGGAAACACACAAAGGGACTTGGTAGGCCGAGAAGAAGGGTCCCGTTTCGAATGACGACGGGAGCGATCGTGAAAATGTCAAGGGATTCGGTCCAATGTTCTTCCCTACAGGTAAAATCTTTCAGGAGGGCTGGAGGGGTACCGGCAAGGTATCTCGTCGCTCCTACGTGCTGCTCAGCCGAGTTGTTGTTGATGCAGACGAAAAGGGGTTGGCCAGATAAGGTACGTAGTGGTAGCTCGCGAGTAGAGGGCGTAGAGTGGACCGTGCACGCTCTGACGGCGGGGATGCAAGAGACCCAGGAGTCTGAGGAGTGGCCCCTCGAGCCCACCCCCCAGCCGAGCCAGCAGAGTCGTCTGGCTTCTTTGGGAATCCGCCGGGGGGCAACCAGGCGGCCATGCCAGGTGGGCGTGGGTGAGAGCGGGCGGGCAGGCTACTGGTGGTGTCGGACGGTCGCCCTGCCCAAGAACAACTTTCAAAATCGGTGGCAGAGACCTGACGGCCGGAGACACATTCTCGCCCGCTTGCCTTCCTTCCACCACACACCGCCATCAATCCTACCACCATCCACATTCAACACCATATTTCTGCTGCCACCGGTGACGCGCATCCCAAACATCGCCGTCCCCATTACTCGAGGACAATAGTAAGTACCCGTCATCGTTGTCGCATATCACGATCCCCTTCTCTGGCCCCCTAGCAGTCAGCGAATCAATCACGCCGTTGCAAGGCACCTCCGTGGTTCCCATCGGCGCTGCCTGCCACAGCTTTCCCATTCCGTGTCTGCCTGCCTCTACCTTCGCACTCGAACGCGTGCCTCCTGGCTGGTGAAGGATGTCGAGTGGCCAAACGGCGCCAACCAGCTCGTCACTCGTTCGCAGCCCTGCGGGTTTACCTTGTCCGTTGCATGCTGTTGTGTGCCTGAGGATAGCGAATGGCCAGACACCAGTTATCTGTCCTCACGCGGGCCGTCGTCATTAAATGCCCACCCGCCGTCCCCATTGTCATCAATCGCACTCTTCCTCTCAACACCACCATCCCGACGAGCATTCAACACTCTATCTCGGCCACATCAGCGATCCCTTTGCTTACGCTTTACCGCCCAAACAGATAATTTTCTACACTTGCAACTTTAGCGTCGCCTAATACACAACCGCCAAGATGGGTAACACACTCTCGATATTCGGAAAGCTCTTCGATGGGCTCTTCGGCAAGAAGGAGATGAGAATTCTGATGGTCGGTCTCGACGCTGCCGGAAAGACCACCATTCTCTACAAGCTCAAGCTCGGTGAGGTCGTCACGACCATCCCGACCATCGGTACGCTACGCGCCATCCCCCCTTAGTGCACATTGACGGCACAGACCCACTCCTCGCGATAGCACGCATCACTGACACCATCCGTCTAAAGGCTTCAACGTCGAAACCGTCGAGTACAAGAACATTCAGTTTACCGTCTGGGATGTCGGCGGTCAGGACAAGATCAGGCCTCTGTGGAGACATTACTTCCAGAACACCCAGGGTATCATTTTCGTAGTCGACAGCAACGATCGCGACCGTGTTGTCGAGGCCCGCGAAGAACTCCAGCGCATGCTCAACGAGGATGAGCTCCGCGACGCCCTCCTGCTCGTCTTCGCCAACAAGCAGGATCTTCCTGTAAGCGCCACCCCTATCTACCCGAAACCTGCCATATTCAGCACCAGCAGCAGCCAGCTAACAATTGCGTCTTTTAGAATGCCATGAACGCTGCCGAGATCACGGATAAGCTCGGCCTTTCCAGCTTGAGGCAACGCTCCTGGGTATGTTTTGAATTTCCCTGTCTCACATGATGCATGCCTTTGTGCCCTAACACTTTTTTCCACGTAGTACATCCAAGCCACTTGCGCTACCACCGGTGATGGTCTGTTCGAGGGTCTCGACTGGCTGTCAACCGAGTTGAAGAAGAAGAGCCCTTAAAGTGCTGGCTACACTTAATGACAATGCCCTTACTCTGCCCGGGTCCAATATCCGCTCGGTTGATGCCACCATACACGCCTTTTAGCAACCGAACGAACTCACCAAACATGGCAACCAGTGGTTGACGACCGTCTCACAATAATCCGTGAGACGGTCAAAAAGGGGATAGCCAGCACTCGTTTTGCACTTGTGATCACTTTTCGGAAAGTCAGGAGCACGCTTGGTTCGGGATCTTGTACAGTTTGATACATCGCAAGGAGACTTTGCCTGCTGCTTTCCCCATATTTGCGTACGTCTTATGCTCAGGGGGTTACGGATACGGTTGCGGGGAAGGAGGGAATACAGGCAAGGATGGAGTGTGATGATGGATGGGGGAGGAGTTCTATAAATACCAAGCTGCCACTTAACTTACCTTTAGTCCCTTTTTTCGTTAGAACCGCTCGGCGTCTATTGTTTTCTGGCCTATCCCCTCATCGTTAACTCTTAATATGCCTTTGGGTGAATTAACGTTCCGTACTCAAGATGTGTGCTTTTTCTTCTCTGTTATGGTCCCTGCTTCATGGAAGTTTCATCCGTAGGTCAAAATCAGGCTAACCCAATGCGTCAAGGATCTCTGTCTGGGTAAAAAGGGGCAACTCCTTCGTACCCACTCGTCTCGAAGCTCTAAGACGGCAAACTGCGACTGGAAATCAATGAAGAGCAGCCCAAGGCGTTGTTGATCAATCGAACATGAGAAGTCAACGTCACGAATTTGATGGTTAAGGGGGAACGACGAACGAACTGGTGATCTTGACTTGCTTCCCATACTCATCTTGAGTGAGATGAGGCAGCATGAACAAAATGGAATCATCTTTAATCGAGACTATTCAGTGTGTAATAAACTACTCGGTATTCAAAACTCAATAGAAATGGGCCAAACACTCATTCAACTGTTATCTGTTCTCGGTCTGCCTGCTAGTATACTCAAAAAGAATTCGTCGTAAAACAAAAAACGGCAAAACAACCCTCCCCAAAACTCCTGATAACATGCTCTTACTGCTACTTGCCTGCCTGTCTGCCTGCCCATATTCTGTTTCGTTTCTGTATGTATGTACGTAGGTATCCTCGTTCCTTACATCCATCCTCTTTTCTTGTAGGCCCTCCTATCTCTCCTTCTCTCACCCAGCCATAGAAACACCCTACCCTACACAGCATGCTCAGCCGCATCAAGGTTATCAAGCGGGACATATCCATCATCCTTATTCCTCCTCGCCGCACCGACGCCCAGGAAATCCCGGACCTTGCTAACAACCCCACCAAACAGACCCCATCCGGCACCGCGCTTCCTGAGAAGACCCCCCTTAATAAAACCATTCCTGTCCATCTCAAACTCATAAAGCGCCTTATCCATCCACTTGGGCCTGGTCCAGAACTTGAGGAACAGACTGCTGACCACGACGCTGACGCTGCTGGCCGCCATGGCGGCGCCCGCGCCCATGGGATGCAGGTGATACCCAAACGGCAAAAAGATGCCCATGGCGAACGGCAAACCGATCAGGTTATACATGCACGCCCACGCCAGGTTCATCTTGATGCGGCGGAAGATGGTGCGGGCGAGGTGCAGCGCTGCGGGTATGTCCATCAGGTCATTGGGTCGCATGAGCACCACGTCGGCGGCCTCCATGGCTACGTCTGTCCCGGAGCTCATGGCGATGCCGACGTCTGCGGTGGCCAGGGCCGGAGAGTCGTTGATGCCGTCGCCGACCATGGCGACGATAGCCCCCTGGGACTGGAGTTGTTGGATGATGGATTGTTTTTGATCGGGCGACGCGCCGGCGTAGACGTCTTCCGGCTCGATGCCGACGGCGGAGGCGACGGCGATGGCGGTGCTGCGTTGGTCGCCGGTGACGATGGCGGTCTTGACGCCCATGCGGTGGAGGACGGCGATGGCGGCGGCGGCGCCGTCTTTGATGGTGTCGGAGAGACAGAGGTGGCCGGCGTACTTGCCGTCGATGCCAATGAAGATGTTGGTGGTGCCGGCTGGGGTGTTGGAGGGGGTGGACTTGGAGCGAGAGCTTGCGGCGGTTTCGTTGATTTCTTCGGCGGCCTCGATTGCGGATTCGGGGATCTCGATGTTGTTGTCCCGGAGGAAGCGGACATTGCCCACGTGTACCCGGTAACGCACCCTCTCCAGAGAAGTAGCTGGTTCAACTTCCGCGGTGATACCCTGGCCGACGGCTACAGTGAAGTTGCCAATGGTGCCGTCAATTGTTCCATCCACCTCGAGACCAAGCTCGGTTTTGGCTGCGTTGAGGACCGCTTTGCCGACGGGGTGCTCGCTACCCATTTCAGCCAGGCCCACGAGAGTCCACCACAGACGACGGCGCCAGTCATTGTCCTGCCATACGGAAACGATGTTGGTTTTGGCGACGCTCATCTTTCCATACGTGATGGTGCCGGTCTTGTCGAGAACCACTTGAGTGATCTTGGTAATAGTCTCGAGAGCAGCACCACCCTTGACCAGAATGCCGTTCTCCGCACCAACACCTGTACCAACCATGACGGCAGTAGGCGTTGCGAGGCCGAGGGCGCAAGGGCACGCGAACACAATGACGGAAATGCAGAGTTTGACGCACACCATGATCTTGCCGCCACTTGCGTCCTCCAAGAAAATCTTCGGGGGAGTTGACAAGACATGGCTCAGAATCATCCAGATAAAGAATGTCATCATACCAAGGAACAGGATCATCGGGACGAAGTAGCCAGCGAGAGTGTCCGCCAGGCGCTGAATAGGGGCACGGGTCGTCTGAGCGTCTTGGACCAGTTTGACGATCTGGCTGAGCTGAGTGTCCCGGCCTGCCCGAGTGACACGGAAGTCAACTCGCCCCGCGCCGTTGACAGTGCCACCGATCAACAGGCTTCCCTTCTTCTTCTGAACCGGCATGGCTTCTCCAGTAACCATACTTTCGTCGACATACGTCTCACCCCTGACAAGAACACCATCGGCGGGGATCTTGTCACCGGGACGAACGAGAACAATGTCGCCGACCTGAATAAGCTCTGTAGGAATGACCTTCTCCTCCGCTGCGTTGCCCTCACGCGGCTCTTGAGAGTCGGAGGAGTCTGCGTTGCTATCCCAGCCCTCGGCAGCCTTTTGCGCCGCGATGGGGTCAGCATAGATGGTAGCCATTGAAGGAGCCAAGGACATGAGGCGCGAGAGCGCCTTGGATGTTTGACCCTTGGCCCGGTTCTCGAGGAAACGGCCAAAGGTGATGAAGGTGATCAGCATGGTACTTGTGTCGAAGATGGTGCTCGGCCGGGTGTGCGGAGGAAATAATATCGAGACTGTCATGGCGACAATGCTGAAGAAGAAAGCGCACGAGGTACCGAGAACAACAAGGACATCCATGGTCGGCGATCTATGTTTTATTGACTTCCAAGCCGAAACATAGAAGCGCTTTCCAATGCCAAACTGAACCGGTATCGTGAGAACTAAGCAGACCACATCTCCAAGGTATAGACCTGGAATTAGTCTGACTTTCCCAAAGTCAAGAAACTTCAGGAACATGGGAAAGATCATGCTGATGAAGAAGACCGGGACGGCGAAAGCAGCCGAGATCCTGAATGCCTGCTTCCATTCGTTAATCTCCCGTGTCTTGGCGAGTGACTCCAGCTGGGCATTGTTGTCATCATTGTCTGCCACAAGAGCATTGAAGCCGGCGCCTTCGACGGTTTCGACAATAGCTCGAAGTCCAGTAACATTAGGCATATGGGTGACAGTCAGTCTGGAGGTCGCAATGGCCAGTTTGGCGCTAGCGACACCGGGGAGCGTAAGGACCTCCTCCTCTAGCTTGTTAGCTGCGGCGGCGTCAAGGTTTCCATAGATCTTGAACTGTGCTGTCGAAGTGCCGCTAGAGTGGTTAGGCTGATCAAATGTAGTTGTTAGAATCTTGGCGTCAAAACCTCGATCCTCGATTATTTCAACGATCTTGTCAGCCGATAATAGCGTTGAGTCGTGCAAAATAACCGCTCGCTCAGCGAGAAGGCTGATATTGAATTTCAGGACTCCGTTCACATCCTTGAATCCTTGTTCCACAGCTGAAGTGCAAGCGCCGCAAGTCATGCCCTCGATTGCTACCGTCGTGGTCGCGCTTGACGGTTTGGATGATGTCGCCGCGCCGGAAACCGACTCTCTTTCAGGTTGCTTGTGGACACTCTCAACAACAGTCGCCCCAAACCCACGGTCTTCGATGGCTTCGCAGATGGCGTCGGCGCTCAACAGTGTCGGGTCATGCTCGATAACGGCTCTCTCGGAGAGCAAGGAAATGCTAAAGTGCCGTACGCCAGATACGTCTTTGAATGCGCCTTCGACCGCTGATGTGCAAGCGCCGCATGTCATGCCCTCGATTGCGACAGTGGTAACCATTAACGGAGAGTCGTCGGAAGCTTCCAGGTCTTGTTCGGGGTGCCTGGCGATCATAGGCGTCGGGAGATCGGTGGCCAGCACCTCGGCGTCGAACCCTCGGTCTTCGATGATTTCTTTAACTTTGTCGGCGGTTATCTGGTCGGGGTCGTGCATAACCACGGCGCGTTCCATTACCAGGCTGACCGATACGCTACCAACTCCGTCGACGCCCTTGAAACCAGCTTCAACGGCCGAAGTACAGGCGCCGCATCTGCGCAAAGTCAGTCACCAAGTGTTCTATACGCATCCGAGGAAGCCGAGACAAAGTCAAGTATTGCGCAACTCACGTCATACCCTCAACCTTGAGGGTTGTGGTAGCCATATGCCCAGATGGGACTTGTATATTTGCCGGTGCCATCTTGCTGGTTGTGCAAGAGCTCGTGCAACGAGGCCAGATGTTTTATCGGACAAACACGCTGCGGCGCAAATGACACGCAGAAAGCGAGATTTCGAAGCGGAGTGATTTCGAAACGAGAGCCCCTGGGCTAAAACATCGGAAGAAAGCACGCTGTGTTCTGAAGGCGGTTCATATGGGAGACGACCCGGGACCACCACTTTTGCGCAAAAGAGTTGAAAGGGTAGAATAGGCGCCAGCTTCCAGCGATGGCGTTGGCGAGGTCGATCAGTTAATATGTAGAGGAATGAGTACAGATAAGGACGGGTGTCAATATCAAAGGCATAGCGGAGCTCCCGGTACCGTTACATATAAAGACCAGATGGAGCAATGGCGCCAAACCTGCAGCAGGGAGCTGGGTGCGAGCGAGACTCGAAACTTGCAACTTTGACGAGGAACCCGCGGAGAGTGGCTCGGAGGGGCGCAACGGGGGGCTGCGAGAAAGGAACTTGGAACATGAAGGGGTTGCCCTGAGAAGTTTCAATCGACTGAAGGTTTGTCAGCCACTCACAGCGTACTTTCTGCGGTACCTAGAGGCTGCATACAGGGGTCTCGCACCACTGCACTTTCTCCCGCCCATGGCGTGAAACGGGATCTGAGAGTCGGGTCCGCCAGGGCAAGTCACAAAGTGGGGTTGGAGTGAGATCCGAGAGACCGAGACTGCCATTGGGAAGTCATCGTCAACCGGTACGTAGAGGTAGGTACCGACACATCATATAAAGTCTTTGTGCTGTTCTTTCATGTGGTTTGCGCCAGACAAGCGTCTATCATACCTTGAACCAACGGAGACAAACAACCCAACACTCTCGTATGATATTGTCCGAAAGCCACGGTCACAAACGTATCACAAGGCATCATGCGAGAAAGCAGTACAGATGTATATATTGGACTGCTAGTGAGTCTCGGCCACCACTTCAGCCGTTGTCGCACATACGCTAGCGATCATGACTGCTTACTTTGCTTACTACGGTACACGCCGCCCATCCCTATATAAGACACATAATCCAGATCGAGAGTCATGCTTCCCGTCTTGTGGCTTGCGTGCTCAGCTTGACCGAAAAAAGCAGTTGTGGAGGGTATAACACAATTGTGGCCTCGCATGATAGCCGAAGGGTGAGTACCGTAGAGGCACAAACTCAATGTTCATGCCGCATTCTGCTATATTATCCGGGATTCTTCTTGACCCTTCCAACAATCAATATTGATGATAAATATCGTCACATGAGCTCTTGCTCGGATCGGCATTCGCGTTTCCGTGCTACCTACGGCTTTCTACCTTTTTGTTGGAAATCCAAACTTTATCGATTTCACCAACGCAAACCGGCAATGTCAGTTTCTCAACGATTGGACATCCCAGGATTTGCCATGTGGACTTGCCCACCATACCGGTAGGAAGGCACAAGGAAAATTGCTGCCTCCCGCAACACCACAACATGGGAAGAGTCTCGGTATCAGTGAAAGTACCTTCATCCCCATACTATATAAAACGATAAGCATACCGTGCAATACACCACCTTCTGAATACGTTAGAAGTTAGGTGTAAACCCGCGGTTAACATCTTCAGATGAGATGAAAGATGTCGTGTCGTCACGGCGAATCTACCGGATCTCTTTTCCTAGATTTCTCCACTTCAGCGGGTTGCCATCCCGATCATCCAGGGGACCCTTGCGCCTAGATTCACAAATGCTGGTCACCAGAAGGCGCCTGGTCGCTTCAAAACGTGACTTTGACGCAGCCAATTTGGCGCCAAAAGTGCCCCATCCAGCCAGCCTCAAGAGCACAAAGGAAAGAGACGGGAGACGTACAAGAACAGGGAAAGCTTCACGAACACCTCCGGCTACGAGCAAAACCATGTTGTTTACACAGTAAATGCTAAAATTGAACCGAGATCAACATATTAAGGATGATGAAACCCATAATGGCCCAGAAATTGGTGCTTTATAATCTCCATGGCTTGCTTGTTGGTTGGCGAGCTTGGGCGTTGAAGCCGGAGGCAGTTGCTCCTGCCAACCGAATGCGTGAAGTTCAGTTGATTGCCAGCGGGCTCGGCGCCGGCGGAGGTACCCCGCTGGAACGCAAGCCACACTTGCTCGTTGGAGCTTTCAGCCTTATGGCGGGTGTACCTACCCCGGGTTAAACTCCACCAAAGGCTGCAGTCGGACATCATTCACGACCTGTCAATCAACGCCATCCATATCTCGTGCCGTGCTACACCACGCCGTAACTGTACGCCGTAGCTAAGTTCAAGCCAGAATTATCCCCATTTACTACTTCGTTGTCTGCGCTTCACTTTTATACATCATCGCATACCGAATCTCGGATCTCCAGCCTCTCGAACCACGAGCTACCGCTAACCCGGCCTGCCCCAACTCGCAATGGAGCAAGCCAAAGCTCTCAACGCTCTCGAGGTTGGTTCATCATCACTCCCGCCTGATAGTGGTCACATCAACTTTGGAGAGTCTCACCTAACACAATTTGCTTACTCCAGCCGTTCATCGCGCTCTCCAAATCTGCCACTTCCCCGCGCGCTGCGGCAGACCTCGTGACCCGCGCGACCTCGGCCCCCAACACCTTCATCTTCACCGAGCTTCTCCAGACGCCTCAAATCACGTCTCTCGCCAGCTCCGACGAGTTTTCTCCCTACCTCACGCTCCTCCAAATTTTTAGCCATGGGACTTACGCGGACTACACTGCCAACGCCTCGACGCTTCCTGCCCTCAACGACGATCAGAAGCTGAAGCTGCGCCAGCTCTCCCTCCTCACACTGGTAGCCAACGATGGCAACAACAGCAACAGCAGCCCTCTCGATGATGACGCAATGCAGCAAGAACAGGAACAGGCACAACCGCCGAACCTAAGCTATGCCTCCCTGATCCGACACCTGGAGCTCTCCAGCGCGCGAGAGCTGGAAGAGCTCGTGATCAGCGCCATCTACGCCGGCCTCATCGAAGGGCAGCTAGACCCGGCGAGCGAGATGGTACAGATCAACAGCGTGGCCGCTCTGCGGGACGTGCCCGCGCAGGGCGTGGGCGGTCTGCTCTCGAGCTTGCAGGGTTGGGCGGGTCGGTGCGAGGCGACGCTGCAGGAGCTGGAAGCGACGATGGCCAACCTGCGGGAGGAGGCGGACAGGCGGGCGACCGAGGAGCAGGAGTGGAACAACAAGATGTCGCAGTTGTTGGAAGATGAACAGAAGGGTGCGGTACCGTCCTCTTCTTCGTCCTCTTTGCCCTCCTCTTGGTTCAACAACAAACGCGGCGGTGGTGGTGATGGTGCCGGTGCCGGCGCCGGTACAGGTGGTAGCTTTCGTGGTGACGGCTACTCTCGCGGTGGTGGCTCGTCCCAGGACTACCGGCCATCTCAAAGAGGAAACCGCCAGCAGCAGCAGCAGAATCAATCACGTCAGCAGCAAAACCACCATCACCATCACCAAAGCAATCAGAGCGGAACGAACAGCTTGCTGACGAGTGGCGGTGGCAGTTATCTCAGCTTCAGAGAGGGGCCATCAGCAGTATCGCCCTCAGCAGCGGCGGGGTTAATGGGCTCCTCGGCCTCATACGCGGCACTGGGGGGTATGGAGACGGGCTCGGGCTCGGGCTCGGGGCCTCTTGGAAAGCGAGGGAGCAGCGATATGGATGACTCGGAAGAGGATATCGACGATGACACGATGGATCTGGATGATGAGGGGGATGAATCCAAGAGAGGCAGCAAGCGGAAGTTGACCGCCTAGGAGGTTAAATTTCCCAAGCACATCAGAACAAATCAATGAGCGCCAGGTGCCGGTTATTGTTTTAATTGTATTGACATGAAAGTCTGAGGCCATGAATGGTCTACGAAGGCAATAAGGTATTAGTTCACCCGGTCAATGGCTGGAGAACGGGATAAACAGCTAGAAACATAGCATCATTACGTTCATATTCGGGACACAAAGAATAGAGAGCAAGCTTCACAACTGCCCTGTCAGATATCATCGTTATGGACTTCATAGACCCGTAGTGGTCAACACCGTGAGTAAACCAGCATATGCCTAAATTCTCCAAGTGGCGGCTCTGGATGGTGACTACCAAGCCAGCCGCATGGTAAGTAAATCGTTGAAATCACCTAGGGCCATCGTACTCCCATCCCTGAGACCAGGGACCCAGATTCGTTCCCTTGACGGGCTTAACCACGACAGTCTCGTGTCACTCTCATCTTCCGTTGTCCCACTTCCACACAAAAACATCAATAAGCACAACAGCCTGTTCGCTCAATCGGACCAAGCAACCCTCACTCTAATTCCTTCCACTTACATCTCATCTCATCCCGCCTCCCAGTACCCGTGCCACGCCAGTACCAGCCAGCCAGGCAGCCAGACACTCATTCATTCCCTCATTGCACACATGTGTAACCACAAATGAAACCACGAACCACGAAAAGCGGACAAAAGGAAATTTGATTTTGTGAGCTGAGTAAAAAAATCTCGCTCATAGTCTAGTGTACTACCTGGGAGCAGAAGTAGGGAAGCGGTTAGTTCTAGTGTTGATAGTACTAAAAAGGTATCTATCCAGAACACGTAAAATCCGACACAACAGATAGCACAATCGCACAAGTTGGTGTTCCCTTCTAGATTGGGTTCACCAGAAATCCTCCGTGTGGGAAGAAAGTCAGACCGTGAGTGAAACGACTCGTTTCTTTTGGTATGAGCAAATCCGAGCCTTCCATCACTGTCGTGCCTTCCTTTGCCTCAAGGGTAAAAAGCCGTTCGTTCCTCACCGCACTCTTGTAGTAGAAGAGTGTTTGATCCGATGTGAAAACAGTAAGATTCATTGTGTCATAACGTTCGTAAAAGTAACAAACAAGAATCCCCGCTTTTGCCCCCAAAGAGAGATATCGCTTTTTTCCGTATCAAGAAAAATCCGAAATAAGAGAAACTCTTTGTTCTTCCCCCGTTGTCCGTGGTGGAGAAGAGATATGGCGCCCTCGTTTGGACTGAGGAAAAAATGGTAAGTAAAAAATAGTGGTCAAGAAGAAGAGAACAAGATCTAAAACAGATTACCGACATCCACGCCTGGATTAAGAGTGTAACTGGTCTCAAAACGGATTACACGGCGTGGAATTGTCGAAACCGGGGAAAGCCAGTATCCCATTTTTCCGTGTCGTCCTAGCTCCCATGGGTATTATGGTAAAAAGATTAAGCAAACCAAAACGCCGAAAGAAAAACTGCCCATCACATCACTGCGTGATCCCGTGTGTACCAGGTCATAGTCGTTTTCCCGGTACGAGAATGAACAAGACGCATAGCGCAGCGTCTATGACTGCAGTGACGGCGAGAACCACCATGGATCTCTGGGCGAGGAGTTTTCGCACGTAGGGCTCCCGAACTCGGGAGAAGTTGAAAGGGGTATATTCGCTCAGTCCGATGAGGGCGAGAATGGGGTCGAGTGAGTACTGGTATGAACAGAGACAGTAAACTCCAATGGTGAAAGGCAGGATGACCTGTTTAACTGTTAGCAAGATAACCGAAATATCAACCAGATTTGGCTAGTCTGGTAACATACCCAGCACCTTGTTAGGCGAGATTCGTTAAGGAAGATCAAAGTGAAGGCAGTCCAGAAACCACCGAACATGGCGACGAGACCAACCATGAGGCGCAGCATCAACGTGGGGGGAATGAGGTTTCCGAGGGCCTTCATTCTAAGGAAGCCGGGGAACGCGTCCCTCTCCATGGCCTGGAACACATAATCCTTGGCCACGTCGAACACCTCCGGGTCATCGCGTCCATAATCCTCGATAGCAGTTGTGACATCCGAAGTGATGGAACCGGGAAGAGTAATCTCGCGTTCTGCGCCGGGAAGGAGAAAGGTATAGAGGATCTTTTCGGCTGAGGCTCTGATGTCGTCGCGCGCTACGGCATGCGCTGGGGAATTCGAGTCGGTAGTTAGTTCGCGCTGGGTGCTGAGGTTGCTCGGACGACCACGGCGGTCGCTGCTGCTTTGCGGGGACTCCTGGGCGATCGATCGATCCTCGCGCAGGAAGGCAGACATTTGCGCATCCTGGTCCTTATCCTTCTCTGACGCCCACATCGACGGTCCTGCGACGGGGTTCAAATCTCCCATGCTCTCAAGAATGGCGGATGATCGCTTGGAGCTTCGGTCGGGCTCGGGTGTGCCGACAAGAACGGAACGTCGCAATTCGCGAACATAGTGACGGCATAGTGACATGTGTTGGGCGACATCGAGCCTGTCTCGGGTCAGGAACTGCCATTGTCAACAAACACCGAGAAGTGAGAACCAACCAGAAATCGAGGTAGTCGACAGAGCGCTGCTGGTCTCTCATATAAATGTAGAAAGAGAACAGATCGACGGGCGGGAGCGTCCGCCTGCTGAGGACCTCGAACAGGGTAGGGAGTCGATTTCGATTAAGGTCGGGTTGAGGGGAGGGCGTGTGTGCTATGGGCTCCGCCATTTTGACGGGAGGTGAACGGGACCTGAAACTCGAGCTGAATCCGACGGCGGAGGAGGGCGATATGATAACCTAAGGGACGGAGAGCGAAAGGGCGCCGGCGGAGAATGGTGTGGAGAGCGGGGCAAGAAAGCTGTATTGAGCTCACTCAAGGTAGGTTGTCCGAGGAGAGCAAGTTGTGGCGGCCAAGTGTTTCAATCAGTTGCGCGGTTCGGGAGCGATAATGGTTTGACGTCAATCGAGTATTTCGCGAGTCACGGTTGCCGGGTGCACGAGAAAAGGAGTTTGATTAATCGAGACTTTTTTTGATTTCTTGGCGATTCTGGTCTTTTTTAAAACGAATGTGATTTGCGCGCAGCGCTGTCGGATAGAGTGTTTTGTTCCGGAGACGGCGATGGTTGCAAGTTGGAAGTTTGTTGGGTAGGTAACGAGTGACGGGTTGGGAAGTTGGGTGTGGTTGACGAGGTCGGGTGCAGAGCAACGAGTGAATGGAATGACGGGAGGTGTGTGTGTTTGACGAAGGGGACGACTTGGGACTTCCTTGGGATGGGAATGGATGTGGTGAACAAACAGGCTTTGCGAGGCCCACCCGTCCCTGCGCAGGCTCAATCAGGCACTGGAGACGAGACTGACAGGGCGACAGGCCCAGCAGGAGATCGCAAAGCATGGAACAGCAATTGACTTCAAGGTGCACTCGCTGCAACAGCAGTCTCCCTGGCGAGCACGGCAGGGAGATTGCAGAAGTCACTCGGAAATTGAAAGTTTGGGGGACGGACGGGTAGTGTTGTGCCAGCTGTCAATTGGGTGGCAGATGCCAGATGCTGTGGGGGCTTGACTTTGCCAGCCGGCCTTCCGTTTAGGGTAAGGTAAGCGAGGCGAGTTGAGCCCAGGTCCGCACTTTCCAGATTTCGTGGAAAAATCCGGTGCAAAATTCATTGGGAGGTTTATCGTTTGCCGCAGCACCCAACGACTTCGACGACTCTCACCCGACCACCGAGTGTACGAGACACCGCCATCTCCAAAGTACGTAACTACGGCCCCTCATATTTTTGCCCGTCCAATTTCGAGTCAGCCGTCCCGTCAGCTCTCGAGACACGGTCCGGCTTCGCGAAACCCCTCCTTTGCTAACAAGCTGTTCAGAATGTCGTCCAAGAAGCCCACCGGTAAGACCCAGCGCTCGGCCATCGCCGACGTTGTCGCCCGCGAGTACACCATCCACATGCACAAGCGCGTAAGCAGTACCGAATAATCGACCCGACGAAAGAAGACGAAATATTGACCCTGGCGCAGATGCACGGTGTCACTTTCAAGAAGAGGGCTCCTCGCGCCATCAAGGAGATCAAGGAGTTCGCTTACAAGGCGATGGTACGTGCAGCGACGAACACCAACCCGATCTGGAGGAACTGGAGTTATGGAGACGACATTGGACTTGGGGACACGGCGTGGTCAGTTTGAACGAACACCAAGACTGACATGACTGTGATTTATAGGGTACCACCGATGTCCGCATCGACCCCCAGCTCAACAAGAAGGTCTGGGAGCAGGGTGTCAAGGGCGTTGCCTACCGTCTCCGCGTCCGCATCTCCCGCCGCCGTAACGACGAGGAGGGCGCCAAGGAGAAGCTCTACAGCTACGTCCAGGCCGTCAACGTGAAGAACCCCAAGGGTCTCCACACCGTTGTCGTTGAGGAGTAAATTTGGGTGTTCTGGCAAAACGAATTTTTGGCACGAAGGGACCGCGGTTCAGGTTCAGGGCGGCATTGGGCTTCCGGAGTTTTCGCATGGCATCTAGCTTCGCATTACGAATAAAGGGTTCGTAAAATGGAACACGGCACCTTCGATACCACCAAACCGCCTCCAGCAACGATGAGGGAAGACAATCGCAGTGTGAGGGCGTCGCAGATGGTCAGGCAGGGGCTTCATCATGAAAATGATACGCTCTACGGACGATATACTGTCCATTACAACCAATGCTTGATGTACTTCATAAAACCAGTCTGCAACCGGTAGCAGACGCGAGCAACAACGGGATACCCATTAAACAAACCCGCCCTGATAATGCAATCCTGTTCCAGAGACCAATACGCCAGGGATTCCAACCTTCAGAATGAACCAATTTCTCCTAACCCAATGCTCTCCTAAACTGCTCCTCCATTTCTCCTTCAGTCGTCGTCAATGTCCTTGTGACGGTCCATAACCTTGGTCTTAAACAAAATCGGGTCCTTGTCCCAAAGCTCAGCCGCCTCGCCGTTCAGAGGGGAAGCGCTGTGATATGTGTTAGCTCTGACCTCGTAGATTTGAATGAGAGAGCATGTAAATTCCTTACTTGTTCGGCTCTCCGAGCAGGGATTGCAAGCTCAGCAGGACGGTCTGAGTGTTGTAAGCAGCAGTCCACTTATCCTTGAGAATGTCGAGGCAGATGCGTCCAGAAAAGTCCACGTTCGGATGGTATATCGGGGTTCTGAACAGCACCGTAGGCGGGGCGTAAGGATAGTTTGCAGGAAATTCAAAACTGAGCTTGAAGGTGAGGCCGGCATAAGGGGTATCCTCAGGTCCCTCGATGGTAGCCCGCCACGAAAGGAGATTGCCGTCGGCAGAGGGGAAGGCAGACACGCCCGGCGCCGGCGATGTCATCAGCTGCATAAGCTCCGTCTGCAGTCTGTTTGTGGTTATGAACAGTCAGCAACTAAGACATCAACATCGCGATTGTCTAACAGCATGCGCAAGCTCAGTGAGAAGCAGACTGACCTCTTGACGGCATTTTGACCGGGATCGACATTCTTCCTGGCGCCGAGAGTGGGCGCAGAGTTCTGAATATCTCCCATGTTTGCTGTGGGATAACCAATCTGTGTCGGCGAACTGAAAAGCAGGCGAACCAGCCAATAGCGCAGGACAAAGAAGACCAATATCTGGTGGATAATTGAGTTTAAAGTTGATAAAGGTACTAAGGAAACAGGTTAATAAAGACTTCTCGACAGCGAGGTGAAGGGCAACGTACCTGCAACCAAGGAGGGGCGGCGCCAACCTTAGGAGATGTATGGAGGTTGAGATGGGAGATGGGAGGCGCAAAGAACAAAATGTAGTTTGGCAGTTGACGCCAAGCTTGGAGGGACGAAACTGACGAGATGGAATCAAAGAATCAATGTTTACACGACTGCAGAACGGACCAGCCTCCAATGACCCCACAGCTGACCAGGTTACCGCGGGGAGGGTCCCCAGCAACCGTGATGGGCCCGAGCGTTGCTGTCAGGGGAAAGTTTAAGGGCATGCATTGTGAACATCTTTGTAGGTTCCCAGGCCGCAAGGCAGTCGCGGCGCGTGGAAACAGTGGACAGTTCGCGCTCCTTCAGGCGTTTCTCGGATCCCCTTTCTCATCCCAAACAAACCGGGGCACTGGACACATCACATTGTCAACACGCGCCTGCATGTGCACGTGAAGTGTCCATGGTGTTTGTACAACACCACCATAGCAGGTCAGGTTAGCTGAGTGTTCATATGAGTTGAACGTCTGAATACGCGACTCTCTTCTGATGACACGCTCTTGGCATCCACCGTTCTGTTGCTCATCAAAATGGTGAGTGCTTTCTGCCTCCACCTTTCCATCTCGATTTGCGCTTTTCCTATTTAGGAACTTTGTTTTGGTTTGATAATTCTAGCCAGCTCTCGCCACCTGCTTGCGCCAGGCATCAGCCTAACACTTATACAAACCAACCCAACCATCACTCTTGATGAAGCACAGACTTAGTTGTTGATTGCGCAACAACCGATGAAGAGCATTCCTTTAAACACTTCGAACACTCTTCAGATCCCGCATACTTTTGGCTACCTCACTTGTACTCTAAATCTTCGTAATCGTAATTGCGTCCGTTATTGACGGCAAAATGCAACAGTCTCAACTGGACCCTCTTCCTTCAGATCTTCCTTTTCGCATCATCTCCAAGACCATCGGACGGGGAGCATACGCCTCGTGAGTGCTTTTACCCCTAACCCATCATTCTGCTGCGCTTTTACTGACCGAATGTCTCAGAATAAAAAAGGCGATACCCCTAGACGCACCGTCACCGGTATTTGCCGTCAAGCTCATCCACAAGGAGTATGCCGTAAGACATGGCAGGATATCGGCGAAGCAGATCGCCATGGAGGTATCGCTACACTCACATATTGGCCAGCATCCAAACGTGATCGAGTGGTTCGCTACTGGCGAAGACAGGATCTGGAGATGGATTGCCATGGAGTACGCTGAAGGAGGTGACCTCTTCGACAAGATTGAGGCGGATGTTGGCCTGGAGGAAGACATTGCTCACCTCTACTTTCAGCAACTGATAAGCGGCGTCAGTTTTATGCATTCGAAAGGCGTCGCTCATCGCGACCTTAAGCCCGAGAACATCCTCCTTTCCGAGAGCGGCATCCTCAAAATCGCAGACTTTGGTATGGCCACTATGTTCGAATACAAGGGTGCACGAAAACAGAGCTCGACCATGTGCGGGAGCCCGCCGTACATCGCTCCGGAAGTACTACATTGCGCCAGGCAAAGGGAACGAAGGGCACCATCGTCCGAGCAGACTAAGTATTCGGCCGATCTCGTCGATATCTGGTCCTGCGGCGTCATCCTCTTCGTCCTCCTGGTCGGCAACACCCCCTGGGACGAGCCCACTAACGGTAACTGGGAGTTCAAAGAATATGTCCGCACAAGCGGCCGAAGCACCGACCCGCTCTGGCAACGGGTGCCCTCCGACGCCCTCTCGCTCCTCCGGGGCATGATGAACATCGAAGCCAACAAGCGCTTCTCCTTCACCCAAATCCGCCAACACCCCTGGTACACGCGGCACAACCCGCTGCTGAACGCCGAAGGCATGGTTATTGACCCCATCGCGCTCGCTGCCCAAATGCTCGCCCGTCTCCGCATCGACCTCCGCGCCGCCGTCTTCCAACCGCCACCCGCCTCCCAGCCCGAACCCGCCATCGAAAGCGACTGGTCCAGCAAGGTCCTCTCCGCAACCCAACCCGAGACCCCGATAAACGATGCCCTCTTCGACTGGGAGCGCCCAGCCCCCCGCACGCTCGGCTCATGCGCCATCTCCTCCACCCAGCCGGTCGCGCGTAACGACGCCGCGGCCGTCAACCTGACCGCCACCGGTCCCCGCACGACCATGACAAGCATGATGACGCCCACCAGCATCCCCAGCAGCACCGCTTCCAAGAGCAACAACAAACTCCCCTACTCCTCCGCCCTCGAGGCCCTAGCCGACGAGCCCACCATGAGCCAGTTCTCGCACGCGCCCGGCGTGCCGCTTTCCCTGACACAACACGCTCGCCGCTTCCGCGACATCGTCCCCTCGTACTCGCTCACGCGCTTCTTCTCGCACGTGCCGCCCGCGCTGCTGGTGCAGATGCTCCGCGACGCGCTGCACCAGCTCAACGTGCCGCTGCCGCCGACCTCACCCAATACCTCCTTTGAAGGTGACGTGGATCATATTGTCACGCTGAAGATCAAGACGGTGGATGGGCGCAGGCAGAGTTTGCATGGGGATATTTTGGTTGATAGGTATCATTTGGTTCATGGGACGGGGACGTCGACGCAGTATGGTGGCGGAGGAGGGTATGGTGGTGGGATGGATGTGGATGAGGAGGAGGAATTGCCGGAGTTGTTGGAGGTGAGGTTTGTGAAGATTAAGGGGGATCCGTTGGAGTGGAGAAGGTTCTTCAAGAAGGTTGCTGTGCTTTGTCGGGATGGGATTTGGAGTAATAATGATTGAGAGGGAGATCCGAGCTAGAGTATTGGCCAAGAGAGAGAAGCCTTGAGAGAGAAGCCTTGAGAGAGAAGCCTTATGGATAATGGGGGGTTATTGTGTTACCTACCCTGCCTACACTTCTGGATCTTGATGGGTTGGAGAGCGATTATTGCATTGCAAACTTTGTTGCTAGGTGTTGTGGTGTCGTATTATCTTTGTGGCATGTTAAGCGTTTTGTACATATGGAAGAAAAAGAGAGGTGGAGACCGAGAATACTGACTTGACCCCCTCTAAGGACTTCATAGACAGAATAGGATATTTCAAGATAGCCTTCCCCAAAGGGACGCAACGTGAACGTGGCAATAGGCCGTTGAGCCGAACCCCGGGCGAACTGCATTGATTTGAACCCAATTGATGTATTAACCAGTCCGTCAAATGAACGACTTTTGGTCTACCATAGAACAAACCCATCCATGCTCATTATGTACACGTATATCTGCTGATCCTGCCTGGAAGAGCTTGGCTTTTGCCTTGCCCTGCCCTACCCCTCTCTAGCAACAAACGCAACACTGAGGAAAGGAAAAGAAACCCAAATAGCATGTCCGCCTGACGCCCGCTGCCTATCGTCTTGTGACTCCGTCGCAATGCCGCTTGATGATGTATGTATGGTGATGATGTTGTTGTTGTTGCTGATAATGATGCTGAGGTTATAAGCAGAGAAAGGTTGCTTTTATGTACTCGATAGCTTGCTGTGGTTTATTTGGAAATCTTATCGCATTTCTTCCTTGGTTTTTTCTCAAAGTTTTTTTTTTAATCGGTCATGAATAAGGTATAATGCTGATGACTTCCAGGCCTTTCATAAGACTGGTGTATCAACTGAAACGTATAAACGGACTCCTTTCATCGGCAGTACAGAAGGAACGGACAGGCTGGATCCACCAGCTGCTAGTGGTGGTGCTGGTACTGGTGCTGGTGCTGTTGTTGACGATGCTACTGCTCCTGTTACTGCGGTAGTAGTCCTCGTGAGATGTGTGAGAACTGCCACTGCTAGGAGTCGTGCTGCGATTTCTGACATCGATAGTCGTCGCATGATCCCTTCGTTGCTCCATAATCCCAGAACAAGGGTAGAAACTGTGCTCCCTCCGCTCGAAACGTCCAGATCCGTGGGATCTGTTGTTGTCATGCTGTTGTCCCCCTATCCGAAACCGTTCCAAATCTGCTTCCGCCTCGCTCAAGTAGAGGGCACTCTCCGGACCCGCCCAGTCATCAACCAGCTTTGCAATCGTGAGAAATCCCTTGGTGTGGCCACCACACTCCCTGGCTCGAAACCCGCGACAGATGAACAGGTAACTGTGAATCAACTCGTGAAGGAACGTCGAAATGAGCAGTCGCCGACTGTACTTCGAGTGCTTGAGTATAGGCGCCGACAGCACTATGAGCGTTTCAAAGCCCCTCGTAGTCGGATGTGCCCTTCGTAAAGCAGTCGTTCCAATGACCCTGCTGTCGTACCGTGTGCTTGACTCGTCTGACCAATCCCACCGTACCCGCTGGCTCAGACGGCCGTTGAAGAAGATCTCGTTGGCGGCTGAGAATATGCTCTCGAGAGAATCGTTGTCCAGTTCGTCTTCGGCGTTGATCCGTGGGTTGATGATGCTCCGGAGGATGCGCTCATGCTTCGAGTCGGGAAACTTGCGTCGGAAGCTGGCCATGTGAGCCCTGACCCTCTCTGCTGCTATATCATCCTCCAATAACTCGGTGCCACCACCGGGACCAGCTGGAGTCGGTTCGGCTCGGATTGAGTGGCCAGATGCAGTTCTCTCCATGGCACATGAGCTTGGTTCTGGGGACCGGGAGTGTTGTTGGGTTTGCTGGTGGTGCGCATGGTGGTGATGGTGATGATGGTTGTGCTGCTGCTGATGATATGGCGCTGCATGAAAGTGAACCTGATGCTGGTAGTGCTGATCTTGCGTGCCGCGAGCGGCCATGAACCTTATATCCTCTCCACGTCCCTCTTGAGCCGGTTGTTGATGGTAATGATGAGGTTGCGGCCAACTCCCAACATTGTATCCTGCATTCTCCCTGTGCACATCTTGAGCTGATCGGTATCTCTTATATCTTGAACCGCCGTCATTGAAGTTGTCGTCGTCGAAATCGGCAGTCCGGCGTTTGACCGGGAAAGGAGGGACGGAATAGGGACGGATCGGCGGGTACTCATCCCCGCCATACACCGGGAAGGCCATCGGACATGCTCGGCGGATAAAGAAGGGTGAGACGGAAGGAAAAGGAGAAAGTGTATTATTTCCCTTTTGCTAGGTATAGAAAACCCAAAAGCAGAAAAGAAAAGTTCCCTCGAAAAAGCAAAGCTGAAGTGAAGCAAACAGGTGGTGTGACAAGGGGAAATAAGGTGGTGTGGCATGTGTATAAAAAGTATCGATATAAGAGGAGCTGAGCCGGTTTCGCCTTTCCCAGGGAGAACTGGGGAGTGCCGATTACACGAAACAACTCGAACCGGAACCGGGTTCGCAGCACTGGATCGGTCGGTGGCACATACCAGACTGAGAAGGAAGGCCGTAAAGGTACCCAACAAGAAGATCCAGCAGCCGATGTGGTCCATCCAGTGCCACTTGACACCAACGTAACGAACGGCAACGAGAGCCGGACCCTTCGCGAGTTTGGACCTAACGAGATCCGCCGCCTCACTTGGCGTCGTCCAGTGGGCGGTCGTTCTTGGGACGGTCCCGGGGATGGGCATCGAAAGGGCTCCAGAAATCCAGAGGGTCCTTCACCTGGTAAGCCCATCATTTTAGTGGTCCTCCGTTGAACACGCGAGTAACCAAATGCACCTTGATGGGCGCCTAAAAACGGACTTGAACCGCATTGGCGTGGCCCCATATCATTTTGAAGATCTGGATGCCGCCTGACGTCCACTTGGGTATCTGGGACGAGAGAGATGATGATCATAAAAACAAAGCCTTGAAATAAAACATGACAGCAAACACACAACGAAGAAAAGTAAAAAGATCAAGAATGTTGAAAATGGGGAAACCCCCCAACCAAGCGGTCAACAAGATGGAAGTGTTCCCGTTACAAACCCGACAAGATGCAACGAAGCCGGCGGAAAAATCCAAGACACCGAAGAAGACACCCAAGCAAAGTCTAGCAAGCAAGCAAGCAGCCCAGCCCAGCCCAGCCCAGCCCCAGACACACCTCGCAGTAGGGTAGCATCCGAACGGATACAGTGGCTGCCCTGCCCTGCCATTCACCAGTACCGACGCACAGGATCACACTTCTTCCCTTGTGCATCATCATGCCTTCACGCTGCTGCGTACCGCGTACGCGCATTTCAAAGCACGCCGTTCAAGCGGCAGCGATCCTTACCACACTGGCATGCAGCGACTTGTACAGCGTCAGCGAACAGCGAACGAACAACGAAACATCAAAAAGGGTCAGCAGGTGTTTCAAGTTTTTCTCTTCTGTCCAATCCGCCCGGAGATGGAAGCTTGGAAAAGAAGAATGAGGATGGCTGGGGAGGAAGGACCTAAGACGGGAACATTGAAATTTCTTGTCTTTCTTCTTCCAGGGTCAGTCAGTTATACTTGTAACACACAAACCCGACGACCCGAGTCAAGGGAAGCGACCTGAATTCTCAACGGAATCCAGAAACAGCGAGGTGTTATCCAGCTCAAAGCGGTGTGCCGAGCTGGAGAAGGCGCTGTGACTTGTCAAAAACCCTACCGGTAGGTATCTCGATCCGTCTGTTCCTTGACATTGCCGGTCGAGCTTTTGGTTCCTCTTGGTTGCCGATGTCCGGCGCCTGGCGGTGCAACGGTTAGGGGATGGGTAACTTGGCAACTAAAACTCTGGGGAACTCTGACCATGCCCCATGGCCCCATCATGAAATGGGTTGCCGGATTTGGTTATGCCGAGCGAGGGTTGTCAAGTCAACAAACATCGCATTGATCGCGATTTTGCAGTCACGGGAGACTGTTTACCTAGCTAGGGGAAACGGAAGCAGCGGAAAATGTCACGGAGATGGAAAGGTGTCCATCGCTAAAACCTTTTAATTTCACTAGAGATTTGTCCGCCTCCAAAAAGAGTTCCAGGGTGGTGTTGATAGTTTTGTGCACTGACGCTCGGGATGGGATCTACGGGGGCACGGCGGACAAGTGTCAAAAGTGGAGTTTACCTAGATGCCGTTCACCCCCACAGTTCTCAGTGGTTGCAAGGGCCCGTGGCCCGAGCATCAGGCCAACGGGTCTTGGATGACCCTGAATTGGAATCAAGATGATTTTTGGACCGATGGTGCAGTGGCTCACCTAAGATCTCATGATATATCTTTTCAAATATCCAATTTGCTGTATTCAGTGGTAAAAGGTGGCAGGATGGTTGTTCCCTTCAGATATAGCTTGCGATTGGTCGGGGTCAACTTGCTATGACTTGCTTCTCGTTACTATTGGTCGCCTCGCTTTTGCCCATTATCGGCATTCTCTCCCTATCACACTTTTCTCTTCCCTCAACTCAACTTGGGGCTGACGACACTTCCGAGTACCGTACATAGGTAGTGCCTTGCCGACTTGTAAGGCGGTCGAAGCACGATGATGAGACAAAATGGGCCGCCTTTAAACTCAAAATTGGTTCCTCATGCCGGGTGGGTATCCAAGGAAAACGACTACACCATCCTTGCTGATCATCTTTATATGCATGACCCATTCTGAAGAGTCTGGGAGACATGAAACGCAATATAGGACCAATGAATACATCGCCAACCCTTGTCTTGGGTATATCTCTTGCCATCCGCAAACGGTATCCAAACGGTATAGAACCCCTAAACTCCTCAAAGAACCGCCCATCGTTGTCGTCAATGAGTCAATCACCCCCGTCCATCTTGATAGGGAAGTGACATTATGCCCAGCCTCGGTAGCCATCATGGCCCTTCGTTCCGATGATATCCCAAAGTGATTGCCCGCCAACGTTTAGCGGAGCACAGCATATCCATTTCCGAAACGAGTGTTAACCAAGCAGATGGGGCGGGCGATCAGCTCAAAGAACCGTTACCGAGGCCGAGGTGTCTCGTGAACATGACGTCGTCAGCGTGCCTCTGCAATGCGCGACGCATTGTTTCAGTGTAATCTCTCTCCTCCCGCTCTTTTGCCCGTGTCTCGTCGTTGACAGCCTCAACTTGCTCCTCGAACTCCTCGGCCGTAAAGCCCGGGCGCGCGCTGAAGTTCAGCAAACCTAACCTCTCACCCGTCCAGAAAAGCAGGTCATTGTCGTTAATCTTCTGCTTGGCTTCGCCTGCCCGCGTCGGGAGTAGTTTCCTGGCTATGTCCGAGGAGCCCGGCATCGAGGCGAAGATAGAAGGCCCCTGAGCCTGTTCGCTGTGTCCGATCCTACACCGACGGACCTCGGTAAAGCAGTCCCTTTCAAACCACTTTATGTAGCCGGATCCGTCCGAGAAAACAATCCGGGTGCCATGGTTAGCAACCGAGAGAACCTTTGAGCCTGCCGCTGACTGGCGGTTCTGGTATGCAAAGTCATCCAAGTCCCCCATCAAAGTTTTACCAGAGTCTGGTGGTGCTAGGCCATAAATCTCTAGGGATCCCTTCATGTTGTAGTCTCCACCGGCGATCAAAGTTCTGCCGCCATGAAGACTCTTCGACCCCTCGACTTCTTGCAGTGTGAGCTCTCCTTTTCGTCGGAGTTCACTGTCTCGCTTAGAGAAGGGGAATGGGAGAGATGCCATGCTGCATAGTCTTGCTTTCGAGTTGATCGACCCTCTGATTCTTGACAAATTACGTCTGTCATAATGTAGGATGTGGGAGAATCGACCAGCAACGTATATATCGTCTGACAACTCCGCCTGTTGGCCGGGTTGCTGGAGATGTAGGATACTCAATGGTCCCGGTTGTGCGAGTGATGTCCAGGAGCCGACGGGCTCGTCGCTGAAGATGTTCCTGATCCCACGTTCGTACATGGCCTGTGCGCCGGTAAGGTTAAAGTCAACCTGGTCGTCTTCAGGGGCACTTCGAAACCGTCGCCGAGAACGATAATCGTGCAGGTGAAGTTCAAGATTTGTCCCAACGGTGAGTGGTACCGTAGGACTGGCCGCGGATAAAGCTGTAATAGACCAAGGGAATGATTCGCAGTCGACAACCGAGAGTCTCTGCAAGTCAACTTCAATAATGTCTGCTCCCCAGGAGAGGCACAAAGGCACTCGAGTTAGCCTACTGAATATTCGCACAAAACGCTCAACTCAAATGACCGTGGGATGATGACGTACGGTTTTGGACTGCAAAAAAAGCTCGATGAAGACTGCTGTCAACGCTGACACATTCGGTAACGCCTGAGTCTACCCGTTGCGACCGCTTGCTGTTATCTGCCCCTGGGCCGTTTATCAGCAGAAGCCCGGGCGCGCTCTTGGCTAGAATCGCCCCCTTTCGCCCTCTTGTTCCGTTGACGTCCCAGATACAGACACTGCCATCGTCTAGCGGCGAGACAGCAAGGAGTGTTTCGTCAGAAGCTGGCCGGATGTTCCCCTCGAAACCCTGCTCCATACGGGGATTGTCGGGCCGATATAGAGCAACACCTCTTGCCTCGACATATTCGGACTTGGCGCCATGGGCATGGGGCAGCGGAAGCCAATTGATGGCAACAGGCGCATGACGCTGAATGTACTCCTCATACCAGGAAACCCTCTCGGTAGGAAAGCAAGGATCCCAGTTCGCCATGATCCGCATCTGCTCCTTCTTGCTGGACGCGCGAAAGCTCTTTAGGATTGTCGGCGTTGTCGGTGTCGCCCAGCCTCCACTGCCAGGAGTGTTGGTGTTGCTGCTATCGGGAGAAGGATAGGCGTCTTGCCAGATTGTCCCCATTGCGTTCTCATCGTGCTGGATCTGAAATGTTCCGCCGAGCCCCTGGGTGGCTAGCCGGCCAAATGCCCGTCGTCGTTCGAGGCTTTCGAGAAAGGAAGATTCTTGCAGGCATCGCGAACGCCAGAAGCTATTGTCTCGTGCAAGGTCTCGAAAAGCGCGGGATACCAGTTGCAGATTCGTAATGTGCGGTGCTTCGAGGACTAGGCGAGCAACAGACAACTTGTCAGCTTATACCTCTTGACCCGTGATTTAGGTGCTTGAAGCTAACTAGAGGGTCTTTTGTGGGTTACCCCAGGTTGGAAGACCGGGGAAATGGGATAGTGTAGGTGCCAGTTTAGACTTACACGACAGTATGTGGAGTTTGATCTCATTAGGAAAGCTCTCGAGGCTAGGCGCCTGCGGAGTAGCAGTAGCCGCCCTCATCTGATCTCGTACATCTCCCATTGTCGGATTATTATGTGGGGTATCTTTGCTGTTGCTGTCGACTCGAGGACTCTGTCCGACTTGTGACACCTGTCCCAGCCACTCAGTCCAAGCTCCCCTGAGCTATGGGTTTGGCATCGAAATCGTGTGGTAAGCAATGCTGCTGGAAGCCTATTGTAGCTATATCTCGTGTTGGGTATCGATAAGGACAGAGTTGTGATTTAGCGAGCGAGGACTGGTCGAGTCATGTTTACTGAGGAGAGATGCCGGCGTATTACCAATATACGAAAAACGAAGGCCAGCCCGCAGAAAGAATCTGTCGAAACACGCTGATCAGACACAACCAGCTCTTGCGCTTAGGTATGTGTATGAGCGCGCCTGCGGGGGTGCGTTTATGCGGTGTCTCTGCGTGTGTGTGATGCGATGTGTGGAAGCTTCACGAATGTTGCTTTGTGTTCAGTTGGATTGGTTTAAGTTCCCTTGATGCAGGCAATCCGGTGCAGTGGTGGGTGGGTGATGGTTTCCAGTTGTGACTTTGTGGATGGTTCAGGTGTCACCGGGACCGGGGGGCGGGTGCCCTGCCTGTGAAGTCAAGTCTGCCCTGTTGGGTTAGGGGTTAGGGTAGGTATTACGGGGGTCAGGGTCCCGATCGCGATGACAACCACGCCACGCCCACCGGCGAAGGGAGGTCGACCACTGGGCGTCCAGCTCCGGGCATGCTGCGCCCCCATCGGCCGAAACCTTACCCCACCAGAATGCCGAAACACGGGCACAGACAGGGCAGGCACGGCACGGTCTGACGGTTCTAACAACCATCCAACAAAAAGGTCCCGTCGGTTACTGGCTCACTGGGTGAAGAGGGTGAAAGGCCTGGTGGGGTTAGTCTGGCCCTCGTCTTAGTTCCCCTGACTTTTCTGCGATAAGCTACTGGCTTCGCGATAACTAGCCGTGTGTGGGATTGTGGGTCGGTGTTGGAGAAGAACGATGGATTCGACTCCAACCAATCATGGGATCACGGCTGTAATGCAACTTTGATAAAGCCACGCCCCTACGTGAGCGGCGTGGTCTCTGCATGGACCGGTCTAGATCCTCAGAGCCTCTTCCCAACGACACTCGATGTAAGTTCACCCAACCGTCCAAGTTGCTTCCTGTACAGAGCTCGGAAACCGGCACACCCGGCATGATGGACTGGGAAAGGGTTGAGAGACTCTGGGACATGACCGCATGGTATCACAATGTCTGCCGGTAGAATATTCTACAACCAGTCTGGTCTTACAGACTACACCAGTGCCATGACGGGTGTGATGGCTTTCCTAATGCTGTCAGAACCATCCACTACACGACCTCTGCTTTTGATGAGCGAAACTTTGGAGTGTACTGCTTTTCTCACCAAGCTCGGGAACTCCCTATGCTTCTCTTCTTTTCCATGTTTCATTTCTCCTATCGTTAGAATCAATGTGGGGGAAACATGCAAACAAACAGAGGAGTGACCCAGCGTCCATGGCATAGGGGCTCAGGGGCAGCAACTTAAACATATTTCCTAAAGTCCTATGTCCAAACCCCTACAGTACATGTAGATTGACGCGATATCTCCTTGGAGCTTTGATCAAATGTACTTGTAATGATAGCGTCCTCTTGGTAACTCGATCAAATGATCTGACACTGATTTCTGGTGACTACTATAGCCTGTACTGCGAGGACACTCGCGTCGCATTTTTCTCCCGGAAACAAATGTTTTCCGGAAACCAGTGGAGGAGCAGCATTACTTGTGACTTATTAAATCAATCAGAGTCTTGGTGGTTTAGTAAAATCATGTAGCCAGTGAACGCAGTCAGTATACGATGGTCTACGAGGTATCACAGTCCTAGGGGGTCTATATGCCAACAGCTGCTCGATGCTGAAGGAAAGAACTTCCGAACCACACTCGGTAAGTAATATCATGAGCTTGAGCATCAGTATTTGCCAGAAATCCTTTGTAAACAAGAAACTGCGTTGGCCAACATTCGTCCATCCCCGCTGCATATGACGTCCATGGAACTGCATTCCCTATAGGGAAGCTAGTTAACTCGAGGAGTTTCGCGTTTGTATCTTGTGTTAATGCAACCCATCTACCTTGCCCACTTACTCGAGATCCATATCCGATGGATGAAACATGTTTATTCAGACCACTTCAGGACACAGCCAAAATGTTGAGGCTCGCAAGAAGCCATGAGAAGTCTCGGACTAGGTCACCCAGTGCTCTCTCTGCCTGTATGTTGCCGTTCAAAGCGCGGAGCTCTTTGTAATTTTGCTTTTCATCATGGTCCGCTATGTCTCCATCAAGGTTGGCCTTGAATGTTTACAATGAGCAACACCACTATCTGACCTTCATGTCTGTTTTCCACCACCCACATCCTGCTCACTGGTGTCTCCCCCTTTTCCAAGTTTACTACAGCTTTGAGGCATCCTTCTTATTACGGATCGAATCTCCAACTTGACTGTGGCCCCAAGTGAGCCGCGCAAATAGCAAGTCTTACCCTACCATCGCATGAATGTGATCAAGACAAAAACCGCCAGCCTGTCCCCCTGCATGCAGCCAACGGACGACCTTCAACCAACGCTTAGTTGCGACAAGATGAAAGGTCGAGGAACCCCATCGTGGCCCGTCAGAGGGGACTCGCGGATCGCACCTTCCTCCTCTCCATGGCTTTGGCAGCGCGCTCCTTCTATCGTGCGCCTTTTCCAGCGCATCCAACCCCTAACGCGCAGACCTAACCCGCGCTCCTTCTCAGAGCACCCAACCAGCGCGCCTTCCTTCTCAGAGGACGCGTACCTTCCTTCTCAGAGGGCGCGTACCTTCCTTCTCAGAGCAGGTTTTTGCAAGCAACGCGCCTTCCCAAAATCCTACAAAAAAGTCAGGTTGGTTCCGAGCCAGAGAGCAGTGCCCAAGGTCTTCGTCCGGTCCTCCTCTCCCAACTGAACTCTTCCACTTTACAACAACTTCGCAAGAACGACTCATCGTCAACTGCAACGCATTTTTGTCTGTACCAACGCTTTCAACCATCGCAAGAACCATCCAAGCACGCTGCAAAGCATTTTCTGCACATACTCTATTTTCAAACCATCATCTGCAACCAAGCCAGCTCAACCGCACTTGTCATTCATGTTCTTGACTCTTCGAACTTGCTCAAACATCATCCATTCAATCATCACCATGACGACCTCTACCAACTTCGGCGCTTTCACCAGCCTCTTCATCGGCAACCATCACATCAACGAGCCTTCCGCTTCTACCATCAACAACATGCCCGCTTCAGTCAAGTCTGCAGGCTCGACCGGGTCGTCGCTGCCCAGAGAGCGCTCCATCACTCCGAGACATGTCTTCACCAGTCTCGACGAGGCCCATCAAGCCATCACTACCAAAGCCGCAAAGCAAGCCGCGCACTCCACCGACAACGGCGCTCACTCTGCCTTGATCCCTGGCGAGTCATCAGCTGGCTCTTCTGTCAATGCCGTCTACTCCAAGTCGACCACCGACACTGACGAGCATCCTGCCACCGAGTCGCACCGCTGCCCGACTCATGATGGCTTCTCCCGCGGACGTCGCATCAGTCCTACTCACTTGCGTCGCCGTTCATCCAGTGTTCCTAGCTTCAGCACTCGTACCCCTCCCTACCCTGACTGGGACGAGATGACTCCGGCCGCTCGCGCCTGTTGCCACGCTGCAAAGGATCCTGTTGATGACAACACTCCTGACAACTCCATCAACACACCTCGCGAGACTGGAAGCACCGTCGAAAACATCGTGGATCAGTACCTACCCTCGACCACCATCGACTCCTCACCCTCCACCAACAATGCAACTGTCCACCACACCTTGGACAATGGAGAGACCACCGAGCCTCTTCAGACCAGAGAAAACATCACCTCTGTCCCCTTTGGCCGTACTTCAAAGCTTTTCCGCAGTCATGGACACCCTCCTCGGATTCCTCAGCCGCCGATCCCGGCAGTCCATCCCTCAACGGTCCTGGCACCCTCAGTGATCCGTACCAACCTCCCAGAGGACCATACCAGCACCCCAGAGTGTCATCTCAACATCTCTCGGGAGCACTCCTGGTCAACCATGTCAACCGCGAGCTCTGTTGACATCGAGGAGCTTCTTGACATTTGCGACGAAAACAATGTCGGAACGTCTGCCAGCTCCAGCAAGGGCAACCAATACCTCGAAGCCAACCGCCACGAGTCAACCAACAACCAAGCCGCTCGTGAGAGCACCACCGGCAGCGGCGCGTTGTCCCACGCAGCCTTCTCGACAGGCCGTCTTACAACAGACTCTGACGAAGATCCATTCAAGTACGACCGAGGATCATACACGGTCTTCCTCCAGCCATCTCGGGAAAGAGAAGTCAGTGCTGCGCTTCACCGTGTCAGTGGCGTCAGCACCACTTATACCAACGAGACCGACCACACTGGCCATGCATCAACCACGCGTGGCCCAGTTGGCTCTGTGGCATCTCCTATGCCTCCTTCAAATGGGCTCACTTATCACAACACCGCTCAGAGAAATAATAGCAATCCCAACAGGCCTACCATGAAGAGACTCGATCTGCGATCTTATCCGGCCCAACACCTTGCATGGGACGAGTTTGATGAGGAGTTTGATGAGGAGTTTGACGAGGTAAGGGCTTCTGTCCAGTCACATATTGGATTTGATCCTTCGTCTCATCAGTTTGCTAACCCTGCTCTTCAACAGAACCTCGATGCTGTTAAGACCGACGGAGGTGATTGGGAGACAGTCGGGTCGAACCTCGATGCTGTTAAGAGCGATGGAGGGGAGTGGGAGACAGTCGGTTCCAGTGTTGGCCAGTTCAACAGCCATCGAGCTTATGCGTCCGGGACTGGCTTCGGCACTCGTTTCGGCTTAAGGACCACAGGGAGCAGCATTGCAGACTACTCCGACACCTCAAGCCTTGCCGCCGAATCCTTTGGCGCTTTTGCATCAACCGAAAAGATCATGCAACATCCGATGAACGGGAAGTACAACAACTATGTCGTTCGGACACTCAAGGGTGACAACCGCCCGGTCTTCCTTCCTCAACCAAGAATCCATCGAGTCAACGGCTATCCCCAAGATTCATGCCGACTATTTGACCAAGCCACGACATCAAGCAGCCAGGGCTCATCTACAAGAGCATACTTGGCGGAGAAACTCACTGCCCCGTTCCGTTCTCTGACCTCCAACAAGAACACCGATCGGAGACATCCCTATGGGAGCAGCCAATCCGGCCCGGACAGCGGCAACCAACAAAGAGACCATGGTTTGAGAAAAGCTGGATTCCCACCGCAGACTCCCCGAGCCCACGATTCGTTTCAAGCCGACAAATCAATCGGCCCGGAATCACCAGTCCAATTCAGCTTCCCATTGATCCCCTTGGAAGAGGCTGCAAGGCTGCAGGCGTTGAAGCGACGAAGCGACGCGAACGACCACACCTTTCAGAGCAGTCCTCGGACACGAAAGAACAGCCTCGTGTCTTGCCTTTCGTGGAAGGCCTCCAACAAGTTGACAAAGAAAACGGCACCCTCCACTCCGCATACCCTGCCGAGAAAGCCATTGCCCACTCACTGTCGCGAGCCGGTCTCCAACCACCGCATCTCAATCCGTATGTATGACCCTGGCTCAACATATCAGTTCCATGTGCTAACATTTTCGCAGAAAACCAAGTTACCAGCAACGGGCAGGAGGCAACTCGTTTGTCAACCTTGAGCAGCGCAAGCCCACCAGCCCCTGGTAGACCAGTGTTCCCGCGGTCTTGCCGAAACCCCTTCAGCTCTGCCCACGGCTCAACACGGAGCAGCTCGAGCTACAGACGTTCATGGGGCATTCCTTTCGAACGTCCTCACCTTTGGGGAAAAGATAAAAGAACTTCGCGTGTTGATGGTGAAGGTTCATATCTCCACCAAATCGCCAATTTGAATGTAACTGACCCTTTCAGACTTGACGAAGAAGACGGGTACCTCTCCTGGGAAGCGCGACGCCGCCGAAAACAATTCTTCTGGTTTTTGTGTTTCCTCTGCGTCTTTCCGTTCATGGCGCCCCTCGTCTATAAAGGCACGTTTGACACGACACTGGCGTGGTTCACCAAAGGAGAAGTCGGCAGCCTAAACCGTCAACAACGCCGAAAAGTCTTGCTTCTCGGGAGCGTCATCTCAATGCTTTGGCTGTGTGGTATTGCAGTCCTGGCAACGCTCTTAGCCACCCGCGGGAAGAACGATCATCCATGAAAACACCCATCTTATGCATTCTGCGAGTCCGATATCAAACCGCCACTCTTTCTGTTTCGCGAATCTCGCAGCCATACCACTGTCATCCAAACAACAAGCTTTTCTCGTGGAATCTTTTGCAATGAGAGTTGAAGGATGAATGGCAAAGCAGGGATTGCTCAATCTGTCACTCGTTTCAAGGGATCTGGAGTTTGGTGTTTTGGCGCTGGAGAATTTTTTTTCCTAGACTTGGGGTTTGTGGTAGTATTTGTCGTGGCCTTGGGGTTTTGGTTAAAGTTTTGTTTTGTTTTTGGTTCTGTTCTGTCTGTTCTGGTTTTGTTGGAGTTTTTGATGTTGGTTTTGTTATGATTTTGTCTGGTTCAGTCTGGTTTGGTCTCATTTTGCGTGGAAAGAGAAGTCGGCATAGGGTACTTCGTCAGTATTGATTTCGGCGTTTGCGTAGAAGTATGGATAAGGAGGGATTTGTTGGAGTTTTGGTCTTGCTTCTTGCTTCTTGGCGTTCATGTTGTTCTGTTTGGTCTTGTTCTGGTCTCGATTCGATTTTGTCTGGTTTTGTGTGGAAAAGAGAGTTCGGCATAAAAGTACTTCATCAATGATTGAATGGAGGGGTCTGCATTACGGTGGCCCAAGTGTGTCTTAGGCCCGATATAAAACTGGTTCGAGCTTTCAGCTGCAGCCAAGTGTCGGCCATTTTATATCAACGCCTCCAAAGCACTTACAACGTTCAACACTCACACCCATCAAGCGCTAAGCTTTGAAACCTCCGCTTCAACCTTCCCAAACTTCATTTTTTTTCGTTTCTTTTCCTCCCTTTCATTTTTTTTCTCCCTTCTTTCTTCTTTCCCCTTTTCTTTCTCTCTCCCTTTCTCTTTTTTTTTTTTGAGGAGGCGGAAGGATCCATTTGCACTGTTACCCTACCCCAACTCGTCAAGGTTCAAAATTTGGAGAAGGACCAAGGGTCCATTTGCACTGCTACCTAATGTCTGGGGCAAAACCGTGACCTTACCTCGAAGTCGGCGATAACGGAACTATTAACTCACATCAACCCCTATTGACTCTTATCAACTCCCATTACTTTATTGCTTTATTGCTTCATTGCTTCATTGCTTCATTGCTTCATTGCTTCATTGCTTCATTGCTTCATTGCTTCATTGCTTCATTGCTTCATTGCTTCATTGCTTCATTGCTTCATTGCTTTCCGGAAGGGCCCGGGGTTGAGGTTCTAGGTTGAATTGTCCAAATGCTAAGTGCCACTGTGCCAGTGAGAATGGGAGCGATAAATTTGGAGTAAATGTCAGGTGTTGTGGAAGTGTTACCCTCCGGTGCGAGCCTAGTGCCTGCACCTGGCAAGGAATTATTTTCAATGGAATTTTGGATAACGGGCCTAAGACACACTTGGGCCACCGTACTGCATGGATAAAGATTGTTTTTTATTGGGAGTTGAAGGGAAAGGGGCGCCGGGTGAGCAATATCAACGGTGGCTGTTGGGATAAACTAGGACACAAGTTAGAAACGGAGTCTGGAGTTTTGAAATGAAACGTGTGCTTTGTCTTACTTGTGAACAGTTTTTGAGTGACCTCGTTGTTCTCTAATCCGTGCGCAACACGCCATCCACATCTGGATGCTCTCCAGATGAAGTTTGATGAAAAATGGTGGAAAAATGAACCTCAATTTCTCGCCCTGTGGTACAAAAATGCTTGCAGCGTTCGACGAGTTCCGGATGCGGCAAGTGAGGAATACTGTTAGGGAAACTACACAGTACTATGTGAGAAGCCTAACACTTGGCTTTCTGTGCGTTGCATCATGCAGTTGGCGCTTCGCGAACCTGTCGGATATCATTGGCTTTCGGAGCAGGCCTAGGTACAGTCCAATACTGGTTTGTTTGCTAGCTCGAGACCTCGGGTCAACTTCCCTAGGCGTTTTTATATCTAATTAATTCGTTTCGTTCCGTGATTAAAGCGTGATCTTACTTTGAATATGCTATTCCCGAAAATCAACATGTCATATTGAATCTTGTTAATGGCTTTCTGAACCGCACCTAGCCATTCATTTTGTCCTTGCGAGGTTTGAGACAATTCGGGATAGACTTCGTCCAGTATATTAGGAGTACCAGGCTAACAAACAAACCAGCGTTAGATTGTACAGACATGCAGATCGCGGGGACTGTTTAGGAGAGGGGCGCCACAAAGCGCGCCAACTTACATTTTGAGATTTCTTCACAGCGACGGTCAATGGCGCCATTGCACATGTTAGACGTACACGGATTTATGCTCACTGGCTTCAGTCGCCCGGATCCGACTCGTAAAACATGACATATATATAACATCTCTCCTCCTCTTTCCATGAGTCCAGGCTCTCGATGCTAATGACTGTCTTCTCCCCTTCTCTGTGACCAGATCTTTCCCACCGCCAACATTTAATAATGGAGGTCATAGAAGCCAGCAGCAAAACCGTTCCAACGGCTCTTGAGACAGTACCGAAATCTGAGCACAAGACAACCGTTGACCTGAGTGACGATGATGCTATCATACCTCAAGGGCAGATCGACCCCGTATTTGAAGCGAAAGCCAGGGTCCTAAATCGTGCGGTTCGTTGCCCCTTCATACGCTGTTTTACGGCAGGAATTTCGCCAGCTGACGTCTCTCTTTTAGATCCAAGACATCGGCATGGGATGGTATCAATGGCAGCTCTTCGTGGTCGTCGGCTTCGGTTGGGCGTCAGACAATCTCTGGCCTATCAGTACCTCACTCATCTTCACACCCATCGCGAACGAGTTCCATCCCAGCAGACCGCCACTACTCTCCCTGAGCCAAAATATTGGCCTCCTGGCGGGCGCCATCTTCTGGGGATTCGGGTGTGACATTTTCGGCCGGAAGCTGGCCTTCACCCTGACGCTCGGCGTCACGGCCGTCTTCGGGATGGCGGCCGCCGGAGCTCCCAACTTTGCGGGCATCGGCGTCTTTGCCGCCCTCTGGTCCTTTGGCGTGGGCGGAAACCTGCCTGTGGACTCGGCCATCTTCCTCGAGTTCCTTCCGGCATCGCATCAATTCCTGCTCACCATCTTGTCCATCGACTGGGCCCTTGCCCAGTTGATCGCAACCCTCATCGCCTGGCCGCTGCTCGGGAACTTGACGTGCGAACAGGAGACGGTTTGCAGGAAAGGCGATAATATGGGATGGCGATATTTCGTGATCACCATGGGCGGCCTGACTCTGATCATGTTCCTCATCCGGTTCCTCTGCTTCACCATCTTCGAGTCGCCCAAGTACCTCATGGGCAAAGGCAACGACGAGGAAGCGGTGCGGGTCGTCCACGAGGTGGCGCGCAGGAACGGAAAGACGTCCAGCCTGACGGTTGCGGATCTGAAGGCGTGCGAGCCCGAGGGCTACGTCCACAAGGCCAACGTCGCGGATGCTGTCAAGCGGCGTCTCGAGGACGTCAAGTTCGATCGAGTCCGCACCCTCTTTTCCACCAGGCGACTTGCGCTTTCGACGGGCATGATCATGGCTGTCTGGGCGTTTATCGGCCTCGGATATCCACTATACAACGCCTTCATTCCGTACATCCAAGCGATCAAGGGCGCGGAGTTCGGAGACGGGTCAACGTACCTGACGTACAGGAACTCGCTTATCATAGCGGCCATTGGCGTGCCCGGGGCTCTGCTGGGTGGTTATCTGGTTGAACTTCCTCGATTTGGGCGCAAGGGAACGCTTTCGTTGTCCACGATACTCACTGGCGTGTTCCTTTACTGCTCAACCACGGCGCTGAACTCAGCGGCTCTTCTTGGTTGGCAATGTGCCTTTAACTTTTGCAGCAATATCATGTACGCGGTGCTGTACAGCTTCACGCCGGAGCTGTTTCCAACGCCGGAACGGGGGACGGGGAATGCGCTGACTGCCACGTGCAATCGAATCTTCGGGATTATGGCGGTATGTTCAATGTCTTCTGTGAAACCACGCGGGCTTCTGTTGCTGACGAATATTATTTGTAGCCGATTATTGCCATGTTTGCGGATCTCCGTACTTCTGCGCCAGTTTATACGAGTGGTGCTTTGTTCATATTTTCTGGCCTCCTCGTACTCGCCTTGCCGTTCGAATCAAGGGGGAAGGCTGCGCTGTGATGCGACGGGTGTTTTTCGATATCAGCTTTAAAGAATATGAACCAAAGTGAATTTAGCTTACCTATGACCTAAAAATTGATACCTGACTGTGATTCATGTGCCCAGGCGAACCCGAAAAAAAATAAACAAAAAAACTACCTACGCTGGGAAACCCGCTTGGTGAAAAACCCAGATGCCCGCTTAGGATAGATATGCTCGCTAGGGGTTAGTATATTCGCTAGTGGTTAGTATGCTCGCTGAGGATAATGATGTTCGCTGAGGATGAGGACGTTCGTCTCGATGCTCGCTGAGGACGGGATGTTCGCTGAAGATAAGTATATTCGCTACTGATAAATACGCTAGGGTGAACTCACCATGGGAGAGTGCCCAGGACTTGCCCGGACAGCTCTCCCATAGAGAAAGCGCTGGGGAAAACCCCCAGAAAGTGTTGCCCTCGACCCTGAATCAAATGGATGACGTTGCGGTTATGAACCCAAGGTAGAGCCACTCAGCCACTAGACTTAAACCACATTGGGAACATTGTACCCACTTAACCAAAACACTAAACCTACAGTCCGGCCCTGGTTTGTTTGTTAGTCTGGTACAAAAAAGCCAAAGCTTTACTGGATATAGGAAAGCGTTCGGCTTTCTATCGAGTAACGCCGTGAGTGATATCTTCCAGTCTTGAAGGCCTCGAAGGAGACGGATAGAGGTATAAGAGGACACCCATCAGAGGCTTCTGTGGCGTTACAAACCCTTGCTATTGTCCCATATCGCTTCAAACGGAGGACAGTTCCTCTCTTGAAAGGCCAATAAGAGCTCCAAATTTCCCTGTTCAACCTATGATCGAAGAACCAAACTAACAAACAAACCAGCATTGTATTGTACCTTCTATATAAGCATCTCCGAATTACCCTCACGAGCTGTTGGGCCACCGGGAAGTGCCCACAGCGAACACAGCACCGAACGAGCTACTTACCTTGCGATGCAATATGCTAACCCAATTAGGCAGAATGTAAACAAAGCCCCTTTCTGTGCTGGCGACTTCAGCTGAGGCAACTCCCTCATGTTCACTTTCACAATATTTGTTGCTCTTGATAGTATCGTTTGGGATGTTTGACGATGCGGCGCGAGAGAAAAGAGAAATGAGTGTGAGACTGAGGACATGACATGCGGGGGAATGGTAATGGGAAGACTTGAGATCATATTTCTTCAATTTATTTCTTGTAGGCTCCTGTACATAGAAGGTCCGCACCCCGCACCCCGCACTTCGCTTCGACGGCAGCGATGATCATTTTCTTGTTGGAGTCGACTCGCGCTAGCGAACGGGAACAGGGGTCAAGGTGCTAACATCGAGATCCCAGCACCCTATCAGCTTATCACCTCCGCTCCTTGTAAACACCAACACCACCAACGACAGCCCAAAACCTGATCCGCGACCTTGCTGGCGACGGTAACCCGGACGAGGTAGCTAGGGACTGTAATTGTCATTCTGGCAACGTCCTGACCATTTCCCAAGCCTCTCCTACCTCAGCAGATCCACCTCTACTTACACCGAATCGGTTCACCGCATTAAATCCACCACCTGCTACCTACCTACATTCAAACGGACCGAGCATTTCGCAACCACAAGCTCTAGAAAGCCTCGCCATCTCCTCGGTCAACCCTCCCGAAAACACCAACCCGCGGGTATCAACCAACCAACCCACCATGTCTTTCATCCCAGTCTCACCACCACCGACCCCCTCCGGCCCCATCCCCGCCGCGCTCACCAACCCCGGCATCCTCTCCCCATCCGCCCTCATCGCCACCCTTTCCGCCCTCCTCTCCCCGCAAACCGGCTCCCTAACCCACTTAGTCCAATCCCTCTCCGTGCTCCTCTCAGCATCCGCCACGGGTGCCTCCCTCTCCCTCTCCTTCTTCCTCGTCCCGCGCCTTCTCGAATCACCAACCCCGCTTATGCTCACCCAATGGCGGCGCGCCTACGAGCAGACGTTTTCCACTTTGAACCGGGCCGGCGCCGCCGCGGCGTTGGGGTATTTTTTGTTGGCTTGGCGATTTGGAGTCAGGTATTCTACTGAAGTGTTGAGCGGTGGGGGTGGAATGCAAGCGTTGAAGTTGGTGAAGAGGGGGAGGATGTACGCTGTTGCCGGAGCGCTGTTGGTTTTGGGCATGGCGCCGTACGGGTGGGTGGTGCTGGGCGGGGTGGAGAGACGGTTGGTGGCGAGGGCGGAGGCGGTTGAGAGGGCGATGGCGCAGAAGGGGGTGGATGTGGAGGTTGGGGAGTTGGGTGCTGGTGGGAGTGGTGGGGGTTTGAGGAGGAAGGGGTCGGTTAGGGGGAAGGGTAAGGAGAGGGAGAAGGCCGAGAAGGGGAGGGATGGTAAGGGGAAGGGGAAGGAGAAGGAGAAGGAGAGGGAAAGGGATGTGAAGGAGGAGGATTCTTCCAGAGAAGGTGATGTTGAGGCTGGCTTGGGCGAGAAGGTGGATATGAAGGCTGTGGAAGTCGGGGCTAAGTATTGGGTTGATCAATGGGGTGTTTTGAATCTGGGCAGGGCGGCGATGATTGCTGCTTCTGCGGTTATGGGATTGAGTGCTTCGCTATGGAACTAGGACCGGGTGGGAGGATGATCCGAAGCGAGTTGGTTGGCGCAAAGACGTGAAAGAGGACTGAACATACGGGATTTGATGCGTTACTTGGAAGTACGATTTGGATGGGTTAATTCATAAGCTTGGACGACAACGGGACAAGCAGGATAGCGAAATGGGGTTTTCATTTGGGCTTCATGTCAAAAACAAATGCTATGCCTCCTCTCTCATGCGACGAAGCTGGCTCTCAAAACGGCCACGGTGCTGTCAACCCTCTCTTATCCCCATCTTGCCGAGCGAATATCACCGGATGATCTCCCCTAGCTTTCAACCATCAACATTCAGACGGCATTCTCCCTGACATCTCACTTGGAGTTTCCAGAAGAGCCGGAGCCGGAGCCAGAGCTACCAGAGCCCGAGCTCGAGTAGGAGTTACCACTGGGCGAGGTGTACTTGGAAGAACCACTGCCGCTGTTGTAGTAAGTGCTACCGTTGGGGTTGGAGTAATAGTAGGATCCGTCACTGTTGTTGGTCAAATGGTTAGTCGTTGCCGTTCCCCAGAGCAATAGTCCAGGTCATGCTTACGTGTTGGAGTAGTGATACGAGTTGGATCCGTTGCCGTAGTCACGGGCGCAGTAGTGGTTGCCCTACAGCAAGTTGGCGTGTCAGCATTGCCAGTTGCCTCTACACTGGGCTTGATATGGACAAGCCAGCGTAATGAGATCTTTCCGGGGAAGAGGAGACGAGAGCAACGGTGAAAAAGTATATACACCATACCTGGTTGTTGGTGCCGTGGCCCTTGTAGCTGTATCCGTTTCCGCTAGGCATTTTGAAGGAGGATGTGATTACCGATTAAGTGGGAAGAGTGGAAAGATTAAGTAATTGCTGGTCTTTGCTTGTTCAGCGTCTGCCGGTTAAGGTCAGTTGGGAAGTTGGTGTTCGCGATAGAGAACAAGAAGAAGAAGAGGTAGAGGAACAGAGGGAAGAAGCCCTCTAAATAGTTGTGGTCAGACCTCCAAGCACAAGCGAAGGGAAGGGCCTGCCATCTTTCCTCAGGGTGGATGAATGCCCGAACAGCTTCCTGCCTGTTCTAACAAACGCCTACATAACTTGTTCGCATTGCTTCACGACTGAAGAAAGGTGATGCCAGTCAAACCAAGCAATCGTACGCTTTCACCTGTACTGAGACCACGCTAAGGCGGGAGGCCCGCGGGTGGGTCCCGTCATCGCATACATATAGCGCCATTTACTGTGTAGATGAATTGAGGGCAGAACAGATAAAAGTCTCTTGGGTTTGACGGCTGTTCCTACTTCGTCCGGACAGTCTGGTATGAAGAGATCAAAGAGGTGAGTCACAATGCAGTGCGTGCCTTTCTTGTTGAGGTTATTAGATTTTTTTTGTTTACTTGGGAAAGGGATCGTAGCTCCACCAAGTAAGGAAGGCCAACCCTTGTTCGCTGGTGTTTTGGTATGTACATAACGAACTGCCTGGCACCTGACGGACACTAACATCGCCAGAAAGCAACGCGAACGCCCACTATTCATTGCTTATCTTCCAAGGCACATCTAGGCTCTCAAGCATTCAAAATTGCCGGCTAGAGACTCCGGGTATCATTCCTCTATTTTAGAACCAAATTTTTACGCGAAACGCTGTCTATCCAAGAAATCGACTTTAAAGGTTGCCCTGCACGGCGCTGGCGTCGCGGTGCTCGGCGGGGGTCTCCTCGTGCTCCGACAGGAACTTCTCGGCATCGAGGGCAGCCATGCAGCCGGTACCTATGGATAACGGATTAGCAACTCTTCCAAAACCAGATTTTAAAAAGGGAGAAAATGGGTTACGTACCGGCGCTGGTAATAGCCTGTCTATACCTCTTATCCTGAACATCGCCAGCAGCAAAGACACCCTCAACGCTGGTGAGGGTAGTGCCAGGCTTGGTGACAACATAACCATCGGCGTCAGTCTCAAGCTGACCCTTGACGAGGGCGGTAGCGGGATCGTGGCCGATGGCATAGAAAAGACCGTTGGCCTCAAGAGTCTCCTCCTTGCCAGTGGTGACATCCTTGACGACAAGGTGGCTCATGAGACCCTTATCGTCGCCCTTGACCTCGACACCGACGGTGTTGAACTTGACAGTGACCTTCTCGTGGTTCAACAACCTGTGGGCCATGATGCTGCTGGCCCTCAACTTGTCCTTGCGAACCAAGACTGTGACGTGGCTGCCGTACTTGGTAAGGTACATGGCCTCCTCGGCAGCGGAGTCGCCGCCACCAATGACAACGAGGTGCTTGTTGCGGAAAATGGGCACGGCACCGTCGCAAACGGCGCAGGCGGAGATACCGTTCTGCCAGTACTTCTCCTCACCGGGAAGGTGGAGTCTGCGGGCAGAGGCGCCGGTGGCCAGGATAATGACATCGGCAGTGTGGTACTCCTCGGGGGACCACTCGGTAGCGTACTTGAAGGGGCGCGCAGAGAGGTCGAGCTTGGCAACGGTCTCGCTGACAATGGTGGTGCCGAAACGCTCAGACTGAGCCTTCATCCTGTCCATCAGCTCCTGGCCCATGATGCCATCGGGGAAACCGGGGAAGTTCTCGATCTCGGTCGTGGTAGTGAGCTGGCCACCGGCGGCGATGCCATTGGCCATGAAGCCCTCGTAGAGAACGGCTGTACAATGGCGAGGGATTGTTAGCGCATTGGTCCTCGTAACCTAATGACGACAATCGCAATGGCATTGAACTCACGCTTCAACTCGGCGCGGGCCGCATAGATGGCGGCAGTGTGGGCGGCCGGCCCAGAGCCGATGATGACTACTTTGCTGTGCATGTTTCTTTTTGTGATGGCCTGAAGTTCGGCAGGTTGAACCGGAGTGTTTTTCTTGAAGGCGGTTGCGGCAGCAGCGACTGTGAGACCAGATGCGCTGGATCGGAGAGTTCTTCTAAAGGTTGAGGAAAACAGTTTGGCGGTTGGTGGGGTTTCTCTTGGGAAGCGGATCTAACAAGAGACAAGATGCGAGTGGCGGAAACAGAGCCGGAGACGGTCACTGGATGGAGAATAATAAATCACAGGAAAAGGAAGGTACTGTAACGATTGATAAGGTAATCTCTAGAATTCTTTCTCGCCCGATCTGCAATCTAGTCAGACAGCCCAGGTGATTCCAGATCAGGCGCGTTGTCCCGGCGCCATTTTTCAATGGAGTCGCGATTTCTAATCCAGATCCCGGCCGTCGGCCTGGATTTGCCTGGGGGCGGACTCGGAGGGACACTCTGAAGGCCCAGGGTCCAGGGCCATGCCCCTCTGACGTGCTCAGCCAATTCCCACTTCAAAGATCCAGCGGGGTCGTCCCGCTGCAGGGGCACCCGGTCCCGTTGGCAGAGCAAGAAGACAAAATGGATGTCCAGTTGTGGGTTAGGGTTATTGGTGAAACTATTTCAACAGATTTCGATTTTCGATTTGAGAGTTGACAACACCCGACACGATAATGGAAGTGAAGCCATCTACAAAATCTACAACCTGCTCTTCCCTTCCTGCTGCGGGACCTGGACCACTACCTTACCCCAAGTCTCACGACCTCCCAGAGCGATCAACGCATCCGGAATCTTCTCGAGACCGACAAACTCCTTGTCGCTGAACACAGTCGGCTTGAACTTGCCCTCGGCAATCAACTTCATGATGCCCTCCCACACGGTCACGACCGTCTCCTTCTCGTGAACGGCATACTGGCCCCAATGGATACCAACGAGGCTGATGTTCTTGAGAAGAACCTTGTTCATCGCCACCTTCTCGATCTTGCCGGCAGCGAAACCGACAATCAAAATGCGACCATTCCACGCGGTGCATTTGGTGCTCAGGTCTACCAAACCGACGGGATCGTAGACAATATCGACACCCTTGCCTTTAGGAGTCAGCTTCTTCACGATCTCGGGCCACTTAGGGTCCGTGTAGTCGACGGCGTGGTCAGCGCCAAAGGACTTGGCGACTTCGAGCTTGTGCTTGGTTCCGGCCGTAGCAATGACAGTTGCTCCAAACGCCTTCGCAACTATTTATGGGATTAGCAAGTGGTTCATCTTCGAGATAGGTACGTATGTCACTTACTTTGAACAGCAGCTAGACCAACACCACCGGCCGCAGCGTGAACAAGGACGTAGTCGCCCTTCTTCACGCCAGCTCGGACAACGAGGGCTCCATAACTCGTTGGTGCCGTCACAAACAGACCGGCAGCATCCACAAGGGACCAGCCTTCAGGAGCTGGGAGGAGCGTCGTCTCCTTGGCCTTGACTTTGGTAGCGTAGGCACCCTGGCTAGCTCCAAACACACGGGAGCCAACAGGGAACTTGGGGTTCTTGGAGCCGGAAGGTGTGGCGAGAACCACGCCGGCGAACTCGGCACCTGATACCCAGGGGAATGCTAGGACGGAGGGTTAGTAACCGAAATGCAATGTAAACGGTGGTTAGCAAAAGAAGCCTTACGTGGTTGATGCTGGTATTTGCCCTGAATCTGGAGAATGTCGAAGAAGTTGGTTGCCGCAGCGTGAACTTCGATCAAGTACTCATCTGAAGCAGGCGTTGGGTCTGGAAGTTCCGTGACCTTGAGCTCTTGAGGGCCCTGAGTTAAGAGTGGTGTTAGAACCATGAAGCGGAAATATGTCCTAGGTGATTCAGATACGACATACCTTGACATACTGTGCCACCTGAATGCCTCTCATCTTGGAAGAGTATGTGGAGTAATAGGATGCTTGACTAAAGTTAATGGAAGCCAACACAGAAACACCAAGTGAGATATACAAGAAGTGAAAGAATGACAGCCTATTTATAATCGACGGTATGGTTAAACGATGCCGAATACAACTAGGATGCCAATGGCCATCGCGGGGGGTGATCGCTAGCCCCAGTGTAAGGGAAGCCGAGGTAGCCCAGACCGGGTAGCTGATCTCTGATTGGCCACTCACCTTTGGATCTCTCGGTGAGTCCACGTTTTATCGATTTCCAATAATCGATTCGCGACTTGCATCCTTCACCCATTCAATTCACCACTCCCAAACACAACTTGCTTCAATTTTGACGGCGCAACCCGCTGTGCGACATTTCTCCCGACCTAATCTCAAGCCGAAGTCACGATTCCATAGCAAAGGATACCGACGCCTTGGTTAATCCTGCACAAACCACGAGCCGCGCATTCTCTAGGCAAAATCCATTACCAATCGTCGCCGAACTACGTACCTCTACGAAACGATCGCGACAAGCAAGCCTACCTAGAAACCCGAACCGCACCGGCGACTCACTTCCTCCTCACAACCCCGCCACAATGGCGACAACAACACAGACAACAACAACAAACTCCCTCCCCTCGGGGGCAGGAGGACCACAACAACTAGTCTCCCAAATGCTCACCCACACCGCACCACGCTACACCTTCTCCTTCACGCCCTTCCTCCAGCGCACCTACCAACACTCTCTCCCCGCCGACCGACCCATCTGCAAAGCCTACGCATCCGGCAACTGCCCACTCAAGTCACATTGCCCCGAACGCCACGTCACCTCATCCAACCCCTCCCACGGAGGCGGAGGAGGCAACACCTTCAGCGGCGGCTTCGGCTCCCTCGTCTGCAAGCACTGGCTCCGCGGCCTCTGCAAAAAGGGCGAATCGTGCGAGTTCCTGCACGAGTACAACCTGCGCAAGATGCCCGAGTGCAATTTTTTCGTCAGGAACGGGTACTGCAGCAACGGTGATGAGTGTCTGTATTTGCACATTGATCCGCTGTCGCGCTTACCTCCGTGTCCGCATTACGAGAGGGGTTTCTGTCCGTTGGGACCGAGGTGCGACAAGAAGCATTTTCGGAGGAAGCTGTGTCTTTATTATTTGGCCGGGTTTTGTCCGGATGGGAAGGGCTGTAAGGAGGGCGCGCATCCGAGGTGGACGGCGGATAAGGATATGGAGAAGCCGAGGGCGAAGGGGGAGGGGATGGCTATGGAGCAGCTGCAACAACAAGGACAGAATATGGGCGATGCTAATGGCATGGGTCACGGTGGAATGGCGCAGGCGACTGGGGCCAACGAGTATATGGACAGAGAGAGGGAGCGTGATAGGGATAATAGGGAGAGGGAGATGATGATGCAGGGACGTGATAGGGACGGCGGTCCACATGATCGTCATAAGGATCGCTTTGGAGGAGGAGGAGGCAGAGGTAGAGGAGGATGGAGGGGAAGAGGAAGGGGAGGGTTCAGGGGTAAAGGTCATTAAGAGAGCTTCCATCCCAGAGTCGCTAGAGAAGACGATCAAAAGCTACATGAAAAAGAGGACATACTCAAGCTCAAGCTTGAGTATGATGAAGAGGCCTAGGAAGCTGGCATTAAGGATCAGGTATGCATTGTGGGTTAGGGAATAGGTCACACGGCGCAAAGGCAGGGTTATATCCATTAACTGTATGATAAGATTCACATCATAAAACTTGTACGAAGTTCGAAAGTGATTGATAGCTTGACATTATTGAGAGGCTGTGATCTGTATGTTCTTCCAAAATAGACTAAGAGAGAGGGGGTCCAAGACATTAACGCCGTCCCCTACCTAGTGTACCCATAACCAAATGATATTTAACCCACCGTCTGAAATGCTATGGCATCTGCCTTACTAAATAGACATTGCCTTCTTTTGTATCCTTCCAATCCAGAGTACGACCAATTCACTCCATCGGCACCGCAACAAACGACTCATTCGACGTGCGGGCCCCAGTCCCCACCTCCTCCTCATCCCCATTCTCGCTTCCCATAGACCTCACCGAACCGCCCGACCTTGGGCTGTTAAACGAGCTATGACTCGACTGCCACGCCGCCAGCTCGTCCACCTTCCGGATCCCCATCATCCACGCCACCAGGCCGCGCGGCACCCAGCGCCCCACGAAACCGTACACGCTAGCGCCGAGGCCGACGCGCACAGTGCCCTTGGTGATGGACCCGTCAATCACGTCAAACACAGCATTATGCAGCTCCCGCAACGAGCTGCCGCGCATCCCGCGGATGCGGCCCGCGCTGATGGCCGAGCTCGACTGGCTGACAAAGTTCTTGCCGTACGCGTGGCGGGCCGAGTCGGGCCAGGGCAGGAGGGACTCGGCGTCCTGGGGGTTCGCTTCCAGCGCGCGCAGCGGGACACCTTGAGCGTTGCGCTCCTGCCAGTGTTCGCGCACGGTCGAGGCGGGCGTGAAGCCGGCGAAGTCGAACGTGCCGAGCTGGATGTGGGTGACGGGGATGGCGAGCGGGCGGAGCTCGGCGGTCAGGACTTCGGTGAATGCGGAGAGGGCGGAGCAGACGGTTGCTTCGGGGGCGTGGAAGGGCGGGTTGATGGAGGAGATGATGGAGGGCGTGCAGACGATGATCTTGGGGCTGTCTTTTTTCTTGTCGGTTCCGAATGATGATGATTCGGCTGAGGGGGTAGGACCCAGGCGGGCGGTAAGCAGAGGGAGGAAGGCCTGGAGGGTTATGATAGGGTGGAGTAGGTGTGTGTTGAAGAGATTCGCGAAGCCTGAGGGCGGGATAGTGGCGATGGGTGAGGTCTGATAGTTCAAAGATGGAATGAGGATGACGGCCTTGAGGTGCAACCGATGTCGCTTGCTGTTGGGCACTGCCGCATGGGGTGACTGAAGATAGGTCGCGAAACGCTCAATGGAAGCGCTGGCACTAAGAGGATCGGTGGTGTCAACGCCCAGAGGACGAATATCGGGGCGTGCCAGATTCTGGATGGCAACATCATCCTCCGGCCCGCTGGATACGATGAAGACGATGAAGCCTTTCCTTTCCAAATCCAGCGCAACTGACCGGGTCAGCGGTAGGTTGGGGGATCCCGCAATGACAACGACATCCATGCGTCCTCCGCTGCGCGCCCGCCTTGCCCGCCTGGTCTTCCTGGCATAAGCGCTGACTGTGTATGACCGATATAGAATGGTGCCGGTGGCCAGGACTATGGCAGTGCTGAGGACTTTGTTCCGCAACACCCAGCTCTCAACTCTGTCGTAGAGCGAAATCGGCAGCTCGGCTGAAGGCGCTGGCGGCGGCAGCCGAGGGCGGATCTGTTCTGGTACCCATTGCGAGGTCGCGAGGGTGTGTCTGACGGTCTCGGCAATCTTGTCGACGTTCTCATTTACGATGTGGGCAACATCTTCAGAGTATCGCTTGATATCGCCGGGCAGGGACGATAACTATAACCGAACCAGGCCGTTGTTAGTGGGGTTCCATGCGGGGATCAAGTGGTACTTTGTATGCTTCCTTACCACGTCCAGAAAAGCCTGGTCGTCCGCAGACATGTTGTTTCGGTTGTGTGTTTCCTAGAGTCTTGTGAAGTGGTGATGGTGTGATCTTTGGCAGCTCGGTGAACAGGAAGCGCAGGGTGATAAGTCGGCAGAACTGGGGGTCGCAATACGTGAATCGCGCCGGACTTCACTGTGTTCCAATAATGACGGGGAGAAGGTTTCTTTTATCGGTTTTATCGGACCCTTGCGCAAGCTTATCAGGCGGAGCTAATGCGCCCTGAGCTAAAGTACCCCAGCCTTTACCCCGGCGACTCTCCACCACACAACGTCATTCCCGTGACACGCTGAGAAAGCATAAGTCTTTAAGAATAACAAATTTGAAAGATGACCTATCTGTCTAGCCTAGACCTGGTTGTTTTCTTTGCCCATCACCACATCAACATCTTGTAAGAGAAGCTTCAACATGCCTCCAGCTCTGATACTAATATCTGAATAGCCCCAAGATCTGACCTCAAAACTTCCTAGCAAGCACCCTCAACCTTACATAACTATACATATACCCTCCTCCCGGCTTAGCACAAACAATCTCCAGCACATCCACCACCTCCCTCACCACCTCCTCCCTCTCCTCCTCGCTGCCCAGTGCCTGCAAAAACTGAGCAGCCATCAATCTCACCCATCCCTCAACCCCACCAACATCCGCGTTCGTAGGCCGCCACTCCCTCTCTACTTTTTCCACCTTCCACCCGCCTACTTGTTCCTCCATCATCTGCCTCACCCACTCCTCGTCCGGGAAAAACCAAGGGTCCACCTCCTGCGCCCGCTTCAAACCGACTCTTCTGCCGACGGCCGCTAGCAGCGTGGCCCGGATCTCGGACACGTTGCCCAGTCCGCCCATCTCAAAGGCAAACGTGCCGCCTGGGGCAAGCACGTTGCGCACGCCCTGGAAGAAGACTTGTCGCTTGTCTTCCGGGCGTAAGATCCAGTGGAGGGCGGCGTTGGAGAAGGCTTTGTTGAAGCGGACGTAGTGGAGGTGGGTTTTGGTGATGAGTTCGATTGCGTCGAGGACTGTGACATGTTCGATGTTAGAAAGACGAGTAATATTTTAGCACGCCTCGAGGTCGGGACAGTCACAGTGACTTAACTTACCCTCAAAAGTGCAAGTAGCCTTCAGCTTTGCATCATCCGCTATCTTCTTCTGCGCGGCCTCGATCATGGCTTTGGAGTTGTCTACGCCGTGCAAGCGGCCTCTGCCTCCGTCAAAGACTTGCGCGATCTCAAAATCGAGAACGCCGTCTGTCAATGGGAGATTTCCGTTTTGTCAGTGACGCCTTGTTCGTAAGTGTCATTTTTTTCCGGGGAGGGGGGAAAACTCACCACCACACCCAATGTCAAGGATCACATCGTCTTTCTGGGGGTCGAGCCATTGGACAATCTTTGTTGCCAGCTTGGGGACGAAGGAGGCTGCGGATTGGTATGCCTGTGTATTTCTCCATTTGTCAGTCACCTATTTCTTCCAAACCACAAATCATGAACAGGAAAGTCCTGCGGTTGTCCAGTGACTAGCCCATTACCTCTGAGGACCAGTTGTCCTTGTTCTGCTGGGATGCCATTGTCAAGTTATGGTGGTTGTCGATGTGGATTTAAAGAAGAAACAGGAAGCGAGAAGCGGAACAGATCAAGTGGGAAAACGAGAGCTTTTATACCCGGCCATTCGCTCTCGTATCATCTCAACCCCACGCACTGTTGGTTTGGGAGAGGTACTACCACAGGCCAAGATTGGATGAGAGAGGCAGCAAGACTGGGTGAAAGGGGTCCGATGTCGGCGACTGCCTTCACATCTCTACGAATTGAGGTGGGCTGCAGGTGGGAACTGCATGGAAGAAACGTTCCCTCGTCTCAAAGAAGAGAGTCAAACCGAAGATGAATCTCGCAAGCCATTAAGTTGGATAGATGTCTGTATCTGCTGATATTACTGACAGTTTACGCTAGCCGGTCAAGTTGAGAACTCCAGCTCGAAGTCCAATCCTGTAAGTCACCCATCACCTCCAACGCTATTGTAAACCCGCCGACCGCCGCCAGATACTCTTGCGCCCTACTTGTAATCTTTTTGGTCTCGAAGACGACGCATATGTTTTTTGCAGGCTTCCTAATCCACCACGTCCAACAGCTTTGAGTCAAACAGCTTGTACTTGTCCTCTCCAAGTGCATCCTCAACTCTTTTCATTACCGCCAGGACCTTCTCTTCTTCCAACCGGCGGCCAATGACCTGCACACCGACCGGAAGACCATGCATGCGTTCGGCATCATAGTATTTGTAAGCTCTGGCCGCGATACCGTTCAGCTTCCTGTGGTTGAAGGTGCTTGGGAGCTTGTCGAGCGCACTATCGACGTGCGTGACGGGGATGACGCCGGCTGTGTAGTCGAGCTGTTGAGAGAGGGTTTGTGTCAGTGAGACTCTTTGTTTCGGAAGGAAAGACACTGGGAGAGAACTCACCAAGTTGAACAGAAAGCAATATCCGCAGTTGCTGAAGGTATCCTTCGAAGCATCGTGAGGAATCGCAGGCAGTGCATTCGGCGGTGAAATAAGCACATCGAACTGCTTCCTGTTCCAGTACTCGAACCACTCGGCCCTGTACGCCTCTCTCTTCTTGACCTCCCCCCAGTTCTCTGCTGCCGAGATGGGCCTCGTCTGCTTCACCAGCTCGGCCCAGAGGTTATCTCTCCGAATGTACCTTACCCACAGGTACGACAGATACCGCACAACGCTCGGCCACTTGCCGAACGACAACAAGCTCGCTCCCGTATCCAACCACTCCCCGAACCTCCTGTACGAATTAAACCACCACCCACCATCCGCGTTCAGCAACAACGCCCCCATCCTCAACGCCTCAAACATATCCGGCGCATCATCCATCTCCACAATCTCATGCCCTTCCCTCCTCAACGCCTCCTCCACCATGTCCAGCGCCCGCTTGCACGCCGGACTCGGATCAACCACCCTATCCGACCTCAACACGCCAACCTTCAGCTTCCTCTCCTTATCCGCAAACTGCTCCACTACGTCATCCCTCCACGCAAGTGGGTGAACAGAGTGATCATACTTCCACGGCTTCATTCCAATCACCGCCCTAGTAAAGTAGCTCAAATCATCCAGTGTCCTCGCCATCGGCGAGTACACGCTCGGCACTCCCTCCTGGCCCGGCATGCTGGTCAGGATGCCAGCCTTGGGCCAGCGGCCCGTCGCGCACCTCAGGGAATAACACCCGCTGAAATGGGCCGGCACCCTGACGCTGCCCGCCACGTCGCTGCCGATGCCGATGCGTCCGCCACAAGCCAGGAGCGCCGACTCGCCGCCCGTCGAGCCGCCGGGCGAGTACGCCTTGTTGTACGGGTTCGTGCAGCGGCCCCACACGTCGTTGGTGCTCTCGTAGCTGAGCAGGGAGATGGGCAGGTTGGTCTTGACGTAAGGGACGGCGCCGGCGTCTTTGAGAAGACGCACCATCGGCCCGTCTCGCGGGTTGTCGGCCTTGTTCCCGACGAAGGAGGAGTACCCGACCGTCGTGTCGAAGCCGCCTACGATGATGGTGTCCTTCAGGCTGACGGGGATTCCGGCCAGAGGACCCTGGAGGTTGATATCTTTGGAGTTTTTGAGGGAGTCCTCGGCGGCGGAGATGAGGACCTCGGTCAGACAGTTGGTCTTGGAGTGGGCTCTGACGGCAACCTTGCCGTAGGTTCGGAGGACGGAGAGTGGTGAGATGGCATTGGACTGGATACCGGACACGAGGTCGACGATGGGCTTGTTGATGGTGTCGAGGTCTTTGTGGGACAACGCAGTGTGGTATTCCGGACCGAGCGAGGAGATGCGTTCTTGACGCTCGGCTCGCTTGGATTTGCTGTTTGGAGTTGTCTGAGGTTAGCAAAAAAATAAATGCTACATCCATCTTAACTTCAGAGGACCAAAGATGGCCCAGGTTCTGAAGAGAGTGGTCAATGAAAGATACTACTTACCAGTCCCGCTTGTGGCGGAGGTAATCCGAAAGGAAACTCATATTGTCAACGTGCTTGCTCGCTGCTCACTGAGCTTCCATGAGTATGCCGAGGCTCTTCAGAAAAGCTAAAACAGGCCCAGCAATATTTGTGTATCGGCGCGGTGGACGTTGCTGGTGTCAATATCCCCTCTGGGCGAGATCGATTTGAAGACGCGCGGGTTGATATATGGGAGGTAGAGATAGTATGAAGCTATTCAGGCTCGATTCAAGGTACTACACAGTTTCTAACGAATAAGTGAGACGAGGTGAGGCCGGTGTATATAATTCGGGTTACATGTAACAGAAGTGAAGTGTAAGTTGACAAAAGGAAGCCCAACACTTCACCCCTCACGCGGGGGTTGACTGCTTTTGTATAAGTGATAACAGCCAAGCCAATGGCGGGTACCTTGGAGCTGCTTGGTGAGAAATGGGAAGCTGCAAGGGGACCCGAGGTCCTACCTATCCGAGACAGGTAGCGTCCAGGGTATAGTTACACTTCTTTAATTGGACTAAGTTTTATCTCCCTATCGGCGTTTTTGGTTAAGCGTGGACAAAGAGGACCATTCAGACATTGTTCTTGTTCATCTTCCCCGCGTTTGTGATCCCATGTGTAGTACGTTCGGTTAACCAGTCACCGGTGCTTATCCAAGAAGTCTTACGCCGACCCCGTCCATCAAGGTTCCTCCGGTGTACCTTCCGCTCCCCAGATTCCTAGCTCCTGCCGAATTCCATGTTCCACTACGGAAGTGGGGTGAAAGCAGACCGGGGAGGATCGTACTTACCTCTATATAGTATAATAGAAAAAGTCAGATGATATCTCTACCTCAGAAATGGCTGGCTTCAGTTGATATCGTGAATTATTATGTAAGTGTTCTGGGCGGCTCAACAGTCAACGTAGGTGGATGTGCTTAAGCCGTTCCAAGCCGAGACATCCGCATCGGCGAGCCTGCAAGCAGACGGATACCAGGTATAATAAGTATCACTGCCGTAGCCCAGTCAACCAACCTCCGGGGTTGTTTAGCATGACGATAATAAGAAGACTCCATACCTCTACCGCTCATCTGTGGATGGTAGAATCCCCAGAAATCGTGCAGTAGCTGAATCTCAGTCTGCCCAAAATAACACCCACCACCAAACGGATCCAAACCACCATTAAAACTGTAGCTTCCGTAGTCAAACGTTCTGTATTCTTCACCCAATATGATCCCTGCCAACACCACTGTAGATGCAATAACAAATTGACCTGGCCGCTGTTGCCTTAACGAGATGAGGAAATGTGAAGAGAACTAAAATTCTCACACACTGGGCAGCGAAACGGCAAAGAAATAGGACCGAAATCTCAAGCCCTCAAGACATCCCCCCTTTCCCTTCTCCTCCTCTTGCATGCTTTTCCATCTTCCATCCAACGCCTAGCCATGAAGTACACGCCCTGTCTCAGCACATGTCATAGATACCTATTTGTGAAAGGATCCGCGGTTTGTGCTATATCCTTGCGACAACAAACGCCTGGCGAGCTACGCCTTAGGCGCGTCACTGTTGCTGGACCCGTTGGCCGTAGACGATGCTCCTCCGCTGACCAAGGTAGGCGCGATGCGTCTCCGTTTGGGTTGCTGGCTATTCTCCGCGTTATTCGCCTCACGGGAATCGCTTGACTCCCTCTTCAAGCTGGTGGAACCAGCACCACCGCTCGAAGTCTGCGGCGTCTCGGGAGGGGTCACAACGGGCAAGCCCGTAACCTTGCCCGAATTGGTGGCAGCGATGCTTGGCACTTGGCCAGAAATAAGCGGCGGGTTGCTCATAACCCCGCCCTGTGATGTAGAAGCTTGAGTAATGGCAGAACTAGTCGAGTTCGATCGCGCCGGTGAAGGAGGTGGCGGATTGACGAAAGAAGCAGCCGCAGGTGGTGAAGGCGCCGTAAAGGAGCTCGCCGAGTCCCTATGGCGATGGTTGGTACCGTTATGAAACGGGGACGGGGGCGCAAATACCCCCGAGGGATTGGGAAGAGGCGTGTTCTGGTTCGATGAGGCTCCTCCAGAGGACACTGAATGTCGTGGACCAATTTCTCCAGTATACGGTGTGCCCAGCTCTCCAGGCAAGAATGACAGGGTGGAACAGAACCCATCCGACGAAGATATCAGCAACGTCAAGCCATCAGTCGACCTGTAACGTATGTTAGTCTATAGAGGCTCAAGGAAGCAAAGGGAATAACTTACCAGGTAAGGTCCGTAAAAGTGGCGCAGTGTAAGTTGCTCACAACGCAGATAGGTGTATGCTGCTGGGTGTCGTACAGAAGCACTGAGTCTTGTGTGGCTACAGCGTAGACCATCCGATACGGGAGCGCGAACGCCGACTTTGGTCCAGGGCTCTGCACGGGAGCCTCCGTCGACCCTGAAGCCGAACTTTCGGTGGGTACCGGAGGAGGTGGTGGCTCCATCACTGACGGAGCAGTTGAGGGCTTCGCTAGTGGTTCAGGAAGTGACGGTATCGGCTCCTCGGCTGATGAAGTATCAATGGTGATGTGTTTGGTGACGGGCGGCGACTGTCTCAAGGTGTAAATGATCGGGGAGCATCTGACGGCGACAGACGGCTTCTTGTGCCCGGGTAGATGGGCAATGGGTGGCTTGTTGATGCCACCTCGCGTGTATATGTAGACCGTGTTGATGACCTCGTACGAAGGTTTCCCGCCATCCACCTGATGCTGAGTCTGATACTGACCAGCAGGTGTCAAGAGCAGACTTCCGTCAGGTGTGAAGGTGAGTCTCCGGAAAAATGAAGTTAGAGTCTCATTGGCATAAAGGCTCGCATTCTTCATGCCCAGACCGTAGCTAGAAGAGTGCGGTTTGGGAGAAGCCTCGATAGGCATAACAGCTGGCAAAGGCATGGACGGTGCGGGTGAGACTGATCGCCTGGATGAGAACGACGATCTCCGGCTATGGCTGATGACACTGGGAGGGTTCATAGGCAGGGCCATCGAAGTGGGAGTACCTGGAATGGAAGGGTTTGGGGATCCAGCAACAGCACTGGGATCCAGGGATGTAAAAGCGGACCGGTTACCGAACTCGGGCGGGGCTGGGCTGTGGGAGGATATCCTGCGAGGAGGGAGATCTGTTTTGGCATGGCTGGCAATCTTTGGTGGCTTGTCGTCGTGGTTGTTGGTGAGGGTATACTGGCCATCCTTTGTCCTGAGCGAGTAGATATGTACCGATCGATCGGAAGATTGTGTTGCGATGTACTCGTTCAGAGGATCCCATGTAACGCCCTGGACGTAATGGCTATGTTCGGCGATCTGGCGCACGAGGGTGCCCGTCGAAGCGTTGTAGATGCGCGCAACGTTGTCCATGCTGCCAATGATGAAAAAGGCAGCATCCGGGGACCAGGCAAGATCATAGATCTCTGTGCCCAGGGACCGGCACATGTGCTTTGTCCTCCATGTTTCCTTGTCTTCGAGGCCTTCGTTTCCGAACGTCGCGTGGTGAGTGTCTGATGGAACCCACAAGATGACATTGCCGTCGTCGCCAGCAGAGGCAAGGAATTCACCTGAAGGAGACCGTGTTAGTACGCGAAGAGGCAAGCTAAAGGATCTGGAGAGCCATGGGGGCAAAGGAAACATACCTTTGGGGGCCCAGCGAACAACGTTGACTGCTTGTGTATGTTTGGAAAGGGTTGACAGGTACTCGACTCTACGATCCTCGCCATCCTCCTCTATTCTCCATAGCTGTCGCAATCATAACAATCAGTACGGGTCCAAATACCTAAACGCGAGGGCGGGGTAGGGCAGATTGCATACTCGAACATTGTTGTCTCCGGCGGCGGTAGCTAAGCGGCCCTTGCCTCCGGGTTCGAAATGGGCAGAGTAGATGGGATACGGGTTGTTTTCGTGGTGCCAGTTGATGATTAACGGAGTGGCTTTCATTGTGGCATACAGTCGGCTGGAGCACCAGACAGGTTGAAAGAAGGTAAGGACGAAAAGTTGGTGTTGAGAAAGGCCCAAGTGTTGCCGGGTCAAGTGGAATTTATTTCAGTCGGCAACGGCACCACTGTCTGGGGAAGGTCTGGGGTTTCTAATCGGTCTGGGGTTCTGTCCCGTCGTTCGTTGGCTCGGCGACGGAATGCGTTCGTGAGAAGTGCGGCAGCCGTGCAAGTGCCCTGCGCTGTGGGCTCGAGGATAGCAGGTCTAGCAGTGGAGGTCTACCGGTCCGGGTAGCAGCTGCAGGTGAGGCGGCTGAGGCAGCTGGGGATGGCAATCAGAAGGCTTCGATTTTCCGATGGGTGAGGAGTCTGGGAGCTCAATCGATTGATCTTTGGTCAATTGAATTGGGCGGAGAAATCAATTGCCGTAATTCTGAGGAATGGAATCACAAGAGGACATGCGGATGCGGGATAAGCAAGTTCTTTTCAAGACAGAATTCGAGGTTTGGGTGGTAGACAGGCGGAGGTGGGTGGAATAGCTCCCGTTGAGGTTGTTCCACGAGGCCTGTGCGGAGCTAGCTCAGGGCGTTGATATTGGTTGGATTGGATGTCAGGCAGTTGACCGGAACCTTATAAGGGCGACAACCAGTGTAAAAAACAAGCCCTGGCGGGACGGGACTGGGCAAAGAGGAACTGAAGCTAAATTGCTAGTGCATGTCGGGTAGTCGAGGTAGTCGATCTTGGCAGGTACTTCTCCTGATGAAGGGCAATGAGTTGTCTGGAATTGATGCCATTCACAGTACGTTTGACGAAGTAGAGCACTTTGTTCAAGAGACTCAGGTTTGGATGTTACTACGAAGTGATTAATTGATGAATAAGGTGAAGAGCACCTCCTAAAGAGAAGAGGTGAACGAGCCCCATGAACCTTCCTTCTCTTTGACCTGAGTGCAGCAAGCAGCATTGCACTTGCCCGACCGTTAGGTTGACGCTGGCATTGACAACTCGCCTTGAAGTTCTAGCGAGCAATGGCCCCACCTTGCACGATCCCTTTCACTTCGCGGGCAAAGAGGTGCACTGGCGGTCATCTGCCCTGTCCATGTTATCGCGTCGGACAAATCGACCAGTTTTTCAACCACAATAACCTGGAACCGTGTTCAGCCCGCTCCTACTTTACACCTGCTCCTGCATGCCGCAATCAGCAAGTCTCGGCGGCCACTCTGCTCACAAGACTCCTGTCGACGCTCGACAGCCTCAGGGCTGACCTCTTCACGCCCAGCCAATTAAATGGAGATTGCCTCTTCCCAGCGCCGGGACATTGATCCCGAACCGTGACACCGTCAGAATGGCAGGCAAGACCTGAGCGGATGATACCTCGACTGAGTTTCCAGCAAGGGCACACCAAGGACAACCAGAACTCGAGGCTCTACCAGACGGGAGTTCTGGGTGTTTAATCGTTCTTGTCCCCTAAAAGTCGCACCAGATCTCGTCCTTCCGGGGTCCAATCAACCAAGTGAGCACAACCAAGTATGAGCTGAATAACCCAATTCTGGAAAGAGCAAGAGATCCGCTTACAATTTCCAGTTCGTCCCCCATCTGGATGAGCTGGGCTCACCGTGTCTGGTTCAGCTGCCTCCCTAAACTGGAAATCGGGATCAGGCTTCATTTGACGGCAGATGATGGACAGCAGTGCTTCTCCGAGGCCTGCTCTCAGATCGAAAAAGTCGGCGACAACCAGCTTGTGGCACCGAGAGAGAACCACATGGGCCCGGCTGCTCTTTGTACAATCCGGATTCAACGTATGAGAATTCTGAAACCTTTTCTTACGGTTCAGATTTCGATAACCGTCATCGAGTCATCGGGACACGGCGAATGTTCGATCCAATCGCATCTGTTCCCCAATCCTTCTAGTCTGGGGGGTTCATATCCTAATATCATCACTCTGATGGAATCAAGCAAGCACACGTTGAGGGCGATAGTGGTCCAAGTCCGAAGGTTGAGCGAGTCCGAGCTCACTAACCGTTTCTGCTCAGATTCGCACCCAAATCTGTTAGTGGCTTTGCGTTTCCATCAGATCAGCACAGCCCATCTTATCGGCATCTCAAAGACTTCTTCCAAACATCCTCAGGTAATCCACCAAAGGACACCAAAGGAAAAAACCTTGGAAAAGACCGGCAACCATACAGACCCAAGCTGGTGCTTTACAGAAAGCCACAAGGCCCCCCACCAGCAACCACAATGGATAAGAAGGCGGCGATGGTGAGGGGAAGACGTTGAAAGAGTCACCGGCGAAGCAAAGAGGTTATCAATCAATCCATCGGCTTACCACCTTACCGCCTTGTTGGATGCTACTCTATGCTTATTCTTGCGGAGATAGTGTCACACCTCACGCAGAGAGGCTGTTCGGTTGTTCAGGTATGCCCCCCACACACACACCTCCCCTTACGTAGCGTTGTAGTGCATCTATGCTTTCACATCTCGAGCCAACATTGTTTGAGCTGATGTACAAGCACATCCCCCAACTTTCCGAGTGTCATCGACTTTGCCTTACTTTTATCTGTTTGGTTGAAGAGGCTATCTTCCAGGATCATCGTCTTACTTCGAAACCAATCTTGCATGTCTGTCTGACTTGATGACTTCCCCAAGGTGCTGTGGTAATCAGATGTCTCGGCTTGTTTTGCCTCAACACTACGGATAGGTTTCTCAAAACATCATATTACATTGAGCCTGAACAAGCACAACAAGCTCAAAGCAGGCACCGAGACTGGGAGCCAATGCGTAGGGTTCTCACGAAAGCCGTCGGGAGCGGTTTTGTGCTTTTCCTTCGCCGCACGGCTCAGGGACCCGAAACGGCTATTTCATTGGTTTCCGTGTGGACGCCACGACGGATGCCGAACGGTTCTGATGAGTTGCTGGCCATCGAGACTTTTGGCGCAGTGAATATCATCCGCGCCTATTCGAGAAATTGGCGACAACTGCGGCAGTTGTCAGATGCGGACACCCAGAACTCCGGAGCTCAGGCAAGCGTGGAATCTGAGAAACACCACAGGAAAGCCACTTTACACAAGGACATCACATCAGTCTTTGATACGAACAAAAGGCGTGTGAACGTCTCGGGCGCTGTCGCACAGCTCTTCTAATCGATAACTCAGTCATGACGTTTCGACGACGATTCAGCATTGACAACTTCGTATCTTCACGGTTTCGAAAACTCTTCCACATAAAAGCTTATTTCCGTGATTTACACCTATCCGACCTTATGGACAATCTGGGCAATAAAGAGGTGAGTTGCCGGATATCCGCCAAGCCAAAACTCAGGATGACCATGTCAAGTTGCGCCGCATCGTTGCAGAATGGCGTATCGCAGCGGTACGTACCTAGCCGATCCTGCTAAGAAAATCAAGCGTCGTAGCATTTTCCGGTGATTGAGGCTGTCTTTTGCTCCGACAGCAACAACTACGGCTGCATATCACTTTTGCGCTGGGCCCTTTCCACATCTCGGACAGTAAATACAAGCTAAAATCCGGGGAGGCTTGCTGCCTTGAGTGAGTCACATCAGATATTTCTCCTGCCTTTCTAGGTAGAGGGCAGGTTCGAGTCTATACCAGGCTGGGCAATCCGTCCTCCTGTCAACGTTGCGTTGAAGGCATGACGGGATGTACGGCGTAGCAGCATCTATATGTATGCAGTATGGATGCATGCGGTGTACCTACATCACTACATGGATTCCCAGCGTGGGAGTAGAGGTGGTTTGAATGGGTTATAGTGCCCGGCTGTCAGCCTATGCAAGTGCATGGGAATGTGAGCAGTCTGTCCGTTTTCTCACACCTCCCTTCAGCCCAGGTTCTCGACATGTTCGCCATGTGAGTCAAGACAACAATCTCTTTTCCGTCTCCCACCCGAACGATGACGGATGAACCCATGCTGCTGGCTGCCGTTGCACGATTGTCTTACACACAATACACTGCGGGGTTCGTTGCATCCATTCAGAACGGACGGGTGTGTCTCGATAACTCTGATACCCTTGTGCTGACAGGATGCCAGCCAACTCTTTTCTGATGAAAGTGTAAAAGTAGGGGTTTTAAGTTTGTTCATACTAGGGATCGATTATTTCCGTCACTGATCCATTTTTTCATTACGCGGAAAATTTCCAGTATGACTGACGGTCAGCGGCCCGTGCACCAGTCCGTGCCCTCGACTTAGACAACAGATTTAATCACGTCCAAACAATTTCCAACTCCTCTTTCAAGCCGGTTTTATTATTAATATAGGTACGTTGACATTTCCTTTCCCAAATTTGAGCTTTGTATTCTTAACCCCTGGAATTTCCCAACTTTTTGCTACCAAGTTGACAATGCCAAGCAATTTGGCTGTCAGAATGGCCGTCACTAACCCCATTTTTTCCTTTCACTGACAGTTATTACCATACCTGACCAGTGACAAGTCTGACGAGTCGAACCCTAGTTCATACCTTAGTTTTGTTTGGGTCAGCGCTTGTGTGTCTTTGGCTGTCTTTGCTGGCTTACACAAGCAGACAAGCAGATCTGAATCCTCCTGCCTATTAGGTCTGTTTGAGTGGATCGCCTGTATTATTGATAGCGGGTTGGGCCAATCTCCGTGCGTCAATTGGAGGATTCAACTTTTTCAACCACACGCCCTCCCTCTTGAGAGAGGTGTCTATCTAGATGGTTGAGAAGTATCTAAGTAGCCGACCGCCTTCATTTTTTTCTCGAGTATCCTCTTCTCCCTTTCTGTTTTCTTTTTGCTTCCTTTCCTCCCCTTACCCAGCTCTGGTGGATGGTTGAGAATACCTCAACGCTGAGCTCAGTCCCCATCCCCCATTCGACAAAATTTCGCCAGTTTGGTTGTCGGTTTTCTTTCACCGACATCAAAGAAGGCGCGGGGCGTTGATACGAGACACAACGCGCTCCAAGATCTGGTCACAAAGCCTGTTGACCGTATCGCCAACCAGACGCGTTACCGAAGTTTGGTGTGATCTTGTACAAGACCACAAAATTCTAGCTGGCCATGTCACGCAATGAATCCCGTTTTGCAGTGGTCGTGACCGGCCTTGCCCTCGTTGGCCTCGGCTCTTTGCCTGCTGTGTCCGGGTTCGTCCAACGGTTCAGAAAGCGCGAGGCACGACAGGAAGTTCTCTACGAAGATGCCGACGGCAAGGCGACTGTCGAGTCGCAAAGAGCCTACTCGGCCAAGGTCCCGAAGACGGTGATCTTGCTCTCTGCCGCTGCCGGTTTTGCCCTCTCTATCGCCATTGCACTGCTGTCGACAAATCAGAAGGCCAGTTCGTTAAACGACTGGCTATCAACTGGAGCATGGGTACGGTCTTGTCCTTGCGCTTGTTATGTTTTGTTTCGAGATAGCTGACTTTGGATTGTAGGGCGCATTACTGTTCCAGGCTATCACGATAGCCTCTTGCAGAAAATCGGTGCAGGCCTTTGATCTCGGCATTTACTCGTTTCTGTCCTCCGCAGTGCTGAGTGCCATTCTGTTTGTCCAGGGTGCCGATGCTTCGGAGTCCCTCTGGGATCACAATCGCACCTTGTTTGTCCTTCGTGCCGTCGAGCTGGCACTGGCTGGATCCCTTGCGGTTTCCAGTTTGTCCATTCCAAGGAGACCCGACGTTTATATCGATGGAGAGCCGGTTGATAGGATGTTTACCGTGTCAGCTATCAGCCGCTTTACGTACGCCTGGCCCAGCAAACTTCTGGATCTTGCGGTTAAGAAGAAGGATCTCGACATGACCGACCTCAACAGGCCCGACCACTTTTGCCGAGCTGCAGACACTTCGGCCGATTGGAAGCGCCGCAACTATCGCCATAATCTTTGGCTGTCCGTGATTCTCGCCCACAAGAAGGCGTTCTCCTTGCAGTGGGCTTTGACACTCTGCACGGCCTTTCTGAACTTCTCCCCCCAGTGGGTGATTTTGCAGCTCTTGCGCATTTTGGAGGATCCCCAGGTTGGCAGCAGCTATGGGTTCGGTGTCTGGTATTGGGTTTTCTTCCTCGGTGTGGCCATGATTGCCCAGTCATGGGTGGAAGCCTATGTATTCTGGCTTTCGTGGTCTGAACTTGCCATCCCCATTCGCGCTCAACTCTCTGCGCTCATCTTTGAAAAGTCAATGCGGAAGAAGGATGTCAAGGGTGCCGGAAAGGCGAAGGAGAAGGAAAAGGCTACTGAGTCAGGCGAGCCTCCCGTCGCTGGGCCAACAGGAGAGGGAGCACCAGCCGATGCGCCACCACCAGCCGAGCCAGAGGCCGAGGCCGAGGATGATTCTGATGAGCTCAAGAAGGGCAAGCAGAACACGGTGAACTTGATTGGTGTCGATGCGAAGCGTGTCTCGGACTTCTCCACCTACCAGAACATGTTCCCTGGCAGTCTTTTCAAGCTCATTGTTTCGCTGACCTTCTTAACCAACCTTCTTGGCTGGAAGGCTCTTCTGGCGGGCTTCTCTGCCATGCTTGCCATCATGCCAGTGAACATCCACTTCTCCAAGAGATATGCCGCCTCTCAGGATAAACTGATGAAGGTCAGAGATGAGAAGATGGCTGTCGTTACCGAAGCCCTCCAGGGTATCAGACAGATCAAGTTCTCCGCTTTGGAGCCCGAGTGGGAACAGAAGATTGGCTCGGTCCGAGACAGGGAACTTGGTGCGGTCTGGAGTGTGTTCATGGCCGACACAGCCCTCCTTGCCTGTTGGGTCACCAGTCCTATCTTGCTTTCGGCTATTTCTTTGGCCGTCTATGCCGCTTTGAATGGTGTCTTGACGCCATCCGTTGCCTTCGTCAGTCTTGGTGTCTTTAGAGGCCTCGAAGTAACGCTGTCGGTCATTCCTGAGCTTACAACCGATCTGCTGGATGCGTGGATTTCGATCAAGCGTATGCAGGAGTATCTGGACTCTCCCGAGGTGACCGCTGTCTCACAGGATGCTGAAGAGGTGTCCTTCCAAAACGCTTCTGTCGCCTGGCCTTCGGATGAGGATATCAACGAGGAGGACAGGTTTGTTCTCCGCAATATCAGTGTCACATTCCCCAAGGGGGAGCTATCGGTCATCTCCGGCAAGACTGGAACAGGAAAGAGCTTGATGCTGTCCGCTATCCTTGGCGAGGTTGATGTCCTTGAGGGCAACTTGTTTGTACCCAGGGCCCCTTCGCTGGCTGATCGCCACGATGACAAGGCCAACAAGGACAACTGGATTATCCCTTCGGCCATCGCCTACGTAGCCCAGATTCCCTGGATCGAGAACGCAACCATTAAGGAGAATATCCTCTTTGGACTGCCTTTTGACGAAGAGCGCTACAAGAAGACCATTGAGGTTTGCGCACTGAAGAAGGATCTGGAAATGCTCTCGGATGGTGAAAACACGGAAATCGGCCAAAACGGTATCAACCTTAGTGGTGGCCAGAAATGGCGTATCACACTGGCTAGAGCCATCTACTCCCGGGCCGGTATTCTCGTCCTCGATGATATCTTCTCGGCTGTGGATGCTCACGTCGGCCGCCACATCTTTGACAAGTGCCTCAACGGATCCCTAGCCACTGGTCGCACCCGCATCCTGGTTACACACCATGTTGCCCTCTGCGAGCCCAAGACCAAGTACCTTGTGGAGCTTGGCGATGGCCGTGTCTTGGAGGCCGGTTCGGTTGACAAGCTGCGCGAGGCAGGGGCTTTGGACCAGATTAAGCGTCATGAAGAATCTCCTGAGGAAATCGAAGCCGACGAACAAGCCGCCACTGCTGTGAACTCGGATGACTCTGTTGATGGCGATGGTGAGCAGGCCGAAGCAGATGCTAACGCTCTGAAGAAGGTCAACTCCAAGACTGCCGCTCGCAAGTTTGTCGAGGACGAGGGACGCGAGAAGGGAGCTGTCAAGAAACAGATATATTACCAATATCTTCTGGCCAGTGGAGGTTGGAGTTACTGGACCATTGCTCTTATGATTTTCGTTGTCGTCCAGGCGTTCAATATTGGGCGATCATGGTGGCTCAAAATTTGGACTGGAGATTACGATGAGCAAGCTTTTCACAGTCAGCATTTCCTCAGTGCTACGAGAGAGCAAGGCTTCGCCTATGGCACTGGCATTCAGCAGACGTCTTTTCACACGATGTCTGCTCCATCCATCACCAGCCATAACAGCCTCACATACTACCTCAGCATCTACGTACTTCTGGCCCTGATTTCATCCATCGTCGGTACACTCAAGTTCCTCTACGTCTACATCGGCTCCATTCGCGCAAGCAGGGGCCTGTTCCAGCAACTTAACTTCACCATCCTCCGCGCCCCCATTCGCTGGCTTGATACCGTTCCTGTCGGGCGCATCTTGAACCGGTTCACGTCAGACTTCAACATTATCGACTCGCAAATGGCCAACTCGGTCAGCTTTGGTCTCAACTCCTGTCTGAATCTGCTGGGTGTCATTGTTGCGGGCCTCTTTGTCTCCCCGTACATTGTCCTGCTTGCTGGTATCCTGTTGTTTATCTGCCTCTACTATGCGATCCGGTACCTCGATGGCGCTCGTCCGGTCAAGCGGCTGGAAAGCACCACCAAGTCACCCGTGTTCGAGCAGTTCGGCTCCGCGCTCTCGGGTGTCGCCACCATTCGCGGTTTCGACAAGTCTGAGGGTTATATCAGGCGCATGTACCGCAAGGTGGACGAGTACTCCATGGCGACATGGCATCTCTGGCTTTTCAACAGGTGGATGGGCTGGAGAATGTCGCTTGTGGGCTCTTTCTTTGCCTCCTTCGTCGCTATCCTCATTCTGGTCACCCCTGGCATCGACTCGGCTCTGGCTGGCTTCGCGCTCGCTTTCGCGTTGGAGTTCTCTAACTGTGTTATGTGGACGATTCGTCTGTATGCCAACGTGGAGCTGAACATGAATGCTGCCGAGAGAATTGTCGAGGTAGGTTTCGAACTTACCGCCTTTCTTCCTGACCCTGATCTTTTCACTGACTCAACCTGATTTAGTACGCCTCACTCCCTACCGAGTCCCTCGAGGGCATCAGCCCGCCCGCCGCGTGGCCCACCGACGGCCGCATCGAAGTCAAGGACCTCGTCGTCAGCTACGCCCCCGACCTCCCTCCCGTCCTCAAGGGTCTCTCCTTCAACGTCAACCGCAATGAGCGCATCGGCGTCGTCGGCCGCACCGGAGCCGGCAAATCCTCGCTCACCCTCGCCCTCTTCCGCTTCCTCGAGGCTCGCTCCGGCAGCATCCACATCGACGGCATCGACATCTCCACCATCAAGCTGCACGACCTGCGCTCTCGCCTGGCCATCATCCCACAGGATCCCGTCCTCTTCTCCGGCACCGTGCGCTCCAACCTCGACCCCTTTAACCACCAGACCGACGCCGAGCTGCGCGAATCGCTCGAGCGCGTCCACCTTGTTGGCGATAGCAACTCTACTTCCGGGACCGCCACCCCCGCACCAGAGGCCTCATCGGCTTCGGCCACCGGCGGCATCCAGAACAAGAACACTAACATCTTCAAGAACCTCGATTCCCAGATCTCCGAAGGCGGCCTCAACCTCTCCCAGGGCCAGCGCCAGCTCCTCTGCCTTGCGCGCGCCATCGTCTCTAGGCCGCGCGTCATGGTCCTGGACGAGGCTACATCGGCGGTAGACATGCACACGGATGCGCTGATCCAGCGGTCCATTCGCGAGGAGTTTACGGATGCGACCTTGCTCGTTATTGCTCATCGTTTGAGCACGATTGCGGATTTTGATCGCATTTTGGTTCTCAGTGATGGTAAGGTTGCTGAGTTCGGAACGCCGAGGGAGCTGTGGGAGAAGGATGGGGGAAGTGGAGTGTTTAGGGGGATGTGTGAGGAGAGTGGTGAGAAGGAGAAGTTGAGGGATATTGTTTTTGGGAAATAAAAGGTTTTTGGGGGTGGAAGGGAAAGGATTTATGGGTTTATGAGCGAACAACGAACGAACGAAATCCGTTGGGATATTGGAACTTGGGAATAGGAAAATACTGCCCCCGGGGAATATCCCTTGAGAGGGTCAAAAGCAGACAGGCTCAGCGTGTTGATATACTGGAAAATGATACATCCTTCAGGATTTGGCACATTCATGTTCACGGAATCAATCCTCGTAGATTTGAACTTGTCGCCAGTAAACACCTTGGCACGCTAGGGGTGTCTACAGTCCAATACTGGTTTGTTTGTTAGCTCGAGACCTCGGGTCAACTTGCCTGGGCGTTTTCATATCTATTGATACATTTCGTCCTATAATCAAAGCCTGATATCTATTTTGAATATGCTAATTACGATGCCGAATATGTCATGTTAAATCTTATTAATGCATTTCCGATCAATCCTTAAGCATATCCCATCCGTACCTAATCATTTCAATGCGTCCTTATGAGGTTTGGGACAACTCGGCATAGATCTCGTCCAGTATACCAGGAGTACCAAGCTAACAAACAAACTACCATTAGACTGTATTCAGGTATTCTATCTCGATATCCAGACGTCGGAAACTTCAGTTTGATACCAGAAATACGACCAATCGTCCATCTCCCCACGGCCTGTTACAGAATAACCACCAGCTGTCCATTGTTTCACAAAGACAGATTCACGGTATCACCAAACATCGGAAGCGGTATGCCGAAACAGTGACCGACTCTTTTCGTGTTGGTGACCTCATGACCCGCGGTTTTGAGTCGAGATAGGTCAGTTCTCACGATAGGCAGGGACCGCTGATGTTACAGGGGCTTGCAGGGCAAAGCAAGGGGAGCTAAACTGCAAGTCGAAGGTCTAAGAGATAAGATAACGAATAGGGCGGGGTGGCGGGGTAGCCGTTCCTGCTAGCTTCCGCTCTTTCTCCGCTCTCCGGGGACCGCTGCTCGGCACGCCCCGTTGTCAACTTGTCACCACTGGCCTGGCAGTCGGTCGGATGCGCTGTCTTGGCCGGTGTGTGTTACCCCTGGAAATAGTCCGGGGAAGCAAAGTATTAAACAATGAATGACCCCCAGGAATATGGATGGAAAGGGAAGGAGGGATGAAAGACGGTTTTGTACGATACTCTTGAACTTCAAGACAGAATATTATATACCGACTTAGTGGAGGCCTTGAAGATTTTCGTGATCTTTCTCTCCTTGGAAACATATTTATCAACCTGCCGATTAGTCAGTCAACTACGATCTCCAAATTCACCAAAGAACATATTCCCAACCCAGGACATTCTCACCAACACCTCAGCCTCACCACCCTCACTCACCTCACCAACCATGGCACCCCCAGCACCCCCCATCCTCAACGGCCACTCCGAAACCGTCATCGCCCAAACCTGCCAAACCTACAACCTGACCCCCTCCGAATTCGCCCAGCTGCGCGACCGCGCCGTAGCCGCCAAGGCGACTTCTTACAGCCCTTACAGCAAGTTCCGGGTCGGCGCCGTTTTGCTGTCCAACGGGAAAGTCACCGGTGAGAGAAACTTGCCGGAAGAGGAAAACACGTACACGCCGGGAGCCAACGTGGAAAACGCCAGCTATCCCGTCACGACGTGCGCGGAGCGGGTAGCGTTCGGCAGGGCGATTACCGAGGGACATCGTGGGTTTAAGGCGGTGGCGGTGGCGACGGATATTAGTCCGCCTGCTAGTCCTTGTGGGATGTGTAGGCAGTTGTGAGTTGTCCATGCTGTTATTTGAGGGGGGAGAGAGAGGGATCTTTCTTGCTGACTGTGGTGGAAATGATGCGTTATAGTATCCGCGAGTTTTGCGAGTTGAGCATGCCTATTCTCATGTTTGATAAGGATGAGAATTTCTCCGTTTTGAGACTCGAGGATGTGAGTTGCAGTTTTATTTTTACCCTTGGACCGCTGTCGTCTCTTGAGCGTTACATGGGCTTTTGCTGACACTTGGGTACCTAGCTTCTTCCGTTGTCGTTCGGCCCTGATCAGATGGGCATTGAGGGCTCCGCTTAACTGTTATGGCTCGGTTGTCTCAGGGAAAGACGCAGGAGGGTCTCACAACTGTTTACCAATTGATGACTTTAAGCGTTTAAGGAGTGAAGCGGAGAGTATAGGGAGTCAGGGTCATGTAAACATATGGGCAACACTCGATGTATTCTCCACCATGTAGTTTTCAAATTCACTTCTAGATGTCCCAGCTGAGGAGTAAAATAAAATGATAAGCTCAATATCATAATGAGACAACTGGTATCAACACCAGTGCCTGACGTACATTTGTTTCTGTCCGATATGCAGTTTCGCTATGTGGTTCCTACAGCCCGAACCAATGTCGTACTCTCTCAATGCCTTGCTAACTCCAACTTATCCGCCATGCAATGAATGAGAGAGAAGCGACACGCAATGAATAGACTCAAGAAAGAAACATCCCATGGAAGTCGTTAACAGCTTCCAGACAACACCACCAGGCCCCGATAGACATACTCGTACCACCAATAAACGCTCCCACCCTTCCCTTCCCCTAATTCCCCTCAATATCCAAACCCATCATGCTGATGCATAGGACACCTCCCCGGATGTCTCTCCCACCACGCACTTATACACGCCCTGTGAAACCTGCACAGACACTCCAACCTGGCCATGGCCACCCCGGGCTCAAACTCCTCCAGACATATCGTGCACTCCGCCGAGTCCACGCAGTCTTTCTCCGTCGCTGTGTACGGGAACATGCCGGTCCGCCGTGGTGGCGCGGACGGTAGCGAAGAACTATTAGTTCCGCTGCTGCCCTCTCCGCTCTCGTCAGTCGCTGCTGGACGGACACCGCCGTTGTAGGCGCTGTGTGAGGCGATGCATTGGTTTATGTGGGATTCGCGCAGGGCCTCAAAGTTGGGAAGTGTTCGTGATGGAAGCTCCCTATGGCAGACCGGACACTCATCTTCTTCGGGAATGATGTGTTGCTGATGATGGTGGTGGTGGTGGTGATGATGGCCGTGTGATCGTGGAGTGGGAGGTAAGCGACGGTTGATGTCGGGGCTGGATGATGAGGACGGCCCAGCTGATGGTCCGGGTCGCTCACCGATATCAAGTAAAGAACGGTACCGCTGTTGTGATGTTGGCCCACGATACGGGTGAGAATGGGCAGAGGAGCCGGACTGGTAGTATACCGGCGGAGTGCCGGACATGATGCGACTCTCCATCGGGGCGGTGGAGATAAAGAAGGTGTTAGATCCGGATGGCAACGTCGTGACGGTGGGTTGCTATAAGGCGATGGTTGTTAGGTCTCGATCTTCGGAAACAAATAATGGAACATAGAGAAACATGAAAATCACAGAGGGTCTCACGAACCAGAGTTACACTTCTATGTCTGGACTGCCCATCGGATGGGGTCGACGGCCCGAAATACGAGCTCCATCGGTTGTTGTATCCGGGCGAGGCGGCCTCACTGCCACTGCCCCCAGATCCACCGGCGACATTGCTGTGAGACCTCGAATGGCTTGACCCCTGGGCTTGCGTTTGCGGCGGAGCCGTGTTGGGATCTGGAACACAGGGGTTGCATAACCTGACCCGCTCGCCGCCGCCGAGGGCACTGAAGTCCGGGGATCGCGGGTCTCCACCCAAAAACGAGCCCGGGTATCTCGGAGCTAGACGGGGCGTGCCGGCCGGCTGTACGATATACTGGTACGGGATTGTGATTCTATGGGGCGAGCACGAATTACACACCACGCGCCCGCATTTTCTGGACAGAGGTAAGTAACTGTTCTGTGTTCTTAAGGCCAGTTCAACAACTTACCTGCAATGATGCTTCCTAACAAATATGCTGAACTGAGTATGGCAAATAGGACAGTAGGTCACCTCAGCATCTGGCTGCCACCGGGGCAGCACTATCTCCTCCAGCACCCTGCGCTGTGCCGGAGGTGGTTGTTGAGACAGGCCTCGTACCAACCTTGGTGAAAGATCTGTGGTGGGAGTTGGTGGGTTTTCGAATACCTCGCGCAGTCTCGAAGGTACACCACCACGCGAGGGTCCAGGGCTCGGCGTGGTTCCCGTCCCTGACCCATACTCGTCGGTACTTGTAGCACGCTGTGCAAAATACCCCAGCTGCGGCTGGCCTCTTGTTTGCACAGGGGAATCATCGAGGGTGATCGGGTTTTCGGCCGATCCCACGAGCGGTATCGTAGGTACATTCCCAGCGTTGACTGATAATGTGTCGTCCCCCGGTTGTTCCCCCGGTACGGGAGGATAGTCTGTGATCGGGGTTTCGGCCGATCCCACATGTGGTGTCGTAGGTCGATTACCAGCGTTAACTGATAATGTGTCGTCCCCCGGTTGTTCCCCCGGTATGGGAGGATAGTCTGTTCCCGCCAACGGGTTTGTCTCATGCCCGCCTCTTGCCGGGCTCGGCAAAGGCGAAACGCCCCGAGAAGCATCCGGGCTAGATATGACTACACCTCCCTCGTCCTCGCTCTCGCTCAGAGGAGACACATCCCCAGGTTGTGTTTGTTCCTCATCGGACTCGTCTGGTTGATCTAGGCGTGCCCTACTTTCCTCATCATCATCCTCCGATTCGCCGTCCGATATCAATCGCTCCACCATGTGTGTAGGGCAGTCAAAGTAGCGGGAGCATTCCTGATCGTGAAAGGTCGAGTTCCGCCATTGGCATATTGGCGACGGTGCGTAAACAGTAGGGTGACGGCTTCGGTCATAGGGCGAATCGGACTCTGAATCGCTGCTGATGTTTATAACTGTGTCCCGAGAGGAACCGGGAGCATCACGGGTAGCCATAGCTGGCCAAGGGGTCGTCGATTCGTGGTCCGTATATATCGTGCAGCCTTTAAGGGTGGACAACTGGCTATGCGGTGCTGGCCGAGATTATTACTAGTGGTATTTAGAAAGGTAGAAAGGCACCAGGCCTAAGTGGAATATTTGGAGCGCTTGCGGTGGTGCGAGGCGAGGCGAGGCGAGGCGAGATGCGAACACAAGGCTGCGGTGGGAGGATCAGGAGCAACACAGAGAGCCATTCAATGCATTCGTTTCTGGAATGATTCTCGGGTGTCAAGACCTATCGATTGGCCGTCTCGAGAGGCGAAAACTGAATTATCGGTCCGAGACGGTGATGGTGGTAGTGATGGCTGTTTTGGCAGGTAGAGAGAGAGGTGGTGGACCGAAGGTGGTGGTCAGGCCACTCCGTCGTCATTCCGGGACGGATCGATATCAAGGGACCTGAGACGGACGAGGACAATCTCAGAAGATGGTGCAACGGTTCACTCTGAGGAGCAAAGAAGCAAGAGTCGACAGGAGGGGAATTTCATACTCCGGCTACAACACGGAACCGTCGAATCCCACAAGGCAGATCGTCCGTATGCCGGCGGCGATTTGCAAGTGGGAAGTCGGGGTGCAGTCCCTCAGTGCGTGTAGAGGCAAGGGACGGCAGCAGGCGGCAGTGGAGGGAGGGCCGCAGTTCGCTCGGTTCCCCCGATTGAATGGTCTTATCACCAAACCTTATCTTGACCGCCCCACTCAGGCGGGGGCACCTTACCTCTAAGTTGGGAGGACTCGGGTGCTGTCAGAGTGTCAGGGGCTGTCAGGTGCTGAAGCCACCATATGCAGGGGGGGACAACTAACATCTTCAGCACCCATCATCAGGGCATCACTTCCTCTCATCTTTCTTGGAGCAACACATGACCCGTCGGAACTTCAGACACTGCGTGCCTCTTTTCTCATAACGGAAACTTCCACTTCGACTATTTACTTTTTTCGTTGTGAATCGAAAAGCTACCCAAAGAGCCGACAAGTCGGTGAGACATTTATGGTGGTATTTATTGTATCCTCGACCCAAGCAAAGCTGTCAATCGTCATGTCTTTCGTCCCCCTTCAGCACTATTCACTGCCTCTTAAAACCACGTGCCAAGGAACCAAGTAAACAGATCCCCCTATTCGAGCCTCATACAAGACATACTATCATCTGTTATCCCCGTTCCTACTATGACTTTTGCATCCAATATCTCGTATATCGGAACTTCAGCCAGCGTCGAAGCTATATGGTGCAAAGTGGGCAGCTTTTCCCAGTTGTGGCCGTCGATCTTGACAGTAGTCGCTGTCCTAACTGACCCTGGCCTTGGTCTCATCACCTTTGTAACCTTCATACTCTTCGGCTTTTCCTTCCCGGTGAAAGCTGGTCTGGGTATCAAGCATGGATACTCTGTAGCAATTTTCCCGGGGTTGTCGACGGCAGCAGGTATGTATCGGTAAAACAGAATACCTTCCTCGTCTTTGTTTTCTTCTCGAGAGTCCACATCAACATCCTCCTTCACTTCAGTTTGCTCCTCCTCCTGGAGATCATCAATTGCGATATCAGCAAAAGTTGCACCCCGCCAGCTTGCTGTGACCCTGACAGAGGTGTTGCCAGTCGAAAGTTCGATATCGCAGAGTACTTGGGGAAGAAGGCCGGCCTCTTCTGTACCGAAACCCGCAGGTGACTCGAAGACCACGGGCATATATGTCCCGTCAACAGCGGTTCCGTCTTTCTTGAGGTACTGCACACCATGTACGTAAAATCTCAGAGTGGTGTGCTTGCTGTTATGGGCCCGGGTTGTTGCAAAGCTTGCCGTGGCCACGGTGTTGGCCTCCTTGAATCGGAACTGCGCAGTCGGGAAAAGGGTCTCAAGAAACGTGCGTGAAGTTTTGAACCGGATAATCATCGACGTGAAATCTGCCGTTGTGGAATTGGTGGGCACCTGTCGACAACAAGCATGGCGGTCTTGTTGACTCGGAGGTTCAGGAGCCGGAAGTGGCCCAAATCCGATGGGCATCCGCCAGCAAGCGTTGGGATTTCTAGACCACAGCCATTTGTTGAAGATCTTGCTTGAATGATCGATCTCGTCGTGGCCGAAGTTGTAGTTTGTAAACTTGGTCACTAAGGATAAAGTCAGTCTCTGCTTTCCCGCATTCTACGATGTGATAAAAGCTCACTTTCAACTTGTGGTCTTCCGTTGATCCAATCCGAGCCCGCAAGCCTCGAATAGTTCTGTATGGTGTGAGCTCGCTCATATCGGATCGCTTCATACAGCTTCAGTCGCTCGAAAACATCAGCCGGCTTGGTCCCTCTCAGCAGCACTGTGGTCAGAGCTGCTGCGTCCTCGATCGCCTGGCCGGCTCCTTGGCCTTGATCTGCGTTCTGTGTGTAAGTAACTGGGCAAAAACCGGGTAGAACTTAGACTCACGAGGTGTAAATGGGTGACCGGCGTCTCCAATTAGCACCATTCTCGCTTTTATCAAGGTTGGCATTGTCTCCATATCCAAAAGCTGCCACACTTTCAGCGTTGAAGGGTCGACTTTCGCTATAAGCGCTTTGACGGCAGGATCAAAGGCCTCAAAGACTTTTAGCACTTGTTCTATAGAACCTTGTTTGTTCCATTCTGTGCTTCATGGTTAGCCCGGTCTTAGCTGCTGTATTGTGGTGTTCTTCTGGCCTCACCATCGCCTTTGGTAGCGTGGGATTCTGTATCTGGATGAATACAGACAAAGTTGAGTAGTTCGTTGTTGTTGCATGGGTACATGACTATTCGCCGGTCGTCTCCGAACCATAGTCTCAGTGTGTTATGATGCTCTACCAGAGGCGCCGTGACTGGGTCTGCTTTGGCAACGTTTCTGGGAATGAGAAACCTGAAGGCTGCCTTGCCAGAGCTGAACAGTTTGGCGTCCTTGATGTATTTCCTCGTTGTGGACTAAGAGAGGTCAGTCTTTCTCAGAGATAGAGCCATCCACAAGCATCATTCCAGCACTCACATAAATGCCATCAGCACCGATGATCACATCAGCAGCAACTGTCTCGCCGTTCGCCAACCTGATGATCCCTTGAGCTGTGTCAACATCCATAACCTTACTCGAAATGTGCAATTTTGCTGGTATCCCCTCTCCCTCCTGTAAAGTGGCCAGTTTCCTCAGCCTTTCATGTAGGCTAACTCGGTGTACGAGGTGCCAAGGGTGCTGCCATCGCTTATTTGGCTCTTTGAGATCAATGTCCTTGATGATCTGTCCGTTTGGGAGAAGTTCGATAAGCCGGTTCATTGGATTTGCTCCAAAATCCTCAGCATAGATACCCCATCTCCTCAGAATGCCGTTCGAGTTTGGACTCAGGTGTACTGCGGCACCAACTTCACTAGCGAACGCTGATTGTTCGAACAGCTACAGCCCCGTTAGTACCAAGCCATAAACACGTTGTCAACTTGAGGAGGAGGGCTACTAACATGAACTTCGTGACCATTACGCCGCAGTCCAATGGCAGCAGACAGGCCGCCAATTCCTGCACCAACAATGACAATCTTCAAGTTTGATGGGCGATCCTCAGGGGTAGATTTTGTTCCATGCTGATGGTAAGGCCTATTTCTGTCACAGATAGAGGCAAAGTTCCCCATGTCGGCAGGCTGATGAATGTCTCCAATGATGGAGACAAGGGTTGAGCAGTCTCTTATCGCTGGGTAGTACAAAAAAAGACCGTCGAAATCAGAAATGGATAGGAACTTGAATCGACCAAGGGGGTAGTTGTTCCTCTTATGACACAGGCACTTCACATCCAGGGAGGCTCAGAGTGAGATATATGAGAGGACAACTTGATTGGGGCGTAGTTGGTCAGTGAGGCAACAATATAATGGATAAGAAATATCTAATGCAGGGAGTGAGCTTAACCATCCGGTCTAGGCACCTTCTCGAGGTCGACTTGCATGTTGATATGGCACATCAACCTTGTTAGTTGGGGGACCACAGCATGGCAGCAGGGGCAAGATGCTAGCAAGTCCAGTTGACCAGCTCTGAAGGCATGCCATTACTTCCGGTCACCAGGATGCATCCGGGATAGGCCCGGATATCCATTGTGCGGTTTCTGTGCGATGAGGGAGGACTCGGAAAGGTGGGAGGTCCTTCCGCCCGTAGAAGCAAGGGCAAGGGGGTAATAAGGGAAGAGGGAAAGGTGGTTGTCTGAGGTGATTGGAAGTCATGGCTCCCGGATTAGAGATGATGTTCAGTCAATGTGCCGAGTTTGTTGAACTCGAGTTCCAAACACCGTAAAAGCACTGGAGACGTCGGGTATAAGCTGGTAGCGCACGGAAGGTGGGGGAGCCGCATGTCTCTCCCGAAGATACCGGGCGATCAGGGTCGGATCATATGGGCCGGAGTGGGGGTCGTGTCGTGTAGCTAGAGGTACACGGAGTAGCAATGGCGCCTGGGGAATAACAGCAACCACTCGAATCACAGTTGTGCTCTCGCTTCAAGAGGTTTGGATAGTCACAAGTAAAGGCAGCTGAAAGGGATACCACTTTAGGTCGTGTACTTTGCTCCGACATAACATTGGAGCTGTTGAAGTTCGCGAGCCAAGTTCTTCCTCAAGTTGGGATTTGTCTCTGGGCCCTAGAGGTACCTTAGTTCTTGCCGATTATCTTTCAGTGATGCGGGGCATTTTCCCAGCTCAAGCTCGGCAGTCGTGACTGCCTGGGAAGGTCCAACAATGAGGTGCTTCCGTTTGTAGTGGGCCATGCGGGCGTCGAACCTAGGTCCCGTCCCAAGGCTCCCAGCTTCCCAAGAACTCCCCACCAACGCTTGATAACACACGGGCTGTCACTGCCTGATATCGAGGTGAATAACCTCATCTTTGTAAACCGAGACCTCGTCGATCAATTTTCCCTCGTTGCTTCACAAAATGGACCCTCCATTGGTTGCCCTAATCACCGCCGGCAGCGCTGGTCTCGGCGCCGCCACCGCCCGTCTCTTCGCCCGGAACGGCATCCGTGTAGTCATCAACTACTATAACAACCGCAACAGGGTCTTGGAACTTGTGGAAGAACTCAAAAATATCTCCCCGCTGACAGCAAACAGCACCGATGACCAGGTGAACTATATGTCCATCAAGGCGAACCTGGCTGAAAAGGACCACATCGGCCAGCTCGTGAAGGATACAATGGCCTGGATGGGCAAACTCGACATCGTCTTCTCCAACGGCGGTTGGACCCGTCTACGGGACATCAGCAATCTGGATGACAACTTGAACGAGGAAGACTGGGACATGTGCTTCAACATGAACGTCAAGTCCCATCTCTGGTTGATGCACGCTGCGAGACCGCATCTGAATCAGTCAGAGGGTGTCTTTATCACCACTGCTTCTTTGGCAGGTGTCAAAGTCAGCGGGAGTTCGCTTGTGAGCACCCAGTGTCCGCATCCAAAAGAGTTCTTGAAGTAACATGGTGCCCATCTCTACTACAGGCCTATTCCGTCACCAAGGCGGCGCAGATCCACTTGGCCAAAGGATTGGCCCAAATTGCGGCACCCAGAATAAGAGTCAATACTGTATCTCCGGGTCTTATGCTCACGGTAAGCAGGCTCCAGACTTGACTTCTGAAAAACCATGCTGATATTCGTAGGACTGGGGTCTTCAGTTTCCGCCTGAAAAGCAGGAAGAAGCGAGGGAGAGATCAAAGCTCAAGCGTTTGGCAACGGTAGAGGTACGTTTTAACTTGTTCCCATCTCAATAAAAGAATCTGTCTGATGTGTTCTCTGACCCTTGAAATAGGATGTCGCTGAGCAGGTACTCTGTTTCGTAAAGTCCAAAAGCGTGACGGGAGTAAACGCCATTATCGATGGAGGAATGGCACTCTGATGACAATCGCTCATGGAAGACATCGATGCACCACATTCAACATGCACCACATGCAAATAATATTCGAAAAAAAGAAAGGGAGCAAAGAGAAAAGAGGAAACACCCCTCCCCACGGCAAGTAGGAAAGGGAAAAAGGAAAAAAAAAATTGTGACTCGGATACCGGGAGTCGAACCCGGGGCTGTTGAGAGAGCAGTCACTCCTAAGAAGTGAGAGTCAACGATGTTACCGCTACACCATACCCGATCAGGAATGGTTCCGATTTGTTGAAAATTAGTGCTGAGCATCACCTTTTAACATCAGAGTGATTACTGTGTTACTCCAGAGGATCATGCACGCAACTCAATACTTGAAGATCAATGTTACCTATCTTTTGCTCTTCAAGGAAACCCAAGAAACCGAAGTAATAATATTTCGTGTTTGCCCAACTCGGCACAGACCTGATGAAACTGTGCACAGATCCAGGTGCACAAGCGAGCGAGACAAGGTAGTAATTTTACTCGCCAACCTCCCGATCCGCATGCCAGTGAATGTACGAAATAACCGGCCACTGCCAACTAACATGGCGAATCTGCTTGCCCCAAACATAGAGCGGCGCTCCCATCAGAAGAACAGCAGCCGAAAGCGCCGCCATGGTGCCGTAGGCGTTCTGGTACCCGGACTTGCTGACCCAGGGATTCGTGTAGAACGAGAGCAAAAATCCGAAGAGCGCCTTGAATCCCATAACCGCCAGCGTGATCTCGCCGGCCACGGGTCGGTAGGCATCGATGACATAGACTAGGCAGATGTTGGTAGCTTGGGTTATGGAGAAGTTTACTAAAGGGGAAGTAAGTAAGTGTTGGTTAGCCTGACCTTCATGAAATGTGTAGTTTGTGAGCCACATATGTAGTAAACTTACGCAGACCAAGACCAATAGTAGGAACCATCCAATGAAGCTTGTGCTCTATTCCCACGCCGTAAAGAACGAGTGCAAGGGGCGTCGTGATAAGTGAGGGAAGCATAGCAGGGAGACGCATCTCAGGATCACGCACGCCGCCGTTGCGCTTCGTGAACCAATCCGCAACCTTGTCGCCTAGCTGGCCTCCAGCAGGAATACCCAACAAAGCACCAATGATGCCGCTAATGAAACAGAGGCCGACTTGCCATGACTCGAAGCCGTAGGTCTCGTTGAAGGCCACGTCGACGTTGGAAGTCACTGCTACCAGAAAGCCAATGGTGACGGCTTGAACGAGGGCCGCCCAAAGCACAGGGGGGAGATAGATCAAGCCCATGGGTCGGGCGATGAGCTTGAGGATGTTTTCGGTGGTGAGGGTTTTGTGGAAGATCTTAAGGGATTCTAGGTAGGACTGCTTGGTGGGAATGGCGGTCTCTAGCCTCTCGGTCGAGGCCAGAGATTTGTCGGATATTTCTGTGCCGGAGGCGCATGGTTCGTTGCTCTCTTGCCGGTTCCGAATGTACGCCGTCTCTGGAAAGGTGAAAATCGCTAAGAGAAGCACGAATCCTATCAAGACGGATGCAACTTGATATATGGTCCTCCAGGTGTGGTTGATGGTGATCAGTCTTGAAATGATGTTTAGCTCTTAGTATCAAGTGATGGAGTCCCAGGGAACCTTACCCAGACACTAACATGCCTCCGGTCACGCCAGCCGACAAGAAGGCTGTGTAGAATGCCATCACAGCGCCACGTTCATGCAAGAAGAAAATATCAGAGATAGTAATAGGGGCTTCGGATTGTGTCAGTGTTTATACGTGGCAAATCTGAGTTAATGCTGTCACATACCAATGGTTTCTGCGGCACCAGCACCAAAGCCCATGAGGATTCTACCGGCTAAAAAGCCATGATAAGAGCGTTCAAAGCACAACCAGATCGCACAGGCCTAGAAAGTGTTAGCGAGAAGGACTTCGGAAGAACAAGAGACCATCGGATAGCCTACGATGTAAATGACATAGCTAAGTATGTAGGTGGGCCGCCGACCGTACTTGTTGGCTATAGGAACCCAGAAGAAATTCCCAAGTCCCTGCATCAAGGACGTAGTTGTGAAGAAGTATGACACTTTCGATATGGAGGAAATGTAGTAACCGATATCTGAAGTTGGATTTGCTCCTTCGAAGAAGTCTTCCGTTGTAGAGATTATCGCAATCGTCGGACCGGCTGCTAGGAAATTGCACATCATCATTGCCAAGCAGATAACTGCCAGCGTGAAGAGTCAGTATTCATGACTATTAGTCAAGCTATTAAGAGCTCATTGTTTGAAATGGTGTTACTGACCACTTGCAATGTAATACTTGTATGATTGAGACCTGTGTTCTGGTCAGCCATCGTGGTTCCGTCACAAAGAAAGGACAGCATTTAGACGTACCAGTTTAGAGGGTCATTGGGGTCTTTCGATGGAGTTGGAATCCGTATGATCTCGCTCGTTTCAAGATCACGTAGCCGGACATTTCCCAATGTCATTGGGGAAATCTTTTCGATATGTTGCGCTTCGTCATCTCCTTTGAGTGTCATGACTATGCAGTTTTGTGTGATAATGAAGCCCGAGGGACGTCTTCAGGAGAACTCAAGTAGGAGCGAAGAGTGATCTCTTCCAGACAGACTGATATTAACAACCCCAATGCAGTGAGGAAGTTGAGCAGAGTGATAGAGGATGGTCAACCTTCAAGGAGTGTCGATCTAGGCCGTATTAGTCGATAGGTCTTATACATATGTCTTCGGTAGAGGTCGTTTATTTTCGGCAAACAAGACCCCAGGAGCAACCCCTCTTGCTGTCTCAAATTCGCCAATTGAGAACCGTGCATGTATTCGTCGTTCTTCAACCTGGACTGTCTGGACTGTGGTCGATATGCGCCAGGTCTGGCAGTCCATGCAACGCTCAAGAGCCAATGGTCTTCTGGCCTGCAGGCGATTCCTTCATCACAGTCACAGCGCGGGCTGGCCTTTTCACTCTGATAGCCCGGCGAGTTTATGCTTCGCCCCCAATATTTGTTGACCAACGTTGTGAAGATGAAAAAGAGGTCAGAAGCAGTACATAACTTGATGCAGAAAGGTAAGAGGTGCAGGACGACGGTCAGAGCTTAACAACGTCCCCTGATTCTGTTCAGGTTTTTCGGAGCAAGTGCTTGAACCACTGGATTAATAACTGAAAGGAGCTGGCATTCATCAAAGAAACATGAAGTATAGACGTATATCGCATTTTCCGGACGAGCGAAGTGTGTAAGGTGCAAAGAAGGAGCTGAGGTACCTTGCTTACCGACATCCGGAAGAATGGCTTGAACTTGGATGAGAGACAGCGAGATTGTAGATGCGGATCTGTGGCCTTGGCAACCAGCCCTAGGCGAGCATCTCATCAGATACACGGTCTCATCTTGACCGGTGGCTGCAATGTCTTGAAGCCGATAGGTTCCAGTGCGAAGACACAGTGCTTATACAAGAAGCCAGCCGCATGAACACCTTCAAAAAAGACCACGGAGTACCACATAAGGTAGGGTGTTAGGAGATGCAGCGTTGCTGGATGTGGTATCCGTGTGTAACATTATTGCCGTAGTATCTGGATTGGATTAAGCTGAGGGATCGTTGAACGGACCGTACCGAGTGATTAAACGGAGTGATAGGGTAACCATCCGGACACATGTGCTGTCGACCAGTCGATGTTGCTTCTCTTTTGCTGAGTGCACAAAGCTCGACACCGATACAAACGGCGATGTCCAAACGAGCTTGAGCTATACACTAGAGGCAGTAAGCTGCTAGTAGGGCTTAGCGGGGATCGACACGGCTGATCAGAATTACCAGAAGCTGTTACTTGAGATGTCGCATTTACCGCCAATTTCAGAATTGCGCATCTGACTCGGGGATACCTGAGCTACTTCGGAGTTTTGGCGGGACTCGTTGGATACGAGTCTGATGTGTTCAAGTTCTGGGATTAACAGGACTAGGGGTAAGCCAGCGGGAATGTAGTATATAAACGGCGGAATTCCCACGTAAGAAGGCTGAATCATCTGCGTATCACGGTTTGTTCGGAGTAAGCATCCGTCCGTCAGTGGTCTTGGGTTGAGGCGATGGAAATCTCAAGGCATTACACCTTAGCCAGAGACTTGACAACTCCCATATTGACTCCGGGTCTGTATCGACAGTGAAAGGTGGAGGTGCAGGGAGGAAGTCACGGGCCGGGTCACGGTGGGAGGTTACAGTCGGTGCAGTGGGTGATCGTGAGAATGGGACGGAAGCTCCGTCGGAGGGTGAAGGGTGCCTGAGTGAAGAGGAGTGGAATGCAGTATGGCGGTGCACACTTAATTAGTATTATAATATTGTGGCTAAAGCTACGAATGTGGCTGGAGCTTTAGGAAGCTGCAGTTGTTATGCGGTCCTGCTATTGGCCAGAAGCGATGAATGGTTATACATTCTCCACTCGTTATGGATCACACTAGTGTTTACATCACTCGTTGTGCACCGCAACAAAACCATCGGCAATCTTCACGACGCGCCTCACCAACAGCAAAGAGATTCATTCAGGTTGAGAATCAAGACCCATCACATCCGGCGCAATCTCCATCACATCGAATTAAGGGTCGCTTTACCAACCACATTTTATTGGTTTTTTTCTATTCACTTCCAACTTACTCGCCGCTCTACGCGCAACTCGCTCTACCTCGCGCTTTCTTGGATCAAAAATCCATCACAATCAACAACGTCGCTCCGTAATTCATCACGCGCATACACCGCTACCAGGAATTATAGCAAAATATAATTACCATTCAAGATGCCTTTTCTTTCCGACGCCGAGCTCGAGGACGATGGTCTTGTTCGCATTGAGAGTGACCTCTTCAAGTAAGTACATTTTCCATTAACTAGACCCCTATACAATCGCACATTCCCAGTTTATCATAGCTCCTTCTTATGGAAGCTCATGAACCCCGCCGACCTTTCCGTCATTTTCCCGTATTGCGATCCACCTCTTTAGAACTTAACCGGCTAATCAAACCGCCAGTGAGTACAATGAGCCTCGTCAGGTCTCCGAAGATATCGCACCGAGTCAGCCTCTACCCGCCGGCGTCACCGTTGTCAGTATGGATGATAAGCTGGAGCTGAACGCCCCTGTTGCCGACATGGAGGGCCGATCTCTCTCAGCAACGCCCGCGCAGTCTGCTTCGAAAACCCCCAAGTCAGCAAAGAGCACGAGCTCCCGCACGCCCAAGAGTGCTCTGAAGAGCGCTGAGAAGAGCAGCGGGCGCAAGCGCAAGGCCGTGGAGATCGAGGAGCCCGACTCGGAGAGTGAGGAGGAAAATGTTGATGATGTCACTCCTGCAAAGCGTGGTCGCAAACCCGCCGCCGCTCCTAGCGCTCGTCTTGCTGCCAAGGCTGCCAAAAAGAAGGGACCCGGTCGTCCTGCATCCACCAATGGCACAGCTGTAAGTTCACACTATTAAACCATAGCGACATGTTAATTCTAACCATTTGAACAGAGCAAAGCGAAGCCCAAGGGCAAGGGTGGTCGCCCCAAGAAGGATGCCGCTTCCGATGTCGTTCCCAAGGGAGAATACGAGGTCGAGGCCATCATCGACACGATGATCGATGCCGAGACGATGGAGCACCTGTACTTTGTGAAGTGGAAGGGTTACCCGTCCAGCGACAACACCTGGGAGCCTAAGCAGAATCTCCAAGGTGCTACTGAGCTATTGCGCAAGTTCAATGCCGACAAGAAGGCCAAGAAGTCCGAGGAGGCTTCCGAGAAAAAGGCCAAGAAGGCAAAAACATCCCATAAGGCCGAGAAGGCGGACGAGACTGACAAGGCGGAGAAGAAGACGGAGAAGGCCGCGAAGGTCCCCAAGGCCAAGCCCGCTGAGAAGCAACAGGCGAAGCCCAGAGGAAGACCCGGTAGACCACCAAAGGCCGGCAAGGACGCTAAGAGCGCGAAGGAAACCAAGGCTCCTGCCAAAGCTGCCAAGAAGACGAAAGAGGTGAAGGCACCTAAGGCAGGCACGCGCGTTTCGAGCAGGACGAAGTCGGCCTAGGGATCATCAACGCAATTCAGGGGCTAATCGGGGGTGCTCTGGTTTTCATTTTCTACGCACCAAGCGCAACCACTTGGTTAAACATTCCCCTGCTTTGGGTACCATTGGGCGCCGCGGGCATTTAACGCTTCATTCGGAGAGCGCGCGAAGGAGCAGCCAGTGGACACGCAAAAGGAACTTGGGATGGGCCGCCGGCTGTTGCCACTTTCACTCTATCTGTATATCCGGGCATTCGTAGGCTGCTTTATTTCATTTCAGCATTTATGTTGGCGAATCACGGGGATGATGTTGTTAGCGACGCCTTGATACCCGCCAAGGCATGCCCGGAGGAGGAGAACAGTCTGCTTTGGTACACGAAGAAAATAGCGGATATGGAGGAATGCTAATGGAATTTACTCATCTTTACTTAAAAGGCTATCTTTGTGGGAAACTTGACCATAAAGAAGTAAGGGAGTGAGGCTCATGGATGAAATGTCCAACTCCAAGTGGAAGCTGATGCTGTGGCTCTGTGGTCAGGGTAGGTGAGACATGCAACTAACAAAAAGTAGGTACCATTGGATGCACTGTAGCCACTGCCGTAAGTCCGTTTTTGTCGCGTGAGTTGCCCGCCGGCAAACCAAACCGTGCCGGCGCGGCACGGGCCATTGAGACCTCCGATAGCTGTCCTTTCGCGGCTTTACCTTCTGACGTATCCTCGGAATCCGTGACTTGTTGATAGTCACACTTTGATAACTTCCAGTTCATTGTGAGAGCCGAAACCGCGGCCACATCGATTCATCCTCGTGTCAATCGGTTTCCAACGATAGGCCCCGCCCCCACGCACCCTCACAAATTACCGGCAAAATGGACGCGCTTCGGTCGGCTTTGCAGCCCGTCACCCACAACCTTCCGGGTCCGATCCGGGATATCGGCCTCTCGCTCATCGGAGAATCGTGTTACAAGAAGCTGATCCTCGATATCGACCTCGAGAACAACCCCGAATGCGTTAAGCTCGGCATCAGCAAGGCCCTCGGCATTGGCATCGTCGCCGCCTCCTCCATCGTCAAGGTGCCCCAGATCCTGAAGCTCGTCAACTCGAAGTCGGCCAGCGGCGTCTCTTTCCTGTCCTATCTCCTCGAGACCAGCAGCTTGCTTACGTCGCTTGCCTACAACGTCCGCAACGGATTCCCGTTCAGCACCTTCGGCGAGACGGCCTTGATCCTCGGTCAAAATGTCATCATCTCCGTGCTCGTGCTCAAGTACAGCGGCAGGACTGGCATCGCGGCCTTGTTCGTCGCGGCGCTGGCAGTCGGCGTTGCTACTCTCTTCAGCGAGCAGCTTCTCAACATGCAGCAGTTGAGCTACCTCCAGGCCGGCGCTGGCGTTCTGGGTGTCGCCAGCAAGGTTCCCCAGATCGTGGCTATTCTGCAGGAGGGTGGAACTGGACAGCTGAGTGCATTTGCTGTAAGGACATTCTTACTCCAAAACCCAAATACATGTCTCCTTGTGCTTATCATGATACTGACGCTGTGTTTTTTTCTACATTTCAGGTCTTCAACTACCTCGCCGGATCCCTCTCGCGCATCTTTACCACTCTCCAGGAGGTCGACGACAAGCTCATTCTCTACGGATTCATTGCCGGTTTCGCGCTGAACTTGGTTCTCGCTCTGCAGATGGTATACTACTGGAACGCGCCCTCGGCCAAGGCACGGGGCAAGCAGAAGGTGCCTGCGGGCCCGATTCCTGCTGCGGCGTCATCGGCTACCGCTACTGGCGCTTCCACCTCCTCCGAGCCGAGAGCGAAGAGCAAAGGTCCCACGACCCGTCGCCGCGGTTAGACGGACCAGCGTGTGTTTCTCTTTCTGGCCGGGCTAGTATGAGGGTGATATTGTGGGGGGTATTTCTAGTTGCTTTTTCTGGTATATGAACATTTTGAAAGAACATGAGCTTCCGATGAATCTTTGGTGTGAGCTGACTTTCCGTCCTGCGTACATATGCTGCAAAAGAGTTATCCAGGAGCCTTTTGAAGAAATCTGATACTGCGTTCACGGAGACTGGAGGGCGTTTGAATGATTTGGCGTCTTCAGACCAAATCACTGTCCCTGTCCTGGTCCGATAACTTGCAGTAAAAAGACACTAGCGTTGGTTCACCGAGACTCGAGAGACCGATCGAGACTTGATCTCGGATCCTAGGTCTAGGCTTCAGAAGTGCCACATGACCACGGATTAGAAAATGTTGAGATGGTCAACGGCGGTGACTATTACAGACGTCAAAACAAACCGACCAACCTCGTCCAACCAAGATAGCTCTGAGGCCTCAACCATCTTGACGTCCAAATTAGGCTTTCCGAGCTGTCATGTGTCAACAGAAAGACTATTCGTCCCACCAGTAAAGATGGCCAATCGCTCTAGCCCAACCAATCTTTGGACCCTGCAGAAAAGCTGCTAAAAAAAAAAAAAAAAGTCCCTTGTTCACCTCGAAATGAGAAGACAATGAAAAGACAAGGATAAGTGGCCTGCGTTTTGAAATCCTTCTTCGGAGTTAATACGTAATGGCCTTGGCCTTTACACTTGAGCCCTGGTAGGTTCGTTAGCGTGGGACTTTACAACGTACTCTTTGGAAATCGACTAAAATTCCACCAATTTTCATGCAAGAAGTTGGTACCAAAACAATGCGTTTTCACCGCTTTATACACTCGCTCCAATTTTTTGTTTTGATTGTGGTTGTCCCGTTGTCTTTTGGTGAAGTTTTGAAGACCCCTGTCAGAAGAATCACGCTAACAAACCTACAAGGGCTGATATGTACCATTGTTCCACACATAACCCCAACCCTTATCAATGTCTTCAGCTGATATGGATGCCAATTCCGATGACGGGAAAAACTGTCAACTGAATTGTCTGCCGCTCTGACACTTGAATCGTTTCACTTTCACATGCAACAAACAAGAATTATAATATTGCTTTTGCAATATTTCGCAATCATATCTTTTATGGACAAATCCTCACGGAGCTATCCCTCCCGGAATATTCCCGGGATCTTCCCGTTGAGTTTATCTTCGAGCAAGTGTTCTGGAATCTGGACAGTCTCCATCCCGCCTTTATGCGCCACTAGTCGTGGACTCCTTTCACTTCCCTGCTCGACGGCTCCTCGGATTCACAGAGATCCTCCGGCAGTCCATCTGCATCGTACTCGTCAGGGCTAGAAACGCCTCAGTCTGACCCTGTGTTCGCTTGGGGTCCCGGAGGCGTTTCTAGCCCAGACGAGTATTCACGCGACAAGGAAGACGCTCGTTAGTTGCTTTTCATGCGCTCAGGTCTGCGGCGGTCTCGGTCGCGCTATCCTGTGCCCAAATTTGCACACGCTCCGCTAGTGTCTGCAGCGTTGGCACCTCTCTCCTTCTGTACCCGCCTCAAGCGCTTCTCCCGTTGGGTTGTCCTGTTTGTTCCGGGGTGTTGATGCCGATGTCCAAGTGGAACATGTCGATGCCCGTTCGCACGAACCCCCCGGTGAGGATCAGGGTCTAGTCGGTATCTGGTGCAACCCTACGCGGAGGGCCGGTTGTCGGTTGATGGGATAAGAGAGGGAAAAAAGCTGCGATAATAAATGGTGTGCAGTGCCTCGTGCAGTGCCAGAAGTGCCTTTCATCCCGTCTCTCGATTGCGCCATTGCTCGACATAAAGGCTGTGTATGCGGTTGAGCGATTGCGTGCTCAAGTCGGCCCCGATTTTCTTACGTTCTGACGTGCTCACCTCCAAATCACATCCGCCATATCATCTGGTCTCAGACGTCGATATTATCCACCATCTCCTCCTTCGTCAGACCGGTCGATCACATCTCCAACCGCTACCCCGGATTCTGACCTCAGGCCGGCTTCCTCCAGCTTCCCTTATAAGTGGGGTGTTCGGCTTCTCTAAGTTCTGTTCAAGCCTCACTGACCGGCCTCAGTTGTCTTGCTCACCTTACTGAGGACTATATCCTACACCTCACCTCATCACGTATAAGTCAAAAACCCGTCCTTGACGACAGACGACCATGCCGGCAGCTCTCAACTCCCAGCCGGCCTCTCCGGAGCTTACGCCCGTGAACGGTGTCAGCAATGGCAATGGCCATACCAACAGCAATGGCTATACCAACGGCAATGGCTATACCAACGGCAATGGCTATACCAACGGCAATGGTCATACCAACGGAAATGGTCATATTAACGGCAATGGTCATATTAACGGCAACGGGATTGCTCCAGGGCAGGACAAGGAGAAGCAGCTGAACATCCTATACATCATGGCAGATCAGCTCGCCGCCCCTGTGATGAAGATCTACAACCCGGAATCCATTGTCAAGACGCCTAATATTGACGCCCTGGCCGCAAAATCCGTCCAGTTTGACTCGGCATACTGCCCGTCGCCGCTCTGCGGCCCTTCACGGATGAGCATGATCACGGGTCAGCTCCCCATGAAGATCGGAGCGTATGACAACGCGGCCCAGATCTTGAGCGACACCCCTACTTACGCCCACCACCTCCGTCGTAATGGCTACCAGACAGTCTTGGCTGGAAAGATGCATTTTGTGATGGACCAGAAGCACGGGTACGAGAAGCGTCTTACCACTGACATCTACCCCGGCGACTTTGGCTGGGCAGCCAACTGGGACGCGGACATCGAGGAGCCCGAAGAAAGGCTAGAGTGGTACCACAATGCGAGCTCGATTGAACAGGCTGGTGTCTGTGTTCGCAGCAACCAGCTTGATTACGACGAGGAGGTCATGTATAAGTCAACACAGTTTCTCCATGACTACGCTCGCAGCGGAGACTCGAGGCGCCCGTTCTGTTTGACGGTACGTACTGGATCTTTCTTGTCATCTTCTCAGCCTCACAGGGCTTCAGATGTATCTTTAGCGTGGGGAAGGCATCCATCAGGACGCAAAAAGGGTCGTGGTGTGCCCATAATTGGTTAGCCGCCGGCGGGAAAGGATATGCTAACAGAATCACGCCATAGGTCTCCCTTACTCACCCCCACGATCCCTACACCATCGAAGATGAGTATTGGGATAAGTACGAGGAAGTGGAGATTGATCTCCCCAAGGTTCCCAGGATTCCGAACGAGGAGCAGGATCCTCACAGCAAGAGACTGCTCAAGGTCTGCGACTTGTGGGACAAGAACTTCACTGGCGACCAGATCAAGCGCGCGCGCAGGGCCTACTATGGCGCTGTCAGTTACGTTGACGACTGTGTTGGCAAGCTACTCAAGGTCTTGGAGAAGTGCAGACTTGCCGACGACACTATCATTGTCTTCAGTGGTGACCACGGAGATATGCTTGGTGAGCGTGGACTCTGGTAAGTTTTGCTGCTTCGATCTCGAGTCTGTACTGCTCTCGGGTATGTCGCTAACCCACTCTTTCACCGATTCCAGGTACAAGATGAGCTACTTCGAGTCATCTGTTCGTGTCCCTCTTCTGATTTCTTATCCCAAGAAGTACACGCCTCATCGCGTGGCCCAGAACGTGTCCACCTTGGACATTCTGCCGACCATGGTCGATTTGATCGGCAAGAAGCTGGTTCCTGGCCTGCCGATGGACGGTAAATCCCTTCTTCCATTCCTGGAGGGACGCGACGCAGAAGGGCACGATACCGCCATCGCTGAGTACACGGGCGAGGGCACCGTTAGCCCCATCATGATGATCAAACGCGGCAACTGGAAGTTCACCATCTGCCCCGCTGATGGCGTTCAGTTGTTTGATCTGGGACGGGATCCGCTTGAACTCGAGGACCTCGCCAAGGTTCTTGCGGACCCAGAGTCAGAGATGCTCGATCCCGAGTACAGAGAGACAGCGGAAATCATTTTGAGAGGATTCGAGGCCGAGGCTAGAGTGCGATGGGATTTTGAAAGTATCACCGAGCAAGTCCTTCTCTCGCAAAGGAAACGCAGATTTGTGTGGAGCGCCTTTACGGCGAAGGACTCAGAGCGTGAGAAATGGGACTTCGATCCCATTGATGATGGCCGGGAGAAGTCAGTAAAACCCTTGTTACACCCTCGTCTTGGAGGTGAAGATATGCTAACACATGTAGTTATAGATACATTCGCTCACACATGCCGCTCGACGACCTTGAGCGTATGGCTCGCTTCCCGCCTGTCGACGCCAATGGCAACGAATTACCCAAGGGGGCGCCCATCAAAGTTCATCAAGCAGGTTCCCACGGGGAGTAAGGAGCTTGATTATTTCGGAGGATAAAATGGCGTTTTCAATGAGACATGGGACGCATGATGGGCGTTCTTTGGGGGATAATGATTTACAGGTTCACAGTGACAAGATACCTAAAAGTCATGGGTCGGGATGGGCATCAGCGACGGGCATCAGCGACGGGCATCAGCGACGGGCATCAGCGACGGGCATCAGCGACGGCAATCAAGCATTGGAGCGAAGCGCTCTCGTTCTTTTCATTTTCATTATCAACAAGTAGGGAGAGCAAAGCTAGCATTCAATGGGTATAAATTTCATGTACACATGACAAGTGAATCGTGATCGTTCGCAGATTTCATTCGCGTGACATTCTACATCATCCAAGTCTGCGCTTCTAAACACCGGCAGTAGAGGCAAGGAAATAAACTGCAATTCTAACATGGTTTCCGCACCTCTACCTACACTACAATACACCCCTGGAAAGTTTGTTAGCTCGAGACCTCTGGTCAACTTGTCCAGGCGTTTCCACATCAACTTTATGTGTTTTCTTCGATTACGGGGGCTTAAAATTGATATGAATCTGTCAAATCAGATTCTAATGATCTATTTTTGGTTAATGATTATATATTTCGAAGTACTATTACGGCGTTTAGGACGGGTTAGTATGAGTCTATCGGGGTGCCAAATTAACAAACCAGTATTGGACTGTACATGAACTTGGCTCGATTTACAAAACCATCAACAAAAAGAGCAAAAAAGCAGCAGAAAAAAAGAGAACTTGCGCGGTCCGGGATTCGAACCCGGGTCTTCACTCAGTATCTGATACTACACTTGAACGAGCTTGCCCCCAGAGTCTGTCTTTGAACAGAGGTTCTCCGGGGATTTCAACCCACAAATCGAGTGATGCGTTAGGTAGACCACTACGCCAACCGCGCTTTTTCTTGTTCGTTGTTGCAAAGAGCACACAAGAGGTACACTACGTACCGCAAGCAAGGCAAGTGCAGGCAGCAGGTAGACGCGCAGGGCAGGAGGGAAGGATGGGATGGAAAGAGAGAAGGCAGGTCTGGCAGGAAGGAAGGAACGAGGGACGTCGTACCTTTGCTGGCTGCTGTTCTGCTCTGGACTGAACCGGAAGGTGCGCAAGCTTGGGAGCTTCCATTCCGGTCCCGTCATCTGGTCTTTTGCTCTTGCCTGTTTGCGAGCTGAAGTCGTTCCTTCATTCCATTCAGTTTACAGCACTGTCAAGTTTCTTCTCTTCATGGATGAGTTGTAAGCCACCAGATTGAGTGATGAACTCGGAAGGAACAATGGAATCAATATCAAACCCCTCCAGCTGCTATGGGATTCTAGACCCTGCCGTGTCTGCCAAGGTCAGGGGTCGCTCACTGAGCTCGTGCGGCTTTGTTAGCGATCGTGTAGTGGGGCTACAGTGGGGCTACACCAAAACGTCCAACGTCACTGCAGCTTCGCTCTTCGCTGTTGTTGATAGAACTTTTTGCCTTTCACGCGTCGATCTGTTTACATTCAATCCCTAACCTCTACGGCCTGACCTCCCACCGCCAAGGCGCAACTGCTCCATCGTAACGAGCTGTTATCCTCTTGAAGATATAAGGGCCGCGAAGACAACCCCCTCTAGAAATTGTAGCGCGACACAATCTTCAACCACTATCCCATAGTCATTTGTCCAACATGGCTGACGGCAAAGATTCCCTCCGCCTAGCTCCCGATGAGTTCAAGCAGCTCGAGGTTCTCCGAAACCGATTCCATCAGCTCACTCACAGTTTGAACAGCCTGTTTAATGATATCCAGAGAAGCCAGCCTCTCCCCAGCCAGTAAGTCGTCGCTCGGTCCCCCCATCCTCTTCCCTCGAGGCCGACCGCGTGCTCACACGCATCTGTTCCTCCACAGAGAGTCCCTCACAGCATCAGCAGCCATCCTCCAAAAGAGTCTCGAAACTATCCAAAAGCTCGCCGACGAGAACTCCGAGTTATTTCAACGCATTGTCGTCCACCCATCGACAAACTTCCCTGGCCGCGACAAGGAACACATCCTTCTGCAACTACTGAGAAAGAAACTCGAGCCGGAAGTCGAGAGCTGGGTCGAAGATGCGCGTAGCGTAGCAAGGGCCTCCGGCTTGGACCCGAGCAAACTGGCCAGCTCCCAACAGAGGACCAACGGCTACGACGATGACGATGACGACTACCGAGACGAAGAGGAGGACGCGCCCTCGGACCCATTCAACGAACAGTGGGCCGACATGTTCCAGGTCAGCATGGACAGCATCAGAGACTATCTCATGAACCAAGCAAACGAGCCTTATACGGTCGCCGAGCGCGAAATGGGCATTGAGAATGTACGTACCGGTCTGAAGCGATCACTCGAGGAGGAGGAGAGCGAGGAAGAAGACGAAGACGAGGACGAGGACGAAGACAGGCCGCTTGCTGCCGCTGGCCTCGGCAACGTCAATGCGGCGAATCTGTTCCATCCAGAGCATGTCCTCTGGCTTGCTTCGAGGGGCAATATGAAGGTGCCGAAGAATGTTGACCTGGAGGCTATACGCAAGAGAGAGAAGCCTAGGGGACGCCCGGCACCCGCACAATGAGCGAACAGGACAATCTCGAGCCAGTTCCTTGTATGATCCGGGACACGCCAACGGCAATCTCTGCGATCCTCTGTCTTCCAAGGCACGTTCAAGGGACATTTAGGCAGGAGACTCGGATGCTGAGCGAACCGATGTGCGAGGTCGTCAGATCTGGTCGAGCTGGTTTTGACACGGGTTTTGCTTCTGTCGTGGTTATCATGCTACGATCCAGAAGGCAATTGTTTCCCAATTGGTTGGCAGCATCCAAGCCCCGGAAGACACTTCCAGGATGGTGATGGCGGGGTCATGGTGTTGTTGGTTGGCAGCAACCGCTGACTCCCCCGCATCCACTGCAACAGCTCTCGGCCGCTCGCGCGGGTACCAGATGACAAGCAGCGTTCCCTGCAGTCTGACTGTGTCCTCTGTGACCCGATCACATCTCTTCAGCCGCTTGATGAAACCCGCCTATCACATGTCGGGTTACAGTCTCATTTAGGTTTGTGTCTCTGGGACTGCATCAATAAGCGGGAAGGTCCTAACTAAGCTTACGGGAACCATTTGACACGCATCGATCAATGACAGACGACACCTCGAGCAAGCTTTGAAGAGAGGTTAAAAACTCAACCCAACCTACCGGCTCCAGTTTCCTGGCTGCTACGCTGGAGAAACATTCAGAAGAGCCAGCCTGGGAGGTTAGGTGTAACTATCGGCCTAGCTTACTTTAGGAAAAGCATTGCGCTCTACGGGGCAAAGGATTCATATTGACTTGGCGTTTACCAATAGTGGTTGTGCTCGGCCTTTTGATCACACAATATGCTTGCTGACTGGAACCCACCTCCACAAAGGCCAGTGTACCAACAGCATCCAAGATGGTGATGGCATCCGTCATTGCTCTTGGCTTGACAACATGGTGTACTGTGTTAGCCCAACATGCACGCCACCACGCCGATTTGGGACTTGAAGTTCAGCTCTTGTGTGTTTCGGGCAGGCTCGCATGCTGTTTGCGGGCCATCCCGAGCTATCAAAGCCAATGGAAAGCGTGATCAAAGCATGTAAGCCAGGTTAAAGCGGCAGTCGTGATGACGATGTTTGCCAAACTTAACCTAACCGCCGGCCCGCCGCAGGTTTAGTTGAAGATTTCTTGCACTTTTCTTCAGACGATAGTGATGGTTGTTATAAGTGGTGGCTGGAAGTTTGAACTTTACCTTTCCTCGCTCGACCTCCGATCACTTCCTAGTCTTTGGAACGAAAGCTGTCTACCAGCTGAGCTTATGCCCCATATTCGAGACTGGACAACTTATTGCTTAGTTATTATAGCTACACCACTGTCAAACATCATGGCGCCGAGCTGTGAACTTGGTTATACTGGAATGGCACCATCGCCAACGCCGAGATTCTCTCAAAAGAGTGAATCAATGACATTTCCCAAACAACTCGATTCTGTGGGGCACAAAGATAGCCAAGTCGTCGACCAAGGGAAGGAGGAAGATAGGAGGAGGATCGGCTTCATGGACATGGCCGTCGAGATCCGCTTACGAATTTACGACTACGTCTACGACTCACACAGCGTTCGGCATTCCAAGCTGCCACTATGGTATCTGACCCAAGGCAGCGGTCGTCATGTCCTCAAGCCCGTTACGTCGAAGGCTACCATCAAGCCCAGTCCACTGCCCTACGAGGAAACTCCAGACGGCAACGACACCAGCAGCCATGCTCCCACCCGCGAACTCCTATCCGCCCACCGTCCGATGAACTACATCCCAACCGCCCTTCTCCTAGCCTGTCGCCAGATCTATTATGAAGCCCGCACCATCTCCTTCTACGAAAACGAATTCGTTTTCCCATCGTGGCACGACGTCGACAGCATACCAGCAGCGCGGGACTTTCTTAACGATCGGCTCTGTGCAGACTGGCAGCGCCAGAGCATGCGATATGTGAGAATCGAGCTGGACCTCTCGGAAGATAAAAGCAACAAGAACAACAACGCCGATGACGACGACAACAACAGTAGCGGCAAGAAGGCAGAAGCGTGGAAGGAGCTGTGTTCCGCCGCTAACTGGGGAACGGGGCTCCGCGGGATGAGGTTATGCATCGACTGCAAAGAGAAGGATCTGATAAAGGGTTCTTTTGCGGCGCTTGACGACGGGGCTGAAAGGCCATTAACAGGTGGAGATGGATCTGGACCAGAAGAAGAGGGGGGGCTATCATCCTTCGCTTGGATCTTCCGTGGTCTGGTAAGGCTGAGAAGCCTAAGGAGACTCGATGTGGAAATCAAAAGGGGACGGAGGTATATGACAGATGACGAGAAGGTCAGGTGGTGTCGGTTGCTGGAGGAGCTACTCAACTCAAGCTGTGAAAGGGACGAAGAAGGGGAACGGGATCGGGATCGGGATCAAAAGGTCTCGGTCATGTGCGCGCAGACGTCGTATGATCCGTTTAATTTGGAGCAGGTGTTTGGTAAAATCTCTTATCCTATGATGGTGTGGCCGTTGTATGCTGGTTTTTGAGGGTGAAAGGTTCAGATGTTCGGGTTGTGTTGGTGGTTGGCAGTGCGTTTTCGGGGATGATCCGAGATGGGCTGAAGTTGCGAGAAAGGAAGTGGAAGACACGAGATACCCTGCATGTGTAGGCGGGAGGTTACCAAGGTTGTCCTGCTAACAACAATTGGTTTTGTGTACGGCTACTCCCTGTTAAGGACGCTAACATCAATATCTCATTTCCCTTGCTCAGGGGGGATTAACACGGACCTCGCTGACCTGTTACCCCTGGTGCCGCTGATCAACAATTTGACAGCTCGCAAGAGAGACCGAACAACGACAACTGCTCGCGACATCTATAACAGCGAGTTCGACGCCGGGAACCTTCTGCCTGCTTGTTCTTATTCACAAGCTTCCGGTGGACGCTTGTCAGGCCTAGAACGAAGTATATTTCGGCAGAGAAGTTAGTGCCCGAATCCCTGCCTCAAGCGAGAGTTCCAAAAGCAGCTCGGGGGCCGACCCGTTTCGAACCATTAGGTCGGACACGATACCTCAACTCAAGCAAGACATTCCGGCTTACATTTAATTTGAAGCCCACGTTTCCTGCCAATGACAACCCTTGCCGTCCTAAGCTCTGGGGTAATAAGCTTCCGCCCACGGGAGCCAAATGAAGACCAAGAGCTTGTTCCATCCTCGATGCCCTAGAAAGCTCCCAAGGTGGCCAGGAGGGGGTATTGCCCCGTACAGACCCACCACCTTTACCGATCGGCAACCCCTGAATGATAATTTGGGACCTGACCTTTCCCCAGCACCAGGCTTGCAATTCCCGATATCTTCTAGAGCTTCCTTGCTTTCCCTGCTGGGCCTCTCCTGTCGTTCTCGCGTTCGGCTATTGCTCTCAATAGTCTTGATCGACTGATTGGCTCTCCTTTTTTCAAGACCGGGAAGGTTTTCAAACGGAAAGGCTCGGGTGGGAAGTGGGACGTTATGACACCATTGAATCTTGGATCTCACTCAGATGTCCCTGATGACAGCTTCCAGCAACTAACAGGCACAGACAGTCTGGAGGTTACATACTCGCCTCATCAAGAAAGGAGATTGCTAGGCGCGAGATGTTCAAATTGGACCGATAGCTCACATACGTCACGCTGTTGTAGAGGTATGATCAGTTTCTTTTCTCAGCTTAGAAGGTGGCAGCCCCTGGCAGCCTATCAAGAGGGCAAATCAACAAATCGCCCGTTCAACTTGAACCCGGTGAAGGATAGGGGACGTCTTGACGCCCTGGGGATGACGGGAGGGAGAGGAAATAGGAAACACTATTCGCATGCAACCGTTTCATAATAGGGGGGAAGAGAAGAGAGACGATGAACCCACACACAGATTGTCCAGGAAAAGCAAGGCCTCTTCCATTTAGGGGATATCCTGCCTCGGGTTGGGAGGCACTGGGATGGTGGTGCTTGAAATAGGGACGTTCTGCTGTTCCTGGACGATCGGTGGGGCCTCTCACGACTCATTGACCTTGAGACCGTTTTCTCTGGCTCTGTTCCCTTTTTCGAAGTCTGTCTCTGGTCTTTCAATCACTCATCTTCCTTTTGACTCTTCTCTCAGTGCTTTGCAGGTTGTGTATCGGCTTTGCATGTTGTTTTGTTGTTGCTGTTCTTGACTCTCTCTCTGTTGTCGTGGACGAGGCGGGATCACCGCTCAAGTATCAGACTATCAGTATTCTTTGGCGGTGGATTAGAATAATTGGTAAGTCCATGTTTCATATTTCGAGCATGAATATCCTGAACATCATGAAACCCTCTGGTTGCGATCAAGTAAACTGGCGGCGGTTCCCTCGCTTCTGTGTTTGATATACGGGTCTATCCTCGACGCTCCTCTACTCTGTTGCCATCTTCAAAAGAAAACGAACTCATCGCTAATACCGAATACTTCAGTTACTCTTGCCTCTGACTTTCGCTACTAGAAACTCACCAATGCTCCTTCCTGTTGTGTCGACAAGAGAGATCTGAGTTGACGTAAGGTGGTATACCAAACTTACCGTCACTGCAAACGCAATACTATTGATAACACCACGATGCTCCGCCATCAAATAAACCCATTATCATGGGCCGACACGTTTCTCCGGGCTCTCATCCCGAGCTTCATAGCCGACGCCATCTTCTCCGATCATAGGAAACCGACCCGATTGCACCCCACCTCATACCTCGACGGCCTACGCGGCATAGCCTCCGTGCTCGTCTTCTTCTGCCACTACACCGAGGACAACTACCGCTCTCTAACACGCTCCTACGGCGTCGCCGACATAGACCAACCGGAGACGGCCACGACAGGATGGATCCAGCTCCCGTTCCTGCGCATCATCTTCTCCGGGCGGCCCATGGTGCACATCTTCTTCGTCATCTCCGGCTTCGTTCTCTCCTATAAACCCATCAAAGCGATCCACGCCCGCGACCTCGACAAATGCTACACAGCTCTCAGCTCGTCCACCTTCCGCCGAGCATTCCGGCTCTTCGGCCCCTGCGTGGCCTCGGCCTTCATGATCATGTGTCTGCAGCAGATGGACCTCTACCCGGGCCGAAACCCGCGCGCCTCGTGGGCCGAGCAGCTGATGGTGTGGAAGCGCGTCGTCTTCACGCAGATTACCTGGCCGTGGGCCTGGGACAAGGACATGATGCCCGGCTACGACATCCACCTGTGGACGATCCCGATCGAGTTTGCCCACTCGATGCTGCTGTTCATGGTGATCCTCATGCTGGCGCGCACCAAGCTGCGCATCAGGCAGATGACGGTCCTGGGTTTGATGGGGTACTGCCTCAGCTGCGGCAAGTGGGCCGGGTTCGAGTTCCTGGCTGGTCTGTTCCTCGCGGAGGTGCATGTGCTGAAGAGCGCCAGGGAGCAGCAGAGCAAGGAGTGGGAGTCGATCGCGCAGGAGGAGGATGATGATGATTTGGACAAGTACGGCCATCGCGAGGTCAGGCAGGGCGGCGGGGTTGTTAGTCTGTCGACGCTGAAGACCTTGTTTTGCATCTCGCTGGTTATCTTGGGACTGTTTGTTGGTGGCTGGCCCAACCACCAGGCGGATAAGACGCCGGGAATCCGGTGGTTCCTTGCAAAGACGCCTATGCCGTTCGCAAAGATGGACCATCTCGCCCCGCAAAAGTTTTGGTTCGGTCTTTGCGCGGTAGGAACTGTCTGGGCTGTCGGCGAACTTCCGCTCCTCAAACGGTTCTTCGAGGGTTCGCTAGCGCAATACTGCGGGCGCATCAGCTATGCCATCTACATCTGCCATGGACCGGTTCTAGGACTCTTCCAAGCCTATGTCTTTGGCAGCCCGTTTGTGCCTGCTCAGGGCGAACTTGGCGAGGACGGCTATAAGGTGGCTGTTGAGGCGCACGGGATCAAGGGGATGACGGGCATGGAGAATACAACGCAAAAGACGACGGGCTGGTTTTTGGGATTGTGCGTGCTTGGGCCCGTTGTGGTGTGGGCGGCTGATGTCTTCATGAGAGCGATTGACGAGCCTATCGTTCGGATAGCAAGGAAGATGGAAAATGTTTGTTTGGACAGGGAAGCTCAGCCGGATCAGCGACCAGGTGGGAGACGACTGGAGCCGGGATATTCGCAGGCTGCATGAAGTGTTGGATGTTTTTGTATAGCCATGTTTTGAGTGTGTTCTCCGTCGGTCATGGCGGTCTTTTGGAAAGCGTCGCGATGATGTAGATGGCGTTCCGGTGATATTCCGACAATTTGGGTACAGGCAGGTTCTGACACCCTTAGAGCATTGATATGGGATATTTGTCACTAATATGAACATGATAACTTTCACCTATATATTGCTCCTTGGGGATCATCATCCCTTACCCGTCTGTTGCCTGGCGGTAATGGTTGAACAGGGGCCCGCAATGCATGTTGGTGGTGATGAGTCAACTTTCCGGCTTACCAGGAGCGGTCTACAAGTCTGCCGCTGACTCTTTCAATGATTGGCGAACTGCGTAAGAAGTGGCTTCAGAGCACAAGGCAATGTGAACAATGATTCTCTGTCCAACGCCCGAATATTCACGGAAGGTTGTAGAGGTGATTGGCTCCCCGTAGAACCTATCTCAACCCCGCCAAGGCTTACGGGTACAACATCCCTTTTTCCTTGTTCTTGTTGGAGGTTGATTCATCTTTCAAACTTCATCCATAACTTTACTGTAATGAGACTTTGGTCGACAGTGAAGTTATCCATATCCCAACACCTTACGCCAACCGTACGACAAATCCGAGACCGCGGTTGCCCGAAAGCCATCTACCATGGATGCAAGCTGTCAGTGTGGCGCCGTGACCTTCAAAACACCTCTCCAACATCCTCTCGCCCTTTATATCTGCCACTGCGCCGAGTGTCGGCGGCAGACGAGCTCAGCCTTTGGTGCATCGGCCATCTTTCCTCGGTTTCCTTTGCCCAGTGAGGCGCTTCTGAGCTGCTACAAGTACGTGATGGTCACACCGTTGCTGGATCATAGGTCTTTCCACGCCAAGGACCAAAGGTGTCGTTGCATACTAACTCTCTGTTTGTGTCTAAAGGAGACCAAACCCCAATGGTGAATTTCTAGAATGGTGTGTTTCCGTTCCTCTCTGATTTTAGCGTGTACCGTCGAAGATGAGTAAAACGACTGTTACTGACATCAACAAAGTTATTTCTGCAAGCAATGCGGGACTCGACTCATTCATTCCACCGCTGTAAGTGTCATCCCAAAGACAGACAGCAGACTTTTTTTGGATCCGTATACTGACATCTCCTTGGTGCAATGAAGGGTAAGAACTTCGTCTCCGTCAAGGGCGGATGCATCGAGGGACTGGACTGGTCTAAGGCAATCCACATTTGGACCAAGAGCGCCATGGTGCCCATACCGGAAAACGCAACGAGTTCGGAAGAGGAATGTTCAGAGTTTGATGCGTTCAGTTCGTCGCAGGAAACGCTGGATCAGCCAGATATTGTATGTGGGACCACAGGAGAAAGGTTCTTAAGCAAATACAATCGGTAATAGGGCATCTTGGGACACTGTAATGGTAGGGTTAGAAGTAATTTGAATGAGCGGTTGAGACTCGAGGAAGCCTTTGGAGAAAACGAGGCATCGGGAAAGCAATGTCTTACAGATGAAGAAACCCGAAAGTCGTGATGGCGTTTAGTGAACATTTCGTTGGGTCAGCAATGTGACCATCCAGGTCTTGAGAAGGCGAAAAATGAAAAAAAAAAAAAAAGTCAAAAAAGGGAGAGAAAAACGGGAGACATGCAATCATGATGCCACCAGCAAAAGAGTAACAAAAAAGAAAAAAATGCAACTGGGAGGATGAGGACTGAACGCGATTTGAACGCGTGACCGTTCGGACTGCAGCCGAACGCTCTACCCCTGAGCTACCGGTCCAATTCCCAGTTATTATATGCTGCCAAAGCTTTAACCTACATTACCATAACGAGGGGTCTTGGCAGCAAACGCTGGTTTGACTTTTCAGTTCCTTTCCGTCCTTCGCATTCTACCTAGAATTTCTTGCCTTGACAACCAAAGACATCAGGACACAATGCAACGAACGACGTCTTGACATTTATCTTCGCTGGAACAAACAGTAACGGGCTACATTCAATTCCCCATTCAACAGTCCCCATTCAAAATGGCCAACCCCCGATGACAAAGCGGTGGCGGCTTCCAAACAGCTGGACAGTCCTGGCACCCTCGCGCTGGCTTTCATCATCCCAACAACTGTGAACCTTGAACCCCCGCTGATGTTTTGCGGCTCTCGGTAGTGTCGAGGTTCGTGGTTCATCCATCATCGCATATCCTTTTCAGTTTATATTGAAACAGACAACCGGCGGCAACCTCGTGAATCGCATTCTGCTTGGCTCGATTCTCGCCGTCCGCCCTCATCACGGCGCTTTACCGCCGTGACAACCACACGTCGGGAAAACAACACGGAAAGCATAATCTTTCTTCCACAATTCGATATCAGACGATTTTTACGAGTGGGAAATATGGAAGGTTACGTGCCGTCTTTATTGACAATGGTACCCCAGCGATCTTGGCTGCTTCTTGGTCTCTTCTGCTTCGGTCTCGCTTGGACCGATCTCAAACACCAGCCGTCAGGAGTCGGTCTCATCCGCACCCCCTTCGTCACCCCACATCAGCCTCAACCACACACAAGTTCACGACTGTCGGGATCTTTGCAACCAAAGTTCATACAGGAAAGTCCTGTAGTGGTCTAGACCAAAACCTCCTTGACGTCTTCATACCTACTATTTGCATCCCTTCTCATATCCCGACTTTTTCTCCCGGTCATACTTCGCGCCCCTGGCGCTTCTTGGAGCAGTTCTTCCAAGCCAAAGCCCCTTGCCTCGTAATATATATGCCTTAACCTTGGTATAGTAGCATCGTGAAAAGATGAAAGAAATGCTTGCTCCCCCCCGTTGTCCTCTCTGTTCCTGGGACATCCCATCTTCGCCGTCTAGATTTGCCTTCCACGATGCAATGACCTTCCACACCTGACGTTCATTCACTTCTTCCCTCCATCGAGTGTCTTCAATTCGTTCATTCCCACCTTTGGTACAGGCTGATCCTGTCTTGTCTCTTTCCCCGTGTCTCTTCACTTTGTCCTTTCTTTAGGCTGTTTTCACTCCCTTGTCAAGTTTACGCCATCCGGCTTTGGGGCAAAGGGACGTGCTGTTTTGTTTTTCTGCTGGTCACCGACTCAAAAAGTAGCGGGATTGCCATCTAAGGCTTCTCGCCACCCATATTGACGTCGCTCGCCTCACGTTATCAAAAGCTCTTGAGGAGTATCTTTGACAAGTCCGGTCGTTACCTACACATACACAAGTACCTACTACCACAATCCATGCCGGGTTGATCCCACATCGACACTCATATCCAACGGCTGGCCTGTTGTTATAATTTTCGAACATTCTCGACGTTGAACGTCACGCTACTTTTAAAAGGGGATCGACCGCCAAAGACGCCCGTTGGCGTATACACAAACATCACAATGAGCAAAAGATATGTGCGACTATTGGTCCTGATCTTGAGCTACCTGTCACTGGTACAGGTAGGAACCAACTATTGAATACATGGACCAAATCCACGAAATGACTGACATAGAAATGTTTAGGCTGCCGCTTATGACAGAGAAGGAATTGCTGGACGAAGGCTAGCGAAGACCGGGAACAGACATAAAGGACAGAAAGGGCGGAAAGGACAGGCCGAGGGGCAATTGCAAGGATCGGTTCTGATAGTTACCGAGACTGTCAGAGAGACGGTGACGGCGGGCAGTGGTGCTGGCGTCAACGGAACGATCGCGGCTGAGACCGTGACGGTCACCGTGACCCAAAAGGAAGCTGCTGGGGCACTACCTGGGTAAGAAACATCATCCCGGAAAAGTACGTTAACAACACCGCTAACTCAGACTCAAAGCACCGGAAACTTGCAGCTCTCTTTCGTGACAACAACAGTTTTCGGCACCGGCTCGCCTTCAACCGTCACCATCACAGCTTTGCCCCAGACCATCACCCAGACCATAGCCCAAACCATTACCCAGCTCCAGGTCGTCGCCTCGACCGTCACCCAGATCCAGTCGGTACCAGCAGCATGTTCTTCCAGCCAAGTACCAGGAGTGGTTGCGGGAGCACCCGCCGCCACCGATGGGGGAACAGCTGCCCCTGCCAATGACGGACTACCGCGCGCCAGCGGTGGAGTGGGAGTGACGACGGTTTCGATCCCAGCTGCTTTACGCACTTCGACCTTGGAGGTGCCCCCGGCTGCTACTGCCCCCTCGACCTCGATCTCGGTATCCTCAGCTGAAGCGACCTCCACGACGAACGCGGCAGTAATAGCTAGCAGCACAGCATCCTCTGCTTTGGAGCTCTCTACCACTTCAACCACCGCGGAGACCATTATCACTTCTTCAACGGACGTCACCACGTCCACCACCGAACTCACCACCTCCACCACCGACCTCGCCACCAGCACATCAACCACCGCCCCCGCCGTAGCCATCACCTCCGTAGTCTCTGTGGAAGCCCCCTCCTCGACCTCGACCTCGACCAGCAGCAGCAGCAGCAGCAGCACCGCGGTGGCCGTTGGAGGAGGAACAGAGCCGACCTCAGTCCTCGTTCTCCCGGTCGTTTCGGCAGCCAACCCGACAACCACCGCAGTGGCACCGGGTGTTGCGAATGGAGGGATTCAGTTGACTCTTGATGTGTCGGGACTGAGTCTGACGAATGTGTTGGATTTGGGGAATTTGGTGCCGCCTACGGCTGCGGCGCGGCCGTGAGTGAGGAAGGGAAGATGGTTGAGTTGGCAGGATGGTGAGTGATTGGTAGAAGGGAGTTAGTTGGGGGAGAAAGGAGGGAGGAAGTGTGATGTATAAAGCGGTGATATACATGTTTGTCGACTTTCTTTTGGAGTTGTTTCAGTTCGACGTACGGTTGTGTTGAGAGTTGAGAGTTGAGAGTTGAGAGTGTTGTCTATAACCGGGCCTATAGCGCTGTTGCCGGTGACGACTGATATAATGTATATAAATATTCGTTTCTCCCATCAAAGAACGCCATTGTACTCGGCGTTAGATAGGCACGTTAAACCGATCAAGTTTAGAGACGCTTGATGTTACCTTCAAAGACCTGATATTTTACCAAAACTCCTGTAACCCATCCCAGCCCACGCCCCGTTTTATAGTTCCCATTCGCTCTAAATAGGTGGGTATCGTGATATGTTCGTCAGACGTGATGACATACTGTATGAACAAAATAGAAAAATCCTAACGCCCTGTCACCTAGGCGACCTCTCACACGCAAAAGTCAAGGCCTAACTGCTCACCAGATGGGCTTCCAGACACTCATTCTTCGGCTACTTCGCCTGTTTCTTCTGCTGTCCGCCACCATCTGTACCACCGCCGCCGCCCTCACCATTCTTACGCTTTTGGCCTTGGCCTTGCTGCTGTCCCTGCTTCTGCCCCTGTTGCTGTTTCTGCCCCTGCTGTTGTTTCTGCTGCAACTTCCTCTGCTTCTTACTTAACTTCGCATCCCCCTCCGCTCCCCCCTCCTCCTCCTCGCTCCTCACCTTACCCCCAGGGGCAGTCTGCACAATATCCACCACGCCTCTGAAACCCCTCCTCTTGACACCCTCGTTGACCACCACCGCCCTCGGGCCCGTCCCCAGCGCCTCCGTCCCCTTCTCCGGTCCCAGCCCCCACACAGCCAACAGATTAACCACGTCCGCGGGGCCCCTGAGCCCTAACGCGCTCTTGGCCTCGCTTGAGACGATTATCCCGCGGCCCTTGGTCGCCCGCAAGAGACCCAGTACGTTGCCGATGAAATTGCTCCTCGCCCTCTGCGCATCCACGGTGTTCCCTGACGAAAACGCCTGGCTGTAGCAAATCTCGAAGCGCGTGCCGCGGTGCACGGCCGCCATGGCGGTGCGGTGGTGGATGTGGAACCCCAGGAACTGCGTCAGGTCGAGGCTGATGATGGCCGGCGGCTCCGTGGTGCTCAGGCAGGCCCAGCTGAAGGCCTTGTCGTTTGTCGGGCGAAGGGCGAGCAGATCGTAGGAGCGGGCGAAGTCGGCGAGGCGGTAGTTGGTTGTTGAGGGGTCGGTGACGGTTAGGGTTACGCGGCGGAGGACGGTGGGGAGGGAGGAGAAGGAGGAGGGGGGGACGGCGGAGGAGGCGGTTGTTGACAGGTTTGTCGTCATTGTTGTTCGTGTGGTTGTTATGGTATTTGTTGAATCGCCGCCGCCGGGGAAGGATGGGTGTGGTGGTGTGAGTTGTGGGATCGGATTGCTGATCGGATGCGGTTGTGTTGGGATGTTGCCCGTGATGGTCTGGTTCAAGGCGACGACATCGTAACCTAGGTTTTTGGCGAACTTGAGAGTACGTTCGAGCTCTGAGACTGGGGTCGTCGGCGACCAGGCGATATTGAGGTCGTAGAGCATGGCTGCGTTGTTGTCTGCTCTCTTTCTCTTGGAGGTTAGAATTTCGCGACAGGCCAAAGCTCGTGCTGTCGCGTCTCGTTTCGGTCGGTGGGATTTCGCGATTGAGACTGTTCTGTCGTGTGAATTTGGATAATAATGTGGCCGTATATACCCTCGGAGATTCACAAATGGTTCTTATCCGTTTCTGTGGCCGTGATGGATGTCGGTTAAGTTGGACTGCAGAGAGAAGTCGTTGTCAAAAGTCGATCTCGAATATTTTTTGAAGATTTGGAAGCTTCGAATCCACATGTCTCGACCATGCATGTCAAAAGTTTGGATGGGTCCAGCCTGGAATGCAACAGTAGCCCCCGCCGTATGTTTTTAGTGGGGCCATTGTGCGCTTTGACCACCTGTAGTTCAGGGCAGTTCTGGGGCAGTTCTGGGGCAGCTCAGCGCGTCGCGGGGGAAAGTGCATTTCCACTTCCAGATGCCGTCTGTTCCCACCCCCACGCACAGGGGCAGCATCGCATTCGCATTCCCGCTCATCTCCAGCGGGCAGGTGCTGCCTCTACCAGCAGAAGATCACTGTCAGAGGACGGTATTGCAGCGTCGCATTTAGAGTACTCATTCGCCTGGTTGCACCGTGAGTCCTTCGGCCAACCGGTCCAAAGGACAACGCGCAAATCCGCCTCCTTTCTGACGGCAAGATTCCAGCTTACGTTTTGTCATCGCCGAAAGGAAGACCAGACGGGAACTTCTTTGGACCCAATTTTAGGCGTCTTCTTTCTCTCACTGCAACAACCAGAGGCCAAACGAGTCAAGTACCGACATCCACTTCCTAACCTAGATCGGTTATCAACCCCCGTCCGCCGCATACCAGTAATCGATAGCGCGTCGAGAATTACCCTGCTATTAACTACCCATTTCATTCATCAATCAGCTACTCCTCGCTGCCCCTGCTTGCTTATACCTACGAATTCTGATTCGCATTGTTACTCAAACAATCGTCAAACTTTACCAATTCCCGTGCGTTAGCTACACAACACTGTCGAGAATTCCATCAAGACCTTCGACATCATGTGCTTGATTTTTACGTGCGGCGAGCATACCTTCCGCAAGGAAGTGGAAGGGTATGAAGGACTCGTGTGCCGGTGCTACAACTGCGGCAACTATTCTGGCAGTGTCATCAAGAGCCATCCTTGGTTCACTTTCTGCTTCGTTGTACGTGGTGTTGCGTTTCTTGCGGCGAAATCTTGTGTGTCTTTCTTTGCTGAGCTGAAAGCTAACGTTGAACCACATTACAGCCCGTCATTCCTCTCTCGATCAAGGGGTACGAAGACATCTCTTGCCGCATTTGCAACTTTCAACAACCACTCGAACACAGACAGGACGTCCAAGCAATGCGCCGAGGAGCAGACGGTACCCCAGGAGTGCCATTACAACAACAACCATCTGGGGTGCCACCTCAAGGACCGCCTCAAGGATGGGGACAGAAGGCGCCTGAACCGAACCAACCAATGCAATATCGCTAGAGGCATGATCCGAGAGCGCAAAACAAGGACAAGGCGCGAGGATGGCGAGATCGGCAAGGATGATAATGTGCAGTTTTGAAGTTGAGGCGAGGAAGTCATGACCTGGATGATGGTTTTATGTGGGCGGTCCCGGAGGAAGACACATATACGGCAGGGCGTTGGAGCCTGAGTTTGATATCCCCATTTGCATTTCGCCCATATTGTTTTATTTCATCAAAATATTTATCGCCAGAGAGCAGGATCTAGGAAGGAGGTGTACGGTGGTCTTCTTATACTCTGGAAATGCAGGTACTTACAAGCACATCTAATTGTCTGCAATTTAATCAGATGGAATGCTGGGTTGGGATGAAACGCAGCCGGTGCGTTTGACATTCTGCACCTTCAAGTCGCTGCCAGATATGCCTTACCTACCTATGGCGCACCGTCAAGTCAAACAGCTTTCTGTGAACTTTTCGGACGTTACGTTCTTCTCGCATGCAGCGGCCTACTCAACCGTGTAAGCTATAACAAGGCAGAGACATGCGATCCCAAAGTCGATGGTGTCTCTTGATGGTTCTACGATAACATTTCTTGCATCCAACGAGGTTCAATGCTGTAGCCTTTTGCACATGGAGAATTGATATTGATGACATGCTGGTCCACCTGTACATACCCAAAGCACCGAAGTAAGATATCAGTGCCGTCTCTGGTGCACTGGGTCAGAGGTGGGATGATGGTCTCTTAAGAGGTTGTAGATGAAGCATTTGAGTGTGTTCCCTTGCGTGCCACTGAGGTGACAATAGCATCCAACACCACGTATTTTCGACAGGGCAGTTTCCAGGCGAGACCACCCAGACAATCCGCCTGTGATATGTATTCCAGTGACTATGAGGAGAGACGTCTCAGACCGGACCACCCAAAAGCTGCACAAGAAGCGAATCAACTCCTGATCCATCCATCCATTGAGGTTCTCATCAACCGGCCCAGGAGGACTTTGGCTGCAATTGCAGCGGTTTGCGGGGTTATACCCTGCGGGTTGTGGGGTTACTGCGGACAACGGCGATGACGTCGGGCGGCTCTGGCCCCATTGTTTAGCGTCTTCAGAACATCCACTGGATGGGGAAAGATTCCACCGTTTGTTTTCCACTTCCGAAACAGTGTGTCAATCCATCACCAGTCAACAACGACAGACAAATCTGAAAGTCGGATCCAGACGATACGGGACGGACCCCGACCCGGCCTCCAGTTCTTCACTCACGATATCCAAATATTTTCCGACGACCAGTCCGACGCCGTGTCTCTCTTTCCCGACCCATCGCATTTTTATAGCCAGCAGACACCGCCAGTCCGCCGTCGAGCAGAAACTGGTCACCCTGTTGACCTGTCGTTCCACAAATCCGAATCCGTACACCGAAAGAGACGGTCCAAGACAATCCCCAACAGTTGGGACGGACTGAGACAGAGTCTCGAATTTACAACCTTCAGCCTCGAGCGCGGTACTATCTAGAACCCCGAGCCGCCACCAACCATGGCGTCTGCAAAGCGTGGCCCGTCTGTTTTGGTACGTTGACTCCCTTGGTTTTTACTGGACAATTGGCTGACAACCATCGAAACACAGGTGACAGATGCTCGCCAACGACCTTCACCCCCCAGCGCACCCCGGCGCATGGGCTCTACGGGTGGCCCCGGCCGTCTCTTGAATGGACGCTCCTTTACCGTCGACAACGTCTTGCAGTACTCATCAGATATCCCATCCGGCTTACCCAGGCTGCCGCCCGGCCAGCGGCCAACACGAGCTGCCATCCGCAGGAGCAGCCACGGAGCAGGACTCCCGAATTCTTCTGTCCGAACTGGTCAACAGATCGTGCCTTCTAGGACTACTAAGGTTAGCGAGAAGCTCGTTCTTCTCCCCGAAGCCCCCGACAACGAGGATGCACTGGGCGATGAAGAACTGGAGCGGCGCGCCTCCATCCTGCGCGCATCCGAAGATGACAACCGGCCATTAAAGGACGAAGAGTTGGATGTGCTGAGGAAGAGAGGAGGACTCCGTGGCAAAAGCTATGCCGAGCGTTTACCCAAGGTGCAGCGAGGCGAGAAGGTTTCCCGACTTACTGCCTATTGCACAGCACAAGCCTACAAGATGCAAGCGACAGCCGAGTTCCTGAAGAAAAAGCACGAAGCCAAGACGAAGCTCTACGACGACTGCCTTTACACAGTTTATCACCTGCCTCTGCTTCCTGGTGTTGATGGCTACCGGCTACGGAGTCGACCTATCTTGAAGACTCCAGGCACGGGAAAGACGGTGTTGGATCTTGAAATCGAGCGCAGCGAGCGAAGAGACGAGCACGAGGGCTACTGGGACGAATACCCATTCAATATGCACGGCTCAGCAGATAGCCCGAGCAATGGGGCTACATTGCTACAGCATGCTCACAGTGGCGTTGACGAGACAGGTGCTCACTCATCAGACCATGATCAGAAGGCACTGGACCATCCTCCTATCAGCCCCATCAACCGCCTGGCACCGGATGCTAAAAGGTTTGGCGAGATGTTCGTCTTCTCGTATGGCGTAGTAGTGTTTTGGAACTTTACAGAGCACCAGGAGAAGGATATCCTGGCAGACTTGACCTTTGCCGAGAACGAGACCGGTGTTTCGCTCGCTACTCGGCCACTTGATCAAAACGATTTTGAGACTGAGGAGTTTCACTTCGAGTACAGCGCCGACGTGGAACGCCCTCGCGTCTTCAACGATATGATCACACTACTTCCTCGGTCCGACCACATGGTCAAGCTTACCATCAGCCATGCCATTGCTCAGAGCACCAAACTCTGCTTCTTCGAGGAGCGCATGTCGGAGACGATGGAAGGTGCTCAGCACGTGCCGAAGAGCCTAGCACTTACGGGTAAACTGGACATGGATAGGACCGAAGTTCTCAAAATTCTAGGACAACTCTTCAAGAGTCGTGTAGACATCAATCTCTGTAAGTTGACCCTTTGCTTCAGGGTATGAGGTTCAAACAAGGTGACTAACCCGGCGTACTTGTAGCATCGAACATCCTCGAAAAGCCCAACTTCTTCTGGGACGCTGAACCTACACTCGGTCCGTTATACGAAGCTATCAGGGACTACCTCGAGATCGAAACACGCACCAGGGTTCTCAACGAGCGTTGCCAGGTCTTCCTTGATCTGGCAAGCATTCTCTCCGACCACGTGGCCGACGCAAAGATGAGCTACATCACCTGGATCATCATCATCCTCATTGTGATCAGTATCATGGTCACCGTCACGGAGGTGCTGCTGCGGTTTGCCATTTTGTCCAACGAGAAAGCAAAAGATGGTGCAAATAGCCCCGCAAATGTGATCGGTGGCGGTGATTTGTTGACCGCTCACAACCGGATCGATCTTCGGAGTCTGGAATCAAAATTGGCGAATGCGAACCTCACCCTGGACGACCTAAGGCTGTGGAGCGCGGCCATGAACGAGCAGGAGAAGAAGGCGATTTGCGGTGCAGAGATCGTAGGTACGACGTTCAAGGGGTTGTGAGCTGGTAAATGAGGCAGAGACGACCGTTCTCTTATCATGGATTACGAAGGGCGGGAAGGGAGGAAAACAGATTGAGGCTTCCTTCTAGTATGATTGTCTACATAGCGATGGCGTTGCTTTTCATGGATTGAGTTATTCTTGCATTCTGGTTATCGATGGGCTTATAACTGAGATCAGGACCCATCCTGCTATAAAACTGACACGGTCTCGTATCTGAGCATCCAAAGTATGAAGACGGGAACGAGAACTCTTTGTATGTGTACGGTCAGGGTTAGGTAGCGAGGGTAAACAAATAAGGGATCAAATAAGGTGCTTGCAGGAAGGAGATATCGTAATAATCCGTCGTAATTCCTGAGATTTCGCAAGTAACGTTCCCATCACTCCCCTCAACAGTCAGGTATTCAGTTTTAACGCCGTCAACGCCCAGCATGCTTTCACCTAACCCAAGAGAACACTCCTATTCGTGTCAAGGCAGGCACACGCCCTCCATACATACGGACAATAATACATCCTGCTCAAACATCCAGAAAAACCAAGAACAGACCCAAGAGAAACAATATACACACACACATCACTGCCACGACCGCCCCAACAACCCCTCCCCGCTCTCCCACTTAACCCCCCTCCCCGCCTCCTCCTCCGCAATCTTCACTATCAACTCCCCAAACAACCCATTCGCCCACCCAAACCAGCTCCTCGTCCAATCCTTCTCATTCCACGCGTTCACCGTCTCGTGCACCACCCCCGTCCCGCTCGTCGAGTCCAGAATCATTTGTAATTGTTGCTCCACCACCTGTTCTTGTTCTTTCGTCCCCGAAGACAACCCCGACAGCTCCGAGTTGTAGGCGGTTAAAGCGGCTACGGTGGCGGCCATCGGCCAACCTTTGCCGGGACCGAGGTGAGGGCCGCCGACGGCTGATAAGGCGGGACCGGAGGCAAAGTAAGGGTTGGAGAGGGAGAGGATGAAGCGGCGGGTGTTTTGGTAGATTAGGGAGTAGTTGTGGGAGGGGGGAGGGGTGGTGGTGTAGGGTTTGGATTTGGGAGGGGGAGGGGAGAGTTCGTCGTCGAGGGATGGTTGGTCTGGTTCTGGAGGAGAGCGCTTGGGGGTGTGCGTGTTGCTGTCACGGCTGCCGCCGTGGGTTGACTTGACCATGGTCTTTTGGTCGGCAAGCGGATGGGTATAATTCCACAGCGGAAACGCCAGCAGCGACGGGACATTAGCATCATCCATCAAATTCGCGCTCCCATACCCATCCACCTCATACGCAAACATCTCGCCGAACTCACGATGAGTAACCACCGCATCCTTAGCGATACCATGCCTAATCCCCCTGGCAAGATCACGCATCTGCACCGTCATATTCTTCGCCATCTCCCTCTTCACGCCCTCCAGCCCATCCAATCCAGCCAAACCCTCCATAATCACCGACGCCTGCTCCAGATACGCCGCAAACATCATGTTACTCGGCGTCAACAGCTGGAAAATACACGCATCATCACTCGGCCTGAACCCGCTCCTAACCATCCCGTTTTCTCTGACTGGGTTTCCCAACCCATCATTCGTCAGCGTCTCGCTGCCTCTATTCGTCCACCCCGTAAACGTCCACGCCGAGGGTAACACTTTTCCTTCCTCATCGTACGTCCCCAACCTCATCGCGGCCGCGGCGTCTACGGCGGCTTGCACGGCCTCGATCCACCTGTGCTTCCCAAAAAAGACCAAGTCGTCCGGAACGCGGGCGTGGTAAGCGCTGCTGATCTGCAGGAAGGAAGCCAGACTGTCGAGCTCCCACTTGCAGTCGAACACTTTTTGCGGGTCGTAGGGCGGTTGCGGGTTGTTTTGGCTGTAGGCGCCGTTGCGGGTGGGCGGGATGCCGGATTCGGGAGGTGGTTGGAAGGAGTGGCAGTAGGGCGAGATGACGATGTAGCGGGCGTGCGAGTTGATGAGGCCGCGCCAGAGGCTGGCGAGCGAATCTTTTGAGGTAGAGGGGGTGAGGAAGGGGAGGTAGGAGTAGAGTTGCGAGGCGGAGTCGCGGAGCCACATGGCGTCGATGTCGCCCGTTATGATGTAGGTTAGTTCTTCGTCGGTTTCGGGGTTGTCTTGTTCTTCTTGTTCTGGGTCCTGGGATTCGTCGGGAGTGGCTAGGAAGGAGGCGAGGGACTTGGAGAAGCCCGGGCCGCCGGTGTTGGTGTCCCAAGGGGAGCTATTCCTGGCGTAGCCGTGCCACTTGATCATGGTATCGAGGGTATTAGGGTAGCTGTTCTCAAAGAGGCGGAAGAGATCCGGGTCTTTGATGACGGTCCTCATGCGCTCGATCAGCTTCTCGAGAGCTGGAAGCTGGAAGGTCCGACAGTGTGGTGGCGGGCGCACGTAGGGGAACTGGCGCTTGCCGGCGGATAGGGGACCGGGTTTCATGCGCTGGAGCTGTTCGAAGCTTACACACTCCTCTTCGGCTGGAGTCGACGAAGCAGCCGGAGAAACCTCCTGAGTCTCGTCCGGACTGTTGGCCTCCTCACCCACTTCGATAGTCCCCGTTCCCAAGCCCAGATCGATGTCTTCTACTCCAGAAAGTGTCGTAGGAGGAGAGACATCCTCGTGGTTGGCGGGGATGCCAGTGTTTCCTTCGTGATGGTTCCATGTCTCCAGCGGCGGTGGTGTCAAATCAGGACCCGCTTCGCCAGTCTCCTGGTGTTTGTGGCCAATGCTCTGTTCATGTTCGGGTTGTTTAAGAACGACCGGGTCCTGCCGGTAGATGGACAATGGCGACGCTGTCTGATATCCCACGAGAAGTATGCAAAGAGCCAAGAAGGCCGTGAGGGCGAAGATACGCCCACGACGTGAGCTGAAAGCTTGTGATAATGCCATGTTTTCAGACGTCTTCCATCCGGAACTTCTTGTTTGGCGGCGGTCCGATACTGTCAACTTGCCGCCGCGATAATCTTTAAAGGTGGATCCTCAAGCGGTAAGCATCAGATGCTTCTTTCCCATCAACCGGTTGCTGACTGCGGAAGAGATTAAGATGAAGACCTAGGTTCGTAGTACCATCCGGAACTGGTGGACTCGAAGGGACGACACGATAACCGCAAATCGAGCTCGTCGCCAAGAAGTGGCAGTACTAGCACAACACACAACCCAGTGTTGTTGTTGAACAGAATGTCAAAGAAGAGGAGGCTCTTGTGTGACTGAGCCCATCCCTCCTCAACTTCAACCAACAGAGCGGAGCAGAGCAGTGTGTCTCACTGATATGCGCAGCTCCCTTTCTGTCTCATAAAACTTTTATGGTCTCTCCATCCCTCTTCCTTCCCCTCCTCCCCTCCCAGGAAAGAACGGAGGAAGTCCAGGGTCGCGGAATATGGATCTGTCGTGTGCCCCATGTGACCTTCTTGGCAATTATATGTACTTCCTGTAACAGACTAGCGGTTAATATTTATCTTTGGTTAGTTCACTTTGAAGCTTAGCCCAAATAAGGTATCGGTTTTCGGCATCCGCTGGTCCCTTGCTGCTCGAAAAAGTGAGGTCACAACTGAACTCCAGTCTTGCCAAGATGGCTCCCGGATAATGTATTGTTCTTGGCACCAGTTCTCGTGGCAGGCTTCTTGTGTGACTGATGTCTTGGTGCTACCCTAGTAACTGTCTGATAATTCAGCCTTCTGCATTGTACTTTTGTAAAACCGTCTTCTTGGGAGACTTGCCCTGAGGTTTTGTCCACGAACCCCTGGTTTACCTCCGAGTCACCTTCACATGCATTGTTTGCGAGATCTCGAAATGTTCCTGCGCTAGGCCCGTCCCGTTCAGATCTTGCCGTCTGACGCCCTGCAACCAAGCGGCCAGAACCTCGAAGTCATCGGCATCTCCCATCTGTCGGGAAGATGGTCTAGAAGAAAGAGATGTTGAGGTTTGATTAACCAAGGCATACTGATTAAACAGATCTTATCTATCCTAGCCACGTGTATAAGCCGTAGTACGTATCCTATAACTCCTATCCCTTTCCCGAATCCAAAGTCGACGCACAACATCCCATTGGTTTTGCATCACCGCCCACTGACAGTAACCAATCCTCCAGGGTATCATATAACCACCTGACAGCAGCTTGAACAGGTCCTCAGCCTACGAAGACTCATCTTCATCGCCACTGCTGGAATCCGACTCCATCCCATCTTCGTCTTCATCCTCTTTTTTGGTATCTTCGTTCCCAGCCGGATTCCAAGCGGGTACGTCTTCGCAACCCTCAGGAACTCGGCACAAATCTCTGGCGTTGCAGGTCTTCCACAACACCTCCCTAATCTCCTTGAACACCTGGTCAACGGCATCCATCGCCCAGATGACGTCCAGATGCTCATACTCCTCGATAACCTTCTTGTGAACCACCTTCACATGCGGCTCACGTCCGCGATCAAACCTCCGGAGGAGTTTCGTCCCGTCCACCAGGGCATCGTTCCCGCACACCCAAAGGGCGAAGGGCGGTGCTTGGTGGTTGTACCAAGCCCTTGAGCCCTTGGGTCTCATCCTGCGAGCCGCGTGCTTCGACTTCTCCGACTCTTTGTTACCCTCCATATCGCGCTCCGCCGCTTTGAGGATCTTGTCAGCCTTCTTCTCGTTCCGGCTCCTCTCCTCCTTATCAAGCTTATCCAGCTCTCGATCCTCCTTCTCCTCTGCCCTCCACTCCTCCTTGGTGGCCAGGATACACTTGTGCTTAGCAAAGCACTCCCTGCCCAGCCACCAGCGCATCGACTCGGCACTGACGTAGACGGGCGCGAACTGGAACATCCTGTTCTTGAGGCCCCGGTCCCAGCGACGGTCGGTCCAGTTGAACAGGAACGAGAAGACCTTGTACCCGAGCCAGCCGTAGACGCGCGGATGGAGGAGCGAGTGCATCGTCATCATGAAGGGGATGAAGGCGTGGATGCCGAAGAGCATCCGGAACATGGCAGGGGTGATGACGCGCATGAACTTGAAATACATCTTGCCGATCAAGGGGCCGGCATACGCCGCCGGCGCGAGGGCGCAAAAGACGGTGAGCTTTTCACCCAGGTCTGGTCGTTGCTCCTTGGCAAGAGCGACAAATGTCTGGGTGGTGCCCTGGGAGTGGGCAATCAGTCCAACTTTCTCGAAGCCGGTCTCGTACAAGACACGCGAGGTCAGGGCGGGCAGGTCAAAAACGCCCATTTGCCGGATATTCCAGCACCACATGCGCGGATCCGAGTACTCGAGTAAGACGTGGCGCGGCTTGAAGCCGCATCGGTTGTTGCCGAGCCAGACGTCGTAGCCGGACTTGCATAAGAAGAAGGCAAGCGAGTCCTCGTCGTTGACGCAATAGGCGCCAGAGCTTTGGAGGAGGCCGTGCATAAGAAGAACGGGGAACTTGGGTTTCTTGTTGTTCTTGGTTTGGCCTGGCTCCCTCCTGGCTTTGCCTGTGAACAAATCGGGGCCTTTGTGTCGCCGCTCATCCTCGGGTAGTGGAGTGTATTCTTCGGGATCGTACACATGCCAAAGCTCGATGATGAACCCATCTTCGGTTTCGACGAGATGAGTCTCAACATCAAGCCCGACACGGCGGGCATAGAAGCCTATGTCGCATACGATGGGGTCGGGACCCACGGCCTTGACTTCACTGTCACCTTCGTCGTTGTCTTCGCTGTCTTCGTGGTCGAGGTGACTCGTCGACCTCCTACGCCTCCACCGGCGGACTTGTTGCTCTCGCAATTGCTTCCGTCGTGTCTCCTCCTCGTAAAATGGCCGGTCGGCATCTGGATCTTGGGAATCCAACCGCTTCCATATGTATTGGAATGCGGGTGGTATGCTGGTAAAGAGGGAGCCCAGGACAATGACGCCCAGGAATGCCAGACTGAGGAAGAATGAAGTGAAGCGAAACAGCAGACAGTGTATGTCTCGCCAGCGCGATGACGGACCGTAGAGCGGCAAGGGCGGGAACAGAGGGTGCGTACTGGAAGGAGGCATCGACCTCTTGAGGTTGCCGTCGGCCGAGTCCGAGGTGTTGCGCTTCTTCTCATCCTCTTCGCGGGGAAAGCTGAGGACCCTGTCTCCTTCTGAATCTTTTGTTTCCTTGACGGTATGGCGCGGCCGGCTGGCTTCCCTAATGTGTATCCTAACTCCATCGTGTCTTTCGGCTTCCTCTCTCAACACGTTAAGCTTGTAGGCTTCGATCGCCGGAACTGCGGGTAAACGGTTTCCATCCGATGTGACGATAACGGGGTCTTGTGGTGCAACAAAGATGGCTTCGACGGCGACACCTTTGTTGCCCGGGCTATCTGGCGGCTGGTAGGACAGCTTCTCTGATTGATGGGTAAACTCGACCACTGCTTCTTCAGCTGAGCCCTCACAGGGCAGCTCGTTTACCCCAACGGACATGGCGGCTGGGGAGTTCGTTTCGATATTCGGCCAAATACTGTTAAGGTTGTTCACTGGTCCAAAAGTTCCTTGAAAATAAGAGAAAGGTATAATGATATGGTCATGCACCGAATAAGTGTTGGGTGCTCAACAATATAAAGACGCAATACTTTGAAGGGATCGCAATAAAAAGAAGAAGAAAAAAACTTGAAGCTGGTCTTGGATTTAGGCCAGACAAGGAAAGGATTGTTGTTGAAGAGGTAAACAGACAACTCAAATATTTCGAGTGTAACCGCAGAAGGAGTACTTCCTCCGTGTCGCGCCGTCCGAGTGTTGCGCCATCAACGTCATGATGGAAACCTGGTTCGCCTGGAAGGGGGAAGCTTTGAGGCGATGCACAGTGTAAAGTGATGGGGAGGGTTGGGGTTCAGGGAGTAAGTTGTACTATGAGGACGTAACTTGTCAACCAAGCTGTGACACAAAGCCGGTTTTGTCTGGCAAGAGTCATGTCCATCGTTTTGGGAAAGTTGAAAACAAATCATGCGACTGAAGATGACCATCACTGCAATTCCGTCACATCACTCGATGCTTGATAAGAAACCCGAAGCGAGCAATGAGTGCAGAGAAGCCAAATTATTGTCCGGCTTTCTTGAGAGATGCTACTCGGTCTTCTGTAGGTACAGTTAGCCATCCCATTGGGTCGAAAGCATGAAAAGAGAAATACGTTGGGAGTGATGTTATTCTTCTGTTTCCTGAAACAAAATATTCAATTGATTCACAAAGTCCGGAAAGTCTGGAAACTGCCAAATGTTGAAAAGTGCGTCACACTGCAGCTGTGGGCGGCCATGTGGGGGTGACATGGGAGAGACATGTGAGAAATGTGGAGATCCATCTTGCTGGGAGCGCCATGCCATTTTACGCCAAGTGAACCCTGACAAGTTCAAGGCACTAGAAGAGGAACATCTGTCGGATTATCCGGGTATATATGGATGGCCAGACTTCTGGTCCAGTATGTGCCTCCCTGTCTGAATAACTGCATATGGTATATGTAATGCAGGAATCCCCTCATAGTTATAGCTCGATATATAGGCTGTCTAACGATACTACCGCATAAGGAATAGCCTCCTAGAATCCCTAGTTCTTATAAATAAACCCTAGAAGCCTCACGAAGGATAAGGGACAAAGATTATTAGAATCAATACCTTTTACTATATATCTTATTACTCTATATTTCGTACTTTCTAATAATTAATAATCTAAATATCGAATCGCTACGCTACGAAACGCTATTTAGAAGCACTTATACCTAATATTTTACCTTCTAAATCAATACTCTTATTAAAATTATTATTATAATTTCCTCCTTTATTACTAATAATACTAATTCTAGTAAGACTTCTCGTCCCTATTTTAATACCCTAAATAAATATAAGGATTAAGAGAACGAACTCCTTAATTTTATTAAAGGATATTAATTAACTGACTATATCCTTAGTAAAGAGCTAATTCTTATTTTCAATAAACAACCTATTTCTTTATATCCTCTTTCAACCGCGGTAACTAACCGTATTATTTTAGTATAAATGAATATTACGAAGTTAAAGAATAGAACCCTATAATACGTCCCTAAAGGTATAAATAATACTAATTAGCCTTCTATAACCGCGGTTACTCTTCGGTTAGTAATACGAATATTGGCTTCCTCCTCTATAGTAATACCCTCTATTTTAACGTCTATCGATTTAACCGCTTCGGGTAATTAAACCTAAGAAGGCACTTAAATACTATTAATTGCTAAAACTATTAATAAATCCTCTAAAGATTAGGCTAAGGATTTAAAAATATCTCCGTCTAATTTTACCCAAATTAAGATAGAAAATTTTATTAACGACCAAAATTCTAACGGCTTTTAATATAAAATCGTTAACGATTTTAAATTATATAATAGTAAAATTAAAACCTAAATATAAAAAATTATAAACCCTAAATTTAAGGTTAGCGCTTTCGAAATATTATATATAATACTAATATAGTTAATTACTTTCAAACTAATTTATAACTATTGCCCTATTAATATTTAAATAAATATTCGCCGTCGATACTACAATTATTTCAAACCTTTTAATAAAATACCCAAAGAAAATATAGTTAAATAAATTAATAAATAGGATACCCTTATAATTTTAACTAAGCGTTATAAAATCCTTAAAACTATTTAAATTAATATTTAATTTAATAATTTACTTATATATTTTAATACGGTCCGCCCCTTATAAGTAATTAACGTTAGCCGTTATTATTTCGCTTAAATCGAAGCTAATATGTTAAATTTTCGTAAAATCTTTAATAATTTCCGAAGGATAAGAATCTATAAGAAGACCCCTGCTATATTAATAAGTAAATTTTATAATATTAAGAAGGGAAGTTTCGGAATAGGATTGATTCTAAATAAAGGCGAAATTAATAATAGGGATGTTCGTTAAAATAAATTAAATTAAAATAAAAAGAAAAGGGCTACTTTAATTAATTCCTTAAATAAATCCCCTCTTCGCTATTAAATTTATAATAGGGGCATTTATTCTATTAAAAAGTACTAATATTTCTTCCCCTTCCTAGCCAAATCTATTTAAAAGGCGGATAAGGAGGTTTAAAAGACTATTAAAAAGAATTTATATAATAATAACGAATTTCGCCGAAAAATTGAGGTTTATTGTAAGTAATTAGTTAAAAAATATAATACCCTTATTATAAAAGAACTATCTAAGAAGACTAGTAATAATAACGCTAATAATAAAAATCGTTAAAGTAACTAAGAAAATAATAATACTAATAATAATGATACCCCTAATTAATTCGTTAATAAGGGTATTTATTAAGTTGCCTTTAATATTAGTTAAGTAGCCCTCCAAGTAGGGGAAAGCGAAAATATAATTTACTTACTTAAAAACTACGTATTATTTAATTCTAGAAGTTCGTTATATATATTTAACGAAATTATTTATTTTATTTTATTTCGATATACCCCTTATAGCGAAATTCTTTAAATTAGCGATTTAACTGTACCGATATAAAAGTATAGGACAATCGATATTACTATTCAAAGAAAGAAAGGACCTAAAAAATTAAAATTAAAAGATATAATTTTTATACCCGACTTTACTACTAACTTCGTTTTTCTATAAATTTTATAATAATAAGGATATTATTAGGATTATAAACCGTTTAATAATTACCTTCGATCCCTAAACAATATACTCTTTTATAAACTATTTATATAATATAATTAAACTATTTTCGAAAACCTTTCCCTTACCGAAACGTAGGCTAGTTTCTTTATAAAAAAGAATTAATTTAATTTTTATACTGGCTGTAAATACTATAAAAAGAGTAGTTATCTCTAATATTACCGCTTTAATTACTATAGCCCTTAAATATTTAATTACTTTTATAACGTTAAAAGAGCGCGTTTTAAAAGATTAATAATAATTTAATATAACGTATATATTGTTTCGAAGATTAAATAATAAATAAAAAAACGTTATAGACCGCAAAGTAATAAACTAAGAAAAAGGCTAATTATTAATTTCCTCAACTTTAAATTAAGTAAATTAAAATATTCTAACGTTATATTTATTACTTATTAATATACTAATTATATATAGGATTATTATTTTAAAGATAGGACAGCGGTATCTATTATTATCGTACTAACCGATTTATTTATTATTTTTAAAAATTATTATAATATTAAATTATATTATATCGAATATAATAATGAAATTATTAAAACCCAAACGGTAAAAAACTTCTTCGCTATTAAAAGAATTCAAATTAAAACTTACACTCCCAATATATAAATACAAAACGGCAGGGTAAAACGTTTAAAAGGTATAATTAAAGAAAAAAATAAAGTAATAACTTAAAGCTTTCAATTCCTAAATAATATATAACTAAAAATTATATCCGTAATAATATATTTCGCTAATAAATCACCTTGTTACCTCTACGATTAAAAATCCCTATATAAACGATTCTATATAATTATTATTCGCTAATACAATTTTATAATTCTATAAAAACTAAACTTATTATATTTAAAGACTTATAATTATAAAATATATATTATAATTACCGCCGCCTAATTTAAAAAAAAAAAGCGAAAGAAATTCAACCCGAAAGTATAAATTAACTATCTTATCGGCTATTTATCTTCTTTAATTTATCGAATTTAAAACCTTTATATAAATTAAATTGTTAATACGAAAAACGTAATCTTTAACGAAAATACTATATTTACGAAGGATGTACTTAAGGAGAAGGCCGCCTTTAAAATTACTTTTAATAAATTCGCCAACTTATTTAAATAAATCGACTAGCCTTAAAAAACTTATAATTATATCGGTAGTCGTATCGACCTCGAAGATACTAATATAACCGAATTCCCAAAACAGCTATTTATTCTATTAATAAATTAAAAAAGTAATAAAAAAATAGAAGAAATTTAATTTAAATATTATAATGTAATAAAAATATCGTTTAATTATATTCTTAATTACTTTACTCCTTTTAATATACCGCTTCTATTATCCTTCTTTACTAGCCTCTTTTAAAATAATTAATTAAAGGATATACTTACAAAAAGTTTCGCTCTTTAAAAAGCGGCTTTCAATACTAGTCGATTATACCAACCGATTACCTTCTATTATAGGGAAGTTATTACGAAAATTCAATTCAATTGCTTAATAAGAAAGGATAAATTTAATACTATATATTATTATAACCTTCTCCTATTACCTAAACGTTATCGAAACTTTAATAATTACCTCCTTTAATAATAGTTCCTTAATATTAAATAAGAATATTTCGATAACTATCGAAAAATAAAGATATAAGTCGAAATCGATACTAACGAACCTAAAATTCGAAGGAAGTAAATCCTCGATTATATATAAGTATATATATATAAATTCTTTAAAAATAGTCGCTTTAAGAAAATTAAAGCGAAGCTAATTATATAAAGAGATTAATAGTAAAAGATAAGGTAAGAAATATATACTTCAATACTAATAAGGCGCTCGTTTCGAACTATTATCGCTATCGCTGCCCGATTTAATTTCGAGTTTATTTAATACAATACTATTAATACCTTTATTAATATTAATTTTAATGAAGAAATCTTTATAAAAATACTGCTAAAGTATTAAAAGGAGGGTAAAGTCTTACGAATTTAAAAGGCTCTCTACAATTTAAAATAATTACTATTATTATAATAACGAAAACTCACTAACGCTTTTACTAACAACAATTTTAAACTTATACTTAAAGAACCCTATATTCTTATTAAAAACGGTATCTTTATTTTTTATTACGTAAATAATATTATCTTCGCCTATCCTAAAAAACGAGAAATAAAAGTTAAATAATATATAACCGATTTAAAACAACGGTATTATTTTATAAAAGGTAATAAACTACAATAATTCTTTAATATCGAAATAATTAAAGACTATAAGTAAAGAAAGATATAGTTATTTTAATAATCGTATTTCAAAAAGATTTACGCCTTTACTAACGACTAGCGTACTACTTTTATCCCTATATTAAATTAAGAATTAATACTTTACAAAAATAAAGCTTTAAAGAAATTGATATATTAATATTAAATTAAAATCGGTTTAATATTCTATAGCGCCGTAATTACTAAACTAGACGTAACTTTCGCTGTAAACCAATTCGCTCGTTATAATTACAACCTTAATCTAGACTATTATAAAGTAGTGGATAAAATATTATACTACTTCTACGCTATTAGGGATTTCATTCTAACCTTTAAAGGTAATAATATATTTAAAGTAGCTTTAAATACTTTATTTACTAATAATCACCTTAACCGTAAGAATTTATAAGGCTTTACGATTAAATTATTTAGAAGTTTTATACATTAAGGAACTATTAAGTAAATAATAATTATAACTTTAATAACCGAAGTAGAATTACTAACTTTAGGATTCGTAGCTAAAGAAGCGATATTTACGGCCAAATTAATTAAAAAGCTAATTAATTTTACTAATCCAATACCTATAATTCAATATAATAACCAATAAACGATTCGCTTTATTACCGCTAAAAATAATAACCTCTCTATTAAATTCTGCTATATTAATATTTATAATTATTAATTACGGTAGGAGGTTTAAAAAGGATTTATCAAAGTTATGTACTATAAAACGAAGAAGATACTAATAAACGGATTAATTAAAATACTATCTATTAATAAACATACTAAATTTAAGAAGATATTAGGAATAAAATCCATTAGGGATATTGTAAAGGATAAAAAGGATTAAAATAAAGGATTCCTATTAAATTTAAATATAATTGACGATTAATCTAGTAATAGCTTCATATATCTAACGGTTCGTTCAACTTTACTTTAATACCTTTAGTTAAGGGGGTATATCGGATTATCCGGGCATATATAAATAGCCAGACTTCTAATCCAATATATACCTCCCTATTTGAATAACTATATATAGGATACTACCGCATGAGGAATAGCCTCCCAGAATCCCTGGTTCTTGTAGATAAACCCTGGAAGCCTCACGAAGGACAAGGGACAAGGATCATCAGAATCAACACCTTTTACTGCATATCTCATTGCTCCACATTTCGTGCTTTCTGACAACATCAACGCTTTCGCCTTCAACTTGGAGAAAGTCAAAAAGCTTAACATGTGGTGAGAGACAATTCGATTTAGAGACCCCTAGAACCCCCAACTGCACGTCAGATGCGAGAACCACTGAGAGGATTTCCGAAAAACAGAAATGAAACAAGAGGAAAGTTGAATGTGGATCCCCATACACTGGAGTTGGAGTGGCGCCGCTTTCATCCAACGCATCCAGCTGAGATCACCTCAGCTCTTCATTCGGTTACCGGTCTTCAGACTTTAGAGTCACTTCCATGATCTTACCGCAAACAAACATTGAACTCGAAGCAGTGATATCTTCGTTTGATCTACTTTTAATTCTCCATGAGGCGGCTGGTGAGAGATGCGAGGTTGACAAGACAATGCTACGGTCTCAAAACACTCGTCCAACCCTAACCCCGATTTTACGTAACAGCTCCTTACCGCTGTGCGGGCCGCCGGCCATGTGCCTCGGCCAAAGAGGAGGGAGGAGCCGAAGCTGAAGACGGGGAATGGCCGGGGAGTGGCCGGGGAAACCAGCGTCCAGCGAATGACCGCGCTGGCTATTTGGGGATCAATCGCACCGAACATGTAGCAACGGAACAGCATCTCCTCTCCCCAAACCACGCGCTTTGCTGGTCCGGATAATTCTTTTGGTGTTTGCGACGCCATCTCGTACCTAGTCACCTGTACTCTAAGTCGCAATTCCCCTTTCAAGCCACTCAATTCCGGGTTGCCACGCGCCCCTGGCTTCTGTTTGGCATCGTCTCCGCCGTGTTTCGTTGCAGCTGAACTCCAAATCACTTCCGCGGTGTACACGGCAGTCTACAGTGTCACTAGTTGTGGGGGACCTCAACCGGCATGGGCCGTAAATAATAATTGTACCTACTACCGAACCGAACCACAACACCTTACTCTCAGGAGCCGACCACTTTGCGCCGACCGACCGATCACTCCATCTTCGATCCCAAGTCTTGAGCACCGGCTCCGATTTGCTGCCGTGCCTCTGTCTTACACCAACACCGACGCACCTCTGCAATGACCGTCCCCAACTCGACCCCTGCCTCGAGCAGGAAAAGGTTCCGACGACGCAGACAGGACAAGCCCGCCTTGACGGCCAAACTGGTCCTCGATGCCCATGTCAAGGGCGACGTTGGTGTTATTGCTACCGACCTCTTCGCCGACCTCTTCCCTCATCTCTGGGCTAGTATGTTTGCCCCTATTACAGTTCCGTCTTGCGGCTTCGTCCTGCCTTGTATCATGAGCTCTGACTAACTGGCCATTCTGTCTTAACAGATGGAGACAGCCAGGACACCGTTCATGTCGCAATCGCTCCCTGGGCACCGAGCCAAACCCCCGAGGCCAACAACTGGTCTATTATACCTGTCACACGATCTTCCACCGTTGCGCCGTCCACCGTACAGTTCTCGCCCTCCTCACTCGCCCTCCAGTCTTTCGCGACACATCTCCAGCAGGTTGCGCCCTCGAAGCTCTCCGGTCATAACAAGGGTGGCATTGAAATCCTGATCTTGGATGTTTCGGCCATTGAGTTGGATACCGTCTTTGTGAGCCTTGACGGGGAATTGGCCAAGAGACTGGAAAATGGGGAGGGTACATTCTTCCGCGAACATCCCGTCAACGGTAAGGGGAAGGCCCGCGCCGATGCTACCCCTGAGGAACACTTGACAGCTGCTCTGCGCACTGCTCTCGGTACCCTGAAGATTGTCCATACTGGCGATCTCTTCCCGTTGCCGCTACCGCCTCACCCAGTTACCCACCAACCCCCAAACCCAGGAAGGATAACGCTTTGCGAACCAGTGGCCCAGGGTATTCTCAGCCCTACTACAAAGATCATCGTGTCGAGGGGGCGCACCAGCAAGGGCAAGCGTAACTCTGCGCCAGTACAGCAACAGGGCCGTAAACTGAACGGGGTAGCCGAAGACGACGACGATGCCTACTTCTCGGCGGCCGAGGAGGACCGCGATAGCAAGACCGATGCCCAAACGGCCGAAACAGACGCAGACGATACCGAGTTCGAGCCACAGGCTGGGGAAGATGAGGATAACCTGTCGGACGATTCCCTAGACGAAATAATATCCCTCCAAGTCCCTACTCTGCCCACTACAGTCACCGGCCAATCTACAATAGGGACGGGTACCCCTATGACGGTCAGGGGCAGGAAGGCCAATGGTCCTGGGTCAGTTATCTCTAGTTATACTGCCACAACCGCCAGACCAGACCGACCTCGTGGCCGGCTCTTCAAGGCGCACGGATTGATGAAGCCTATCCCACCCGAGCTGCTCCACCCTAAACCAACACCCGAGGATGACGAAGAAGCGCGCATCTACGTCGATATGAGGGACCTTACCAGGGTGGGCTGCTTCTCCGGAGACTGGGTACGGGTTGAGGCGGCCTCTGAACCTCCTTCTAACGGGCTCGGCGCATTTGGCCTGGGAAGCTTTGTGCAGCAAGAAGCAGACGAGATCAACTGGAGACCTGCGAGGGTTTTCGGCCTGCCTGAAGGTTATTCGAGCCGCTCGGCGACCAGGATACATCACTCTAGGAATGATAGCCGGAACTCGTCCTTCTTTGAGGCGCAGTCACAAAAGTCGAACCCGCCAGTTTATACTTCTCCTATTCTGCTCGCGAACTTGGACAACCCTCCTTATCTTCGTCTATCACCGATCAAGCGCCCTTCAAGCTCCATAATGAAGGGCGTCGCAGCCCAGTCAAAGACCAGCTCATCCTTGAAGCCACCATTTGCTCGCGAGGTGATCCTGCAACATGTGAGGACGCCCACAGCGGTCGAGAGGGACGTGCAGTCTGCGGTCATGGCTGGCCTGAAACACTACTTTGAGAGGAGGTTGCGGGTTCTCAAGACTGGAGACCTCATTGCTGTGCCCATCGACACTCAGTTGGGCAAGGCTCTTCAGGAGAGTACAATCCCCGGTGAGGATTCCGCCATCGATGAGGTTCTGGGTCTGATTGCTGCAACACGGCCCGGACAGAGCCTGCATTACGATGATGTTGCTTGGTTCAGGGTTGGTCACGTCCAAGCGATGAAGCAGGACGTCACAGAAACCGTCGATGGCGAGGAGGAAGAGGATCCTTGGGGCGGAATTGCCTGCGTAGACATCTCCCTCACCCATCTGGAACAAACAGGATCCGTCACAGGCCGCGTCCCGGGCACGATATCAAACAGCTGGCAGTATTACCTGGGTATCAAGAAGCTTCCCAAGCACCAACAAAACCCCGGGTCACCTGCTCAACTGCAAACACTAGAGCCCGAGAAGCAGTATGTCTCATCGCTCAGAAGGAAACTTCGCGAGCTCATGGCTGCTGCCACCAGTAAACCCGCGCTTCATCTCAATTTGCCACCACTGGCCATCCTCCTTGTCTCGACGCAAAGGCATATCGGCAAGGCAGCCACAGCCATGCAAGCATGTTCAGATATCGGTTTACACACGTTCGCCATAGACGCTTATGACATTGTGAACGATGGCGGCGGCGGAGGTGGCAGCGATGTCAAGACAGCCGGGTTCCTGACATCGCGCGCCGAACGTGCCATGAGCTGTGGTCCCGAATCATGCGTCCTTCTGGTCCGCCATATTGAAGCCCTTACTGCCGACCGCATGGTCTCTTCCATCAAGGAGATCTTGGCCGACGCTAGGGTTTTGATTGCCACCACCACCGAGGTCGAGAAGGTCCCTGACGGCATCCGTGCCCTCTTCACGCACGAGTTGGAGATGAATGCCCCCGACGAGCAAGAGAGAGAGGGTATCCTCAGCTCCATCCTCGCCGACCGCGGCATCGGTCTTGATCCTGAGGTGGATCTCAGCGGCATCGCCCTCAAGACCGCCGCCCTCGTAGCAGGCGATCTTGTCGACGTTGTTGACCGTGCCTTGGTTGCTCAGCGATCCCGCCTCGAGAAGCTCACCGCTAAAGCAGCTGGCAGCGTCACCTTCCGTGACGTCCAGCTCGCCGGCGGCCCTGCCGCCTCTGGTCTAACCAAACAGGACTTCGAACTAGCTGTTGATGCCGCCCGCAAGAACTTTGCCGATTCCATCGGCGCGCCCAAGATCCCCAACGTCACATGGGATGACGTTGGTGGTCTAGGCAACGTCAAGGACGCCATCACTGAGACCATCCAGCTGCCGCTCGAGCGCCCCGAGCTGTTCGCCAAGGGCATGAAGAAGCGTTCCGGCATCCTGTTCTATGGACCCCCCGGTACCGGCAAGACCCTGCTGGCCAAGGCCATCGCCACCGAGTACAGCCTCAACTTCTTCAGTGTCAAGGGTCCCGAGCTGTTGAACATGTACATTGGTGAGTCCGAAGCCAATGTGCGGCGGGTGTTCCAGCGCGCCCGCGACGCCCGGCCTTGCGTCGTCTTCTTCGACGAGTTGGACTCCGTCGCTCCCAAGAGAGGTAACCAGGGCGATAGCGGTGGCGTGATGGACCGTATCGTGTCGCAGTTGTTGGCGGAGCTCGACGGCATGTCGGGCGGCGAAGGTGGAGGCGGCGGTGTGTTCGTCATTGGTGCGACCAACAGACCTGATCTGCTTGATCCGGCGCTGCTGAGACCCGGTCGCTTCGACAAGATGTTGTACCTGGGTGTGTCGGACACGCACGACAAGCAGGTGACTATCATGGAGGCTTTGACTAGGAAGTACGTATTTCTCCTCTCCACCCCACTCTTAAAAAGCCCATTATTAACCCGTTACCAGATTCACCCTCCACCCAACCGTCTCCCTCCGCTCCGTCGCCGAGCGTCTCCCCTTCACCTACACCGGCGCCGACTTCTACGCCCTCTGCTCCGACGCCATGCTCAAGGCCGTCACCCGCCAAGCCACGCTGGTCGACACCAAGATCCGCGAGCTCAACGCCGCCGCCGGTCCTGACGGGAAACAAGTCTCCACCGCTTACTTCTTCGACCACTATGCCACCAAGGAGGATATCTCGGTCATGGTTACCGAACAAGACTTTTTGGATGCGCACAGGGAACTGGTACCTTCGGTCAGTGCGGGTGAGTTGGAGCATTATGAGCAGGTTAGGGCTATGTTTGAGGGGGCTAAGGATAAGGATAAGAAGAAGGAGGGTGAGGGTATGAATGGGGTGAATGGGCATGAGAACGGGAATGGGATGCTGGCTATTACCATGGGTGATGACGGCGCTGGATCGAACTCGAAGAAGGATCGGAAGGGAAAGGGGAAGGCGGTGGATAATGAGGTCAATGGTGCTGGTAAGGGAAAGGGCAAGGAAGTCGTTTCGCCTTTCCAGGAGGCAGGAGGAGATGAGGATGAGGGGTTGTATGATTAGGAGGTCGGTGGTGGTTGAGGAGATTACATATCTCTAGGAATGATTTTGTATAGCATGGCAGGAAAGGGGGTGTGAAGATGCGGTTGTAGTGCTGCGCCGTGTGTACGTAATTAAGAGACGGAACGGGACTACTTACCTACCTTTTGGATATGTCTATAGAAAATGGGGGGGTGCATTAAAGGGGAGGGCCAAGTAGATAATCAAGCAACATAGACGATGATGGAGTACATTGAAGCTTTCATGGCCGTTAGTCAGAAACTGTGTAGTAGATGTGTGTGGTTTCTTATGACCTGTCTGAGCTACCTCCTGGATATCAACAGAATATTATACTTTCTTTAATTATCACCTACAATCCCCCCCTCTCATCCCCCCTATACCCCATTATCCACTCTCCCCTACTCCTCAACCTCCTCATCAGGAACCTCCTTAATAGTCTGCGCCCTCTCAATCTCCTTGATCTCCTCCTCCGTCGCATTCTCTATAAACGCCCCCTGCAACGAGGTAATCGGCGCGTCCACGTCCGTCGGCTGCCAGGTCGTCGACGTCGGCGACTGCAGCATCCGCGGCGCGCCGCTGTCGCCCTTCCATCCGCCTGAGGTGGGCGATTGCAGGCCGAACGCCGCCTCCGGAACTGGAGGCTGAGCAGGGGAACTGGGGGTTGGGATTGGGATGGGCTTGGTTGTGGTTGTTGGTTCTGTTGTTGGTTTTGACGAGGTAGCCTGTTCTTTTGTTGCTGGTTGGGTTGGGCTGGCTGTGGTTGGTTCAGTCGTCGTCGTCGTCGTCGCCGTCTTCTTTCCACCCTCTGCGTCGTCTTCGTCTTCCACGGTCGCCGCTTTGGGAGTCTTGCTTGTAACGGCAGCGGGCTCGATAGTCGCGGATGGTGCTAGTGCTGCTGCTGGCTTTTCGGCCTCTTTCTTCTTATTCTCCTCCACCTCCTTGTTGCCATCTTCCTTCTGCTCCTCCTTCTTCTCCAGTTTTGGCTCCACAGCACTACTAACCGCCTTTGTCGCAGCTTGCACCTTCTCCTTAGCCTTCGCGGCGGCTTCTTCGGCTAGGGTGCGGATCGGCAGCGCCATCTGAGCGGCGGCAGACTCTGTCGCGCTCTTGACTTGTGATGCGGCGCCGCTTGCTGCTGCTGGGTTGGCGCCGGCGCCGGCGGCGGAAGGGTCGGCAGCAGGCTTCTTCTTCTTGCCGTACTTGGGTTTAGGCGGAACGGAGCCGATGGGCGGCTGGGTGAATTCGTCTTGGTAGATGGTGACGTGTTGCTTGAGCTCGCCGTATTCGTTCCATTCTTCGATTTCGACGATGTCCTGTAAGTATTGAAGTTAGTTTCGAAATGTTGTAAGATAAGAAGACAGGAGCTAGCCAGTGGGAAGAAAAGGGTGGTGGTGGTGGTGGTGGTGTGACAGCTGACTTACACCCACGACGAAACCCTCCTGGACCAAAGCCGGCAGCTTGCGTACACGGCCGTTAGGGTCCTTGCCGGCACGTCGACCCCAGAGCATGCGCGCCTTGTCGTTTGTGGCCATGTCGACGGCCTTGAAGGGGATGCGGTTGGCTCGAAGAATGGTCTCGAGCCGGGAGGTGGCCGTCACGATGTGCGACGAGCCGGCCGTCAGTGAGGTGTAGATGTATAGGGCCGGATCGGCCTCGAGCTCTCTCAGCGATGACGCCATGGTTTCGGGTTCGAGATGGTAGAGGGCTGAAAGGTGGTTTGCGTAGATGAAGGTTGTTTGTCTTGGGTATCGATGACGTTGGGTTCGTGATGTTTCTTAGCTCTCGTGCTGTTGTTTACAAGTGAGAGGCAAGGTAGGTAGCTACAGTAATAACCCCTTTGCGGTGCCAGGTCCGGTGTAATAAGAAGCGTACGGGGCGCCCGGTGGACAGTCAATTAAGGAGGTGACACGAGGGTTGGCCTGCTAACAGCTTGCTCCACTGGTGACCACGGCAGCGTTGGGTACAGCTCATTCCAGTTCGCGTACAGTTGACCGTGATTGCGGGGTAGGTATCAGCGGGCGGTAGCTATGTTAGCGACGGGAACAGCGGAAGGAGGGGGGCATCTGGCCGATTCGCAAACCATTTTGCTCCTGATAAGGAATGATATCATTCCAGTGTATATCAAGAGAATGATGGCCTGCGAGGTTTGGCTCAGTTCACCATAACTACACCATTCAAGTGTGGGGGTCATGGAATGGAATGCGCGAAGCGGGCTGAAACAGACGGCTTTCTCCGACGGGCAGTTTGTTGGAAGACTGAATCATGGAACAAGAAACACCAAAGGAGTCTATAATTCCACTTGATTCGGAACAGCATGCCTCATTCATCCAATGGACATATGCTGCAGTTCAAACACTGACGTTCTATTTGTTCGTAGATAATGGACTGTGTCCGTATATATCCTGTCCCCCGCTATCAACCGGAGCTGACTGGAGGTATGATAGCCACCTCGTCCCCTTCTTGTATAACAACAGCGTTATCCTCGCCGTCTTCATCCTCACTGCTCGGCATATCCACGTAACTCAAGTTTATCGTGACCAGGCTGTGATCAAGCACCGTATCCCGAATACCCTGGTACCGCTCCTCAAGTGTGTCGAAGAGTTTCCGCAAGGGCAGCGGCGCCGGCAAAGCTTCCATATCCTTGCCCGTGTGGGAGCTAGCACTTGCGAAGTAAAGGATGTTGAAGTGACCCTTTGGGGGTTTCGGCGCGCTCATTGTTATCGCGGATCAGAACCTGTCAAAACTATGTCTTGTTAGCCTTCTTGAACGCAAAAGGATCATGAAGATGTGAGACGAAAGCGATTGGTGGCTGGATAGTCAGAGATCTTGGTGATTATTGAGACATCAATGTACTTCAGAGTAGCAAATAATTTAATGCATCATCCGAGCCGTGGTGTAGGAAACCCAATTGGGCGATGTGGGATGTAGACTTACCAATTGAGAATTTGCTGGTGGTTGTTTCGTTAGGAAATGCGTCATCTCGCTCAGAAATTCTGGGCTTCAAGACCGGCGCATCGTCGAATTGTCTCCGTCACGTGCAGATCGCACTAGTGACGAGCGCAGCTGCTCAAAGCATAATAACAGCTTTGCAAAAGCCCATTAGGTCTGGGCAGTAACGGTCTTCACGAGGCCATCGTGATCTTCCACTTGGAGAAACTGAAGCCAGGCGTTGAGGAGTCGCTGCCAGAGAACCTGGGAGGGAGTGTGCAAAAGGAAAAATTTCTGCTGATTGCAGAACTCAACCTTTTATCGACGAACATGAGTGGGTCCAAGCTTCACGGGCCAAGGACCCACCTGATTGGTTGTTGAGTGGACCTGCAATTGAATGGGAGCTTCCGCGAAACCCTTGACGGAGCTTTTGAGTCGTCAGGGTTCTCATCTCGAAGAAGTACCAATTGGTAACTTCAATGAGTATTCGACTTCCTGCAAGCGCGGTGATCTGTATAGACCTACCAACGGTGTTTGAACCAACAAGTCTCAACCTCAAATAGAAACATATCTCCATATCTCGCAGAAGATTACGCAGTGATGCGCCCGAGTTCGGTTAGACTCTCACAGTGAAAGTAACATGGAGTATGTGATAACCATTTCATCTAGACATTGGGTATCATACTTGGACACAACAGACATCGCGTTCAGTTCAGCTTCGCCATCTTCGCCTCCAGCTCCTTGATCCATCCTGACATAACATCCATGTTCTTGACCATGGCAGCGTCTCCATCCTTCATGGCTGTCTCAACCTTTTCCAGGCCCTCCCTCCATTGTTGAATGTCACCCGCCATATCGGCCTGCTTTGCTTCTAGACGTGCCAGCGTCTCAGATGCTGTGGCAGCATCGGCATGAATCACCCTGAGAGACCTTAGACGGTCCAGTAGAGGGGGTAGTAGAGGCGTCAGATTCTCGATCGTTGGGATGGTCCCATAGAGGGCGTTGATCTTGGTCGTCAGCTCAGAGTCTTCGACCGCAGTTGGATCCACCACAGGCGTCGCGCCTGTCGATGCAAGTGCTTCCTGAGCTGCCTTTGCATTCTTGCGGGCTTTCTCCAGACTTTCGGCCTCTTGTGCCAAGGTTCGAACTCTGCGAGTGATGCTGTCCAAAGAGGACGTCGATGCCTCTGACAAGGTCTTGACCTGACTATGGAGAGTCTCTAGAATGGGTAGTATCGCTCGGGGCAGGCCGTTCGAGTCGAACTCGGGCATCTCTGGAGATCCAACCCCTAGGGCCTTCTCAAGGATGACAAGCCGGCGGTCGAAGTCGGCTGCCTTTGCTAGCGCATGTGTTTCCTCGTAGGTAGGCGCATAGGTAACGGTGTAGCTCGCGAAGCCTTCTGTCGCCTCCGACGGTCCCTCATCGATGCGAACAGACTTGGTTGGTCCTGCTGGAGTCGTTCTAGGCGCAAGCTGGTCATCGAGCTTCGACATCTCATCCAAGGTCCTGCTCAGGGATTCGATTTCCTCCTCGTCCTGACCCGCCGTCTCTGCTTTGGGCTGCTCTGCCGCTGCCTTCTGCTTCTCATACTCCTCCTTGGCTTCCTCGATTTCGCGCTTTAGCCGTGCAAGCTTTCTCGCCAGGTTTTCTGCGTCATCCTCGTCGCTTAGGTCGCCCAGCTCCTCAGTGCCATCCTCTAGAATCCGTTGCCGCCGACTTGCAGTCTTGTAAGACTTTCTCTTGCTGTTGAGCCGGTCTGAGAAGTCGACGTCGCTGGCGTCTACCGCAGCAGGCATGAACCTCGAACGGGCCTCATCGATCCGGAGACGCGATCGGGAGATGGCGGCAGAATCATCTTCTTCGTCGTCGAACTCGTTATCAGAGGGTGACCTCACAGTTGTAGGCTTGGGAGATGGTCAGTTTTGCGCCGAATTGAACACCTGTGAGTCAGCTCACCGGAACTGTGGAATTGTCGTCAGTTAGATCTGGTGTTTCGTAGATATCTGGCGCGGAATCCTGGGGTGCGGTGTGGTCAGCGACAAGGTTGTTTGCTGAGCTTCAGTAGTAGGTGGGCTTACCAGGTCCGGCAGGGCAGCATACTTTCGGCTTGATGCCATCTGGATCAATCTGTTCACGCGAAAGAGATACTGAAGCACTCAATCTGACGAAGTTGATGCAAAGTGAGCTCGGAGTAGTTTCTGTTTGCGTGCTGTTTGCGTACGTGGAGTGATGGTGGTAATGTTGGGGATAGCTTCCGCCGTGCTGGAGCTACAACAAGTGTGTGTAACGTGCTGTAGTGCTGTACCTTCTAGTCTAGTGCTTTGTGTGGCGTTTACAACACAGCATGACAGGGGGAAAGAGCGCCCCGCGGCCCCGCATTTACCGGACACGACGCGTCGTCCCAAGAGTCCCGTTCTATTGTGTGCGACGGGAGTTTGAATGCGGGAACCTTGTTGGCTCTCCAGGACATCGCGCTTCACGACCGAGAAGTGCACTAAGATGAAGGTGCAGGTGCAGGTGAATTCGTTCATTCTCAATATCTTCCTGTGCGTTTTTTCTTGCGCAAACCATCTGGTCTTGAAATCCGAACGTGTGCAAGCGGTTTATAAATTTCAACGGTACCTGGTCTATTTAACATCTTCCCGATCACACTTTCCTCGTGTTCAAACCGCACCGCAACCACACTCGGCTCTCACACCATTGCAGCAAGTTCAAGTTTTAGCTCCCAGGCACAACTTCACCTCACCGATACCCGAAGGCCTGCTCTCTACTTGAGCTGTGGCTGTGAGAAGATGAAATCCAACATGTCTCATGGCAGTCGGGTCGTTGGATTAAGCAAATATCAACCAGGAGTTCCAACGCTTCTGACGAGCTTTTCCCCAATAATCGACGATGTTGATCCAGATGCGCCTCCTCTGAGCAGCGACGAGGAATGTTCTGCGGAATCCAGAAGAGGGGAAATGACGAATACACTACGTGGCAAGCAGAGGGAGCAAAGGTCAACTTCCGAGTCCAGAGATAACGGCAGCCCTCCAGGAACCGACATCACCACAAACTCATCTACAAAGCCGACGACGCGGCAACAGAAGCGGTTGCGGGACGAAATTGAGGATGACCAGATCGAGGACGAAGGGATCTCAACCGTACAGCCTCCTCCGAAAAGGATGGCTACGGAAAGGAAGATGGGTCAGCAACAGTTGGGCAGCCAGCATCAGTCTAGCATATTCATGCCCCGAGCAAAGACCTCGAAACAATTCGGCAAAAAGAACAACTTCCGCGTACCCAGAGATGCGAAAAAGCCCGAACCCCAAACCCCCAAGACACTCAAAATACCACCAGCAGCCGGCGAGAATGGAAAGGCGGACACTCCCAGGCCGAATTTTCGAATCCCCGATGCGATACCTGATTCATCTCCAACCAATGTTTCCTCGGTAACGAAACTTCCCAACACAAACTCTGGACGACCGCGTGTACGGCCTGCAAGGTCAAAATCCGACAAGGAAAGGAGGAAAGCTGAGGAAGAAGCCAAGAAGCGACAGCCAACTATTCTTCGAATTCCGAAGGACTTTTCATCTAGCTTCGATTTGGACAAGGAAGATGAATTGGCACTCGAAGAAGCAGACATTACGCTACCTATACTGCCAAGCTCACCCCTCAAAAATCTCGACTCTACTCTTGAGTCAAACCGGAAGCTCGTCTGCCCAATGTGCGACGAGGAAGTCGACGAGTCCTTCATTGAAGAGCTTAAAGCGAGACGTACTAGAATGACTCTTCACCAAGAACAACAATTCTGCCACTCTCACAGAAAGAAGTCGGCCAAGAAGGAATGGGCAGACAGAGGGTATCCGGATATTGATTGGACCGTGTTGGACAAGCGGATCAAGAAGCACTATGACTTTCTTTGCACCATTCTCAACGGCGGTAAATCCTACTACGCCAATGTCTTCAGCGACAAAATCAAGTCTGGTCAGAACAAGACTCTACTGAAATCTGAGGGGAATCTGACTCCTGGGTACTATGGCATGCGCGGTCTGCGGCTTATGTCGGAACACCTGGTCAATAAGTTCTCTTCAGAGTTACGGAAGAGAGCAGTACAAGATCGCCTGGTTTCGAAGCGTGGATATATGGTATACGTACAATCCGTTTTGGTCCCAGAGTTGGCTGTGCGGCTGATCATGGAAGATAAGGCGAATCATGATCAGAAAGTGACAGAGGAAGAGGCGAGGAATATCATGAAGGACAGTGTATGGGTGGGAGAGCTTCTGAACGAAGAAGATGCAGATCACGTCTTGTATGAGGACGAGGAAGACGAGGAAAGTCAGAATGATGAGATGGGACTCAGAGACGAAGACGAGGCTCATCTCAGATACGAGTATGAGAGCAAGTTGAAAGATGAGGATGAGGATAAACCCAAGTTCGAGGATCGGGACGGTGCAAAGCAGGAGGGCGAAGATATCAAGTCTAACGGCATGGGTATCATCAAGGATGAGGAGGATGACGACAAGCTCTCAACATCGTCTTCACTATCCAGTCTATCCGATCTCGGCGATCTTTAATGATCAACGCCCGCTCCCGGGGAGCCCGCTTGACAACAATCTCAAAGAGTCACTAGGTCCTTAACCTGAAGGATTTTGTTCGTCGGAAGTCCTACCGACGGGGCTCAAGCGCGCCGACGTTCACGCGAACGGCATGTACTGGGAGGAGCAGGTAGAACACCTGTGAACTGGACAATTTTTTTCTTCTTTTTTTCCTACTCGATACTTGTTGAGGCTTTCTCCTGTTAATGGGCCTACATCGGTGTTTTCCCCCAAGCCTCTTTTCTTTGACAAAACATTCTCAGTTTCTGCCGGGTCGCTATGTAATCCGCTGGCTAGAAGGGAGTTAGAAAGAAACAGCCTCAGTTTGTAGAGGTTTCCATTTGTTTCAGGATAGAAACATGCGAAGTCACATATCAGATTCACACTGCTCCGCAATTGCGGCACTACCAACTACGAAACCAGATGGAGCTACGACTCTTCAAAACATGATCTGCGAACGTTAAATGTCGCGAAACATTCATCCCCATGCAAACTCGAGACGGTCAGACTTTGTTTCCCCTCAAGCTCGGTAGGTGTTCCGAGTTATTGCCAGCTGGTTGGTCTTCGTGGAGTCGTCTTTGCGGGTAGGTGTAGGAGCTGCTCTTTATCCAAGCGGCACTCACTACCTACCACAGTAAACATGAAAATGTTCACAAGCTTCCCCTCTCCCACAGTTGTCTTCCTTTGTCTTTCTTTTGCTAGAGACTGGCGGTCTACCCTCTGCTCGAATAGACCGACCCATTCTGACGAACGTGGCTACCTGTGGCGAGACACGGGAAGGAGCCCATTCATCGGGTCCCGGTGAGATCGAATCACGGGATGCCAACACCCAAAGCCCCTCTCTCTGTATAAAGGCGTGTGTATCTAGATGTCCATGAACTGGCGCAAAGCTACAGATCGGCTCGGCTTTCGTGGAGAGGTAAGCAACCCTCAGCTTTTTGATAAGCAGATGAATAAGATGAAGTCAACGAAAAGGATGGGATGGGGTACATTGTGGAAATCGAAATGGTTAATCCTGCTACCCAACAACGGAAAGCCTAGCTACTTATTAAACTTTAGCGCGCTTTATCCCTCGCCGGGGCTACCTCTGTTGATTAGGTTAGGTGGGAAATTCAAGCACCCCGTCACTACACGTGTTCGGGTAGCTATTTTGAACCGCGGGCTAATGATAAGGCAAGGTCCCTTATTTTACGGGGTAGAGGTACTGAGCGACGGCGAACGGGGCGCCGGGGACCATGAAGCTGCACAGTACGTACCGGGCTGTCATGCAAATCTCATGTTGAGACCCTCGAAGCATTGCATGGTCCCTACAGCTGTTTAGGTGTTTGTAGTGTACACAGCTACAGTCTATCAAGTAGGCATTTTCAAGCGTCCATACTGCGACATTCACCGATTTAGACGCCCGTCGACTTCAAAAAACTTTAAAACAGGAACATCGTGAGCTTCACAAGGGCAAGATGAGCCCTTGAGACGCCGACAGGGTTGCGGGGCACACCCCCAAGCGGAGTTGATGCTGGCCTGGCCCCGGCAAATCGATGTACACTGCGGCTCACCGATGTGCCCACCATCCGTGCCCTGACACTGACACCCGACCGACTTGACATGGGTAGTTTTGGGGTGCTTTGGCGCACAGCAACCTGCCTTGATGCACCTCACTGGCGATGGGAATTGCCCAATGTTCTGTTTTGTCACCGAGATAATTCGGGCGGTACCGCTAGAGGGCTGAGATGGCATATGGGAGTGGTAGTACAAGCCCGAACCGGCAGGTATATGTCGCCGTTTGTCTGCTTTGGTTGCTACAGGAACATGACGGCTTGAAGTTATTTCGACCACAGGAGAAACTCTTTGCTTAAAGAGCAATTGGAAATTTCCTTAAGAGGCTTTGATAGTCAAAAAGTTGAATGAACCCCAGGCAACTTTCTGACATTATCAACTCGCAGCCCCGAAAGGCTTTGGGTCCTGGAAACCGACTTAAGGTTGACCAACAACCAGATGGACAGTGTAAACTCTCTTGATGTTCACACTTGCTCGTCAGCCCCCATTTCTTTCTCATGTCTGCAATGGGCAATATTGCCGCCCGGGGACCTTTCGGACCCAGCCCGGCTTGTTATCTTACGCGGCTCACACACAGACTCGGTACCTCATAGGGAAGAAGGCAGTGTTTGTGATGCTCTCCGGGACCGTTACACGACCATAACGACTCGGTCAAGAAACCCGAGTACCTCAGGCTCTTTTTGAGGCACTTTACAGACTTTGCTTTGGGGCCAATCGCTCGTCAAATCTGCTGCCAAAGTACTGACGGAGCCCCAAATTCCGACCACTAGTGATGAGGACCGGACACATGATGGATATTGTCGAGTTTCTGATGGTGGACCATCTGGAGCATTTTCTCACCCACCACCCCCGGTCCGCCGTCCACCCACCCATGCTCTCCATTACCTTTCTCAGTACGCCAGTGACCTACCACCCTACCTCTACGCCCACTCACCTGCTGGTGAACATCGACATCTGATCCATTTCCGATTCGCTGCAAATCCCCCAAAAAGAACGGTTAGAATCACTTTGCCGGCCCAGCAAAGAGAGCAGCCGCGGACCTAGCCACCCACAAGATAGCAGCTGAACACCTCAACAACACACACCAGCACCGCCAGCAACGTCTCGGGCTGTCGGGATTCAACGTCCCCATCCTTCGTTGCAAAGACACGTCCGCCATCTTTTAGCATCGGGCAAGGCCATGACCTGAAAACACTGGCCATCCCCATCCTCACGTGGAATGGCTGTGGTCTCTTAGTAGTCGGCACCTTTGTTCCGCTCGCCTCCCGCCGGTGACAATGACGAGAAATGAGGGCGGCTCCCGCTTCAGCTCCATGACGGGCTCCAGCACCGACAGCGCACGATCCAGCATCACGGCGAAGCCATTTCCCTTGACGCCGACCAGCAGCGTGGGCAGCTCGACGACACGACCGCCGTCCCCGCCGCCGCAAGCGGGCAGCAGTAGCAGCAGTGGAAGCCAAAATGTATCTCGGTCCGCCTCACAGGGTTCGCGCAGGCCCGCGCCGACGCGTTTGAAGACGGATGACGGCACCCAATTTGCGAGGTGAGTTGAGTTGAAGCGAGGCAGTCTGTTTTCCTTGGGGGGGTTCGTGAAGGGGAGTCGTGTGCGCCGGCAGCGTGATGCCGACGACAAGCTCGAGCGGTTCTGTGATACGGATACCTACCCAGTCTTGCTTGCACAGTCCTGTCCTGTCACCGCAACTATCCGGAAACCCCGTTCTTCTTTGCCGTCCCTTCCGCGCGCCCATTTGCATGTCAAGCCTGTTCTTGCCCTATCTTCCTGTAGCTCAAACTAACGGGTGCATGCGTCGGCCGCCCATCTACAGCAGGTCATCGAGAGATTTCGAGTCGTCGCAGTCCCAGTCGCAGTCGTCGCATTCGCAGGCGCGGTCGCACTCAGTGTCACAGGCCACGCTTCAATCGTATTCGCAGCCGCAGTTGCCATTGAATTCCCAGTTTCAATCACCTTCGCAGTACCAATCGCAGCAGACGCCGACGCAGCAACATCCACAGCAACAAGTATCGCCCACGGGGGGCCCGGGGGGATCGCGCCTGGCCCAGTCGCCCACTACACCGTCCAATGCGTCAATCCGCGAGCACAGAATGAGCGAGCTGGGGGGATATCGTCGTGAAATGGCGGCGATGTTGGATACCACGGGCGGCGGAAGTCGAACGTCACCGCACAGTCAGCAGCAGCAGCAGCAGCAGCAGCAGCAGCAACAACAACAGCAGCAGCAGCAGGGTCACGCTGCAGGGTCGGTGTCGGGCGCCTTTAGCAATCTCGGCCAGTACGCGCCGTATCTGGGGGGAAACAACGGCGGCGGGATGTCCATGGGCAGCTTCTTCAATGACTCTACGGATAATCTGTCGGTAATATCGCAGCTGTCGCCGGGGATCCGGCCGATGACGGCACGGCCTTCGCAGGCGTCGGCGGGCAGCATGGAGTTTCCGGATTCGGCATACTACGACGATGAGCGGCGGCCGTCGATTGCTTCGATCACGACGACGGCGAGCAGCCAAGGGTCGCGGACTTCCAAGACCCGAGGCGGGCTACAGAAGCTCCAGCAGTTTTTTGGCGATCGGGACGATTGGCCTGGCCGAGATTCGTCGGAAATTAGCCTGCCCCAGCCGAGTCACTCGGGCCCCATGTCCACGGGGAAGGAACACCGATCGCACTCTTACAGCCTAGGCAGCGGTCGCTCCCACCGGGACCGCAACTACTCCAATGCCACCGATCACCATCCCTCCACCTTTGGCTCCGTCTCGACTGCTGGCGGACGAGATAGGGATGCCTCGCCCGTGCCCTCGAGACCGCGAACCCCAGTGCCTGCGCCCGAGGTTGTGCCGTTTCTGTACCAAGAAGCCGACGTATGTATAGCCTCGCTCTTTCCTCTCTATTTTTGTCTCCTTTTGTAATTTACTGTCTTCGATATCCCCTCTCCCCTCTTCTCTCTCCCCCTCTCTTCCATCCCCTCTTCCCCTCTCTTTGTAATGTTGTTGTGGTGGTATCTTAGTAAGAGATACAGTACATAGTAGGAGGTACCCTACGCTACCCTACACTACCCTCGCTTGACCCCATTCCGACGCCTCGCCAAATCTTATCTCTGGCCTTCTCTTTCTTATCTCCACCCCGAGCTATCCCGTTTGGGAATCGCGAACTGGATGAGTAGCAGTGGGATCAGCATTGGCAATGGCCGCCGTCCGTCTCACTCTTTGCTCCAAACGCAACGCTCGTTTGACGCTTCCTGCAACATGTCGGCGGTGAGATGATCCCTCCTGCCATCTTCCGTCTTCAAGTTCACAACAACCACATCAACAAGGAGCCCAGGGCAATGACTGCGGAATCTTCTAGACAGGAACAATAACAACGACAGCCTGCCAGTGAGGTGTCATTGTTGCCCAGCTCCAATCCCGAGAAATCCGCTATTTCCTGCTATTCTCCTGTCTGGACTCCTCCTGCCTGCCGTACCTACCAATCCGTGTAAAAATAATCACACGAGTAATCGCTTTCGTCGTAGCTAACCATTGCACGAATCACAGGACATCGCTCGCTATGGCGAAGCACCCGTTCGAACAAGTCTCACTGGCCCCGATCGCGATCGTTACATCGACAGCTCCCAGAACCCACCAAAGACATCGTCTTCCGCCCGGTCAGGTCACTCCATCGTGCACCTACCGGGTCATCATAAACACAACAAGAGTAACGAGGATCCAAGGACATTGAGGCCATCGCTTAGCAGGGAGGATTCGGCAGCCAGTTTCGCTAGGGATCACCGCAACGGTTCCAGCTCTATGATGGGCACCCGATCTCGCGCACAGAGTCCTGCTCCTAGTTGGACAGGGGCGTCGCGGGGACTCAAAGGCAGCAGTATTTCCGATGGAACATCATCTCCAGCTCCGTCGCACAAAAAGGGTCTCTTGGGTCGCTTCCGCCGGCACAACAAAGACAAGGAAGATGGCTCCGGCCTTAGGAGTGGCTCGAGCCACACTCTTGTACACCGCCCGTCGAGACAGGACCTTTCCCGCGCCGCCGAATCCACCTACCCAGCATCCGTCTACGGTTCGGACCCTAGCGAGCAACGAGAGGTCCCTGTCCGCCCTGGCTATGTGCGCCAGACGACGGCGCCGGGATTCACCACGAAACTCTTCACCTCCAAGAAAACGAGCTCCGTCAAGCCGCCCCAAGACGATATGGACGAGGACATTGGGCCCACTGACACGCACATGGGAGGTGGAACTGTCTATCATCTCGATACGAACCTCAATGATATGGAGGGCATTTTGACCAAGCCTCAACCCATGACACCCCTGGACAACAGCATATCAATGCGGCGCGAATCAGAAAAGATGATCGTCCCCATCACGACAGATCCGGAGGGCGCATGGGCTGCCCCGGACAGTTGGGCAGTGCGCGACAACAAAAAGTCTCTCGCCCCTCAGGCCGTCGAAAATGAAGACTTGTGCTCACGTCAACCTACCGAGGAAAAGGAGAAGAAAAGCAATTATTACATTCGTGTCTTCAGGTCAGATAGCACCTGGACTACGCTCACCCTGCCCTTGACTGCGACAGCTGAGGATGTTATCATGGGAGTGGCGAAAAAGACTTATCTCCCTCCGGGTGCTCAGGACAGCTACTCTCTCCTTATCAAGAAGCACGATTTGTTCAGGGTCTTGAATAGCGCCGAACAACCCTTGAGAATACAAAAGCGACTATTCCAGCAGATAGGTTACCAAGAAAAGGATGGCATTGACGAAATCGGTCGCGAAGACAACAGTTACATCTGTCGATGGGTTTTCCTCAAGGAGAAGGAGGCCGACATGCATCTGCTCTCACAGGACATCAACTTCAGGAACCAGAAGCTCAATCATGTTGACCTGTCTGGGCGCAACCTAATAACCATACCGGTACCATTATATCGCAAGGCATCAGAGATCGTATCCCTCAATCTGTCCAGAAACCTATCCTTAGATGTCCCTAGAGACTTCATACAAGCTTGCACTTCTCTTCGGGACATCAAGTACAACAACAACGAAGCGCAGGCCTTACCCAAAAGCTTCGCCACGGCCAGCAAGCTTACCTATCTAGATGTGTCAAACAATCGCCTCCAGGATCTGGATCATAGCGAACTGGGCAAGCTAACAGGCCTGCTCAAGCTGAACCTCGCCAACAACTGTCTGCGCAGTCTACCCCCTACGCTTGGAGCCTATAAATCGCTGCGGACACTTAATATATCTTCCAACTTCCTCGACGTATTCCCATCGTTCATCTGTGAGCTGGAAACCATCGTCGACCTCGACCTGAGCTTCAATTCAATCAACAACCTTCCAGGTAACTTGAAGAAGTTGAGAAACCTTGAGAAGTTCGTTATCACCAACAACCGACTGTCTGGGCCCATATCCGAGAGCGTGAGGGACCTAGTCAGCCTTCGGGAGTTGGACATCAGATACAACCAGATCAGCACCATCGACGACCTTTCTGACCTACCTCGGTTGGAGATCTTATCGGCCGATCACAACCAGATCTCCAAATTTAGTGGGTCATTTGAGAGACTTCGAAGCTTAAAACTCAACTCGAATCCGATCGTCAAGTTTGAAGTCAAAGCACCTGTTCCCACCCTCAAGATCCTCAACCTGTCCAATGCCCAGTTAGCGAGCATTGACGAATCAATCGACAACCTAATGAACCTTGAGAGGTTGATACTCGATTCTAACTACTTCGTCTCCTTGCCAAACCAAATCGGTAACCTTAAGAGACTTGACCACCTCAGCATGGCGAACAACCACCTAGGAGAGCTTCCTCCCGAAATCGGGTGCCTAACGGAGCTCCGCACGTTAGACGTCCACGGAAATAACATGCGCAGACTTCCGAACGAGATTTGGTGGGCGAACAAGCTCGAACATCTTAATGCATCCTCCAACATCTTGACAGAGTTCCCCAAGCCCGCCTCGCGTGCGCCACAAGCGCCAGGAGAAGCTAGCCCATCTCCGGGTGCGTATCCCTTCCCGAATGGCAACAAGAACGGACTCCTTTCGCGGACACCCAGTACGGACGACCTTAATGGGGATGCGTCGCGACGCCCTAGTCAGGCTTCTAGTACACTCCTCGGCGTTGCTGTTTCACCCGTGCCATCAGGACCCGACAATAGGAAGAGCTCCATGGTATCGCTGTATGGCAAAGGAGGGCGCAAGACCTCCGTCGTGTCGCGAACTACGACGCAGAGCAGCACTGGAGTAATAACCCCGATCAACGGCTCTAGGAAAGACTCCAGTCTGTCTTACCGATTTACCCACACGTTTTCGGGATCTCTGAAGAACCTCTATCTTGCGGACAACCAGCTAGATGACGACGTCTTCGAGGAGCTCAAGCACCTCCCTGAACTTCGGGTTCTGAACCTTTCCTGCAACGATCTGAGCGACATGCCCCAGGGAACGATCAGGTCTTGGCCTCAGCTCGTGGAGCTGTATCTTTCTGGCAATGAACTTACTAGTTTACCTGCAGAGGACTTCCTTGAGGAGCACTGCCTCTTACAGACTCTGCACATCAACGGCAACAAGTTTATCAACCTGCCCGCTGAAATATCGAGGGCCAAGAAGCTTCAGGTTCTGGATTGTAGTAGCAATAACCTGAAGTACAACGTCACCAACGTGCCCTACGATTGGAACTGGAATTTCAACCGCGATCTGCGGTACTTGAACCTTTCTGGCAACAAGCGATTGGAGATCAAGAACAATTACCGTCAACCACAAAGCTATAGAGACGATGATTTTGCCGACACCGACTTTTCGAAGCTGACGAATCTTCGTGTGCTTGGATTGATGGAAGTAACTCATACCTTACCCAACATCCCTGACCAAACGGAAGACCGCCGTGTCAGAACCTCCGAAATGAAGGCCGGTGCTTATCTACCGTACGGTATGGCGGACACGCTGGGCAAAAATGAGCACTTGTCGCTTTTCGACCTTGTCGTACCTCGCTTGGGTTCTGTGGAAACCGATACGCTCGTGGCCTTGTTTGATGGCAAGGAGCTCAGCACTGGTGGTTCGAAGATTGCCAAATTTCTCTATGAAGAGTTTAGCAGACTGTTCATATTGGAGCTTGAGAAGGTCAAGGGGAAGCCGAACGAGAATCCGGTGGATGCCTTGAGGCGCACTTTCTTGTCGGTCAACAAGCTTCTCATGAGCCTCTCTAACAGCGCAGACGAAAGGGGGCTTGATTCGCACCCTAGCAGGAATTACGCCCATACGGTCCTGACCAAGGAAGACCTTAATTCGGGCTGCGTGGCTACCGTTGCTTATTTGAGCGAGCTGAAGCTCTACGTTGCCAACGTTGGCGATGTACAGGGCATGCTCATCCAAGCCAACGGTTCCTTCAAGATGCTAACCAAAAAGCATGACCCGGCGGATCCAGTTGAGCGCAGTCGCATTCGAAATGCTGGAGGCTGGGTTTCGCGCAACGGACGACTAAACGACGTTCTCAACGTGTCTCGTGCGTTTGGTTATACTGAGCTGTTACCAGCAGTGCAGGCAGCGCCCGACATCACCGAGCACACCATTGACGACAAAGATGAGACAGTGCTCATTGCCAGCAAAGAGTTATGGGAGCATCTTCGGCCAGAGCTCATCGTGGATGTGGCGCGCGAGTGTCGCAGCGATTTGATGCAGGCGTCTCAGAAGCTTCGCGACCTCGCGATAGCCTATGGGTCAACCAACAAGCTCTTGATCATGATGATTGGCGTCGCAAACCTAAAGCAACGACAAGCGCAGCGATTCAAGGGACAGTTTAATTCTGCTTTCTCGATGCCGCAAGATGATCCTAGTCATGCGCCACCGAGCGGGAACAAGAGAAGGAAGGTGAGGGCCGAAGGACCCCTGGACTCTAATCTCATACGCCTTAATGCGGAAGTCCCGGCTCCAACAGGCCAGCTGTCCATCGTGTTCACCGACATCAAGAACTCAACGCAACTATGGGAAAACTATCCCGAAGCCATGAGGTTGGCGATCAAGCTTCACAACGATGTGATGCGTCGACAGCTCAGGATGATTGGTGGCTTCGAAGTCAAGACGGAAGGAGACGCATTTATGGTTTCTTTCCCCACGGCTACGTCTGCCTTGTTGTGGTGCTTTGCCGTGCAAATGAAACTGCTAACAGTGGATTGGCCTCCTGAAGTACTAAGTAACAGCAGCTGCCAGCCCACTTATGACCGAAACAACAATCTCATCACCAGAGGTCTCTCAGTTCGGATGGGTGCTCATTGGGGTGAGCCCCTAGCTGAGCCAGATCCGGTCACGAGACGAATGGACTACTATGGACCCATGGTCAACAAGGCTAGTCGTATCTCCGCTGTCGCTGACGGCGGGCAGATTACCGCATCGTCGGATTTCATTACGGAGATTCATCGATGCCTTGAAACCTACAAGGAGCCGGTTGATGTTGATGAGGACTACTTTGAGGATGATCCTACTGCAAGGGCCATCCGGGCTGAGCTCCGGGCGTTGAGCAGTCAAGGGTTCGAAGTCAAGGACATGGGCGAGAAGAAGCTCAAGGGTCTTGAGAATCCTGAGCTCGTATACTCAGTATATCCTCATGCTCTTGTGGGCAGAACGGAACAACACCTTGCCCATGCGGAGAGTACCCAGAACCCGGCCGCAGTGCAGCCCCCTGGCGCCCTTGCACCGCCTAAGCCGGCGACTATGGATCCCGCCAGCGAGATACAGTTCGAGCCGGAGACGATCTGGGGGTTGTGGCGTGTTGCACTGCGCCTTGAAATGTTGTGCAGCACGCTCGAGGAGCCTAATGCCCGCGGACTTCAGGCACCAGAGACCGAGCTATTGGAGCGCATGAAGCAAAGGGCGGGAGAGGTTACGGACCACTTTCTTATTAACTTCATGGAGCACCAAATCAGCCGGATCGAGGTATGTTCAACACAAGCAGAGAGACCTTCCCGATAGACTCAAAGACTAATGTTTTCCATTCACAGACATGCATCACTTCGCTCGCCGTTCGCCACATAGCAATCGGCAGCGGACCAATCACCAAGCTGAACGATCTTCGGGCGCCCATGAACGATGTCCTCAGCACTCTCAAGGAACAAATGGACGAGCTCGCGCGGTACAAGGCGAAATACGGGTCTTTGGACCAAGCTGACACCGATGGTGCCACTGACGTTACCAACGGTGACATTGACACGCTGGATGGGGATGGTGCCACTGACGTTACTAACGGTGACGTTGACACGCTGGATGGAAGTGATACAGAGCAAGAATAATCAATCGCATCATCCGCTCGCTGCTTGGATAAGAAGAAAGCAAAAATAAACAAACGCTCCTCGACTACCTATTACAACCTACCTACATAGCATAATCACAACACGGCACGGCCCTGGTCACAGCCAACTGTTTTTTCATCATCCAAATTTGGCAACCCTACTATCATCACGGATCGCTACTTGGATATATCGTCAGGCGGCATCGCTTCTGACTCCTCTTGGGACGGGAGGCACACTAGAGTCAACGTGCACCTTTGTTTTCAAGTTCTCTGTTATTATCAGTATTCCTTTCTTTTCATACTGTACTCATGAAGGCTTGGATTAGGATGGGCTAGGTTAGGATAGGATAGGGTTTTGTTACGTTCCCAACGCTCAGTTCGACCTATTATTTTTGTTGTTCGTCTCTACTATTACTAGCGTAAATACCCAATCATCCTCTTCATCCGTCGTCTGTCTGTCTGTTGTTCGTTGTTCATCGCTTCAGTCTTTGGATTATATGTTTTGCTTCATGGCATTGATAGTATCATGGCAGGCGCTCTGCGTGTTCAAAAGTTTAACTTGTAGTATATATTTTTCTTAGTGGACCCGCGTCAGGCACTTGACCGGTTCGGACTCGGGAGGATCGGTTTTACTTTGGTCTGGTCACGTCAGGGAAGAGAGTTCGATGTTGAGGAAGGAAATTGGAAATGGGAAGAGGAGAGTGCTTGGATATTGTTATATGAGTAGTATAGGAGAGGTGAGATGATAGTGTTAGTGAGAGGGAGAATGAGAAGTGGTAGTTTCAACTCGATAACCGAATTCGTGAACGTTGCCTGGTCTGAACTTGAAGAAAAAGGCCGGGTTGGTGATTGTGGTAAAAGTGTATTCGAAGTACCTGGAAAGAGGCATGCCAGGAATAGGGGCTTACACCACTCCAACCCCTCCTCTGATTGGCCAGACCTTTCGGAAAGTACCCCTTGCCTGCCCGGAACACTCGAGTTCATGACAGACTTTCTCCACAGTGACATGACAGCTTGAGTGTTGCCCGCCAGCCCGCCTGCAACTATCTAAAGCTCCCTGTCCTGTCCGTCGCTCCTGGCACGGCATACACTAGGCACGAACGCACGTTTGCGACACCTCGCTGCACACAACTCCTACAACCACTACCAACAAACGACGACAGTTTTGACCACGGACGAACAAGAGAGCCGGAGGTCGCAGATAATACCTCTACGCCCGCCCATCGACGGAATACCCAGTCGAGTGCTGCTCGCCCGCTCGCCGCTTCGAATTGAAATAATCCAAAACCGACCGACCGACCGACTCCCGCGCGCACGCGAACGAGAGACTACACTACAAGCGGATCTACTCCCAACCGACCAAGCGACAGACCAGCGATTGACGGCGAACGCCGCGGCACAAACCCGTCAAGATGTTGATCTTCGGAAACCTGATCTATGTCTCCTGCCTGTTGATCAACGCCATTGCCATCCTCTCCGAGGATAGGTTTCTTGCTAGGAGTATGCGATGCCCTATGTCCCTTTACCTGCTTGCTTTGGCGCGTTGTTCTTCTGCTTCTGCTGCTCTGGGTTTGTGGTGGGGGCCTTGGAGGGTGGATGGGAGATGGATGGGATGTGGTGTTGGTGTTTGCTGTGGTGATGGTGATGGGGTTGGGTTGGGAAAATGGGAGAGGATCTGAAGAGAGATATAAATGGGATGATGGGAAGATGGGTAGATTGGAGGGGAGGGTAGGGCGCTTCCAGGCTGTCTGAATGGTCTGGTTGGACTGGGCTGGACTGGATTGGACTGGATAGATCGCCAGCCAGCCAGCAGCTATACCGAACGACCACAGATTGGGGCCGGTGAGCAGGAGAACATCAACTGCTCGGTTCATGATGTCCCTCCCACTCCCAGCGCACTCTGGGACGGGGCTCATGCTGAAAGGGATGATGCTTTCCAAGTATCAACAGAAGAAGGAGGAACCAAACCACCACACCCACCACATCCACCCCGACCATCCATCCCTCTATCATAAACCATATCCAAGAGCAGAACAGCAGACAATGAAGCAAACGAAACCGATCACAGCTAACATATTCCTTCTCTCCCCCAACAGTCAACTTCTCCCCCTCCTCCTACGATCCAGCCTTCGGCCAAAGCGCAGATGCCTCCGTCCAGGCCAAGATCATGAACCTGATTGCGAGCGTACGAACGTTGATGAGGAGTACGTATATACCTACACAGCAAAGTGATATATTGGACCCCTCGCTGACCGAAGTTGCGTTATGTAGTACCCCTGATTGGCGTCAACACATTAATCATACTGTACGAGCTGGCGCTTGGTTAAGCATTCTATTCGGTTGAGATCGACCATCACAGCAAGAAAAGGAAGCTGGGTGCCGACAAAATATGGGGATAGGAAGATAGGCCAGATAGAAGAGGGGAAGACGAAAACGAGAAGAGGAAAACGTGGGGAGAGTCAGGTATGGGGCTGTAGAGCAGTTGGAGTCGAATTATACATACCTTAGGGAGGTCCTATGGTTCGAAACTACAGTGCCTTGTGGGCTGACAGGGACAGAAAGAAAGAAGGATGATAATGCACCGGATAGGTCATGATATATAAATAAGTAACGTAATTTTGATATCACCGCCGGGGCATGACGGGTGAATAATGACTGGAAACTCTCACAGAGGGGAGAGATGGTTGTGTAAGATCCTATGATGAGAATTGCGAGGTAGGATTGCATAGTTCTGTCAAAGTCAGTGGCACAATCACTTTGCTTTCCTGTGGATGTAGGTCTACAAGTAGACATTCCATCACAGTAGCTTTGTGGTTCGTTGATAGAACATTCAAACCAGCTCGCTACTTTATGTCAGTCAACTCAAGAAGCAGAATACCGAGACTGTATCGTACTTATTGTTGGTACTAAGTATACTTATCTTCCCGGCCGTCATCAGAATATCCAACCCGCCGAGTAAGTATCTCATAGCCAACCGCTTTAAGACAACTGAACCATCGATGGATGCAGTGGCTCTTACCGCAGCAGTCGGCCGCCTGCATATGTTCTTTCATGAACGGAGGGAGGGCTTACAAGACTGGGCGATGAACTAATCAGTAAGGAAGGAGCGAAGGTTCGCAGCAGGAGGAGATGTACCTCTGTTAGTGAAGCACATTCTTAAGTATGTAAGAATTCATCCGTCGCTCTACTACCGCCTCTAACGGATAGTGTCCCGCCAGTGTACCTGTCATGGAAAGGGTTCCTGCCGAATCGGTGTTCACTCATGATGTTGGGGGGGGTTATACGGTTGTTGAGGCATCAACGGTATCTTGCTTCTAACCGTCCGGCAACCGCAAGTCCCCAGCTGCGGCTGTATTTGATTGCGCTCTTAAGTTCAGGAAACATGTGTTCGTTTCGGTAGAGGTAACTTTGCTTCCTAGAGGTACTTTTGTTTATTTCCGCTCCCCTAAACCTGCATATATACACGACCCACCGCCAGAAAAGAATCGAATAAGGGCGCGGTTGGTTTCAACAACTCCTCTCACACCTCGGCCATGCAATGTAGTTAAGTTTGCATCAACAACCTCATCAGAAGCAGCCAGCACGCAGCATGTGCATCTATACAACCAGCATTTCTCCCACTCACTCAGCCCTCTACACTACATCTACTCCCCATGCTAGATCGACTTCTCGCACTACAATTGGAGCACTCCTCCACTGCCTCGAGACCACTACCACCATTTCCAGATAGACATCCAAAAGGCCTATCGCACTACGACAGGAACCGCGAACTCTTCTTCCTGCCTATGCTGAAGCTGAACCGGTCTCGCAGCGGTGGCTTCTCGAACCTCTCCGGAGGCGTAGGGGGTGGGCCGGGTATAGAGGATGTCGAGGCCGACCTAGACGCTCGCACGTCTCGCTTGATACCCTCTGGCGTGGTCATGGATCTCATCGGCGAGCTCGGCAGGTGGTGATTATGGGGATGCATGCCGTTCGGTCCTCGTGACGTGGGCGATAACGGCGACGACGGAGAGAATCCGCCAAAGCCGTTGCCACCATGACCATCACCAGTAGTCGCGCGGCTACTGGCGTTGCTCTCAGCCACGCCGCTGCTGGTCATGCTGCCGTTGCTCCTCTGCTCTGTACTGCTGCTTCCCGCCCTGTCACTCTTGTCTTTGTCGCTGCTCTTCTCGGACTTGTCGCTGTCACCGCCGCCGGTCTTTCCCAGAAAAGCAAAGCTCTTGCGTGAGAGAGACTTGCTACCCAGGCCGGCGCGGTTGAACAGCCTGGGACTGCTGGGGCCACTCTTAGTGCCTGCTTCAGCGGCTGCCGCCTCCTTCTTGCGCCTCTTCTCTTCCTCGGCCGCCAGCTGTTTGCTCTCGCGCATGACCTTTGCCAGCTGCTCCTGCTCTTTCTGCTGTACTTCGCGCTTCTTTGCGAGCTTCTCGAGACGCTCCTTTTCGGCGAGCCTTGCCGCCTCTTTTTCGGCGGCTTTTCGGGCCTTTTCCTGTGCTTTCTCTTGGGCTTTCTGTTCCTTCTTCTCCTTGGCAAGTTCATCCTTGGATTTCGGTGGGACCGTGGCTGCCTCGTCCGCCTTCGTCATGACGGCAGGGGCCGGAGGTGGTGCCGCAGCTAGAGGATGGGAGAAAGGCTCGGGTCCGGGGACCTGGGTCGGCGTTGAAGATTGTAAGATACTGGCAATTCCGCCTGGAGCTGTTTGGGCGTGAGCGAGGCTTACCGATGGGTCAAGGTCCTCGACTGGTACTGTCGGCTGACTGTTGACCTTCGTTAAGGAGTCCTTTCCGGTCCCGTTCATCTGTTCCACACCGGCTGCCAGGTCGGCTGCTTGGGTGGCTAACCTCATCTCTTCTAGTCCTTCGGCATCCAACTCTTCCCTCATCTTCTCAAAGGTGACTTCCTGGTAAAATAGCACGTAGGCGCAAGCCATGCCTGGCTTGTCGCCAAAGAAGTTCGCCACGAAATTCTTGTCGACGGGCTCGACCATCTCGTCATCGAACAAAACCCAGCCCCGATCCTTGGTCTTGATAATTGACACGTAGTGTCCGTGGTAGGCATTACCTCCAATGTGGACAATAACTGCGTATAATTCGTAAATCCTGTCCGGGTCTTCGGCATCATCCGTCGTGTTGAACATGCGAAGATAATATGGGTAGACGACGCGATGAAACAGCTTTTGGAGTCGGCTGTAGTCCTCGGTATACTTGAACCTCTTCAGATGCAACGCCAAAACCTTTGGTAGCTTCTTAATCTTCATCCTCTTCTCGGCCTCTTGCAAGCCGCCACAATGATCGCAGTGAAACTTGTTCCTCTCGCAAAGCATCTCCTCTGCGGAGAATTTCCGTAGGCATGACGTTACCGAAGAATGCTCTTCCAGGTCGATCGAGAGATCCAAAAACGTCTCGTCTCGTTGTGATGCCGTCTCGCAAGTCAAGCACCTGGTTTCGGAAACTAGGACGCCTTCAAATATGTCGTGGACCCAGCTTGTCTCCGGCGTCCTGAAGTTGGATGCCATCATGCTCCTCATAAGGCTTGGGGATGACGATAGTGGGTTCAATGGAGACTGTATCGTTCCGTTCTCCTTCCTGCTCTCCTGCATCCGCCTAGCGTACGCCTCCACATTTGATATAACATCGTTTAATACAAGGCCGTAGAATTCGTGTGCGTCTTGGTGCATAGAATTGCGGAACATCTCGTTATCGCGCTTGAAGATATCCAGAAAGCGCTGTGGGCTGATGACGCCGGTCCTGGAGTTGCTTTGAATCAGAGCAGTAAAAATATCCTTGAGCCCGGTGAACGTGCATTCCTCCATGCCGTATGCATCTGGATTTTCCTGGGCCAACTCCAACACGGGTCCTTTAATCATGGCCTGCTTTTTCTTGTATTCTGGGGCATCAGGCCTGTCTTCGGGTCGTATCGGTTGCGTTATTGGCATCGGTATCGGTCCAGGAGTAAAGCCTTGCCGCGGTTTGGGCAATTGCTTGCCGGGCGTCGCCGCATTTCCGTTGACCTGTACCGGTGGCCGTATCGAGACTTTGACCTTGCTCGTCTTGCCTTCTGACGTGTTATCCAAAGGCGGGTAGTTAACGACATTCTCTCGGAAAGGTTCCGAGTAGTATAACGCTTGAAGGATCGAGTTGCAATAGCTGTTTCCCTAGGGTTAGCATTAAACTTTACTGTCATCGGCCGGGTTGCGCATACCATGTGTTGCCAAACTGCAAAAAGTCATTTGTGTTAGCGACATCATCCACACAGCAAGGTTCCAGGATGCGGTCCTACATTTTCCAAGCCAAAGTACTTGTCGCTTCCGTCTTCCCGAAGAGGCCCAGCATTCTGCAGTATCCTCTCAAGGGGAGTCAATTCCACCGCCGGCTCGTCCTTTTTGTTTTTAGAGGAGGCATTGTTGTCGGTTTTGGAGCTTCCCTGCACGACATTGTTAGCGATACCAAAGGTCATGTCAACACCCGTCCGTAGGGAGGACAGAAGTTAGAAGGAGTTGTCCAACATACTGCACCTGCGCCTTTGAGTTTGTTGAAGAACCCTGCCATAATGCTATGGGTAGAAGGTGAACTGGAGGAGCGAAGAGGTAGTTTGAGGCCGAGTCAAAGTGTTGGCTACAGCTGCGCAGCATAAGCTCGGACGGGCGACGACAGCAAGCAGCGTTGTATCTGTAACCATTCGCAAAAAACCGAACTGCAGTGGTATGTCCGAGGAAGAGAGTAACAGAGGTCGCTTCGAGATTGAAGAGAGTGCGGAGGCACGCGCGGCCGGGGCGCAAAGGGAGAATCGTCTTGGGGGCCGGCTCGTTGTCGCTCAATGCGATGCTGCGATGCGTATGCAGCTACCAGCTGGCAGTGGTCAGTCAGGCGAAGGAGTTGTTGAGTGCGCTTCCGATCAGGATCCTGTCTAACAACTCGTTGGGCTTGTTGCAAGATACGGTTTACGACTTTGGATCGCAGGATTGAGGCCAATATCCCGTCGAAGCAGTGGAAGACAGCTAGGGCGACGACTGGAGAGACGGGCAAAGACGGAGGATGGGAGTGGAGCGGACGGCCTCGAGGTTGGACGGATGACGGGCGGCGGGACAGGGGAATACTTTTAGACATGCAGCGGAAGTTTAATAAGGGGTCCAGGAGCCGGCATACAGGTTGAGTAGCCTTCCTTGGAGAACTTGGTAGCCGAGCTAGTCAAGTATCGAGACGGAACAAGCCTGTAGTGGTCCTTGTCCGATGAACGATGGGGTGTGCCTATGGTAGAGCCTGGGTAGAACCTCTATAGAGCTATGATTTGTTGCCAAGGTATAGAGTAGAGTTGAGGACCGCAGGATGAGAATTGGCTTGCCGCGATTTGTAGCGTATACTGTATAGTGGAGAGATATCAACCAGACTCGGATCTGGGGACGGGAGACGGGAAGAGAAACTCTTTTGCGGGATGGTGATGGGTTGACTGGTGGTGCCCTGACTCCCTGAAGCTGGCCGAGTGGTACCTCTTGGTTATCTCAGCGTCTCTTCACTGATCTTGCTGTGGTCGGCTCGCAGTGGCCGTTGCAACTTCCAGCATTCTCGCGTCGGTTCTGCCTTCTGCTTGCCTGATCCTGGGCTGAATGGGGGCCGAGTGAACAGTGCGCGAGTCTTGTGGAATGGGGAGGAATGGTGGCATTCCCGTCTGTTTTAGTGGTGCGAGACTGGCGAGACTGGGGACTGGAACAAGTTGGGAGGTGGACTTCCGGGGTGGAAGTGGAGGAAGTGGAAAGCCGGGGGCCCGGATTGCGCTGCAGGGTATCCACGCGGGTTTGGCTTCTCACACAGCGGACAGGCGCTCTGGCGGGCACTGCAGAGTCCGAGTCCACCACTGTCACTGCCCGCTCACTGCCTCTTCCCACCACTCACACAGCCGGCCCGGGTTGTCATTGCCCGTCTTGCAACAGCCCGGGCGAATGACGTTGAACATCAATGATCAGGTACCGCCTGTTGATCTTAGCACTCCAGTCAATTCTCTCCCCCTTTCTCCAACATGGCCGATCGGATCCGAGTTCAGCACAACCTACAGTACTTGACCTTATGATCAGCTTGGCTTCATGAGAACTCTCAGAGTATCAAGTACAAAGAGCATTCATAAAGAGAATCTGTCATTTGCTCGGTTCTTTTCTGGCCGAGAACTCGGCGACCACGACAGCAAGTCTCGCGTGATGGGGGAGGTTACGAGGGCGCGTGCCTATAGGTACGTCTACGTAATTCGTCTTCTCGCTCTTGTTTCTCAAATGTTGGGCATTCGGACTTGATATGCAACCTTACCTGCCCCGTTGGGTAAAGTGTCTCTGGGGGCCACGAGGTTGGAATAGCTAACTCAACACAACGGCGAAACGGCACCAATGGGGGGAGCAGTGGAGGATTCGACTATCCCCGGACGTTTAACACTTCGATATTCCCCACTTGCCGACCTCAACCGAAAAACGCTCGTCATCACGTCAGCCGGATCCTCCTTCATCAAGTGAGTGAATCTCCAAACGAGGACGGCTGGTGATGGCCACAATAATGAAAAGTCGCAGAGCTGGCTATGTACCGACTTTACAAGCTATGGTCTACCGTCTGAGCTTCGCGGCGGCCGGCGGCTCTCCCACTCTTCACACCATCGCGGTTAAAATAATTGGGTAGGAGACTCCCCAGACCACTTTTCCCATAGCAGCAGACGTTACCTCTACAAAAGGTGTGGTTGCAATATAGGGTCGGTCATAGCAACCACATCGAAACGGCAGCACCGGCCGGATGGGTTTCTCGGTTCTAGACGTCCATTCAATTTCACGCAAAGAGAGGCACCTGTGTTCCCATGGGACCACGTTGCTGGTGATCAGAACTCGAACGGCTGGCGGACAACCCCGCTACCAAGCAGCTGAGGGAGCACCAACCTAAACTCATGCGGCATGTTGGGGATGGCTCAGGATGATGGATGGTAAACTATATCAGGGCCGTCATTATTCCCATGGATGCCACGCTGCTAACCGATTACCCTATAACGTTCGCATACATGTGTAGGCATCTCCGAAGAATCCTCATACATTGGCCCTTCCATTCCAGCGTAAGATGAGTTCTGGACAGCTCCAAAGTCGCCTGCACCTGGAACGAACGCTCGCATGTGTTAAACTTGAGCTGAGTCCCTTGCCATAATGGTTGTTCGATATTGCAGTCACAGAACGACCAAACTCTCAAAGATATCCATACGGTTTGTTGCAGTTCTTAGGAACTTGTCACGACACAGGTGCTTGCCCGCCGCCTATTCTTTCCCTCGTTCAAGAGGGAGAAGAAGATGACGAAGTGCATACACATGGCTTGGGATCATCCACCACTCAGGTGAACCGCAACAGTCAGATCGCCCGCGATGCAGGGCCGCCATCGCGGGAACGATACCAGCCCAAAGCAAGGCACAAGCGGGGAGGGGTTCTTGGCCGGTTGGCCATGGGGAAGGAAGGGATAAGCCGTTTTCACAGCGAGCGTAATCTGGTAAATACCCACTGCGCGCAGTATCTACACCCAGACACCCAGGTCTTACCCGCTGAATGGGCGTATCTACACCACATAAAGTCCGCAGTTGATCGTTCGTGGAACCCAAGTGGGATGTGATGCGCATGGCTTACTCGCATTAGCGCTGCCGGAGCTGTTTGCGTGGACGTGCTACCATGGGACAACATGAAGTTCTAGAAATATTCCGGCTCTATCAACTATTATACTTCTGTATAGGTATGTGTGTTTATTGACTGAACATCTCTCGAGGCCGATGATTTTTTAGCAAATATGAATGAGGACAACAACTAAACATAATCCACCGTGGAAGCGTCCAACATTAACAACTAGAGTTCAAATCTCAGATAAAGGTCTAAAAAAATCCCTACCACGAGGACATAGCTTGCCGGATGCAGTATCAACATTTCCCCATATAACATGCCACCCTAGTCTAAACATATTTTCCCAATGTTCAATGATATGACTACCTACTATGTATCTTCAATGTCTCATATACCTACACACAGTAAAACTCCCGCCTCAGATCAAACAAGCATCGGTACATCCTCACTACTGGTTGAAGTATGTGCATACTCATATATGTAAGCACTTCGTACGAATCACCAACCAACCAACCGCTCGCCTACTTGCAGTGTCTCTTCTTATCCAAGAAACCGGTTCCACAACCTACAATCTACAATCGTTCGTTTGCAACGGAACAACAACCATTTGGAATCTTTCTTCCTCGAAGTGACACAGCATCTGCCTTTTAACCACTGGGCTACATATGGTACCGTCTTATCGTCTTGTTGTGTACTGTCTGTACTGTCGTTATTTGGATATATATCTGTATATTCGAGCAGCCGTTAACCTAAGGTCTGTGAATGTTCATATACTATGTTGAAAGACGAGATTAAGTAGGGTTGGTGAGGTTTGATAGATCAGTTAGACTATGAAAAGTTGAGCTTGGTGTCTTGATGAAGCCAAATGGTATTGTGCCATGCGATTCTCACAGGTAGGTCATAATGCGGGACATGTTTGATAGCCTCATCACCAAAGTTGTTCACCTTGGTTCCCTCTTTCATCCTCTCCCTTAAGTTAAAACACACTGTTTTTCTACTTAAACGACCAAGACCACCCCGTAGAGGGCCAAAGGCAAGTCCGGAGTACATACACCGGCACGGATTTCACCCTGAAACGGCACAGCGCTTTGGGGGTTGTTGTGGCTGAGGATCTGTCACAATCGCAGAAAGTGGGCAACAAACATAGATCCACGAACAGGTCGAGGTCGAGAGTCTGGGAGAAACGATGAGGCATCCTATCGGATCTTCCGGTGGTTGAAATAAGTCTGAGAAGATCCAAGCGAGATGATTACCGATCAAGCCGCGAAGCTGTGAGAAACCCAGTGGTATCAGGTATAGAGACCAGGAAGAGCCTCGGACATATGCCCAAGGCACTACTGTGTATGATCACAGAAACAACGGAATCCCTCCGATCACGAGGGAGGAAGGTATTCGCAGAGAACGGATGGAAGACACAAACCTGATTTGTAGCGAGAAGACTCGTCTCTATCCCGTATACTTCCCAGAAAAGAGGAAATCAATTGTCATCGTACAAGCCAAATACATAGTTAAACAAACAGAAAAAAACGGTAATCATTTCCCGACCAAAATTCATCATCCCCTTAAAACTCTGAAAACCGCTGGCGGATATCTTGATGCGCCCCAGGAGACATAAAAGGTTTGCATGGGTTTCGTCATTTTCTCTAACCCTTTCATGCGCGGTTTCCTTTTGGTTGGCCGTGTGTTTTCCACCAGTCCCCAGTCGCCCCAGTCCCCAAACGCGCCCACCCCGTCCGTCCCTTGATATCCTTCCCTTCTGTTATTATGCACGAAACATACCCCACAGCCGAGCTCAGGGGCGCCTACTACCGGCACCACCATCTCTCCCTTGAATAGTTATTGTGTCCTTGGGGTGGATGAGACAGATCGTCGAATGGTTGTATTTCCTGTCAAGATCGCAGCACCAAGGAGGTGGTGCTTCTGTGCCATTGTGTGTTTCGTGTGAATATGGTATAGTTGTTATATGTTGCCGTCATTCATCGTTTTTGGTTCATCTCAACCGCTCAATGGCGGGAGGGTGCCGCCGCGGCAAAAGAGAAACCAGATCACTTCAGTTAAGCATTGTTGTTTTGCTGATGTTCAGCCCGTTTAGCTGGAGAACTTGCGGGTGATCTTGGCGATGACTGGAGAAGAGAAGTTGTGTTAGCTATGTGCATTGCTGATTGTTTGTCTAGGAAACCCGGTGGTTACCGGAGGATGTTTCCCAAGAGGAGGCGGGTACAACGTACTGTGGAGAGCGACGACGCTGAAGATGAAGACCAGCGACAAAACCAGGACGACAACGGGGTCGACCTTGAGGCCGGGGCTTTCGTCGGTGTAGAGACGGAGCATGGTGCTGCTCGAGCCACCGGCGCCAGCGGCGCGCGTGCTGTTGGGGCGGGCATTGGCAATCTTCTCCTTCTGGTCGGCAGCAGCACGGCGACGGATGGCGGTACGGGCACCGCCCGGGGGAGGCGGCGAGGAGGGGCGCGCAGAGCTAACGCCGGTAGGGCCGCCAGCGGGCGGGGAGCTGGGGGAGGAGGCACGAGGAGAAGACTGGTTGGAGATGCACCGTTAGCTAGGTCGTCACGTATTTTGTTCCCAATGCGATCCGCAAGCAACAGAACATGGTTGAAAGCTGATGGTATGATGGCATCGCGATCACATAAACAACAGGGAAGCTAGCTGCTGTGGATTTGAAGAACGTACCATTGTGACAGAAGATATTAAAAGAGGATTAAGGTGCAAAGAGCAGAAAAGAGAATTGAGTGGTGAAGGAGGGTATCTAAAGAATCCTTCACGCTATAAAATCGTCGTCGCGTTGATGGTGGTGGTGGTGATGATCGTGGCCGTAATTCAATGGTGGAAGCTTTGGGAGATGCGTACCTTGTAGTTCCACGGGTCCCCCTAATAATCACGAGCCTGGTCTGTGCTTCCCATTGAGGCCACGGTTTGGAAAGATCGCTTGCCCGCCCGGACCAGGCGAGCCAAGCTCCCAGGCTGGTTTGAGGTTCGCCGCTCACCAGGGCAGGCAAGGTGAGAGCTTGGGCCGCAATTTCATTCTACCGTCCGCCGAGCACGCACAATTTGGTGGGTCCCAAGTGGAAGCTGCGCTTTTGTGCACCTTTTGGGACAAGTTCGCAAGGTACGGTACCTGAGTGGCTCCTTGTCGCTCCTGCAGGGTTGAGACGGACGGCGGGATCTGGGCCCAAGATGAACTGTGGGGGCGTTCTTCAAATCCCCGGATTCAGGTGCAAATGCCAAGCAACGTTGTCAGGGTCCCCTGCCCCTTGCATTGCTGCAGTGGTCGTGGTCCCCATCGCCATCTGCTCAACATGAGGTTCCTGCGTCAACAAGGTGCATGCGAGCGATGGAGCGGTTTATATATGAGGCTCTATGTCTAGTCGAAGAAAATGATGCTTATGAGGACGGATATGTACTTCTGCTACCTAAGAAACCGGACCCAGAGGGATATACCAAAAGCAGCTTTAACCGGGGGCGTCGCCATTGCGAATTGAGAATCCCATACGAGGAGGCTTTGCGGCTGACTTGACGGGAGCTCTACTGCATAGCACTTTAGTCGCGTTAACCTTCCATTTTCGCTTTCGATTGCTCTGTTTCTCCCAGGAGTTTGTCAAGAGGACTCTACACCGGAATGCCGTAGTCGATCTTTTTTCTCAGTAGCTTGTTTGATACTGGTATTTCTTTGATGGTAACTTGGAATGTAAGTTCTAACAGTTGAGGTGGGCGGAACGACACCATTCACCCGCAGTGGGCGCGATGCTTCCTGCCGAAGAAAGGCGTCGCCCAGTTTCTCCATGCTCTCGTCTGCACCTTTGATCCAAACCACTGCCACATGAATCCTGGCGGCCAATTGATAACGCATCGGTTTATCCACTGAGAAGCGAATCATGGAGAGAGTCGGTAACTGGCTCGATCAATTGAGTAGCGTGGGTATTTCTGAGGCATAACGGGATGCCAGATGCTGTTGTCTTTTTTTATCCCTCCGATCCAGCAAGGAGCGAGCAATCAAAACACCCATTGATATACATGTTATGACAAAGAACAGTGTGCCTATGAGTAAGGGGGAATTAGAAGAGAAGCCCGATGGGAGAAGAAGAAGATGAGAAACGGGGAGGACACATGATAAGAGGACAAAAAGCTGACAAAAGAAAACAACACTATAAACACCCTACAAGTACTCGGGTGTATGTGCGCGCTAAGCAAGAACTTTGCGCCCGCTGACAGGCAAGACAAACCAACCACAGAACAACACCGTTCCTCCGCTGGCAGCTCGGAACAATGAATAATGGTACTGGGTGATGCTCCATCCATCTCTTCCCTTCCCCCTTCCCCCTCCCGCTCGATAATTGAAGCCCGTCGTTCTGACGGGGACGTCGCTGTATATGGATGGCTTTTACGCTTCACACTGGGCCGCACCAAGCCGGCAATCCCCAAAGTCCGTTCTTTTCAGATTGATTCTCGAATTATGCCGGACCCATCAGCACTTTCTCCCCTCGTTTTCGGTTCACGGAGCCCGGAGTGACCAGGCACAAGAGCGATAATGCTGTGCATATCCCTTCGTATGCAACGGGCCGCCATTTGGATCGGCCGCAACCTCTTGGATTTGGAAGGCGGGGTCGTAACCAAACAGTCATGTCTGTGAAACCCGCCATGCCATATTTAGATGATTAGACAGTATGACGCATTTACGCCTTTTTGCTTGAGACAAATATGAACCAAAACACCCCGCAATGAGTTGGCCTTGGGCCATACATCCACGAGGTGTTGTATGATCGAAACGGAAAGCATTCAAGTTGAACACTTCAGAGAGTGACATCCAAGACCAGGCTAACGTCTTGCACGTTGGCACCGGCAAGGTCCTCCAGAACGGGAATGAGGTCCAATAGCTCGTTGTCATGCGCATCCGAGAACCAACTGCTGATTGGCACGGCGTGCTGGGGGTGGAAGATATACGAGGTTGGCGAGTTGTCGATGATAATGGTGTCTTTGAGGTCGCGTCCAACCTGGGAGAGGTCTTTGACGTAGTTTCCTTGGTGGTTGTAGCAACTTTCGCGGAAAAGACGATGGTGGACAACGTTGTGGATGTCCAACTGGTCCAGCAGCGGATCACCGTACTGAGGGTCGTTAGCATGTAAATTGCCAAAGGCTTTCAAAGGATTCAACTTCACGTACCTTGGAAACCGACGCAGTGAAGACAACAACTTCGTAGAGCTCGCCAACTCTCTTCATGAACTGATCTACACCTGGCCGCTTGATGACATAGACATTATGGTAGTTGCCTTCGATTTCAACGGGTATTGTGAAGTCGGCCTGATGGAGGATCTGTGGTTCAATCAGTCAGTAAGCAGACAAGGAAAACAGGGTAGACTGATATGAAACTAACCTTGAAGGAGCTGTGCACGAGGGTTTCGTCCAAATCAAGAACAAGACACTTCTTGCCCTTGAACTCAGGTGCTTGAGGGGGAAGTAGGAACTTCTGAGGTTGGTCGGGAGGAAAGACGGGAGGGCTCTCAATTAGCGCGCCGCTTGTTGGTGCAGTTGGAACTGCGGGAATCGGACCCGGGGGTGGAGGAGGGAGGTTGGTGTACGATTCCTCAGTCGCGGCATCGGCCGCATGTGAAGCCTGTTGTGATTCCTCGGCAGCATCAGGCATCTGCACGTCCCCTTCCTCATTCTTCTCATTGACCACCTCCTCAACCACATCCACTTCCTTGTTGGTCTGCTGTGGCGGCTCTACCGATGCCAGCGGGCTACTTGAGCCGGGGCCAACGATTGTTGTCTGCTTTGACTCGCCATCCCTTTCGCCAACTGTCGATTGATCCTGAGTGCTCGTTCCTGATACCCGCTTCCCGTTCTTCGACTGCTCTTGGGTCGGCTGCGATTGCTGAACTGGTTCCTTCTCAAACAGCTGAGTCTTGCTCGCGGAGGGCTGCTCGGACGGGGTTGCTGTTCGCCTGCTCGCGGTCGCCGGCCTAGGGGGAATCCTGTCGAGCTTGTGGCTTGGTACCGGGGTATCGAGGCCGTTCGCATCATCAGGGACGCCGCAGCAGCCAAAGATGGCGAGGAAGCCACCCTTCTTCTTCTTGGGCGCTACCGGGTTCGAGTTGCTCATGGCGGCGGTTGCTCTTGTTCCTGTACACAACTGGTTACTAAATGGGTTGCGATCCTGGTTTCGTCCTAACATACTGCTTCTTGAATTTCTCGAGTGTCCACCGATACTATCACGGTCGCCTGTGATGCCGCCAATTAGCCTTTTTGTACTGTATGAGAATTGAAAGTCTCCTCCATCACAAGTGTAAATCGCAAAGTCACAAGTAGGCGGTCGCTACCTCTTTTTGTTGCCACTGCATCGTCGTGGGTTCGCATCTCCTTTGAACTGCCAGGGGCTGATAGGGTTGTGTCGTCCGCGCTCAATGCCATCTTGGAGGGTATCTTTTATTTCGGATAGAAAATGAACGTCTGAACACCCAACGCAAAGCTATCAGCGCGTGGTCTTGGTAATTGCGTCGTAGTAGGAGCTGAAGTTTGCGACGGTTGGGTTTGGATAGTGAGGCGAACGAGACCCGTTGACAGCCTTGCAGCACCAATCAATTGGGGATTGGGGGCAGTGCGATGCGATCAGTGGCAACGTGGAGGGCAAGCAGCGACGGAGGCAGCCAGCGAGACAGGAACAACAAGGTGAAACGGACTGTCTGGAACGTTGGACTGCAATGGAATTGTAAAAAGTGAGAAAGTCACCAACCTCCTGTTCGCAACTGAATCCAGCTTTCGCCAATCTAAGGCCCAACCCCTATCCTACCCTTCGGTCGGCAGAGCAGGTATTAGCCCTTGGAGGCCCTGAACGTTGTCGAGTGGCAGCCAACTCCTTAACGGGTCTGAAACGTCTGGTCGGTAGGTAGGCGACAGGCTTCCAAGTTCCGCAAAAAGTAAAAAAATAATAATCGCGACAACGCTGATTCCGGCCGCGGTTGTCGTTGCAGGTGGGAAAATTGGCGCGCAGAGGCCGAAAGGGTCGGGGGGTGTGTCGGCAGGTCGTCGACCAGAAACACGGGCACACACGGGCACGCCTTGCGTGCTTGATTAGCCAGAAAGGACCCGGAACCTAGAAGGGCAGAAAAATAATCAAGAAGGGATATCGAGGAATCGAGGACCAAAACGGGCGGGCCAAAGAAGGAGAAACGGCGGCGACGTGGTGGACGGGCCGGAGGTCGGGCAGATGCAGAAAAGAGGGAAAGAAGGGCGTATCAAAAGGTGGAGGATCGTGAGAGCGCAAGCGAGATGATTGACTTTAAAGGTGATGGGGTCGCTTCTGGGATTGTTCACGGCGCAGAGAGGACGATGGGGAGCGATGGGGAGCGGATGCGACGAGAGAGGATTAGTGGATTGCCCCGAAGAGATTAGCCAGCGACCGAGTGACCACCAGGCGACGCCGGTACGGCCCTGCGTAGTGCGGCAGGATAGGATGGGATAGCTGGCCATGCAATTTTAGTGGTGGACATTGGCATGGAACAAGAAATGCGCTAACACAGTCCATCGGCTCTCTGCACCCACAAAGTACCCACAACCACGACCTGCAGCCGCTAAATTCGTGCAGTCCCGCTGCTGCACGTCGTACGGATAGAGGGTCCCGTCGTTACCTATGTTTGCTGCTGCCCACCCACTCTCCTTTTTTTTTTCTGTTATAGTTGGTTTTGGTTTCGGTTTTGTCTTTCTCATTCGACGTTCTTTCATGGGATCTAGAAGCCTTTGGGCTGAATGGGGGCTTTTATTGTCCCCAGCTGGGCCGTGGGGAGTCAACTTTCAACATGGTGATATCTCCATAGAGTATCGATATATGAAGGCAGTAGAAGTGGAAGTGCCCAGCACCACGGTACTCAGAAACCAATTTCCGTCGGATCATGTTCAAAGGAATTCAGCATGGCCCCGTCTGAAAGTCAACATGCCCCGACAGAGCTACCGCGCATACGCTAACCTCTGTATTGGACGACACCTTGAGTCTTCACGCTGACTTCTCTTACCCCGAGCTCACCTATCAACGGTTCAATTGAAGTCGATAATAGCTACCTACAGTAATGACCCCTGAAAGTGCAACCACCCCCAAGTGCAAAAACCCCCCAAGTGCAAAAGAATCTGGCGGCCGGAATTGTTTTCCTATACAAAGCCTGCAAACTGCAAAGTGCAAAGACTTTAGCCTGGATTTGCACCTACAGGGGTCAGATTTTAGTGGGAGAGGACACTTATACCCGGCTACCGGGGCTCTGAGGTCCCACTTTTCGGTGCAACCGGGCGCCTTCCAGTGGCCGGAGGGGGCTCTATGGTCTGTGCACCAGATCCCCCAAGTGCAAATACCTAGAAAGTGCAAAAGATTTTGGCAGCCCGGATTAGTTGCACTTTCAGGGGTCATTACTGTATATGATGGCGGAACGTGCTGACTCAGACATCGGTGGAACCCAATGGACTCCCGTCCCGTTCCTTGAGGCTGTCAATTGTTCCCCCGAAAGGCTCATCTCATCCATGGGCGCCTTATCTCCCATCAATGCTAGGCATAGCTAGGTTGTCAGTCAAGCAGTCCCGTCAAATTTCCGCCACATACCCTGTTCACCTCCATGGCCGTGCGACTGTGTCCTCTGCTCCCCTGCCCTGGCCTGGAGCTACCACCTGGCGACGTTACTGGCAGCCTGGAGCAAAGGTCAGCTTTTGTTGTTGACCGCTCTGAGTGTTTTGTGTGCTTGGACCTGTTGGTCATTTACGATGGCCCTGTTGCGTCTGTATACGCTGACAGTTGTTACTGTCTTTGCAACTTGAACCTCAAAGACGTTGGTGAACGGGATTTCTTCAATTGGCGAGGAGAAGGAAATAGAATCCACCTCACCCAGGTAGTCGCCCGTTCAAAACCTTCCACCAAGTAATAACAGAATCGACCTGGTTCTGGTCTCAAATCTCTCTACATTTGCGCACCCAACTACCTCTAGCCAGTGAGGCTCCTTAATAAGGATGGTAAGGGTAATGAAGCAGCCACGGCTGTTCCTATAGACAAGGAGGCAGGCTCCATCTTTTTTTCTCACGGGTCCAATGCCAGGGCACCGGTTTATGAGTGCATCCCCATAAGAAACACAAGTCTAACAAGGAAGCGCACGTACCGGAAATGCTTCACGAATGTGTGGAAATTCTACTGACATCTTGCCATATAGACGTCGCATAGGTAGACCAATCTCCATTGCCCCTGTCAGCATGTTTCAAGATTCAAAAAGCAGCACTCCACCACCGAATAACTCCCTTCGATGTCGACTTTCAACTCGCTGGTTCTCACGACGCTCTCCAGGGCAACTCAGGTGTCAGAGTCCACAGTAGCCTCCACGGCTCCAATCAACAGACAAATCAACCCACACTCGCCTTGCAGCATGCTGGGTGCCCCTTCTGTCATCCGCATTCCTCGGCCCGGGGATGCTGGACCTCGCCCAGCCCTGAGCAGCCCCAGTTGGCAGCGACCGTTCCAGAGCCAAAAGAGCAAATGGGCCTCGTGATTGGCCATGTTGGCGCCCGTTACAGTGATGGGTTGGATCCGGGACCATGCGCTGTGGTGATCCGTGACCACTCACATCGGCCGCCGTCTAGCTCGTCACAGTCTTGTCCACTTTAATAAAGAGCTTCTTTGCACAGTAGTTGACGCCGAAGAGCACAGGGAGCTTTTGGATCCGCTATGAATTCGAACCGTTGAAGGATTGACGAGTGCGGATTCCCGGATGGCCTATTCATACAAAGGAGAATCAAAGGCGCTTTGCTTTGGAGTCTTGTTGCTCGCCAACTTGTTCCATTGCCCCAACAAGTCTTGAAAGTCAAAGCAGCCAAAGAGTCTCGAAGCCGTGTGCGCATCTTCACCTCCTTTCTGCATGCGTACCTGACCTTCGGTACCTGACGCGGAGGGCGCGGGTTGAAACCATAAGCTCTTGCGAGATCCGCCTCCGGGAATCGATACCGCCCCCGTCCAGCAACCCAAATAGAAGCCGCATCAACGTGAGCACGAGGCAAAAACGCAGGGCCACGGTCCGCAAATCTCTTTGACCGGCCAAAAAGCCGTTTTTGAGATTTTCTCCACTTTTTATCTGCGGGACATGGCGGTACCCTAGGCTTACCAATGCTCTAACAAGCGTGGCCAGCTACACAGCGGTTTTGTTGTTATACCTGATGTACTGGAAAGTTGAGAAAAAGTGGGCTGCAGAAAATCCAGATTTCTGATTGGCTTATCTCAAAAATGGCTTTTTGACCGGTCAAAGAGATAGGGCGCTGGTTACTCAAGCAAGCTGCGTTTACTCCCGACCCCAAGCAAGCAGTGACGGCAAGCAAGCCAGGCCAGAAAATGAGGCCAAAAACCAAGTGCCTGGAACCGATGGTGATGTCCTATCATCGTGGGGTTAGAAGGTCCTCCACTTCTTCTCTCGAACTTCGACCTCAAGTTCTTTGGCTCTTGTTAGGGTTGCCCTGTCTGCGCTCAAGTAACACTGAAACACAGAGACGCGAATTTGTTAAGATGGACTCTCTGATATGTCGGACCTACCGCATTAACTCTCGAAATTGAAGTTCGGTGTCGTGCAGAAGACGCAGGGTTGAAGGTCTGCCAGATGCGTTTGGCGGTTGTCGAAGAGCATGTACGTGGTTGTCGGACACCTTTAACCCTGCATTTCCCAACTTCAATTTCCCGAGTTTATACGGTAACTAACCGTAGGTGTGAGCTTGTTGTTTCGTTGCAACACCCACTCTCTGGCAGAAAAGTCCATTTCAAGTGACAAGTAGGAGAAGACAGGAGAACTAGATTTGGAGAAACTCAACACATGGCTGAAAGATTGCCGACGAACCTTTGACAACTCTGTCTGGGACAATGGAGAAGGGGAGATGGCCCGTGCTCCAGGAGTCCAGAGGGCTTAGGTTCCCCAGCTTTCCCCAGGACAAGAGTGGGACTTTGAAACCGATGCAGATGACGTTGCTCTTTGCTGGTGAATGGCCGCCTCTCATTGGCTCACTTTGGACTTTTGCACCTCGGAATGTTTGCAGTCGAACCTAACACCGCCTGGGGGTGGGGTCATTCCGTGTATCGATCACATGCTACGGCCATGCCACTGTCGGCCGCCATGCTAACCATCATTTGCCTGGACACGGCATTCAACCAGTTTTCGATCCGTCATCATCCTGTCGGCATCGTATCAGTCTGTACAGTAGTGTAATCACCGTTCTTTCTCGTCTTCAGGTTCCCATTGAATACTCGTTCTTCCACATACAAGCCCAACCTCAACAACACGCGATCCCCGCCGTCGCCATATCGCTGAAGCGGACTTCCTTCGAAACCACACGAAGCGCAATCGTCGCATTGCCTATATCATCTTGCGCCCAGCCGCGCGTGATTTGTTTTGACCCGGATGCTAAGGGCAAGCGTTGGCTGTTGATCCCCGAGGATCGATCGGGACAGATAAGACCTGAAGTGGAAGCCGGCGACGCCTAGCGACGCCCAGCGACATCATGGCGGCGCAATCAACGCTACGAGGCTCCGCGGCCGAGGAGGCTATCGCGTCCTTCATCAATAAATACACCGAGCTCATCCGCTCCAAATTGAAGACGACAACCAGGACGACACGTCTTCTCGCGACCCTTGCACTAGCGACATCCATCATATTATCTGGCGAGGGTACGCGGAGATGGTGGAAGCGCAGACGCGAGGATAGGGAACAAGGCCGGAAGCTGGTGCGCACCAACTCATGGTTGCACAATAAGGATGGATCGAGGACTATTTACGTTCCCTACAAGGACGGCACCTCCAAGGTCGTTATCCATAGCACGAAGCCGCTCACCTTCGAGGCCCATAGACGTCTGTTCCTGAACCCCCCAAGGGTCTCGGGTCTCGGCGACGGTCATGTCCCTTCGGCTCAGACGAAACCCGGCCTTAATCTTGCCTTCCTCCATCAGTTCCTCAGCCTGATGAGCATCATGGTTCCTCGATGGAAGAGCAAGGAGGCCGGCTTGCTTGTTAGCCACGGAATCTTCCTCATGCTCCGTACTTACCTTTCCCTAGTCGTTGCCCGCCTGGATGGTGAGATTGTGCGTGATCTGGTGGCTGGCAATGGCAAGCAGTTCCTCCTGGGTATTGTCAAGTGGTGCGGACTGGGCGGTTTTGCTTCTTATGTTAACGCTACCATCAAATACCTCGAGTCCAAGGTGTCGATTGCTTTCCGAACACGTCTTACTCGGTACATCCACGACCTGTATCTGAACGACAACCTTAACTATTACAAACTGTCGAATTTGGACGGCGGGGTCGGGCAGGGAGCGGATCAGTTCATCACTCAGGATCTAACTCTGTTCTGTGCTGCTGCCGCTAATCTTTACTCCTCCCTCGGAAAGCCATTTGTCGATATTTGCGTGTTCAACTATCAACTTTACCGTTCGCTCGGCCCACTAGCTCTCACTGGTCTCCTGAGCAACTACTTCCTGACGGCTAGCATCCTGCGCCGGCTCTCGCCACCTTTCGGCAAACTCAAGGCAGTTGAAGGGCGAAAGGAGGGCGACTTTAGAGGGCTGCATGCGCGCCTAATCGCAAACGCAGAGGAGATTGCATTCTATGGCGGCGCCGAGATGGAGAAGACCTTCCTCAACAGGGAATTCAAATCTCTCAAGAACTGGATGGAGGGTATTTACATGCTCAAGATCAGATATAACATTCTCGAAGACTTCATCCTCAAGTACAGCTGGAGCGCCTACGGCTATCTTCTCTCTTCCCTTCCTGTCTTCTTGCCAGCTTGGGGAGGTCTTGGAGGGGCGAGCGAGCAACAGGCAGAGCACGCCGAGAAGGGCGGTCGCGAACGCACCCGCATGAAGGACTTCATTACCAACAAGCGTCTCATGCTTTCACTTGCTGATGCTGGCGGTCGTATGATGTACTCCATCAAAGATCTCTCAGAGTTGGCCGGTTACACCAGTCGCGTGTATACACTTATCTCCACTCTCCACAGAGCCCACGCGGACGCATACTACGTCAGAGGTCGCGAAAATGAGCCCTACTCGTTGTCGGACGTACAGGGCACCATCCAGAAGGGCTTTGACGGTGTCCGCCTGGAGAACGTGCCCATTGTAGCTCCTGCGCTGTGGCCACAGGGAGGCGAGGAGCTTCTCGAATCACTTTCCATGGTTGTTCGTCGTGGCGAGCATCTTCTGGTACGTTATAGTTCTGTGATTTGACCCTAAGATATCTCTGGCTAACATATCGTGTATTACAGATTTCTGGGCCTAACGGCGTGGGTAAGAGTGCGATTGCGCGAGTGATCGCCGGGCTTTGGCCAGTATATAGGGGTCTTGTGAGCCGACCGAAGAACAACGGCGAGGATGGCATCATGTTCCTCCCCCAGCGGCCGTATCTCAGCATCGGTACGCTGCGTGATCAGGTGATCTACCCTGATGGCGAGGCCGACATGCGCGAGAAGCGCAAGAACGAGTACGACTTAAAGCGCGCCCTGGATCAAGCCCGTCTTGGATACCTGCCTGAACGTGAAGGTGGCTGGGACACCCGCAAGGAGTGGAAGGACGTCCTGAGCGGTGGTGAGAAGCAGAGACTCGCTATTGCTCGCTTGCTGTACCACGAGCCACAGTATGCCTTCATTGATGAGGGCACAAGCGCGGTTTCCAGCGATGTTGAGGGACTGCTCTACGAGACTTGCAAGGAAAAGGGAATCAGTAAGTACCAACGCCTGTCCTGATAACAAGACTCACTTGCTAACCCTCATTCGCAGCTTTGATTACCATCTCGACTCGCGCCTCTCTCAAGAAGTACCACATGTACAACCTCGTCCTCGGCATGGGTGAGCGGGGCGACGAGTGGGAGCTGCAACGCATCGGTACCGAGAGCGAGAAGATGCACGTTGAGCGCGAACTGCACGATCTTCGCGAACGTCTTGCGCAGGTCGAGAAGTGGAAGGCACGCCGTGAGGAGATCGAGAAGGAGCTCAACAAGGTATGGGTTGAGGGCGGCGAGAACCTTGCCCCGCCCCCTTATGCGGAAAAGGAGGCGGAGGGACAGGCCACACAGACAGAGTCCGAAAATACCCTCGAGCAACGTTCGATCGGCGACTCGACGGTTGAAATTGTTCGCCCCGAGGAGGAAACCGATCAGACCGAGTATGAGGAGGCTACGCAGGGCGACCACACGGAGACGGAGGCGGAGTATGAGGATGCGACCGAGACGGAGAATTGAGCGAGCTGGTTGACAGGCACTCAGTGAGGTGAGGGCCCAACTCGTATGAATTATGGTGATGTTTTTTTTGCTTCCGAGACACAGGCTCGATGAAGGTTGGATTGTTGAATTTTTGGTCCTTGAGGGAGACCTGATTTTGAATAGATATCAAGAACTGACGCGTATATATATCTATCTACCATTCTCAGCGTATATACATCTTTGTATTCTGATCTTGAAGTTCTCGTTATCCCATTCGGCTACTATTTCAGTCTCTACCTATTCTTTCCCTTTATTCCTTCCGATCGTATGGCATAGGTATCAGAGGACTCGATATGCCAAGGTAACATGGTCTCTCATGAACTTCGCTAGTCGCCTCGACATTCTGCCTGAAGACGTTCTGGTCCGGATCCCATGCCCTCATTTGGGGGGGGGTTTTTCAATAGCGCCCTGACTCCTGCATCGCTAGCCAACGGCCGATTGCAGCCCAGTCTTCATCAGTTCATCAGCCGGAATACAAGCCACTGCCGCCCTATGCCGCTTTAAGCAGAGCGCCTCCCCGCGATCCTCATTTCAGCTCTAGCTAATCATTTTGGCCAATGGCTCGGCCATGTAACCTGCAGCTTGTCTCTGGGGGAGGGAGCTCAACTTCAGGGGTTGTGTGCCGGCCAGCCACGCAGCAGCAGGACCAGCAACGTCAATGATTTATGCGACCAGAACACCGGGTTGCGCACTTCATGTGCCCCGTGATTTCTGTGCGAATGGAACAGTCGACAGTATGATATATCCGATAGGGTTTAGGTGAGTGTCCCTCTACGGGGGGCAGGCAGGTATAATGTGAGCTGGCTGCGAGAATAGGCGAGGGTCGAAGAAAGGTTGGGGGGAAGGACACCGGAAGTCTTGCGTTGCAACCTCAGGAGCCTTGTCAATGGTAGGTGAACAGAAAAGAAGGAAAGGCAACTGATGATTCCCAATCCTACTCCCCCTTGTCCAGAGATATGAGATAGGTAGGCCCAGTGACGCAACGAGGGCCTCTCTTCTTCACCAAAGCTACTGGCGCGCGCATCCCCGACGCGAGTCCCGTCCGGGAAACAAAGAATCACAGCTCATCTTAAATTGCGCCCCATGTGGCTTTCTGACAACATCTCAAGAACCGCTCATCACATCGCCAATTCATATCTCAGAACTTTCCTCTCTGGCCCCTTTGGCCCCCGGCCAAGCAACCAGGTTCATTGACCAGCAAGCCGACCAGCCTTCACATTCATCCCAGATTTCCAGGACCCCCCACCATTCAGCAACGCCTGGTTCTCGGCAGTAGCAACAACAGGATCAAGATCGGCCATGCATAAATGATCGACAATGTTGTTTGTGCCTTTTGGAAAGAGAGAACATACATAGCTAAGCTGGGCAAGTCAGATCAGATCATAAACAAGTTCGCAGAAGAAAAGAAAGAAAAGTGAAAGATCGGGGTTATACAATTAGCTGCCGGCCAACCCGATGTGTGATCAAAGGTTGCCCGGAAAGACATCATCAGAGACGGGAGCCTTTACCACCAATCTTAATATCCTTCTATTATCCCTTTACGCCAATTTCGGTCTTTGACGCCATCACGAAAACTGGCAAACACTAGATCCAGCCCGCTTCTTATCGATACCATACCTACAATCTAGGTACTTACGGCACCCTTCTCGGATACATAACAAGAAAGGGGATGGTGATGAGGAGGAGGAGCTAGTAGCCCCCACCCTTTTTTCTCTATACCATACTTCCAAAGGACCTCTCTTCCTGGCTCACTTCAGTTCTTCCTCATCTCTCGAGCTACCCTGGCGCCATCTTACACACCAATTCCACCCGAATGCTACTGGAAAACTTGTTGGGATAGCAGTTCGGCGACCAGCAGAAGAGACACCTATCTTCATACGTCTTGACCCTCGCAGGAGGGTATATACTCGAACTTAATGACAGGGAACACGCGAATCAGAACCACAGAAACAGGAACAACAAAAGCAGCATAAGAAGAGAAAGGGGCCCAAAAACAAAACCAAAAAATGGCCCCCGGAAGCCGCCGCTCAGTCCGCTCCTCCACACCCATCCCCATGCCCGTCATCGCCGAGGACGAGAACGCAGCGGATCCACGACATGGAGCAACAACACCAACAGTCCCCCCTCGATCGCCGCACCGACGACCGTCTACAAGGAGTACGAGGAGCAGTGGAGTTTTGGGTGCGAACAACAGCTTATACGCACCCAACACGAGACCGGCATTGTCCAGATCAAGCAGTGTACCACAACATGTACCGAAACGAGTACCGGGGATAAGAGCGGTAGGAGGAGATGTGGGAAGTGTGCGGTCTATACCGCTTAATAGTAATGGGAGTGAGCGGTGGGTAATACCGACGACGGAGAGGGATCGGGAGGGGGGGACGTCTGATGGGAGTCCTCCGCGGCCAGCTAAAGGGAAGAGCGAGGATGGGCCTGGGAGAGGACAGGGAGGGAAAGTTAAAGATATGGTAATAGGGGGGTGGGTGAGAAGACGGGGCGGGTGGTATAAGGTGGCGGTTTTTGGGATTTTGGTAATTGGTCTGATTGTGGGATTGGCGATTGGTTTGACGGTTGGGTTGAGGAAAAGGTATAGCGATCTTTCTCCCTTTCTTTACCTGGACTGGATATGGTTGATGTGATACTTCATCCCCACCAGACCGCAAAGGGTTCCAGGAAGTCTCACAGAAACACTAACATAAAACTTTGCTCCAGACACCACTCCTCCGACCCCGACTCTCCATTACCCACCGACCTCTTCCCCGCGGGCTCCTACACCTTCACCACCGCCCTAACCAACCTCTCAGCCTCCTGCGCACCCCAACGGAATCCTTCCCTATGGCGATGCTACCCCTATACTCTTTACTCTGCCTCAGCAAACGAAAGCACAAGGGCTGCCTCCTTCCGCTGGATCATCCGACCCATAACCACCTACTCCTACGTCATCTCCTCTTCCGACGACCCCTTCTCGCCAACCGGCACCTTCCGAGACGTCAACCTCACCATGATCGACGCGAATCAACCGAGCGAGCGGTTCACATTTAGTTTTACCATGGCGAAGGCGGTGGTGCCGGATGTTGGGACGGCCAGCAGCAGCGTGTTTTCGACAGTGTCTTCGACGACACTGACAACGACGATGACAATTGCTGTATCATCGCCCTTGGCTTCGGCTTCGCAGGTTGCTTCTTCTTCTTCCAAGAGAGGGGATGAAGGTAATGGGACTCCTAGACGCAGAGTGTTGAGGATGAAGAGGGCAGAAAACAACATTTCGCGAGAAACACCAACACCAGCGCCCGCAATATGCTGGTATAATCAGACGGTCGTCCGTGGCACGATCTGGACGCGCATGAGGGCGAGTTACCCGGCCAATATCAGCGATGTGTCGACACCACTAATAAACGCAACCAATGTGTTTGCGCCGTGGCCGTTTGCGGTTGAGTTGACGCTGGAACAAACCTATGAGGAAGACGAAAGGGGTAATGGGAAGAAGGCACCAGATTGTAGGGATGCTGAGGGGAAACCTGTGGTGTTTGGAAATAATGATAATGTGAATGTGGTGGTGGGAGCGAGGGACATGAACGCTGTGGTGTATGAAGCAGATATCTGCAGGTGTTCGTACGCGAACTATGGGCTGGACACTACCACTAGTAATAGTTCTGGTACCTCTAACCCACAAGGGCAGAGTCAGAGTCAGGGTCTCGGCTAGAATCATGAGAAAAAGGTTGAAGCAGTACTGCGTACCACCTACCTTACTGACGGGACTGCGAGTGAGTGTTATGGAATCTAGAATGATGATGCCAGAGTGGGGCCTGATGGCAGAAGATCGATCCGTAGGGCTGAAAGCTGCCGTTAGGTGAACCAGACATCGCCGTCCCCCCTTTAAAAGCAACAACCTCGGATACTCCCATGCTTATACGGCATAAGAGACAAGCTTGGCAGGCACAACGACGGCCGTCGGCCGCTGGCAGCCAGTCAACAAGCAGGAACAATGTTTGTTTCTCCCTTGTCAGTCGATGTTGCTGGCCCGACTGGAGGTACTCCATCGGTAGCCCAGGAAGCCTGTTCCCGATCTAAACCCTTTGAGAGGGGAGGAAGCGAGAAAAAGAAGCTTTTCGTGCCGGATTAGCTTCCGTGGGACCAGCTGCACCGTGGTTTTGATGCTTTCTTTGCGGGTCCTTGCAGTCATCAGCATGCTTCCTCCTCAGGCTAGCTGCATCGAGTTCCAGGGTCGGTGGTATGGTGGCACCGACGTTTGGGGTAGCACGGTAGCAGTGATCCATAGTTTGATGTGCGACGGATCGTGTACATCAACTTCTGTATACCCAAAGTGAGGGATACGTGTAGAGGTAAAATCATTGTCAAGCACCAACGGTGCCTCATACGTACCTGAAGTTAACCTGTCGTTGACAGCAAGAATTGAGACATCTGAGGGCGAAGTTCTCCAACAAAGTCCCAGCTGGTACCCATGAGTCCCGTAGCTGTACCCCACCATTATCACAGCAACCCTGATGCTATTGATTGGGATTGTCAACTATTCCCTTATGAGACCTTAAACCGGAGAATGTCTGGTCAGCCGGTACTCATGCTGGGTACAGCTTCCGGGGTTTGGTAGGAAGTCGGGCTGTACTTGTAGTCTGATACATGGATAGGTTGGTTGTTGGAAGTTGTCTTGCCTCAGCAGGGTTTCCAGAAAGGTCAAATGGCAACAGCTCGATAAGAAATGTGTCGTGGGGGAAACAGTCAAAAACAGAAAAGAGAAACAAGCGGAAGGTGCGCACGGTGGGTGTGTATGTCGTTGGCTCCTTCTCTTCTTCCCGCTGAAAGGAAGACTTGGTCGACGACTGCTGAAATTCACGCGGAAGGTTCGACACTGGAGGCTCTCAAGATGAAAATGAACCAAAGTAAACCTTCTACGACCCCGACCAAAGCTGTTTTCCGTCCTTCCCTAGCATCTGTTGACTTCACTGCACTGCAAACAGCAAACAACAACATGACGACCGACACTCGGTGATATGTGAACTTTCTTGCATTTCCGTTATCTCATTTTTGTCACATAGGAAGAGACAGAAATAGACTTCAAGAACATAGATGAAAGTAGTTCGTATGGAATGTTGTCCATGTTCGCTTGTCATGATCAAGTTGAAGCTTGGAAAGTTTAACCGACGTTGATTCCTCGGTGACCCACTCCTCACCGTGGTATGCATCAATGGGGGCCTTTGTGCCTTTTTGCCATATCCTAGCGCTGCCCCGCCAACCCCATGCTCCAAGACAGCACGAGTGGAGACATCTGTCAAACCCACTCCAGCCTCTATCCATTACGTTTCGCGCTTCCATATTAGCCGCGGTCTCTGGTTGGCTCCGGTTAAATAGGTTAAATGGCAACTTTAAGCCGGGCTGCCGGGTCTTATCCAGATCCACCACCCGCAGCTTGCGGGCTCCAGCGGCTCCAACAATTGTTCGAAACACGACTTCGATATGTTGACAGTATTGAAGATTTTCAAGGTCAGCTGAGACAGGCCTTGGGTAAAGACGTTCCGCCCGGGAAAATCTCTCCGCAGATAAACCGAGAAGTTGGAGAGACCGAGAGGGAAAACGTTCCTTGCGAGTTGAGACCAGCCCGGTCCGAGTTCAAAGCTACCATCAAGGTACAAGCAAACGGTTAGGCAGGCCGCTCTGGCGCCATGTACAACATGTGGATGCAGTGACGCTGTTCGACAGTCGGGTGAACCCACCCCTTCTCCAACTTCTTTTAAACCGCGCAAATGGGCGTTGAGATATCCAGTACCCACTACCTTGGCCCTGCGCCGGCTGACAAGGCTTCGGGCCATTATCCATGCCAATCAGGGCTCGTTCCCGGAAGGCAGCCGTCCCTGGGCTTCCCTACCCTTCCCTGGGCATCTCGAGTATCGCTGGCGAGTGGCGACCAGTCAAGTCATGAGATTCCGCACAGCATCCGAGAAACACACCTCGATATGCAACCTTGTCATCCCGTCAGGCCAGATGAGGGTCCCTGGAAAACCAAGCTCCTGTCTGCCACGCTGGAGACCTGATAGCGGGTCTGTGAGGAGTGAACGGAGGCGCGGGAGGATGGAGATGGAGGGAGGCAGTGAGGGGACAGCATGAGCCGAACCCCATTACCATCGTAGCTCTGCTCTCCAACCGGCATAGCATTCGTCCGTAAATGGGCCGGAAAGGTTGGAGTAGGTCATCGGGGTATGTACATACCTCTACATACGACGGTACGAGTGACCGGGAAAGTTCTAGCCTCCACCCACCGAACGTGGACACCTACGGACAAGAGCAAATATAAATACCATCGTGGCCGCTCTGCCATCTAGCCTGGCTTGTTTGATCTCTTTCCGTCTCACACACACCTCCACATCCCACAACAGACAAAATGGTTCCTGCGATCAAGCTCAACTCCGGCTTCGACATGCCCCAGGTCGGCTTCGGCCTCTGGAAGGTCGACGGCTCCATCGCCTCCGATGTCGTCTACAACGCCATCAAGGCCGGCTACCGCCTCTTCGATGGTGCCTGCGGTATGTTCAAGACTTCCGTCCTCCGATATTCATCGTATAATACCCATTGTCAACCCAATGTCTTTCCTCGCGTGGTCAATCTCTCGTGGTGTTCTTTTTTCCAAAAGGACAATGTCGAGCAGTGACAACCATCGCGGGGCTTGGAGACTTACACGAGACTACCCCACCTCCTCCCCTGTCGCTTCAGCCCACCCTGCTCGCAGGTGAAAAGAGACATTATCCGTCGAATTCACCCGCAACAAGAACGCCATCAAAGACACAGTAGGCACAATGGCATAGTTCGTGTTGGCTGACTCAATATGGCTTGGTTACAGACTACGGCAACGAGGTTGAGTGCGGCCAGGGTGTTGCCCGCGCCATCAAGGAGGGCATCGTCAAGCGTGAGGAGCTCTTCATCGTCTCCAAGCTCTGGAACACCTTCCACGACGGCGACCGCGTCGAGCCCATTGTCCGCAAGCAGCTTGCCGACTGGGGTCTCGAGTACTTCGATCTCTACCTGATCCACTTCCCCGTCGCCCTCGAGTACGTCGACCCCTCGGTCCGCTACCCTCCCGGCTGGCACTTTGACGGCAAGAGCGAGATCCGCCCCTCCAAGGCCACCATCCAGGAGACCTGGACGGCCATGGAGTCGCTCGTCGAGAAGGGTCTCTCCAAGAGCATCGGCGTCTCCAACTTCCAGGCCCAGCTCCTGTACGACCTCCTCCGCTACGCCAAGATCCGCCCCGCCACCCTCCAGATCGAGCACCACCCCTACCTCGTCCAGCAGAACCTCCTCAACCTCGCCAAGGCTGAGGGCATCGCCGTGACCGCCTACTCCTCCTTCGGCCCGGCCTCCTTCCGCGAGTTCAACATGGAGCACGCCCAGAAGCTCCAGCCCCTCCTCGAGGACCCCACCATCAAGGCCATCGGCGAGAAGTACAACAAGGACCCCGCCCAGGTCCTCCTCCGCTGGGCCACCCAGCGCGGCCTGGCCATCATCCCCAAGTCCAGCCGCGAGGCCACCATGAAGTCCAACCTCAACTCCCTCGATTTCGATCTCTCCGAGGAGGACATCAAGACCATCTCAGGTTTCGACCGCGGCATCCGCTTCAACCAGCCCACCAACGTAAGTTTTATACCACTCGCTGACACACACACATCGGGGCCCAAACTTGGCCCCCGGATATGTGATTTATGATATGAATGGTATATACTAACAATCGCAACTTACAGTACTTCTCCGCTGAGAACCTCTGGATCTTCGGTTAAATTAACCTTTCCCGCAACTGTGGGGGGAAAGCTCGCTTCTCCCCCTCAAAAACTCTTCTTACTCCCCTGAGTGTGTATTATACCCATAACGCATTTGTGTACGCGGGGCGGGAGGAATTGGTCGCCTAAAAGCACACCACCCACCACCCGCGCACCATGCATCTCACACACTCATAAAAAAATACCATACCCGACCATCAAAGACACCGAGAAGGAGAGACGGCTGGTCACCGTACGAAGGGGAAATTACCCTGGGTTAACGGCGGGATGTGTACATATGATGGGCCATCTTGTCGTTACTGCCAACGCCCAGAAAAAGGGCTTTGGCAGATCAACTCTCCCGGCTCCAGGCCATTTTTTTGTTTGCTTGATATCCTGTCTGCCATGAAATAGGCGGGGTTACTTGCTATAGAAATAAAGATTTCACAATTTTTTTTGGAACTTGATTCTTCATCAATCCTGGCTCGTGACATGTGCCGACTCTGAATTATTTTCGTGACTGTCGACGTCGTTTATCTGAATCTGATCAGCATCGTCGTGCAACACGGATAATACTTGCCACTCCCCGTATCAACACTAATACGGAGGCGCACGCAGCCGTCCTTCTTGGATGGCCCGGTGGTCTGGACATAAGATGTTGGCGCTGTCGTCGGTGAAGAGTTGGATAAAAATGGTATGGATGCGAATATGGGGGTGGGAATGGGAAGCGAAGGGCACCGGGTTGAAACGAGAGGAGTAACGGGATCTACTGGAAATCCATCAAGTTGTCGATTGTCTTGCCTCAACAACCCATCTAACGCCGTAGTACCGTGAACGCCAGTGCCATGCTGCATGAACTTTGACTACACAATTATCATGCTTTGCAAACCGCCAAAATCGCCATCCATCTCTTTGCTCCCTTTTGGATAAAGTATCACCTGTCTAACGGGAGAAAAAAAAGACCTAAAACAGAATGGAAAGACGGATGTGCAACGTTCTAATAATCCATCAAGATCATACGCGGACGAAAGCTGCGTGGTTTTGGTGTTAGCAAGTCTTCTGAATTGCACCAAATACTCCACGTTCAAACTTACTAGCATCAATCTGCTGCACCTGCGGCAGCGCCAACCGGACCTTGTTCCTGTACAACGCCGGCGCCCTGAGCTGCAACGGATTTCCCTCAAAGTACACCGTCGTCAGGTTCTTCTTCTCCTTGAGTTCTCGCTCCACCTCGGCGAAGTCGCCGACCATGTTATAGCTCGCCCACAACTCCTCCAGTTCCGCGAGGGGGCCGATGCCCTTCAGACTGGCGATCTTGTTGTTGGAAATGTCCAGCACCCGCAGCTTGGTGTTGTGCTCCAACCCTTCGAGCGACTCGAGTGCGTTGTGCGAGATGTACAGTTCCTCCAGCTGGGGCACCTCGCGCAAGGGCGACAGGTCGCGGATCCGGTTGGACTGGATGCTGAGCAGACGCAGCTTGGGAAGGCCGCCGAGGCCGGTGAGTTCGGTGATCTTGTTCTTGGCCACCCAGAGCTCTTCGAGGTTTTTGAGCGAGTCGAGGTTCTGCAGTTCGCGGATGCGGTTCGAGCCCAGTTCAAGGTTGCGCAGCTTGTCGAGCCCTTCCAACCCTTCGATGCGGCTGATCTTGTTGGAAACAAAGAAGAGATCCGTCAAGTTGGTCAGGTGATTGATGTGCTTGATGTGCTTGATCTTGTTGAAGCTTAGATCCAGGCTGGTCAGATTCGTGAGGTCAGTCAGCCCGCGGCCGATGTGCGAAATCAGGTTGTCATAAAGATCGAGATCTTGGAGGGTCTCGGCGACGCCGGTGAGGCCTTCGATGTCTTGGATCAGGTTTTGCCGAAGGCATATGCGGGCAACTTGTTTGAAGCGCTCAAGACGCAATGCCGAGATGGACTGAATGCGGGAGTGGGTGCAAATAATCTCGTCGGTGTCTAGGGGCTCGTTGTCGAGAAGATCTGTAAACCAAACGAACCGGTCATGGTTAGCCAGAAGTTCATTGCCGCTGATTTCTTTCCCCTATCTTTCAGACATGCAAAGATGCCAGTGTCTGTGTTTGAGCGCTCTCGAATTGCTTGCCTTCATCCGCCGCAACCTCCTCGCCGGGAACAACGTTGTCATCGTCCGAGTATTCCGGATCCGATAAGGCTTCGGGATTTGTGAGCACAGCACTCTTTGGCACCCGCAGCTTCCCGTCCCAGCCTTTACTATCTCTGAGAGCGGGACTTCCTGCTTCGCCCTCGTGTCGTGGTGAAGGATGGTCGTCGACCAGCTCGATATGGTGGCCGGGCGAATGGTGACCCGGTGTCTTGCTGCCTTCTTCAATGGGAGCCGGCATGGTTGTTGTATTACTCGGGCGGTGATGTAGTTGGTGTCTGTTCTTCCAACGTTGCGCAAAGCCGTGGAATAGTCGCGGTCGTGCTGAAAAGCGTCCAAAGGTAAAAATGACAACGAGCACACGGATTGATTTTATCACAGGACTCGAGGCAGTGTTGATCAGTTAATGGCGCAGTCGGAAGCGGCGGCGCGATGGTAGTCAGTGGTGGGTAGTATTTGTTGGAGAGATGCAGTGACTGATCATTTATATGATGGGAAGTTGGAGAATTTCCAGACGTTTTTTTTCCTGATGGAAAATCAAACGAATGGAAGTCGCATCTACGAAAGGAGGGGCCGCTTCTCATGGAACATCGTCATGGCCATGGACCAATTCCAGCCACCCCACTGGGGTGTCCGTCATGCGCTAGTCCCCTTGGTCCCCTGAGGCGGACAAATGCGGGGATCGCATCAGTGGGTGCACCGTGCAACGCCTGCCTCGTTGACACCTGGGCAGACCGGAAAGGCTTGGTCGCACAGGGGTCTTGTGAGTGCAGAAGCTCTCGACGGGAGGGCATCATCCCGAAGCCGTCCACAACCGGGGCATCATCATCATCGATTTTCGGCTGGAGGACCCGACCTCAACGGAACCGACGTTGTCCATCATCAAAATCAACGACAATCACCATCATTGCCGCTTCGATTTGATGTTTTTGGTCCACACCGGTCAATATTCAACAGGGACTCCCAACTCTGAGCACATCATCTAGAAGGTTGAAGGCTTTCAAAAAGCCTCGGAAGGCCTGGAACCACTCTTCGAACAAATCAAATTCTTCTGTGCCGCCTCTCAAGTCCATACATTATCGAGGCATTTCGGACGAATTGCAGACCGCCAACGTCGAGTTGTCTGGACTCGCTTCACTGGAACTCCTGCCGACTCAGTGCGCCACCAAACTGGCCAACAATCTCCGACTCGAGAGACAGTTGAGGTTGTGGAGGTGCATGTGCAGAACACCTTGCAGGAGACTTTAAGAGCAATCGACAAGTGGCAGTTGAACACGAGATTAAGCAATGGAAACGAGCTGCGTGAAATCCTGCAGATTGCTCGGGTGAGACAAGTGCCATTGTCTCCCATGTTTTCCCCAATGGCTTCTCGCTGTCTCGTGTCCGCCTCAAGGGCCCGGCTGGGACGACTTCGTGCAATATCTTCACTTCCGAGCTGTCGTCAAGGTAGCACCTACATCAGAAGTTCACGACTTGGGATGACTGCTGCCAGGTCTTTAATTTTTCCCCTGACATTCAAGCCATGCACATTTTCCGTTGCTGGTAGCGGCCGCACTGCGAGATGCCTTCACATCCCGACGGTGCTGATGCCGCCAGTCGTGTTCGTGGGGCTTCTGGTCGCTTTATATGTGTGGAAGTGCATGATGCTGGTTGTGTTCCAGAACAAGATCATATACATGCCCGGATTCCCTCCCAATTCACGATGGGAGCTCATTGACAACTATGCTAACCACTGCGGTGGAATCAAGTGGACGGATGAGAGGACTCGAGCTGCGGACGGGACAGACCTGGCGATGGCCGTTACAACCGTCCCGATGCAAAAAGGCAAGTTCCCTACAGATAAGAAGGCTGCGAGGGCCCATGTATATGTCCTCTACTTTCAAGGTTCGTATTCTCATATCGACGTGTTGTTCCGAGATTCACAGCTGATATGGACATCTAGGAAACGCCGCGTCGATACCGCCGCGATTGCCGGATCTGTCATGGGTGCTTCGAAACGTCAGTGACAGCAACAACCCGGACCTGGCACCTTTACAGATGACTTTTGTTTGCCTGAGTTACAGAGGCTATTGGACATCCCGGGGTCGAGCCTCAGAAGCTGGTCTGAGGCTAGATGCTGAAGCTGGTGTGCGTTGGATCTCTCAGTATCATGAGCAACTGTATGGACCAGACAGTAAGGCTCCTGTACCCATTCTGCTGCTTTGGGGACAGAGTATCGGTTGCGGTGTGGCCACCAACCTCGCTGCGACAGGCAGGATACCAGAAAATGTGCCAATCCGGGGCTTACTCCTCGAGACCCCGTTCTTGTCGGTCAGGACCATGTTGGAGACGCTATATCCTCAAAAGTGGCTTCCGTACAAGCACCTTTGGCCGTTCTTGCGCAATCATTTGGATAGCTGGACAAACCTGGAAACCATTGCCAACACGGCAAGGGAAAAGGGATGCCCACCACCAAATATCTTCATTCTCGAGGCTGAGAGAGACGAGCTAGTTCCCCCAGAACATGCCGAGCGTCTGCTCGAAAGATGCCAGGACCTAGGCTTGCCGGTTGAACGGGTCAAGTCTCCGGCGGCGTTTCACAGCGATGCCATTATGAGAGTCGAAGGCAAGAGGCTGGCTGCCCTTGGCATTGTGCGACTGACAAAGCAAGCATTGGATGACGGCTGAGACTGCAGGCATCAATCGCGTAGCGGCAGAAATCCACACCGGTCTGGCGAACGTGGGCCGCACCATTGCTCATCCACGGCTGCGGAACTTACCATGGTCAAACATGGCAACGGCCGAGCCAGATGGGAGAGAGTGAGCACTGTGAGGGAAGACGGCAAACGCAGACGTCGGCCATTTTCACTGTGAGATGCCGTGCAGGCGAGGCAACTTGAGACGAATGTCGTCCTTGCATCACATCACGAAGGCGCAGGGGCTCTGATGCTGTCGTGGTACAAAGTGTATTGCGTGCTGTAGGACACGGGTGGTTGCAATAGGAACTGAGGCTCTCGTCTCGAGGTTTTCGAGTGGGTGAAGCTGGAACATGACGAGCGTTAGCAAGAGAGGTGCGTGTCGGGCATTACCTTCAGGGGAATGTGAGCTTGAACGAGCCGATTCGTGGCTGAAGCTGACAGCGAGATTCAGGTAGCTTTCCGTCTCATTCGATGATCTCGGTTCATTACCAGGCACCAAAGTCATGCCAAGTCCGATGATACGGCGCAGATGCAATGGCGGAGAGCCTTGTCAGCTTGTGAATTGTTGAAGGCTATCATATCGTCCCGAGCTCACGGGAAACACCACAATCTTGGAAGCTACGGGTCAGACTGTCTCGGGCGTAAAACCCCACGCCAATCAACGATCCATTCCAATGTTCTTTCCCCTAATCGCCGTTTGTATGTGACTGCCATCATCCCACCATCTCGCTCACCACCCCCGGTTCCTTCTTCGCCCTTGCATATTATCCATGATTCATTGATCCCATTCCAGGCGATTTTCTGCCATGAAAAGGAGAGAGGAGGGATGTCGACCCCATGTCGACGACCCTGAAATGGACTAGCGCGCCATCAGGTGACCTCGTGCGCATATCCCGTTTCCACCTCGGACACTTAACGCGTCAAATCACGTTTGATGGTGTGAACGATGCTGCAGGTTGTGCCAGCCAAGACTACCACTCTATCTGCTCATCAAGGTTCAACGTATCACTCAATACTGGTTGGAGCCTAGTGCACAAACGGAAACGACCAGGCGTCCAACTAGGCACCGCGCGTTCATATATAGATCGATGCATTGCCCATTGATGAATAGAGGTAACCAGGCCCTTCGTCGTTTTTCTGAGCGGAATTCCAAACTCTCATTCGGCACTTTCGGTGGGTAGACGAGTGCCATCTACCAGATATCAACCACCGACCGATACGAACAATTCCTTGTCGATTCCGTATCGCCTTTGACCATCTAGCAGGTAGTTCACGCTCGTGTCTTCCTCGTCGACACATGCCGCCCTGATATCTTTGTATCGATGCAAGCGATCGCCTAATTGTCACCTCCAGCTTCGGAGATAACTAGCGCCATTGGAAAGAGATAAGGTGATTAATAACAATCGTCTCACGATGTCCTCTCGACGCCTAGATATTCCCCAAAGCAAAAGTGGTTCTAGACCACCCAGGCTAGTCAGGTCGAACTCATCCATTGCCAAAGAAGCCGGCATCTCCAAGCGTCGACATGATTCCCGTCATCGTCGTCCTAACGCGGCGACCATTCCCGGAATCGTGGCTCGTGCAGAGTACGTTAACTTTGAAATATGTAAAGCTCACTTGAACCTTGCTCTGATATGCTCCTTTTTTTTAGTAGCAACCCCAACCCTATCTCACCCATCGTCACCCTCCTAATCGGACAAGAGTCACGAATCTTCGCCGCCCACGAAAACGTGCTATCCGCCTCTCCCTTCTTCAAGAACGTCCTCGAGACCCAATTCTCCGAGGGCGAAACCAAGCGGATATTGCTTCCCAACGAAGAACCCGAGATATTCTCCTCAGTGCTCGAATACCTCTACAAAGGCGACTACCATCCCCGCCTCGTTCACGATAAGAGACGGAACACGTGGGAACTGGAGGATTCAGCAGCAGCAGCAGCAGGAGGGAGGAACGGCGGCGGCGGTCGGGAGGCTCCTACCATCTATCATCACTCGGTCGATGGCGAGGTGTTGAAGGACACGGTGATATACTGCGCTGGAGAGAAGTACGGGCTGGAAGAGCTGAAGAGGATTGCCCTAAGGAAGCAAGGTCTTCGTAAGTCCACTACCCATTTCTCCTAACTTGCCAACCTCTCTCTGTTATCATGTTCACTGTTGTACTGACCGAAGAAAATCCATGCATGCAGAATGCGGAATAATGGCTAGCACCATCTTGACTTCGGCCAGATACGCCTACGCCAACACCCCCGACACCGATTCCAAGCTTCGGGCCCACTATCTTGCGCTCATCATCCGCGGCCGCAACACGTTTAAGCGCAGCGGCACTATGCAACTGGAGATGTTTCATGGCGGAAGTGATCTCTTCTTTGACTTGTTTGTTGCGTTGTGTAATCATGTTGATGACCTTTCGGTTGCTTCGTAAGTATTTTCGCTACTAAAGCCCTCGTTGTCCTTTCGGCCAGGATGGAGAATATCATATCTTTAGCTAACTCCCATTAGCAGCACCCAACAAAGCTCCGGCAATGAAAATGGCTCCCAGTCGTAGTTTTCTCTGGGAGGGGGGGTTCCTTCTTCTCTTTACCTCCTACTTAGGACATATGTTCTTGAGGTTTGTGATTTCAAATGGGTTGCTCTCATCTCCAAGATCAATCTGGTCGTCCTTTCTACTCGTACACGATGTTACTCCTTGTTTTATACCATACGGCGTTTGGGAAAGGTCTGTTTTCGGTTATCACCAAAATTTGAGGTTGCAATTTTCGAGTTTCGAACAAGGAAGAGAGTTATCACAGCGTGATGGACAAGACTGGGCTACGGAGATGAAATGTATGAATCGGCAATCCGGACAGAGACTGCTAAGGAAAGCAAAGAATAGGAGGAACACAGTGTGCGTGTATGCGGGGATTTTAGTTCTCTACGCTCGTTGAGGACACTATCCTTGACGGGACGCCAACTTGACTTGGTCTGATATTAGGCGGATTAATATTCCGCACCAAGACAGTGAGAATCGAAAACACTAAAATGAGCATAGCTTGGAGATTCAATCCTTTGATGCCCTCCACCAAACTGACGCCACATCTCGACCAATGTGCAATGTGACACAATAGTAATGCTTTTCAGTGTCTGACATTTTGTCTATGGGATTGATGTTGTACTTCACGAGCATTTCACAAACTTTTCACAGTCATGGCCGTGATGTAAGCCTGTTCCGGTGTCACCATGAATTTCATCACGTACATGACTGTAAATACCACGCAAAAAGCGGCAGTTCAGCAATATTTTGTTCCATACTGTGACTCTTTGAACTCTGATCAAGTATGTTTTTGTCTATCCGAAGGACCGCCTGAGTCACCAGGGCACCAACAGAACGGTATTCACCTGGTAACTATGGCACAGTCTTTTAGAGATGAATACAAGTAAGACCACCGCTCTCCATGCAAGGATTTGCTTTGATAAAACCCGACCTCCAGAGGCGGACTTCAGATCCTACTTTCAGTCACCCCCCGTCCATTCGATGTACTGCTACTGCTGGTATTGTGTTGTTGGACTACGTCAAGCCAGCAGTTATCGCCCGATCACAGTTTGGAACCCTATACTCCAGTTCCGGGGAAGGCACCGCTCTTGCTAAGCACCACGAAGCCCCGCTCGCGTGCTATGTAGCCCTTCATGAGGTTCTAGATTTCGAGTTGATTAGTGATTATTCGACACTGATGGGAAACAGAATGTTTCCGGAGCGATTGCCCACTTACCTTGTAGATCATATTCGCCATCAGACACTCAATCTCATCCGTCTCAAGCGTCTGCTTGCTCCCAAGACTAATGGCAGCAGCAAATTCGGCGACGGGGATGCGAGTGCGCCGCACCCGCGGACCGCCCTCCACCTTGGGCTCCTCGAACCCTCCAGCAATAAAGACCTTGCGCATGAGATTGCGCAGCGCAAGGTCGCGTCCTCGCTCCAGGGTCAGGTAGATGCGTCGCTTGACGAACTCGTCCTCACCTTGCTGGAGAGCCAGGTCGAATGCGTGCAGCTCGCCCTTCTTGATGCAGTTGGATAGCGGCAGGAAGAGCTTCTGGAGTCGGGGGTACGGCTCGAGGAGCTTTTGGCTCGGGAGGGTGTGTGTCGTGAGGAGGTGGCAAGGAACGAGGTAGGTGAGGATAAGCCTAGTACGACGGGAGTTAGTTTACTTGTTGTTCGGGTTTGCATAGTGAAGGGACCTGCTGCTAACGCACTCTTTGTTCTTCATGGCATCCTTGTGGCAGAGGGACCACGCCTCTGTCAAATGCTCTTCAGCCTGAACATAGTTCTCTTCCAAGAAGCACAAAACTCCTTCGTAGTATTTGAACGTCACTTGCTGTGACTTGGGGAAGGCGGAAAGGGGCGGCATGTCACCTCGATAAGCCGACAATGTCTTGAGGATGTTTTTGGATAAACTGGCCGAATTCAGCTTAAAGTACGTCTTGAACAGAAGATTGATGATGTAGTAAATACCCCATTTCCGTGACTCCTCCAAGGGTGCCCTGTAAAATGGTCAGTGATGTTCATCCTGGAGCATGCATATGATGAGAGAAGTAGTACCTGTCATTGAGGCACAGCGTGAAGATCCTGTTGAGCTGACGGGCGCAGTCCTCCAGTTTCTGATGTTGTTCTGATTCGGGGTCAAAGTCATCCTGGAAGATCTGGCCTGATGTGTCTCCGGCGGCTACGTTGTTGTTGCGCTCCTCATCGGCTTTCAGAGCGAAGATGCGCAGATTCTTGGCCACGACATATAGGCACGGAATTGACCACGCTTCGAACCCCTGGCCGATGTAGCCTCTGTATAACGCAGAGAGTAGTTCCTTCCACGCATCGTACACTTTTGTCCATGAAGACTGCGGCGCCTGGTTTAACGCAGGGAGAAGCTCGCCGATGGCCTTCCAGTAGGCAAGGTACACATCACTCCAGCCTTGCACCTCGTCCTTGGGCAGTTTCTCGAAGCCTGACGTGCTATTCTGAATACCGCGCTTTATGACATTCTGGGCATCATGGTGACCGCAACTTTTCCAGATGGCCTGAAGTTGCTGCTGTGGGAGATCAGGCGATAGTGTCTGCGCAAGCTGATATCCGTCACGGCTTGTCTGCGCATTTGAGAATGTTCGGATGAGTGAATCCATTTTTGTGTCTTGATATCACCCTGAGCCACACTCTGGCAGCTAGCTGTTGGTGTTCTGGTGTGGGATCCGGACGCAAAGGCGGTGGTGGCCTAGACTACGTAGCTTTGGAGCTTCAGGCGTCCTTGTTTGCTGAGAACAGGACCCTTCCTTGATAGACAGAAAGACCAAACTGAAGGTCGATTTGTTGTCCAACTGAGAGCAAAGTAAAAGACGGTGTCTAACCGTGGGTGTGAGGTTGGCTGAGCACGCAACACCCACTCTCTTGCAGAGAGTGGGTAAAAAAATCGAGGGACACCCAGAAATCGAGGGATAGTAAGGTCCGTGCGCGCACCCCCAAATGCACCCAAATATACCCAAAATGTTATGATATTCAATCAACGACCATAATTGAAGCTGTTGATATTTCTGAATATAAACAAATACTCTATATTACTAGGATTCTATTTAATCTATCTCCCTCATTTCGTAGAAGCGGCGTACGTCGTTAATTATTAACGTTACTTTATTAGGTCGCTTAAATAAAGGGTCGTTGGCGCGCTTTACTCCTATAGTAAATATACTCTCTACCTCACTACCACGCTCACGACTAGAATTAATTGCTGGGAGGGGAGCTCTCCCTAACGTAATAACGACCTCTTTTAAAGGGCGCGGTTGAGTTTGTATTGGTTGGTAGGAATCGTAGTCAAAGACGAAATTATCACTCTCTTTTTACCTATCTTTATTACCCTCCTCTTCTTTGTATGCCTCCTCCTCCTCCTCTTCGTTATTCTCGCTATCGGTATTAATTACAGTCTTATTATTACTTCGTAGAATCGCGCCCTCGTTTTCCTTATTACTATTAAAATTATTATCGGAATTATTATCGCTAGAAATATCGCTAACTACCGTCGGTAAAGAGGCGCCCTAGTCTATTACGACTATCTCGCTCAACGGTCTCCTTATAGACGGTAGTATAATAGGAAGAACGTTACTAATATCGATTATAAAAATTAGCTTACGTTTACTATCGTATACCTAAAGAGGGTAGCGAAAGTCGTTAATATCGCGGTAATTAGTATCTTTACTAATTACTAATAAGAATTCTTTAAACGTCAGTTAGCGCTAGCACTTAGTCTTTTTATTCTTTATTCAGTTAGCAGGGTCTTTCTTATAAACGTTATTAAACTCGTCTTTAAGACCGTTCAATTCCTTCTTTTGCAACTTAACGACCGTCTTTAACTATTACCTTTTAGCAATCTCTACGTTTACCTCCTCGCGTCTCTCGACCTCCCATCGTACGCGTTTGACGGTAATACTATTTATAAACTAGCCCTCTAGTTTAACCGTACGTTTTCTAAATTTCTTAAAATTTAATACTTTTAACCGTTAAGACCGTTCTAACCGATACTTTTCTAAATAACTATAGGCGAGCATCCCCTCTTAAAACCTCGATTCGACCGATTTAAAAGTATATTTAATTTACTTATTATAATACGCCGTATTAATACCCAACTTCTTTACTAATAGGGTAAGGGATTTAGCACCAACTTTCTAACAATCCTCGTTTAATATTATTTCTAGAAATTTGGTCGTATCTTCGCCCGTCGCTTTCTTACGTAGGCTTACTAATACAGGCGCCCAATTTAGCGGGTAAATACTACTCTTTTTAAAATTAAAAATAATATTCGTACGTTTAAACGCGTAATCCTAAGTACTTTGCAAACCGGCAATATACTAAGCGCGGTTCAAATTCAATTCACCATACCGGAAGTATTCTTTAAGCCTTTTTTAGTAGGCTACTTTTAGCGGTTGAAAGACGCCAATATCTATAGGTTATAGGAAGTAGGAATTGTAAGGAGGCAAAAAAAGGATAAGGATATCGAACTATAAATAATATTTATAAAAATCTAAATTATAATAATTAAAAAAAGAGTCTAATACTAATAGTCGATAGAAACGGTTATTTAGCGGGGTCGCGGCTCTTATACTATATTTTTCGTCTATTTCGTCAGGGTTATATATATAAATATTAAATTTAGAATTATATTAATCTTTATTATAATTAAATTACTTTACGAAACTACTAGTCTCTCCTCTTCTTAAGTAAAGACCGTTCTATTTAATTAGGGTATAATACTTCTAGGAGTAGAGGTTAAAATAACGGATCTAATCTATTATAATATTATTATTATTAAACGCGGTATTTAATTAAGTAAAGCGAACGTTACTATCGAGGTTATTATCCGCTATATCCTCTATCGGCTATTTTTTAAAAATAATAAAAAGGGGTAGATAATTACCAATACCGTTACTTCTACCAATTAGGGTAACCAATTTACAATTAACTAAATCGATTACCTCTTACTATATTTTATTAAAATTAATATCCTAATTACTATAAATACTTCGGATTATTAGTATTTTTAAAGAGTATTACTAACCCGTTACTTCTTTTTCTTAATTACCGTTAAAACTTCGAGGTTATTACCGAATATAGCTATATAATAGCCTATTTCGTCCGCGTTCTATACCTTAGACCCTAGTACAACGTAGTTTATAACCGCGCCCTTAAAAATATTAAAGAACTTTACAATATTCTCAATATATTATTAAACCGATATACGTTTAGCTTTAACGGGCTTAACCTTAATACTAGAGTACTAAGGGTAATCCTCCTTCTATTTCTTATACTAATATTTTAATATAAGTAGTAATAGAAATATATATTTAGTACGGATTTTATTTACGGTATCCTCTATAAGATCTCTACCCGGTATACCCCCTACGTCGATTAGCTAATAAATATATACCTTAACTACGAAGTCTTCTACCGCGTTAAAGTTCGTTAGCTACCTAATGCCGCGACCCTTCAAATTAGGGTAACTAGTATCTATTAGAGACTTGTAGTACCGTTAGACCGCGCTTCTAATATAATTAAATATACGGGAAGTATTACGAATATTGGGTTCTAGTACTAGTTCATTGGCTTTTATAATACGCCGTATATACTATCGACCCTAAGTAGATAGGAACTATCGAGCGGTACATATAGGGGCGGATTCACGTTATCCCTTTTCAAAAGTACAAGGCGGCGGCGCGCCTATAACTAAGCGCTAACCAAATAAAGAAAAGAATACTAGAGGGTACGTTACAATATAAATATATACTATCTAATAGGGACAGGGATAGGGGTGGCCGTTACGATGTAGTAAGACTATATTAATTAAGGGTAAAATAGTTTCGGTTTTGGTACGATTCGCTAATAAAATAAAATAGGGTTACATTTAACGCACAGACCTTACTATCCCTCGATTTCTAGGTGTCCCTCGATTTTTTTACCTACTCTCTGCAAGAGAGTGGGTGTTGCGTGCTCAGCCAACCTCACACCCACGGTTATTATGTAATTCTGAAATTCGCCGCTGCTTGAAACGAGGAGTGACCGCGTGAAGGTGAATGTCGATGGAAGCTTGCAGCTTAAAAAAGATGAGAATGTGGAATGTGATTGGTCTTTGAGCTCACTGCATCGTTGCACTTCAGTTGCTGGTCGTTCGCATTCGACGGATGCTCCCTGGCAAGTCGCGGTTCAGTTGCCTGGCCAAGGCGTGCCTGCCGCCCCACATGTGCACCTTCACAAGGAGGTAAACAGCGGGGGGTCGCTTGGCGCACCGCCACGTTGTGGCTAAAGGTTGTGTGGCCCAGAAATTTTTGGTCCGAGCACGATGAGCCCTAACAAGCACACCCGGATTTTTTTCCTCGCGTGCCCGCTAATTCGAGACATCCTTCAGCTCAACAGAACGAAATTCTCGCGGTACCTAGCGACGAATAATCACAGTAAGTCTTTGCTCCCTGGCATTCTCACGGCTATCTGAGCATCGCTAATTTTTGAAAAGATGGGTAAGCGATTGCTTCTTTTTCCTGGTCGTCCCGGCCCCTGCAAAAGTGTGAATATCGCGACGGCAATGTGATTACATCGAACAACAACCCGGTCGCAAAACCGGCTGCCCGACGAGATGCGACTTTCAATATCACACGATTAGAATGGTGGATTTGCTGCTGGGGACTCCTTCTGGGGCTGTCCAGACACGTTCGAAAACGAAAAGAGATGGATCCCCGTGGGGAATTGGCTGTTTCGACCGACAAAAGCTGGACGACCGAGTTCGAGTACAACCGGGCGATTTCTACAATACAATGACGACCGAGCGAAACCGATGTTCAACAGAGCCAAGCCGATATCAACTGCTACTTTTGGGACCGCGTGGGGACGGTGACGGTGGTGATATTGAAGCAGCAGCTAACGTCATGCTTCAGGTCGTCTCCAGGAGTACCAGGTCATTGGGCGTCACTTGCCCACCGAGTCCAACCCGACTCCTGCCCTCTACCGCATGCGCATCTTTGCGCCCAATGCGGTCGTTGCTAAGTCCCGCTTCTGGTACTTCCTTCGCGGTCTCCGCAAGGTCAAGAAGGCCACCGGCGAGATCGTCACCTGCAACGTGGTATGTAGCAGCGTCTTATCGGCATGGATATCTATGGGATAACAAACTAATGAACCTGTTATCAGATCACCGAGAAGCACCCCCTGAAGGTCAAGAACTTCGGTGTTTGGATCCGCTACGACTCCCGCTCTGGCACCCACAACATGTACAAGGAGTACCGTGAGCTCTCCCGCACCGCCGCTGTCGAGGCTCTCTACTCCGACATGGCTGCCCGCCACCGTGCCCGCTTCAGGTCCATCCACGTACGTTGCGCCCATCGCCTCTGTTTCCAGGCCCCCAGCATGCTAACCCCCCGTTACAGATCCTCAAGGTCGTTGAGCTCGAGAAGACCGAGGACGTCAAGCGCCCCTACATCAAGCAGCTTATTACCAAGAAGCTCTCCTTCCCTCTTCCCCACCGCGTCCCCAAGATCTCCAACAAGAAGATCTTCAGCGCCAAGCGCCCCGCTACCTTTGCTTAAGCGTTTATTATCGTGGCTGGGATTGGGAGGTTCAGGTTTTCATCACGGGAAATGGGATATCCTGCATTGCTCCCTAGAACGAGCATGAATGAATAAATGGTCAAGCATGTGGTTGGTTTTCGTTCTGCAAGTCGATGCTGCATACAACTAGACTGCGTGCTCCAGCAATGCCATTGCTCGTCTCTGTGATGGGGGAAAGCAGATGAACGCCTCAGCTGCTACGCGGACGCTGGGTAAGAGCCAGTTTGGAAGGCGACACGTTTCCAAATCTTGAGCGATCCAACACATCACTTCCAGGAGCCGGCCACCTCGAAAGTTCGGTTAAGCCATTGGCATAGGGGACCGTTGCAGCTACTTTGAACGTGACCGGGAACTTACTGGAAGACTCATACCCGTTGGGTGGCCTGACTCATCCGCCGAAGGCAGCAGCCAGGGGGCAGTGGATGTGCGGGTGGACATGTAATACCAGACAAAACTCGCTTCCCTTGAAAACTTTGAACTTTTCTTCCCAGCTTTCTTTTCTTGCTCTGGGCTCATTCTATGTGACTAATTATACGTAACAACTTACCCTCCTCACCTATTATCTGTTACCGTCAAATCATACCACATCGTACACCCTTTATCAAACACCATGGCAGAGGCAGCACCGGTTCCCGACTCCTTCATCACCGTTAGGTCAACACTCCCTTGCTTCCCTCTCCCGCTCATCCCGGAGCGTCCGTGGGTCACAACAGAAAGGCTGCTCATCCGGCCTCTGGCTGCCTCCGATCTAGAGGCCCTGCACGAGCTGCGCACCCAACCGGAGGTCATGATTTGGACCTCCGCCGGCAAGCCTGACAGCAGTCTAGACGAGACCAAGGTCAAGCTAGACTACTTCCTATCGGAGGAAGGTAACAACAAATCATTCAACTACGCCATCTGCTTCAAAGAGGACCCGAGCAAGCTGATCGGCATTGGCGGCTGTCACAACTGGAGCTCAAGCCTGGGATGGCCCGAGCTAGGCTACATTTTCAGGAAAGAGGTGTGGGGGCAGGGCATCGCGACTGAGTTCTTGAAGGCTTGGTTGGGCCTGTGGAAGGCGTTGCCTAGGGGTTTGGTGGGGGTGATGTGTGATGAGAGGACGTTGAGGGGCGGGGATGGGGTTTATGAGAATAAAGAAGATGTGGTGGAAGAACGACTGATGGCGTTGACGGAGGATGCAAACGGGAAGAGTCAGAATATCCTGAAGAAATGTGGGTTTGAACACTTTCTTACTTGGAAGGCGAGGGAGGCGAGGCCCAGTGAGGATGGGGGAGAAATGGGTTGGGTTGATTTGCCTTCTTTTAGGTACTTTCCTGGGAGGGAGTGATGGGGGTTAGCCTGAAGAGAGAGAATAAAGATGGATGACCGATGCCGCTCCGGAAACTTGTCGAGAGGACGTCCGTTTTGACATCCGATCCGGGCTCCACTTTACGGCGTCCGCTCCGCGTCGGTATCTGTGCATCCCGGATCGGGTTTGCTCTGCATCGGAGGCCGGAGCCGGGATCAGAATTACCCAGTCCCGAACCGTGTGCTCGCATCAAGATAGTATGTGAAGATACGAAATACACGTTGAGGCAGAGTTGTCAGTTCAGTGTGAGCGCTCACGGTTCCGTCATGATTCGGCTACCTTTGCTAGATAAACACAATGCTGGGTCCATGTGAAAAGTCGGGTTCATGTGTTCGTGGCGGTGGATGGGATGAGAAAGTGAGATGGGATGAACAGCATGCAAGTGTGAGAAGATCAGATGCATCTATTACCCTAACCCTTATTTCCATGTTCTCACCAACCACCTCAAGGTCAGGCTGCCTCCACTGCTCGAATTGTGCCCCACCATCGATGATGCAACAGAGTCACGTCGGGTTCCTGTCCCGCTTGTCTTGGCTCTTCTCCGAGAGAATTGTCGATTGCCCGATGGGTGAGCTGATCGCTTCGCCTTTTTCAGCACCGTGCTGCCTTGGCCAAAGTTGGACGCGCATGATCTTCAGAGAGGCTGGCAAGCCATATTTCTCGTCGAGTTGACGAAATTCGCATCAAACGCAGGGTCTCGGGGGCGTGGTGGAATCAAGAGGGTTCTAAAGGTGTCCTTCTCACTTCGAGAACCTTGGAAATTCGAGAACCGGATTCTGCCTGGTCCCTGGGAGCTGCCATTGGAGGCTTGGAAACAGACAAGCACCACTGTCACCTCACAGAGCACAGTTGATCTGAACGGCGGGGTGCACGTGTCCAGCGTTCACCCGTCAGCCTGTCAAGACCTGCCTATCACCAGCTTCTTAGCTCGCTACCCTTCTTGCTGCTCACATATTGCTGCTGCCCTCATCTTTCTGCATCCTCACTTGGTGCCCTCTCGCCGTTCCAGTCATAAGCAACCACACACCCTCTCGCCAAGTCGAACCGAGTGGACGTCTCTCCGACTATCCCTCCCCCTTTTCTCGAAGCATCGTCTCTGGAGATTTTTTGCTTCCAACACTTTTCGTTGGCTGTGTTCTGTTCTGATTTGTGTCTCGCGGCGTTACTTCACCTCAAACGAGAAGCAAGCCGCTGTGCCTGTCAGTGGTTGAGCTCCCCCAGGTTGTTTGACTGATACCTAACCCGACTGGCAGTCTCTTCTTCATTCAACGTTTAACTTCTTATTACATTCCATCACAAGGCTGTTGCAGTCGTTGCCCGACCTACCTAATCTATCTCGCCTATAGGAATTGGGCCATTCGATATTTCTACCTGAGTGTCTGCGTTTCCGGAGCCACGAACAAGTTGTCGAGCCACTCTGCCTCAGTCATTTTATGCAGCTTCCCAAGAAAACACTCAGGCTCACGTTACTCAGGCGCTCCGTCATACTATATATGAGCCAGGACCTTATACCTGCGCACCCGCATCAGCCTGGCCATAAACTAGGACCCAAGAACTTCTGATTCTGTTACATGACCTTTCCCTCGGCTTCTTTACTGCCGTAATTCTCAGCCTGCCATTAGCCCACTCACCTCTGACGGCGTGTGCATCAACAACGACAAAAGTATTGAAGCCGGCTCGTTAGCCGTAACGACGGCCAACCTTGACTCTTCTAATCTACACTTGAAGCTGGCATGAGGCAGACATCATCACCATGGCTTCTCCGACACCCGAGACAAATGGGAAGATCAAGGAGATCTTCTACGGCTACATGTATGATGACCCAAAACCAGATGAAATCCCGATACCCAAGCCAAAGCCATTGCTAGACGCTCTTTTGAGAGCTCTTGCTCTGCACATTGTATGTTACTCTACTTTCAAATGGACCCTGAACTTCACCGCTAACCTGAAACAGATCAATGACATTGGAGATAAAGATGAAAAGCATCTAGCTCCTGCCAAGATGGCGGCTTTTTACAAGCTTGCAGGCCATGACTACGATAGTGAGTCAAGACATGGCACCTCAGTAGCGCCCCCTTTGTGCTGACCACGACAACGCAGGGCTGTTTGTGAACATGCCGCCTCAGTCTATCTCCTTCATCTACCAAGTTCAAGGATGTCAACATATGCTTTTGCCCACCGAGGATGACTTTGCGGCCCCTTCGATTCCGGCACTTACGGTTAAAGGCTTTGCGCGGTGGCAGGCCATTCAGATCCTGCTAGAGCCACAAACTCATGTCCCGATCGTTCAGTTTGCGGTCAAGAATTGGTCCCTGAAGCATCCTGAATTTGGGACTGTGTTTCCGGATGACTTGCCGGCCACAGTTTTCCCCGCTGATACCGATCAGGACACCGACCGGTGGCACCAAAGCTGTGCGACCAAACTTCGCGCTGAGGCGACCACCAAGGAGGAACCGAAGGAAGAGAGAGAAGCGCCTGGTGCAGACCCTAAAGTGGATGACTTCTCCGATGCAAAGGTCCCATTCTCACACGTCCGCCCCAAACCGTCCGTCCCGCAGGATTATGATTACTTCAACACACGCTCCGGCCCTGTCCCTGTCTCTTACGTTCGTCCTCCTGAACGGACAGATCGATACGATCCTCGGAGATCCCCTGAGCGGCCTAGGGAACCGGAGCGTGAAAGGGCCAGCGATCTCGATCCCGACCCTCTCGATCATATTGGCCGAGGCCGCTACGCCCCGCCACGGAAGGTCTTCCCGCCAGAAGAAGAGCGTACGAGCCGACGCCCCAGCTTTACTGATTACCCGCATATCATCCCTCAGGAGACTCAGTCAATGCAGATCCCACTTCGCACCGATCGAATCTCAGTTCCCCGCCGTCACAGTCAACCCCGTCACTACACCAGCCCTTCCTCATCTGATGCAGAAGTCGAACCCGCAACCTCAAGGTCAGGAAGGCGCCACCACAGCCGGAGCAGCCGAGACTCCCGAGAGCCGCCGCCCGTATCAACCCATCGCGTCTTCAACTCCGACGGTGTACCCTCCTCTCGAGCGGCCGCCATGAGCGGGCGCAGCATCTCACCACGATCACACGGTTACTCGCGCAGGGAGCCTCCGATAACGGTAGTTCCGGCCACGGCCTCATCGCTAAGGGCCGACGACTCCAAGAGAAAGAGCATAGGCTCCGGCATCAAAGACAAGATCTCCAACCTTTTCCCAGGCGTCTCCATCGTCGGCGACGATCGACGAAGCCGGTCCAGGAGCCAGAAAGACGACCGAGCAACTGGACCCGACAGAGCCGCAAGGGAGCTGTACCGCGACTCCAGGCGCAAGTCGTATTCCGATGACGAATCGGACCTCACCGAGTCAGAGGACGAGGTCGAGCGGCGGCGAAGGGCGAAGAGATTGAGCAAGGAGAGTAGGGTATTGGACCAACGAGACATCGACAGGGAGAGGGAGAGAGACATCCGGATGAAGTCTCGCGATCGAGACCGAGACCGCGACAGGGACCGTGACCACGACAGAGATCGGGTTCGAGACCGAAGCACCCGCGACCGAGACCGGGACAGGGACCGAGACCGCTACCGCGACCTAGACAGCGACGAGCTTGAACCTACTTCACGCAGGGACCGAGACCGAGAAAGAAGCCGTGGCATCTCCACGGGCACCCTCCGCCGAGACCGCGAGCACCGCGAGCGGCACACGGACCGCGACGACGAAGACGACGGCCTCGACTTGTCACACTCACCGCACAGCAGCCGCAGCGGCCGGGCCCCAGGGGCAACACGAACAGCCAGCGGTCCGTACCTGGCGCAGGCCGACCTCGAGAGGCGGACGGGTAGTCGGGCGGATATTGACAGGCGGGATTGGACAGGTGGCAGCGGCGGGTCGATGCTCAGTGGTAGAGTAGATACCCAGGATCGGTACAGAGACAGCAGAGACAGGGAACGCGATAGGGATAGGGAGGGAAGATGGGGGTCGAGAGATGATATGCGCTCGAGGGAACGGCCGTTGCATAGGGAGAGGTTGAGTAGTCCGCCGTATAGGTGATAGGTGAGATCGTTTCGGTTTTGGGCCAGGAGGAGAAGGTGATTGGGCCGGTAGTTTTTTTAGTCTACAAAAAAGGGGTGGGTGTTTGGATACATGACATGGCATCTCATGATGCCTGGGTAGGAGAGGTGATAATGGGATGAACAGGACTGACAGACTGGCGGATATTTTCCGGTGGAAGGCGACCTAGGTTTGTGAATGGGAAATATCTACTTGGCTAAGACGAGATGGATTCGGCCTACCTAATTTGATTCTTTGGGTGTATGATAGACTTATTTGCTTCTTTCTTTTGGTTTAGCGAGTCAACAAAATCAACACCTTGATGTTATCAAAAGGAGGATCTGTACAAAACAGTGATTTTCGCCTTGTCTTTGTCCAGAACAACGAGTCGTTTACGGTTTATGAAGACACCTACAGTACTCAACGACGCCCATCTGAATGTCTAGTCTAGAGGCCGTCTTTCGCGGCTATGTACGCCAATTTTCTCACTTCAAGGGCTTCTATTTCTATGAAAGGACTAACTACAAGGCGGTGAATGCAGGTGGAAAAATGGATCACGGGGAAAAAACAAGAAGAAAGAGGCCATAATCAACAAGTATCTACTGGTATTATAAGATGGTTACGTTGGTGGTTATGTTGGTGGCTATATTGGTGTCGTTGGTGGTGGCAGTGGTGGTTATGACAGTTGGTCGCATCTGATCCTAAATTCCTCATATTGATCCTCTAAGGCTCCTAGGGCTCCGTCACTTTGACAGTCATTGTCGTGTTCCTGTTAGCGATCGGGACCCTTTTGTCCGTTGTGTTCGGCGCAAAAAGGAATCAAAAGATTACAGCAGTCAGGCAGCAAGATTTCTGAGCAGCAAAAGAGGAACAGAAAAATGGAGAGGCATGACGGAAAGACAGAACGGCAGACAAATGAATGCAAACGAATAGTCACGTGTGCATAGAAACAATGCCGGTCGCTTTCTCCCCGGCCTGGGACTGACCTGACCTGGCCGCCCCGGAGCGGATGAGAACCTCCGGGCATGCGACCGCCGGACTCTGGCGCCTTCTCGTGCGTGTGTGACAGTGTGGGTAAACGAACTTGGAGGAGGTAATTCAGAGCGAGAAGAAAATCATTTTGAAGTCTTCTATCGCGAGTCGGGTTGGAAAGCAGGTTTTTGTAGTTCTGCTGGCAAGAAGGGAGAGAATGAATAGATGATCTCAAAAAGTGAACAACACGACGGTGGTTGTACACCACATTAAATCCAGGATGGTTGGATAATATTGGTCGTCGCCTAGAGGGGTTCTTACCTTTCCGTTCCGGCCGTTGGGCTAGGTAAAGAACGCCCAAACCAAAGAAATCGAATGGAGGGAGAGGAGGGGGTAGGATAGCGGTCACGGTAACGGTGGCCGGCCGGCTCAACCGTCGGCGTGGCCGGAGGAAATGGGGGGATTATCAGAGGAAAGTGAGGAGAGAAGGGATGCGGCCCAAAACCGGGACCGCCGTGAAAAGTGGGATGATTGGCGACTATTCACCGCCGGTCGGGTACCGAACTGCTTAGAACAAGAATCAATCGCAGCCAGTGGACGGCGGCGCGACTTTCCCTCGCCAGCAGGTTTGGTTTGGGTTGTGGCCGCCGGGCAGCTGCAGATTAAGTGACTAACTGTCTGTTTAATGCTCATAAGTGATGGTAAAGAAGAAGATGTGAGGAGATGATGCTGCCACGGGGGAGGGTCGCAAGATATGGCCGCCTGGCCGTATAATGCAGGACCATTAGGTCCAGTAAATTGATGCCTATTCGCTTGAGAAAGGGATGAACAAGGTCGAGCTAGGGCGATGGCGAGATGCCAGATCATCACGAACGGTACTACGACGAGAGAACTGGAGGTTTGGCTACACACGTTGATAAATACTTTCTTCGGATTTTAGGTGAGACTGATTGGCACGGAATGACTGGGGGTAACAAGCCGTTGGGATAACAAGAGGGCTCTAACGACTGCCATTGGTGGTCCTCACTTGATAGGAACAGCCGAAGAGCTCCCTGGTGTACGTACTGCGTACTCATCGCTCCGTGAAAGAGGTCTTGACTGTGCACTGTCCATGTATATCCGAATATGTTGGTGGTTTAGGTCGGGAAAGCGCCGTGTTGGTGGTTTATGGGAGTGATGTCAGTTTAGAGAACAGATCTGGCCAATTAGAAGAGGGCTCTATAAGAGGACTAGCCTCCTAGCCACCAGAATTAGGGTGCAGACCTCCCTAATACTCTGGAGCCCCCAATTCTAGTTCTATAGAACTCTTATATAGAATTAATAGATTTTACCCACTTTTTATTAAACTATATATTCTAACAATTAACAGTCTGACTTACGATACTTATATTTACGCCAATATTTATAGAAGTACGAGTATTTATATACCAATTACCCTATAACGACTAAATTAAAAAATAATTATATCCTTATTAAAGGAATCCTCCCCTAAGACTAACTGTCCTTACTTCGATGGGCCTTCGAAGTTCCGGGATTGGAGTAATAAATTATTTAGTTACGTTGAAAGTCTCGACCTTATTAATTTTGTACTAAGTTTAGAGCCGGCCGTTTAGAAGCCCCTACTTATCTATATTAATAATTACGCTACTAAGATTATAGCCTTATACTATATTGAATGAGCCTACGAAGTTTTAAATAGCTTTAAAGACGGAACTATTATTTATATAATTTTAACCCCGGCCGCAATTAGAATAAATTAAGAAATTAGAGCTTTATAATTAATCGAGGCCCCCGAAGGGGTAGAGACTATTAACCGAACTTTAAATTAATAGACCGATAATACTACAATTAAATTAATAGACCTTATTACCTTTGGTCTATAAGAGTACGAATACGACCGTATTAATTAATTGTATAATACAAAGGTCTATAAGTCCTTTAAAATTAATAATATTAATATTCGAAAGTAAATATAGGAATTTATATTCCCCTCCTATAAGATTAATAATTTCCTACCCCTCTAATCTATAGCCGAATAGTACGTTAATATTAAAGATAATTATAATTATAGAGAGGAAGATACTTAAACCGAAGCCCGCTAGAGATATTACAATTATTTAAAATTATTATTAAGCGAATTAAATAAGAAGGATAAAGGAATAAGTAGGTAAATAAATAGTTAAGACGCTATAATAATTAATATAATTTATTATAATATTCTAAAAATTATTATAGTTAACGCTTAATTTAAAGACCTCTTAAATTATTTATAGCTTATCAAATTTATTTAAATATTTAATATTTCTAAATACTTTAGTAAAAAAGTAATAGTTAATATTCTTAATTTTTATTTAATATTTAAGGATTTTTATTATAAAGGATTAAATAAACAACTTTCTATTAACGTTAATAAGGTTAGGGGCTATAAGGGAGCGTTTAGTATAAACTTAACCTTTAACGGTTTATAGGATAGCGGTATTAAAAATAAGGACGTTTAATTTAGTAGGACTTAGAATTATTGTAAGAAAAAGTACAAAGCTATAACTATAAATTTTTTATTATTATTTTTAAATATTCGCTATAAAGCGTATTAATAAGGTCTTTATATAATTAAGTACTATTAATATTTATTCCCTTCTTAAAGAATTAATTCTAAATAAAAGTCTATTAAGAAGGTCTAAAATAGAATTAAAAAGAATTTTCGTAACGATTTAGAATTGAAAAGAGAAATTAATTATTTCGAATAGGAAACGAAGTAGGGGAATAATAGTAATAAAAATAATTAATTCTTTAGTAAGAGTATTTAGGAGGTTATAACCGATTATAAAATAATTGTTTACTAGGCGGCTTTCTAAGTAGGAGAAGGAGATTTAGATCCGTACCCTTTTAAGAATAGTATTTTCTTCGATTTTGGTAGCTCCCTTTATATCTTTAACGAAATTAATTATTTTATTAATTTTCGTTATACTCCTTATAATAACGGCCTTTAGGTTAGAAATTCCTATATTTTTATTAAAAGATATAAGGATGTAAATATTATAATTTAGGGATATAAAGGTTTAAAGAAGCTTCGTTTTAATAATATAATTTTTTACCCCGACTTTATAATTAATTTCGTTTTTCTCTACCTCCTTCGTAAGAAAGGTTTCTATTAAGATTAGCAACTATTTAATAACTATATATAAAGATTAAATTATTTCCTCTTCTACTACTTTATAATATAATATTATTAAATAATCTTCGAGGACTTCTCTCCTTCCTTCTCTAGAACCGCCTTCTTTACCCGGCGTAATTAATTTAACTCTCTTAATAATTATAAATATTATAAGAAAGAGGTTTTTATTTAATATTACTACCTTAACTATTATAGCCCCTAAATTTTAAATTACTTTATTAACGTCGTTAGCGCCCGTTTTAAAGGCCCTTCTACGATATATTGTAATACGTATACTATATTAAAAATTAAACGATAGGTTAGCCGCAAACCCTACGATCGAAATTATAAATTAGGAGAAAGATTAGCCGTAAACTTCTTCGACTATACGAAGAGTTAGTAAAGATATTTTAGCATTATATTTATTACTTATAAATATACCGAATATATTTAAGACTACTATATAATAAATTATAAAACTATTATAATTGCCTCTTTTCTTAACGACTTCTTTACGATATTAAATATTCAATATAATATCCAGTCAAAAATTATTAAATACAATAACGAAATTAATAAATCCTATATAATAAGAAAATTCTTCGCTTTAAAAAGTATAGTAATTAAACCCTTTATTTTATATATTTAAATATAGAATAATAGCGTAGAACGTTCGGGAAGTATAATTAAAGAAAAGGGTAGAATAATAATTTAGAATTCTCGTTTCGCTAAAGATCTATAGCCGGAAGTCGTTTTTATAGTAATTTACTTTATTAACCGATCCCTTAGACTCTTTTACAATTAGAAATCCCTATACGAACGCTTTTATACTTTTATTATTAAACGAAATAGTTTTAATATAATAACCCTACGTAAGTTAAATATTATATACCTTCGTATCTATAGCTATAAAATATATATTATAATTATAGCCGCCTAAAAGAAAGAAGAAAGGAAGTAAAAAATAAACCTTAAGGCTTAAATCGATTATTTAATTAATTACGCCGCATCGTTGATTTACTATATTTAGAACCCTATTACTAATTCGATTATTAATACCCGTAATATATTATTTAACGAAAATATATTTTATTTTAAGGAAGTATTTATAGAGGTATAATCCTTAAAGATCTTTTCCGACGAATTTACTATATTACTCTAAAAATATAATTAGATAATTTTAATACTAAAAATTCTAAACTTCGTCGGTAATCGAATCGATTTCGAAAATATTCAAACGCTCGATATCCCCAGCTCCCTTCTTAAATTTAAATAATCCCCTTAAAAAGGAGAGACCGACCGGTTATTTCTAAAACCCTAACTAAAAATTTCGAATACCCCTATAGAAAAAATATTTATCGATTTTATTTTTAATAATTACCTTATTCCTCCAAATATATTGCCGTTGGATAGATTATTTTTAACCTCCTTCTTCGCCGGCTTTTATTTAAATCCCTATATTAAAAACGAAATATACGACGGCTTCGAGCTTTAGAAGGCCGCCTTTAATATTAGCCGGCTTTATTAACCCGCGGCTATATTTAACGGTAAGACTATTACGAAGGCGGAGTTATAACGATTCGTTTATAATAATAAAATTATTATTAAAGAGGAGGTCGAATCCCTAGTCCGTATAAATAAGGTTTTAGTCTATTTATAGGCACCGTCTCCCTCTAATACTTAAGAATTATAAATTTCTTAATTATTATATCTTTAGAAATTTTTTTAAATAAATAGAGCGAATTTATTTCGATAATTATAAAGAGATAAGGATTTGGCTAGAGGTCGACAAAGATAAACCGCGCTCTTAAAGTAAATAGATTTTTAATTATATATAAATATATATATATAAATTCTTTAAAAACGGTAAGCTTAATAAAATTAAAGCGCATTTCGTTATATATAGAAATTAATAAGTAAAGAAGGTAGGGTAAGAGATATATACTTCTACCTTCGTTAACCGCTTATTTCGTACTTTTATTATTATAGCCGTTCGCTTTAACTTCGAATTTATTTAATATAATACCGTTAATACCTTCGTTAACGCCTATATAAATAAAGATATTTATATATATATACCCTTAAGGTATAAGATCCCCGGTAAGGTCCTTAAAGTATTTAAAGCGCTATACGGGCTACGGAAATCCCCGCTCTTCTAGTAATAAGAGTTTACTAATACTTTTAAAATAATAGGTTTCGAGTTAATCCTTGAAGAATTATATATCCTCGTTAATAACGGCGTCCTTGTCTTTTATTACGTCAATAATATTATCTTCGTATATTACCCTAATAAGGCTATTATTATAAAAAAGTATATAAATAATTTTAGCTAATAATATTATATAATTAAAGGAAATAAACTATAATAATTCTTAGGTATTGAAGTTATTCGAAATTATTAAATAGGAAAGATCTAATTGTTTTAACGCTCGTACTTATAGAAGATCTATTACTTTATAAGGATTAAATATATTATATTAATTCCTATATTTAATATTAAACTAATCCCCTTCAAAAATAAAGTATTACTATACTTAATATACCTCTATTAAATTAAGGTAAATTCGATTCTATATACCGCTATTATTATACGATTAAATATTACCTTCGCCGCTAACCGTCTTTTTAAATATAATTATAGAGAATGTCTTTTCGTACCGTCGAAAATGTCTTTAGGCACCGTCGACCCACCCTCTCCCGCACTCTCCCCACCCTTCCCGCATTTGCAACCAATTAAAATGGCCGCATCTATTTTCAACTCCACTTTCCACTTTTTCCCCTAAGTGCCTCGAATTTATAGGGCATTTCGCTTCTTCCGACAGCGCATTCGCCCCCAAACTCCAACTTTTCGCCCAACAACGATTGAGACAACGATTGAGACAGCGATTAAGACAGCGATTAGAATGCGATGCAATTGAATGCGACGCAATTCAATGCGACGTAATAAGACGTCGCGAAAAGGATTGCGATTCAATTGAATACGATGCGAATGCGTTGTTAGTGACAGCGAACGCGCTGTCGGAGGGAGCGAATGCGCTGTAAGAGGGAGCGAATGCGCTGTCGGGGTTGAAAAAGACGAGTGTGGAGATTGAAATGGATGCACCGATTTTAATTGGCTGGGAAAGCGGGAAGGGTGGGTCGACGGTGCCTGAAGACTTTTGCGACGGTGCGAAAAGACATTCTCTAATTATAACCCTAATCCAAATTATTATAAGGCTATAAATAAAGTACTTTACTACCTCTATACTACCGCCGATATAATTCTATATTATAAAAGAAATCAAATCTTTTGTATTACTTTAAATTCGTTATTTATAAACAATTCTATAAATTGTAAAAATTCTTAGGGATTTACAATATAGCTCTTTAGAAAATTGATCTATTAGGGTACTATTAAATAAACGACGGTAGCCACCTCTACGACCGAAATAAAATTTATTACCTTTATTAATATAATTAAAGAGGCCCTCTTTATAATAAAATTTATTACCGGTTGATACGGATCATTTTCATATATATAGAGTATTGTATCAAAGATAGTAATTGATCGTGAATACGGGTCGTATAGATCCGCCCTGCCAGGGTCGCAGGGTGGGTCCTAGCGATAAGATAAAGAAAGTGGGCCTGGGTTAGATGGATATCAATTTATTTGCGCCCGGCTGCCCCTCTTTCTAATTCTTCTTTCTCCATCACGCTTTATATAGGAATATATTGCTTTTGCACATCAATTGCAGGGTTGTTCTTTGAGGCGAAAGCAGTCCATATTATATAGTAGCTATAACGACTTTAATTTAATTACCTTTTTATTTTCTTTTACCGATCGAACTATAATAGATCGCGTAGGAAACTTACGATTTAGTTGAGTCGTAGTAGGTTAGAAAGTGTCGCGATAACCGATTTAAGTAGGTTATATCGCTCCCCTATTTAAATAACCCTTCCCTCGCTTAATTGAGTCGTAGTAGACTACGGTAATACGCGCTTCCCCCTATTAAGTAGTCGAGTTGTAATAGATTGTATAATATCTTTACCCGTTAATCGGCCGAATTATAGTAGGTTAAGAGATAAATACCCCGCTTGACGAATAATTATTTTTATGCGATTTACTATTTGGATCCGAGGTTCTTAAGTTACTAAATTATAGTAGGCGAACGCGAAATACCCTCGATACGAAAGGTTTCCCCCTACTTTCGAATTTAAGTAAATAATAGGCTTTTCCTAATCCTTTACGTTTACTTAGCTTTACTTCGTATATAAGCGCTAATAACCTTTTAAGTCGATAAGTATATCGATTACTATAGCTTCGCAATAATTAGGCGAATTACCCGGCGATAATCTTTATAGTAGCAATGCCCGATCCGATACCGGTATAATACCGCCCTCTAAATGATCTATAACGTTGCGCGATCTTCGAACGTTAGCTAGGAATATATAATCCTAGTCGGTCGGCGGATAAGATAATCGCAATTCTAAAACCCTAAGTTTACCGCCCGAGTAATTATAATTGCAACCGCTCGATCGAATCGAGACGCAGGCCGATTTAATCAAACTACCCTTACTGGTAGCCCTTAAGCGAGTCGGTAATAATGCTGAAACTATATACTATGCGATAACTAAGATTAACCGGAATGTTTGGGAGTAGGACGTATAGTATCGTAGAATGGATTGTAATAATAACCGACTTCGAATTAAGATAGACGAGACTACCGGTCGTATGAGGAATATCGAGAATAAAATGGAAGACCTTAGTAAAGTAAACGATTAAAGGCACTACGCTTTAGACGCGAAAATGGGCGCTATAGAATAAAGTATTAATATTACTCTCGGAGCAATAATAGTTAAAATAGACTAAGTGCTCGCTTAGCGTACGCTAGCGCCGTCTTTAGCCCGTTTACTAAATTACGGCCCTACTTCCGTATAGGGATAGAATATTTAATTAAATAGTTTTATACCTTACCCAATACTGTAAAGTAGCTGCCTAGCTCCCCAGAACGGATTCGTAAGTATTGTGGTTAACGCTATAAAGAATGTCGTCTAGCCTAGGAATATTATTCTTCCCCTTTATCGCGAAAATTCCTACTAGTTTTCTCCCTACCGTTTAAAAACTATCGACGAGTAGTACGACGATACTAACGTACCTTTTGAAAGTTCGAAGGAAACTGTTATTTATCGCAGCGATTTTTAAGCGCCCTAAATTTCCTTCGGTATATTCTTAAGATTCTTAAATACCCTAGAGCGTAATTATTCGTTATTAGCCGCTACGGGCTTTCTACTAGTAGTAAAAAGATTATCTAAATATAAATCGCTTTAAGTAGAAGATAGAAGTATTACCCTAACCCCTACCCCCGCTTATAAAAGTCCTTTACGCTTAACCGTAACCGAGTTAGTTATACCCCCGTTCTAGCCTAATATAAGAACTATATTTTAAAATAAGGACTTAATTTATTCTAAGTCGTCCTAGGACGTAACGATTCCCTTATATCGAAGTAAATAAGTATTACCTCCTTAAGGCTATTATATTTCAACGCCCTAAACTACTTAAATTCAATAGGCCGTAACTTAAATCGCAATTACCTAACAGGTCGCAACTCGATAAGTCGTAGCCTAATAGGTAGTAGTTTAATATCGAAGCTAATAAGTGCTAGCTTCTCCCGTTTATTAAGGCTATTAAGTGCCAATTTAGTAGAGCTATTAAGTATTGGTATATTAGAGCTATTAAGCGTTAGCTCCCCCGGTTTAATAAGGCTACTAAGTGCCAGCCTCTCCGGCTTACTAGGTACGCGCCCGATATATATTAACGTTAAGTAAATAAATTAATTCGAATAATTATATAGCGCTACCCGTATAACCTATTAAGGAATTGCTTATCGACCTAATTACTCTAGTCGTAACTAAAAATATCCTAATCTTAAGCGCGAACCTAGCTATCCCCTTTCTTATAAATAATAGAATATTCTATAACGAGCTTTACCGAACTATTTAAAATATAGAGCGAAATTCTACTTTCGCGGTTCTAATTCCCTAAGTTATTCAACGATAGGCAGAGGAGTACCCGACCCTCCGTATACTTGGAGAATATAAGTATCTCATTCCCTAAAAATCTGCGTTAATTAATAATATATTTGGCCCGCCTAATAATAAATTACCTAACGGCCCGCCTTATAAGGGCCCGCCCTAAGGAGGAGCCGGAGGCTTCGGCGACCTAGACGACGATAGTAATAACGACGACGATCCGGATAATAGTAATAGACGAAGCCCGCTTCGCCGCCCCTTCGATAAGGAACGTTCCTACTGTAAACTATTAGGAGAGTTATATAATTTCTCTAACTTTAAGCTGAAAAAGGAAGATATTAAATAATTTTACCTTCATTAGGAAAATCTAGAGGACTTCGGAATAGTTATAGACAGTTGTAACTTTATTTATACCGACGTATTTATATTTACTAATAAATTTCGCTCCTTTACTAAAGATGATAAAACGGGCGAATTAGTAGAAAGGTAATTTATATTTTTATTTTAAATATTTTTAAATAGCTTAGCCATTCGTTAATAGAATACGGAAGTCTCCTTAAATACCTGTTACGCCCTACGTAGAAGAACGTTAGAAACCCTCTTAGACGCTCTTATTGTTAGATAAATTCTAAACCCCGCTATTACAATTAAAAAATTTATAAAAGTTTTAATTACCCTTAAGGATATCGCAACCGACGATAACGTTCTATTTAATTTTGTATAGAAATAATTACGTTACGCCCGCGCAATGGGTATTTTGGGCAAAGATTCGGCTAATTAGAAGGGTATAATAATCTAAATTTAGTTTAAAATAGATTTATATATCTAAATATACTTGAAGCCCCTTAAGCACGGGTCCTTCAGCGATTATATTAGAAAAGTCGACGAAGTAAAGGCAATTTTAATAACTGTAGTCGCAAAGCGGTATCCCTACGTTAAATAGGTTACTTATTTATTAAAGAAGGAAAAGGAAGCCGAAACCAAGCCAGCAACCAAATTATTTTAAAGGCAGGCTTATTCCGATAGAAAGGATAACCAAGGGCAGGTTTAATCCGGCAAGAAGGATAACCGAAATAATAGAGGTAGCAGAGATAATAGAAACCGAGGCCAACGCAATTCTAGTTAACGCAATCGAAATAAGGACCGAACCTACTACGTTACCGACGACCAAAGCTAGCCTACTGTAGATTAAACTTACTATATTAATAATAACGATAATACGGTCGCTTCGGATAAATTAATTGTATCGGACTTAAATAATGAAATCGCTAATATTATTTGTAATATTACCTTTATATATTATAAATACTATAGTACGTTCTCTTCTAAATTAGAGGTATAGCGGCATTCGAAGCGTTACGAACTAAGTAAAAAGGTATAGGAAGAGGCCGCGCTATTTAAATTTATAAAGGATACGTATACTTATTGTAATTACTACACTCCGTTAAGGAACGTACTATTTAAATATATTAAATATTATAAGGCGGTTAAGGATGGTACAATTCTTAACATGCCACTAGATCTCTCCCACTTAGCAAAAAAAAGTAATAACGACGAAGAATCGGAATTAGAATCGTACGATATTATAGAGGCCCAATTACTCGATAACCGAAACGTCGAGAACGGCCCGCTCTCGAACTATACCTACCTATACGTTAGAATTAAAGCCGACCTTTAATTACCGAGTACCGAAGTATATATCGACCTTGGAACCGGGAAATCTATAGTCGATTGCGAGTTTCTATAGACCCTTAACTATATAGTCGAACGTAAGTAACTACGATATATTAAAGGTATTGGTGGATTTTAGATAATTGATAAATAGGCGACTTTCTACGTATACCTGGTCGGTACCAAGGACGGTAAACCTATTTTAATAAAGATAGTAAAATCTACGTAAGTTATAAATAATTTATCCGCTAAAATATTATTAGCCAACGATTTTATAGATATTAGGTAAAGTTAAATTGATTATATTATTAGAATTATAAAGTTCAAAATAATAGAGGACTTTATATTCCCCTTTACTGTAGATTACTAATATATCCTATACGTACGGAAAGTAATTACTGTAAAGAAAATTACCCTTTTGCCCGGTTAGTAAATCTATTTACTAGTAATATATAAACCCTTGCCTAAGGGAAGGAATTTTATATTCAACGCAAAGTACGCCCTCGTAGTAAACGCTATCATCGATGCGAAAACCCTAATAATTGTACTCGTTAAAAATAATATTAACGGCACCGCTATAATTAATAAACGGTTTAATATCGGCATTATCACCGAGAATAATAAGGGGGCGCACTTTCGAACCTCCTAGGAAGGAGTTTAGAGAGCGGCCGTATTAAATTAAACAATGATCGCTACAGAACCGTTCGCTAGTTCGAACAATCGAGGAGTTTGTAACGTAATATACGTACTACTAATAATATTGTTGGATGGGGAATTCGAATTAAATCCTCTAATTTAAGCCGTCGTAGAAGGCGCGGACTCTACTTCAACTATAAATATATTTTATATTAATAACCTCCTAACGTAAAATAAAGTTCGGTAAGAAATTAAAGTTAACTTTAAGAAGGCTAGGGCCGCCCGTAAGGAAATTGAGGTAACGCCGGGAAAGGATAAGGCAATTGCATCGTACGACCCCGAAGGCGAGAAAAAACCGTATATATTAGAGAAGTATTCAACCCTAGGAATTCGTATAAACGGCGACGTCCCCGACGTAATCTCTAAATAGGGCGTCTACGTATATAACGGTTATAGTAAGGAGGAGTTCGAGGAGTTTATACGCCTAATTTATAAATACGAAGATATATAGGAGGAAGGAAGGGTCGTCGAAGTAAAAGAGGAGGAGATAATGAAAGTACTATTAGTAGAAGGCTAGTAAAATTAGAAGATTAGTATTAAAATATACCCCTTAAGTAAGAAGGATTAGGCTATAATTAACGAAGTCTTTAATAAATTCTATACTTAAAGTAAAATAAAGTAGTATAAGGAGGTAACTCCGTTCGCCTACTTAATATTTATTGTATAAAAGATAATTAAAGATAAGGCGAAAGAACGTCTAATTATCGACCTAAGGGCCCTAAACCGTATAACAGTCCCGGACAACTATCTTTTACCTTTACAATCGGAAATTATCGCTAAGTTGTAGAGAAAGAAATTCATTACTATTATCGACGTAGTCTCTTTCTTTTACTAATTCGGAATATAACCGCCGTATTATAATTAGCTTACCTTAATAAGCTACCGAAGCTTCGAAACCCCTACCGTCGCCCTTATAGGCTTTCGAAACTCGCTAATATATATTTAACGGTTTATAGATCGATTATTAGCGTTCTATAAGGAATATTGCCAAGCGTTTATCAACGATATTATTATAGCCTCCGATACTCTAAATAAATACTTCTAATACCTAAGGTCGATTTTCAATTTATTTACGAAGAAAGGCATCTCCATTTCGCCTAAGAAATCGTACTTAAGCTATCCTAGCGTTAAGCTACTAAGCTTTAAGGTCGACGCTTTAGGCCTCACAACCACCACTAAGCGCATCGTAGCATTAAAAAACCTCGACTTCCCCAATTAATTAAAGGCGTTCGAATATTATATTGGAAGCTCAAACTTCCTACAATATCTTGTCCCGTACTATACCCAATTATCCGAGCCGTTGCAGAATTGTAAAGTAGCCTTACTCGCCAAAGGCAAGGAATTTAGAAAGGTAATTACCGGTAACCCGAATAAGAGGGCTTATTATTACGTTTCTACTAAGTACAACCTAACGCTAGTAGAGAGGGAATCCTTTCGAGCCCTCTAAGAGGCACTCTACGGTACGGATAATAGTAAAACCCTGAGTATTTTATATTACTATAACTTAAATAAGCAGTTATTTATATAAATCGACGGCTCCCTTAAATAAAGTTTCGGCGTTATAATATTTTATTTAAAAGATAGTTACGAATAGCGCCCAAGGACCTAGATTCCGGCGAGCCAGGTTTTACCGGTTATATTTCTAAGCAAATATTTGACTAAAGTAGAAATTAAATACGGGCCGTCCAAATTAGAAGTCGTATATTTAGTATAAGTAGTACGGCGCCTTCGGACTACTATTTATTTAATAAATTAGCCGGTTATCGTTCTTATTAATTATTTAGTAACTAAAGGAATAATCGAATAGACGAACCTCCGAATAATATTAACCGACCGAGCGAATAAACGCTTTATTAATACGTCTATTTATTTGTCCTAATACGATTTATAAATCTTTTATATCCCTGGTAAGCTTAATTTCGTATTAAATGCCCTTAGCCGTTTATATACTATCGGCGATAGGCCGAACCCTAACGGCGAATTAGTATTGGACAATTTCTAGAAGGATGGCGAAGTTTATACCGAATCCGAGGATTAAGTATTATATATTGCTAAGGCTAAAATAAGCGACGACTTTCGTAGCTGTTTAATTAAAGGTTATAAAAAGGATAAGAAGTTCGTTAAAATTCTAAAGGACTTAGAGGATGCTACCGAGGACGGTAGAGTTTTTTCCCGCGCCGGGTACCCCTTTATTGTTAATTACGACCTTATCTACTATATACGCCCAAACGGTTCTAGAGTTCTAAGTATTCCTTTCGATTACGTTAAAGAAATTCTATAAGTTACTTATAACGAAAAGTATTATTTCGGAAGATAATAAATAATGTACGACCTAAGGGATCTGGCCATTCCCTATAAAATAAGTTTAGTTAAGAAATATTTTAAGTACTATCTAGAATACTAATTGAATTAAATTAGTAAAGACCCACCTAACGGAAGTTATTAAACTATTCGACTATAGTATTTATTACCTATAAGCGTTATTGCTATAAACTTTATAATTGGATTGCCGGAAATATTATTTACGAACTCACTTTAGAAGTTGGAAGGCTACGATTTCTTTAATACTCTTATAACCGTTACGGATAGAACCATAAAGAGGACCCTCCTTATACCGGGACATTCGTTGTATACCGCTAAAGACTAGGGAAAGGTCTTAACCCGGTAGTTAATATTATCCGATTAGGGTATATTTAAGGGTATTATTTCCGATAGGGACCGTAAGTTTATATTGGAGTTCTAATTAGGAATGTAGAAGGCTTAGGGCACTAAATTGCTTATAATAATAGTTTATTACCCCTAAGGCGACGGACTATCGGAACGAAAGAACTAGGGAGTAGAGATAATATTGCGATTCTATTACTTTATATTCCCGGACGCCGATTAGTATAAGATTATCCCGATACTTTAATAGAACCTCAATAGCGTACTTACCTAGCTAGCAAATATATCCCCCTACGAATAGTTATACGGTTTTAAGCTTCCTAAACTATTAGACACCCTTCTCGTAAGCGACTACAATCCAAAGGCTCCCGTACTTAAGGAACATCTCCGCCAAAATATACTACTAGCTATAGATTTCGCGGCTGCCGATGTTAAACGACGATACAATAGTATCTATCGAGATATTTAATTTAAGAAGGGCGATAAAGTATTCTTACGACTATACTACAGCTACTATCTTCCCGGTAATCTACCGCGGAAGCTATCGTAGTAGAGGTCGGGACTATATACCGTTTTAGATAAAGTGGGCAATTTAGTATATTGGTTAAATTTGCCTATAAATATAAAGATCTACCCCATTATTTCAATTACGCATTTATCTTTAGCACCCGACGGTAAAGACGTATTTAATCGCGACCTTCCCCTTCTAGGACCGATTGAGGACTCTTAGTTTGAGGACGAGTATGAGGTGGAGGTCATTTTGAAGTATAAGGAGGTGCAGAAGAAGAAGAAGTATCTTATTAAATAGAAGGGATAGGGATATTAGTACAATTGCTATATAACGGTTCTGAACGAGTGTTGTACAGCGAGCAGTCGTGTAAGGTTGAAATGCTATAATTGACAAAGAGGGAAAGGGAAGACTATACAGAAGGTGCAGTCTGGAAAAGGGTTTTGTGCGCTGCGGCGCATAAGCCTTGTAGGCGAGCCAGAGCTATCGCTAGTGCCTTGGCATCAGCCAAAGTTAACCCCTAAGCTCTAACCTTATAATATTACCCCCCTACTCCCCCTTGGGGAATAGGGCCCACCGTACGGAAATTATTGTAGAAAACTAATTATACTAAGAAGATTAAAATCCAATACAACCGTACCTATCCAAATGCCCACCGTACGGGGAAGAATTAACAATACTAAGAAAAGTATCTATATTAAGCCCCCAAACAAACGCTACACAACCACCTACTCCCTACCCGAATCGGTAGTACCTTACTAGGCACCTACCCTTATAGAGTTATACCTAAAAGGCTAAGGGTATTAAGACTAAATTAAGGGATATATTTAAACCTTACCTATCCGGTACGTCTCTTCTACTAAGCCTCCGGCCGGTAGTAGTTAATAATAAGGTTATTACCCAATATTTTGTATCGCTCTACTTCTCCTACTAATAATAATTATCCTAATTCCCTCGCTAAAGAATAACTTTAATAATTCTTATACCCACGAAATATTCACGCTTACTACCCTCCTATAGTTGTATATTATAGTAAATACTATTAAGTGGCTAGGCGGCGAAGGGTATTATACGGTAGCCTTACTATATATTTATCTAGTAGATGGTATGCCTAGTAAATCCCTCCTTTTGGACGCTCCTTCGCCCCTAATATTCTTAAAGCTGCTATTCTAGCATTATTTAGTTTAAGAGCTCCTTATCTTAACTATTATTGTTGTAACCGTTTAAGCCCCTACTGGGTTACGCTCGAATATTATTTATCTTCGTCTTTTACTTATATTATTTAAATTAATACGATAAATTACCGTAGCTAGTATACTTATTCTCCTTCTTCTACCTATTCCTCTATTTCTAAGACGGTAATAGGGCGGAGGAGGACCGTATTACCGAAGCATTGATGGAGGTGTCTATGGGCTTACCCTTATCCTTAACCGGGGTATACTTCGATAAGGAGGCAGAGGCCAAAAGAAAGGTATTGCTATTAAAACGACGAAGGTATTCAAATAATTGAGAATACTATTTAAGTACGTCGATTCTTTCTAAGAGGCACTACTTCCAATTATAATTCAAGGCCGAAGTTAATTAGCTAACTTTAGCTACCTCTAACCAAGAATCAATACGAGTACAATAGAATACTTCCTCAAAACGAGTAAGGAAAACTGCCATTGGTTCGCCTACTTTCTGGCGTAAGTAGTACAATTCCTGGCTAGCCCTCTTAGCTGCGTTGGGGTCCCCGTATATAAGTCTAAGCTTCTCAATAAACTCATAGGGAGACCGTAGCATAGTAGCGAAAGCGACGAGCAGCTTCTTAACGACGGGCGAAAGGCAAGCGAACAAATAATAAAATTGCGCTTCTATATCGCTAATAGCTGGTCCATCTATATAGAGTTTCGCCTACGCGCTTAAAACCCAGGTTTCGAATTTTTCTTTACTCCTTAAAAATTTTTCGAGGTAGGGGAGGACTAATTTACGTAACGGCAAGTCGAAAAGAGGGGAGGCCTATTAGGAGGCGCGGAGGTTAGAAATCTCGAGAATCAACTACTCAATAGAGGAAGCGAATTATTGTTATCGTTCTTAGGAGTTCGTCGACTAGGCGATCTAAGGGAGCGGTTGTTGTTGAAATATTGTAGAGGACGAGGGGGAAGGAGACTCTTTGGCGGTGCCTGTAAACGTTTAGTAACGGAGGTTTGAAAAGAGGGTTAATTATAATATAACGGTTCTAAACGAGTATTGTACAACGAATAATCGTATAAAGTTGAAATATTATAATTGATAAAGAGGGAAAGGGAAGACTATATAGAAAGTGTAGTTTGAAAAAGGGTTTTGTACGCTGCGGCGCACAGGCCTTGCAGGCGAGCCAGAGCCATCGCTGGTGCCTTGGCATCAGCTAAGGTTAACCCCTAGGCTCTAGCCCCATGACATGCTGGATGACTGAGAAAGGCTTGGAGAATTGTTAGGACTTGTTAATGGAGTATTGGGATCGGTAAGGCGAACGCCCCGGTCAGAAGCGTGGTAGAGGACGCCTAAAGGGATCGGGAAAGAAGAAGGTATAATTATAACGGTCTATTAAGGACAGCAGCTTTTTCAATTAGGGAGCCGGGACTTAATACGGATCATTTTCATGTATGTAGAGTATTGTATTAAAGATAGTAATTGATCGTAAATGCGGGTCGCATGGATCCGCCCTGCCAGGGTCGCAGGGTGGGTCCTAGCGATAAGATAAAGAAAGTAGGCCTGGGTCAGATAGATATCAATCTATCTACGCCCGGCTGCCCCTCTTTCTAATTCTTCCTTCTCCATTACGCTTTATATAGGAATACATTACTTTTACACATCAATTGCAGGGTTGTTCTTTGAGGCGAAAGCAGTCCATATCACCGGTCTTATAGTAAAATTAGTTAAACCTATCCCTATTCTAGAATATAATAATAAATAGATTATTAGGGCTCTAATAATAGAGGCTATAAAATTAGTAACGAAGCTCAAGTATATAGATATTTATAAATATTAAGTAAGATAAGAAGTATTCGTTAGAAAAATTAAAATTAAATATTTAGAGACGGTTAAAATACTTATAAACGGCTTAATAAAGGTATTAGATTTTTAAAAGTACGTAGTATTTATAAAACTAATCGGTATAGATTTAATAAAGGATAAAGAATTAAAAAGATAAGAAAATATAATAGTATATATCGAAATAGATAAGATCGATAAGGAGATAAACCCTAGGATAATTGGGTAATGTTGAGAATGGCTTTATTTCTAGCCAGTTTTATGTAATTTCGCCTTTATAAAGCTTCAATTGGGGAGGTGTATCAATTTAGAGAACAGATCTAGCCAATCAGAAGAGGGCTCTGTAAAAGGACTAGCCTCCTAGCCACCAGAATTAGGGTACAAACCTCCCTAATACTCTAGAGCCCCCAACTCTGGTTCTACAGAACTCTTATATAGAATCAACAGATTTTACCCACTTTTCATTGAACCGTGCATTCTGACAAGTGATGGTGGGGTTAGTGGTAGAGGCGCCTAGCAAGATCCGTCTCACGTCCCAACATCCGGTATCTTGGGGCTGATTGAGCGGCGTTGTCCTAGAATCCTCCGATTCCCCGGGAAGGAACGGTCTGTTGGCTCACAGAGCAAATAGCGTGATTCCATCACCATGGCTTGGATGTGATCCCGATATATGTTTCTTGTGTGGTTTGTGGAACAGCAAACCGAGTAAAATCGGCACAGCCACCAAGCCAACAAGTGCGTGTTCTTGTAAATGCTCTGGCCAGGGGCAGACCAAGGTGCCTTGTTTGCCCAGAGGTACCATGTTTGGTATGAATCGGGTTGTCCAGGCTCTTTATTCCTGACCTTTGTCCACCACTTGTATCGCAACCGCCGACGATCTAAGGGTGAATAAGGCCAACTGGTGTAAAGACAGTGCAACATGTTGCGCCCGTAATGCCCGCATGTCACAAGAGCAATGTTGAACAAACCCAACATACGGGGAAATGTGCGACCTTCTTCACATTATTTCGACGAGTGGTACCAACAACCATCTCAACCAACAAGACTTGCCGCTTCCGCTTTCGGTTGCCTGGGTTGGTGATGTCGACCATGCCCCAACAGTTTTGCTCCCTGGGCCTTCTTTCTTTGCTTGAAAGTGTCCGGCGCGTTCGGCGTCTAAGGAAGAGATCGATAGGACAGTTGACGACGATGACTTGATGAGTCGTCAGGAAGCGGAAGCGGGCTTTGATAAGTAAGATTTCCTCGAGGTCGGAAGCCAACTACCAAATCAGCCGCTGACCAGCAAACCAGCCAATTGCTTCGGTATCGTGGCAGCCTGGGACTGATTGAAAGAGTGGTTTCGGTCGGTCTGCCGCTGTTGTTGCCGCGTTGCTTCCGTGGAAATTCCGGCACTCGTCAAGGGTCGAAAGCCGTTGTGCCGCATCCATCATTTATCATCTCTATCGCCCAGTCTGAACAATCATGGATGGCCAGGGCATGTACAGGCAGTGTGATGGATAGCAGATAGAGTGGCGGCTAGCTTACCAGCGTGGGATCTGAAGTCATATTTCATCTCTGTACAGGTTATGCCCGATGTCGTGAGCGCTGGCGGTATCCATGAGGTCTTGATGCCAGTGACTGTGTTGGTTGAAGTTCGTAAATTCGAGACGGACTCCCTCCACGATTGGGTTCGTCCAAACAGTTCATCAAGCAGTCGTGCGCCATCATTCAAACAGTTAGGGCGAGTCTCCACTTTTTATCCCATCCAGCCAACTGCCCCCTGCCGTCCATTCATGCAAATCCCTGGATGCAACTCCCGACCGCTGGTCGTAGAGATCCAGTGTCACGCACGGGGCAGGAGCCTCGAGTTCGTCGCTTCAAAGTATTTCTCCTAAGGCAGGTACTTTTCAGTCCAATATGCTGACTGTTGGCGGCGATATATATAATAACAAGGAGCCTTTGCCCGACTACACATTCATAAACGCCGTGGACACATAAAGATTGTCGCCTATCCCCTTTGTCCTGAGTGGCTTCCCTTTTGGTGATCCTTTGGGCCATGAGCAGGGATCTCTATGTACCTCTTTGGTTGTAGAAATCCACATCATACCTTCCTTCTCTTTCACTCGGGTTTCTCGACTGATGGGCAAGTACGAGACTGGGCCTTTTTCATGGGCCACTCCCACTTTCTCCTTCCACCACCTCTCATTGCTCACTCATTCGAGGCCGCATTCGCCGGTCGCCCATACTGTACTATTCGTTATTACCTTGCAATGTAGGCACGGCATGGATCCGGCAGGGTCTGCCGGTCGCCATTCCGGTCTTCTTTCTTTGGGTGCCGTTCGGGGACTGTTATTAATATTTGCCCTGTCCTCCCTCTCATGCCACTTCACTTATTGCTCCCTTCCTTTCCTTTTGCACTTTTACTCCCCATATGACCGTCTTGCGACACAAACGATCCAGTTCATCCGGAAAACCTGGAAGTTCACGTTGGAAGTCGGACAGAAGTCACAAGCCGAGACCCTGCATGCACCTGCCCATTGTCATCATCAGCCAATGTACGTACCTTACTTACACCAAGTTACATGTGCCAGTTCAGATTAGCAACCACATTCCATTCCACGTCCTCAGAGCCTCCCTACTTAATCTTGACCCCTGCGGCTTCTCCGGTCCGTCACACCATATCCGCTTTCACTACCGCCACTTTCCAACTTCTTCCCTCAGAGGTCAGTCCGCTTTGTCTTCCTCCCCCAAACCACCTTACCGACATCTCACCACCAGTATCACATCAGAATCAAGTTTACTAAACCACACCACAGCATAGGTAGCTCAAGCATCAACTCCTATTATCACGAATAACACACCAATACGTTCCGCGGCAGGGTCAGAAAGGATCTTCCAAGTCAACCCAAGATGAAACAGCCTCCGATCGAGGAACTTGTCTATGGGTACATGTTCCCAAAGGCCCGACCATCGGACCCCCCGAACTTTTCCGTCTTTCTCCAAAGGCATCTGATTTATGAGGTTCGACAAGAGGTACACTCGTATTACGGTCACATCGACACCCAAGAAGCGAAGTATCCCGGCCTCGACTACAACCACCCTATTCACCGCATTCGCCTAAGTCGCTGGCAATGGCACCGTCGGCTCTTCCGCGCCTTCGATGCTCTCCGTTTGACCGAATGGGAGATCGCCAATCTGACAAAGTGGGAGGGCACAAGATGGGCCAAGGAGAAGTACGAAGAGGAGCAGGGGATTGTCATCCGAGACACCGCGGCCGACGGCTTTCCTGACTTAACCTATCCTCGGGACAGGGTCAGGATTGAGCCTGAATTTGGCTCTGAGCTCTATGTGGAAGCTGCGCCGGAGGCTGTAGAGGAAGACGAAGACGAGGTCATGAACGAGGACGAGGACGAGGCCATGAGCGACGAAGACGAGATCGACTCAGCACTGACCGTACCCGCGGCATTCACCGGGTACCAAAGCGTCGTCTCGAATAACGTCCTTGCTGCACCATTGGACGAGGAGTGGCTGAAGAATGCTATCGAGACCGGCCAACTACCACGCCACTCCGATAACACAAACAGCGAGCTTTCTGCGCCTCGTATCCTCGCCGCTGCCCGTGAAGGTCGATGGCACGAGGTTCCGACTATCTATCGAGATGTGCTACAATCACGGATGGGGACACACTTCGGGCCTCTTTTCGGCAACTCTCAGCTACGGACAAGGCACTTTCAGTATGGTACAACAGCGGGGCAAACCAGGCGCACGACCTCAGAGCTTCGTCTGGCTACTGCCACCAACTCATCTCAGCGAGTTGATCGACCCGGTGCCTGACTGCCCAGTCAGAACTCGCAAACGGCAAGGGCGTAACCTCATCTGTGAGGTGGTACTATGTGGTTTTGATCTATTCAGTCTGGTAACGAGGTGGAAATACGCGGCGTCCGTTGCTTTGGCCTTTTATTGTTGGTTTGTCTTGGTAGCATGGCGTAAAGTGTGTCTTTGGTTCTGTTTTCATTTACTCATTTCACCCCATTATACGGTTGGCGGTGCAATATCAGAGTTTTTATAACCCTGGATTACGGGTTGAGGGGTTACAAAACTGGTTGGAGGTCATGGTGAGTTGGGTGGCGTGTCTGATTTAGAATCGTATACTTCGTCAGCAACATCAACAAGAACAACTGCGAAGAATTTGCATTGCAGTTTGTTAATCCTAGAACATGAGACCGAGAAGCACCCAAGAAGAAGCCGTTTGAAGACAGGATGAGACTACTTAAGCATTCATGAATAGGACCCATAGTATCAACTTGTAGCGTTCTATACCAGCACTGGTCAGGAACCTGTCTAAATGAAATGATCTTTCCCAGTGAATCAAAACATAACATCATCAAAAACGTACTGGAAGAATCATACTCAACGAATGTAGCTTCACCAGACTGCGTGCGCATCGTACATCTGGCCGACACCTGCCCCGGAGCACCCTGCACCAGCTTGGGACCTTGGTCGCCCAGGGCCATATACCGTAGAAACTCGGTTAGTTGGCAAAAGGCTAATGCCTGAAAAACCTGGATATCAGACAGGACGCTGGCAGATCTGTAACGCTCAAATCCGAGCCTGTGCTTTGAAACGCAGGCAAGATAGTATTGGGCAGTGTTGTAGAGCTTTCACTAACTGACTGGACATATGTACAGACGTATGCTGCTTCCTGTGTTTACTGTCGGGCGCTCAAAGAGGGATAGCTTTTTGCCAACTAACCGAGTTTCTACGGTAAGCCCTTAGTTCAGACCTTCCGACAACTCCCAGTAGCAGACGTGGTAGGCGCGTGGAACCAGAAAATCGTGGGTTTTCGTAGGCGGCAGCTTGACTGGACGGGTTCGACCCTGGTCATGGGCCGTTGAGCTTTTTGTTTTTTTTTTTGTTGAGCCTTTACTTCCATTTCTATTTTGAAATGGTATAGAAATTTAGCTGTGTATTCTTGCTACTGGTTAATGCAACTTTTGGGGCATTATAACCTGTTTTTGTCATCAAGTGTGCGGAGTGTTCATGGAGACATAAGATGTGTGACACCTGTCGTCGCGATTCTTCGTCTGCACCCATCGTGGGAATGGTACGATTATAACAGCCGGTCGCTAAGACAGCTGTTAAAACTTCGACTACATCTAGCCTACCTATTCAAGACCAGTTCTTCGTCATGACGATCTTAAACATAATTGAAGCATGAGGTTCCAAGGTAAGTATATATTAAAAAAAAAAGACTGCAACGCAGTTTCATTTTCGTTAATATCCGACTCCAAAACGAAGAGGGAAACCATCTGAGTGGTAAATTGACTTCTGGTCCACATCCAAGTCAATACAAAACTGAAAACACACACGCAAGTATATCAGTCCCGCGACGAAAGGGGGATAAGACGGATGAGGTTAGAGCAGGGTGAAGAGCAGGGTGAAGAGCAGGGTGAAGAGAGGAGTGAAGAGAGGAGTGAAGAGTGCTATCATTGTGCATTGGGCAGTCGTCGGGTCAGAGGTAAGGCATTACGCCGTGTATAAGGCGGCGCGGGCAACAACCGTGAGAGGGAGAAAGGGGGGAGGGTGCATGGGGTCACCGCCATAGGCATATCAGTCCATCTGGCTCGTAGACCACCCCCCTGACACACTTAATCAAGGGGAAACAGACAGCACGAAACGTCATGAATAACTCTCAGTCATTAGCACCCCACCTGCTTTTATCTTACTCTGTTGTCCGCCCTCTAATTGCTGTAATGTACACTAAGTACAGGCTGGCAAAACACAAATGTCTGTCCGTCTGTCTGAAAGATTGAAGAGAAAGAGTAAAAAGAAAAGAGTTCTATGCCGTCGCTATGTCTCGGGATGTACTGTCTTTCTTTTAAATGTATGTGGTTGGTTGGGCAAATAATACACACCATGCTTAGCATCATCAGATGTCTTTGAACAAGCAGCAGGTGAAATCTCACACGGGACCCCTTTGTCTTGTGTACAAGGCATACGTGATCCACATGCATTTTGCGGGGAAGGATGGGTAAGGTAGGTAGGGAATGGGGCAATGGATCTCGCTGATGAGGCGGTTGTCTTGTGTGTCCAGCGTTTGTCGTCGTTCTTGGCCGTTTTCGTTTCCCAAGGCAGCAGTTGGCATCCCTCCTCGGACCGGTGGAGGAAGAGAGGTGTGATGTGATCAGCAAACGCCCTCCTCTATTTTTCCTAAAACACCCATCGTTCGGCATTTCTCATTTCCCTGCTCCTTTCTTCTTTGACGTTGAAACCCAATAAACCCATTGATAATTGCCTCCCTGCGATGCGAAGCGCGTCTATCTTGAACTCGTTCCATTGCGTCCCTCGTTCACAACTTCATCTCGGCTTCCCCATTTAGGCCTTCGCCAGAAGCGCGCTGAAGTAGGCCTCGATGTCGAAGTTGGGGCTCATGGGATCCTGGTTGACTGTTTCTTTGAGGCAGAGTCAGGCACCTGGTTAGCAAGTCCATTCTTCCCCTAGAACCTCCCGGTCCCGGCTTTGGTCGCGAGTAAACAACGCGGGCCACCGGATCCGGGGGAGGACTACAGATCATGAAAAATCGGGCATGAACTCACGTCCGCTAGGAGTAGAGGCGGCGGAGACGGGCTGCTTGGACTTGGCGTAGGCCTCCTTGGCCTTGTTTATTAGCTCCTGCTTGTGCTCGTACTCGCGCTGGGCAGCAGCGGCCTTCTCAGCGGCGCTGATGGACCTCTGGTGGGTGAAGCCGTAGAAGATACCGGCGCCGAGGGCCGAGTACCGGAGGACCTGCGGGATATCCCATTTTAGCTTCCGAACATTTTCTGATTCTCCAACCATGGCTTTCGAGGAATGCGCGACGGTGATCGAGAGGTGTCTTCGAGAAGGGCAGCCAGTAGGCGCACAAGATGCCCCCCCTCTCGTCACAGAGCCGACGGGTGGTGCATCATGGTAGTGGTTGTGGTGGTGGTGGTGGTGTCGGCGGCGGCGGCGGCGCCGATGGTGCAACTCACGTTGGATCCAGCCTTGGAAGCGGTTGACGACATTTTTGGACGAGTTGGTGTTTTGGCGAGGCCGGATGCGCTCGGGGGTTCGGAGGAAGGGGAATTAAAAGGTGGACTCGAAGACGGTCGGGGTGCGGCGGATGGCAATTGAGGAGGTCAATTGGGTCCCGGGTGGTGCGTCGTCGGGTCGAGCGAGGGAAAAGTTGCGAGCGTTTAGCGTTGAGGGGGTGGAAAGTTCCAAGGTAGAGACGTTTACGTCGGTGCTCAGGATGCGAAATGAAGTTTTGGAGCTTCGGGAATTTTCGCAGCCGTAACCGTCCACCGTTTTTCCTTACCCACGGTTCCACTGTATCTTACTAACAGCCTCAGAGAGCCCGAACGCCAGCCCGGCGAAAGGCTGTTTTTTACCGGTTTTTACGGCAAGAACGCCTCTGCTCCGGCGGGTTGGGCTTCCCTGCACAGCGGCTGAGTGGCCCTGACAGCATTGCCGCTAGCGGGAACACCCACTGAACGGCAGCGATTTGGGACGATACACGACAGCCCGGCTCACCACACGCGGCGGCATTCAGCCCACTCTCATACCCAAGGGGCAGGCACCGTCCGTGACCTCTTGCCTGACAGCCGGAGAGACAGCCCGACCGCGAAGGAGCAGTGTGCGATCACGTGCATTGATGTTGGGGAAACACCCCACCGGTGTCAGTACAGCAGGCGGACCCCGGTCGGCGGATGGAAAGTTCGTTAGGTTGGGACCTCGAGGCGGGAGAGAGGATGCCCACTGCAGCTGGAGTGCTCAGGTGTGCTGAATCCCGTCGGCGGCGGGAGGTCAGTTCCCCAAATGGAAACATCCATTCATTGTCTTTTGTTTGCAGTGGTCAACCTCCCTCTCCCTCCTTGATCAACCGCGAAGAGGAACCAAAGGACGTCGCGCTTGGACGTGAGAGTCTGGAACACAGCACCGCTTTCTGTTTGAAACTTCTTTTTTGACTAGCTGCCTTGCCTTATCGTTGCTAGAACACCACGTCGCAACTCAGCTTTGCCCCTCTTCACTTCCATTGTTCCACTTCGCCTGCACATCAGACCGACGCGACATCCGCTTCAAACCTTCCACAAAGCTTCCTAAGCTCGCCCTCCTCCCACGGGTCGCATCCCTTAAAACAGCCTACCGCACATCGCCAGGTGCTGGATACCCGCGTTGTGCCCCCAAGGGCTTGCGCCGGCAGCAGGATTTGGCACTTCAGAGACCAGTCTATTCAGGGAATGGGTTGTAGGATTCGCAAAGATGCAGCAACGTCGGGATGAGATCCTCGCTAAGAAGGCGAAGCTCGCCGAGCTGAAGCGGCAACGTGAGCTCCGTGCTACTCAGGTTAATGCCCGCTTGAGCATAGGAAGCGCAAGCGATGTGAGTGGATGGTTCTTGCTTGATGTCTGCTCTTATGCTTCAAAGCTGATCTCCTTTTGTCTAGATAGTCAGTCCGACGCCCGGTAGGGCAGAAAGCCGTCGTGAGATCGAGACTCTGATCCAGAGCCTGGTTGGCGAGAGCAGACCAGTATCAGTCTCGACCGGCGCAAATTCTCCCCGCCTTCATGGAAGCCGACCCAACAGCGTAATAAGCGCCGGGGAAACTAGTATCTCGCCCTCGGAATATGCTACTCCAGCTCTCGGGCCCATACTTGCTTCTTCAAACCAAGCCACGCAGATCCTCTCGACGACTCTGACGACTGTTTACGAATGCCCACCGTCGCCGGTAAAGGAAGTGTTTACGTACAGCAAAGGAGTACAGACCACGGATGATTGGGCACCCCAGCCTAAGGCCCGTAGATATTCGGACTCGGAAATCGACGAACCGCCTGCATCGCCCACTAAGACTAGGATCAGCAGAAGGTTACGGGATCGCGAAGAAGAGCTGCGCGAGAACATAAGAAAGGAGATTGAGGAGGAGTTGAAAGCGGCCAAGGAACTTGTCACAGATGGAGTGTACAAGCCGTCTGCTGCGGCGAACTTTCCCACGAGGAATCTTACGGACGAAGAGTTGAACGCCGTTACGCAATCCGACGATTTTATGGACTTTATCGACAGGTCGACCAAGGTTATCGAAAAGGCCCTTGATCAGGAATATGATATTTTGACGGACTATACCCTCGGAGTAAACGACGTCGACGAAGAGGACGAACAGAACGGGAACACGGGCGGAAAGGGTCGGCGGAAGGTGAAGGAACTGGCCCAGTTTTATGACGAGAGGTGGTCCAAGAAGCGCATGATCAGCTCCATTGACTTCTCGCCCAAGTTCAGCGAACTACTTCTGGCATCATACACCAAGAACCCCTCGGCACCCCATGACCCAGATGGAATCGTGCAGGTCTGGAATATGCATTTGCACGATAGGCCGGAGTTCGTGTTCCATGCGCAATCCGACATCTTAACGGCCAAGTTTTCTCCTTTCCACCCTAACCTAATTATCGGCGGAGCCTACAGCGGACAGGTTCTTCTCTGGGACACGCGCGCTAGGTCAGCTCCTGTACAGAAGACGCCCCTGACAGGTTCGGGACACACACATCCTGTCTACTGTATCGATATTATCGGCACGCAGAACGCCAACAACATTATATCATGCTCAACAGATGGCCATATGTGCGGCTGGAGCATTGACATGCTCGCCCAGCCTCAAGAGAACCTCACACTTATTGCCCCCCATCCATCCAGGACTGAAGACATGAGTCCCACATGTATGGCGTTCCCGCAGGCCGATCCGACTTTCTTCTTGGTTGGAACGGAAGAGGGATCCATCTACCCGTGCCATCGGTACGATCGCGCCGGTGCTAAGGCAGGTGTTGATGCTCGCGTCAGTTACAGGGGCCATGCTGCTCCTGTTATGGCAGTCGACTTCCATCCTGCACGGGGTGTTGTCGACTTGGGCGATCTCGTACTGTCTGCTAGTTTGGATTGGAGCGTCAAGCTCTGGAAGGCGCGCGCTCCTGCGGCAACGTCTACGGTTGTGACAACGGGCGGCGGTATCAACGTACCCGGTCAGGAGCATAACGGCGTTCAACCACTTATGGACTTTGTGCGCGAGGATGTCGTTTATGATGTGGCCTGGTCACCAGTGAAGCCTGGTGTGTTCAGCTTGGTCGACGGCGCAGGCTGGCTTGAGCTGTGGGATATTACCGTGGAGACCGAGGAGCCCGTTGCGCGCATTTCTCCTAGCCCACGCAAGGATGGACGACCAATGCTGAGCAAGAGCTTGAACAAGGTCAAGTGGGAGCGTACTGAGGGCAAGAGATTGGCCACTGGCGGTATCGACGGCACGGTCACCATGTTCGAAGTTGGTCCGGATCTGGGTGGAAAGGAGGATCTGAAGAATGAGGAATGGCAGAGCGTGAAGAAGCTGGTGCAAAAGGCTGAGCATATGATTTCTCTGAAAGAAGCACAGGAGAAGTAGGATGGAGGAGATGTCAGACGCCTGATTTATTAGTGTGCGGGTGGCAGACATTGGAATGGCATACTCTGTTAATCACCAAATTGGGTGCAGTGACTGCCTTTTGAGTGCTCAGAGTATGACAGGAAAAGTGACTGGTGAATAAACTTCCGTGAACAGAGGGTCTTCTGGTAGGAAGTCTTTGCTGGCTCAGTTAGTTGGTCACCCCTGAATGTCAACAACAGAGGTGCAACCCTAACCCTTCTACAACAGCCTGGGCACAGCATGCTTACGTAACTAGGTTCCCATATATGGCGCATCAAAAAGGCACATCGAAGAGATTGCTGAATCTTCCCCTCGTTCTCTTCAGCGATTTCCTCAAAGGCAGCATCGTCTTGGACCACCAGCTCGTGCTACATTCCGTGCCGGAAGTTTATAGTAGCCCAGTTGGTCTTTCTTGCGCGACACGCCTTTGATAGTTTATGACTTTATGGCCTTTTTACTTTTTTTCCCCCTTTCTGATGTAAGTTGCTCATTCCTCCATCTTGATTCCCCCTCCTGGCATTATGATGAATGATTCTTCCAAGAATTCTGCAATTCTCAAGTTCCCTCGGGCAACCGAGGCTCACTGTGGACTATCAACACATTACTATTTTCCTGACCTGCCATGTCACTATCTGTTCATTCATACAACACCAAAGTGTTTGAAAGATTGGCCTGCTGACATGAACAAGTTTAACAGGTCTGGAGCACTTTTGATAGCGCCTTAATATTGGCAAGATAGAAGCAACAAAATATGATTCCGTTATTTGCAACCCTTGAAATGGCTCTGTTCTGCTCATCACTTCTACGTGGTTGTTCCTCCGTTTTCTCACGTCGTCATCCCGAGACATTTGTCCACATAGCTCGACCTCTCGACCTCTGCTCTTACGTGTTGACAGGAATCCAGTCAGGATACCTCGCACCCTTAACATCAAACTTTGCCAGCGTCGCATCGATCTCATCCATCTCCTGATCCGTCAGCTCCACGAACACAGCGTTCTCATTAACCCGCTCTACCGTCGTGGCGCCGGGGATCGGGATGATCTCCGGTATGCCCGGACGGCGCGACAGACACCGCGTCCACGAAATGGCCAGCTGCGCGGGCGTGCAACCCTTCTTCTTGGCCATCTCCTCAACCTGGTGGACGAGCTGGAGGTTGATGTCGAAGTTCTCCTCGGAGAAGCGGGGGAAGTGAAGCAACATCGGGAACGTGGAAAGATCGTCACGCGATTTGATCTGGCCGGTTAGGATCTGTTGTTGCCGTAGTTAGCTGACATTGTCCCCGGATCAAGTAAAGACATGAAAATAATAAGGGAAGAAAAACTCACCCCCCTCCCCAAAGGACTATAAGCAACCAACGGAATCCCATACTCCTTACAAGCCGCCGCCACCCCATTCTCCAAAACCTCCGTCGCAAACAGACTCAACTCCACCTCCACGCACACCACCTTCGCAATCTTCACCGCCTTATGAATCGTCTCCGCGCTGACCTCACTCAAACTAATCCCCCCCAACAATCCCCGATCAATATACTCCTTCTGCATAACCCCAAACGTCTCCTCCATGTCCACCTTCGGATCCCGTCTGGCAGCCTCAAAAATATCCACCTTTTTCCGACCCTTGAGCTGCGCAATCACCGTGTCTAGAGAGCGGCGGACTTCGGCCGCGGATCCGTCGGGGTGCATCCCGTCCGGGCCGCAGCAACCCTTTATGGAAAGCACGACTTTGTCGGCGTCTTCTGGGTATTGACTGAAATAGCGCTCGAGAAGGATGGGCGAGTTGTAGGGGGGTTGCCCGTAGAATTCGCCGCCGTTCCAGAAGTTGAGACCATGGGAGAGGGCCGCGCGCATAGTAGCAAAAGCTTGCTCTTGGGGAACGGGGTTGGGGCGCCAGGTGAAGCCTGTGTGGTTGTTAGTTGGGGGGTTATTGGGGGATGTGGGTTGGAAAGGTGTGTGAGGGAGATGAGAGACTTACCCATGAGGCCGAGGCCTGTTGGTCCGATTTCTTTTCCGAGGAGTTGAGGCATGTTGTTTGAGTGTGGGTTGGCGAAGCTGTATACTGAGTTGTATTTTGATAAAGTAGATGATGATGTTATGACTGGAGTGAGTATGTGATCTTTTTGTCTTCAGATGAGGGTGGCAGCTTCAGTTCTTATATGTTTCACCCACCCGATATTTCTCTCATACTTCAAGGGTCCTTAAAACTACCGATCATCTCGTTTTATTTTTCTTGGTCCCGATCCCCAATTAGAACCCGCCCGCTCCCCATCACATCGCCTAAGCATAGCAATTCTCCGAATTATCTGAACCCCGCGGCCGGGAGATCCATGACGTCTGAACCCCGCGGGCTCCCTTCGCAGTTCGGCTCGCCGCGTCCCGCCGCCCGGACTTACACAAGGAACCTTGCCGTTTTTGGAAATGGGGATCTCGACTGCAAAAGAATCGAGACGTCGTTCGTTGCTTATCTCCGGAGCTCGGTATAAAATCCGAGTGGCTTGTTGACCCGGGGCCCGCGGCTTCCCGCTAATGTTCAGTGATTTCATTGATCACAACGCCTAACAGTTTAATGCTGTGCTTGGGTTGTCAGCTTGTTAGTAATGGAGCCGGATATAAGGGTGGTGGTTGATATGTAAGCTGACGGGGGCCCCAATCTGTTCCTTCGGTTTGCACCTTCTCGGACGCCCGAATCCGTCCGGGAAGGAGGGATGGATTGAGAGAGAATAGAAAGATGTTGTTGGATTTCTAGGTGGAGAGTTGATTGATTTGATTATAGGACTCAGGTATCATTGGGTTCATGCTCCGAGATGTTGCTGTTAATGCCTAAGCACATTCAGTGATTTACTGCCTCTACACACAACCTCCAATATCCAATCGTCCTCGGAAGCACAAGTCGTTCATATCCCAAACGCAAACTCTATTCAACACCAAGTATGTCTTTCTAATCCAATATTCCCCATCAGCTCCTGCTTACATTCACATCCAAATCCTTGCTAGCCTCTAGATCTCAACCAGCCGCGGAACATCCGCCAACTGCATTACACTCCCGCCCTCAACTTCATCCTCACAAGTGACCTTCATGTTACCCGGAATCGTGACTACCACCTGCCCCTGATCCTGCTTCGGAGCATGCATAGACGCCGCAAGGCCCTTGACCGGCTTTATCTCCTTTGAGGGCCCCTCCTTCACTTTTCCGTTCTCTCTGCCAGTCGCTCCACCATCGCCAGCAGCGGGTTTCCCCATCTCAGCATTCGATACAGCGGTCGATGAAGCACCGGCACCAGCAGGAGCAGCGGCCCCTCCAGCGGTGGCCTCCCCTCCAGAACCAGCCTGTCCCTGTCCCTGACCAGCAGCAGTAGCACCCCCCTTCTTACCCCCGTCATCAGTCACCAGAGAAACCGTCCCATCCTCGTTAAAAGTCACCTTGACATTCTTGCGATTCCTATCCAAGGGAGTCTTTTCTCCCTTACGTTCAAGTCTTTGTTGCTGTTGCTGTTGCAATTGCTGTTGCAGTTGCAGTTGCTGATGTTGTCCAGGGCCAGGGGCACCATGTCCATGTCCATGCATCAACAACGCATCAGCAGGATGACGAAAAGGATAGTGATGACTACCGTACCCCGGCGGAATTAACATGGAGCTGAGCAAGCGTAGACGCTGGTTGAATTCTCGTTGTTGGGCTTTGAGTTTTCTGTTGCTTAGTTTCTTTGCTGATGCTTGTAGTGGTAGTCCTCCTCCTCCGACTCCTAGGTTTGGGAGTAGATGATGGAGGTTGTGGGCCATGGGAGTACAGGGAACGGGGGGAGGAGGAGCACCACCACCACCGCCAGTAGTGGGAGAAGTACCACTACCACCACTACTACTACTAGCAGCAGCAACAACGGCAGAAGCCTTTGTCTTGCTGGACATCCCAATACCAGTAGCAGCAATCCACCAAGCGGGAATCTCGCACAGTCCAACCTCGAGGAGCCCTTCAAGTGTGGTGGGCATGGCGTGCTTGTGACGGCAGAAGGTGCCCCATTTGCAGGTGCCGTGTTGGCACCAGTGGCGGCAGTATTCCTGGGGAGCAGAAGAGGCAGAAGAGGCGGTGTTGGCAGATGTAGTGTTAGAGCTGCTGACACCAGTAGGATTGGCAGCTACCGTAGCGGTGTTGGCAGCAGTTGTTGCGGCATCGGTGTTGGTGGGCTTGGGTGGTGTAGCCATTGTGTTGTGAGGAACGCTTGCCCTTTGATCCGCAGTGGTGCCAATAGCGGACATGCTGCCATCTCGGAGGACAGTTGGATGATGGGGTGCGATTTGGGGAGAGGGAGGAGGGGCGAGGAGGGTGGAATGACGACGGGTATCCTCTGCTTCGGTGTCTCGGGCAATGCTCCTTTCGACCAGATCGGCCCATTGCATTGTATGCATCGCCTCGTCTTCGGCGCGGGTCAACCTGGTTGGATTTGCGCTTGCCGCTGCCATGCTGGGGTGAGCAGGATGCGGAGAAGGCTCCGCAGAGGAAGAGGGATGGATTGAATTGGGATCACGCCCGATGGGAGCTGCTGGTCCGTTATACGGAACTCGCTGTGACTGCTCTGGATGAGCCATGTTCCGCTGCCCAGGAGCGCAGGCACCGCTTGAGACCAATGTGGCTTTGGACGAATCTCTTTTCCATACGAATTCCTCTTGAGAATTAGGCTCGATGATCCGTACCCTATAGGCGTCTCCGTTGTGCGGGACCATACCGAGGTTGTAGAGCCCCATGGTCTGCTCGACCGTCAGCTCCCGAGGTAGGCCGATGTCGATCCAGTCGGGAAGCTCATCCACAGCAATCAAGGGGACCATAGGACCTTGTTCCCTTTGAATTACTCCGGTATCATTGCGCAAAATCTCAGTGTCAGGTCGGACAACAAAGAACTGAGGTCGCGGTATCATGGTGGGCGAGTGAAGTTGACGTCTTGGTATTTGGCGAGACGGGCAATGGGAGATAAATGGATCCTGAATCACTCGGACTGTGTGGCTGGTCGTAGGAGGAGGAACAAGACTTGTTCGGGTTGGCTGTTTCTGACTATAGACATTGGCTCGAACTGAGAGCGAAAGATCCAGCTTTATAGAGCTATGTCTAGTGTGTAATGACATGCTGACTAGCACTTTGTCAACCCAGGTTTGCTGCGGCTATTTTGCCCGACAATCTTCAGAGAACTTGTCAAGCGTTGAAGCTTTGGGTGAACAAACAAAGGGACAACATTTCAAACACAGGAGAGAGAGGTTGCCGGGAAGGACCGGAACAAGCGCTTCTGAGAGAACCGTATTTGGATCGTAGTGGTGTGTCGAACATGATGGGTTTGCAGTGGGGATTAAGCAAATGTCGGTCGTCTAACAAAAAGAAGATCGTTCCCGCAATATCTTCACCGTAGTTCGACCCTGATTTTGGCCTCGAGACCATCCACGCAGTAGCCAAACTGGCGGGGGCCATCCTTCAGCTCGACCTCGCGCCTCACAAATCTTCCTCCTTTCTTTCCGGCTATAGATGTGCCTGCAAGGGAGGTGGCATCGTCTTGTCTGCGCTCTCTCTCTGCCTCTATCTCCTCGTCTTCACTGCTGTCACCATCGTCGTCATCGAACCCACCAACCGGGTCCCATTCACCAGTCTCCCACACCAGGCGTAGCTGCAGAGGAGGGAGACCAAACATTCTCCCGGCAATTCCCTTGACTGCGTAGATGTCAAAGGATTTGGGTATCTGTACAATCCTCTCTCCCGCAGACGTGTTGTCTTCTGAATCACTGGTCGCCAACTCTGCGAGGTAAAAGTGAACAGTAATCAGTCTTGCCTCAAGGAAGTTCGGGTTGATGTCCTGTTGACGTGATACTACTGGCTCGCCGTAGAGCTCACATAGCTCGGCCCAGCGGCGATGGCGTGCAAGAACTTGGGCTTCATCTGCCTCCGGAGTAGTTGACAATTGTCGAGCTATGCGAGAGAGATAGTACATCTCTGCGTTGGTACGGTCCGCGGTGGTGATATTGCTGAAGTTGAGCGTTCGGACGGACGGGAGACGCGCAGCCATCAACATGAATGCCTCATCACTAGCGGCAGTGCCCTTCTTCGAGCTGTCCGTTTCCGGAACAGCCCCATCCTCGAGTCCTGGGTTCTCGTAGATCGGATTGTGGGAGAATCGCAAGGAAGTCAATCCAGGAAATGAGTCTAGAAGAGCATCGACGAATGACCAATCGCTGACCTTGTTATATGACATATCAAGGTATTGAAGGTTCTTGCCAAAGACCGGCACCTCTTGGGAGGGAGAGGACGTGATAGTGGATATCAAGTTACCCTTCAGATGCAGATTTCGAAGAGTGCTAATACTCGTAAGAGCAGCGATGTCTTCAAGTGATGTGAACTCGTTGAACTCCAAGTTCAGAGACACTAATGTCGATGTGAATGATACGGCTGGCGGAATTGGTGCGAGAGTAGACAGCTGATTTGTGCCGATTTCGAGAAGAGTCAAGGAAGGAAACTTGGAGGCGACGTGACATATTTCGGGCCAGCCCAGTAGAGTTTCTCCGAGTTCGAGGTCCTTAACGCCCTTGAAGGCTTCATGAGGTCCATTGAGCTTGTTGTCTTCGAGGACGTTTTGAAAGCGATTTCCGCTGGATAGTGTTAGTCTTTGTCACATTTTCGAATGTGTCGTAATAGGGGGGGTTGGCTCCGAAGGAATGAGCATAGAAGGGACATACTTGACTCTTAGACTATTCAGAGATTCCAACTCGGAGCAGATGTCCACCACAGTACCGAAGTCAGTGAACAAGTTACGGCTGACATCCAGCTCGACGACCTTGGGACAAGTCTGGCGGATGGTCTGTTGATCTTCCTGGTCTGTTGTGGGTGAAGATGCAGAAGTGATGCATGACCCGTCAAGGATGACAATCTTCAGCTCGCTCAACTGTGCCTGCTTGCGGCGGATCTTGTCGAAGCCGACCTCCTCAGCAACCTTGCCGCCGACAACAATTTGCTTCCCAGGGAGTATAGGGCCATTGTCGGAAGGTCCATCAGACGCATACTTGAGCTGGAGTGCAGACAGAAACGTCTGGGGTGCATCTGCCGGTCTAGTTGGACGGATGAAGGACGCCGCTGTTGCTGACCTGGATTTGCCTGAGAATAGGGTTAGATGGCCATACCCCCAGTTTAGACGGTATGATGGTGAACCTCACATGTGAAATATCGGATGCCCTTGTGCTGGCCAGCGTGTTTGCCGCGTGTCGGGTCATCCCATTCAACCCCAAGCCATGAGCCAGTGGTGCCCTCGAGTTCACCAATAAATCGGACGGTGCACAGGGCGCCGTCGTAGGACCTTCTTTGGCCAATGTGAGGGGTAACGGAAGCCATCTTTTGACGATATTCCGAAAGACCAACGATCGGAGAATGTAACTGTCTGATTGTTCTCCGCCGTTTGATGCACTTTGAGCTGTACCGCTAGACGAATGTCGATTGTCGAAGATGGATGGGATTTTGCAATGGTTGCTACTACCGACTTCAGTTGAGCGTGCTGTACAATAAAGTCGAAGGCATTCACTGTGGAGGGGTTGTAGAGCGTCCATTTTTAGGCAGCAAACCACTGCACCTGACTGCAAGCCGCCATAAGATCTACGAATTTTGGTGCCAAGAACTGGACAACATGACCGCAACACCGCAACACCGCATCACGAACTCATGACATTGCGAATATTGACCCCAAGCGATCAAGTGAAAGATGTCGCTGACACTAGCGGTAGGATTAAATATCCGTCCATTGGTTATTCCTGTTCGTATCGTTACTTGTGGTATCATGAAGTCTTTCCTTCGTTGTCATTCCTCTGCTTTTCCAGTCATGCAAACAGCAGCCGCTTGCTCATGCCTATATATACAAAAATGGCAATGCGATGATTTTTTTTACAACTTGTTCTGAGGAGCAGGTCCGACGCACTTCATCAAGGCGCGTCCGTTGCTAAGCACGACCTTACCACCCTCGATCTGGACCTGGAAGCGGATCTCCTCCCAGCCGTCCTTAATCTCACCAGTCTTCCATGCCGACGCAACAAGCTTATCACCACCACGGACGGGGCTGGCAAAGCGGGCCTGGTACTCCTTGATGTTGGCAGGGTCGCTGCCGCCAAGGTGCTGGAGCAGGCCGTGGCAGGCCCAGTTCCACGAGTACAGACCGTGAATGATGACGCCTCCGAAGCCCATCTTCTTGCCGGGCTCGGGGTCCGCATGGAGAGGGTTGTAGTCGCCGTTGAGGCGGTACAGAAGGGGGGTCTCGGGAGTCGTCTGGTTCTCGAACACAGCATCGGGCTTCTTGTCCTTGGGCGGGGGGAAGTTCTGGGTGGCGGGACCCTTGGGGCCGCCCCAGTTGCCCTGGTTGACGTAGAAGGAAGAGGTGTGGATGCGGGAGTAAACCTCGTTGTTGGCAGCATCTACGATATCGGTCTGGGTCTCAACGACAGAGCCCGGGCGACCCTTGTCATAGACGCCGACAACCTTGGTCCGCGACTCGAACTTCTTGCCCTCAGAGGAGGTGGGAAGCTGCTTGAAGAACTCGATCCGGCGCTGTCCGTCAACGACACGAGCGGGGTCGAAGACAGGCACGCCGGGGATGGCAATGGACTTTTGGGCGGCATAGAAGTCGACTACATCTGAAGAGTCAAGCTTGAAGGCTGCAAGACCGTTAGTTATACATGTGGCAAGACTACCGAGCGGGACAGCTGTAAGACTTACACAAAGCCAGAGGGTAGGTAGGGAAAGGAGCGAAGTTGGGATGAAGTTCATAGAGGAAGTGAAGCTCCTCGGCCTTGCATCCGATGGACTGGGCAAAGAGCAAAAGATCCCTCTTGCACCAAGAGACACTCTTGGACGGGTATTCGAAACCAACTCCGGGGCCGGGCATTGTGAAGCTGTTGAAATTGCTCGTTTTATGTGGCAAATAGAGATACAAGAATGGGTGTCGTGGGACTGAGGTTGGCTCAAGATTAGAATTACAGAATACAGATTTACAAAATGGCGAGCACAAAAGGGAGGAGATGTCACAGGCTTTTATGTATCAACAGTCTCCCTGTCGCTTCTCGGACAAGAGAATCGCCTGGTTGCGGAGGTGGCACGGAAACCCGGTCGATTGCGATGCCAGTGGAGGGATGAGGGATGCGGGGGATAAGGCCGATAGTATGGACCTCGGCAGGCCTGAGCTACCTCTAGCCAGAGAGGTTCACTGTGTGGGGTAGTGGACAGCCTCTAGACCGCATTAGGTCAAGCGCCCGCTCGCGCCCTTTTGCACTCGGGAGTCCTGTCCCTGACTGAAGAACAAGAGTGAGAAGAATTCATCGGGTCTTGTTGGTGAAGTGATTTCCTAAACTGCGATGTCGTTTCTATGTCCAATTTAAGCTCACCAAGGCCCCAATTCGTGTGAGAGCATTTGGCAGCCGGCCTTCAAGATGTCCGTGAGCCTCCAAATGCCTCTTGTCCACTTCAAGGTTAGCGTGCTGTCGACGCCGGTTTGATGGAGAGCAAAGAGTGGATGTCCCCCGAAAACACAGGGGGCACAAAGCCTGATAAGATAAGCAACAACACCAAAAATTTCCAGACCACCGCCTGTCCAAGTGAAGGGGTCGTCGTGAGCCCTCATCCAGGTTCCCCTTCACTGAATAGCATCATTGCATTCGTCATCTCCAGGTGTTCTCCGGGCGCGTGATACCCTTCTAATATTTCTTTCGAAAATCGTTTGCGCCGTTGTTGTTCACCTGCCGGCTGCCCGCAGTGAATGATTCTCTTGTCTTTCATTTCAAAGTCAACACCCACTCCCCGACCGCATCACTTTGCCCTTCAGAACCTGGGTCTAGTCAGAGCATCGACAAACGGCAACATCGGCTTCACAAAAAGAACCATGGCTGGCAATAGGAACAAGGCGGACGGTATGCGACCGAAGGCGTCAACAAAAAGCACCTCTGGTGTGCAGAGCGCTTCGGCCACCGAACCAAGCCGCTTTCTTTTCAAAACGGCAACAGCACCAAATGCAGAGACCGCACCTGCCAGCACTCCCAGAAACCCCTTCGTGTTTGTGCCATCAGTTGCGCCCGCAAATGGCCCGAAATCCAGCTTCACAACCACCACCACCACCACCACCACCGAAAAGAAAACTCACAAGCCCCTTTCAAGGGAGGAGTACCTTGCGCAAGCCGAGAGGCGGTACTTGGCCAGCCGTGCCAGAGCAGACGCCGGACTCAAGAAATTGTACCAAACTCGCCCATTTACCAAACGTGCGGTCAAACGTTATGCCCAAAGGAGATCCCAGTGGGCAGAATCTAGGAGACGATTGCAAAAAGCCGGTGCTTTCTTAGAGAACACCATGGGCACCCTCAGCAATGCTCATACCTTGAAAACCCCAAGACCCAGCGCTTCCGCCTCCAAGCTTCTACAAAAGACGTCACCCAAAGCCTCACCAGAGCCATCATCCGCCAAACCCCCCGCTCTTCCCCAGACCAGTTTCAGTGTAGACGACCACCCTGATAATAACAGCAGCAAGGCTCCTAGCGTCACCAGCAGCTCCGACGAGACGGTTAAGTCAGACACCAGGACGGTTGACTCACTTTCCACGAACATCACGACACCCGATCTGTCCGACTGTGACAGTTTGGTTAAAACAGCGACGAAGTTGACCAAGCAAAAGACGACTTCCTCTTCAGCTGCAGTTACCCCCTCACAAAGCAAGACCGATATTGTCACAGAACAACCCACTCCCAAAGCGGAAAAGTTCAAGATTACAATTAACGTCGAGGCCGTAGCTTCATCGAAGGAGTCCAAGTCGTCTACCCAAAAAGCCAAAGAGGATGCGGCACCAACAACCACCAGCGGCGCTCTGACGCCCAAGAAGTCGGTAGACCACAAGGACGAGAAGAAGCAGAAGTCGAGCAGCGACAAGGCGGACGGTCAAGAACTCCAGAAGGAGAAGAAGTCCAAGAAGCACAAGCGGGACGAAGAGGACCAGTCGGAAGGCGCCACCGAGCAGCCCAAGGCGAAAAAGTCCAAGACCTCAGCAGAACCCCCCACATGTTCCGGTGCCGCCATGACTCCTGCCGCCATCGACAAGTCATACAAGCCCTACCCGAACGTGCCGCCAGAAATCAGGAAGGAGCTCTTCGTCATCAAAGTCCAGGAAATGCTCGACAACCCACTGGGCTACGACGACCTCGTCTACGACGACAATCGGCCCAAGAGCAAGCGCCCGAAGTGGAGGAAGACCGGTCGCAACACGGGCCACAACGATATGATGATGTCCGGCGGTATCGGTCCTGCCGATCCCTCTTCTGGTTCCCACAAGTCGGGCAAGGGTGGTGTCAACAAGAAGAACCGTGGTGGTGACGACAGTCTGTCGAAGCAGGTGCTCAAGAAGGGTCATAACAAAAGGGTTGCGGAGGAGGTCGCTTCGCTCAAGAAGTCGTCGGTGGTTGCGGAGTCGGGGTCGAGTTTTGGTGAAAAGAAGCAGCAGCAGGAGTTCAAGAAGAACAAGCATCAGCAGGGCCAGAAGAACTGGAAACACAAGCCAAACCAGTCTGGCAGTTTGGCGGCTAAGTTCAGGAAGCACAAGTAACTGGAAAGTTGCAGAAAAAAAGACGAGCGGGGGTCGATCAGCAGAGTCTAAAACGGACTATTGACGACGGGCGGAGGTTTGAGGTTTAAAGAGGCTGCTTCCCCTGCTCTTAAAGGGAGAGACCTCACCTCCACGTCTGAGGAGAGAGAAGTTGCCTTCTCTCCCTCTCGCCATCTTGCACCACAATTCCATATACATGGCCAAGGCGGAAAGAACTAGACGGGTCCTCATAGACAGACGGGTCACCCAGAGGAGGGAAACAAGCGGGTGGTTGTTCTTTTCTACAACTATTGCATGGCTCTAAAGCGCATGGTAGCATTCACAGTGGCGAGCGGAAGGTTATTATTGCATATTTGCTTTTGTTTTCTCATTCGGCGCAGCGGTGGGTAAAAAAAGACATATTCCTAGAAGGACGGCGAGAAAACAAAGGGGGCTAGATGGGCGCAATACACGGCGGACTTTTGTGTGTGGCGTGGCGTAACATATTTGCATTATGACGGTTTTGGTAAGAATACTAGACCTTTTCTTGCCTTCTTCTTTTCATGTTCAAGATCTGGTGCTTCATCATTGATTGCTATATAGAATCACTTGTCGGAATAGATACCCATGTCAGTGACATATGTTTCAATAGTAACAGAAACAAGACAAGCGAGTCTTGCTGGACGGGGAAAGTGTGCTATATAGGCAATGCAGTCAAATGGTTGCAGATGAAATCTTGTTATCTTGTCAAACGGGAATAAACTGGAAACCATGACAGCCGCTCAGACGGGGCCAGCCATATCTTGAGTACATGTAAGTAGTTTGATCCCTCGGAGCGAGGGGGCAAAAGAAATTGATTGCTGGAAACGACAAAAGAGAGTGAGGTATCCTTAATAACACGCCATATGTACCAAAAACATCCAAGAAAAAACAGAACGGCCCGTATCCATATCCCTTGCTCCCACTTATCGTGTGCTGATGATGATGATGAACCATCAGCCCACAGATAACCTGATATCATTACAAAAGAGATCCCCCACCAATCACGAGCAGGCAAAGGAAACCCTTTAAAACCTCATCGCCCTCGCACGGTCACATTCCTCCAGAAACTTATAAATCCCCTCTAACCCTTCATATCGGTCCTCCGAGCAGTGTTCACTAGAAGCGCTTTTCAGAGACGGCGACATGCTCTCGTAACCTTCCGACTCTTCCGAGACAGCAGAGTGTTCCGATGCCAACAGCCATGGGTTCTCCTCGACCTCTTCCACAAACGCCTCATCGAGTTCAGAACTCTCTGACGAGACCCTCGTCTGAACGGTCTCGTCTGGCGACGTGAGTGTCTTGGAGCAGCCGTTGTCAGGTGCATACGGGAACCTCAGCGCGACCTGGACACCGGCGTCCGCATCAAAATCAGGATCCTCTCTGACGATGCCACGCTGAACGCCGACGTCGTTGCACAGCCGTTCGACCGTTTCGGCATCTACACCCGGGAACCGAACCCTCAGCAGGTCGGCCCGCTCCAGAGAGATGGGCAAGTCGCCCAACCGAGCGAGGGCCTTCAGATCCGCCATGACGGATGCGAGATCCTTCAGGGTACGGGCGAAGTCGACGGAAAGGACGTCGAGGAAGTTGTCGGCGAGAAGGGTAGCGCCAGCGGTCTGGATCTCGGCCTTGACGCTCTGAGAAGAGGGAATCATGGCGCCCAGGGGGCTGAGAGCCGTGACGGAGGGGCTGATGTGGAAGTCGATGAAGGAGCCGGGCGCGTGGGGCGCAACGGCGAGCTTGTTGCGTGCCTTCTCCTCGTCCACGCTGACGGCCCGGTACAGCTTCCGACCGTCGGCGGAGTACCCGTCGAAGTGAGCCCGCTGGCCAGAGAGCCAGAAGGCGCGAACGGCTTGGCTCACGTTCTGGACGACTTGGGCCGGGGCGGCGGGTGTGTGGCTGAAGTAGCGCTTACCACCGGCGCGGCCGGCCCCGGAGAAGGAGTAGCCGCCTGCGGTACGCGGGAGGGCGCCTCCGGTGAGGTTCGGTCGGAGGGTGGAGGCGAAGGGAGCCCGGCCGGGGAACTGGGCTACGGCCTGGGAGGTGGCAGAGACCGGGAACTTGGAACGGTCAAAGCGGGATTGGCCGGATGAAGGGGACTGTTTCCCAGCGGTGTTGCTGATATAGCGACGGACAGTGACATTGATGTTGGCGTAGGTCGAGTGCCACTTTGCGCCACCTCGGCCGCTCTTCTGCTGGCGGAGCCATGCGGCGGGATGAATGGGTTGGCGGCTGCTGTTGACACCGCTACGTACGGCAATGGGCTGGAGTTGTTGGGCTGGATTCGATGAACGTGTCGCGGCGGCGGCGAGCTTCGAGCGAAGCATCTTGGACGTGCGTGCCAGATTCTTGCCGAGAACACGCAGGGCGGCGGCGGCCCACATGCCTCCCACGGCGGGAGACATTTTGCGTGGTTGTATCGAGATTGAGTGAGATTTCTGTCCTCTCGCTTCAAGTCTGCAACACGACGCAAAAGTTGACGATGTTTATGATGTCGATGTTCCGATGGTCTGGGGGAAGATGATGACGATGAGACGGGTGTGGTCGCGATGTTAATGAATGAGGAGGCCTTATCGATAAGGATTCGCCACCGCCGGCGGCAACTGCTACAGATGAGGCAGCTGACGACTAACATGCAACTAAGAGAGGTTGGACGGACGACCAATGCCTTCGATTGATGCATGTGCGTGCGGACAGCTGGCAGCGCTGCGGCGGAGCTGAACCTAGTGCAAATCCAGGTGGGGTCGAGCCCTTCCCTCGTCCCCCCCAACCCGGCCCATCTTATCAGCCGCCCCACACGGATTGGATTGCGGTTTTAAACCCAAAATTTCTCCCGAGCTTCAAGCTTCGACTTCTTTTCTTCTCCCCAACCACGAAGTCTGGAGCCTCGGTCGCCCGCGCGACAAGTTATTTTGTCGCCGGCACTGATGCTTCAGACTTCATTCCACGGCAAGGTAAGAACTGCAACTCCTTTTTACCCCTCGCTGCCTGCTGCACAGCAATTTGCTACTGTGATGACTTTACACGAACAATCCAATTCTTACCTAGCCCATGGGGACTCCAATTTACTCTAGAATTACCCTGAGAGCAAAATTGGCAGCAAGGCTTGTTGGTATCGCTTGGTCATGAACTGGATGCTAACTTTTCGCCTTCAGTGCTGGTGTCTTGCATCAATGGTCCATGACGACCGTTCTGGTTGCTCTCCATGATATCGTTTCTTCACACATCAAAAGGTTTGTGGCAACATCTCTTTCTCTTCATCCCCCCACCCACCGTGATGATAAACGTACAACAGGGATTCCTCAAGCTTAATACATCATGTGGAATACGTTACTAGTTTCAGCCTTGTCTGATTGGATTCATAACCATCTGTTGCTTGTTTCATGCCTCTGTTCGGACACATTGCTAACTCGCGACTTTTCAGGTATGCTCATGGCTCGCTTTTTCCATTCTGGCACTATGACGAAGATTTGAACGAACGGGCGGACATAAATGAAGCCTCTCTGTCCTCGTCCATCAAAGCAGGACTGTACATCCTGTGGGCGGGGTTCAGGGAGAAATTCTTGCTGAGAACTCGTCAGCTGATTTCGTGCCCTTGCACCATCTCTTGTCGACACATCAGAGCGTCTTGGGATCTGTGGACTAACATGCCTATCCGCAGGTAATAACTTATGCGCATTCGCACTTTCTCTTTTATTATCTGATGAGACGATATTCACACTGTTTGACCTTCCTTCGGGTTGGAATGAACACTAAACAAAATCTGATTTAATGAGGTATGTTTCTCTGCTGTATTCTCGCTCATGATGGGCTTTTTGCTAACTGTTTCATCAGACTGAAAATAATCTTTTCGAGACCTGCTTCGTTCGCCGTACAAGGTTTCCGTCAGAGGCTAACAGTTTCTCAGTTCTAGGCGTCCCTTCGAGCGATTAGCATTGGGGTTGGTGGCGTTTGGGTGTTTGGGTAGCGATATCTGAATTGATGCTCTTTTCATTACTTTGATCTGATTCTTTGCCCAGTCCCATGTGATGAATGCGTATCCTGAAAACTCCTAGCTCCCTGTTCACTCCCCCCGAGTTCTTTTATCGCCTCGACTGCAACCTTGCGTTCCAACCCACGATGCAGCGTATCAGATCCCAATCACCATTGTTCCCAACCCAATCTGTTACTACGATACCAGTCCCAGCATCGCCGACGGTAAGCTCACCCGGTTGCTTCTGAGGAGCTCCGTGGCCCATACACAGATACTCTATCATGGATGGGTTGATCTTCGCAGCGATCTTCTCGGGCCAGCAACTCGCATTGAAGAAGTTGCTGCCACTCAGAAAGTTGATAAACAGAGGCAACGGACCTCCAGCAGCCTCCGAACCCGGCATTCCAGACGGCACAAACACCTGCTGTGCCGCTCTCATCAACTCCTCCCTCGCGAACCCAATCTTCTTCTCAATATGCTGCGTCTGCCCAACCTCATAATAATCCTGAATACGAATTCTCCCGCTCCCACACGTCCCATCCGCGCAGTTATCAGGCCACACCGAACCATCAATCCCCATCCCCGAAGCCTGCAGACTCGGATCCAAGTGAAACCGCCTCACCAGAACGATGCGCCCGCGCGCCTGCTCCAGCGTCGGGATCTCAGGTTTGGTGTACCACCTGTCCGGCGTCAGATAGCGCGCGGCCAGGTAAGTAGACAAGTTCTGATCCGTCCCGCGCCCCGTGCCTTCGCGCTTGATCGACATCAGCAGCGTCTCGGAAGGGTTGACGTCCAAAAAGGCGTAGCACTCCGATAGCAGGTCGTGGAAGTACTTTGTCCCCGACAGCGCGATGGGAAAGGCGGAGTGCACCAGGCTGAGGTTGGGCGCTTTGGCCTTGTCCTTGTATGCTGGTTCCGGAGCTTGCGGGGAGAGTTCGGGTTGGGGGGCGGGCGGGTTGGTGTCTGTCTGAGTCTCTGTCCGCGTCGAGGTGGGCGAGATCGGAAAGGCGCCTGGTAAAGAGTCGGGTGTGTCGAGTCGGGGAGAAGCGGTTTTGGTAGGGGAGGGCGAGCGCGAGGAGGGTGATGGGCAGGATACACGCACGTCCAGGAAGCGCACGCCGTTGTCGAGTTGCTCGCGGACGGAAACGGCTTGGCAGCGCACAGAGGGAAGGGAGACGTAGCAGGTCGGACTGTTGTGCGTCCCTGGGATGCTGAGGGCCGATAAGGGGTAGGACGGGTCGAGCTCGGCCATCCAGCGGTTGAGGTGGGCGCTGCTGAAGATGGCTAGGAAGGAGTGGCGGGGCATGTAGATGAGGGTGAATTCGCGTTCGGATGGGGGAACCTGAGGTTGTTGATCTTGTGGCGGTTGGGGGTTGGCTTTCATGACGATGCTCCGGTGTGATGGGCCGGGGATGGAGACGGAGTAGGTGTATGGCGTGTTTGGCTCGGAGAAGGTGAGGCGGAGGGATTCGCCTTTGGAGGTATCGGGTAGTGGGATGGACGTTTCATGTTCGGAGAAGGGCTGGATATGGACATCGGTGATATCTTGCTTGCTGGCTGCCCCTGGCTCCTTAGCCGCACCGTTGAGGCTGTCCGTTGCAGCGGCGGCGGTTGGTGCTGGAGGCGACCCTTTGGATTTGCCGGTGATGCGCGCCGTGATCTTCGCCAACCCGTTGGGCTTGCGAGCCTTGGTAGGGTCCTCGTGGCGCTCCACTTCCTTCAGCTCGAGCGGCGTGATGGTTAGGTTGCGGATGGTGAGATTCCCCATCTTGACTATCTTGACTGCGTCGATCCGACGGTTCCGCCGGGTTGATGATGGTAATATGGGTACGGTAGCAGCCTTATGCGGTATAGCATATGCTCTCGTCTCGAGGTAGCTGGACATGGAAGTCCTCTCGTCTTTTTCAAGACCAGCTGTAGATGTTATCTAGATCTGTCTTGGAAAACAGGCGCCTGAGCCTACTCCTTAGCTGAGCTTGCGTGACGTTGTACACCTGGGATGAACTCGTCAGAGAGGTGCATATAAAACTTCCGAACGCGCAGAATGTGATGATATGGTTACGCTATTTTGTTGGAGAAAGAGGCATGTCTACTCAATCCATGATGTCTTACATATAGAAATATCTGTTCGTCTGACTTGAGCTTCTGGAAACTTTTCAAGTCGTATAACTGAATGTTTCTTTGGGATGGATGCGGTTGAGGTTATTCTCTTGGCTAGATAGATCGAGCACGATAAGAATCGATCAATTTCATTGGGGGCAAAACCAGTGAGGAAAATAACAAATGTCTTGTTTTTGAGATCTAAAGTTTATTTTGGTGAGGATTTTCGATGAAATCGAAAGAGCTAAAACCAAACTCCTGAGCTACACCGCATTCCCCGGAAAGTAAAATGAGGTTCGGCTTTGCGTCCACATTTGTGAAGGCAATAATGCGCAGTGACGTAACAAGTCAAGCCATAGTCAACCCAGCACAGTACGGTATAACTACTGAAAATCGCTGAAGGCGGCTAATCGCATTTTATGGACAAAATATAATGAAAAATCAGCTGAATTTTTTCAAGCCCCTCATTTAGGGCTGAAGAAATACTTGTTGATCTCTCGAGCTGGTGATGTGCGTTTACTTGTAAGGCCAAAGGGGCCCCACTTCGAACGAATGCGAAGAGAACTTGTCACGAACCTCGCGAGGTTTTCAAGGTTGCCAGTGGGGAGCAAGAGAGTTCGAGAAAGAAAGAAGAGCAAGTTATCCTGACATATGTTGCTCGACATATTGAAATCCAAAGATGGAAAACCAGACAATAACACAACCTGCCGATTTCAATCCCCCAAAGCATTCATAAGATTCACCGAATGTAACAATGATATCCAGAACATTGCCCTGAGGAAACGGGGAGAACTTCCGTCGTCGCCAAGCTCCGTGATCCCCGCGTATGTCCGGCGGGTCTGTCAGGTCCATGAGAATTTAATGTTGAGCCTCAATATCGCAACTTCGCAAGTAAGCAACGGGAAGTCCAGCCGCGCCCTTGTTCAATCCCTAGGCGGGGACTGTTACTTTGAGGACCGGATCTTATCTAACATGCAGGAACAATTGTAACTTCATGAAGGGAAGCTTCCTAGGTCCAAATTGCTTCAATTATGTTATGGACAAGGTACGGCGTTTCCCCAAGCTAGACCATGTAGAAGGTTGCCAGATTGTGTAGGACTATATATGATCGGTATTGTCAGGACAGTCGCTTAAGGACGGAGGTAGCAGTCTCGGTACCGGACGTCCGCAAGATGGTTATTAACCCAAGGCCGGAGTCGCCTGGATAAATGCAGTGCAATATCAAGCCCGCAAGCTGGGACGACAACCGCACAATAGCCGGGTTTTCGGTGACGGCTTCACTTCACGCCCGGCCTCGACCTCAAAGTTCGAGAACTACGAAGGCGTATCGAAGAAGGGGTTTCGAGGAGTATAAAGAGATGGGAAGTCGTCACGAAGGAAGTGGTGATGTCGGCCATCGAAGCTGAACATCGCCAACCTTGCACCCACAACGAAACAAGCACTTCAAGCTCCTCAAACAAAAATGCGCTTTTCAGTTCTTGCCAACGCCGCCTTTGCCAGCTCGGCACTGGCAATCCCCTCACTCGCCTCGGCCATTGCTCCCCGTCAAGAGGATGCCTGCCTGACCAGGGCCGAAGCCAAAGACATCGTGGACATCTACGTCCAGCTGATCGCCAACTACACGGACGAGGTCTGCGCCAAGTACTGCGCCTCGGACTTCGTCGACCGATCCGATAGCATCAACACCTTCATCTTCACGCCCCTCGGGGAGCCGACCTTTGCGACCAAGGAGATCTTCATGGCGGCGCAGAACGCGAACCCGCCCTTCCCCGTCGTCGTCGACAGCATCGATGCCGTCGACTGCGAAGCCGTCGCGCTCCGCTGGCACGCCACCTTTGGGGCTGCCAACCTCCCTAGCAAGGGCATCACCATCATCGGCACCACCAAGCGTGAGGGATATGCGCAGATCAAGAGCCTCGATGTCGAGTTCAACAGTCTGATCTGGCTCCTCAACATGGGTGGCAACTACACTTGGGAGGGTTAGACTTTGTGAGAGGGTAAACGTCATGTGAGGGGCATCAAGAACGCAGATCTAGATCTGGACGTTGGTCTTCGCCACGTGGAATTTGATGGTCGGTTTCGCAATCGGAAAGGTGGGAGAAGGAAGACGGCTGCAAATCAGGGTGTTCTTTGCTTGACAAGTGCGGGATGGAGGTACATACTTGAGGGGATAACACAGCGGATTCGATTCTGGAATTCATGTCTTTAGTTCGTGCAATGCCTTTCTTGTAGGATCACACATCGAGATGGATGTTGTGCAAGTAAACTGGAAATAGGAAACAATGCATCTTGTGTAACAGGTCAACGGCCTCACCGGCCGAGACGTCACCCTCGAAGTGATGTTGTTAAGGAGTAGGTAAAACCCCGCCACAGGTATTACTGCGTCTGTTTCCATTAAATGTTTTATTCCCACGCTTGTTGCCGTTGTTGGTATCTCCATACCTGGACTGTAGGGCTGCATGGTGACATGTGGGACAACATCGGGGAATCGCAGGTTTGATGGGAGGCGTTTGCCAGAGACAATCAAACCATGCTCTCGACTCTTGGCAACACGGCCTGGACGATGAGATTTGAAGTTCGAGAAAAGACCTCGCATGAGTCTCTGGAATATTGAATGTCTGAAGAGGTCGACTTTGACCAGCAAGGGACGCTTGATCAAGGTTCCATCGTAAGCTGCTTTTCAGCGGTAAGACGGCTTGGGAGGTCGTGCGAGGTACCAACGGACTGGATCCCGAGAAACAACGACTTTGAAGTGCCCCTGCATGGGGATGGCGTAGGGCGCTTGGTGAGGCGCCTGAGGTGAGCGACTGACAGTCAGGAACAGATGAGGTCACTTCATGCTGTGTTGTAGCACCGAGGCTGATGATGATTTGGATTGCATATCCAAACAATTGTTATGCCTTCGACTTTGCTCAGTGCCATGAAGAAATCTCAGTCGATTGGGAAGAGTCATGTAATTCCATTCCAGGAATACTCGCCTGGATCATGGATGGAATTCAATATGAAATCATGCTCCGGCTTGTGGGCGAAGGATAAGACGTGCCGTCTTGGCCGCCAATCGCGGGAAGGGAGAAACGCCAACGGGTGAAGAAGGTTGAGAACGGTTGCTGGGTTGAGAACTTGAGATCTGAAGAGTGGATACTCAGGTACCCTGAAAACCTCCAATTACCAGCCGAGGTGCCGTTACCAGGCTGGCCCACTGTGCAGGAGCTGCCTGCTGCTCGACCCTTGCAGAACACCGAGCCCAATGCGTCAAACGCCGCGGCATCTACGCGCTTTGATTGGTCTGTCCCTGCCAGTGACCAATCGGGTCCCGGTTCATCTCCCCTTTTTAAATTTGAAGGTTCTGCCTCGCACTCGCAACTCGCCAGGCTCGCAAATGCCCGTGAAAGGGGACCCTCTGGACAAGACTCGTCCAAGGTTCTACGCGACCAACGATCTTCGGCGCTCGAGTGCTTGTCTTGCCTGGTGATGTGATTCAGACGACTCTAGCCACTCAGTTGACGGCGAAGGCAACTCTAGACCTGCGTGGCCCTCGTTTGTTTGGCTTGTCTGGGTTGCCTCTTCAACGTTGACCGTCCTCCGCTGGGAGCATGTGCGCATCTTAGGTTCCACCCATTCTTCTGGGATAGAGATCGACCCCCCGGGACGGGCAGTCGACAGGCTACACAGAGATCCCAAACGCACAGCATCTCGCATCGTGTCCATTCCAATGTCATGCCGAGCATCTTCAAGGACAACGGACGTATTTCGTCCAAATTACCAAAGGATTCTCTTCCCACGCCAGAGAAGTGTCAACCCCACAGCATGAAATGGTGAAACTGGAGCGCTTCTAAGGTTACCCGCCCAGTCCGTCCATGAGGATCCCCTTCCCAACGGATTCCTTGGGACCCTGGACTGCCTGGCCGAAATGAAGGGACCCCATGGATATCCAGATTCCTGAAATTCCGTGGCTGCAGAGGAAGCCTGGGAATCAGAAAGTGGGAAAGGGGGGTGTGAAGGGTTTCATTGGCATAAGGCGCAGCGCCTGTAAGCTTGTCTATTTTGTATGTCGTTAGTGCAGCGTTGCACCGAGGAAACCTTCACTTGTCCCATTTCAGTATTTTCTCATATTTTCCGCCTTTGCCCCCCTCCTCTTCGCATTCCCTTCGTCCTTCCATTCTTTCCGGCTTCGCCTTCTTCATCCCGCGTTTGTGTTTCTGCCTCAGCTCGTGGTCATCGTCGCCGTTGTCACTCATTTACAACATATATACAACAGTCACTCATTCATTCAATCTTGCTCTTCACTGCCTCTGCAGCCTTCCGGTCTTTTTCAGATTTCTGTCATCGAACCATTTAGTGGCCAAGTCCCAGCAAAAAGTCATCAAATTTACCAACCAAGTTACCAACTCGATATAACCATCAAGATGCGTTTCTCCGTCGCCGCCGTCCTCGCTATTGCGACCGCCGTCTTCGCCCAGACCGATGGCTTTGATGTCATCTCCAACCCGTATGCCGGTGAGAAGGTGCTTGCTGGCCTGCCCTGTGAGATCAAGTGGGCGCCTTCGTCCGACCCGAAATTCCAGGGTACCGTCCGTATCGATGTCCTTGGAGGCGCCACCCCTCAGTCGTTGGACAAGGTTGGAACTGTTGCCTGTGAGTAGCCATGGCCCTAATCACGTAACCAGAAGAAGAGTACTAACCAAGATCTCTCAGCGGGCGTTGACAGCAGCAAGGGTTCTTACAAGTGGAAGGTCGACTCTCACCTTGGCACTGCCAACACCTACGGTATTCAGATCACCTTGGAGTCCAATGAGAAGGTCTTCCAGTACTCGTTCCCCTTCCACATCATTGGCGGCCTTGCCGACTCTGACGATGCCACCACCGTCACTGTTCCCACCACCACTGCCGCTGGCACCGCTAAGCCTCTGACCGTCGCCGCTCCTACCACCACCAAGGCTGCCATCACTACCACCAAGGCCTCCGATGCCGCCGAGACCACCACCGATGCCGCTACTGGTTCCGGCTCCGGCTCCGGCTCCGGCTCCGCCAGCAACTCCTCCGCTTCCGGCGCCGTTTCCTCCTTCAGCACCGTCGTCGGCAGCGCCTCTGCCTCCGTCGAGGCTTCTGCCACCTCCTCTGACGTCGTCGCTACCGCCTCCGCCTCTTCCACTGGTGCCGTTGCCACTGGCGGCGCTGCTGCCTTTGGCGCCAGCACCGGTGCTCTCCTCGGTGGTGTCGCCATGGCCCTCTTCGCCCTCTAAAAAGGGACGTTTTTGGTCGTCTTGATACCCAGCGTTGGAAAGGGGTTGTTTCTTTGTCTTGTTTGATTTTGCATCTGCTCGGCATTAGGATGGATACCAGCTGTTGAAGAAAGAAGGGCATAATTTAGACCCGGGAAGGAGAAAAAGTATGGATTGCACTCGAAATATCCCGGACATCTTGTAAATGATCACTGAGACCTCAAAGTCATTAATCGAGCGGAATCTGCTTCATAAAAAAAACTGAGATACGACACATAGTTCTAGTCCCCCAATTGGTTCGACTTCGTTCGGTGTGATGTGCGCGTATGTCGATTTGCGATTGGGTGAGAAGTATTCGCTCGTCAGCCTTCGTTGTCGTACCATCAAGGTTGACAGATATGATTCGCTCGAGTGTGCGACGACGACGACGACGGCAAGGTGCTGTCAACGCGTTACCTTTCTTGGTATGTCCTGGTATCGCCTAAGAGCGAGATATGACCTTCGCTAATGCTCGCCTTTGGATTGAGGATATCATCGGGCTGGCCTGGGATGCTTTCCGATATTGAATGTCGAATTGATGGCGATCCGTCTCACATGAGACTTCTAAGATACCCGGAGTGCATGTTCTGTAGACCTTGAGAGCCGACTGTGTATTCTCAAAGAATACGTTCATTTTGTATCCGCTGTCTCGCTGGTTGGCACAATGTGCTAAGAGCCGGCATCATCATGTAGGTTGATGAACGAAATCGTCTCATATGGAGGCTCTGGATGGTGGTGCGTGGTTCCTTGCATTCCGTATTGTGCATCCTCGTCCCGACTGAAGTTCCTCAAAGCACGCTGCGCGGGAGATCTTCAAATATGTAAGCACAGACCACAAAGGCTAAAAGATGCCAAGCCAAGCGGTGAGACTTGAGAGAGTGCCACATGTAGAAAAATGCGGGGCAAAAGAAAAAGGAACTTGAAAGTCGCAGTGACCTTTTAGCTGCATGTGAGAATGCTGGAGTGTGAAGTCGTGAGTACATGGCCAGCTGTAACCCCTCTCTCCAATGGACCCATCAGGAAGGAACAGTCCCGCAGACAACACAGCTGCCATCAACTGAACCTCTTGCTCCGTCTGGAGTCTGGCCCGCCAAAACCCTCCACGAGCCCTCCACTGTTGACAAGGACTAGCCGCCAACCTCGAAATCCCATCAGCCAGCCAAATCGCCAGCCCCGTACACTACAGACCTCGCTCTAGTACCCGACCTCTCCTCTCTCTCCGTTTTCTGTTTTATTTCTCTATTCCGTTGCTGCCCGCGCTGCGCGCTCTTGACTCCGCTTTTCCTTTAGACATCACCAAATAATTCAGATCCCGAAGCAAAGATGAGAGGCGAGGTAAGACATGCGCCCGTTGCCTACACCTCGCGATCCTTAGCACAGACAGCATGACCCTGGACCCGACCCCTATTCCGCGGCCGTTGGACAGCAATCCCATGGTACCCAAGCAACGAAATCAACGACACGCCCCTCTGGAGCTGGGAACGCTCGCGACAACGACACGCGCCGATGACCACAACAATTGAGTAACATTAAGCTCGACAACTCGAATTGCCGCTACTATAGAGTAAATCACGATATCCAGCATTCCACGCCAGCTGTCCACCACCCGGGACCCATGTCGAAATCCTGATATACCACCTCACACGCCCATATAGCGCATCATGGAACTACCTTACCGCGAGCACAAGTAGCTGATACAGCTTCAAACAGGTTGTTCACATCCACTTGGGCCAGGCCGGTACCCAGCTCGGTAACAGCGCCTGGGAGCTGTAAGTGCTCAACACACCGCTATGCTTTTCGGCGTCATCTTCTCTAACACATCTGCTCTCTAGCTACCTCCTTGAGCACGGTCTTACTCAAGATGGTCGTAAGGACCCCGACTCTACCGTTGCCGGTGAGGGCGGGTCCTATGATACCTTCTTCACCGAGTCCAGCAACGGCAAATATGTCCCTCGCTCCCTCTTCGTCGATCTTGACCCTTCCCCGATCGACGAGATCCGTACCGGCCCCTACCGTCAGCTTTTCCACCCCGAGCTCCTGATCAGCGGCAAGGAGGATGCTGCCAACAACTACGCCCGTGGTCACTATACTGTCGGCAAGGAGATGGCCGAGAACGTCCTTGATCGCATCCGCAAGATCACCGGTAGGTTATCTTCTGCACGTCTAGGGCGGGTAACATATTTCTAACCGGGTATGGACAGACAACTGCCATTCTCTTCAGGGTTTCCTTGTCTTCCACTCCTTCGGTGGTGGTACCGGTTCCGGTTTCGGTGCCCTCGTCCTCGAGCGCCTCGCTCAGGACTACGCCAAGAAGTGCAAGCTAGAGTCAGTCCTTTCCTCTTTCTTCCCAATGGTGTCAATGGGTCATCTTGGAGGATGAATTGGTCTTGTTTGAAGCGTTGGGCTCTGGACTTTCCAACCTCGGTGGTTTTCGAAGATGGTGCCCGAACTCTGTTGAAGTTCGGTCATCCAGACAAAAAGACCGGGTTGAGAGACTCAGAGCCGCGTTTAGGACAAGACCGATGTGCCTCAACCCTTTCATGTAGGTCACTCTTGCTGACAGCGTCCTTGGAACAGGTTCTCCGTTTACCCTGCTCCTCGCGTCGCCACTGCCGTCGTTGAGCCCTACAACGCCGTCCTCGCTACCCACAGCACCCTCGAACACAGTGACGTTACCTTCCTTGTCGACAACGAGGCTGTGTATGACATTTGCCGAAGAAACCTCGATATTCCTCGTCCCAGCTACGAGCACTTGAACCGCCTGATCGCCCAGGTCGTTTCTTCCATCACCTCGTCCCTCCGTTTTGATGGTGCTCTCAACGTCGATCTCAACGAGTTCCAGACCAACTTGGTTCCTTTCCCTCGTGTCCACTATCCTCTTATCTCTTACGCTCCTGTTATTTCGGCTACCAAGAGCGCTCACGAGAGCTTCAAGACCTCTGAGCTTACCCTCCAGTGTAAGTGGAATCTTGGCGTTTTGGTCAGCCTTATCATTGCGATCCCAGACACTGACATATTTGTGAATAGGCTTCGAGCCCAACAACCAGATGGTCGTCTGCGACCCCCGTAACGGCAAGTACATGGCTGTCGCTCTTCTGTACCGTGGTGATGTTGTTCCTCGCGACACTGCCGCTGCGGTTGCTGCGCTCAAGGCCAAGTCCTCCTTCAACCTCGTTGAGTGGTGCCCCACTGGCTTCAAGATCGGCATCAACCACCAGAAGCCCATGTCCGTCCCCACTGCCTCGCCCGCTGATGGTGGTCTTGCTTCCGTCGACCGCTCCGTCTCCATGTTGTCCAACACCACCGCCATTGCCGAGGCTTGGTCGCGTCTTGACCACAAGTTCGACCTTATGTACAGCAAGCGCGCCTTCGTCCACTGGTACGTCGGTGAGGGTATGGAGGAAGGCGAGTTCAGCGAGGCCCGTGAGGATCTTGCTTCGCTCGAGAAGGATTACGAGGAGGTCGCTGGCGACTACAACGATGTCGATGTCGATGCTGAGTACTAAGCGGTCGCTTTTCCTATGGTCATACATGGCGCCATTGTTGGGTCCAGGGCGGTTGGGTCCAGCCCAGGTAGGCCCTTGACAACCAGCACCCTGGTTCCTAGCCTCACACGAATGGAGCGCGGAGTTAGGAAGGACTAGACGAGAACATGACGACTTATGTAATTCCCCCCTTGAAAGCACATATACATACCCACCCCTTTAATCTTGACCTTGATTGTAGACCAACAACATGTAGGATTTTTGTCCGCCGGTTTAGTGCACCAAGCCATGAGGAGACGTCAATCTGCGCGGCTCAGAAGAAGATGTAGAGCTGGAGTAACACATGAGATAAGAAAAGCTAAAAGAATGATACCCAACATTTCTTCAAAGGTTTAAAAGACAAGTGCTTGCAACAAACAAACACGTACAAGGATGAGCCACACTGAGGGAAACACTGATATAAGTCTTGCCAGAGGGTCTAAGGCAATTGAGGCAACACCATGGATCTCGAACGGCCGTTGGCAGTCCTCGACTAGTTCCCGATCGACAACTATTTCAGATCTTTGTTGCCGTGATTAAACGAGATGTATAGGCTGGAGAAGGCGATAATGAACTCCAGTAATCAAAAGTGTCTGTCCCATGTACATCGTGCCGCAACTCGGCCCATCTCATATTGATAAACAAACGTGACAAACATTGCATCACTAACAACCTTCAGGTACCAAACCTTACCGTCACTGAATCGGTACACTCAATAACGTGCAGGATGTCAAGACAACACAGCAGCGCGGGACAGTGCCTTTGAGAGATACCTTGAGATGCAATGACCACATTAGAGTCTATCCTATCCGTACATGCGGATGCGTCTTGGGCCGAACGCTCCTCTTCATCCTCGAACCCCATTCTTAAAGCTTAAACCACGGACCGCACCGGCCGCTGCAGTTGGCTCCATACTAGCAAACACTCTTTACCCCAGGCGAATTACCTGGCACTTATTTCTTTCCCTTCCCTTGAACCTTCCACTTCGAAGCCCTCGCAGCAGCACGACCAGTCTTCTTCTTACCACCACCCGCATTCGGCGCCTTATTCTTCCTGGCGCCCTTGAACTTGAGATCCTTGGGCTTTCCGTCCGCCGCGCTGGCACGCTTGCCCTCGAGGATGAAGCTCTCGGGAGACTTGTAGGCACCCGGCACTCTGGGTCCGGTTGCCTCCGTATTGGCGCCCGAGGCGTGATTCCGCCTTTGGCTGGCCTGGTATCTGTCCTGCTTGTTGAACTTGTTCTTCTTGTCGGAGCCGATGACCTGTCTGGCGGTGAACTTGCCGAGGAGCTTCTCGGCGCGGCCGGCGATGGTCTTGGCTTCGGCGGAGATCTTGGGGGCGTAGTCGGATTTCTTGGAGCCAGGGCCCTTCTTGCCGTTGCCGCCCTTCTTCATGGACTCGGGCGCGGTGCCCTGCGCCTTGAGCTTCTTGGCTTCGATGGCGCGCAAGGTCTTGTGAGGGGCCTTGCAGCGGCTGACGCGGAGCTCGCGAGGGAGCATGGGGGGAAATTTCTTGCCGTTGAGGAGGATGGCGGACTCGACGGCGTTCTCATCCTGCGGTGGGGAAAAGTGTTGTTAGTTAATGGCCATCAAGGGGGAAATATAAAAGGGTAATAACTTACGTAGAACTGAACGTAGGCGAAGCCCTTGCCGACACGGGTCACAGGGTCGCGAACCACACGGACGCTCTCAACCTTGCCGCCCTCCTTTCCGAATACCCGCCAGAGACCTTCCTCGACGTCCATGGGCTGCTTTGTCCGCTTCTTCTTCTCGGTCACCTCCTTGCCGTCCTCATCCACCTTCATCTGTAGCACTGTCTCATCATCCACAAACCCAAGGTTGCCGACGAAGACGCAGCGCTTGTGGTCTACCGGGGCAGGATGGGCAACGCTGTCGACACGGATGTGGCGATCCAAGACGATTGTGCCGTTGAGTTTCGAGCAGGCAAGACGAGCGGCCGCAGGGGTGCTGTAGACGACATAGGCGTTTGTCGATTTCGTGGTGGCCTCCATCACAGACTTCTTGATATAAGCGGCGCGCTTAGGAATGGCAGCGGTGGCGAAGGCAGTCGAGCGGAACCGTATCGACTCGACCTTTTGTGCAGGCTTCGCCTCCTTGTCCAGCACTGAAGCCATGTGCTTCATCAAGGTCTTCTTGGCCGAACGAGAGGTGACGACCTCAACGGCAACATTGCTGAGGAAGACGGTGCGGTTGGCCTTCTCAATCTCGTTCTGGGCAGCATCGGGCGCTAGCGATTCGTGAACGGGGACCTCATCCTCAGACTCGCTGTCGTCGTCCTTCTCGGCCTTGGCGCTTTCCTTCTTTTCTCCGGTTTGCTCGTCGGCCTTGAGACGCTTGCCAGCCGGCGCTTCATCGTCCTCCGCCAACTTCGACAGGTATTTGTGTTCGAGATTGTCGTGCTGGTCGCGTTGCTTGCGCTTCCGTTTCCGTCCATCTTCTTCTGGGACCTTTCCTTGTTCTACAACAGCTTCGAGGATCTCGGCGGCTTGAACCTGTTCGTCTTCGCTGTCGTTGTCGTCCTCGGCCTCCTCATCTTCGTCATCCTCTCCAATGCCGACCTCAGAATCGTATTCTTCGTCGAGCTCGCTCAATTCCTCGTCATCGCCCTCCTCCTCAACTTCCTCCTCCTTCTTGGATGGTACTGGCGCCTTCTTGGGCTTTGATGGTAGGGGCTCCGAGTATTTCGCGGCTGGGCGGGGCTTCGCTGGACCAACCTACGCAAAATTAGCTATGTTGTCTTCCAATTGCCTGTCTGTCAGAAGGAAATGGCTTACACTGGTAGCGAACAAAGCATCCAAGCTAGGATCAACCTTCTTCACCGGCGCAACGAGTCCTTTACTATAGTACTAGTGTCAGCATACTGAAGAACGTTGCTGACTAGAAGGTAGGATTGTTCGCACGTTTTGCCCATTGTGATGTTTGCGTCGTGTGTCGAAGCGCAAATGGAAGTGGCACGGTTCGCCAATCAGGTACTGTGATTGACTTGTTTCTAGGAGCACAGAAGAACAACTGAAGTTCGACGACAAGACGGAAGAAAAGCTCGACTTTCAAAAGTGTAAAAGTCGAATTGCAAAATGTAGCTTCTGATTTCTAGGTAGAATGTTGTACTAGTCAAGACCAGTTTCTGGGCGGAAGGTTCAATGGTCCAGGGTCTCAAGGGTCGCCGTTTCTACCTTCCCCACTGCGCATCGCAAGGACGAGTCGAGCACCGTGGAACATGAGCATCCAAAAAATTCGCTTATCAGTCGTTATCGCAACTGCCAAAACTCACCGCCTGCCATCACCTTTCTGTCGTGCGGTGCGCTGGGCATTGCTGGGGACGGGCAGCGGCGGCAGGCAAGCGGGCAGGCAATGGAGCCCCCCAGAAACCGGTTGCCCATTTGTGTCGTGCTGGTGCGGTGCTGTGGGCGCTTCTCCAGCTTCCAGTCTCGTCAATCGACACTGCTCCTCACCCACCCGATCTGTCTTCCTACCTCGACCGCACGGCATCCGGATCTCTTGACAATCGCTCCCTCGTACCGACAAGATATCCATATCCCCGAGACATTTCATTGTGTGCGAACACACATCTTTCAACCTTCCAGCATTAATACACTTTACCCTGCTCGTCGCGCCACCACTTCAGGCGCTGCTCTTGAGCTGCCCGTGCAGTTCGGAAGTCCAGTCCGCCGCCCACTACTCAATTCTACGTGGCTTTCAACTTTCCACTTCTCATCCGCGCAAACCAACATCGGCGCGCCGTTGCTTAGCTTTAATCTCGTCGGAATCTATGATCCGCGATGGCTACCGGTGACACCGCGCTGTCCTTGGCTCTCTCGAGCCCCCCTCCGCCTCTGCTACAACACAGCCCCAGCGATGTTTCAAGCCCACTTAGCGACGTGGAAGACAAGCATGGTGATCCTGACGACATGGATTTGGACATGAACAGTAACCACTCTCAACATCGCGAGGCATCGGTCCGAACTGACAATCGCGATGGCGCCGACTCGGACCTTGGCGCCGAGACTGACGACGAGAGCAAGCTGTCGGATGTGGATATTAATGACTCCGAGGCAGAGACAGAGAGACTTTACGATACACCACCAAAAGATCGAGTATCGCGCGACATCGTGGACACCGCGGGTGAGCCTGGCACTCGACAATTCACCGACCGCCGCGATCGGACGTTCGAGCGCAGCCCTAGCAAGCTTCAGCAGCAAATCAAAGCTGATTACGAACCGGAAAACACCGCCAGCGGGCGAAACACTCCATCAGAAGAAGCAGAAGAGGATGACGAGGAGGCCTCGGAAGATCTGAGTGAGGAAGAGCCCGAATCTGCTGCCGAACTACCACCTGCGCGATCTCCCGTGCTGGCGAAGAAAGTACAAGCAGTTTCCGCCTCGACCGAAAAAGTCCTCACACTATCACCCCGACATGATACCCTAAAGCGGAAACGCTCCTCAATCACCGAGCAACAAGATCTCAGCCAACCGCTCAAGAAGCGGACCGAGTCAAATACCTCTCCCGAAGAGCTCTCAGCGGATGACGTGCCTGTCGTTGACATCGAGGTCATTTCGACGAACCCCGAAAGCGGCAACCAGTCTGCCGAGGAAGATAACAATGATGAGCCAGTCACCACGGCCGGCGCCGATAGCGCAACGAAGGATGAAACGGAGTTCACGGAGGCGATCGAAGAAGACGCGACAGACGGTCGAACCAAAAAAGGAAAACGCAGTGTCGCGAAGAAAAGAAAGAGCCCGACCCCTGACGAACCAGGCGGGGATGAGGTTGAAGAGACAAATGCCGACGCTTCTGCTGATGCAGACGTTGTTGCCGTCGAAGACTCTGGAGCGCAAGCTGAAGAGGACCAAATAGACGATGCCGGTGAGGAGGCTGAAGCAGCCCACAGAAACGAAGAAGAGTGTATGTGTACCGTGTTCTTCCATCCAATTTACCTTGCACATACTAATGGATCACTGCAGTGGAGCGGAAGAAGTCCGCCTGGGAAGAGCTTACAGCAATTGAGAAACAATTCAGCAGTTTCCGGGAGCGGTGAGTTTGCCAGGCATCATTTCATCTCTGGATTAGACCTAACAACTTCACAGCCTATATCAGGAACGTCTAGAGCAGCTCAATCAGGAAGAAGCCATGCTAACCTGCGAAAACCCCACCCATCCCGAGTATCTGGCGATGCTACAATGTCTGAATGCCCGACGAGAGGAGAGGATAAAGACCAGCACACTCGAGTTACAATTCAGAATGGCGATGCTTCAAAGGCGCGCGGTGGCAGAACGAGCACAGATACTGTCGCAATACCACCAAGCTGTGCGCGAGTCGCGTGAGAAGGTCCTCGAGGAGCTTGGTCAGGAATGGTACGATATACAACAAGAGCGCAGACGGTTTGCCAACGCAATACCTGACTACGGAATCCATTACCCCACCGCCAAAGCACAGATTATTCGCAACGCTGTTGCGTACAATAAGGAAGTGTCGATCTTGTCGGGCTTTGCCAAACACGTTGGATTCCCTGCTGCGCCACCAATACATGGCGCATCTGAGGATCAGGTGGAAAACGATCTCGAAGCTATAGCTGTGAGTGTTGGAGGTATCTCAATGCATATTGCCTTTACATACTAACTGCGGCTGTAGCGATCTCGCGAGCCTGCCCCTCGGCCTATACCGAACTATCCTCCCGCCGGGCTTCCATTTGGGCGAACGCCCCTTGGCCCTGCCGGTGAACAGTTTATCGAACAAACACCTTGGGCGAACCCAAATCACCCAGCCCATCAGATGCAGCGACAACAATTACATCATGATGTGCCTTTTGCTGGTCCTCCCTCTGGACCACGGCACCACTCGCAACAGCCTATGGCTCCGTATACCACAAATGGATTCGTTGCAGTCAACGGGGACGCGCATCCGGTTCATCTGCAAAAGGGGCATGCCTCCGGTGCTCACGAGCCAGTAAAGAGCGCCAAACTTGGGCCAGAGCAGGTAATGAAGCGGGAGGGCGTTCCTCAGGCTTCATGAAACGCTTAGGAGCACCACCGGGAAGCATGGCCAAAAACATTGCAAGCAGACAGATTTGTTTATTTTCTTCAGGGGCATTCGGATTAACTAGTCAGGCATGAAGGGTGTTTTACTCCGCTCTGTGCTTGTTGCAGCATTGAGCGACGGTGGGAAGGAGTTTATGGGGTTCATAGATGATTTATTTCACAGTGGCATGTTTGGGAGGTTCAAAGTTCGGAGTACGGGTGGGATGTTCGTTGGCTAACCCAAGTCAACCAATGTGTATATGCAGTGCAGGGTAGCTGGGCGAGTTGTTATACTGAGCTTTTGGGTTTTTGGGGCCATGCACTCTCTTGCCCCCTTTACATACGAGATATGGTCGGGATATATATATGCCTTTTAACGAAGAAGGTACCCTTTTGGATACTCCCAAATCACAAATACAACACGGCTGGGGTGTGAACTCCTGCGCGAGGGAGTCTCTGACTCCTGTTTCCATCCAAAAAGCTGTGTTCCGCCCTGTTCCGTTCCCTGAACGCCATCATAATGTACACGGCCGGGGCCGCCCTCTTGGATGCCCGTACCTATCTGTAGCGGCCAACGCCACAGAGCTCATATTACATCTGCCTATTTCTTCTCGGGAACCTTGACGTCCTCGAATTCGTCCTGGCCGACAACGTTCAGGGTGTAGGCATCTAGAAAGGAGGGGCGGTTCGTCAGCTCAAGTGTATATGCTCGGCGGACAGGACGGCAGTGGTGGGTAATAAATCGTGGGGTGTTGTCTTTCGGCATGTAGAAAGGTCTCATGTAGGCGTGTATAAAGGTTCAGGCGACGTACAGACGGCGAGGGTAAAAGCGGTAATGCTGGCACCGAGAACAACGTTCTTGAAGAGGTACGGACGACGCGCACGAATCAGCGCCGCCGACTGGCGGTGGTTGCGCTCATAGTAACCGGAGTTGGGACGGCTGTTCATCTTTGCGATTAGTGCTGTTGTAGGCGGAAACTCGGCACAGTCAAATCGCGACTCACCCGGACATGTTGCTATAAAATTGACCGATTTCCGAAGAAAAGCAATGGTGAGCAGCTCTGGCACCGGATGATGTCGTCTTCGAGACAGCAGACGGATCCAGGAAAAAGATGGGTGGGTCGGATGTTGCCGTATGCTTCTACGCGGGTGCACTAGGTAGAAAGCTTATCAGCTCTCATCACCTCAGCGCTGTGCCGCCAGACAGGCCAAGCTGCCCGCTGTGGTTCGGGTTTCTTTAACAATCGGCAGGCAATCAAAGCCGCGGCAGGCATGAACACTTGGTGTACCTCTGTACCTAGCCAATATGATCCGTGCACCAACACCCTGCCCCTGCCACTTCTTCAAGACAATGACGGCGCGTCAAGAAGGTTTCTAGGGAAAGCTCCAGTTGCCAAATCTACATGGATACAATATAAACTGCCACTGCAACACCATTCAGCACACAACTACCATACAACTGGAACCGACACGAAGAGGCTCGTTTGGAATTGCGCGACACCGATTACTATTCCAGAGGATTATTGACGACGACTTTCGAACTGGCTACCAATTCAACTGCTTCCTGCTATTTATTGAGCGACACCGGCCAGGACCTAAGCAACAATCGCAACTCTCGACGGACGCCGACTCAGCACGAAACAAGGACGGGGCAATACGCAGCGCTTCCACATCGCGTAGGATGAGTGACATTGTCCTGGGTCCATTGGAATCAACATACAACGGAATTGGGGGACTGTCTCTGGATTAAGTCTTTGCTCGACGACAACGGGCGCAGCTAGAGAAGCTGTGTTGCCTGGGCTTGATCCATTGCGTTTTGCACCTGCGCATCCATCCAGCAAGCAGCCTTCGTAGACTCTTTTGACCTACCTCTACATCCATCACAATCACATATTTGCACCCACTTCGTTGTTACGTCTTGCGATCACGCCAGCAACGATCGCTGTCCATATATCACACGCCCTTCACTACACCCGGGTAGCGCAGTGCATATATCTGCCCATTGATCACCATGGCTTCCCCTGTAGAGGACCCCCCGATGAGCGAGCAAATACAGCAGCTCAACGCTGCCCGCAAGATGGCCCTCGAAAACCCTGGCTTTTTCAAACAGATCATCCAGGGTATTCTGCCCCTCACGGCCCCGTCTGCTCCGGTCGAGCTGCGCAGATGGGCCGCCGACTTTATCGCAGAAGCACTCGCTTGTCCAGCCTTGAGGACGCAAGACAAGGAGAATTTGACTCTGGCGATAATAGACGCGCTACGGTCACTGGTGGAAGCTCCTGATCAGGACCCTCTAGTACTCAAGGCTGGTATCATGGCGGCGGCGAGTGCGTATCCAGTTACTGTGAGATGGATGTAAGTAATGCACCTACTAGGGTCGATGGCCTCGCCTTCCGCGCTATGTGGTCTCGTATATTGTGTGTCTGATGTCCATGATATCCCGTGTTATGGTTCCCCCTTGTATTCTACACTTGCGCTCCATCAGACACACATATCCCGTGGACACTACCACGGTGTTATCCGGGACGGTTCAACACATCTCTTCATGTCCCCTGGTTACTAACCATCTTGACGCACAGTATTCTCAACGCCTATCACCCCCCTGCCTGGGAAGCTATGTCGGCGATAAAGTCAAAGATATTGTCAGTATGGGAGGGCGCTCTCACGCCGGTCAAGCTATGCTGTATCAAGTTTGTTCAACGAGTTATCCTTGCTCAGACGGCGTCAAACGGCACAGAACCGAAGGTTAATACAGTCTTTCTCGCGTTCTTGGGTTATTTACTAACAGCTGATGTCAGCATTCTGGCCTGGACGTCAACCTGACCATGATTCCTCCTAATCACAAGTTCCTAGACCCTCGGCTTCTCGAGGCTGAAGCCATTGGCCTCCTTGACAGGATGCTTGGTGGTCTCCAGGATAACAGCAGGTGCGTAAGGGTTGTCTTTTCCACATGTATAACTGGCTAACCACCCTTCTTATCCTCTCGTACAGTGATGCTTTAATTGTAGATGCCACTCTCAACACTTTGTCCATTCTTGTCCGCACTCGTCCTGCCACCTCCAGCCGTATCACAAATGCCGTTCTCAACTTCAACCCTCTGAAACTGGCCAACTCCCCTATGACACCCAAGAACAAAGTTCTCGTCAAGTCAATGACGAAGACAACCCAGCTGCTCTTGAAGCATCTGCTCATGAGGTAAGAAATATCCAGTTACCGCTCATGCTTCTCTTGCTAACTAGGATAAGGGATTCTCATACCCCGTTGGCGCCGCGCATTTCTCAATACATCGAAAGACTTCAGCGTTCCCGCTTGGAGATCTTTGATGAGGCGAACCGCAAGCGGGCTCTTCCTGAGCAGGCTGCTGCAGGTTATGGTGATGTGAAGAGGCAGAAGACTGAGGCAGCCGCACCCCAACCTCCACTCCGCATCCAACCACTTGCACCAGGGCCACACACTCTGGCTGAAGTGTTCAGTCTCACCAACAACCCAGGCTTGCAGAGCTTTGATGTGACTCTAGTACCTGCCCCGTTAACTGCTAGAATCAATGTCAGGACGCTGGCGTCACTAGACCAAGGGCAGCTTGATTTGGCCATCAATGTAAGACTCCAGCGGTTTCTTGATAGGGTAACGATGCTGACACTGTCACAGGGAGTCCGTGACCGATTAATTACTTTGTATGCTGCGGCACCTGCCGTAGCACCAGTCCCGGTACCAGTCCCAGCAACGGCGACAGCGCAACAAGCTTCGGTTAATGCCGAGACGGTTGCCTTGGGTGTTGAGGAAGATGACGACGCCTACGAACCCGACTTCTACGCTGCCGAAGATACCGAACAAATACTGAACAAGCTCGATAACGCGCCCCCAGAGGAACCACCTGAGCAGAACGCTGAGCCCAATTCCGCCTTAGCTCTAGGCCCGTTCAGGCTCCCGCCCCCGCCTGTTCTCAAACCCGATACTGCTGCCAAAGTCAGCCAGACCACTGCTATGCGCATATTTGGGCCTCTCTCAGGTCTCGAGGACCCTCTTGTCCGCAAACCAAAGGCCGGCCTTAACCGACTTGCTGCCAACTCACATGATCGCGACTCATGGCTTACACTGATAACGCGCCTTGCAACCCGCAGCACCATGGGCCTGGAGGACGATATCAAGACCGAGGCCGACGCTACCAGCAACGTTCTTGGCCGCCCACAGATGAGCCTGGGCAACCTGATTCGCGAAATGCTTTTCAACTACGTTCTCGAAGACTGGCGGCGCCGTATTGAGGTTGCCGTGGCATGGTGCTGCGAGGAGTGGTACAATGACCAACTAACAAAACGTGAGGGACTTGGTGCGCCGCTGAATTACGAGCGCTGCGCATTGCGTCTGATGGATGGCTTCCTGAGTTATATCACGGCTCAAGACAAGGTTCTCACGCGGTTCCTGTCGGAGATTCCGCAACTCAGCAGAGAGCTTCTCGGTCGCCTCAAGGGTCTTTGCAGCGATCCCACCACGGTGCAGCTTGCTATGACTAGTCTGCTTTACTTGGTGATGATGAAGCCGCCAGCGAGGGAGCTTGCTCTGGATACGGTTTATGAGATTTGGGTCGAGTGTGAGTTTTGCCTTTCCCGACGATGGTTAATGGTCTGCTTACTGACATTTTGGATATTTCAGATGAGGATGCACGTCCTTTGGCAGAGAAATACCTTCATAGGTGGCGGCCTGGGTTCGCTGAGGCTCATGCTGCCGCCGACGGTGCCCCTAGTGGTAATGGTTCTCAGGCAATGACTGCATGAACCTGCTACCTGTGTCACATAATGTGTTTATATCAAGACTTATCAAGACGGGCGGTTCATCACTTTCAGAACAACCTTCCAGGCATCGGTTGAACTCAGAGTTGTATCCAAATGGACACAAAAGCTTCGTGGGAGAGAGCGAGTATGATATTGCTGCTTACGCACTTGGTTACAAAGACAACAGGCGGTGGCTGTTCAAGAGGTGGTTTGCTGCAGTTATCAATTAACATGGAGCGGGAAGAAGTTTACAAACGGCAGGTGAGGTCCTTGAGAAAAGACATACCATGTAGAGTAGATAGATTCGTCAGGCATTGCCGCTGCTACCGCGCGGTGGCAGATCATCGTGGGCAGATCATTGTTGGCACCGAGAACGTGATGAGATGGATGATGAAGTTACGAAAAGGGGTTTCTACCTATGTAACCCTAACCCGTGAGATATGTGAAGTAAACAAACCGGCAAATAACCACCCACTAGACCAGAACTAATATTCGGCGAAGGGAGAGCGCGGACTCCTGTTGAGTATGGGTGTACACCACTTTATCAAAAGTATCTTGGTACGTCACAGGCCGCCGGCCGACTGTCGGTCCCGGTCCCGACTGATGTCAGTCCTGTATCGGGCCCGACCTGAGAATGACATATACCATATACCGAAGTTTCGAGATAAGGAAGGTGTGATATGGCGGCAGTTCCCGTCACTAATGGCCGAGTTAAAGCAGGTACGGCCGGCGTGCCTACCTTAATGCTGTAATGTTGAATCGATGTTCCATAACTGACCTCAAAATCTTCGGTATTTCACCCGAGAAATCGATGATGCTTAGAGGCCCTCTTGCTAGGTAATGAGAGTCTTAAATCATTTGTCAACAACAACCCGTTATAATCATCATGACATTTTATGAACTTGTTGGTTTGGGTCCGAAGTGGAGGTGGTGATACCAGTCCCGGGAGACGGGATGATGGACCGGGATGCCCGTCCCCGCCTTAGTTTTGAAGCCCCTGCGGCCTAGGTGCCGTAGCAGTGGGCTAGGCGGTGCTATCCCACAAAACCCACCTGTCTGCGTGCCCTCTGGTGTTCATCGTCTGTTCAACGCAACCTCAAGTTCACGTCCATCTGCTAGGAACCATCCAACGTGAGAGGTCCTGACTGGCGTTCTTGTAGCCAGAGAACAAGGGACCGAAGAGAGGGAAAATCACCTCCCTCAAACACCAAGACTACTGTCCCTGCTCTCTGTTGGTGATTCTGGTCACTGGGTCCTGCTCACTCATCTTATTTCACCCTCTCTGCATTACAGCAATCCCGGGGCAACTGTATCGCACTGACTTCACAACCCGGAAGCTGCAGTGGATCCAATTTTCTTCGTTTGACGTTCATCCCCCGGGCCTTGGAGAAGGCACAGCCTGCAATCTCAGTTGACAATTGGGATAGCTGGATGTCTAATTCGCGACGCCTTGAGCTATCGACGTTCAATTAAACGCAGACTCAAGTAAACGGGGCAGTCTACACTAGGAATCCGGGGCATAGAATTAGGTTGTATTGAAACATTTTGAGGTGGTCACAGTCAAAGCAAAACTCCCCGTCCCAAAGTCGGACAAACGGCCCTGCATCAGAAGCAGCGCCCGGGGATTAGCAACCACCCCGTTGTGTCACTCCTGCATTTCAGGGACGACATCACAGGCCACCTACCAGGGGCACAAGTCCGGAAAGTGTTGACCCGCCTCCCCATGTGCGCCGTCAGGTCCGCGTAGATCCACCGAACGATTCCACCGATTCCACCGATTCCACCGACCTCAGGCACTGGCGGCCACTGACTGGGCTGGCGAACCTGGCGTGCCTGGCTGTCAACAGGTCCAAGTGTCAACCGCTAACCTCTGCCCGTACCTGACTCCCGGACAAGAAATGGGCAATTGTTCTGTCAAGTGTCTTCCACATTCCAACAACAACAACCTCGCCTTCCGTTCAACAAGACGACGAGGCTGGTATGTATGTATGTCCCTCCTTTCCAGCCAATACCCGTACGGGATATCCGTGCCGAATGAGCACATCCATACATGTACCTAACCACAATGGACGGGAAGAATAAGACAGTGTTACCTTAGCCGCACCCGCGGTGGGCGGGAGTGCATGTCCAAGTATCTGTTACGGTGCCTTGGCTTCTCCCAGAACCTGTCTGCAGTGCGTGAGGTTCTCCGTTGCATTGTTTCTCTTGATATTCTCGCCGTCACCGACTCAACAGGTTTCAAGCAATTTGGGGCTAACATTGACATTGACCAAGACTTTCCTGCCGAACTCGCCGTCACGATAGAAGCCGCGCAATTTCCGTTTCCAACGGTCGATCCAATCTACACAAAGACTTTCGTTCGCACGACCGGTGATTGACCGGGCCGCCGGTTCGCCCTGTCCGACCCTCGCGCACGCTTCCGAAGGTACAATCAACGCCGTCATGTCCCGGTCGTCTGTCAATGGAGTCAACGGCAAATCACTGCTTTCCGCACCAGCGTCACCCCGATCACCCACGAGAGCTCTTTCGCGAATGAACTCAACGATACGCGCCGTCCCTAGCTTCGACGACAGGATATCAGAGGACTCGAGTACCGACACGGTTCCTACCTCCAATACAGTCTCGCGAAACTCGACTCTTTCCAGCTCAGTGAACAGCTCTGTCAGCATGGGTTCCGCCTCCCAAGACCAACTGAAGCTACACAACGGGGAAAACAAGACTCCTGCACCGACTGTAAGGCTGAGGCCGAGCCCATCATTCAACAATTTATCGGAAAAGTCGGTATCCAGTTTGGATGTACCAAGGAGGCTGGGCACAAAATCAAGTTTCGAGCTCCCAAACCGAGACAGCAACCTGAACGCAACAGCAGCACCACAGAGTCCTATGTCAGACAACGGAGGATCCAGCATGCAGGAAACAATAAGCGCCACCGAGGCCAACCTTGCCGGGGGATGGGACTCGACAATCGGGAAAGCCGGGTTAGGCAAAACGGGGCGCGTCATCAACAAACTGGTGTCCGATAACGAGACGTTGAAGCGCGACATTCAAATCGAAAGGTTACGAGCCGAAGAGTCAAAAAATGCAGCGAAACTGTTGGAAGACAAACTCGACCGCATGGTCGCAGATTACGAAAGCCGGCTACTGGAGGCCAACGTGACAAAGACACTCCTGGCGCGTAAGGAACGACAGGTAGCGAGCCTGCAGGAGACTGTTGACCTGGAGCGGAAGCGGGCCGTGGACGCAGGCGAGCGTGAGCGGACGTGGAAAGACGAGATGGAGCGTGTAAAGGCCGACGCTAAGAAACAAGTCGACGAAGCAACCAACCTCGCAGCTCTTATGGAGGGCCGATATAACGCCATCAGCAGCCACTGGAAGGAACAAGGGGAGGAAGTCAAGCGAACAGTGGCCAAGATGCGGACAGAGATTGCCAGCCTCCTAGAGGAGAGGAGGCGGGATGACGACCGGATAAATACTCTTCGCGATTTATGTGACCAGCAGGATGGAAACATACGCGAGTTGAGGAAACAGAAGGAGGACATAGCCGCGCAGTTTGAACGGTATAAGATTGCGCAGGAAGAGTCGTTAAAGGACATCAAAGCCAAGGCAAGACAAAGGGAGCTTGAACAGGAAACGACACTTCAGGAAACCAAGGAGGTGTTGGATAAACTGAAGTGGGCACTCAGTGTTAAGGAGAAGATTGAGTGGGCTCAGTAGTCACAGGGTAAATCAAAGGGCGATCGGCCTCTGCCTGTTTTCACACGCAAAGCTTAAGCTTTCTTGAAGACGATGGTCGATTGACGTTCCTTGATCCCATGGCTGAAATCAGCCTTTGGGGCTTTCCTGTTGCTTCCTATCAAGATGGGCACCTGGCGAGCAATCATCCCCTACCCCTCATGGTCACAGCATACCTAGGAACCCCCAGTGGTCTTATTCCATGAGAGTGAGACAGGTGTTCCGCTGCGGTACTCACGATATCAACACGCTCTCAAGATATCAGATGAGAAAGGCAGTTGTTGAGAGCTTCTTGTCTGGATATTGTGCCCTAATCCTGTTGTCAACACTGCATGTCTTCTACTTTTTTCCACCCTTTTCAAAGATCATAGTCATTGGGGTTATGGAGTTTTAAGGAGCTTGGGAACTACTCAGCAGGATCTCTTTTGGGACCGATGGGATGGCGCATATACTGGCACTTGTTTATGGGCTGGAGTGAAGTTTTAAGGATTGTGTGTCATAACAAAGGGGGGTGGAAACCTGTCATGTCATTCTTTACTTTTTGTTCTGTTTTCTTGCTACCTAATCAAGGTCTTTTTTTCCCCACAGAATGGATGCAAACGCGATGGATTTGCCTGCCTGGTTTTCATCTGTTGTCTTCTTTCAATGTCTGGAGTCATCCTCCTGTTTACAATCAATGCTACACCGGAAGGAGCGGGTTTGGTTCTGGAAGCTTAGATAGGTACCTCTGCCCGAATGCGATACCCCTTGTTCCCCATCTGTTGGTATTGGTAGTAGGTGTCTTGACCGTGGAACGGAAGCAGTCATTCGCACCTGTCTTCAATGATCTTTTTGCTCCGCTGGACGTATCACGTCACCCTTTGTGACGATACTTGAGAGTGTCCTGCCCAGGTGCTCCCGTCATGTCCATTAATAGTACCTACCTCTACCCCTCAACAGTTGCGTCGCTCTTTCCATAGCAACCAAGTCATGTCGAATTCCACTTAATAATCCTTCTCTCGCCTTCCATCCGATGTTCTCTGATTCCCGTCTGTTTGTTCCAATTTCTGCACCACTTTCCCCGCACACTTGTGTTGCTTTTCTTTTCCAGCTCACTTCTAGCTCTCTATTTGAGCGGTGTTCAGTCTTTCACGCCTGACTTCTCTCCGATCCTCAAACGTCAGGCGACCGTCTGTCCGCCCCAGACATCATGGCTGCACCTCCTCCACCCCCATCCAGGAATGGCAGTCCCAGCAAGCCTGCCCGGGACGAGTTGAAGCAATACTATTTGTGTTCCGCGTGGAAGTTTACGGACCGCGCGGTTGACCATCTGATTGCCAAACTGAGAGACCAGAAAATCGTGAGTTACTACTTCGCAAACCCAGATGTACCCCAAACTTCACCAAGCTGACTTGCGATTCATGATATTTAGCAAGATGCCGACTTCAGTTGGGAGCCCAAGTACCGATGGATCAAGACGATCTCTCCAGCCAGCAAGGAAGCCGAGATACGAAAGTTCTGGCAAGAGCTTGTGACAGAGGTCGAACAAGACGCCTATGAACGTGCCGAGGACGATATCATCGAATACAACTTCACGCTCAAGGTAGGCCAGTTTCCAAGTCCTCAGAAAGCACAAAGTGCCGCGGGCTAATTCTTGCCATAGCACGGGTTCAAGGACGAGATGATCGAGTACCCAGATGGCCTCTCCGATTCCAGCGATGGTGATGCCAGCACTCCCATCAGCAATGGCTCCGACGAAAACGCAACGCGCAATACCTTTCCTCCACAGTTCAGTAACCGATTCCCTAGCCTTGGAACCTGGACCAAGCTCGAGGAAGAGGACCCGTCTCTCACAATTCAGCGCGTCTTAAACGAAGATGACCGACTCCAGCTTCAGCAAGACACCGGTGTTGAGATTTCGTACGATCTGGGAAAGGTTGTCTACCTTGGTGCAGAAAGCCAAGACGCAATCAAGAAGGCCAAGGAGAAACTAGATATCCTGCTGGAGTCTATAGTAAGTCCTTCAGATATTCAATCTGTCCACTTTGGTTCAACTATTAACGTTTCCATAGACCGCACCCGGACCTGATGTCCAATTTGTCCTCTACGCCGAAGGCTACAAGGACCCGGTGCTCAACGACTTCAAGTCCGACATCCGATATCTGGCCAATATCGACCCCAAACTTCCGTCTACAACTCTTCTGGATCCGATCCTATTCCCGGATTTAGCCCAAGAGTATGCTCGCATGTACCAAGTTGGAAGTTCTATTCGACTTTGTCCATATAACTCCGTGTTACGCACACACTCGTCTCTATTCGGCCCTGAGATTCTGGACAGGAAGCGGAACGAGTGTCGGTTGGCGCCGCGTCCTGTTCTCACAACGAAGTCAGAAAGGGTCTTGATTGACATATCTACTGCCTCCGTCGACGGGCTAGCTGACCCCATTCTCAACGGAAATGCGATTAACCAAAAGCTGAACGTCAATGACTGGTTGAATGATATTCCCGAAGGCTTAAGTTCAGTACCGACACAGGATGCCCTTGCATCGAGGCCTGCCACGCCTGGCTCAGTGATTCTGGCGCCAACAATCTCTTGGGATATGCCCGCCCTTATCCCGACACAAAGCACGCAATCATCAGACAAAGTTGAATCATCCAAAAAAGACAAAAAGAAAAGCACTGTCAAGGATGAACCTTTGAGCTTTGACCAAGCAAAGAAGCAGAAGAGTATTCAACAAGTCCTTGACGCTGTGCCCAGATTTCTCGGAAACGGCCCATATCTGAGGGGGGAAGTCATCGTTACGGCAGAGTTTGGCCGTGTAATCATTCCCGAGCTCGCAGCAAATGCTTTAGCTTTCAACGGCAAGAACACGGAGAGCAATGGATGGAAGAGGAGGGATCTAATGTTGACACTGCATAAGATCAAGCCTGGAACTACAGGCAAGGAGTCTCTAGTTGCCGGCAATGTTTGCTTCACGAAGATTCTGAGCACACACGGCTCAGATTTGGAGACGTTGATCAATATCAAGGACGAGAAAACATCCCAGCGTCTGTGGCAGAAAGCCCCCTCGAAGTGCTGGACGGTGTATTCTTTTCACTGTCAGTTGACTGGCAAAACCCCTGACCAGTTTCTTGTGGAGATCACGGACTGTGCCAACGGCACCTTCTCATATACGATTCGAGGACTGACCGAGCCTGGATGTTCGCAGAAGTTGATTTATGTCAACGCGCTGTTACGCAACTAGGATTTGCGTATCACGCGGACCGTTCATTCGCCTTTGCTGGAAACTCGATATGGGAAGTTTGCCAAAGCGTTGCTGGAGTCACTGAAAATACCGTAAGTCATGAGTTCATCACAAGCTTGACAACTCGCTGACTTGGCTTCCAGGGAACGCAAGTCAGAGGACAAAGACAACATCAACATGAGCTTTAATGTTGATTCTCAGTTCAAGACAACAATCACATCTGTCCGGGTACTTTCCAAGTGGCGCCATCTGAGTCAGGATAAACGAAGTGCTCTTGACATCACCGAGGTTGAACAACTAGAGATCGAATACAATCCCGCCCGTCCCGGAATGCCAAATTCCGCAGAAGCGCACTCGCGGGAGTCTCAGACTCAAGGGAGAGTAGACAAGGGGGAGAAGGGACGTTGGTACGAAGCATCTGTCTCGTCTCTCAACCTTGAAGAGCTCCTAGCGAAGAACAAGTCATTGAAGACAGGGGAGAGGGCAGAATGGTCTCATCCTGAACTAAAGAAAGATGGTGTCTTGGAAAGTCTTTGTTGCCCTGCCCTCCAGATGCTGAAACATATGGATCAAGTTGGGGGAACGGAAAACAACAAGCAAGAAGGGAAGCATGGAACGGCTGTGAAGAGGGCCAACGATCGCCCAAGGATTGTGCCGGGCTATGAAGCTGCCGACAAACCTAATTCCGGACAAGGAAATGGGACGAGGAGAGGCAAAGGAGGCGGAGGATGGTAAGGAGATGTGCCAAATGTCAAGCTTGGCCTTTGACTGTCAACCCTTGGGATCGGTTCTCGCGTTCACATCACGATGTGAGGGAGTGTCGACCGTGACTGCGGCTGCAACGAGCATGGTCATGATATCTAGTATTGTATCACTATGTGCGGAGATAGAGCTTAGTCCAACACTTGGACGGTAGAAACTAGCGGATAGGAGAGCCAATACTTCTTCTCCAATTCAAGTATCTGAGTTAAAATTCCACGTAGAGCTACGTACGCTTAAAGTTGGACAATATAGCGAAAGGAGAAAGGGAATACGGTTTCATATCCTTCCCAGACAAGCCAACACCAACACGTAGTCAACCCTCCAAGGCAACCAAGCGTAGAGCCGAGAACCGGAAGCGACTACACCCTCTCCAGACTCGACTTCGAAGAATCCCAGCTCAGCTACTCCAACTCGGATCTTTAAGGATACCGGCAGCGGAAGCAGAGATAGAACTTCGTCCACCAAAAGGCCTAGTATTGGAGCTCAATAAGGGGGTTATCAACCATAGATAGCTTTGAGGAACGCACAGGTCATAAAAGGTTATTGAGTGTAAGGGTGTGGTAGAATTTGGAGACAGATTGGCATTTGTGCTGACCTCTAAGCTTCACGGGCCATAATTTGGGTGTCATGTAAGAATACTAAGTGTACCATCTTACGATAATTAATGATGAGTCTGATTCAACACACAGTTCAGTCTTCCTACACGGAGATATGAAGAGAGGAAGTGCTCTATTATGTTCTGGAGATCTAGAGCTTATTGTCTGGTTGAGAGAGGTGTTGTCGACCCGAAGCGCCCTCCAGTACTATACAAGGCCGATGATGTTGGCCTAAAAGCCAGTCCCTAAGCAAACGCCACGCCAAAAAAAATATGTCCAAGAAAGGGGGGAATACAGGCTGATTGAGGTGAGTTCAGCCAACCGATATAGAAATCAATACATGAAACAAGTTACAGTCTCAACATTTAGGCCCTACTTTTTACAAAGTCAAAAGCCAAAATGCCAGACCAGGGTATATAGAACACGAAGAAACAAACACAACCACATGTTGCCACTAAACGATGAAGACATTACCTGTCGAGGGCCTGGTTATGGCACTGTTTGTTTGGTGTACGGTTAGAATGATTCTTCCATCTCGAGAAACACAAAAGGTATGTATGGGATGGGACCTTGTTGACTTACCATATGCCAGTAAACACCCTTCTTCCTAAGCAGCTCGTTATGATTACCCTTCTCCAACACTTTGCCCTCGCCGAGGACATAGATGATATCCGCGGTTTGGACAGTTGCCAGGCGATGCGCGACCGCGATAATGGTTCGGCCCTTGGCTACGCGCTCGAAGGCGGCCTGTACGAGCTTTTCGCTTTCTGTTTCCAAGTTGTTAGTAACCCATATCTAACGAAGAGAGATGGGGAGTGGATAGGTGAGAAAAACCCTACCAGAATCAAGCGAAGAAGTAGCCTCATCCAACAACAACACCCTCGGATTCCTAATCAGCGCCCTCGCAATCGAAACCCTCTGCTTCTGCCCGCCACTCAAGTTAACTCCCCGACTCCCAATATTCGTATCATAGCCCTCCGGCAAACTAATGATGAAATCATGAATGTTCGCATCCCGACAGCAACTGTGCAGCTGCTCCTCCGTTATTGTTGCCGGGTCCACGCCCATCAAGATGTTCTCCCGTATCGTCCCGTGGAACAGCGACGGCTCCTGTGCTACTAGTGATAGAAGTTTTCGGTACTCGAAAAGGTTGACTTCGCTGATGTCCTTGCCGTTAAAGAGGATTTTGCCTTGGTCGACGTCGTAGAATCTTTCTAGAAGACTGACGATGGAAGTTTTTCCCGAACCCGAAGCCCCGACCAACGCTGCGAACTGGCCCTTTTCGATGGTGAGGTTGAGACCCTTGAACACGGAGATGTTTCGCGTGGGGTACTTGAAGTGGACGTCTTGCAGTTCGATCTTTACACCTCCCTCCGTATCAGGCACGAAGTGTTCGGACGTGGAAACGGAGTCACGGATCCGGCTCTCGCGCGCCTCCAGGATGTTGTTCGCCGCCGCTGACGCCTGCGCCATGTTAGGCCCAAAAGACATGTACTGCCCCGCGCTCTCAGCGCCCTGGATCACGGCCATGTAGGTCACCAGGAACGCGACCTGGCCGTACTCGCCTGAGGCAATCAGACGCCCGCCGTACCAGAAGATGAGACTCTGGCACGCCAGCGCGACGCTATCGGAGAAAGCAAAGATGAGCGTCGCCAGCCGGGCTTTGCGGTAAGCGGTCACGACGTGGTGTTGTAATAAGGACTCGTAGCGCGCGCAGATGCTCTCCTCCATGACCAGGGCGGTCACGGTGCGAAAGGCGCCGATGGACTCAGCGCCGAACTTGGAGGATTCGCGAAACACGGCCTCGTTCATGGCGTTGAACTGCAGCTCGTAGCGCACGCGGTAGAAGCCCGCGAGCATGTTGAGCGGGACGGTGACACACAAAGCGACGAGCGCGAGCTTCCAGCCGTAGATGAAGGAGATGATTAAAGCGCCGATAAGCGAGAAGACGCCGATGATGACCATCATCAGGTTTAACCCCAAAAGCTCCATGAGGGACTTGATGTCGCTTTGGAGGCGGGCGGTCAGTTGGCCGACCGAGTTGCCGTCTGCGTCGAAGAAGGAGGTCTTTTGGCCCATGATGGATTCGAAGTATTCCTGGCGGTAGGCGGCGGAGATGGAGCCCTCGATGTGCTTGGTGATGAGGGAGGTCAGGAAGTAGCAGGTGCCGATGGCGGCGGCTAGGATGGCCCACATCTTGGACCAGAAGGTTACGCTGTCCATGATGGTGAAGATGTTTTGGAAGACGGCGATGATCTTGGCGAAGAGATAGGCTTGCAAGGGAACGGCGGCTGCGGCACCCATGACCGCGAACAAGGCTAGCACGTATAGAGGGAACAGTCGTCGTTGCTCGTAGAGGAGTCGACCGAAGCTGTTGAAGAGGCCACGCTGCGTCCATAATTTTGCGTCCTGGTTGTTGGAGCCGTCACTGTCGACTTTGGCGGCACTCTTCTCGCGCGCGAGCGTGGCGCTGATGTCTTCTTCGTCCAGAGCCTCTTCTTCTTTCTCTCCCTGACTGTCACCCAGAGAGAGGGTCTGAGCGTGTACGAGGCCGTAATATGCACCACTGGGGTCTTGGAGCAAGCCCTCGTGAGTTCCCTGTTCGACAACCCGCCCGTTTTTAAGGACGCAGATAACGTCGGCGGTCTTAACAGTAGATAGGCGATGCGCTATTGTTATGGTGGTTCTTCCTACAGACGCCCTCTCCAGAGCAGCTTGGACGATCCTCTCGCCTCGAACATCAATGGCTGAAGTTGCTTCGTCAAGAATGAGGATCTTGGGCTTCTTGATGATGCTGCGAGCAATGGCAATGCGTTGTCTCTGTCCGCCGCTGAGCTTGGTGCCCGAGTCTCCCACTTGGGTGTCGTAGCCGTCTGGCAGTCTGTCGATGAACTCGTCGGCGAAACTCTCAGCACAAGCCTCTTGGACGAGTTTGCGCTGGAGCTCTTCCGGTTCATTCTCCCACTGGGTGCCAATCAAGCCGGAAGCGACGTTCTTGAAGATTGTGTCATTGAACAGAAACGGTTCTTGCTGGACCAGACCGATTTGGGATCTCCACCACTTCATGTCTATCTCATCCAGCGAGTGGCCGCAGGTCTTGATGGTACCTGATAGTTCCACGGGAGGACCCTGGTCCTCGAGGTTGTCGATTGTAGCAGTAGCACCAGCGGCCGAAACAACGGAGTCCTCCTCGTCACTGTCATGTTCCTCTTCGTTGGTCTTTTTAGCAACCTTCTTTTTCTTCTTTTTGTCCTTTCCAATAGCTTTGGCGATGGTAAACTGGTCGTGAAGAGTGTACCAACCCTCGACAAGTCCCACTATCGTACTCTTGCCACTGCCACTCGGTCCCACAATGGCGGTGTTCTTGTGTGCCTGAATGCGGAGGTTGAGTCCATCCAAGACCTTCTTGGACGGTCGGCTAGGATACGCAAAGTGGACGTCCTCGAACACGATATCCTCAGTTGCAGATACGTCCGGCTCCTTGAGGCTTCCGACCTTGGGCTGCGGTGCATCGATGACAGAAAAGAACTCGGCCGCAGCCACCATTGCCTTCGAAATTGCGATTAACGGTGTTGATATCCGCTCCAGAGAGATGACCATCATCATCACAGAGAACAGAACGATGACGACAGTTCCGACATCGTCCACCCTACCAGCCAGCAAACTCTTCATGCCATACCAGAAGCTGAGCGCAAAAGTTCCGTAAAGACCAAAGAAGACCAGGCCGAACTGAGTAGCAAACAAGGGAGCCGTAGCTTGCTCAGCCTGTTTGGCTTTCTTGACCCATTCGGAATATTTTTCAGCAACTCGAGCCTCAGCACCGCAAGACGTAACCATACGGATAGAAGCAAATGCCTCCGTTGCGATCGAACCAGCCTTTCCCTCGGCTCTGGTAATTTTATGCTGTCCTTTGATAATAAACGGCAGCATAATAGCGATGACCAACACGATGAAGAGAAGCACCGAAGACGTGACCAACGCCAAGGACCAGCTGTACGTAAACGCAACAATGACAGCGGCCGTGATCATAGCCGTGTACTCAAGAAACGTGCCCAGCTTCTCCGAGACGCCGATCTGCAACGTGTTGGCGGTCGATGTGATAGTGCTCGCCGCGGCCCCGGACGGCATCGAGTCGAGCACGTGGACGGTCTGCGCGAAGAGCGAGCGCAGGTAGTGCAGCCGGATGCCGGCCGACATGCGGATGCCGATCAGCCGGAAGCAGAACTTGTTGACGTAGTTGAGCCCGAAGCGGGCGATGAAGAGGGCAAACATGTACAGGGCCTGCCGGTTGAGCAGCCGGTTGAAGGCCGCCTGGGTCTCGGCATCGCTGTCACCCGGTCCCGCGTAGCTGTTGAAGCTCCCGATCAGCCGGCCGAAGACGACGTTCATCAGGGGCATGGTGACGCCGGCCCCGATGCTGGCCACGGCGGCGCCGGCCATCAGCAGATAGTCCCATTTGGTGGCGTAGGTGAAAACACGCAGGTAGTCCTTGAGTGTGGCTTCTCTCTCAGGCTGTTGCTGCTTCTGAGCCGCAGCCACCACCTTTGAGTTTGGCGTGTTTGATAAGGAGGCCGTTTCGACGGCATCGTGCGTCAACTGCGTCGTTTTCTCGGGCTCTGGTGGGAGGCTTGACCCCATTGTGGTGGTGTCTTGTCCCTGTTCAGGACGAGACAGTATAACCTCTGGTTTGCTTGGGGCGCAAACGTTGGGTATGACAAGCTATTGAGTCCAACCAATCTAATCCATCTATGGCTTGACAGAAGTACCTCCGATAACTCGCGCGAGAGGAAAATAGAACGGAGAACACCGGGCGAACTCGATATCTTCGTGCGTTCGATGATGTGGAAGAACGATCTGCAGAACAGCGCGCAGGAAGCAGAACCAAGACAAACAACAAACAAAAGCCACCACAGCCTAGGCTGGGCTACTTGACGACGATGCAGACGAACTATCGAATAACGGTTCCAGACAGAAGGTATCACATAGGGGTTTGTCGAAGAAGTGATTCGTCTGTCGAGGACGTTTGATGGCAATAGTCGAGATGCGGGTTGAAAACGGGCAAGATGTTCTTATGGCGTCTGTCAGACGCAATGCATGGAAGGCTGAGGAAGGATTCTCCTTCTCCTTTCCAATGGTCTCGATCTCTGGATGGCCAAGCTTTCACAATGTAACAGTGAAAGTTGGCGAATAGAATCATCGAGGATCCGGTAAATGGAAGCTGGTGTAGGGTCTGGGTCCGCGAGCCGAAAACAGCAATAGACCCGGAGTCGTATCTGCGAGTTCAATGCTCAACTCGGCATTTTGAAGCATCATCAACAATGCTAGAACGAAAATCCCATATAACATGCTTTCTTCCGTTGCGCCTGGCATGATGCTTTATCATTTTTGCTCGAAGAAGAGCTGGTGTGTTGACTGTTGAGAGGCATCATCGATGGTTCTGATTCGCGGCAAACGAAGCCGGAAAGAAGTCCAATTGGTTCTGCTATTGTCTGACCACCAGCTCCGTGGTAAGTCTCTGATGTCACTAACATACACTAACTGAATAACACTAAAATTTGGTCGGAATTTGATAAAGACTTAATAGCACGCCGTGTGTCTTTCCACAACAACCATTGTTCTTTAGTCTAGACCTTTTTTTAAGATTGCGGAGAGACGGAAACCCGGGGTCGCTTCGGACTCCCTGTTCAACCCGGACCGACAATGAGAAGTGTTGTGTTCCAGGCCTATTGGAATGCAGTGAGAGCATTGAATCCAACGACGCTGTGGAACAGATTGATTGGTCGCCATTGTCTTTTAGAAAGGGCAGGACGTTGGTTTTATACCTTTCAGTTATAACGGCGCCGTTGGATCTTCAAATGTCAAAAGTCGACCGGCATCAAGGAGCTTCCTGCGTGCATGTTTTAGTACAGTCCAATACTGGTTTGATTGTTAGCTCGAGACCTCGGGTCAACTTCCCTAGGCGTTTTTATAATGTGAATATGCCTTTTCCAAAATAAAATACACCGTACTGGATCTTCTTACTGCCTTTCGGATCCGTACCTAGCTATTTATTTAATCCTTAAAAGGTTTGGGACAAATCGGAAGACATTTCGCCTAGTATATTAGGAGTAGGTACCAAGCTAACAAACAAACCAGCACTAGATTGTATTTTTTCCCTAATAGGGTCCGAACTTGCCGCATGCTTGACGAGGACGTCTGTCTAAGCCAGTTTGCTTTATCAATCATTTGCATTTTTCTTGGCCACATATAGACAGACCTAGGTGAGTGAATCTCACTGTGTCTCTTTGGTCAATGCTCATCGTCTTGCCTTCAGTTCAGTTACACCACTGCCACTGAAGTCATGTTGACTGTTGACATAAGAGGCTCAGTTGTGCGACTTGCTACTGGGAATGCTGGCAACCTTCTCTCGGTTCGGTCGTGTGACTGAGCTCGGGGTCATGGTCACGAGGCTGGTGCAACTCAAAAACCATCAGGAAATCTAGCCCGTCCATTCCCAAGTTGATAACGAATCCAGAATGGAAAAGTAAAAGGGGTAGGGTGAGTGAGATAAGGGGCTTCGATTGTTCAACGTCAAAAGCGTTTTACGTTCAGCCCGAATCTATCGCATCAGCTGGGCTTGGCGTTTCTGCGCTAGAAGCAAGCTTCTTCAACGTTCCCTGACCGGCAGCCACTCTTGCTTGCCCTAAAAACGTTAATGTCTCAAGCCCAGTGTGTGCGGGAACGTCAAAATCGAGCGGTTTGTTTCACCACAGACGCATACTCCGCCGGCTTTGCCATGACTGGAAGCGTCCGGGCCTTTGGAGCGGCGCCGTACCTATCGCGATATCTGGGTTTGGTGTTGCGCTGCGCTTGGCAGTCATAGCGAGGTGCTCAGCAGACTCATCGAAGCTTCGAAATGAAACACCATCGATGTGCGCGTGAGGGGAAATGGTAATAGCTGGTTGAGCGTATGCGTATGGTTACATGTGTCGGCTGAAGTTGAGTCAAGATATATAGGATGATTGACTTATATAGCACAGCTCGGCTACAACGAGGTAACCTCACACCCCGCTCCTGAATCAGGTCTCATCCTTTTGTGTTCCGAAGACCTTTAGAACCATATCTGCCGGTAGGTGGCTGGCTGTTGTTCATATATCGCTTCTGGATGAGCGAACCCTTCAATATCGATGAAGCCTCATTGTGTCTGCTTTTGTGCACCCACCACGACCAAACCTGCGTGATGCCTAGGTTTTTGAACAGTCCGAGCTTTCTATCCCGTCTTCAAGCGATTCTTGGTCTTCAAGCTCACTGGGTAGCATTGAAGCGGAGAGAGGCTGGGACCGTGGGTTCTCTTCCGGAGTTCCAGATAACGACGACCCGACCGGAGTACTACATCGCAGTATGCGGGCCGAGTGGGACTCGCACACCGCACAATGGATCCATGATCGCTCTGGTTCCAACCCAATTGAGCCCTGACCTTTTTGGGACTGTGGATTCTTTGGGCACTAGAGGGAGGTTTAGGTGAGCAATCAAGGTCAAAAGCAGAAGAGGGCAAAAGAAACGTCAAGAACTATCACACCCGTGGCGTTGGGGTGTTGGATATGTATGTATCAGCGGAAGCACCGATACACGACGTCGAGAGGCCATGGCAGGCTGTGCACTGGCGCCTCTCGGGTGACGAGGCGTTGAAGAATGTCTGGTGTAACCGTGATGGCCTCCCGAGACTCGACACAGCTTTCAGCCGTAGAACACGGGCATCTGGTCAGGACAAGATATCCAGATGTCTTGTTCGGAAAGCTGGAATTTTGTCAGTCCCGGCGGGTTGCGGTGTACTGTCAGCAGTGTAGCTGGAGGGACGGGAAAAGCTTTGCTTCAGGACAAGCTAGCAAGGTACGGGAACCTGACTCTGGTTCCTGGCTTTTGGCCATCACCCATCTTGTCAACTTTCTGACCTGTCCCACGATGCTCGATGCTTTTGTGTACGTACTGTACTCGAGCCAGGGGGGCAGCGTCAATAGTGGCCGAAAGAGGTTTACCGGCACACAAGAGGACGAATCGTTTGCGTCGGGTCCCTGAACCCGGCTGCCGGCTGCAAACTCAGCTTCCCAAGCGGTGCTAGCCAGAAAAGCAAGGAAGCCATCGCGAATCTCGACGCTATTCCGCGTTGGTGACTAGCCGGGGACCTGAAGCTGCACAACAGGTGCAAGATGTGCGGGATGCTCAGGGGTAAAAAGTGCTCCAACCCTCGTCCAACCTCCACCGCGATAGCCGTCTCCGCCATCATGCGTGCCTCTCGGAGCGCCGCTCAGTGGCCTCGAGTCATGAAAGCCTCGGACCTGCAGCGTGCATGTGCCCTGCTGCTGTGCCTGTGCTTTTGTGCTTTGCGTGTGCAGTCGGGAGGTGGGAGGAAGGTGAGGGTGGGAGATATGCGGTGATCGGTTAACAGGCACGGACCCGACCTGTTCCTCTCATTCAGTCCTTGCGTCTCCGTCCGTCCTCGTGTTTTCCAGTTTCCAGTTACCAAATCATCAAATCTCGTGCGCCGTTGTCGAGACTGTGTGGTATCTCTGGTTCCGCCGTTGGAGAGCCCAGATGTGCGTCTCTCATCGGATTCCGGGGTCCCCAAAATCAACTAAATGACCGCCCGTACCGCTGGGAGTCCTGGGAGTTCCAGGCGAAGTTCCAGTTGCTTCGCATGATTTTTTGGCTGCTATTTTGGACCGTTCCGTGATTGTTCGGTGCAGTAGTTGTACAGACGGGGTTCCATCGGGGCCCCATCCACGCACTGGACTCGCCTGCTCCATCGCCAGGAACCTCGACGGGCACCCAAGGTTCCACATGTTCGAGCGAGGGGAATCCACATTCAGGTCGTGCTCCCCATGTGGATCCCCTTTCCAGTGGGTGCCCCTGCTGCCGGGTGTCAGTGAAGTGGCAGCAAAGTGGCAGGAACACAAACACGCCGAAAACCACGCCCATTGTTTGGCGAGCTGCAGCAGCTGCAGCCCGACAAGCCAGCAAAAGTGGGAGACAGTGGAAAAAAGAACCGGAAATGCCCGGTTTCAATACCCACGTAGACTCAAAATGGTACGCACGTAGACTACCCACTTTTTTACAGCTGAGTCAGCCCAGCCCAGCCGCGCCAACCGCCCAGTGTGTGCACATCGCTGCCCAACCGCCGCCACCGTCGCGCAGTCTGTTAGCGACCGTTAGTCGTGTGCGCAATTGAATGAAGCTATCGCGAGACCTTATTCTAGTATTGTACAATTGTTTTGAGCGATTATTTTATTGTTTTTATTATTATTTCGTAGAGTGTTATCGAGCTCGTAGTATTGGTGTTTGTTGATATACTTCGCCCGCCCACCCGCCCGCCTGCAACCGCGTTCGTATATTCGCTCGAGTAAGTCAGAACCCTAGCCTAGTCGACTAAGATAACTAGCATTAACGGGACTTGATTAGAATCCCTAGCCAAAATGCCTTCGAGTCCGATAAATCCGTCGCGAATAATCACTCCCAATAGGAGTACGACCCCTCTTACTGAAATCTAATCGCTATTAATCCGCCGCCGTCCCTAGCGATTAAGAACGTAGTCGCTACGGTCCTCCAGCAAGCGCGCTGCTATTAGACAACGGACTCTTCCCCCGCCGCCGCCGTTACCGTTATTTATATCCCTTAGCTACGAAGATAAGGTTGCTACCTTTAATACGCTACAAAATTATTACGTACAATAAGGCTTTATAGTTGTATCGTATGGTAATATAAAGAGTAGGAAGAAGGGAGAAGAAGAAGTCGTCGTTCGAATTAATTACTACTATATATATAGCGGTAATTATAAAGGTTCTAGATAGGGCGTTCGAAATAAACCGTCGCGGCGGTTAGATTGCCTATATTAAATAAAAGTTATATTGAAGAAGAGGTAAGGCAATTAGTGGTTTGCTAAAGAGATTAAGAATATTTACAACTATAACTTTAACGTCGATAACTTTGCTAGTAATACCCTTTACTGATAATAGATCCGCCGAAACTATAACGAGGTTATTAAGATTGCTATCGAGAGGTTATTTAGCATAGTTAAAATAACCGTACGTTAGATTACTTACTATTTAAGTAGTACATTCGAAAATAACAGCGAAAGTATTGTCCTCCCCCTAACCGTTGCTAATAACCCGTTAATTATAGAACTACGTAGTCTTCAAATCCCTATTACTACCTAGGAGGTTAGGAATATTTAATAATGTATCCGCCGTATAAAGTATAGTCTTTATACCTCGACGAAGATGCTTATCGACTTGCTGGAGCAGCATAAGAACCTTCACGGCATCGAGCACTTTATTGAGTCTAACGAAAGTAGAAAGGTTACGCGAATATTCTAAACTTTCAATTAGTATATAGAAATGTAAAAGAATAATCCCTATATACTATTGGTCGATAATACGTATAAGGTAAGTAATTGTACAAATCTAATACTTTTATATACTTTTTTATTATTATATGGATAAATCTATCCGTTACTTTACCCCTATAAATCGTATTGGGAGTCTATATTAACTCCCTTTTTTTTTCTTAGATTTATAGGTTAACCGCTTTAACCTCCCCCTCTTTAATATTACCGGCGTCGATACTTTAGGTTATAATTTCAACGTTAGTTTTAATCTTTCGAGTAGGGAGAAATAAAAAGATTTTAAATAGTAGTTTAATTACTTAAAAAAGCTTTAAAAGGATTATAAAATTCTTAACCCCGATATTATAATTAGCGATTTCGATAGAGGATTCAAAAAGGCCGCTATCGCTACCTACCTAAACGTATTGTATTAGTTCTATATATAGTACGTTATAAAGAATGTAAATTATTATATTAAGAAGAAATAGGTTTAACCGCCAGTTAATAGTAGTAATAGCGACTATAGTCCTACGCCCGACCCTGCCCTCTTAAATCTCCCGCTAATAGCCCGGGACTTGGACGGTAATAGGCCCGACCCTCTATTGTATTAAAGTCCCGCGGCGGCTATCGATGACGATACTAGCGATGGTAATAATAACGACGTCGATAACGACCTTGAGGAGGAGGACCTAGAGGAGGTTAACAACGCTAATACTACTAACCGTTTTACTTAATAACTTAATAATAGGTAAGGAGTTCGTAAAGTAATCGATAAGCCGCTAGTTGAAGCTATCGCTCCCTAACGTCGTAATGTGCCTGCTTATAATTTAGTTTATCGATTCTATTTAGACTCGTATAAGGGGTTCTAGAAGGTATGGAAGTAGGTGGTTTATATTAATGATGAAGGTTGCTTTAAAAGGGTATGGTAGTTAATGGTTAATGAATTTAGACGGTAGACTCGTAAGTATCCTATCTATTAAATCTAGTACTTTTATATACTCTTCTATTATTATATAGATAAATCCATCTATCCCTCCCTCTACCCCCCTCTATAATAAATGATATACTTTTTTCGCCCATGCTTTTTTTATTTTACTAGACTAACCGTTATTTATTATAGTATTCCTCTTTTACTTCTACCGATATTACTTCCTATGGATTAACGAGTTTAGTAATTATGTCGTTTCGAAATATCGTAACTATAGTATTAGAGCAAGTAGTCGAGTCGAGTCTGCATACAGAGTTATTAAACGTCTCCTTAAAAACCGTTTTTCGTCGTTAGACTAACTATACGAACACATACGCTCTGCCTGCCGCTTTCAAAAGTAGGAATTTAAGAGGCAATATACGGCGGCGAGGCAAGAGCTTCTATAGAAGTATAAGAAGGTGGGGATATTTAATAACTTGGTATTGAAGGTAAGTTTAGGTCTTCCCCGATAATTTCTAGGTCTCCTCCGAAGAATCTGTCTATGAAGCTAACTAACTATTCCTCTCTCTAGGTTGCGCTGTATACCTTTAAGTTACTGTGGTATTAGTACCGATATATTTATAACGATTAGTTTAGAAACCTAGCTTAAAATTTAGACTTTAGTTGTAAAAAGGAGTTTACTACTTAGTATAGTCTACCCTATAAGTACTTTATTTTGAGGTTGCTGTAGGAGGATCCGCTGCTAGTACTATTCAAAGAGGATTTAAATATATATTAGTAGTTAAATTTAGACGGCGGGTTGGGCGATATGACCGAGGATGAGCGCTGTACTTACATTATTCGAGACCCAATTGCCTTACTTGGTCGCCGACGTAAAGTAACTATCCCCGACCTAGACCTTACAAATTATATACGTGGAGTATTAGGACGAGACTTTATGAATCCGGAAGTTTACGAGCTACGTAGTCTAGAGGTTAACCCAGCCATACTTGCTTAGCTTGCCTAGCCCGCTGCTACCGCGCCTGTTGATTGCGACCGGTATGATAACGCTCGTGTGCCCTCTTACGACGAGGACGGGGCGCCCCGCCGGGCAATATTGCGAGATGTGAGGGGGAGGGCGCCAGTAGTTCGCGTTCGCGGCCGTTAAGTACGGCGGTCCTGCGGCGGCGGTAGAGGAGGCGGTAGAGGAGGTACTCAATAGCTTGATGATGGCGATAATGAACCTCTAATTCGAGGGGATTTGAATGCCCTCTTCCAGGGTTTTATAGAGAGTACGAGGTCTCAAAGAACACTAGGGCCGCTATCGATAGCTCCAGCCGCTATGGTACCCCCTCCACCCCACCCGTTTAGAGCTCTAGCTCCCTCTCCCTCACCATCGCCTTTTTACCCCCCACCTCTCTCATAGTCATAGAGAGCTCTGGCACCCTCCCTATCTCCCTATCCCTAAGACTGGTAGCAGCCGCCAGTCTGGCAATAGCCCGTGCTAGTTCCTGTTAGTTCTAACCAGTTTGGTTATGGACTGCTAGCGTTTGTTAGCTAGCTGCCCTAGTATTGGGACGGCCCGCCCCCTTCTAACTAATAATAAGGAGGTGGATGGGTTATGGCACTACCTCTAGTGCCCTTATAGAGAGCTCCCCAGTACTTTTATGGCGGGTATCAAGATTAGGGTAGGTATGTTGACAACTAGGGTAGATTAGAATCTGGGCATTTACACTCTGGGCACATCTAGTACTTATACGGCGGGCATCAAAATCAGGGTGGGTACGTGCACTCTGGGCATTAACAGCAAGTGCAGTATGTGTAGCAATAGGGCTAGCAAGAGGGATAGTAGTTATAGTGGTAATAACCGTATCAACGCCCTCTACGATAGATAATTGATTGGATTGATAACTCTGAATAGCTTCACGTAAAAGATGACGACGACGACGTAGATCTGGTGATGCGCGGCCATTGATTTAGCGGTGTGCTGGCGCGGCTGGGCTGACTCAGCTGTAAAAAAGTGGGTAGTCTACGTGCGTACCATTTTGAGTCTACGTGGGTATTGAAACCGGGAAATGCCAGAGGGACGGTACGCCCTAGTCTCGTCTAGTGTCGCGTAAGAATGCCGCCAGCGCGATAAAGGGATAGCGTCTCACTGCGTTCCCCACCCGTTTTCCCAAACGGGACCCCTGGCAAATCACAGGAAAATCTCTCGTCACCGGCCCGGGTACGTCCCACCACCCAGTCTGAGCCAATGCAACCGATGTGAGCGCCCAGCCCAGGCACGTTCCCATGCTTCAGGTTCCCATGCTTCCATAACCTTTCCCAATTCCAATATACCGTCCCTGGGGTCCCATCCATTCCGTCTTTCATCCCACTTCCGTCACCTTCCTCCTTGCTCTTCAATCCCCAGAATCAGACATCTCGTCCTGGCATCAACCTCCTGTCTCCTCCTTTCGACAGATCGTGTGCCGTCCATTCGTTTTCAACACATACAGCAACCTCACTAACAACCGATTGCCCAATCAACGGACACCCACCGTCGATATTAGAGCTATCACCAACTTGCAAACAAGAACACCACACTCATTGGTCGTCGTCGAAAACTGAAGACATCGCCTCGACTTACATAGCAGTTGCTCGGCATTCTTGTTGAACGACACGTCGATTTCGAACTCTCCATCGGTCTGGACAGCATATCAACGTGCAGTGATAAGGGTCAAACACCCCAACAAGCACCGACCATCTCTCCAACCATCTTGACAACCCGTCCCCAGTTACCGAACGGGACCAACAGGCCTGTCCCGGGTTACCACAGGAATTCCCCGTGCTATCCCACAGATAAGACGACGGATCTGCCATTGTCTCCCCGTACTATCTCAGGCATATTCCTTGCCCCCGCAGTCGACCTCTTTGTCTTTATCAACACTTGTTCCGCCGCCATCGGATATCGGATTCTTAGCTCTCCGCAGCTGGGGTGAAATCTTGAAGGTTCCGTTATCTGCAAGTTTTTCCGCGTTGGAGGACGACTATCGACGACACTCGACTGTCATTTGGAAGGAACAGTGTTTTAGGTGATCGAAAAGCCGGTTGGCAACGCAAAAATGGCTGGATTGATTCCTCTTATGCTTGGGTCAAGCAAGCGGACAAGTCTTGCGCCCACACAACAGCAACAACCACAACCCCAACAACAACAACATCGCCGACACACTTCGGAACGAACATTCAGGACAAACAGAGATTCCACATTTGCTCTCGCGAAGCAAAGCGTACCCAAGCGACAGTCACTCCCTGTACCCGCCCGTGCCTCTGCCTCTTCTTCCACACCCGCTCCTGCGTCTCCAGCTCTTCCAGCCACTCCTGCACTACCACAAAACCGCAGCGAGTGGAAGCGAGCAATCGTCGAGATCAAGAAGCTACACATCGGAAAGAGATACAGGGCATGCTCAGCGCGGTGTATCGAAATCCTAGACAACATCAAGGACAAGGAAGATGTGCGCATCGAACCGCTTTACTTGATCTACCTCCACTTCTACGCGGCTACCTGTATGGAAATTTGTGCCCGACCTCTACCCACGGCCTCCATGTTCCGCACCACCCTCCTTCAGCAAGCTCGCACCCACTTCGAACAGGCTGCTTCACTCATCAGTGCTGCTGAGAACTCTGTTCTCAAACAGGCATGGCGCAGTTCCGGCACCTTCTCATCATCTGGATCTAGCTGCCACTCTCCTACCAGCTCCATCAGCTCATCCATCGATTCGCGGGCATGGAGCCCAGAGACCCGCATGTCATCACCGACGAGTTCCGTTTTCTCTCAGGAGGATCTGGCAAACAACACAGAGTCGGCCAACCCCACGAAGCGTGCCAAGAAGGTGTCATTCTCCGTTCCTCATGAGGAATTCGACTTTGGCTTCTCTGAGCCAATCGTCCGCCCTGATTCACCGACTTTGGGTATGGACTTTGGCTATTTCCCGGCTACAAATACGCGTCAGGAAGTTCCGGAAGTACCAGCGTCGAAGTACCAGGAGGTCGAGCTTCCCCTCCCGATCAATACGGACAGTCAACAGTTCGAGAACTGCGAGGAAGATGACGACACTCTCAACATCACAAAATCCATTGATCGTTTCCGCGATCAGCTGCACGAGCTCCGCGAACAGCTTGAGAGGCACTCGGCCAATCTAGACCAGCAGCTCGAAACCATGGCGACCGAGCCTCCCAAGTCGCCCACGCGAGGAAGTGGTGTAGGAAAGGAGGAGCTCCGCGCTCTCGACAGGCAGGCTCGCATTGAGCGGCTGCGCAAGGATGGCTGGCAGCGCAAGCGATTCGATACCCAACGGTACGAGGAGCTCTGCGAAACCGTCTTGGCGGAGCTAACCCCCGCCCAAAATCTCCAAAATGAAATCTAATGATCGCCGTCCGGCATTTCATTCAAATTCCATTTTGTCCGTCGTCACACACATCATTAGAAGGGCCAGGGCAAAAAAAAAGTTCGTGCATGACAGTTAAATGAACAGTGTTTTTTTCTATCTATCAAAATGATCATCACCGGGGACCATTACGGGGACCACAAAAACCCCCCACCGCGATCATCCCAATCACTTGTACACAAGTCATCTTGTTCTATATTGTACCAAATCTGTGCAATCTGGTTAAAGAAAGTTAGACCGGGGTTCCATTCATCATCATCTTTGTCATCATATCTGGGGGATCGGCGGAGTCAATTTTGTTTTTATCTTAACACACATGGCGAAGGAGTTCTGTCATCGTTTGGGTCTTTTCATCTTCTCTGTATCTATCATTGTTTATCCATCTTTTTTCTAATCATTGGGCGGGCAACTCGACTTGGCTTGGTTGGGAAAGGATAAACGGGAGGAGATGGTGTGTAGGAGGAGATGCACTTGTTGCAGTTTTTGGCTTGACATATATACAATATTCCTTTGTGCTCTTGTACACTGGGACCCAAATAACAAGGACACCCACTCTTTAAAGTGGTCATTTTGCTCAACGTCTTTTTGGCTGTTTCGTTTCATTAGTGTCCCAATATTGCTGTCGTATCTGCCACATGTAAAGCGTTTCAATGTAAAAGAGGCGATTATTAACTTTCAAATACCACTACAGACAGTACCGTGAATGAAAAGAAAACATCAAAAACGCAAAGGCACGCGCTTTAAGCATTTGCGTCCAAATGCAGGACGTGTCGGTCGGTTTGAAAACAAGGTGAAGTAAGGGAAGGGAAAAAAGAAAAGTGAAAGAGGCACAACTAGTAGCTTCAACCCAATTCCACGATGGTTCTTTCCCTTGCTTCAGCTCCGTTCCCCACGAGTCAAGGAAAAGGAATTATGACAATTCGGTGTTCGATTTCAACATTGAATTCCCCGAGTCTTGTGCTAGATATGTGCTGACGTGTAACCACCAGCGACAGCTATGCAATGGGCCTCTTAAAGATACTTGCCTTACATGCCATAAGTGATCGCTTTCACAAACTGAATCAACTGATCGCGTTCTCAACCTACGCACATGCTTCAGATACTGGAACTCTTGTTGCTACCTTTAATACTTCTGAGATTCATCCTCCTATCCATAGGTATGTAGTTGAAGTACCTTTGATGGCGTTACTCTAACCCAGCTTCCCGCGTCATCAGAAGGAGGGAAGAGAATCTTGGAGTGAAACCGGGATTGGAATACACACTTTGGAAGTCATGGGGAGATTGTGTGTTTGGGGACGGTTCAGTTATCTCGACCTGCTCAATAGAGGTTGGTTGACTACCGCGACCACATTCAGGTTGCCAGACACCTTTGCAGTGATTTGAGAGCGGAAGATTGACGAGAAAGATTTGCTCATACTATATTCAACGCTGGCGAACCGCTCCAAGAGCCGCCCCTGGGTAAAATTGATCGCAAAGAACACATTGTCGTGACTTCCGCTTCCTCCTGGATATACTGAGAAATAAGGCGCTCAAACCCAATATCAAATATAGAGCCCAATATTGTACCAGAGCTGGCAACCAGAACCCCAGCCAAAACGCGCAATGTGCCCCGTCCACTCACGTCATATCCGCATGCATCCAGAGATGTTCATGCTTTGGTATCAAACAACATCAACGACAACAGCAACAAGAACCCACCCTCATATGCCTATAAACCTGCTTTGTTACCCAAGCTCGTCTAGTCTTGGAAGCTCTTCGCCTTCGTCTCCGCCTCTTCCTTCAGCTTGTTGGCCTCTTCCGCCTCCTTCATCTCGCGAACCTTGGCCAAAACGACCTCGCGGAAGATGGCCGTCTTGATAGTCTTGGAGAGCGTCCGCTTTTCGGCGGGTGCGGTGGCGTTCTCGGCGTCCGAGGCTCCGCCCGTGGTGCTCGCCACGGATAGAGCACGATGGCGGGACTGGGCCTGGTCGGCGGCGAGTGTCGCGTCGCCGGGCATATCGGTGTTCTCCGGGTCGTCCTCCTGCATCTTGAGCGCCTCGATGCGGTTCGCAAGCTTGACCATCTCGATGCCGCGTCTGAGGCGGGCCTTGGTGAGGTACGCCTTGATCTCGGGCAACAAGTTGTGGTTGGTTGCGGAATCGCCGCGGAGCCAGGGGTGAGCCAGAGCTTGCTAATTGATCGGGGCAGGCGTGTCAGTAGCCGTATTCAAGGACGTCAGATCAGCACAACATAACATGACTAAGTCTTACCTGACTTGTCCACCGGTTCTCCGGCTTGGGCTGCAAAAGCCTCAGAATGAAATCCTTGGCGTCGTTGCTGACGTCCTTCCAGTAGCGCTCATGGAAGACAACGTTGCCGCTGCTGCATTCGTCGATGAGGTCCTGAAGGTTCTCAGAGCGGAATGGCGAGTAGCCGCAGAGGAGGGTATACGTAATAACACCCATTGACCACATGTCGACAGGCTTGCCGTGACCCTGCTTGAGCATAACTTCGGGCGCCGCATAGCCGAACGAACCAGCCATTGTCGTGAGAACCTCATCCTTATTGTCCAGCATCTTGGCAATACCGAAGTCGGCCAGAACTAGATCCGAATCGGCATCTCGAGTAAGATATAGGAGGTTCTCAGGCTTGAGATCTGCGGAGTGAAGGGTTAGACCAGGCGGTTGGAAAATTGGCAAGGAACTATGTGGACTCACCCCGATGGACGACGTTGTTCTCGTGGAGGTAGTTGACGGCACCCAAGACTTGCTTGATGGTCTGCGAAGCATCCTTTTCCGTGAATTTTCCTTGCTCGCAGATCCTGTCGAAGAGCTCGCCTCCCGTCGCGAGCTGAGTGACGATGTAGTACTTGTCCTAGCGGAGGAAGCAATATTAGTCTCGCCGTAGCTACCCTAAGTCCGTCGCAAACCATACGCACCCTAGACTCGAACCAGTCGACAAACTTGACAATGTGAGGGTGCTTGAGGCGCTGGAGCATCTCTAGCTCGTCAAGAACCATCTGTTCGTTACCCTTGACATTCTTCTTCAATATGATCTTGATAGCAACCCTGCCGGTAGGGCCGCTGGCCTCTCTGACAATACCATATGTACCAGCACCTAGAGTTCGACCAAAGGAGTATTTGGACCTGATATAGGGTGTTAGTGCCACAGGCGAGGCGAGCGAACGGACGAGAACGGGGATCGGATGCGTACTTCTTGTCGTAACTTTCGGGTTGCCCGTGAAGGCGGTTAAGCATGTTGGCGACTGTGCGTGCGGAATCCATCGTCAGCTACTGATCCCTCTACAACTAAATGGCATGAAATGGACAAGGAAGAGGTATAGGGGTGTACGACGGGGGCCCAGTTCTTCTTCGTCTATCCGAGGGGGGGAAGACTTGAGAGGAGACCTGAAAGGAACAGACCAAGACTGACGAGACCGCGCGGGAGCAGAGGGAACTTACAGCTCATGGTGTTGATGTCTAGAGAAACGAATCAAGAAGGCGTGGTAGACGGATCGGGGGAGGGGGAAGAGCTGCTTGATTCTCTTCCTTCCGCTCTCGAGTGTGCAAGTGGCAGGAGGCTATCGAGACTGATAACCCAACCGGCCGAGCTTTGAACTTGGACGAAACTTGTAGGCTGGCTTGCGATTGACTAGGACGAGGGGCTGAGGAGCTGAGATTCGGGAATGGGCTGCGAAGGAGTGGCAGAGCAAGACGAGGGGATGCTTGGCAGCAGTAGATTGGGCTGGACAAGAAAGGCGGCTGTCAGAGTTCAAGTTCTCGCTCCAGACGGGAGGTACACATGTCAGGTAAGACGATAGGGGACCTGGGGGGTATCCGCTCAGCGTAATACGGGCTGAGGGCAGGTCCCACTAACTCCACGATGAGTGGGAGTACTTACCTGCAACCGAACTGATGGAGTGTAAGCCCTGTGCAAGTGCGACTGACCGTATGGAGTTATTGGAATGTCCCTCGCTTCAGAAATAAGGATGAAGGGGGAAATATGTAAAACGACTTTCATAATCGAAAGATGTGAGGGCCGGGTAGAGGTAATGAGAGAAGAGAGATCAACCCAAACCCCGTGGCATGAAGGATGCCTCCGCTTGCTCGTCCATTTCCACTGTCACTGCCACTGGCCTCCTCCCGTCATCGTCCCCCAGTCCACTCTCACACTACCATAACACTCCAGCAGGCGGGGGTTCACCTTGACGGGCGCCTGGGGCTGGTTTTGGGCCCGACTCTTGGGCGATCTTCGCAAGATACAGCCAGTTGTTGGTGATTTCACAGATACCCCCGGGCGGTTTCGTTTCTTTAGGTTGAGCTACCGCTACAACAACATTGAAACTGAAGGCATCCAATGCGACAAGGCGCGGTCAAGGTGGGCAGGTGGGCTATGAAGGAGGCCGTGGAGTGCTCAGCCCCCGGCCACCTACGAACCGCCATGTCCCCCAGGGTGCGCAAAGAGGGGCACCATCTGGTCTTGGCGGGCCTGTGGTTGGGGAGGGGTAAGGGCAGTGGGATCTTTACCCGACTGGGGTCATGTCTTTGGGCCCTTGTTTGGGCCGTCGGGTCGTGCTAGAGATGCAGCCCTGAATGAGCACTGCATTGAGACCGAACAAGACATCGCGAACTTGAACATCTCAGCTCACCCGACCACCATCGCCGGTTAGGCGCATTTCGAAACGAGATCCTGTGAATCGGGATGTTCACCGAGGAAGGTGTCATGAATGACTCCATCTGAACTGTACATAGACTATGATAAAGCTCGTTTGAGATGACTGGAGACTAACGAGATCAATAATCATCAGCCCGGGCAGTATCAAAAGGCCATCGCTGTCCTTCACAGCCCGCCTTTGGCGATGGTGAATGCCAATCAATGTCAGATTAGCGACCCACTTTCTCTCCCCAAACATCTATCATCGATTCTAGAACTCCACGTCTTCAACGTCTTCCGCTGTTTAACTTCCTCATCAATGTTAGCTTTTAGGATGAAGCCTCCAGTGTCTGTTCGCTGCACTGCATCGGGGGGAAGAAAATAGTGTATAGGTCTTTGAGTGAGTGGTCACTACCGTGAACTAGCTAACCTCGATATTACTCTATAGCTATGTCGTGGCTTGGCTTCATTTGTTTGATACTGGTACTTGGATCCGTACGACCCCATCCTCAGGCTGCCCAGTCTGAACAAGCTATAAAGAACAGCGGATATGGAACCAAACGGGGCAATACATTCTGTATTTCCCCTTCGGCTCCTTCCATGTGCTAACTGGCGATATCGAAATTCTCGATGGCCTCCGATAGGTGCCTTTCGTGTGTGACATGGGATATGGCCCGAGCGCTCTGGCTATCCCTCTTATCAGATTACAAGTAGCCGGAATACAACCTCTATTCTAGAGGGCGAAGTGAAAAGTATTGGAAAGGTCACCGAGAAGAAAAGGCTGTCCAATATCGCGTTTGGTTATCCAGACGGAAGCCACAGCCCTGCAGTTGTACCGACCAATCGATGGGCAGTCCCCCGCGCGTGGAATCAGTGGAATCCTCCAGGCGCGAAATGCGGTTTCCTCCTTTATCCTGGGTCGCTCCTGGTCTCACCACCCGTGAACGTTGATTCCCATCTTGAACTGGTTGTCGCGGAGACCCCTCTCAGCCTCAGCCCTGCCAACAATCCCTTGCAACTCAGAGCAAGCATTGCGCGATTCACCCAACTCAGTTAATCTGGCATTAGCAAAACTTCAGCTTGAACTTAAACGGACAGGGACCGCAAGCTCAGGCTATTATCCAGCATTCCTTTCAGACTCTGTTCGGTATTTCTGCTGCCTCTCCAGGATTGGTCCAACATAACCCCGCCAACCTCCAGCTACATTACCTACCTACGACTATCAGTCCGCCTTCCACTGTCGCCTTGTGAGGCTCGTCTATTCGCCATCGGAGACTACCACGCAACACCATCCCGTGGTCGCTCAGCAAATATGCCGGTACAGTTTGCTGCCAAGAGGCTGGGGAAGGAACTGAATAAGGTCAGTTAGATTTCCGGACAGACCTCAGACCCCATAGGTTGGACTGAATTCGGAGCTAAATTGCAACAACTGACGCGATCATATTCGTGCCCATCAGATACAGAATGGCCTGCCACCTGGTATCGAGCTCGTCTCCGCAGACAACTTGGAAGAGTGGCTTCTAGACATAAAAGTCCTCGACAACAACCCGCTTTACCTCAACGAGACATATCGACTAAAGTTCCGATTCAGCCAGTCATACCCCATCGGTACGCATGATTGATAGATGGATGGCTGCGGTCGATACAAAAGCTAATCAATTCGTAGAGCCTCCCGAAGTGGTATTTGTCAAGCAAGCCGACCGGCCGATTCCGATCCACCCGCACATCTATTCTAACGGTATCATTTGTCTCGACCTGCTCGGCCAACAGGGTTGGAGCCCCGTGCAAAGCGTGGAAAGCGTATGCATGAGCCTACAAAGCATGTTGACCGGGAACACCAAGAACGAGCGACCTCCCGGCGATGAGGAATTTGTTCGCGGCAACAAGCAGCGCCCCAAGGATATCGAGTTCTACTATCACGATAACACCGTCTAGGGGAAAGGCGGCGGTTGCCCGCATGACATTCTGCGGAAATTGCGCTGGGATTTGGGAAGGCGTTACATTTTCGGTACACAGCGCCTCCAGCGCCAGATCTGGAAGGTCTAGGCACCCACACTGGATGGGGTGTAGATCGTATCATCTGCATTATGAGGAGTTCACATACTTGCAAGTTTGGTCGGAGTTTAATACTGGCGCATAAAGGGTTACTCAGGGAAGGAGGCTTGGAGCTTGATGAGTATCGGAATTGCTCGACTCAGCACCCGTACAGCGAGCTTGTTGTGCATTTTTCAAAAAGATTGGTGCTTAGTTTATGTCCAGCATCGGGAAGTCTCATCACATACTTAAACATCATGATATCTAGCAGCGAAAGGCAATGTTCGTTTCTCTCTTGGTGAACCCACGGTAGTTGCTCTTCTTGACTTGGGAGATCAGAAATGGGAAACAGTCCAGATGACGTAAGATTGATTACCTTCCCGATAGGAAGAAGATAGATCTTATCAGTTGCCCGCACAACCCATGCTCAGCCTTGGATATTCGGGGACACTCATGCTGGCGATGGAGCTCACAATGCTGGGTAACCGAGGAGATGATTCCACGTATCACCTCAGCACTGCTGATGATGTACATTTTCATTCTGGCTCCTTACATTATAGAGGTACAAGTATGGGAATGCGAGACGGTCACTGAGGACGAACGGCATTCCAGCCTAACAGATCGACCCACTTCAGCCCACTGAGATACCCTGGAGCTTTGGGGTTCGCGCAGTGAACCAACCAATGTTCAATTCCACTTGGTAGCACAACATGAACCCAGCCAGCAGGGCTGACCAGGAGCTCGAGCTTCACCCAACTCCTTCGTCATCAGCCGCCCGCCATCCTAGGATCCACACCACAAACACCAACAGCCGCATGAGGAGAACTCGACCACCATGGCTCCCCATGCGGAGTTTGACATCGAGCAGATCAGAGAAAAGGGTCGCAAGGACATCTTGTATCTCCTAGAATCAGTATGTACAGCCATGATGCCCCCAAAAACCACCCCAGCTAGGCAGCATCGGCCAGAAGCAACGATGTCCGCTACGCTTGGTGCAAGTGCTGAACTGACGGCAGCTGTGAGATCCTGTGCAGGTCCGTGGAAAGAAGAACATTGTGATTGAGAAGAGCCTGGCTGGTCCACTTAACGCCTTTGTCGGAGCGTCAACTTTGCGCGACTATGGTGCCGATAACTTCTTCTTTCTCGAGAACAACAACACCGATTCGAGCCAGCGCAATGTGGTCTTCATTGCCCGGGGCGAGTCGGCCCATCATGCTCACACAATAGCAGGTACGAACACCAACCACGACCTCGCGGACGAGAGAAACTGCCCGCGGACCTTTGAAGGTGCTGACAGCTAGCCAGATCAAATAAAACGTCTACAGCACGAGAGCCAGTCTCCCCACGAGTTCCATGTCTTTTGGGTACCCCGCCGAACGCTGGTTTCAGACAAGGTGCTGGAGGAGGCCGGCGTCTTGGGTGATACCAACGTCGCCGAGTTACCTCTATACTTCTTCCCGCTTGACACCGATGTCTTGTCCCTCGAGCTGGACGATTCGTTTAGAGACCTGTACCTCGCGAAGGACCCCACACCAGTCTTTCTGCTTTCGAAGGCCTTGATGGGCATTCAACAGAAGCATGGCCTCTTTCCCAGGATCGTTGGCAAGGGCGAAAATGCCAAGAGAGTCGCTGAATTATTGTCTCGTATGCGACAGGAACTTCTCGCTGGCGAAGAAGCAGCCGAAGGGGACAAGATCGGCCTGTCGCCCAGCACCACGAACGAAAGTGTTATCATCATTGACCGTGAAGTTGACTTTGTCACGCCCCTTCTGACACAGCTGACCTACGAGGGCTTGATCGACGAGGTATTCGGTGTACAGAATAACCAGGCCGACGTGGACTCGACGATCATCGGCGCACAGCCGGAACCACAAGGCGCAACCACTGCCGCCGCTGCCGTCGTGAACAACGGGCCTTCGCGCAAGCGCAAAGTCCAACTTGATTCGTCCGACAAGCTGTTTGAGCAACTGCGCGACGCCAATTTTGCCATTGTTGGGAGCCTTTTGAACAAAATTGCTCGTCGTTTGAAGAGTGACTATGAGAGTAGACATAGCTCCAAGACGACAGCCGAACTCAAAGAGTTTGTCTCGAAGCTTCCGGGATACCAGGCCGAACAAAAGAGCCTCAAGATTCATACGGGCCTGGCGGAGGAGATCATGAAGTATACTCGCACGGAACACTTCAGCAAAATGCTCGAGGTCCAGCAGAATCTCGCAGCTGGAGCAGATCCATCTTCTCAGTTTGAAGCGATCGAAGAACTAATAGCACGCAACGTCCCACTGCCGCAAGTATTGCGACTCCTCTGCGTGTACTCGTGTATCTCGGGCGGAATCAAGACGAAGGAGTTCGACCACTTTCGGCGCCTTATCCTGCAAGGATATGGCTATCAACACATACTCACGCTCCATAATCTAGAGAAGCTTCAGATGTTTCTCTCGAGGTCGTCCCCTCTGGCATCCATGATTCCCATGACCGGGTCCGTCGGTGCGACGGGAACGAAGACTAACTATACGTACTTGCGGAAGCAGCTGCGGCTCATTGTCGACGAGGTCAACGAACAGGATCCAAACGACATTGCCTACGTCTACAGCGGATACGCGCCCCTCTCAATACGCCTTGTGCAATGCATCCTTCAGAAGCAATATTTGCTCTCCATCACAAAAGGAGCAGCTGCCACTAACACAGCCGGGCCAACTGCAGGAGGCGCGCAAGGATGGCGTGGGTTCGACGACGCTGTCAAGCATGCCCGAGGTCCGACGTTTGACGAGGTGCAAAAGGGCGAGGATAAAGCCGTTAAGGCTCGAGCGCTATTGTCCGGTAACGACGGCCAGAAGACGGTGTTCGTCGTGTTTGTTGGCGGTATCAGCTTCAGTGAGATCGCGGCTCTTCGGTTCATCGCGAAGAAAGAAGAAGGTATGTCGCTCTTCCTATGTCCCTACCGGCCTGCTCAAGCTGGCCGCAGAAGCACAAGAAGCCAATCGATCACTAACTGGGTGTCACGAATCATTAGGTCGGAGAAAGATTGTCATCTGCACGACGTCCATTATTAGCGGAAACAAGATGATGGAAGCCGCGATCGAGAATGGGACATTTGGAACCGAGAGCCTGCAACAGGAGACGGAGAGTTGATATTGCTTGATTGGTAGAAACGGAGGGTTGATCGATGCTTGATTCCGATCGGGGGAACATCCATAACAGACGCGGAATACAGAAGCATACCATGGCCACAGTTGGGAAAATCTAGGTTGTGCTCATGATACGTAGATGGAGTGAAGGGAGTCATGTCGATATTTGCTGCGAACCTGAAGGCACACTGGCGTGGAAGAGAACCTGAGTCTTCTCCCATTCACAGGGATTATTCTCCTCTCTCTGCGCCTCACGTGATTGGACCACGGACCTCAATTACTCGTAATAACGCGCAATTGCTGGAAAGAAAGCATTTGTATCAATCAACTAAAACGAGCAGCGTTAATTTCTTGTAATTGAAATCTTGAGCATGCGCTGAACCTTACCGGCTTTCCGCACTTTTTAGGGCGCTGTTACCAGTGGGAGTGGGTTCCGTTCTCGCGCAGCAGATCCGTCAGTGCAACTGTATCAGCAGACTGGAGACAACGGCAGCCAGACAACAACCTCGAAGACTGAAGCAACAACAACAGCAAAGTCAAGAGATATTAGATTTTCGTTAGTCAACCTACGGCGACTGGCAAACTAAGAAATACCGATGCACCATCTGCCAAAGACATCGTAGTCAACACCGTCAGATATCCCATTCACCTCAGCAATCGACGACATTTCAAACCGAGACGGCGACTTACCAATCGTACGACGTCTATGAGACGAAACTTCAACATTGCTCCATGGGCTGCGATATGATATCTCGAGGTACATACACCATATTCGACGTCCACTTCCTTCACCCATATAAACACAATCCCGTACATACCTCAACCATATCCACTTTCCTCCATACCTTTACACATCCCTCACTGTACAGGGTCCTCAGGCCTTTCTTCAATGTTCAACTTTGGCTAACCAGACGACTCAGAAGCCGGAGCATTTCTTGTATCATAGCGATAGGCAGTCCAGTCGAATGGCCGGTTTTCACACCATCATCATCACCCGAACCGGCTCCATCTTATCCTTCGCCCTCCGCTGAATCCGGTGTGGCCTGTATATATGGAAGGAGGTCCACTTCAGCGTGAGCGAAGACGACGGTGCCGACCTATCAACTCCATATTCCAGTTCAGCGCTTTATTCTAGTCAACCAAGTGTCGCTCTTTTAAAGATATGGGCAACAGTTTGCGGACTCGTCCAGGGCAGACTAGTGGTAGTGGTAACACGAAGGGCCCTACGAAAGACGTCAAGGAACCCAACTCATCCCGCTCAAACCGATCCAAGGCCTCGAACTCCAGCAGGCACCCGCCTATGAAGAGAGCAAGGACGCCTGTGGGCGGCCACTCCGCAGAGACTAGCTCGTCGACGAGTTCAGAAGATATCGCACCGGAAATTGTGGTTTGGACTGGGGACATGGATATGATGGACTCGGAAGAGTCGTCCTCTCCAGGAAGCCCATTGCCAACAGACGAGTATGTTGCTATGTTGGTTTTTCCTCATCAACACCATCGCACCCCTATGTTTAACTCCCGCTCGCCGTGGGTTTTTGGCTGTCCTTCATCGCTGACTTTCATGTAGCTCTCCACAGTTACCATCACTATCGCAGGCCCCAGAAGAGCCAAGTGCCCAAAATGCAGACGCCCCGAGCCAGTTTTCATCGCCCTTATCGGAGCCTCCAGAGTCGTCACCACTTATATCACCTCAAGATGATATCACGGTGGAGCAGGAAAACCCAATCACCCAATCCGCCAGTAGCCTATCGGACCAGCACTCGAACTCATCATCCCATGCGCCATCCGTGACAAGCAAGGCTACGACTCCTGTGGATGCGGATGGACCGAAGGAACTTTCAACAAGAGAAGAGTCGTTTGGGCCACAGCATCCTTCACTGGTATCTCCCTCTCCAGAGCCACCTGCAGAAGAGCAGCAACCGAAACCCAAGGTGGAGGAACCTCCTCAACCGGATGAACAACCACAAGCTGAGCTACAAATACAGCCATCAGCTCAACCGGCCCAGGAAGTAGTCCGCCTTTCGCCTCTGCCAGTGATGGACGAGCCCCCTTCAGCAGCAGTTGAAACTGCAGTTCCACCTCTTGAACCCAAGACACCGGTGGAGGAACCCAAGACATTAGTGGACGAGCGCAAGATCAAGGAGGAGTCGCCAGAGGAGTTGGTGCTCGAATCAGCAAGGGAAGCTTCGCTGCCTAAAGAAACTGAAGCCCTTGATGTATCAATGGAAGAAGCCCCTGCTGCGGATACGGTGGTGCAAGAAGCCCCAGCGCACGATGTCCCGATGCTGGAAGCGCCGCCTCAAAATACACCGGACCAGGAAGCACCATCGCACGATATAGTCATGGAAGAATCTTCGGCTTACGAATCTGTGACTCATGAACCTCCGGCAGAAGAGCCTGCGGCTCAAAGCGTATCGACGCCAGATGCCCCAGCTCAAAAAATGCCAGCACAAGAAGCTTCGGTCCAGGCGACGCCAGTACACGAAGCTCCAATCCAGCCAACACCAACGCAAGGATCCTTGCCTCGAAATGCAGCTACAAATACAGCGTCCACGGACACCCCAAGGCGGCGATACAACGTCCGCCCCAAAGTCACCATACCTCCCGATCTTCCACTGCCAGATTATGCTATGCAATGTATTTCTGCCGCGGAGGCTTCGAGGCTCAACCCATATGCTTTGCACCAGGAGGAATATCTCATGCTCAGAGACCATATCAGCCACGCTCAAGTAACAACGTATCTGAATATCAGGAATGGTATTCTCAGGCTATGGGTAAGGAATCCCCAAATAGCTGTTACTCGAGAAGAAGCTGTTGGGTGCGCCAAAGACACCCGTTGGTTTGACGCCGCTAGCCTATGCTTTGACTGGCTTGTCCGTCGGGGATACATCAACTTTGGGTGCGTAGGCTATCGCCATTCGAAGAAGCATGCTTCCAAAGACTCATCAGCTACCACCCTCAAGCAAAGAACAGTCGCTGTTCTGGGCGCAGGTATGGCTGGATTGGGCTGCGCGAGACAGCTCGAAGGACTTTTTGCTCAGTATGCAAAGAAATTCAGAGACATGGGTGAAGAGCCTCCGCGAGTAATTGTAATCGAAGGTCGGAACCGAATAGGTGGCAGGGTTTACTCTCGCCCCTTTGCGTCTAAGCCTGCACGAATCCCGGAGAATTTCCAGGGGAAGCGATTTACTGCAGAAATGGGAGGTATGATTATCACGGGATTCGAACGCGGTAATCCCATCAACATCCTCCTCAGGGCACAGCTCGGGATTCCATACAGGCCATTGCGCCCAGACACAACTCTGTACGACTCGAACGGAAAGCCCGTAGATTTACACCGAGATCAGCTGGTCGAGAATCTGTACAATGACTGCCTCGACCGGGTCAGCGAATATAAGTTTAAGCAGCCCACCTCCAAGCTGATTGAGGGTAATAGAGAGTTGATCGACGAGGGCAAGGATAGTTCCGCGGAAGCCTACAAGACCATAAGGCAAGTAGAGGAATCAACTGCCGCTCAGCCGCATGCGCCGCCTGTGTCGGAGCAAAGCATAGCACCACAGGTGAATCTTGTCCCGATCTCCTCGGACCGTGCTACAGGCCGCGTCCATACCGAGCCTGGCACGCCAGGTGCACTTAAAGCAGCATACAAAGCGAAACTCTTGGGATGGGCCTTGAAGCAGGGTGTCTCAGAAGATGCCGACCTCGACCTCGAGACACCGGCCAAAGAGCCTGGTGCCAACCTCGGAAGCGTTGTTGATAACATGATCGCCCAGTACAGAGATATTGTGGACTTGACCGCACAAGACTACAGGCTCTTAAACTGGCACGTTGCCAACCTGGAGTACAGCAACGCTATTAACTACAATAAGCTGAGCCTCCAGGGGTGGGATATTGACGCCGGCAACGAATGGGAAGGGAGCCATACCATGGTCATCGGCGGCTATCAGAGCGTACCAAAAGGCCTCATGCTGCTGCCTACGCCGCTTGATGTTCGACGAAAGTCACCCGTCAACAAAATAACGTATACAACAGAAAGCACGGCAGGGCCAGCGGTAATCGAGTGCGAGGATGGATTCAGGGTGGAAGCTGACTTCGTCGTCAACACGATACCTCTGGGCGTGCTCAAGCATGGTAATATCGAGTTTGAGCCACCGCTGCCGGAGTGGAAGTCTAGTGCTATCGAGCGCTTAGGCTTTGGTGTTCTCAACAAAGTCATCCTCGTGTACAAGGAAGCCTTCTGGGATGAAGATCGCGACATCTTTGGCGTCCTAAGAAATCCGCCCAACCGACACAGCTTGGACCAGAAGGATTACGCCTCACAAAGGGGTCGTTTCTTCCAGTGGTTCAACGTAACCCAAACCAGTGGTTTACCGGTCCTGCTAGCCCTCATGGCTGGCGACGCCGGCTACGACACCGAACAAACCTGTAACGATGATCTCGTCAAGGAAGCAACCGACGTCCTGCGCCGCGTCTACGGGTCAAAGGTTCAACAGCCGATCGAGGCCATCGTAACCAGATGGGCATCGGACAAATTTGCACGGGGAAGCTACTCCTCCGCGGGTCCCGACATGAAAGCGGACGACTACGACACCATGGCCAAGCCCATCGGCAACCTCTTCTTCGCGGGCGAGCACACGTGCGGCACCCACCCAGCCACCGTCCACGGCGCGTACCTCTCCGGTCTGCGCGCCGCCTCCGAGGTTCTCGAGGCGATGCTCGGCCCGATCGAGATACCCACGCCACTCATCATCCCCAAGGAATCATCCTCCCTCTCCCTCAAGCGCAAAGCCGCAGCCTTATCATCAGAATCTACCACCACTACAGTCACAAACAGCTACGGCACTATGTCCTCCACCCGCAACCCCGAACAAGCCCGCCTCGAAGCCTACGACATCGCCCTCTGGGACTCCATCACCTCGCAAATCGGCCAGCGCCCGCTGAAACCCTCCAAACCCGTCGTGTCAGGTTACATCTTCTTCAGCAAAGCGCACTACGACGACGCGCGCAAGCGGTGCGAGGCCGGCCGCCGACCGGGCAAAGGGAAAGCAAGCGGTAACGAGGTCAGGATGATGAGCGCCAAGATGTGGAAGGATGCTTCACCGGAGGAAAAGAGGCCGTTTGAGGAACAGGCGGAGGAAAGTAAACGTGTGCATGCGGTGGCGATGAAGGAGTGGAATGAGAAGGCTCAGGAGTGGGATCGCAAGGCGACGGAACTGAAGGGGGTTTACGAGAGGGAGAATCCGTATGTGCCGTTGAGTGCGCTGGTTGTTAAGAGTGAGGAGGGGGTTGCTGGTGGGGTTGGAAGTAGTGCTGCTGCTAGCATTTCTGGTGGCAGTAATGGGAGGAATGGGAGGAGGGCGAGGTGGGCGGGTGAGAAGGTGGGGAGTTATGCGGAGGATGAGGGGAGTGATGTTGATGTTGAGATGACTGGGTGAGTGAGAAAGGAAGCAAAAGGGATTTGGGCTGGAAAACGGGCTTGAAAGAAGGAATAGGCAAGGCAGAAGAGCAGGGTGGTGTCTTTCGGTCGCCTTGTTTTGGTGGCTGGATGGGGTGAATTCGTATTTACATGTCTTATCAGGCGTTTGGCAAGGCATGAAAGAAGGAGGTGTTGGTGACAACTTGTATAAAGTCTAGGTGGTAGAAACAGAGAAAATACGTTCTTCATATCTTGATTTCCACGTTGTCCACACACACACACGTACACCTACAGCGTAGCTCTTTGTTCCGCTTTATCATTGTGTTGATGGCATAGATGCAAGCGTCGTCGAGCTCTACCAGGCGGTGAGCGAGCAGAAAACTTCACAGCCAATGAAGCAACCAGTCTCGTAACCGTTGATCATCGGAGAAGAATCGTGGACTTTCATCCCATGTTCCATGCTTTTCGCCCATTTAGTCGCATCAAGTATCTGCAAACAAGCGGCGGCGGCGCACATGGAGGTGGGCTGGTGGGATAGGATGAAAATGAAAACACAAACCAACTTACACGAACTCACCGAGACCGAAGACGCTCCTCTCATCACCATCTGCGGTCCTCGGTCTGGATGAAACTTGCCTGCGGCGTAGTCAGGTTGCTTACTGATAGACTCACCAACGAATGAATACGGGACGAGATTGACAATCATGTATAAGCGCTCATCCCGGCTGTGATTTGTTGGTGGACTGAGAAAGCAGGAGTGGATGTGGGTGACTGGCTCGAGGGTTCATTGAGCCTCAGCCCAACCGAACGCGATACATGAGATGACATGGAGGAAAGTGAGACTACAATGGCTTACTAACCGCGGAGCAGGCAGGCAGGTGTGTGAAAGAAGCTGTACAATTTTATGGACTGAAGGCGTTGGTACAGTGATGAGAAAGCTAGCAGCTCATCGATTGGTACAAAGGAAGACATTGGCACGCAACAACTTGGACTGGGACCAGACATCACACCACACCACATACACTCATACACTTTTGACCCCAGACGCTTTCTTTTTGCATGGGAAGCATGGCAAAGGTGATGATGCATGGATCGATGATGAGTGAGAGTGCAGACCGGGATGGATTTCGGTGGCTCTGGTCCTTTTTCTGTTCAGGTCTCTCCTCCTCTCCTTTTCTTCTCTCAACATCAACATCAACACATCTTCGTCTGCTATTAATAAACTGCGGTTGTTTAGGCTGCTGTTTACATATCGGCCGAAGCGGTGGCACCAGTGATAATTTCGACCAACTCGCCGGTAATGACGGCCTGGCGGGTACGGTTGAAGAGAATCTGGTACTTGCTGATCATCTCGCCGGCGTTCTTGGAAGCGTTCTGGATAAGGGGTAAGAGGATTCACGTCAGCAGTCTGTCCGTCGTCGTCGACTTCTTCAAAGAGGCATGGAACGGGAGAAGAACTCACGTCCATGGCGTTGCGACGGGCAGAAATCTCGCAGGCGTGACCCTCGCAGAGAGCCCAGTAGAGGGAGTTGGCAAGGGCGTACTCGCGGAGGTTGCCGAGGACCTCCTCATCAACCTCGAAAGCGGAGAAGTTGGCTGGATGTAACTTTGTTAGCTAGCTGGATATCTCGACGAGCATCATGTTGGCCGACAGGACGTACGGGAAGCGAGGATGGCCTCCTCGGAAAATGCCTCAATGACGGTAGGCTCGTAGCTGGTGGCGTTGATGAACTTGTTGTAGACAATCTCAACGGAGGCGTAGTCGCCCTTGAGCTGGGTGATCTGGTCGGCGATGGCAGAGGCCTCGACGAAGGTGGGGATGTCCTTGCCAACACCGGAGAAGTTGAGGACGATGTCCTTGCTGTTGGTACGGGAGAGCTGGGCCTTGGCCTTCTCGCCGATGATGACGATGTCGAACTCAGGCTCGGTGGCGGCGCGGCGACGGATGAAGCGCGCAAGACCGGAGTGGACACCACCGCAGAGACCCTTGTCGGAGGAGCAGACGATGACGAGCTTCTTCTTGCCCTCAGCCTCGAGAGGCTTAGTCTCGGCCGAGGTGAAGACCTCGTTGCTGGTGGCACCGTAGCCGCGGGACTCGGTCATGGCACGCTGGGCGCGGTTGAGCTTGGTCGAGGCAACAATCTTCATGGTGTTGGTGATCTTCTCGATGTTGCGAATCGACTTGAGGCGGGTCTCGATTTCACGGAGAGTCGCGAAGGTGGCCGCGCCGGGAGCAGCCGCTCTGTTGTCATGACCTTAATCAGTCTGCATGTTCTGTCTCAAGCTTCGATGTGTGTCGGGGCTATCGTGTGTCCGTTCTCGTTCTCGTGTGTGTGTGTGTCGAAGTCCTCTCCTCTCTCCCTCCCCACCCAACCCGTTCCCTGCTTGCTTGCTTGCTTGCTTGGTGCTGCCCCTCCATATATCGGACGTCATGTATCGAGGACCCGGCGGCGCATCGCATTCTTTTCGGAGTCGCACAGAGAGCTGAGAGCCAGACGAAGACCCGGAGGAGCTGTAGTCGGTTGGTGCACGGTGGTTGACGAACAGACGGAGGCGAGACGACGAGATGTTGGACGGAGACGGAGCACTCTAAGGAAGAAGGACATGTATTTTTTTTGCTTGGGAGAGCACCTACCGGGACGAGACGGCGGCTCCAGCTCTCAGGGCCGGGCGGGCAGCTCTGGACAGCATTTTGAGATGGATATTTGACGAGGGAGAGACCTGCTGGAGAGGAGTGGCCCGGGGTTGACCACTTGATATTCAGGCGGCAATTGATCGTGGGGGAGTGATCAATGGGAATAGGACGCAATTGGCGTGAGAGGTTTGCTGAGGTCGGTTCCACACTTTCCGCTCTCTCTGCTCACTTTCCGGCCGTGCTTTCTTCGTGAGGTGTGGCTCGCCGTAGTGCCGCTGTCCAGTCCCAGTCGGGCGCCTTCGCCTTTTTCCCGGCTAGAGCCTGGCAATGGCTGAGGACTGCTGCCCGGCCATTGGCTTGGTCATTGGCCGCCTGCCAGCTGTGGTGTGCTCGCCGGCACTTTTCCATGACGGTGGAAGGCCATCTTGCTGCCAAGTTCTGCCGAGCTTGCCAGCCGTGGCAGCTGTCAGAGCTTCCATGTGGGTGGCACCCGGTCTGGCCCGCACCTGCGATCCTGCACCACTGCAAACACAGCACCACCACCTCCCAGTGGCAGCAGACGGGCATGTGGTACATCTCACTACCGGCGGCTTTTTCAATCGTGAAATTGAAAGCTGTCTTTGAAAAAGTTCCTTCTTGTTCCTGTTGGAGACCGTGCCATCCACCCCACTGAAACCTACCTGGCATCTGGGTGTGAACTTGGTGCTCACTGGAACGAGGAAGAGCCTTGCAAACGCTTGTATCAAAAGCGTCAAGTCTCAGTGTCCTAAACAGTAAACAACCCAAGTCATCCACAGAGTAAGGTAAGCAAGCACACGGAACCTTCATTTTGATGGAGATCAGACGATGCGGTGTTTTTCTGTTTGAGTGATTGAGGTTGTTGTTACCTCTAGCTCTGTGGCGCAATCATCGTGAGGCTGGGTGATCACGATCGCGGTGGTGTCTATGACGGACGTGCTGTTTGTTAGAGCATCTTGCCACAACTGAGGACTTCCATTCCATATCACACTCACGACACTGACGGGCGCGCACTACGCTAGGTACGCTAGAAACACTCAGACTCAAGGTACCGAGAGCGGGGACGCGCTAAAAAGGTACCGGCCTCTCAAAGTCAACCACCTCAGGGATTTTTTACAGGTGAGGTGGACGTGCGAACCTCCCCCTGCGGCCGCGACGACGCATCGAAACCTTGGCTGGAGTCCCGACTGGAGACTCGGTTCTCACTCAGGTCGCTCTCACTCCGATCGCCCATACGCCCACAGCACCCACACTCCCAGCCTGGCGGTCCTGGCAACGACTGCCCAGAAAGAGTTGCAGGGTGGAGCCCCAGGATTTATCTTTAACAGCCTCCCGATTGCCCTTGCTCTCCCCGACTTCGTTCATGCTGCCGTCCGCCTTCGCTTTTTTCGCCTTCACTTCTTCTCCCTCACCTTGCGCCATTCTGGATCTCTCCACCCTCCAGGCTCTCCACATCCTCTCTTTTTTCACACACTCATTCCATTGACCGGCCATCTCGATATCTCGCGCACCCACCTTGACGAGTCCCCGAGACCCTCGCTTTCCAGCCTTGGTCACCAAGTGACTTGCACCAAGAGTCTGTCCACGGTCAAAAGGTGTAGGCGGTCACCTCTTACGGCGACTTCTTTCTCTCCACGTCTTCCTTCCTAGCGACGACCGACGGCCTTTTCGACTCGGTTGCCCTGCAGACATCTTGCCAGCAACCTTCGCCACTGTTTAGTAGCGGCCGCTACGTCTGGTCGGCTTTTGCGCCCTTACACCTTCGCACGTGGTGCCGACACCGCAACACGCTTTAGCAACCATGTCTTCCGGCTCTGAAGACGACAAGCCGCTCGCCAAGGTCAACGGCCACGGTACGTCGATGCTTCTGTGATCAGTCACACCTTGCCCCCATCAACTCTCGCTCATTACCCCTTCACTCTATCCTTTGCCCACCGTCACACGGTTTGCCAGCCGATTCGAGTCGACGTGTCATGCTTCCATGGCCTCGTCTTCTAGACGTAACCTGTCATTGTACCACGCCCATGAGACTAACTTTTCATCAACTGTAGCCTCGGCGCCGACTATCTCCAAGGCCGATGATCGTGCCATGGACGCTGCTGATTCCAAGGCTCATATGGCTCCCGTTGGTGTCTCCATCCGCAACGGCCCCGTCGACCAGGACAGGATGGACATCGACTCCCCAGTAAACGGTCAGGCTAAGCGCAAGTCGCGGGCATCCGTTGACCAGTCTGTCAAATACAAGGATGAGTCCAGTGATGACGAAGCGCCCTTGGTAGGCTTCCCTGTCTTTCCAGCTTGGTATCCTTGCTTGGTCTGTGGCTAACTAGGACAGGCGAAACGTTCAAAAACACAACATAAGCAACCCGACTCCGATAGCGACGACGAGCCGATCGCGAAAAAGATTGGCGCGAGATTGCCTCCCTCCGCCAAGAACACGGATATGGACGTAGATTCCGATGATGACGAACCTCTCGGAAAGATCGCCGCGAAGAAGGCCAGCATCGAGAAGGCAGCCGCTAAGGAAGCCAAGAGTATCCGTGCTGATACCAAGGCCAAGAAGCCTGCTGCTAAGAAGGCCGTCAAGGATGAATCCTCCGATGACGAACCCCTTGCGAAACCCACCAAGCGACAGGCCAACGGCACAGCTGCGAAGAAGACGAACGGTGTGAAGAAGGAGGAGTCTGACTCGGATGTGCCCATCGCCAAGCGGGCGAAGAAGGCACCTGCTGCAAAGTCTGCTGCAAAGCCTGCTGCGAAGGCTGCCACGAAGGCCGCCCCGAAGGGCAAGGCTGCCACTGCCAAGAAGCCCGTCAAGGAAGAATCGAAGGACATCACTGATGAGGACGATGAGGAAGAGGAGTATAAGTGGTGGGAGGAGTCGGCGAAGAAGGAAGATGACAGTATCAAGTGGACCACCTTGGAGCACAACGGTGTCATCTTCCCCGAGGAATACCAGCGTCTGCCCAAGGACGTTAAGCTGCTCTACGATGGAACGCCGGTCGAACTCGACATCGAGGCCGAGGAAGCTGCCAGCTTTTTCGGCTTCATGCTTAACTCGACGGTGAATGTTGAGAACCCAACTTTCCAGAAGAACTTCTTCAGGGACTTCAAGGAGATCCTAGATCGGACGGGTGGCGCCAAGGACAAGAACGGCAAAAAGGTCGACATCAAGGAATTCGAAAAACTCGACTTCTCCCAGTTGTGGGCTTACAAGGACGCTCAAACGAAGGCCAAGAATGCCCGGTCGTCAGCAGAGAAGAAGGCCGAGAAGGCCGAGAGAGACAAGAGGGACGCCCCCTATCTGTATTGCAAGTGGGATGGGCGAAAAGAAAAAGTCGGTAACCCCAGAGTGGAAATTCCAGGACTTTTCCGCGGTCGCGGTGACCACCCCAAGACCGGGTGTATCAAGAAGCGTGTCTTACCAGAGCAAATCACCATCAACATTGGCAAGGAGGCCAAGGTCCCCGAGCCGCCAGCTGGCCACAAGTGGAAGGCCGTTCAACATGACAACAAGGCAACTTGGCTCGCAATGTGGCAAGAGAACATCAACGGACACTACAAGTATGTGATGTTGGCAGCAAACAGTACTGTCAAGGGCAAGGCCGATTTCAAGAAGTTCGAAAAGGCCCGTGAGCTCAAGAAACACATCGACCGCATCCGTGCCGACTACACCAAGGATCTCAAGAGCGAGGTCATGGCTGACAGGCAACGCGCAACGGCCATGTACCTCATTGACAAGTTCGCTCTCAGAGCCGGTAACGAAAAGGATACCGAAAACGAGGCCGAGACTGTCGGTTGCTGCTCTCTCAAGTACGAGCACGTCACCCTCAGGGAACCCAACACTGTCATTTTCGACTTCTTGGGTAAGGACAGTATTCGTTTCTACAACGAGTTCACGGTCGATCGCCAGGTCTTCAAGAACCTCAAGATGTTCAAGAAGCCTCCCAAGGAGGACGGAGATGACATCTTCGACAGACTGACGGTAGGTTTATTCTACTTTACCATGATTTGGAGCGTTGCTAATTCGCTATGTAGACAACCCAACTCAACAAGCACTTGTCGAGCTACATGCCAGGGCTCACGGCAAAGGTTTTCCGTACTTACAACGCATCGTACACCATGTCTAAGCTGCTGCAGGAGCTCAAGGTGACGAATGCCACGGTCCATGAAAAGGTCAAGCTCTACAATGACTGCAACCGCCAAGTTGCTATTCTCTGCAACCACAAGCGCACTGTCGGTGCTAGCCATGAGCAGCAGATGAAGAAACTCGTCGAGCAGATTAAGGGTCTGCGATACCAGAAATGGCGGACAAAGATGATGATGCTCGACCTTGACCCCAAGCTCAAGAAGAAGAAGGGTGCTGCCTTCTTTGAGCTTGATGAGGACTTGACAGAGGAGTGGGTCAAGTCTCATCAGGAGTTCCTCGTTGAGGACCAGAAGACCAAGATCAACAAGAAGTTCGAAAAGGACAACGAGAAGCGGGTGGCCGAGGGCGAGAAGCCTCTGCCTGCCAGCGAGCTCAAGGAGCGACTCAAGGCGGCATCCGAACTAGAAGCCAAGTTTAAGAAGGAGAACAAGACCAAGAAGGTCGAGGCTGAAGGCAAGGGTCCTTCTGTCGAGAAGCTGGAGGCAGCTCTTGTGAAGCTTGATCAGCGTATCAAGAACCTGGAGCTGCAGTCCGCGGATCGTGAAGGAAACAAAGAGGTTGCTCTTGGCACCTCCAAAATTGTAAGTTGGATTGGTTTCCCATTAACATGCATAGCAGGATGCTAACTCTCTATCACAGAACTACATTGACCCCCGTCTTACGGTCGTCTTCTCGGCTAAGTTTAATGTGCCTATCGAGAAGTTCTTCTCCAAGACGTTGCGCGAAAAGTTTAAGTGGGCTATCGAGTCTGTCGGAAACGACTCGACGTGGGAGTTCTGAGGTTGGCCAAGCATCGTCATTCGTATTCTGATAAGTCATTCACACAAGTCGTTCCTATAGACAACAGCATGAATGGTCATGTTTTTTTTGCGCCTTTCACTCAAAATCACACACCAAGTAGCCTTGATAGACCCTTTGGTGAATCGTCTTACTATTCTCACTTGGGACATCTTGGGTTTTGTTAGAAAGCTTGCTGGACGCATATGCCAGAACTACAAAAGCAAGCGAAGCGAAGGTTTTACGCTGTCTTATGGTTAGAGAAACGCTGGAGGCAATTTGCTTGCTCTTTGATGAGTTATATGGGGTTTCCATTCGCATTGCGCATAGCTTGATCTCGGAGGGTGGAGTTACGGAGGTCGGTGTTCACTCCCTTTTGGTGTCAAGGTTGACAAAGGGTCAAGAAGGATCCAGGATTCAAGACCGATGGCTCGATATATCCTAAAACTTAGAATGAACTATTCTTAACAGCGAAGTATAAGATCGACCACCATCATCGTCAGTTATCGCGAGCACGCCTATTGGTGAAGATAGAAATCACTAGAGGTAGGGAGGCAATGGTATGTGCAGATACAAGATGAGACAAAACTACCAGAAATCGGTTGCGTACGTGCCCAAACAAAGGAATCTACCGTTTGAATACTGATCAGGTTGTCCAACTTGTGTGTATGTGGTGTCTAGCGTGATGTAGGAGTACAAAAATTTCCCATACCATAGGTACATTATCATTCCCTCCGTTTCCAATCATATAGGTACATAACATTGCCGTCGCCGATACTTATCAGATCTCTATCAAGCCAAAATTCCTTGAACGCCGTATTAGGTAAAATGCCCAAACCCAAGTTAGTCTTACGCCTGCAAATGCATCGTGCTGGCTCCTACGCCTCTGGCTTCCGAGGGAGAAGAAGACCCAGACAATTATTGAGCAACGCAAAGACTGTATGTTGTCATGCCACTCAAGATTTCCCATCAAATCTTTCAAGCCAAGCACCCAACAAAGGCAGCAAGAGCCACCGTCACAAGCGACGTAGCAACCAGCAAGCCCTGCGGCGGTCTCATCATCGCACTCGCAGCGCCAACAGGCACAATCTTCCCATCTGGTTTCATAACCCAGCCATCAGGAATCGACCCGTGCGTAGTCGTGCCGCCGGTGCTGCCGCTGCCACCATTAGAACCCGACGCATCTCCACTGACCGCACCAATACCGCCCACGGGCACCGAGCCGCCCGACGACCCCGTATTCGTCGCCGCCACCGCGCTAGCCGTCACCGTGACCGTCCCCGCCTTCCCCAAGTTCCCGTTCACCTGCCCGCCCTCAGCAACGATGCTCTGCCACGTGCCGCTCGTGTCGCCGTACCGGTACGACTTGCCCGTCGAGTAATCGCTGACCATGACGCTCTTGACCACCATGCTGAAGGGTCCCTTGGAGTAATCCGTCGGGCCGCGAGCCCACTGGATCGTTCCCGGGGAATTGGCGCTGTCGCCGCCGGACCAGGCGCCGAATTTCACCTGCATGGGAGACTGCGGGTACTGCCCGCCCGCGTCGTTGACGGTCAACGAGCGCACAAGAGTGCCGCCCACGTACCACGCGATCCTTTCAGAGGTCCAGTCGATCGTGTACTTGATGAACTGGCCCTGGGAGTTGGGGGCCGGGTTGAACTGTCCCCGGTCGTAGGTGGCGGTTTTTCCTTTGGAAAAAAAATTGGTTTGCACGTACGTGTTGTCGGCGCCCAACCACTCGAAGTCGATCTCGTCGAGATCATCGGATTGGAGGACTACCGAAGAAACGATGCCGGCCCCCGGGGCGGCTTTCATGGTGATTTCGACGCGCCCGAACATGATGTAGAAGATGGAGGTTAGCTGCGGGGAGTCGCCGGATTTGGCGACGGTGAAGGAGACGCCGTCGTTTCGCGAGTAGGAGGGGGTGCCGCCGTAGGCGTTGAAGGAGTTGACGGCGCCTTGGGTGAAGTCGACGTTGATGGCCATGCCGAGGGCGGTGTTTGGGGGGCAGTCGGCTGGTGGGAGGTCATGAAGTTAGGCGAATGTCTCTCTTTTGACGATGTGAGTTTGAGATGAAAACGGCTTTTGAGACTTACTGCGCTGTGTTGGGTTACATGCTGACCATGTTTGCGCGGAAGCTACAGTTGAGAAAGCAGCTGTTGCTGTTGTCACCGCTGTTCGCCAACTTAGGGACACCATTGTTGTTGTTTTTGTGTTCCCAAGGTCTTGTGGTGACACAGGGGGGCTAGGAAGACTTATTTGAGAGCTTTGGACTGAAGAGGCAACCAAGGCTCGGCTTTTGGGTCTTCGAAGTTGAATCGGTGTTCTCGATCGCGGGGTGGGTTGGTAGGACGGACTCGTGTGAGCGGTGATGTGATGGTGGAGAGCTCGAAGCCGAAGCAGCGGTCACAACTTCGAACGGTTTCCGGGATCGGGATGGGTAACAACAGCGAGTCTGAGTATAAATTGACAGACTTGTTGGTGTATGACGACAGATGGGAAGACAGTTCAACGAGTGATGATCAACGGTCCCAGCAGTGGTAGTAGTCTTATGTATACGAACAGGAAAAGAAGGGTCGCGGGATCTTGCATGACACTTGCCCTGTTCCCGGCTTTTAATGGGACCAAGTCACTGTATCAATGAATGCAGCGAATGCGTAAACGCTCGTGGAAAAACAAAAAGAGGGTCCGGGAATTCAGAATCCTAGAATCACACTCTCCGATCACATCGATCCTTGTGAGAAAGGTCCTGGTCAGACTGGCTGAACGAGGACCGCTCCTGTCCCAGCTCGTCCCAGCCTCTCACAAGTCACCAGCCTGCCAGAATCGTCATCGTGGGCTCCCCACCATCAGCTCTCTTTGGGCAGCCTGGGCTTGAAGCCAAGGAGCCTGTTTTTTCAAGGGACCACTGGGACCTTGAACTGGGAGCTCCATCCCATCGGATAACATTTTGGACATTTGGACGGGTTTCGTCCCGTTTCGTTTGGCCAAAGTTTCCTTTGCTGAAACGATGTAGGAAAGTTTCTTGTTTCTTTACGGATGTCAGGATCTTCAAGTTTTTTTTAGTTTTTTTTTGGGTTCAAAGGACGGGAGGTTGGTGTTTCCTTGGGAGGCACGGACAAACGCTGTTGTTTGTGTTGTTGCACTGAAATTGGAGAGGTCTTTCAGCACACTGCCACCGCTGCCATCATTGACCCGTGAATCGGGTGGTTGGGAGTGGGTTTTCTTGGCGTGACGCCAAACACCCATCGGCCCGCCAAATTGTGAAAAAGTTTCGGTGGTTCCGGTTCCATTGTGGCTCAGAATCCTCGGCGCCGCTTCTCCGTTAATGCTCCACTTTTCCGTTGTCTGATCTTCCGTTGGGCGGGTCACTCCCGTTGTGTTCCACTTCGGAGTTTCACGTTGCCTCGACACCGCATTGTTGACTTTTGTTGTGATGGAGAAAAACAGAAAAAGGGGTAAGTCGTCATGAGTGTCGAAGGCACCGGTTGCATTTCCCCTGAACATTACCCGTCAACCATGCTTTCAGGCACGTGGCACGACTGCTGTACATGATCTGGAAATATCGGATGATCTGTCGCCTTACGGCAAGAGCACTTCTTACATACTTGCATGCATTGAGGTGGCTCCTTCCAAAACAATGAACGAATTGACCAGAGCGTGGTCTTCAGTCGTCTCCCGCAATTCTATCGATTACAATACAAGGTTGAACTCTCTCTGGATCCCGTGTTATATTTCCGCCCTCCCACACCTAATTCGCCATCCTTCTCTCGACTCTTCGATTTCCAGATGCTTCAATGTCGTTCTTTGATTCCTCGTTCCAGCCTTTGAGATGTAGGCAAGGGGCCCTCTGGGGACTTGCTTCATCGTCTTTGCCGCGCTGTCTTTCATCAACATGCGAATGGTAAATACATGACCCCTTCTTGACCACCTGGTCCACATGATCTCTCGTCCATGTCTGAATTGCGATGCTGACACCGGTGTTTTCCAGAAAACGACAGGCCGAAGTAACCAAATTGTACTCTTCTTTTGTTGCTGGCCAAAGGCGTAGCCGTTGAAGCCGCGTCGCTTGCTCGAGGTCGTCCGACCAGCGCTGAGATGCGTCCCAAACGACTATCGCGGCCTACACGAAAACCGAGACTAGCAGAGCGGGCTTGATGAAATCGACTATCGCCATGCATATGCAGTTCAACGTATGGGTTGGAGTTTTTCCTCGTCTCCTGGACTCGGTGCGACACACTTCCAGCTCCTATAAAGACCATGGCCCAAAAGGCTGGCCACCATTGCGATGCAAATCGCCCACGGAATTCCGAGCAGCATCAGATTTGCACTCGCTCCGACGGCATATCCGGCGACTCCAGCGCCAGCGACGAAAATTAGGTAAACGAACAACTGGAACGGATCCTTGTCCTGCCGGCGATGAATGAATGACGAGACACAGCAGCCGTACACCAGACATGACCAAAGCATCAACCCGTCTGAAGGAGATACGAGGACGCCTTTTCCATTTCTTTCCCCTGGGCTATCTAGGCGGTTCTACAAGCAGTATGTCAACAAAACCATTAAAGCGTTCGACGACGGAGGGTCACTTACCCCTTTGTGGCCGGACTTATGATCGTTGTGGGAAGTATACCGCCAGATCACGGCGCTACACAGAGCCGCGAGACATATCTCGACAATATCGGATCTCCAGCTCCATGTTACAGCTTGCTCTGGCACCTTGCCGGGCCGGTGTCGAAGGGGGCACGTTCGGAAATTCATTGGATCAATTAGAGCTTCGGCTAATGAGTGGTTGCGATGAAGCTGACGAGTGGCTATCGCATGAAGGTGAATTCAGATACCGCCATCGGCTCAAGCATTCGCGTACCATCATCATGGCATTCCCATCGACTAAATATTCCCGATTTTTTGCTCTATCCCTCTTTTCAGGTTTCAGCTTGCCTGAATCGGCAGATGTGATCACCGGATGCCCGGGCGGTTGCATATGACTTTAACACCCAACCAGCCCTATCGATTCGATCAATAACATGCTCACTTTTTCGGTCAAAGATGCAGCCTTACGCTGAACGATAAGTAATGTCTCACCCTTATGCGTGAAGACCCAAGGCACACCGGTTGGGTATCAGCCTGCCCCTCGGCACAAAAGGCTGGCAGTGAGGCTGACAGCTTTCACCGAGAACTGGGCCAATCCGAAGACAGAACGCATATGACTCCTTCGTAAGGCAACCTGCGAACCACGGCGGACAACCTCTGCCAGGCTATGAACGAGGCAATAACGAGAAATCAAAGACGGAAGCACCCGGCCCGAACTACGAAGGACACCATCATTGGTTTACGAGCCTTTCAGAATCATCTGGCCGGCCTCCCAATATGTGGCAGCATTGTGTCGCCCAATGGTGGCTGTGCCGGACGACTGCCTTGGGGTTCCGGGAGGAAGATCAAGCCCTCAAATCTACCCCATAGCCTCTCATCATCGCTCCGAGAGTCTTGTATCAACAGGTCAAACGATGGACCACATCATGTATCGGGCTATCTTCTATAAATCCTTCGCCACTATCCTGCTCCAACAGTGGATTTTGTCGCATTACGCACAACAACTCTCAACCCTAAACACCAAACAACTATTCAGCCAGAAAATAGATTCGGGTATTGGATAAGACTGGTTATGAGCCGCCCCAACACTTGAGATCCTGACACTTTGCCCAACATGGATCCCGGCTTGGGTGATGCGGACTCTATGTCGTCCTTCTGTCCTTGTACCTTGATCTACAGATTTGTTCGAGCCGCAAAAATTGTTTCTTGTGGGATCATGGTCAGCACCGCAGTCTTGTTTCCAATCGCCAACGATGGGAACTTCTCCTTCCTTGGTCTGTAAGGAGCCCTGCGTTTTCTTTTTCTTGTCAATACCGTGTACTGACAGCCTCACAGCACCCTCGGCCTATTCATAGTCTCGGCGACGGTGTATCTCACGATAAATGTTCAGTCGCTTATCAAGTAGGCATAGCCCTCATCCGGTTTTTTGTTTTAGTTTCAACTAATGCTCTGAAGAATCGGCCCATGTACCGCCCCGGTAGCATTGTTTGTATTGCTGCAGGCTGTCCTATCTGCTGGATCTTCGAGCGACAGCCTCATCCCTTGGCTCCCTCTTGGTTTCGCGTTTACGAGCATCAGTACCGTGGTCATACACCGGATTTGCAAGCGGTTCAAGAATCCTGCCCCGGTGCCACCAGACAAGAAACCACCACACACCTCCGTGGACCTCCAAAGCAATTCCTCGTTCCGGTCTAGTCCTGGTCCATCTGACAATATGCCTCCTCCGGAATCTTACCTCCAGGAACGAGAGTTCTTCGTTAGGCATGGGCCATCGTCTCACTGTACGTGTAGCACGCATGCAGGGAGTTCGGATATCTGCCTTTCCGATATTTCTGGACGGTGCCGATCGGAGTGGGATTTGCCAACCCGGAGCCATTTTGTCGCTGATTTCCATCCGAACCCTTCACAAGGAGCCGCCTATGTCGGGAGACGCCAGGATGACGAGGTTTTCGAACGCAACCTTGGTGACACCCACCATGGCGGATATTCCGTAGCAGGTTTTGCTTTCACAGGAGCCAGATAATTAATGCACCCCGACTGTTGGACAAAGTATACACTCAAAGTGGAATACGTGAAAAATGGTGTTTCTGATCAAATTATTCAGCACCAACAGAGTGTGCATGTCCGTCACGGACGGTTTAGAGCAATTAGTAGCTCGGCCAGAACGAAGCACTGCGCTCTATGGAACTCCTGCCTGAGTTCCAGGGAGATATCATATATCTTCCAATATTTCCAGGACTGAAGTTTCAGGTTTCCTCTCATTTCTTAAATTTTCTTTTCTGTCAACCACAGAGGATACCGAAGCACTGGATACTGCCCGTGGATGGCCTCCGAAGATCCAAGAAGGACTGTCCTTACATCCCGAGCCGGCCCGGAAGTTCTCTTCAAAATAACCTTTGAATCCGGACTTTGCCAAAAGGATTCCATCCCTCGGCTTGTCATCCCCCAACAACTCCAGGTCGCGTCCTGTCATCGAGTCATTTTTTCCTGGTCGAAGCAACTATCGCCAATCGCATAACAGCATGTTCGAGGTTCGCAACAAGATATCCGGATGGAGGTGCGGTGGGCTGGTGTTGTCGCAATGGCTCTCACACAAGCATATGGCTGCATGCATACAAGGGGGGCATCTCTCTGTTATGGCGTTTGATACAGGAGTAGGAAGATAAAAGACATGCAGAAACGGTCTCCATTATCAACATTTGTGGTCGCGATTGAGATATCTGGTGTCGGTGTAGTGACAGAGAGACTGGTGAAACGCACGGTTATCAACAGACTCGAGCTGCACTTGAGATTAGTCTAATGTACGACGGTTGAGTCTAGGCGGTACTGGTAGCTACGGCTAGCGGCATGTACATACACGTGTACCTATTACGAGTCACACCGCATTTGCACACAGAGCCGAGCCGATTTTCTGTTACGTACAGCCACTGAAGTTCATTCCTCAACTTGAGCGCTCCAAGGTCACTTGATGTAAGACCACTTCTCGGCCCCTCAGAGCCCCTCAAAGACACTTCAAGCCCCTGTTTGCCTTTGGCTAACAGCGGCTAACAGCGGATGAGATGTCACTCTTCCCCGCTATCGGCTCATTGTTATTATCAGGGGCGCTTGTGTCTTGCTTACATGTTAGCCATTCATTGATGCTGGCTCTTAGTACAAGATACTCGCTTATCAGCATCAACCTCCTTCCTTCCAGTATCTCCAATCCACTTCACAAGTCGAGTCATCTTTTCTATGACTCCATCTATAACAGTCACATCTCTCATTGATCGGAGTGTTTAAATATCGGCATCCTCAAGTTTTGGACTGTATTCCTGACTGAACATCAATCACTTATATACTTTGCGGAGCAAGCACCCGGTCCCCGGCTGACGTTGCGGAGTTCAACCCATTCGTTCCCCGAATCCACCACCACCACACCCATCCATAATGCGGAGAGCTATCATCAACGGCTCCGGCGCCGCCCTCCAGGGTAACATTGCCGCCGGCCCAACAACCCTCGGCCGTCGGCCCTCATCCGAATTGGTTAATGGCAACAAAACCGAACAGTCGGCTTGCAGTTTTCATTCCAACTCCAACGATGCCAGTGTTTTGGAGACGCTTGGTCCCGCAGCCAAGCTAACGGACGCCGACCCTTCTGAAATCCCACCTGCATCAGGCCCCGGTGGCCGACAGAATGCAGTCACCATCAATGACATCCTGGAGAGACGTGCCAAAGCCGGCAGGCTCATTGCACCGACCGCTTCCTATTCTGATAGCGACATGTTTAAGGGTCCGGTATGTTCAAGTCAATGAACCCTAACCCTCAGCCATCCTCCTATCTTATCACTTACACGCGCCCTCAACGAGAAGGAAGCGAGTGACTGAGTGACTGATACATTCTCAACCACTATAGCAAGTTGGAAAACCTAAGTCCAAGTCCATGGACCGTAAGACTTGCCTTTGACCCCATGCCTTCTGGTCAAATTATCAAAAACTAACACAACCACCCAGACCACCTCTCCCCCGAATCCCTCTCCCGCCACCCCTGCTCCCTCAAACAAGCCGCCCGCCACCTCAAAACCCCCGGCATCATCTCCCTCGGCGGCGGCATTCCCTGCGCCGAGTACTTCCCCATTGAGTCCATCACCCTCAAAGTGCCCACACCCCCCAACTTCTCCGAAGCCGCCACGTCCCAGTCCGGCGCCGAAGTCCGCATCGGCAAATACGATGTCACCGACCCTTCCATCCAGGGAACCTACGACCTGTCCATCGCGCTCAACTACGCGCAAGCCACCGGCTCCGCGCAGCTGTCGAGGTTCGTCACCGAACACACTGAATTGGTCCACAACCCCCCCTACAGCGACTGGCGGTCCTGCCTGACGGTAGGCAGCACGGGTGCTTTGGAGCAGACTCTGCGCATGCTCTGCGACGGGCCGGGGCGGGGGGATTGTTTGTTGACGGAGGAGTATTCATTCTCCACGGCGCTGGAGACTGCGAACCCCCTTGGGGTTAAGGTGGTGGGCGTCAAGATGGATGAACAGGGGTTGTTGCCGGAAGCGATGGATGAACTTTTGTCGAACTGGGATCCCAAGGAGAGGGAGGGACGGAGGAAGCCGCATGTTTTGTACACGGTGCCGAGCGGACAGAATCCCACAGGCGCCACGCAGGGGTTGGAGAGGAGGAAGGAGGTGTATGAGGTGGCGAGGAAACATGATTTGTTTGTGATTGAGGATGAGCCGTATTATTATATTCAGATGCCGGTGGAGACGGGGGCGACCACGGCTGCAAAAGATGGCGAAGAAGGCGCAGAGGGTGAGGGCAAAGAAGAAGAGACGGTGGAATCCTTCATCACCTCCCTCATCCCCTCGCTCCTATCCATGGACGTCGACGGCCGCGTCCTGCGCATGGATTCCTTCTCCAAGGTGGTTGTTCCGGGCTCCCGCGTCGGGTGGGTGACGGCCTCGGAGGAGATCATCGAGCGGTACATTCGTCACGCCGAGGTGTGCAACCAGGGCCCCAGTGGCATCTCGCAGGTGATCCTGTACAAGCTGCTTGACGAGGAGTGGGGGCATGAAGGGTACTTCAAGTGGCTAATGAACTTGAGGGGAGAGTATACCAAGCGGAGGGATACCATGGTGACGGCGGTTGAGAAGTTCTTGCCTAAGGAGGTGGTTAGTTGGAGTGTGCCGGTTGCTGGCATGTTTGTGAGTTCCCCTTTTCCCTTGCTTTTGGCCGACCGCTATTGCGGCGATTCGCATTCGTTCAGCTTTCGACAATGGTTTACTAACATGATAATGCTCTCTGAAGTACTGGCTCAAGGTAGACCACACCCAGCACCCCGGTATCCAGGCTGGAAGAAGCATTTTGGAAGTCGAAGAGGAGATTTTCGACTCTTGCATAGCAAAGGGCGTTTTGGTTGCTCGAGGATCCTGGTTCCGTGCTGAACAGGATACGGAGCCAAATGAGCTTTTCTTCCGTGCGACATTTGCGGCCGCAACGGCTGAGAACATGACGGAGGCGATTAGAAGGTTTGGAGAGGCTGTTAGAGAGAGTTTCAAGTTGTGATCAGGGCCAAACAGGGCTGGCCATCTCGATGGAACATGACCTAGATGCAAAGCGTTTCTTTTGGATACGAGCATAACATTGACACATAGCGAGCTTACAAAGGCTGGTAGCAAAGTGAATTGGAGTAGTAAAATGTTACACTGAATGAGAACTACTGAATTATGAGCGGAGAGATGAACCGCCCAGCCGCCTGGAATGCTACTTTCTCACTTGACAGGTTTATCCGATGCTAATATTTCAAATCACTCCCGCTTCGCCTCAAAGAACGCAACCTTAACTCCATCACCAGGCATCAAGACAATATCAGTCTTCATCCTCGGCTTGCCTCCATCAATCTCATCCATGTAGCTCACCACCCGGTCGTATCGCTGGAACAGTCGCGTGAGCACATATCCCATCTCGGTAAGGGCGAATTGCTGGCCGATGCAGATACGCGGGCCACCGTTGAACGGGATATACTGCCACGGCTTCGGCTGCCAATGGAACCAGCGGTCTGGAGAGAAGACTTCGACATCTGGGAATTTCTCGCTGACGGGAGGGTACAGATCGGGTCGGCGCTGCATGGCAAGAGTGCTATAACCGATGGGTGTATCCTTGAGAATAGCGATTGGCTGAGAGCCATCGGAACCACCGCCACGGGGGAGAGTAGTATCCTTGAGCGCCATACGTACACTTTGCAGAAAACAAGGGTTAGGAAAACGTCATCTTGTTAGGAAGGGGGTTTTGAAGGCTTACTTGAAAGGCACTACGGGGTACAGCCGCAGAGTCTCGTTCATGACATTCTGAAGGTACTTCATGCTCTTAAGATCGTCGTATGTGGGAGCGCGGTCAGGTCCGACAACGGAGAGGATCTCGGCGCGTAGCTTCGCCACAGCTTCGGGATGGCGGGCGAGCTCGTAAATTGTCCATGAGAGGGTGCAAGCGGTTGTGTCACGTCCGGCAAGGAGAACGGCCATCAGCTGGTCGCGCAACACTTGGCGGTTCTTGGTGAAACCAGCAAGGGCGTGGAGGAAAGTGTAGCCCTCGTCTCCCTTGGACTTGCTCGCAAGCTCCTCCTCATCAAGTCGAAGGGCGCGCTCGATGTAGAAGTTGATAGTTTCGTCGATGACTTTCAATCCTTCCCAGAAGGTCTTTCTCGGCACCAAACGGTTGAGAGGTCCGGCCCTGGCGATGACGCTCTGTACCCGTTGTACCTCCTGGAACGCATCGGCAAAAGGTTGTACAGGGGTACTATTTCCTGTCAGCAGCCTAACATAAAACGAGAGAGGCATTGGGTAGGACAAACCTCAACGACTTGATATCTTTGCCAAGGAGGAAATCGGTGGCGGCGTCCAGAGTGTAACGAAAGAAGAGATCGCTGATATCGACCGGCTTCCCGTTACCAGCTTCCATATCGACCATCTGATCCTCGCCATTTAGGGCTCCTCCATTGGCTATTGTGCGGAAAAGCATTTGCATATGATTCTCAAAACATTCCAAGTCACTGACACGGTCCTTGATGAACTGGGGACGGATCAGTTGACGGCTGGCGTGCCAGATATCGCCATCGGTCGTGAAGATGCTGTCACCCAAGAAATCCTTCCACTCCCGATGGAAGCCTTCACCCTTGCCGTAGTCTCCAAATTGGGTGGCTAGAATGGCCTTGATGTTTTCCGGCTCCGAGGTAAAGACGATTCGACGACCAACAAGCCTGACCTCGCCAGTGTATCCACCGATGCTTCTGAACATCTGCTGCCAAAACTGGAGGTTTCCGTGCTCAGCTGCCATCTTGATGGTGGTCCTGATGAACTTGGTGCCTTTGGAATGGTTAGTATGATCTGATCTTTTTTTGGAGGATGTAGGGGGGTAACTCACCATAAAGTCCAGTGTCTCGGATCTTGGGAGGCCGCAAGCCCATTCTGTTGATTCTGAAATTTTGCCATACTACCTGCAAGTGTCTGAGGACAATAAAACCGAGAAGCAGCCCTCCAAGGATGATCGGGGTATTCTTTAGGGAGAGGCTCCCAGCGAGGTCTTCGACTAAGCCCATTGTGACTGTTTAAAATGGTATGAGAGCAGGCTCAAAAGCCTCCCTCCGCCGCGTGGAAAAACAAGAGGTTTTGGAAGTTCTGGGAAGACTTGGATCACGGCTTCAGTGAAGTGAAGTCAAAGGTATGATAGGAAGGTGAAGAGTATATAACTAAAGGGTGAGTAAAAAAGGACGAGATCACTAGTCTCCCCGATGTTGTTTGGAGAGTAGGACAGAGAGTATAGAAAGAGAAGAGTACAAAAAAGAGGAGGGGCATCAAATTCTCTTTAACGTAGTAGATCTCTGTCGTAGTCGGGGATACCTGCTCTGCAGCCAAGCGGAAGTATACCACCCTAGCTAGATACTAGTTACAAAGGTGGCAGGCCGGGGTTGAACGGGGTAACAATAGTGAATAAGAGACACGAGGGGAAGCAGGTCTTGGAACATGGGACATGTCCGTGTCAAGCAGCCCCAGGTTCGGATATTATCCAAATACGCCAACGTGATGTTCCCGTTGAGTCTGAGACAATTCTCTGCGCATTATGGACGAGAGCGTACTGGAACCATTCCGACGGAATGATCCCGAAGACCCCCCTCCCTCACCCTGGTAGCACCACCTTATGGCCATGCTGTTGGTCACCAAGAATTGACAGGCGGACCCCCATCGGCGATACAGGGTTGGACGTCATGAACCCCGCAGCATGGCACAAAGAAAGCCATTGGAGGATGGCTTGGAGCCCTGGAGCCTGGAGGGTGGTGATGTCCGTTGTGGTGAGAGTCAAGAGTTGTCGAGCAAGAAAAGAATGGAGGTTGATCGTAGGCCAACCCGCACGGTCCAAGTGATGGACATCCGTGGCCTGTGATTCGCATTCCTGTCCAATTGCGCCTTCAGTTTTCTTTACTTTGACTAGGAACGGAAGGCAGTGCCGAGGCTCTCCTGTCGCCGAGAAAGGTCTGAAAGAGGGGAAGTGATCAGGCCGGACGAAACTAACAGGAAGCGGCGCAATAGTCAATCCGCACTTTCCAGTTCAGTTCGCGTACAAGCGAGATGTGCGACGGCCGCACAGCGTAGGAAAGTACAATCAACTGCGTAGCATCGAGGACGACTGGCCCTTTCTCTTTAGTGTTGTTTCCTGTCGGACACAGAGTTTGTAGATCCGGGGTCGAATGATAGCGGCTGTGAGCGGGCTCCGCGGGTCTGTCTCCCATTGCTGTCATCCATCTGGAGGTTCAATACCATGCCCGGCATCACACACCGATTCGCGGTTATACGTTCGGCGTGTTTTTCTATCCGTCGGACCGTTGCACGACGTCAACTAACGTGATGAGAGTTCCACCGCCAAGAAGCACGAAGGTGGGAGCCCCATTACGGCAGCGGCCGCCAGCATCGTCAACCTTCTGAGCCCAGGTAAGCACCTTGAATCTTCAAAGCCTACTAAACCTGGCCTTTTGTACTACCTATCTGGGGCGCGTTCCAAAATTCGACGCACGAATCCGTTTCCCATACAAAAATGAACCCTGTTGTTGATATGCAGGTATTATGCAGTTGATCACACTGCATATTGGGCGCCCAAGAGCTTAGAAGTACCAAATTGACCAGGGGACCCTGTAACCCCCTTGCTCATGGCTTTTTGTGGCGTTTTATCTGCATATAGCCAATCAGGTTCCAAAAGATTCGCCAAAAGTTGTTGATCCAAAAACACAGGAAAAAGCTGCTTTTTTGCGGTTGATCGATGATAGCGACACCATTTTTGGCTGCATCTCCTGGCGATTTGAATGACCGATACTTCAAGCTCGTCGCTATCGAATGCAGTTCTTTTTTTCCATTTCTGAATATCTTCATTTTTTTGACCAAATGGAATTCATACTGTGACCGCCAAGGTCTTGGCAAGAGGGTACCAGCCAGTACCAGTAGAGGGCTGCATATTTTGCTTTGTACACGGATCAACAAACTGGATTCGTGCGTCGAATTTTGGAACGCGCCCCTGGTGGTACATCTCTAGTGCTACTACAGATCCTTTTAACGGTGCAAATGTATCATTTTCGCCAAGAACTGAATCTGGCCAGTCGGGTGTTCTTCCTGAATCCACAGTAACATCTATACCCATACAGATACCTTAATTTTACCAGCATTTGCAGCACTTTTAATATTGTAGGGGATATTGTACAAATATATATAGAGAAGACGGTAGAATCAACCAATATATTTTAAGCCGAAATAAAGCTATTCCCAAACCTATTTAATGTATATAGGCTTCCTAGTAGCGGTCTCTCTTATAAATTACAATGTTGTAGGTATTATATTGTAAGTACGTTAAGGTTCGCTTTGTACCCTACTTATCTAATATACTAAGGGAGGAATTAGTTTTGAATACGGCTGTCTCTCTATATCGAATTAAAGAATATATTGTATAAGTAGCTCGTTTTAATTATCGGCTTCTTTTATATTAAAATATAGCGATTCCCCTAGTATCGAATATTAGAGAGCGGATTAGTAAAATGCGGTATTAAATAGCGGTTTTACCGTAATTCGCCCAAATTTTATTAATTAATTAGGTTCGAAAGTTTATATATATAGATTATAATTTCTAATTAAAGGGGGTATTAAATTACTTCTCCCTCTAATTGAGTAAGAGGTTGGCCGCGATAACTTCTATATAAAAACGATATATCGTTAATATAGTATTTAGTAAGGAATTAAATATAAGTAATATATTAAGGTAAAAGTTGGTAAACAGTACTATAAATAATCTACGACGGTAACGATAATTGTACGTATTGTACGCATATAATTAATTACTAATATTAATACTATTTATATTATAATTATATACTTAGATAATTGGCGGTATTTAAACCCGCTTATAACCCTTGTTATTAAAATAATTTCTCATAGCGCCCTTACGCGTAGGACGGCGGCGGTACGTATAAGTACGTAACTTATTACTAATATAAAAAGTAAATAAGAAGTTTACTATTTAGCGGTTTTTTATATATAGGTATATTGCGCCGGTTTCTCAATTTTTAATTATTAATATTTCTTCGCCTTTTTTAAACTTAAGAGCCGGCACGTTTAAAATCGATCGATATAGCGCCCCAAACGGTACTTTTTCTTTCTTATTATCCTCGTCTCGAAGTTTAGAAAATTCGGGTATCGTACGGTTCGAATATATCGTATTAGTAATCGTAATATTTTTCGTACGAAAGTACTACGCGAAAAGGAAGGTAATAAAAAGGTTATTAGTAAAAATATAATAAATTAATTAGCGTAGTAAGCGGGGTAGAGAGGTCGTTAGCTCTACTATAAATACTTAGGTCGGTTTAAGATTACTTTAATTAATATATTAATTAATTATTTTAATAAATAAATTTTAGTAGGGGATCCTATATATACTTATTTAAATCGATAATACTAACCGTATTATTATACTACTTCTAATTAAAGAAGTAACCGCTGGCCGCAATAACCTAATATTTAATACCCCGCGGTATTAGCTTATTAGGGATATAAACCGTTACTTTATTTCTATTAATATACTTTATTATCTTTTCGTCGATAGTAATATTTTAAGGCGGGGTCCTCTATTTAAAGTAGACCTTTTAAATATAGCGGTCGAAGTCGCGTACTTTATCCTAGAAGTTTAATTCGTTTTGAATTAGATCCTATACGTAAAATTGTTACAAAAGCAATTCGAACCGGAAGAAAGGTATTTAATTACGGATAAAGTAATTTAATTGACTTTCTTTTTCTTATTAATACAATAAAAGGTTCGGCTCTACGTAAAGATTAATGTAAAATAGGATAACGAATATTATATATAGTTCCGTAGCGTAGGTAGGCTATTAACGCTTCTTACGAAAGAAAGGATTATCCTTACTTAATAATAAAATTTTACGAAGGTTAGTCTATCGTACCTACTATTTTACTATATAAAGGGGGAAATATTCGTAAATCGCTAATAAAATAATAATAAATATATAAATAATTTAATACGTAAATATACCGCGGTTACTATAAATTCTCTTAAAAAAGAATTATTAATAATTGATAAAATTATACCGAAAGTCCTTAGGCTTATAATTAATATCGACGTTAATATTATTAGGTATATTATTAAGGATTTTACCTATTAGCCGATAAATAATTTAATAACAATTATAATTAAACGTAGGGATAGGCGGGAATTTATTACTTAATAACTTAGGGTTACCCTTATCGCGGTCTTTATTATCGTAGTCGCATTCGTCTTTAAAATCGGGTACGAAATTACCTTTATCATCGTTAATATCTAACTTTAGTACGCTAGGGAGAAGGAAGGTACGGGAGGGTAAGAGATCTGTAGGGTTAATACTTGCCGGGCGCGTTGGGGGCCCCGCCTTACTAGGAGACGAATTTAAAATTATTAAAAGATCTATATTAATTATTTTTAAAAAACTTCAATATTACAGTTAAAGATCTGGCAATATTTGCGTTCAAAAGTACAATCTAGTAAATCTATCTTATTACCTTAATATACCATGCAGAATCGCTGATTTTACTAGCAAAAAGGATACTTTTGACATCGTCGATCGCTTGTATAGATACGCTGGCTAGCGTTTGCTTGGCGGCATCAACAAGTCGCTAAGTACTGCAAGTCTCTCCAGGTCTTGGCGAAAATGATACATTTGCACCGTTAAAGGGATACCGGTCTGCACGACATCGCACGTCTGAATGTTCGGCACGTACCAGAACCCCGAATGTGTGTTTGTGGCGCTTTTGTCTTTCTTCTACGAGGTAAATGGCGTCCAATCATTCTGGGAATGCCTTTCAAAAAAAAGATGGGAGATTTTAGTGTGCGGGTGGCTTGGACTGCACTAACAGAAATCTGCAATGTCAAAAAGGCCAGTGTCAGACTGCCTACAATCCTCACTTCTCCACAAGAAGCCCCTCGAGGCTCCGCAAAACGTGATCTGCTGCTCCACAGCGGAAGCAGATTGGCGGCGAGGCGGGCTATAGACAGACTACCCCCTCTCCCTATATCTAGAGTACTTAACCGCATTGGGCAAGATTCTCCAGATTTTTGGCGCCACACAAAAAACCATGAATCACAGAACTGCAAACCTGGAATGCGCCCTCAACGCTGAAAGTGCCAATTTTCAGTACTGCAGCGCCGTCTTTGGGGCAATACAGGTACCTATCAACTAAACTTTTGCAACGCGCTCTAACAACCCCCGCCGAACTTATTGTACATAGCGCAAGAGCAGACAGCAATAGCCGCCGCCAAAATACCGGTAAATGCGGCGGATAAGAACTCAGAAGACCAATGAGTATTGGGAAGATTCTCTTCAGTCAGAATTGTTATCAAGTGGTGGTTTTGAGAGAGTGCATTTAGTGGAAGTGCATTATCCTGACTTTGAACGTGACTAACCATTTCTTGGAGGAATTTTGGAAAGAAGTAGATCGAGTGCTAACGGACTTTGGCGTTGTTTGTGAGCTGGGATGTTAGCGGTTGATAAGATGAATCAAATTCCTGGAAGTCATTCCCAAAGCAGTTAAGTAGTCTAGATATAGGGGGAGGGGGTAGTCTGTCTAGAGCCCGCCTCATTGGCGGCGGCCAAATCTTGAGTGGATACCTGCGCTTCTGAGACCCACCTACCCTATACACAGTACATAGTACTTCCTTCGGTTCTATGATTTTATGATATTGTTTGCTGCTTCATCGATCCTGCACTCTTTGGCACAAGGACAGTTGACTTTGGAAAGCACAACAAAAGAGTCGTTGGGAAAGTTCAAAGAAACAACTCGGCGCGGTTCCAGCCATATCGATGTCTCCTTCAACGAACCTTCTCGGCCGAGATGGCTCACTGCAGTGCGGGGTTGCCCTACTCGTGCCTCCAGGTCCTCCGTCCGGCTTGGGCCTTTTATCTTTCACCCCCGTGAGTGTGACACCACCATTCAACATCATCGACACATCACACAATGGGCAGGCGGACAAGAATCCAGAAACCACTGTCACAGATGGATGACTGCTTGGCTGTTACACCCCGCTAACCTCCAGATCCAGAACTTCAGATGATCGCTTCTTTGGGGCTGGGCGCTGCAAATCCCGACTCTTTCGTCAACCATACCATCCTCGTTTTGATCACACAGGTTAGTCGCTTTGGGATCATCCCGACCCTGGTGGACAGCCAAAGAAAACTATGGGCTCCTCACCCTCCATGTTGGACGACATCCCTTCAAAACATCGCACCGGCCTTGGACCTGCAAAATTGGCCGCTATCTCTTGTACGCGCTTAAACCCCTCAGACACATCAAGGTATAAAACCTTTATCTCTATGCCAGGAAAACCTAATGGTTGGGCTGGAGTAGAGCCTGCTGGACAAGTGTCACAGAAAAGCCATGATATGTGTTGTAATTTTCGAAACGTTCCGACATTGACTACGACTAAGCTATGTTCACAGCTAGAAGAAAAAAACATAAGCAGCGCAAGGCCCGCCTCATCCCTTACTGCGCTGTGAAACCAAAGAACGCCTGTCACTCCCAATTCGACTGATTCATCCTTGTCCAGCAACGGCACGGTTGAGTCACCACGCGGCCCTCCGTTCCGTTCTCAAACCAGCGGATACTCGCACGACTTGCCCGTCGGATCCTGCGTGCACCACGTCATGTACACGGACGACGACTGCACGCCCCTAGCGACCAAGCGCTCCCTGAGCTCCGACAGCCTCGGCGCCGCATCAAGCTGCGTCCGGTTCTGGCCCGTGGCCGGGTCGATGCGTCCGGACCAGAGGACCTCGCCAGCAACGCTAGCCCGCGGCCAGATGATGGTGTCGAGGGTGATGGGGTCGATGGACTCGGCCCACACGGCCACCTCGCCGCCGAGAACGAGCTTGGCCTCCTCCTCGGTCAGGTTGGCGGCCGGGTCGTGCGAGTAGACGTGGCGCCAGCCCTTGTTGGGGTTGCACCAGTCGAGGAAGGGCGAGAAGGCGGCGTAGCCGGCGTTGTCGAAGTTGAGCCATTGGCCGCGGCCGCAGTCGAGGTACTGTGTTTTGGAGAGTTACTTGTCAGCTTTTCTTTGCTTTCCATCTGCGGTTCACATTTCTTGCCCCCTCATGTTTTCCAATTCTTGTCTTCCAGGCTCCAAACAAACACCAAGATGCGAGTCAACTTACCCAAAAGTTGTAGTTGCTGTCAATGACCTTGTGGCCTCTGCTGGTCAAGTTCTTGACCGAATCCTGTCCAAGCCACGTCTGCACCACGACATCCTTGCCAATGTTGACATTCCACTCGATCGGAATCTCCTCCCAAGTGAGGGGCGTCAGGCCCTGCTTCCTGATGCGCTCGTGCTGCTTATCGACGAACTTCTGGAGCAGCGGGCGCAACACCTCGGTATCGTTCGACTTGATGCCCTCGTCCAGCATCGAGTCGTTCCTGTTCAGCTCGTCTCCGCCAGTGTGGAAGTAGGCCGAGTACGGCGTAACGCGGGGCAGCAGGTCGTCCCACAGCTTTCCGAGGAAGTCGTCGACCTTGGTGTCGTTGAGCTTGAAGGCGCCGCAAGGAGGCTCAGCGCAGTACCACTGATACGGCCACTGGTCATATGCGACGATGATGTCCGGGTGCGAGAGCGACACGGACCCGATGTGGCCCGGCATGTCGATCTCAAAGTACACCTGCACGCCCCGGAGGGCGCCGTACTTCTGAATGGCGTCGATGTCGGCGGGCGAGTACGTCTGGCTCGGGTGGTAGGCGCCCTTCTCGGCCACCTCGGGCATGGAGATGATTTGGAGCGGCCACGACTGCGAATCGGTGACGTGCACGTGCAGCCGGTTGAGCTTGCTGGTGGCCATACCATCAATGGTCCGCAGAATGTTCTTGACGGGCATGAATGTGCGCGCAACGTCGAGCAAGATGCCGCGGTGTGGGTACTTGGGCTTGTCCTTGATCTCGACGGGCGCGTACGGCGTGTACCACGAGGTGCCGGTCGAGTGCTGGTAGAAGAGCTGCGTGAAGGTCTCGAGGCCGTGCAGCACGCCGATATAAGAGTCGGCCGTCAGCTTGACGTCGCCCTCGGCGCTGAGGGTGAGGCTGTACGCTTCGCTGACCTCGCCGGCCAGCGCGGGCTTGAAGGTGGTGTTGGCATCCTTGGTCGTCTGGACGATCTCAAGAGACTTGATCCACTTCTGGCCCTTGTACACGTCGGGCTCGAACTGGGACAGCTTCCCGCGGGGCTGGAGCATCCAGGGGACGAAGTTCTTGGAGAAGATTGAGCCCAGCGCGCGCGAGACGCCGGCCTGGACAATCTCTTTGCTGCTCAGGCTCGAGGCGGGGTAGTCTGCCGTGTAGACGAGCTGTTGTTGCGCTGGTGTCTTAGTAAAGAGACCCTCATAGCCCGAACCATCAGGTCCGCACACGTTGTTGGGTGAAGAGGGAGAGAAAGAAGAAGAAGAAGAGGAGGAATTTGAGAGCCTTACAGGTTCTCCATTATAGGTTATGTTGATATTCTGATGGAGGTACAGACTCGAGTTGCCCTTGGTGAAGCTCTGCGGTGCCGGCCATATCGCGGATACCGGCTCGAGGAGGGCAACGAGTGAGACTGCAAGCAGCCTCAGCGAGGGCGTGAAGACCATCTCTTGACGATCAGTTCGGGGTGTTGTGAACTCTCGTTGAAATTGTCGATCTCGGTTATTTGACGGGGGCAGTCACGATATATGGGGTGACGCAGATGTCAGGCATGAACGACCTAAACCAGAGGTACGAGGTTGTTGAAGTGGAGGACGAGGCCCCGAGAATAAGCAAAAAGGTTCCCTTTGTAAGAACGTTATACAAGGGGCCAAAACTTGGTAAACAGACTGAAGGGCGAAGAAGGAGTGGCTTGGTTTTTATATATTGGATGAGAGAGTGATCATCCGAAAAGCGGTTGAACCTTTCAACGTAAGAAGGGCCGGTGACCAATCGGACAGGGGTATCGAATGCGCTTGAATGGATGAGTGGTACCCCGGAGGCCCGCCCCTTGTTGTTGTGTTGCAACACAGCAGGTAGGTAAAGACGGGATGGATCATGGATGGCCATCCGACCATCCTGCTGTCTTGTCTTGTCTCTGTCGAGAAACCTGCATGCGCCCGTCCCTCTAACATGCAGTTTAGAAGTGTTACCTAAGCCTAACTGCCCTGGGCTTGTTGTTGTTGGTTCGCAGATTCGTTGGCAAGACTGAATGGTTGACAGGTAAGTAACTAGTAACTAGTAACCAACATGGTACACTAAAAAGAAACATGCGAGAAAGGTGCGATGCAACGAACGAGCGAGCGCCAAATGGATGAGGGTGACAAGACTAGACTCGGTGGTGGATCAACCGCATCACAGCCGCCAGTTCAGGTCAGGTACGTCAGGTCAGGTAGACGGGGCAGTACAATGGGGAATGCTGACTACCCATAGTCAAGGAACAAGAGACAATGGGCGAAGAAGCTAAGCTGTAAAAAAGGCTTGTGGGATGATATCGATCGGACCACCACCAAAGATGGAAGGGATGTAACCCTCCATTCGCAGTACGCAGTAAGTGGGAACGGGAAACACGAATCAAATCAAATGGGGAAGCTCACTGTTTCTGAAACCTTTTTTTTTTTTGTTAGTTGGAGCGGAAAGAGGCTGAAAGGGAACAATCTGCGACGGCTGACCCGTGAGACTTCTTTGTCTGTCTCTTTGGTTGTTTGATTTCTGTTGTTTCTGATTTTGTGCCGTGTGTGATGGTCGGGATTATAGTAGAGGTGATGTCCCAACATTCTCTTGTTGGATATAATCGGTAATATAAGATAGGTACATCGATCGCCCTGAGGGATGTGGGCTCTCTTCTTGGTGTTTCTTTTGTCGCTCTTCCACTAAAGCCCCCAAGCCATGGCTGACTGCTACGTACAAGAGCTGCGGTTGCAATACAGTACCTTGACATTGGCGCAACGTTACGTCAGAGAAGATTTAAGCTGAGTGGACATCGGTACAGGAACAAGAGCTTCATGGGACATGGAGACGCCTTTTTTGAGGTGGTCGGTGGCTCGGTGCCGGTAGGTGGTGGTGGACTGGTGGTGTCTGGGTGGTACCTACGTAACCGGTAAGGTATACCGGTAAAGAGGTCGCGGTGCGGAGAATTATAGGTTGAGGTCCGCGGACGGTGGGCCCCAAGTACGGTAAGTTACACCACAGCTTTTTCTGGGCGGTAAGCCATGCGTTATGCTCTCCCTGAGCTGGGCTCTTGGCTATGCTGTGAGCTGAATGGAAATCTTGTGATGCCATGCCACAATGAATTGCGCCCCGTTCCCGGAGAAAGAAAGCGGAAGATTGTGAATCCATTTTTTCTGTTGGTTGTTGAAAAAAAGCCTTTTTGGGCTGCGGCGCTTGAGAAGGGAGGAATATTACTGTTGTCGTCGATGTCTGGGCGTCTTGGCGACCTGGCGACTTACCAACAGCTAGTCTGACTAGAATCCCCCAAGGTCTTTCAGGCTTCAGGCTTCCCCGTAGGCCATGGGAGAGTCTACTCGAGTACTGACAGGAAGAGATTCGCAATGCAGAGAAAATGCCCTACGAGGCCGAGTGCGAGATGGAGATCGGCATAGGCTGGCCGCTAAACGAAAGGATTGGCGGTGATGTTTCCAGTGAATATTTGGGACGGAGGCGGGGCAATTTAACCACGAATGACCGCGGATGCTGACCCGAGGCGGCACTCGACATATGGTCGTATGAACGCCATGAGGTTGTGCGGATGCGAGCCCACAACTGCGGTTGGGTTGGGGGTTGGAAGGAGACCATTCATGATACTTTGATGGCCGTACCTACCACACATTCACGATACCTCCTCCGTGCTTCTGGTACCTCTAGCTCGAGCCTCAACGTAGGCCTAAGGCGGTGTTCTGCCATACCGGCATACTCTGCCTCGGAGTGACAGATCTCGAGGCCGGCCCAGGTCGTTGGTTGGCTACTGTCCTTCTCCTGTTTACTTATTAGCAAGGGACAGCGTCTGGAACGAGGTTGTCTTGTCCAACGAGCACTGGTGCTTTATAAATAATCTTTGGTGGTTGCACCGCAGTTAGGAGGATCCTGTTGTTCGGCGCCACTCAGCTGCCTTACTTGATCTGTAACACACTCGTCTGTGATGAGCCACGATGCAATCTCTCATTATCCTCTTCTCTTCCTGCTGATCTGAGACCTGGATGGATGATGAACACGCTTGATGTATCCGTAAGAGAGGAAGTAAGAATGTATCGGTTGATACTCTGCTGCCCGAAGTTTTCCAAGCTGTTTCCACCACGGACCGAGTAGAACTTAAGGGCATTCCGGACCGCTCGTAACACGTTCGGCTTGGGTGTGCTTTTCTACCACGGTTCAGCGCAATAAGGGCCAAGCAACTTGACCTAGCAGAAAACCACAACATCGTTATCCCGTCAAAGGTCCACCGAGAGAGAGAAGACCACGGAAGAACGGCTATCAGTGTTGTGAACTGGGTGATTGCTTAGGCTTCGACTGATAGCGGTAGACTGCGTCGAAGTTGGAATTATAAGGGGGATCGGAGCAAAGGTAAGGTAGCTCGAGGCTCAAAGTCGCATCGTCAATCTTACTTGCCCAGTCAGGTGGTGAGGATTTTCCCAGGCATATGATGTCGGTTTGGCAGGAGTGGGACAGACGGTACACGCTGTAGAGATTTGAGATGTCGTCCCTCGGGCAAACATGGTGCGGAAGTGGAAGATGGGAATACTCCGAGCAAGCACCGAACGTTGTATGTTGCACCCATGGAAGACGTACTTGGTAAGACTATGAAAAATAGGTGGTAGGTGGACCGTGCAATGCTCTAACGTCGAATGTGAGCGTACGGGCATGCAAGGTGAAATCAATCAGATTGTCCGAAAATGATCAATGACTTCATAACGAAGGCGGGTAGGGTGCGTTACGCAGTATGTATGCGAAATCCCACGCCCGCACAAAAAAGAGACCCTGGAGATCGAGTCATGATAGAAAGAGACTGGGTAAACTCTAGGAAACAGGCTTTTCTTGTTCAATATCATTCCCAAACGTATCGGTATTGTAAATCGATAGCATTAAAATATGTACCTGCCCTGGCACTAATACTGGTAGCCGCAATACCCTCGAATCCGAACACGGCAGGTAGGTATCATGTACAATGTATACCAATAGCCTGGCGGTTCAGACATTTTCCGGATTTGAAGAACTTGAAAAGGAAACATCGTCCAACCGGCTGATACCCACTGCTACTTTGCTGATTCAAAAAGTGAGTTAAAAATGACGGAACGAACCAGTTCCTTCTCCTTGACAAAGCGGTCCCGTCCCTTCAATGGAAGTGAAGGAACTGAACCAATCACGTATTACCACCACGCTCATCCTAGCCACCGACAAGCCACAAGCGCCACCTTACTGATCAGACACCAGCCACAGTTGTCAGAGCAAGTCTCGAACACGTTCAGTTCTGCTCGGCTTGGAACCAGGCTTCAAGCTCCAATCTTAAAATCTTCATCTCCAAATCAACCTACACGATCTCTCAACCTACATCTTACGACCCGACAGCGTTTGTATCGTTAGTATCCGAGCGCAACTCACGGCCTTTTCGACAACGACCTGGCTTCCTCTGCACAGAACCGCTGCACGAGCCCCGACCGACTGTCGCTTTCAACTTTCGCGTTCTTGACAGAGCAAGACTGAGGTCTGCAACGCCTGCGGCCTTCCGCTGACCGATTTCGCCGCCGCCATCTCGACACGATCTCGTCAGCTTCCTATAGTCGTCGGCTCTCCGTCGTGAACGTTCAAACACCAAAACGACCCTTTCATTTCCGACCTTGCGCCTTCGTTCACCATCGTCCCGACACGCCACCCCACTGATCGTGAACCATGGCCACCGAACTCACCACTGGCACCCCTCTGGCGGATGCCCTCAACAACGCCATCCAGGAGAAAATCGTTGAGGTTGGATGGGCGGGCAACACCACCGAAGCGGCCCCTATGGCCGAGTACCTCGTCCTCATGCTGGCCAACGGCAAAACACAGGATGAAGTCGCCGCCGAGATTTCTGGCGACCTTCTCAGTCTGGGACCTGACGACCCGACCGCATTGCACTTCGCTCAATGGCTCTTTGAGCAACAAAATGCCCTCATTCCACAGTACAGCTCCGCGCCTGAACCGGTAGCCGACGAGCAGGGTGCGATGGATACGGCACAAGACAACTCAATGGGCGACTTCAACATGGACGTCACAACAGACGGCTCTGGCAATGAGCTTAACGCGTATGTCACTTCTTCATCAACCCTCTCCGGACCCGGTACCCTGCTAACATTGCAAAGTCCCACTGGACCCAAGGCTATGCGGAACGGAAGCGGCAACGGCATGCGCGGTGGGCGGGAAAAGCGTATCATGGGCCAGATCAACCGTGCCATGGACAGGACTCACGACCCCAACGCCGCTCTGCATCGCGTTCGCGGCCAGTCTGGAAACGAGAGGATAGCGCGAGGCCCTCCTACAGGCCCGAGAATGGGCGTTGGAAGACAGCCACGTACGACGAACACACGTGTCGCCAGCATCGCGCAAGGATTGGCGAACATGGGCGGCCCTGCCGGCCCTGGTGGTATGGGCCCGATGAACCCGATGAACGGCATGAATGGTATGGGTGGATTTGGCCAGCCGGACATCATGGCGATCATGGAGCAGCAAAGGCACATGTTGCAACAGATGCAGATGATGATGCAACAAAGTGGTGTTGCTCCCAACGGTCACGGGCCCCATGGACATGGTCGGGGTCACGGACGGCCGCTATATGAGCGCACCAGCCGGCCAAACTTCCGCCGTGGTGGAGGCTTTCAACCTGGCGGTCACCAACCCTCGCAGGCTTCGGATGCTGGTCAAGGCGACGCTGCTCAACAAGGCCAGCAGGCCGGTGAAGATGTCGATATGATGCAACCGAAGCGCGAGGCCCCGAATCCCGAAGAGACGGTCTGCAAATTCAACCTGCGCTGTTCCAACCGGGATTGCAAGTTTGCCCACCAGTCTCCGGCGGCGCCGCCCAACATCCCAATCGATGTGAAGGACGTCTGCAGCTTCGGAGCGGCTTGCAAGAACCGGAAGTGTGTCGGCCGTCACCCATCGCCGGCGATCAAGGCGGCGCATCAGAGTGAAATGGACTGCAAGTTCTTCCCCAACTGCACCAACCCTCACTGCCCATTCAAGCACCCCAGCATGCCCCCCTGCCGAAACGGCGGCGAATGCAAGGTGCCCGGATGCAAGTTCACCCACGTCAAGACGCCTTGCAAATTCCACCCGTGCACCAATCGATTCTGCCCTTTCTCTCATGAGGAGGGTCAACGCGGTACATTCCAGGATAAGGTCTGGGTAGCCGGCGAAGGAGGCGAGCAGCAGCACGTCAGCGAAAGGAAATTTGTGGATGAGAACGCCCCCGAAGACGTGGTCTTGCCCGGATCTGAGGACCAACAAGCGGACGCCAACATGCCCGAGGTTGTCGTGTGAGTGATGGGGCGAAGCAAGGGAAAAGGTGGGAAAGTTCAAGGCAGGTGCCATTCACGAGATATGTGGCACTTGTGCAGGAAGGGAACTGGACCAGAAGGACTTGGGTGGTATTCAGGAGGGTGTTTTGGTTCTGTATTATATCACTGGGATGTGTGGGTCAAAGACTGGATGCTTAGATTTATTCATGATTGCTGTCCATGCGGCGTTCCGGCAGGAAGGGGTTAGCATACAATTGGAATCCAAGGAAGGCGTCGACTTCGTCTACATGTTTACTATACTGACTGGGGTGTTCTATATTGGAGGAGGGTATACCTATGGCACTGGAAGGGAACAAAGGAATTGGTCCCCGTAGCGTAGCAGCATTTGCAAAGTTTGGAGCGAATAGCTACAAACATTATACCTTATTTATTACAGCACTTCCTGCATGGGTGAGTGTGTCTCGATTTTACGTTTGATATCCTGTGATGACCCGGCCACGACCGGCTTGCCCGGCAGTTGGAACGGTGGTGGTGGCATCACCATGACCAGCGGAACGGCTCAACCCCGGCCTGGTCTGCCGTGGCTCGACCTGTCAGGCCACTCAGAGCGGGTTAGCGTGCCGAGGAGGGGTGGCCTTGCCGGAAGCCAATTCTTGTAGATTCTTGTAACTGGACTTGTCCACCCCACCCCGCACCTTCGTTTCAATCTCTTTAACATTATCTTGTTTCTGTTCAATTGGTTTGCCAAAATCTCTTCACGACTTGGGATTCAATTGTGCATTCCAAGAACTTGGCGGACAGACACCCACGCAGATCAGTCCACCAAGACCGGATAGCAATACAAGGTCCCTTGCATGTTGTGCTTCACAATGCATGGTGGCCCCTTGTTCTTCCCGTCAACAAAAACCTAATTTCAACTCTTCGGCCCGGCGACATCATCGAACGCTTGTCGATAACAAGCTCCTGCATATCTAACCCAAGGCCAACACGGCGCGCCATTGAACGGCGCGGGATGAGGATCACGAAGGCCTCAAATTTCTCATGATGTACAGTACCGGTCAGCGCAGTCTGGCGCGCAACACGCGACGGTGCGTCAGCAGCAAGTGGGCGCAACCACCAACCCTATCGACTTCACGGCTCGCAAGCATTTGTGCTTTTGGCTCCGCCGTAACCACCAGCAAGAGGCACAATGCAACCTCCTCCGCCCTCGCCGCCACCGGCAAGACCCGATCCTACTTGACGTCGGTAACGCCGCCAACAACAGAGACCCCGAGGGATATCGCGATCCTGGGAGGTGGTCTGACCGGCTTGGCCACGGCCTACTTCACTCGCATCTACAACCCTCATGCACGCATCACGGTCTATGAGGCGTCGAACAGGCTCGGCGGATGGATTGACACGGAGGAGGTCGAGGTCACAACCCCGTCAGGCGAAAAGGGCAAGGTCCTATTCCAGCGCGGTGGCCGCATGCTCAAGACCATGAACGACAAGGCCAGGTACGATGATTTGGTCTTCTGGAAGTTAGTATGTACAGCCTCTGCTGGAAGCCGGTAGGTACTTGGTAGCTCCCTGGGCTGGACTGTCCTGGCTAACCTCCTTTGATTTTGTCTGCCACTAGGTGAGCGCACTCGAGCTGGAAAACGAACTTCAAGTTAGGAGCAAAGACGAGCCTTTGGGCAACTACATCTACTACCCCGATCATCTTGTCGCCATGCCGCAGCCCATCTTTGACCAGAATCGACCCTTCGATTCGGCAGATTCGATCCTTAAAATGGTGGAAACACTCTTAAAGGAGCCCATTTTTAAGGGTGCAGTTCCGGCCGCTACGAAATACTTTTTCAGGGGCGGGCGCAAATTGACGCTCAAAGACGGAGAAGATCTATCGGTCGGCGAGTTCTTCAGGCGCGCTACGGGAAATCGTGAGCTGATCGAGAACACCCTCGGCGCTTTGATGCACGGCGTATGGGGCGGCAATATATGGAATCTCAGTATGCAGAGCGGCCTGTTCTCCAAGACGACATTACCGAGCCCCGAAAAGGGTAAAATCTGGTATCCAAGGGAGGATATAGAGTTGAGGAAAAGGATGTTCACGGGCCACTCCCACGCCAACGAAATGCTCCGCATTTTCATGGCCAACGGAGAGAGCTCGGAATATATCTGGTTCAAGAAGGGCTTTAGCACCCTGACGGACGCGCTCATACGGGTCTTGAAGCAGTTAGGGGTCACTTTCAAACTCAACGATCCTGTGCAATCTATCTCTCTTCACCCGTCAGAAAGGATAGCGGTACGTTTTTTTAATTTTTTTGGGGGGACAAAAGCTTCTGCTGCTTCGCCAGCATCGACCAGGCCGATTATCAGCCGGTAATTATGCGATATCATTTACTAACTCTTCACGCCAGATCAAATCCACCAAAACTGTTCAAAACGTCCTATACGACAAAGTCGTGTCAACAATCTACGCAAAGACACTAGCCGGGCTCACCGTCAACAAGCTTCCCTCCCTAGCCCGCTCGACCGCCGTCACGATCCGAGTCGTCAACATCTGGTACCCAACCCCCAACCTCACCGCACCATTCAATGGTATCGGCTATCTTATGCCCTCAACCACGCCCTACAACGAGGAGGGTGTCCTCGGCGTGCTCTTCGACTCGGACCGCGAGCACCGCGGCCGCAACTACGGCGGCGACACCGTCCCCGGCACCAAGTTCACCGTCATGATGGGCGGCCACTACTGGGACAACGAGCCCTCCTACATGTACGATGAGAACAAGTGCATCGCCATGGCTAAGGCCGCGGTGGAGCGGCACCTGATGATCTCCGAGTCCGACGCCGCCGGCGCCGTGGCCACCACCAAGCTCTGCCACAACTGCATCCCCCAACACACGGTCGGCCACCGCGAGCGTATGGTGAACGCGCACCACGAGCTGCTGCGAGCCTTCAAGGGCAACCTCGCCGTGGTGGGCGGGTCGTACCAGACGCCCGGGATCAACAGCGCGCTGCGCGGCGCTGCGGACATTGCGTTCGAGATGACGGGCGGGTTCTCGGGCGATTCTGCCCCGGAGACGGTTGGCAAGACGGGTCTGCAGCGGTTTATCAGGCCGATGTCGGAGTCTTGGAAGCAGGCGGAGAAGAGGGACAAGGACGCGTTCCCGTTGAGGTTTGGGCACCCGCCCCTTTTAAAATGGTATGAAGAGGAAAGGGATCGTTAGGTCTGCCGCTGTAGGAAGGAGGACATGACCGCGCCGGCAACGCAATGGAAATGGGGAGAAATTCTGTGAAAAGAATCAAAGAATAGAATATTCAGTGTACAATACAGATAGATAAGGGAATAAGCTACCCTACTTACCCGTGGGGGGATGAGTATATACCTGACATTGGGGCCAGAAACGGTCTGTGTGCAATGAAAAGGACCAGTGTTATGGTTCCATGTTCTCAACTCTCATGCTTTAGATTGAATTTCAGCATCATCTAGTCAAATGTTCTGTGTTGATTGCCCAAAGAGCCAGTGGAGGTTACATAGCTGTCATATTCGCGCGTTAGATATAGTGAGTGATTCATCCTCAAGTCTATCTTGACTTAGTGGTCGCTCGTAAGAACTTATAGAAAGAACGTTTGTGAACATTTTCTATGGATCAGTCCCAGCAAGAGATGCAAAGACTCACGAAAGTTAAGGACACTTCGTTACTGCTCAACTTTACCTGTTGTCTTTCAAAGTAGACTTCTTCCTATGGCGTTTGTTTTTCTGTGGCGTTGACCACCTAACCAACATATTCCACACCCACGACATTCACTTTTCTACCAGTCGGTTAACTCCCAGCATCAAACCGTTATCGCCGTCGGTATGCCTTTAGTTCTGATCGTATTACAGACCGTCAGGTCTAACGCACTTGCGTATGATAAGAGGTGGTCACCGCCAACGGTTTGCTATGTTATGAGGGATTTTCATATTGGCTGCTACTAATCTCTTCTCCAAGCTCGCCATGTTTTTTGTTTCTTCTTTCTGTTCCCCGCCTCTCTCTCTTCAGCTAACATCGCCCCCACTCCTAGGGCAAGTATGTAATAGAAGGGAAATGTTTCCTAATGTGTTCCCAACTCCTTCCTTCCTTCCTCCCTTTTTCCTTTCCCCCTTTCCCCTTTTCCGGATGCGTACTTTTTAAAAAAAAGGATCAGTCAATACCAGTTAGCACTTAAGAATCCGCTTTCTTTTTTTTCGGCCTCGCTCCATAAATGCCCGATAACAACACGACTGCGACATATGTACATCCATCCACCTCACCATCCGGATTTCCTTCTTATAGTCTTCGCTTGACCTCTGGGTAGTCATCCGCTTTTCCCTAGTCGATAACTACCACAGGGGCATTCTTCCCGCCCATGCCACCGGCACCGGCACCACCCTGACCTGGCTGTCCCTGCGGCACGCCCTGAGGACCTCCTTGGCCGTGAACGGGTCTCTGACCTTGTGGGGCCTGACCTTGCTGTTGTGCATGTTGCTGGGCGGCCTGCTGCTGTTGTTGCTGCTGCATTCGCTGCATCGCTTGTGCCTGTTGCTGGATCTGGTACCGCTGTTGCTGCTGTTGTGCCTGGGTTTGAGGGCCTGGCTGCCGCTGTTGTGGTGGCTGGCCGGGATGGGCGCGGTTGACGAACCTGTTGTTGTTGTTGGCGCGGGCTTGTGCCTGGCGCTGAGCTTGAAGCTGGGCAACCTGAGCCTGCTGGAGTTGGACCTGAGTATGGGGCTGAGCCTGAGGCTGAGCCTGAGGTTGGGCTTGCGGTTGGTTGACGGGCCGGTGCTGTTGTGGTTGAGATGGTGGAGGTGGTTGCTGCTTCGGTCGTTGCGGAGGCATTCCCTGTGCAGCTTGTGCAGCTACTAGCTCCTGGGGTGTTTGCTGGTGTCCTTGTTTAAGATCCTGTACTGCGCCTCCTTGATGGGGAGCGGTGATGGGCGGTGGGGGAAGTGTACCGACCAGCGATTTCACCGACTCGCTGATAGACCATAACAGCGTTTCAATACCGATCTTTGGGTCAGCAGCGGCGCTGGTACCGAAGCTTTTCCTTCCATCGCCATGAGCGTGCCACACCGACCGCTTGAGGAGTGTGTCAAACTCGTCCTGAGGGGCGTTAAGAGGTCGTTCGTGCCCCTTTTCATCAGTACGCTTGACGTGCCACAACAGTCTACCTTTGCGACCCATGGTCCTGATATCAAGACACAACAGCCTCCGAGTAGTCGGAGCAGGGAGTGTGAACCTGACCGTTACCCACTCCGCCGCTTTTACCACGATCGCCACATTGCCTGCGTTCTTCGCCGCAATGCTTTCCCACTCATCCTCGATTCTGTCCAACACCCTATACAGCGGCAGAGAGAATGGAAGGTAAGACGGTAGGAGCTCGGTCTTCGTAGATTGGGCCATTTCTTGCAACATATCTAGCGCGCGCATATGAGGGTTCCCTTTTTCGAGAGTAAGGATAACCTTGGCATCTTTAGGGAGGTCTAGGTGTACGCTCCATGCACGAGGACCTTGTGGTGGACCGGAAACAGGCTCTGCTGGGTCGTTGCTGTAGGTGAAAACAACCTCGCGGAGCGCAACGCTTTGAGGAATGGCGTTGCTACCAGCCAGTCTTATGGCCTCAACAAACTCCATCAAGCGTTCCAGGGCCTGTACGCGATCGGCGAGCAAATCGACTACGGGAGTACCCATATCCGCCCGCAGCTTAAGCGAGAACTGGCCGGTACGATGGTTGTACACCACATCGTGATCTACATTCCCGCGGAGAGATTTGAACTTGTTCCTGTCGATCACGGTTAATCTAGCCTCTGCTCGGATCTTAGCTGGCGTATCACGCCGGACTCGAGCGGCCGTGGCATCTGCTGGGCCCTCTTGGTCACCTGTGTGAGTCCGGACTCCCTTGAAGATGATGGGTACGAAGTCCTTTGCCCATGTCAAGGTACGGCTGCTGGATCCAGGGCGTTGTTGAAGCATTTCCGATAGCCGCACATAAATCGTAGGCAGCCTAACCTGGGGCGGTAGGCTGTGGTTTGGCAACTCGAGTGCGGTGTGTGATTTTTTGAGGGTATGTAGCTTGCGAAGATCGGTGATATGCGAAATCATGCCAGCGGCGTAGACAGACAAATTTCGGAAGAAGGTGTCCGACAACGTTAGTTGGTTAGACGTCATGGGCATTTTGGTGAACAGCCTCAGGCGGCCGGCGGGGAAGTTAGGCTTTGGTGGTGAGCTATTCAGGGTTAGCACATCATCAATCATCAACCTTATCTGATCAGGATTATACTCACAGGTCAACCAGCCACCATTGGTCACCACCAAGACTCATGCTCATCATGACAAACCATTGTCGTGTCATCCAATTTGCCTTTCTAAGCCAAACTGCCTTGAAAGCTTCCCGAGATCCTGAAGCATCCGAGTAAACGATAGCCTTAGTCTCTTCCTGGGTAATTGGCGGACGGCAAACAAACCAGCCTATACTCCTTACACGACTGTTGAGATCCTTGACTGTATGGTCAAATCTTAGTTGCTCCATAAGGTTTGCGCCTTCTTCCGCCGCATTGGAACTGGTATTCAGCTTCATTTGTCCCTTCAAGAAGACCGGGGACCGCGGGAACAGTGTAAAGAAGCCCGTCAATGGTTCGATCTTGATGACAGCCTTGTCATTGTCGAATAGTTGTACGGCCAAAGAAGAATTCTGCGGCTCCTCCTTTGAAATCTCCAAGTCAAGTCTTGCATGCTTCTGTGCAAACCGAGGTTTGCTGAGAAGCTTGCTAGATATCGATGTGAGTATGTATTCAACGTGACTTGCAATAACCGCCGTCAGGAGCTTTTCCGCAGAAATAGTCTCAACATTTAGCGGTATGTCGAAATCCTTGACCTCCTTGTTGTCGCGGAACCAACGTAGGCTGATGTAACTTGAAGGCTTCGAATCAAGGTCTCCTTCGACGCCCTTTCCGCTCCATACCCCTAGCAAGACCCAGCTCTTGGCAGTTTGCGAAGAAGGGCCCTCCAGACCGTGCGGAGGCTTGAGCCAGTACTGGATAGACATGGCACGGTTGAGTTTCTCAACCTTCAGGGTATCAACCCACCTGCCCATTGCCAGTTCCGTTGCCTGACGACGGAACTCAATAATCTTCTGAGTTAACACGAACTCATGAAGATAGTTATAGCACCCAGCCAAGCCCTGATCGCCCAGGATTGTGTTGACTTTGTTCTCGAGGAAAGTGCGCACACCATGCGACAGCTCTGCCGGAGCAGGGGTGAAAAGAAAGCGGAAGTCGATGAACCAAAATTGTTGCTCAAAGTCCTCATCACCAATCGTCAGGTCGACTTCAAATTCTCCCTTCACTTTGAACGTGACCCTTCCGTTCGCGATGTTGTAGTCACGGAAAGCGGCCGGGATCTTTTCATGTTCGTCGAAGGTGAGTCGTACGCTTAGCATGGTATTGATGTTGTCGATAAACGCCTCTTTCTCCTCCCACGTTATAGGAGGGGGCTCGATATATCCCAACTAACGTTGTCAGAACATCAAGCCGCAGAGCATGATCTGGACCATCGACTTACCTCGGGCATCCAGGACGCTTGACCAGTTGTCAGAACTTCCAAAGCCGTCTTCAAATCTGGGCCCGGCACTTTCGCCCAGTGAAGATCCTGCTTCATCCTGATCAACTCCCAGAAGAGTTCTTGGTAGTGGGCCTGTTTGGTCAACATGTGTACCCTGATGTCAATCAGGGCTCCAACCTGAGCTGCCTTTTTGCTCCATTCGGTGATAACAAGGGTCTTGACCCATTTCGAATGCATATCCTGTAGGAAGTTGAGTAGATGAACCTTCTTTTCGAGGCTCTCCTGCGAAGTGTCGTGGTTATCCGCGGATTGGTGGTTGGTGTTGCCATTCAGTACGGCTTGTGGCAGGGGTTTGGAGGCAAGATATGCGATTTCGTCTTGCAACTTCGTGTGAGTCCATTGTGACAATCTGGTCAGGAGTAGACTTAGGGGCATAATATCCGCGGTGATGTGTTGGATCTCGTCTGGCAGATCGTTGAATTTAGAGCCGCCAGGCGGCTGGCTGTCCACATCCATGAAGGAACCACCTCCGCCGTTCGTCATGGCTGAGGAGCCCGACATGTTTGCGAGAGCTTTACCCTTATCTGGCGAGCCCTCCCGCTTGGCCACGCCTCCATTGACGCCGTTCGTCCACGAGTTTCTGTCGTGATGGGTGCGCACTCCGTTCATATGTCCGTTTTCCATCCTGCGCGTGCCTTACTGGCGCGCGAACAACCCTCGCCCAAAGAGCGTCCCCAGTGTCGTGTGTTGCTGAAATAATCTCTAGAAATGCGGTCGTGAAGACGGAAATCGGTCGTCAAAGCGTTACAGCTTCAGAAAATACCACGCGAAATCGAAGGCGTGCCGCGAGATATCGGGTTAATCGTTGGTCGGGTGCCGGTCGTTATTCGTTGCCGTGGACGTGTGTTGATGATGTCGAAGTAGCGAAAGCGAGAGAAGGCAAAACACAACGGTAAGAGCATCCGCTAGGGAATTTCTTCGTCAAGGAGGCCCCGGGGAGCGCGCATCAAACAGCGGCTCAAACGTTGAGATTGGCGCAGACAGCACGATTTCCCATCACTTCGTGTGGCGAGTGGATTGAAAAAGTTGCGTTGGTGGGCGAAAGTAGGGCGCCGTGTCGGATCGTAGTTGATGTCAAAGTGAAAGTCCAGCGGGTTTCAGATTTGCCCGGCAGTGGAGGTGCGCAAAAGTGGAAGTCGATCGAAAATAGGTACAACGCGCGCTGGTTCGTAGAGTGAGGAAGGCGGTAGGTAGGTGAGAGCCTGGAATGGGACGCTTGCCCGAGTCGGTCAAAGAAATCTAATTTTACGCTAGAAACGGAGGTCAAGGGAAAGCGACAGGTGATCAAGTGGAAGTCGAAATGCGCGTGCGCGTGGATCACTTCTCTGGTGCCTTTGAAAGGTTCGTCGTGGTGGTGCCGTCACCTCTGTTTGGCAGGCGAGGCAGGTTACCAGTGACAAATGCCCTCCCTGTCGGGCAGTCTGCGACGGGTGGGCGCCCAGGGAGGAAGACCCATCGGTGGCAGGTGAAAAATGCCCTTCTCCAGTGAGGCTGGGGTCACTTCATTCTCGCCCGGTGCAGTACCCATTGCGCAGCCGCCAGCCAGGAAGTGTACCTACCAGTACCTAGACTTAGAGGTAGGTACCACTGTGGATCTTTCAACAACACAACGGAGGACAGCCGCAAGGCTGACCGCGCCCATTGAAAGTTTGAAAGTTTGGTGAATCCAAATTCGCATTCAGACATTCAGCTGTTGAAATACTCGTATTTTACTATCTTATCCAGTTACCGATTTCAGATGACGTAAACTCGATATTTCAACTCCCAGTTAGAGGTATGACTTTAAAAAGACCTGTTGTGTCTCTGCCCAGAAACATGGTTATCTTACGATATATGTTACGATGCGCTCTTTGTATTACATGGTAAATACTGCGGTACGTAATCAAACTTCAGACTGGTACCGTATCCACCCGTGACGTTACAGGCCTGGGCTTTGGTTCGGCTAGCAATTTGATACCGCAACTTTAGGATATCATACCTGTACGTAGGACTAGTTCTAATACTCAAGAGTTGGGGTCAATGGTTACCGTAAAGTGCACAATGCGCAACGCTCAATATGAGTGTACTGGCCATTAAGGTAAGAAGCTTCCTCTAACTACTTGGCTACTCAAATTTGGCCTCAGTATGAGAAAAGACATCCCTTCACATCTTCAACCACCCCCAGGCACAAAAGTGCCGAGTCACTACCTGTATCCCCAACACCTATAAGAAAGGAACCTCATAAATTGTTCTCTCCGGATCGTGAAGGACATAACAACAGCCATGCCCGCTGTTACCTATAAACCCATACATGCCTCTTTTGACTCTCATGAAATTGCCTTTAATGCTTTTCCCCAGCATCACATAAAAAGAAAACGCAGAAAACCCCCAGGGGAAATGGAAGCAAGATCTAGTCCCAACGTTTCTGCTCATGACGTGATACAACTGCTTCCTTTGCCAACTCCTGACGCAGATTGAACCACGTGTACCAAAGCATATCCATCATCCGGAGCGAAGGGATGATAGTGAGGACGTTGCGAGTCTACAACTTCGTGCCCGACCCCATGGCGGAGGTTGTGGGCCACTGGTAGCCCGCAGCATCGCTGAATTTGTAGCCGTACGAGGCCGTAAAGTCATCCAGAACAGCCGGGCCGCGAGAACCTAGACAATGTTAGTTACTGAATGTCATTCCATAGAACATCTTGGTGATCACATACCATAAGGATACTCCATCGGGATGATTTCCTTATTATCATCGAGATAGTGGAGCAGAGGGGTAAAGATTCTCCAGCTGGCATCGAGCTCATCGTCACGGACAAAGTTGGAATGATCGCCCTTCAAGCAGTCGAGAATAAGGGACTCGTAGGCCTCGGGAATCTTGAGGTCGGAGAAGCGCCTCCTGTAGGTGAGGTCAAGCTCGGTGACAACGGTCTGCATGCTCAGGCCGGGAAGCTTAGAGTTCATCTTGATGTAGACACTTTCGTTGGGCTGAATGCGCATGACGAGTTCGTTGCGAGGAATGTCCTTGAAAATGCCCGATGTGACGTCCTTGAACTGCACGCGGATCTCGGTCTTCTGCTCGTTCAAGGCCTTGCCTGCCTTCATGATGAAGGGTACACCATCCCAACGTTCGTTCTTGATGTACGCAACTAGCGCACAGAAAGTGGGGCAACGGGAATCCTTGGGGACGGTATCGTCTTCCTTGTAAGCAGGCTTGCTTCCGTCAAGCGACTTTCCGTACTGGCCGATGATGACGTTCTTAGGCTCGATTGCCGGAATGGCGCGGAGGACCCGCACCTTCTCATCACGGATATCTTCAGCGGAGAAAGAGATGGGGCGCTCCATGGCAAGCAGCGTAAGAACCTGCAACAAATGGTTCTGCATGACATCGCGGATGATGCCGAACTCGTCGAAGTAACCACCACGGCCCTCGGTGCCGAAGGGTTCCTTGAATGTAATCTGGACGTTGTCGATGTGATGCCTGTTCCAGGTAGCGCCGAGGAAGGAGTTGCCGAAACGCAGAATGAGAATGTTCTTCACCATCTCCTTGCCGAGATAATGGTCGATACGGAAGATCTCTTCTTCCCTCCAGTCGGGCTCAAGAGACTTTTGCAGTTCTCGAGAGCTTGCCAAGTCCTTGCCAAAGGGTTTCTCGACCTATTGTTGCAGTGTCAGACAAGGGCTGAGGTACAACGAAAACGATAAGTGACTTACAATAATACGCGCAACGCCCTTGGAGGGGTAGCAGCACTTCTTGAGATGCTGTGAAACAATGGTGAAAACGCTGGGAGGCAGAGCCATGTAGAAGAGTCTGTTGTTCTCTTTCCTTCCTTGCTCAAGTTCCTCCAAATGTTTGTTGAGCTGCAAAAAGGAGTCGTCGCGATCATACTGGCCGGAAACGTATGTGCAGATGGAGCAGAACTCCTCAAGCTGCTGCTCGCTTTCCTTCGTTGGGGTCTTGATATACGACTTGATGCGGCGGATGTACTCGTCGTGATCCATTTTGGTTCTGGCATAGCCCACGATCCGGATGTCCTTGGGCAAAAACTGGTTGCGGTACTACAGCAATAACGTTAGCTCCCTATTCGGAGGCGACCCAGAAGAGGGCATACACACCAGTCCGAAGAGCGCGGGATACTAGTTGCACGTCAGTCGATTGCCATATGAAGTAGCCCAATGGTAAGCAGTAACTCACGGTCTTCTTCTTAGCGAGATCGCCAGAGGCACCAAGGACAACAACGACGGTGTTGTCCTTGAGCTCTACCGCACTGCAACGCCATGCATGTTAGCAAGCGCTTCTAAATCACCAACAATCAACCATAGAATGAGAATCCCCATGATGGAAGCTCTTCGACGGGCTCGCTCAGATAGGAATCGTAGGTGGGCAGATATGCCCAAAGGTTGATCCGCACAGAGCTATGCGAACGAACCCCAAAAGCTGTTGAGCTCCACCACGCAATGACTGATTGATATTGGCGGGGTGAGGGGCACTCACGCTCCATGGTGATCAGATGCCATCGTAGCGGTCGCCTTGTGTGAATCGATATTCCAAGTTCGTCGCGTTGGTGGTTGAGCGAGGAAAAAAAGAGACTGTGAGGGCGGCGAGAAAAGTGGAAGAAGAAGATTGCGTTGTTGGCCGATGGGGGTTGAAGAAAGTATTGGGACAGAGTGGGCAAGCTTGGTCAGATTTCGGGGTTAAGAGTGAATGGTATTTCTACGGCGTATTTGGGTGAACCTCCCTCAACCTGGAACCTGGCCGGTCCAGGGCACCTGGGAGCGAATGATGCGCAGCCGGAGACTGCCTGCGACCCTCACCAAACTAGAGCTGCTGCTGCTGCAGTCAGTCCAGTTGATGGGCCACGGCCCACGAGGGGCAAGCTTACTACTCACGGCCCCGCACCGCGCGCTAGGTGCGTACCCTGGTACCACTTACCTCATGAAGGGGAACAAAACCGAGTGAACGGTGCCAAGCCGCCTCCAAAGCTTGGGCCCCATCTGATAACAGCTTTAACAAGAGAGCTTTTGCTTCTTTTGACCAACCCCCAAACCCCGCCGGCCTTTCCGGATGGAACTGTTGTCCCGTTCATGTTACCTAATGCATGATAGATGCCATATTCCTCCTCCGGAATGATCGCATCAAACAAAGGGTTGCTAGCTTGGCTTTTCCCCCCGTCAGATTCAGTGATACCCTGCATGCTTACATCCATTCCATGTTCCAGGACGGGAGCAGTGGAGGATGGCTCAGACTTTGTCAGTTTGGCTGGGGTCAAGACATGAGGTGTTAGGTGTTGGATAACCTCACGAAGCTGGACATCGGTCCCGTCCCGTGCTTGCCTTATAGATGTCATGGTTCCACCGATCTCCGGCTGATAGATGTCTTAACATTATCCGGACCCCAGCGTTATGGAAGCCGTCTCTGCGTAGCCTCTGGCGATGGAACCGAGAGCCAGGGTATGGATCCGAAGCGGGTGCCGTCAAATGGTTCCTCGACTTCGACCAGATGACTCCCGCCGGTAGAAGTCCAGACAGTGACAGCTTGCCCTCCGATCTTGCGCCGTAACAGGGTTGCCCCTGGACAATTTTTGACAGTATAGAACGAGTGGATACGGTCATAATAAGCTACCTGAGCTAATCTGGTCCTCGGTCGGTGATGGGTTTCAGGCCTCAAAGTCTGGATAGAGCAAGTAAACGTTTCGGGTCTCAAGAGCACAGTTACATAATTAGGTACTAGACGAGTGCCTGATGGATTTGGAGCTCGGAGAAGTTCAAATTGCATGGATGGATCCCTATCTGCTTCTGTTGGGAATGGTGGGGGGGTGCGGAAAAGTTAATTGAATCCGTGTTCAGGACCGTAGAGGTACGGATGGCTCCATAGCTCAAGCTCTTTGTCAACCGTGAGCCTGTAGACTTTGGACGACCCATGCGTTTCTTCAGGGTCGGTCGGGGGTAAATATACCGCAACCACCGGACTATGTTGCATGGGCTAAGAGATTTCGCTTTGTTCTGCAGATTATTGTTCCGATATCCGTTCACAGTCAGATACGGGAAGAAGTAATATGTTTCCCCCCCTACTGAAATGCCACTGCACCGGGTTAACAGTAAGACAGGTACGTCCGACAAACCATTCGAACTTCGTCGGGGAAGGGTGAAAGCAGATAACTACAGAGAAAGCTTCCCTTCACCGATGTGAAGAAACAAATCTGCCAGCTCCTTGCAGTTCGCCGAGACGAAATTGCCAAAGTATAGTTCAAGTCGCTTCAGCTTCCAAAACGGCATTCGAAGTCAACCGCCGGTCTTACGCCACGCGCACTCCTGAAAGGCGCCGTGTCAACCCACATCATATGGGACAGTCTAATACCGTAGATGTACGACTCTCGAGCTCTAGCGGAAGATAACAGGATTCCCATGCGTAGGTATCCGGGGCATCTTCCACTCAAGAGGTCAGAGTCAACGGAAACGCATTGTCCCGAAAAGCGCTCTAGACCATGGTGTTTTGCCTAGATGACATGGTACTGTCATCGAGTCTTTGCCGGTAAGAATGAGCAGAAAGACATCTGCAGCTTCGGATATAAACAATAGCACACACCGAGTGGAGTGTGCATCCCCCGGTTTACTAGGTTAGCTGCGGAAACAGGCCCGAAAGACCTTTTGTTCTGAGCTTACTAGATATATTTCGCAGGCAGTTCGCCTGCTCTCCCCAACGTTAAGAATACCGAAAACTTTACTAGTATGGGTGACAAGGACAGAGGCCATCTGAGAATCTTAAGATCATTCCGCTATTCGTTGGTGTTGCAGGCTGGTGCCGGGAGCATTCCCTCATCTCATCTCAAGGTCGTGGAGGTTGAGGTTGAGTGTGGATGTTGGGGTCACAGTCAGTTCGGGAGCTTGCCCGGGCTCGGGAGCCATTGACGATGCCAGTGAGGGGCAAACCGAAGGGGAACGGGCAGAAAAAACCTCGATTGCATCATGGATCGCGGAGGAGCTAAGGTAAGATAACGATACAGATAAGGACCGGTGTCATGCGTTATCGGAAATGCACAAGGTTACAGGGGTCATTGGAATGTGGCTGGGGCACGGACCTCAGCCACATCTGACCCTGCTGGCAGGACGCGCTCCTGGGCTCTCATTCGCGCGGCGCACACTTTTCGGAAGGCGAGAAACTCCGAACCGTCCAAAGCACCACAAACCCTACCAAATTCCCACCAGGCAATTTTCGAATTACCAGGAGCCGTCGAAGTGCAGAGCCACAACCACGTCGCCCAACGCAGGACTCCGGATCAGCAATTGTCTTCATACAAGACTCCTTGCTGAGTTCCCTTTTATCGTGGCAGGGAAATTTTGATCAAGCGGAACATATCGCCAGTCAAGATGCCTACCGAAGCCGGCCACAGATGTGAGACTCCCAAACCACTTACGCAAAGAACATTGCCGGTGTTGTCGTCGTCGCCTTGAAGTCATCGGCGCCGCGAAACCCGTGTATATGGTTGTTTGTGTCTGTTTTGCAAATCTGGACATTGCTGACCCTGTTTGTTGCAGTATATGTCAAGTGAGTAGCCACCCCCGAAAGGAATCGACGATGCGAACGAGTCTGCGATTGCTGCGCCGCTACGAAACGATCCCCGAAGACGACAGTTGCTGGGAACTTTGTTATTTCGGAAACGACGAGGCCAGAAACGACGACGTACCGAGCAAGGACTGACGAGAGGAATCGCATAGGGGTCGCCACCTGAGCTATCAGCGTGGCCGTCACACCACCCACCCCAAGACCAGCTTGATCAAGATCGAGGGTGTTGATGACACTGCTGCTGCCAAGTACGTGGTAAACTTGTTACGAACACCACGGTGATGGATATTGACAGGGGATACAGCTTCTACCTTGGCAAGCGCGTCGCCTATGTCTACCGCGGCCAGAAGGAGGTTCGTGGCACCAAGATCCGCGTGATCTGGGGCAAGGTCACCAGGCCTCACGGTAATTATCCCCATTCCCCGATGTTCTGGGTAGAACGATGAATGTTGACTTGACTTCACAGGCAACTCCGGCGTTGTCCGCGCTAAGTTCGCCGCTCCCCTCCCCGCCAGGTCCTTCGGTGCCTCCGTCCGCATCATGCTCTACCCCTCGTCTATCTAAGGGGAACGGGTCAGGCCGGAGTTGGGTGGTAAAGGTGGTTTATGATTTCGGTGCATCAGGGATTAGCAAGGGTCGGCAAACGGGCCTTGCTTCTAGCATTCAAAATCAAAGGCATTACCAAAAAGAGACATGCCAAACAATTGCGATTGAGGATCCCGCAGTTTACTGCTGGGTGCGAGACGAATGCTTCATCAACGGGAGTGGTTCATGAAACGGCGCAATGGGGAGGAGACTTGAGTCTTCTCATGTCACAAATCAATCAAAGCCAGCCTGGGCTAATATTTAACAGGCCCCCTCAATCACAATAGCCACGCTTTGCTACCCAAGACCATGAATCGATCCTTGAATTCTGTAGTTTTGGTTAACACTATTCCTAGGATTCATGATAAGTGTGCGCCCCGCGACCTCAATACCGCGTTTCGTGAGAACCTTGATGGCACTTAGTTCAACTGCTCCATGTCCGTGTGTCCGTGCCATTCGATTCCGAGATAAAGTCTCTCAGTACAAATCAGCAACCGCATGCCCATACGCCAGCAAGGCCAACACTGCCACTTCGGAGGAGATGTGTCATAGCAATGGTCATCTCTTAGCTCTTCCCTCGAACACCCTGGACACTTGCTCCACCATCTGTCTTCGGGTATCGACTCAATCCCCTTGCTCGACCAGACCGTTTGGACTCGAGACATCCACAGACTTCGGAATGGGTTGGGTATGGCTTTGCTAGTCTGGGTCGAGCAACAATGACATCCGTCTTCTCGCACAAGACCCGAGCATGACCGATCCGACTCTGGACGGGTAGTCAGGGGTCCAGGGGCAGAGTGCGGCGGATGTCTAATGCCTTGCGTCCTGGTCTGGATGCCTATCGCCCCGGAGGATACCACGAGTACGACATCAGTATGGACACATGCGATTTGCACCTGTTCACGACCCATCCCATCCCAGTCGAGGACAACATTGGAGACTACGTGATGAAATCTCGTACAAAGGATCTAACAGGGTACGCAGGTCACGCCGGAACGCAAGCGCTGTCTTCGAGCCGGACCACGAGATGCGGCATTGGCATGACACGTGCCGACGCGAAAGTCAGGCCTTCACCACCCAGTTCATCCTTTCTAAGAAAAACCCACGACAAACTCTGAACAAGCCGACGGGGTCAGGCGAGCATTTAAATGCACGGGGAAGGGCGTACGCAGTACCAACTTGTCCGTTGAAGGCAACGCAACCAAAACCGTTCGGTCACGCCACGGTCACGGAACTGGGCGAGTCCAAAGAACAACAACCAGACCGACTGTCATGGGCATTGAGAGGCAGCTACAGCGATATATCGACGACAACGTTCGTGTTGGGGACGCCCGAGTGTAACGACCAGTCGGGGATTATCAGCCCGAGATATCTGGTCTTGGGATGAGGCATTGACAGCATTGTTGTTATTGGGACTTTGTTAAGTGGTCAGTTGTCAAATCGGAAACCGGAGTACAGAGAGTGGACACTCTGGTCTACATAAATGGGATTCAGTTTAGGGGTCATCCGTCAAGGCGATGCGATCTTTGAAGGCATTATCAAGCGCAAGCCGGGCTGGGATCAGCAAATCATGTTTCGACACCCGCGGCGCTTGTTTTCATCGCCAGGGGCTACCGTCTCAGTTCCGGGCGCTTGGAAGTGCAACATATCAGTAGTTATGTGCTTTTGGTCTCAACGAACTTCCGTGTGGAATCTTGCGAAGCAGCATTCTCAAGAAGACGTGTCAGGGGGTCAGTCTAAAGGTGGTCGTCAAATACCAAAGAGCAGGTGGAGATTTTGTGACTCCAGGCTGAAAGCCACCATGCCGCTTTGCAATTGTCAGATAAATGAGCCAACTGAAGCCTTGTTGATATATTTCTTCCAGGTTTCGGGAAGGAAATGCAGGCACCCCGATTTTTGGCGAGTACGGTGTGCAACAGCGAAACATGAAAAACGAGACTTCAACCGTCACCTCAGTGACGATCTTCTTCAGATAAGAAAGTAAACAATCACCCCTTATCCAGCGAATAGGTATCCAGCCTTATCGATTATCGTGACCGCGCTAAATGTAAGTGGAAGTCTAAACACGCCGTTGCCAAGCCCTCCAAAGCGAGAGCTGATGATCAACCCGGAGAAAGTGGAGCGAGAGCCTCGGCCGGCCGGGGGCAGGAAACCGGCAGATGGGACCCAACCGTGGTCTTGGTCTTATCGTTCGATACTTCGATGCTTGTCCTGCTGAAAGCCAAGCTTCAGCCAGCGAACTCTCGTTTTCGGAAGATGGACAACAAGAGCAGAAATCGGATTCCATCCGCTTGGGACCGACCCGACATTTTAGCCAGCCAAACAAAGAACTTGCTTTTCGCGATGGGGGGATTTTCTGGTTCCTCGGTTTCAACTTTTGTCGTTCGTGGCAGATCACGATTCGCAAACCTTCCCACACTCTTGCATGAGAGATTCAGAAAGTCGCTTTGATGGGAGACTGGCTACCCATAACGGGTACCCTTTACCTTCGAATAGAGATAAAAGTAACTGGACAACTTCCGGGTCAACTTCCAGAGTTCTCTCCAAATTGTGACAGGTGGATGTGGGATGTGATACAGGCACGCAGGATGGGTGTTCAAGATGCACAAAAACCGGCGACAGGGACAAGGCCGAAACCATGGATTTGTAACACCGGGTAGGTAGTTGGCGTGACGCGACGCGGCTTGACGAGCCAAAAATCATTCACACCGGCTTCTTCCTAGAGGCGAGTGGTGATCGTGGCTTGCGTGGGACGAGGGAAAAGAAAACCAGTTCAAGGAAGTTATTTTTCAGCTTGGGGCAGTGCAAGACAAGAAAGGAGCTGAGAGTCTCGAATATGCAAATAATAAAACAGGAACCAGAGTTGATCTTGTCAGACACAATCGTCACGGTGGGTTTATCAACCAGTGATCACAACGCCAATCTTGTGTCTGACCAGGAAGAGTTCTCCGAGAGTGGTGTGGACGCTTTCAAGTACCTGGTGCCTCACTGATACTACTCTGATCTACTACGCTGCAGGTTAACAAGCTCGTATTTACCAAGCCGTGGGTAGCAACGTTCTATGGGTGTGCCTGGCTCCTCAATTCAGGTACAGACGCATGTACTAAAACTCTTACCAAATCGAGATGCATAATGGAATTGAGGGCAATGCGGTGCGTATAACACTGATCAGATTTCCTGGGCAAGTGCTGGGATAAAAATCATCAGCAAAACATGAAATCTCTGATGGGACACGGTTCGAGATCTGCCGTTCACCTGCCTCATAGAAATTGAAAGGCGTGTAACATTTGTGTGGAAGCGTGTGGTCGTGGGCCATGTGCTTTGGTTGAGAAACCTGATGGGTGAGGAGATGAGCCAACAAGCTTCGATGGATCATCTAAAAGGTGACGCGGCATCTTTCGCCATCTCGTGTTCATCAGTGGGCGCAGCAAGTAGCGCAGACCACCTCATTTGCGGGCAAGCTGCCGATTCGGGTCTCGAGGTTCCAGTATTAAGCAAGCAACGCAAAGTCACTGAAGACTATCGAAAACCAGATAGGCCATCGTGATGGGTAGCAGCAGCGCCTGTGTTGCCCTAGGACAACGGTCGCGTGTATCAGTTCCAGACATATTATCGTGGCCCGGGTTGGACATCCCAGCTGAGATAGATGCCGCTTGTCGGGTGTCAAAGACTTGCCGGCGTGTACCTCTAGGTAGGGAACCCTAAAAAAAGACCGTATCCCGCTGTGCTTCATTCCATTGGCGTCCAGCGGCGCGACGGGAATCCGAGAAGTTCAAGTTCCGCTTGCGAACCAATGGTGGCTCCACGAAGCACCTCGCAACACCACGCGGCCTCCTTGTCGGCCCTTGTCGCTCCTTGTCCATCTCATCACCACATCCGGGATCGAATCATTCTTAAAACCGCGAAGCCCCCCGCGACCTTTTACCCACTTTTTCTTGGCTTCTGAAACGTTTGGATGCCGCGGTTTGTATATCTGCGTTTATTGAACGAGAAATTCCGATTCAAGCATTCCCACGTTGTCTTTCGTTTGTGGCTTGTTTGGTTTCTTTAAGCTGGCATTCCTCGTTGTCGGCTGCTGCGGGTTTTCCGGCGTTCTCGCATTCCTAGTTGCAAGTCTCGAACTTTTTGCTGGTCCGGTTCACGAATCATCTCCAAGCAACTTTTCTGCTGCACGGGACCGCTGACCGGGATTGCTGGAAAACTGAAGGGTAAGTCACCACCCCCTGTTGTCGTATTAAGCAGTGCCCCTCCCTTGTGCAAGACCCGATTTTTTTCTTCCTCATGCGTCGAGCGAGGTCAATTCGCCTTATTATCTGCCGCTCCCGCCCCTTCGATAACTATCGAGCTCTGGGGGAATCCCTTTCGCTAACACCAACCTCGCATCTGGTCGACGTCAGTCCTTCATCAATCCCGAAAAGAAGAACTCTCGCACGAACATCGATATCGGCACGCCCCAGGCACCAGATCGGATCTTCAGAACAGAACAAGACGAAACAGATTTTCGAGACGACGGCCGCAGAGTCGGCAGCTGGGGAAGATTTCTGACAATCATAGCCGCCAATCAACGCCAATCGCCTTCACTTTGTGGATCGTTCGGCCCTGACGTCAGCGCCAATCTCCACCCATCGAACGTCGCAACCCTGCCATTCCGAACACCACCTCACCAATAACCTGAACCCCCGGTCCCAGGCTTGTCCGTCGCTCCCCCACAACTGAACCTGTCGGTTATTCCTTTTGCGTCCCAGAGTGGAGAGACCTCCCTACGGATCGTCTTCGGATCGCCGCGCCTTCAGATACTAAATCGGTCAATCAAACAAGGGAGGTGAAGCCGGAACGCTTACCGAAGATATCGATATCATTTGGACATTTGGGCATTGGGAATTGCCGTCGCTTTAGCATTTTGACAGGTTGAAAGGTTTGACATCTGACACGCCGCGCGCCATCGACGCAATTACAGCGGAGCCGACCGTCGCAGAAAACCCAAAAAAGAAACGCAGCGCCGAATTTTGGTTAGCCGACTTGCTTTGCTGGTGCCTTCTGCGTTGTGGCCGACGATTTGTCCGATTTTCCAGCGAACCAGGCGCAGCACCCAACGACATCCGCTTTTCACCCCAGCCACCCGGGGTGCCAGGGCACACTTTCCCTGATTTTTAAAGAGTCTGCGACACCAAGATCGCGGATCCCAGCCCGCCAACCCAAAACACCCACCAGGGGTATCTATCCACGCCGGCCCACTCTCTACCGGCCTCCAGTCCACATCAACCGCTCTCTGGGCGCTATCTGAACCTTTCCGTCGCTGCTTCTCCCATATCTGCTCCGTGCAAACACCACTTTGGATAGCTCTGGGCCCGGTTATTGTTGCCGATAAGCACTTGTTTCGAAGAAACCCTTGCGATAAGCAGGCATCTGATCCATCTGAACCTGCGCGCGATCAGAACCATCACGGTCCTGTCTCCATCTGCACCATCGACAGGGCATCGATACCCCAGGCCCATTCCGGACCCTTCCTCCACCGCTCTCGCCGCACCCCCGGGCTTTGCCTAGAAGACAGATCAAAACTCTCTCGTCTCCCCGTCAGCCAAGATGGCGACTTCCAGCAGATACCCCCCGAACTCAAATCCGCATCAACTCCAGCAGGCGCAACTGCAGGGACAACAGCAATACCAACAGTACCAGCAGTCACAAGTGCCTGTCGCTCCTACCACTCAGACAAAGGCCCGCCCAGCGAGTTCCCAACGCAAGTCGAGAGCCTTCAGCTTCAGATCCGACAAGTCTCACGACTCCAAAGAGCAAAAGCTTGACTTGCATGAGACCAGTGCCGAAAAGGACGCCAAACGGTTACATACAAAAGCCGACCCTACCTTAGCCATGAACGAGGCAGAGCCATGTAAGTTCAACCATGTGTCATGCATTACTATGCATTATGCACCACCTCTATTGTGCCCTGCGTGCGGTGAACTCCATACTGACCTCTACTAGCCGAGGTGGCCGCGCACGTTAAGTCATCGCTCGCTTCTTTGCGGAATGTGCAGCACAAAGATGTCTTTGGAAACCCAATCTGTAAGTTCTCGTGGACGCGCTAAGAGACAAGTCTCGCCGCTTAGGCTCAATACTGACCTCTCGTGTAGCCGACCCCGATCGCTCAAATCCCACCCGCAGTCGTTGGGAACGCCCCTTAGATACCATTCGGAGCTTTGAGGCCGCCATTGATGGAGCTTACAGCAATCGTAGGTCAATTTACCGCTCAGGTATGCACCGGCTTCTCTCAAGCTGATGTAATTCAATCTGAAACTAACAATGTTTATAGACTCGGAGTCAACCTGGGGTAATAACAGCAAACGAAACAGTTATTATGGCACAAGTACGACCAACTCTAAAGCCGCCCCCCCCCCCCCTACCAAGACTTGGAAGACGGGAATGCTAACGGAACTAGGTGGCCCCGGTTACTACAACAGCCGACCGGCTTCGACAATGTATCCGAACCGTCAAGACGGCAGCCAGCATGACCTAAGGCAAGCACCACGAGACAATTACTATGACCAACAGTCAGGATACAACAGCGGGTATTCCTCCCCGCCTCAGAATCAAGGCAGACGTCGTGATCCCAGGATCATGCCCAACCCGCAGTTCTCTTCGCCGTATCAATCGCCGAGCGCGAACGACTACCCGATCCCGATCCCGAGTAACCATCGCTCGTACGAGACCGTTGCCTCGGCATCTGGAAGTGGCTCATCAGATCCAGTGGGGTATCAGACCGATCCGACAAGTAGTGAGAACAGCTCGATTGAACGAGCCCAAGCGGGACCAGTTTCCAAGCGACCGTCGGAACCAGCAAATGATTATGGAATAGGATTCAACCAGAATACCGAATATTCACCATCGGCCTTCACAGTAGGCTATAACGGGAAACCTGCTATGGGCATGAACGGCGGTGGAGCAAACAACTACCAAGCGAACGGCACATCCGGCTTCGCCAACAACAACCTCAACAGCTTCAGTCAGGGAAACCCCAGCGTTGCACCGGTTGCAGCGCCTGCTCCGCCTCAGAAAGACACCCGGACACTACAGAAAAAGTCGACTAACGATACCATTCAGCCAGAAAGGCCAGGCGCCCCAGAGAAGCGCAAGAGTTGGTTTTCGCGCAAGCTGAAGAAGTAGGCTGGCCTACCGAGAATGGATGTTCGAGTCACGATTTTCTTATTTATCCGAGTATGATATGATATTGATGAACACTCTTGCTTGTTGGACCTTGTCGCTTTTCTCCTCGCTTTCTTTCTCGATGGATACCCACGCCTTCGCCTACACGCCATCCTGGGAACGTCTGATAAGCGTCCCGAGGCAGCCGGGCGAACATTCCCAACCGCTGAGGACAGTTGTAATAGAGGTGTCTTTGTGACAGGATTTCCGATTTGGGGGCGAGGTTTTGTGAGAAGTCATTATTGGACATCGAACTGGTCATGAAATGCCGGTTCTCCATGGAGGACTCAGATAATGCTGTAATGATGTTATGGGAACGGAAGGCAATCGAGATGGAAAGCATTTTGAACTACGCAAGGAACAAAGAGTTATTAGGGATGACGGGCGCATTGTGTGTGATGAGGGATGAGTCAAGGGGTCTCTTTTGTGTTCAACGAGAAAAAGGATTTCAGCGGTCAGGAATCACCGAATGAGTGTGAAGGGAAAGCGGATTAATCTGGAGAGTGAATGGGAGACCTCGTGGGTCAGTTCACGCTTACAGGAGATCTCTGCCTGCTCTTCATTGTTTTTGCGGCGATATCTTCAAGAGATGGCGTACCTATATACGTGGGCCACATATAAGCGAATAGATTAATGCTTGTTTGATTGCGCAAATGACTCTCTGTGTCTTTTGCTCATGATTGTGAAGATGTGATGGGTGCAACCATGATCTCGGTTTCGCGTTGAAGTCATAAGCCCAACCTTAATGTTTCCCAGTGAGGTTTTAGACATCTTACGAAAGCAAATTCCACGATCATGCAAATGAAGTAACATATTTACTTGCATAACTAATCAATTGCCTTTTTCAACATTCACCCCATTCCCATTAGCAATGCTACAACATCCATGACACCTCTCCACATAATCATAAATCTTTCTTCCCCTCCCGCCTCTCACCACCTCCTTTCTTCTCATTCTCCTGATCCGACTGATCCTCCGCCATGGCAACGATGATATACCCAATCAACACCACGTTGGCCATGATAGCTGCCGTGGCTCCGGCGTATGTTGAGTTTCCTGGTGGGTTGAGACGTGGATGTTAGTTTGCTGAGTGAGACTGGTTGATGCACTCGGTGTGTATGAAGAATCATTTGGGAAACGGGGAACGGGGAACGGGGAAATTAAGGATGATGGGTATGAGATGAGGTTGGTAGGTAAGTGGGTAGGTAGGTTATGACCTGCTGAAACGCTCGTGAATGGAAGGTGAAGTGATGGGGAAGTAATTGGGCATGGTATGCTTGAATTGGTGTTGGACAGCTTCCCTCTCGGAAGCCTCTTGGAAGCCCCTTGGAAGGAGAGATGAGGTGGGACATGGGACATATGACAACGTACCTTTGAACAGATGGTCTACTGTAAGGAAGTAAGAACCGATGGGGATGACGATCATGGCGAATGTGAAGGCTAGGAGTTTGATGATTACGGAGCTGTGTCGAGGTCTTGAGGTTAGCTTGGTGATCCTCTTCTGATACATACATACATATACGGGTGTAGGATGGGATGATCGGGGAGTATGAGGGCAGAATTGATGTGTGTATGATGATGATGAGTAAGAGTGACCGGTGATGTGATGAAAGAGGATGAGAATGAAGATGGAGGGAAAGCATACGCAGGGACGGCTGGCGTGATATTGGACTTCTCGCTTGCCGCTGGGCTGGAACCAATACGGTCATCCTTTTCGAGGAGAGTCTTCTCCTGAGAGATGATTCTGCGGGTGGCCATTCTGTTGCTGGTATCTTTTTGGTCTGGTTGTTCTGTTTTGTTTGACCTGGCCGCGAGGTTTATCGTCTTATGTCCTTCACGGGATGATGAGCTGAAGTGGGATTGAGATGAAGCTGTTTGCTGTGTTGGTGAGATTCCTGAGATGAAGCCAGACCGGCAAGCAGGAAGATACGGGAGAGAATTGTAGCTTACTCAGGTATGGATTTTCGTTGAGCTGTTCAAGAAAATTAACGGAATTTCTCTTTGTGAAGTCCTCGATGTCAAATATGAGAACAGAGCTCGGCTTGGGCAATTGCGTAGCTCGCTGGTTGGCTGGGGGGCCTACCCTGTCCTCATCGGTGTTTAAGTGGTTCGTTGCCTGCCGGGGCCAGTTGGAAGCTAGCACGTGGAGACGTGAAGGCGTCCGGTCGCGTTGTCCCATATTATTTTCTACAAACAAATGCGCGTCGCGATGGCGGCGGTGTGGGGCTCCAGATTAGAAAGATAGGGCTGATCGTTGATTGCTGGACGGCAATCTGGAGCCGGTTGCACGACTGGATGCCGTGTGCCCAGCCATTTCTGTTTTGGGACGGACCGACAACAAACTCCAGTACAACTCCTGTCAGGTTGTCATCCCGTCTTTTCACATCACAGGTTTCCCAAGGGCAAAGCGTGAAGGAAACGGGGTACTTCTTCGGACCTGGATTTTTGGGTCAACTGGAATTCTTCTTTCAGCGAAGGTTTCTCTTGTTCTTCTTTATAAGGTTTCGCTTTGCTCTACACATGCGCCGCTAAAATTTCAGCTTTGCGCCTTTGACCGCGTCTGACAAACGACTGGGACCTTCCACATTCTCCTTTGATACTTACCTCCACAACAATCATTTTCTCCTTCACCACCTTTTTGGAAGACTACTTTGCGTTCTTTGATTCCATCGAACCTACTTTCGACGATCGACAATGGCTTTCTCGTCACTGCCAGAGGACGACTCTCTGCGCTCCTCAAGCGTTGTCGTCGACAGCCCAGCCCCTCAACGGCGGACCAAGCCCGATCTTGATTTTATAGACGAAGACGACGAGGATGAACTCAGCATTGTCTCCCAATCGCCCTACTTTACTCAGCCTACCCAGATCGCCTCGCAACCGACAGTGAAACCACGAGACGCCGCCATCCCGTCTTCCCCAACTGTCGTCGAAGTACCTGCATCGTCACCTTTCCGTCAACAATCGTCGAGTACCGGAGGTCGACTTGCGAGCGCGATGGCCCCAAGGGGTACCTCTTTCAAGCCCCCTGCCGCACGATCACCCCCGGCCAAAGCAGGGCAAAAGCGGGATTATATAATGATCGACGATGATGAGTTTGACAAGCCTCTCTATGCGGGCGATTCTTCAGACGACGAAGGACCAGCGCGCGGCGACATCCAGCCCTCTGCCCTCAAAAAGCCCAACCCGACGTCTTCAAAGGCTGCACCTGCGGTATACCTCAAACCGTCAAAGGTACTTGACCTGCACACATCTCAATGGACATCGCATGCAGCGGCGCACTAACACTTGGCATATTTGACAGAAACCAAAGTTGTCCAACGATGTCGGAAGTCCCATCACGAGCCCCGCGAAACCCTACGTACTTCAAGAGGACTGGGTCACGCTCCGATCTTCTTCGCCGGAATCCCTGCAATCCATACGTCCGAAAGACTCTCCTGTAAAGCCTGCCCCGGCACCTCCAGCACCGGCTCGCCGTCGCTTAGTTCAGGGTCGTCGGCGACGCAGCCCGTCGCCAGCCAACTCACCAGTCAAACCGACGGCAGTCAAACCGACCGAGAAGCCCGCTCCCAAACCCAAGCAGACGAAAATTATCACACTCGTTAGCGACGACGAAGATGACGACGACTATGTCCAGAAGAAGTCGGTCCGCTCGCCTGAACCACAGCCCGAACATTCCCAACGGGATCCCGAAGAAGATGCCTTCGAAGAGCGTGTCCTTCGCTACCTCAACACCTGCGATCCTATACAGTTGATGGCCATTGCCAACGTCAAAGAAGACGTTGCGAAGCACATGCTCTCATACCAGCCCTTCGACAGCGTGGCTGATGCTGAGAGAGTGACGATGGCGGCAAAGGCGACGAAGGCCAAGCGCAAGAAGTCGACTAGGTCTCCCGTTGGGGAGGATATCGTGGGCTCCATCAAGGAGTACACCAAGGCTTTGGATGGCATTGATCATGTTATTGCTGTCTGCGAATCGCAAGCAACCGCGATCAAGGACGCTACCTCAAGGTGGAAGGTTGACCAAACCGGTCAGCCTCGGACAGTCAAGAATAAGGATGGGACCATTACGCCTCTCAGCGTTGACGGTACGACCAAGCTGGTCGATCTTCCTCTAAGTCAGCCGGAGCTCATGAGCGGCTGCACGATGAAGCCTTTCCAGTTGTATGGGCTTAACTGGCTGTATCTCTTGTATGAGAACCAGTATGCGAGCATATTAGCTGACGATATGGTGCGTATTATGCTTGTCTCCTTCTCCAAATATTCCCTATCCATGGATGTTGCTGACTGCTTTATTTTCCAGGGTCTGGGCAAGACTTGCCAGGTCATCAGTTTGATCTCTGCGATTGTCGAGGAACACGAGAAGCATAGCCACGATGATGATAGCAACCAACCGTGGCCGAACATCATTTTCGTCCCTCCCTCCACGCTCGCAAATTGGGCCGCCGAGTTCAAGAGGTTCGCCCCGGGTTTGAATGTTACCCTGTACCAGGGGTCTCAAGCTGTTCGCGATGAGATTGCCGACAACATCTTGGACGATCCGGCCGGCCACCACGTCGTCTTGACATCCTACTCGCAGGTATCACGCCAGGACGACATCTCGAATCTCAGACGGTTGAAGCCGATGGTTGCCGTTTTCGACGAGGGCCACAAAATGAAGAACCCGAAGACGAAGCTCTACAAGGATTTGCTCAAGATCACAGCAACATGGCGGCTCATTCTATCTGGCACACCCGTGCAGAATAATCTCATGGAGATGATTTCCTTGCTTCAATTCGTCGAGCCAGAGCTCTTCCGAGACCACTTCGATGATCTCGAAGCACTTTTCAACCAGAAGTTCTCCTTGACGGCAGTCTCGCAAGGTGCCCTGCTTCATAGCGAACGGGTGGCACGGGCTCGCACGATCCTAGAGCCGTTCATTCTTCAGCGACGCAAAGAGCAGGTCCTGAAGGATATGCCTCCGAAAACAGCCAAAGTCGTCTACTGTGAGATGGACGACACACAGGCGGCGATTTACAAAGACTACGAACGTCGGTTCCGGAAGACCGACGCTACAGGCGCTAGCAATGTCGGTCGTGATAACGACAACAACAATGTCTGGATTCAGCTCCGGAAATCCGCCATTCACCCACAGTTGTTCCGGCGCTATTTCAATGATGCGACGGTGGAAAAGATGGCCAACATCTTGATGAGCAGGGTTGACCAATCGGAGCTTCGGCAGCCGAAAATCGAGCATCTCATCAATGAGCTCAAGGCTCTTTCGGACTTTGAGCTGCATCTCTGGTGCAGAGATTACAAGTGCATCAGGCAATTCGATCTTCCGGATGGGTCTTGGATGGAGAGTGCCAAGGTTCAGGCCCTGCTGGAGCTGATTAAGCAGTACCAGAAGAACGGTGACCGCGCATTGGTCTTTACACGATTCGCCAAAGTCATTGAGATTTTGGGAGAATGCCTGGCGTCAGAGAAGATCGAGTATCTCTCGTTGCAAGGAAACACGGACGTCAGCGAACGTCAGGAACTCATCAACGAGTTCAACGCCGACGCGACCATTCCCGTCTTCTTGCTTACGACAGGCTCGGGCGGCACAGGCATCAACTTGACTGCCGCCAACAAAGTCATCATCTTCGATCAGTCCGATAACCCGCAAGACGACATCCAGGCCGAGAACCGCGCTCATCGTCTCGGCCAGACGCGCCCTGTGGAAATTATTCGACTCATCAGCAAGGATACCGTGGAAGAGCTGGTCTACAAGGCCTGCCAGAAGAAGCTGGAGCTTGCCAACAAGGTGGTCGGCTGGTCCACCGTGGAAATGTCTCAGTCTGAGATGGAGGCCCAAGTTCGTGCTGCCATTATGAACGGTGGCTCGATTGCAACCCCTCCATCCGACTAGAACTTGGGGAGACTGTGAGGAGGACCATACGGTGTTAAGTCTTGGGAAGCATGTTTTGTATAAGATACAAATGTTGAGGATATCGGGCATAGATGATACCCAGTGTTCATATGCACAACATCAGGCGCAATAGAAGTGGTGCGCGTTTGCTTACTTTTTCAGGCATATCTTAGAGGATACGATGCATTAGGATGGCTTTCATGGCTTGTATAGAGGCTACTTGTTTTTGCTTTGGCCTTTTCTCTGCGTTACATATTCGAGGGGACGAGCTCAGTTCTCTAGGTGCCGGGTAACATCCAACTTTTGGGAGATGTCATTTGGTAGAAAGCATCAAAATGGTGATTGATATTGTCATTGAGAGATACGCCTTGAACGGGGCTTGTTGGTATTTCAGACATGACTACCACTTCTTTATGAATATCAGCGGCGGTAACACGTCGTCATGCAACTTCTTGGCCTTAAGCTTTCAATGATCTCGCTTTCACATGTCCCGTGAAGACAAGGTATTATCTTGACACAAGACTTTGACACCCCCCTTGTAGCGCGAGGTTTTAAGTTCGTTGATGTCGTGTGATAACGATGTCCGTCACCCCCGTCACACGTGTCACTGCCGGCAGCCGAAGTCATTCCGTACTACCGCTTTTTCTCATTCAAGTTAGAAATATCCCCCCCTGCCCCGCTAAACCCATCAAGGTATAGCCGGGCCGGCAACACCCCTCCTACGCACTTTTCAACGCTGCCAGCCACCTGCAGACTCCCCTGCCAGCCCGCCTGTACTAGACTACAAGAGGGAAGGATATTTCTAACTTGAATGAGAAAAAGCGGTACATAGCGCAAGGTACCCAAATCTCATTATCTCCATTAAGAATCCAACCAAGTTGCACTTTTCTCATTCACTGCGCGTCTCTACATTGTGTAAGTGATATTCTCAATGAAAATGACAAATAGTTTTCTCATCTTCCTCAACATTCCAACATCAATGCCATCTCATATGCTCACGATAATCCCCGTCGTGAACGATATCCTCAACGGCAGCCAGGGCCGTCGGGCCCTGTCAGGCCCAATTGTGGGGGAGCGAATGGGATTTCAGCGATGCGACGGTAGGGCTTGCCCGAAAATTGAGATCCCATTTCGCTTTCACATGCCACGGAAAGCCTGCATTAACTGAGTGGGGAGGCCCTGCCTGAGGGATCCAGCAGCTGACGTCGGGCACACAGTCCAGTGTCCACCCAGCCCACACACCCACGCCCCCTTAACTTCCGGCCAGACTGCATTTGCACCTTCTTCCACCGTTCGACGCGCCTGTGAAGAGCACCAAACCCGACCCAAAACATTGAATGACACAGACCTGATCCAGTATGGTTTGAGCTTTTTTTTTTCGCAACACATCCCGGACATCGTCATCCGAGCCTTTCGTTTCCTTCGTTTCCTTCGTTTCGTTACATTCAATTCCGACCACAGGCGTCAGGCGAGGGAAACATCGAACAATCCCGTTGTCAGCTGATTGACCTCCAGGATACACACACACCGTGACACAACACTCGCTCATTCTTATCGAACAACAACTAGACCTACGTACCTAACCGTACCTACCTAGGCATACCCGCTTGCCGCAGCCTTCCTCTTTCTTCACGCTCGTTCAACCTCTTTCGCCGCAACTGACTCAAGTTGCGCATGTTTTCGTTCTCTCCTGCCGCTTCATCTGCCACCAACAAGTAAAGGTAGATGAGCGAGATCAGGATATGTTATTGATACAGCCGTTTTCGTCAAACATCACACATCCTTACTTGTTCATAACCCTACGGCGGGGTTTTCTCTTTGTTTGTTTACAATGGGGTCGGTGATACCCTCAATATTTATATCATTCTGGCGGATATTCGTGGACATTGTACTCTTCTGGGCAGGCGTGAGTATTTTGGATTTCATTGCGTCCTTCATGACTTCCCCAGTCCGCGTTTCTTGACTCTCAACAATATGTCCCAAGACTTTGTTCACCCAAAGGATTGATGACGTCGGCACATGTAGACATGACCCAGGCTAACCCCATCCACCTAGAAATTCCGTGAATGGTATCGGCGCCGCAGTCCCGTCGAGGTCTGGCTCGACGTCCTCCGCAATGCTTCCGAGTTCGACGAGTGGGAGGAAGCCGCCATCCGGCTCGACACTCTCCTTGGCCTCGACTTGTGGCGCAATAACCCGATTAGCCGGCATTACGATTACAAACTGATCAACGAGCGGCTGGAGAGTATCGAAGTTGCGCGCGACAATGGCGACGTCAATGCGCTCGTCAACCTTTTGCGCAGCGGTCTCGTCCGAAACCTCGGTAACATTACGGCACCTAAGCTCTACAACAAGAGCTTTGCGGGAACCAAGATCCTGATCGAGGAGTATATCACTGCGGTTGCGGAAGTCATCGAGGAGATTGGGATGTTGCCGACGACTAGGAGGACCGGAACCAACTATCCCAACAACAGTCTTACACCCGGATTCAGAGGAGCAAGGCCTGTTAGTCCCGGCCTAGCGAGTTCTGATGACGGCAAAGACAGCGGAAACAGTACGGCGGGTGGCGGTAGCGGCGGCAATTCTATGGGTTACATGTCGACACAAATGAAGCTCGATTTCATCCACGATACCAGACAAGCGTTCGGACGGAGCACCCTCGTATTTCAAGGCGGCGCTATCTTTGGTCTCTGTCACCTTGGTGTTGCGAAGGCGCTTTTCCTACGAGGATTGCTCCCGCGCATCATCACGGGCACGGCAACCGGAGCTTTGATTGCCGCCCTCGTAGCCGTTCATACGGAGGAGGAGCTGCTGCATGTCTTGAGTGGCGAAGCTATTGACCTCTCTGCCTTCTCGAGCAAGGTTGGCGCTCCCGGGAGCGGTGAACGGAGGGATAAGAGGGATTCCTGGTGGACTAACCCCTGGTCGACTCTCGTTCGTAGAGTGACTAGGTTCTGGAAAGAGGGCTACTTCCTGGATGTCAAGGTGTTGGAGCACTGTATCCGGTCCAACTTGGGCGACCTTACGTTTGAGGAAGCGTACAACCGCAGTAAGAGGGTACTGAACATCACGGTCGCCACGGCTGGACAAGGTGGTGTTCCAACCCTTCTGAACTATCTCACAGCTCCCAATGTGGTATGTTAATACAACCCCGAACAATACTGGTAGTTCAGTTACTAACCAGACTCCTTACAGCTTATCTGGACAGCAGCGCTAGCATCCAACGCCCCCTCCCCTTCGCTTTACGGCGACAGAGAAACCCAGATTCTCTGCAAGGACTCCCAGGGCAACATCGTCCCCTGGAAGCCAGCCAACACAGTCGACTTCCGCCACTGGACACACGCCTCGTACTCAGAGCGGGAATCGCCCCTCCAGCGCATCGCCGAGCTCTTCAACGTCAACCACTTCATCGTCAGCCAAGCGCGCCCCTACCTGATCCCTTTTCTGCAAAGCGACATGCACGGCCCTTCCCTTTTCGAGACCCGCAACAAGACCATGTCAGCAACCGCCTTCCTCGTCCGCATGATGGGCCTCGAGATCCGTCACCGGCTCAGCCAGCTCGACACCCTCCGCCTGCTGCCCGCCGGCATCCGCCGCTTCCTCGTGGACGAGCGCGTCCCCGGAGCGAGCATGACACTCGTGCCCGAGGTGACGGCCGGCGACTTCATTCGCTTACTCGAGACGCCAACTAAGGAAACGCTCCAGTACTGGATCCTCCGCGGCGAGCGCAGCGTGTGGCCGGCCGTGGCGGCGCTCAAGATCCGCTGCGCCGTCGAGACGGAACTCGACCGCGCTTACCAGCAGGCGCGCAGGCTCAAGGCCGGCGGGCTGAGGCGCAAGGCTAGTAGCAGGGGCCCGATGACGTCGGCGCAGTCGGCGCCTTCGCCGAGTGGGAGTGATCGGGAGCGGTGGGAGATGGAGAGAGAGAGGAGGTCCGGGGCGGGCAGGGCGCAGACTACTGGCGTTAATTAGTAGTGTAGTGCTATATGTGTCGTTTTTTCTTTTGTGTTGGTGGGAAGTTAAAGTTGAGTCAGGACTTGTGTGTGTGGCCGTTCCGGGCCTGATACCCCCCGGTTTTCACTATGCAGCCTGGTTGTTGTGGCATGTATCATTCAGCTTTTTGGCTTGTTAGTATATACTACATACTACAACTACCTATGGTGCCGCTCGTCTACCCGCCCAGCTGCTTCAGAAAACACAGCAAGCGTGAACTGTAGTGTAACAAAACAATCCGGTCGGCTTCTTAACTTTCTTTCCCACTCCCACCGTTCTCCTTTAGATTGACGGTACGCAATCCCATTTGTTAAGCCCAACAACCTCGACTTTTTTCGCCACTCCTCAATTTTGCTGTTTCGGATCCAGACACCTGAGGTCAAAAAGGTCTTAGAGGACTTGGCGACATGACCGGCGAGCTGCCGAGAAAGAAAGCCTAGCTGAGAGCCTGTGCCTCCTGGCCAGTCATTCACCTCGCTATCAGCGTAAGCCTCGATCTGGCAGATGCATGGAAGGGTCTGGAAGGTTGCCTAAACGGGTCCTTCAGATTTAGCCTGAATGCTCTGTTGAGGTTCTATACACTCCTGGGCGTGCGGTCCTACCTGAAGGGCGCGCACCAGGTTGTTAGATGACGGGATAGCTGTATGTAGCAGGCTGGCATTTTGGATGGGGACACTCCCATGCTGAATAGTGTAGTGTAGGTTTCTGACTGATATCTGCCTTCCCTGTCAATGGACGAATTCGAAGCAAGGTGCTCGTCTGATGAGACTAGGATGGATGGGTGGCTGGCTGAATGGCTTAATAGGTAGCTTGAAACTTGAAAGGGAAGACAAGGCCGTTGTCAAAACGTCAGGGGAGGGGTCTTGATTCTCGATTGAGTTGTACCTGAATCAAACTTAAAAGTCTTTCACAGAAGTGATCGGCCCATACCCATTCGCGTATCAGCAGGCTCGTCGTAACTAGGTGTCAATGTCATTCTCTTCTCGTCGGATGAATTTGACAAGGGCCGGGATTCACTTGACTTCACCCCAGGCACGAAGCCGGTCAGAAAAGAGAAGACAGCGGAGACAGCGGGGATCGACTTTGTCAACGCAAGTATCCGTCGATAGATGCAGTGATTGTGATGGATTGTGAAAATTGGCTTCTGGTTGTCGAACGGGTATGTACATACAAAGGATTATCTTCGTGAGGAATGTAGCCACCTCGGCATATTCGTTGATAGTTAGTTCTTTCCTTTCCCAGCTCCCGAGCCGGATGGCAACCTGCCACTCGCTCTGCCAGGCCGGGTCCGTTGCCGGAATGGAAGGGCACTTCCACCTCAGCTGGCAAGAGATAGCGAGTTCGTTTACTCGCTACCGAATTGAAATTAGGTGCAGGGCATACCTCCGTGACAAGGCAGCGCGGGGATGTCATACCGAAAAAAAAAATGCACGTAATCAAAAGAAGAAGAAAAAAGCTTTCTTCGCTCATGTGGTCGCGGTGCCTGCATGTGCATGGTTGAAGTTTGAGCCTTCCCTTCTCCGATACGTATGTGCTGAAGTGAAAGTGGAAGGATCGAGTGCGAGCCTCACGCGACTAGCGGGCGGCAAGGATGGTGATGGGAACGCCCGGTAAGTACAGTCCCACTTGCCCAACTTGCTCTGATGCTGCTTCCATTTTCGTTTTAGAGGAGCCTCTTTGTGAAAGGCAGGGGGGTTGCAAAAGAACCTGCCTTCAAAAGACTTTTTCGACAAGAGGACGAACGGACAGGCCAGAGGAAGGGCATATCATGGTGTGGATGGATGGTGTCACATTTGATCTTGACCCTGGTACGCAGCAGATCTTAAGAGCTTTCCTAATATTTATCCAGCCAGCGATGGCAGGAGCCAAGGCGAACTTAACTGAGTGAGATTAACGAGCCTGCCGTGGTTGGACTGGGGGATGAACGGTGTTTGGTGTTGACGTTGAGAACTCAGGCGAGGTTCCACCTCACTTCTTTGAATTTCGGTCGATACGATGAGAGGGTCACTATGTATTGGCGGCCCATTAGCCGAGAGATACCACTTGAGTTACATACCTCCATATCCTTTTCTTTACTTTTTCGTTTCCTACGTTCGATCATGTTCAGTAAAGTCAACTGATATGACAAACCGCGGCAGATCCTCCGCAAGGATATCCTCGTCAATACGGGATCAAAGGTACTGTACCTGGGCGCATTCACTTCTTAGCTGCCGCCTCTTAAAATCAGCAAGTTTTCAGGAAACATAGATATGGAAGAGGTAAGGCAACCAAGGCCAAGGTTGATTTGAAGGTCAGTCTCCTCGCGATGAAGTTGTCGGTAATCTCCAGACAATGGACAAGCTTATTTCTTGTACGTACAAGGAACCTGCCGGGCGCCTGAAGTACTATAGAATGCTGGTTTGTTTGTTAGCGCGTAACCCGCCCCATATTTTCTTACAGGGGGGTGACAGGGGGGATTGCAAGGCAGGACAGGTCTATCTACGCGCTCTAATTGGCTAAAATCGCTTAATTTCAAAGTGAGAAAGAGTTGATAGAAGGGATTCAAGCACACATACACAAACCTCTTATTCTAGCTCAGAATCACCAGAATCAACCCCTATCAACTATCCCCACCTTCTATAATAGGTAAAGTTACAGCGTACTTATAGGGTATTTACAAGGTATTTGCAGCGGTTTGGCGTATTGAGCCAATTAAATTTCAAAATTACGAATTAAAATAACGAGTAAATTAACGATTTTTCTCAAGATTACGATTTTAACCAGAAATTACCCAAATTACTTATCTAAGTTCACTACATTCAAAAAGGCCTATAAATACTAAATTTCGATTAGAATCGACCGAAATTTAAAACCTTAAAACGAAAGTTTATTCGCCGCACAAACCAAATTTACTTCTATACTAACCACCCTCTTACCCGTATACGCTCGCTAAAAATTAATTATATATAACCCTCCCTCTATCGTATATACAACCCTCCCTCTTACCCTTATATACCCTTTCAATCTTACCCTCTTTTATATCTTTTATACTCTTTTAAAACCTATCTTACTAACCCTCTTTTTAATACTCCGCCAATTCCCTTAAATTCTTAACCATTAACCTCAATACTAGGAAGCTCAATACTAAGAAGAAGATAGTAATATTATTATCGACGACGAAAAGAGCTTCGTTTATGCAAGTAATTTAAATTGCGGCTATAATATTTACGGTAGCGAAGTAGTAACCCCGCTGCGCAATTTACAAATCCTCCTATACAACCTTTTATAATTCGGCCCCCCCGCTATACCTAGTTAATATATCTACCTTCCAAATTATTATTATATATTATTTATTACTAATTATTATTATTAACACTTCGCTTATAATCGTCGTTACCCGGCTTCGAAAATCCTACCCCACCTTAATTAAATCGTCGTCGTTATTATTCGTAATTTCCCTACGCGCCGCCCTCCTTACCGTTGTAAAAACCCCTATCCTCCCCCTCGCCCGGTACTAATACCTCTTTCTTATTATTAATTAACCCGGCCGAATTATCCTTTATTAATAATCCGTCCCCTAGGAAGAAGGCAACTACTACTACGTACGAGGAGCGTATTATTTATAAGGCATTGCGTTAATATACTAAAATAGAATATAAGGCTATTATTAAATATATAAACCTAACTATTAAATAAGTAAAGCCATCCCTAAATTAAAAATAATTAGCATCCAAACTCTAATTTATAAATAAGCAAATATAATATATATACTTAATACGTAATGTTACCCCTAAGTACTCTAATTACGGCCGACCGTTCCTTATTCCTAATAATATTTGTAATATTTTCTTTTAATATATAAATACCCTTATAAAGTCGAAAAGGTTCCTATCGTAGGCTAAATTCAAGAAGTGCATCCCCTAACTCAAACCCTATAAAGAACGTACAATCTACGTAGCGATAGAGTAGTAAAGTATTTATCGCGTTAAACAACCTACACGCCTCCCCCTCAACGATAAAACCCGCCGTCTCCATTTCGAATTCGTTTTAAAATACGCCGGCCTTACCCCTTTTAAATAAGAATCCTAAATTTAATCTAATAAAACGTAGGTTAATAGTATTTATAAAGGCCGCCGTTTCGTTACCCTTTTCAAAGACGAAAATATCGACGATTTTGTAAGGGTTAAATCGAAACTTCGAAGGTAAATATTTTAAGTTTACTTTATAGGTAAGATTAAAGGTACTTCCTTATTCTAGAATTATAAGGATTAGGGTACAATTACTAATAAATCCTACTAGGAATACATCCTCCCTCTTTTATAGCAATTCTAATAGCAAAATTCATTTTTTACCGTTATATAAAATAATGCCCCATCCTATAATTCTCGGTCAACGAAGGTATTTATAAATAAGGCCTTTACTAGCGTAGACGTTATCCTTTGGCTACTATACTCCCCTGATTTCAACCCTATTAAGAACGTTTAGTTTTAGATAAAAAATTGGATTAAACGTAAATACCTAACCTAGCCAACTAGGAATAGCCTCAAATCTACAATTGAGCAGGCTTAGAATACTATACCAGAAAATTACCTACTACGGCTAGTACACTCAATACCCAGAAGGTACCAGGCGGTTATTACTGTACAAGGTGGGCACACTACCTACTAGAGGTAATGGTTACGAAAAGGTACTCGGACTTTGTAGATTTTAATATAGAAAATCGAAGAATCTCTATAACTCTATTATCTCTATTCAAAATCTGGCGGCCCCATACGTGCATTTTTATTGGTTTTATTCCCTGTTGCCTCCCCTGCTTCCTCCCCTATCGAAACCCCTATATGTACCGAGCTAACGAACAAACCAGGGGGGTAGTGTACCATAGATGACCCCACAGCGGGCGCCAGCTTGTTGATGTACGCTACAGCAAGGGCACAGGTCCAGCAGGGGCAGGGGAGTGGCCTGCAGACCTGGGAGCGATGCACCCTGATGGGCTAAAAATGGTGGAGTTGGTGGAGTTGGCAGTTGGCGCGGGTTCAAGCAGCAACGACGGATGATGACATTTCGAATATCTAACCTTTCTTCCGTCCTTGACCTTATCTCAAAAACATACGAACCAACCACAAAAGGGTCTGGATTTGGTCACGAGAACCTCTTTCACCAGGCTACGGATGATACGAGCTGCTAAAGTGGAAGGGGTCGACGGTACCTTGCAGTAGGCAAGTGTTGTTTTGGTTTTCAAGCTCCTCAAGATATCGACACACCCCGACAACATCGATCCAACCGGCTGTCCCAATTCAATCTGATAGACATCAGGATCAGGAACGAGCGAATCATGGAAACCTCTAGTGAAAAATCTTTCAACCTCATGAGGATTTGCATCTTGAATGTGCCGGAGAGTGAAACACCAGCTAGGTACACCATCTGGGTTTCTTCCGCCGGTTGAACATTCTGTAGCCTTCCGAGCCTTCCTCAAGCCTGCTGGTACCCCCGGAGAATTTGACGGTAAGGGTGTCATGACGGAATGTTTCAAACAACAAAAGCTTTGTTGTCAGCACAATTGCGTTTGAACGACCTTGGCTTGGGCCCTGGGATGTGAGATTTCTACACACCACCACCACGACAAGTGACGGGATGCTGTGCGATGGTACCTGGTAAGTTTTGGGAGCTAAAGTCTCTGCAAGAGATCCAGGAGGGTGTGAAATAATAAGTATGTGATCTGGACTTGCCACTTCCAGCCTGCTTGCAGTCCAAACTTTTTAGTGTCTGCAGGGAGGATTGCCAAATGCGAAGATCTTCGTTACGACAATGCCCCTGTGACCCAGATCGCCCCGGTCCATCGGGTCCAAGATGTCAATTATGTATAGCCTGTCTGATAGTCTTTGGTGAGCGGCTGTCATGCGCGTGTTATCTCGTCTATCAGAAGTCCCGGTTCATTTCGTTCTGAGGGCAGTTCTACGAATGTTCGCTGAGACCGATATGTTTTTGTTGTTTTAATCCCTTCAGGCCCCTGGTTCGTGAAGGGAAGCTTCTCTACTCTTGGCTTTCTGCACAATTTCAGTGTTCTCAGCTGAGAATACAGCGAGTAGAGGTAGCACGAGCGGTGCCTGATAATTTTTTAGTGCTGACAACACCACGTCATCTGGTGGGTGTGAAAACACTGACGGGAGATACAATGCCGAAGTGTGCAAATCTCGTTGCATCCCGGAAATGAGATTCGAGGTGCCAGTCGCAAACTGAACAGGCCAAAAACGGGAGTTAAATGAGAAAACATATCTAAGCTCGGAGACACTCTTGACGGTAGGCACTAACACTCACTCCAGCGGACCACGAAAGCAGGATTGGAGGAGTGGAAGCAGCTAATATTGCGCGAGGATGATGGTCCATAACTGACCAAGGGTCTTTTATCACCTACCTGGACAGGCAGACTGCCATGGTCGGATGCAGTTGGTGATGAATGATCTGACTATAGAGTTTCTTCCATATAGTTATCAAATCGGTTACTTGTATGAATGGAAGGGGCGTCCTTGTAGCTTAAACTAACTACCACCACTACCTAAACTGCAACGAGTGCGAGTTGTAGAATTGGGTGTCCTGGCGTGCCTGGGAGCTGGGGTAGTGGAATGGTTACACTTGGCCGACTAGGAGGCCATCCTCCCCATCCCGTCCCTGATCGGGCCCCTCCCCATCTCGTCCCTGACCGGACCACTCCCATATTTGATTCCAGACACATCACTTCCCACTGCACACCCACCCCTCCCCGTAACCCCATCCTGTCAACTTGTTGTTTGATGACATTCACCCACCCAAAGTCAACATTTGAAGAGTCAATTGGTACTGGTGTAGTAACAGTAATAACAGGATGAGGTCTACATCAGTGAGTGCGTCCAGGTATGGTCTCCGAATCCGCAAGCATTTTCTTGTGTTGTACATAACCAATGGTAAGAAGCTTAACCGACCCTACCACTTGTCTTGCGCTTCACAAGTTCATACTTCGGTCCTGGGCTGTTCCGATGACATCGCCCAGAGACCTTCCAGGAGAGTCACATGAGAGCGTTCGTTTCCAAAGACCCTTGTTTGACAACCACGCTTTTCTACAAACCACTTCCATTGCAAATACGCTTTTACAGATGTTGCCCGCTCTGCCCGTCCTGCCCGATCTTCCTTCTCGATCATCTTTCCCCGCTCCCGCTTCCTAGCTACGTTTGCGAGCGTGTCGAACTCTTGCCCCGAGTCTTGTCCCTGTCCACGCAAGCTGGCCGGGTTGAGGTGCTAAGACTGTAGCAAGAGACCCAAAGGTTACACATGAAGATACCTTGACTCCCCTGTCTACCTACGTAACCGCACCCCTCTGTCACCCTTCTCAACATTTTCATAAAGCTCCCTCGCTCCCCTCCCGCATTCCTTATTGACAACCTTCATCCTTACTCTCCTTCTCAGCCTTACTTTGCCTACAGCGACAGGCTCACTTCGTTGCCGACGACATCATACGCCCCAAACCTTCAACACGGCATCGTACCTGTCGTCGGTGATCTCAAGCTGTCCCTGCTTTTGCAGAAGGAGTCGTCAACCTGTCCCGACGCCCTTCATCCTCCGATCCGACAACTCCGCTTCCTCAGTCAGTCAGTCACCCCAGCCTATCTCGACTAGGTGACTCCTATCCCAACAGCTGCCCAGTGAAGGTTCGTTGCTGACTGTTGTAGACCCGAAGTTCCAAGACAGACCACTGTTCCCGTCGATCGTCCAAACACTCGAGCATTCCCAGCTTGTCACCCACATTGTCGTCCATCCGTGCCCATCACCCCGTCGTCCAGTCCCATACCTCCTTCTCCGTCACACGGCTGTACATTCTTCAACAGACAACACCCTTTCCCGGACGCATCAACACCTCGTTCGACCTCGCTGCTCCATTGAGCACCACCCCGTCAACCCTTTCTCGACACAACTCTGACAGAATGCGCTCTTCAATGGGCTCCGAGTCCGCTCCCAGTGATGGCTGGACGACGGTCGAATTCCATACAAGCCGCCACACCAAATCCAGATCGCCCGAATACAATGATGACAACGAGTCGTCAGCCCAAGTCGCCAGCATATCCTCGTCCAGTTACAACGCCGACTTGGCATCCGAGAATGCCCAAGGTTCCAATGTCGCTGGCACTCTTGAGATGCCCTATCGGGGTAGGTCTCACGGGTGCTCAACGGAGACCGCAAGCTCGGACCAGACCTTCTTCGCCGACGAGGTCATGAATCACCAGGAAACCGTAGCTACGGCCCCACCTCTGACGGCTAGCCAGTCCCTTCCCAAAGGCCCTTCGCTCACTGCATCGGTCCTAGGGCGATACAGTGAGGTAATGGCCCAGCACTACGTTGGCAATATACCCAGCTGGATTGAAGGCGCCGGCTTCGTTGGTCGGCTTGCCAGATCTGTGGTCTCCGAAAACCCTCCGACCACAAAGCCTCCCAAGTCCAAGCAAAGCATTTCGAGCAGCGTCGGATCTGACTGGGCTTATGTTCCCTCGTCCCCGGAGCAGGCGAGCCTTATTGTGGGTTCCGGCGGATGGTGCGGGGAGCCAGATGACAGACATCCCCGTCGAGTTTCGACCATTGACCTGCTTGAGGACCCTATGCCTCTTTCTGCCTGAGGAGCGCATGGCTCTTGTGCTCTTGCTCCCTCGTGGCATCATGTACCTGATGTTGATGATGTTCTGTCTTTTGTCTGTACTTTTCCTGGTCAGCCTTATTCTTTCCATTGTCCCAATTCTTTCCGTATGGGACAGTTTTCGCCCATCTTGTTTCATGACTGTATCATTTACCCAGCCTCGTATTACCTCCACCTTTCTGTTCTTCTTCGATGATTTCCCCTTTCATTTGTACTTTGCTTTCATATTTCGATAATATAGCGGGAAAGCGTTGTCGAGTGGTGTTCTGTTATCGTAAGGAGAAGGATGGTACGTTTGGATTAAAACTGGACAACGGCGTACGCACAATGGCAAATAGAGTTGGAAAAATCAATGACTGTTTTTTGGATGGCAAAGGGAGATAATTGTATGTTTGGGAACATGGTTGCTTTCACTCCAAAATGTCTAGAGCGTATACGATAGCAATACATGATCATGATATTTCTTTGAACCAACTTGGACCAAGCTTGATCATTGGGACGATGGAAAAACGATACCACCTCACCGTGACGTCCAGATAAATGCAATGCGACTTCGCTACCCCGGAAAATGTTCATGCGGGGTTCAAGTATAGCAAGGGTGAAAGGAATAAGGGAACAGGAAGAACACCAGCATGCGGGGATCGAGAATGCCGGAGAGTTCTGAATGGCGTTCTCCTCGTTCCACTAGAGCGTTTAGAGAAAACCGAGCCAGGCTCCGAACTATTCCCATGTTTTCTCTCCAGTCAACCAGAAGATGGCTCGCTAGGCATCGCCTAGTGATGGTAGAACTGGGAATGGGCCATTTAGCCTAATTTCTCACCGTGATACCTTGGGATATCTCATCCCGGGTTCCCGGAATAGACTTTCTTACCGACAACAGAAAGTTGCACCCTCAACATGTTCCTGCATAGGTTAATATCGATATATAACCTGCCCATCGCCCCGGATGAATGACACTCAATATGGGAAGAGTAGGCTGATCCTTTGACGAGGTTGTGCTTTGTTGTTACTGCACAATAGCACCACCGTTCAAGAGCTGTCCTCGCCGCCATGTTCGGTTCATCGTTCACAGGCTTCGGCCTGAAGAGTCTCGTCACTGGAGCGTTGCTCTTGTGCTCCTCTTCCTCCGTTTCTGCGAAGCGCTCGAATCAATGGATCGATATCTGGGGCTCCATGCCACAGCTCGTTGAGCCCGGGAATCTCCCTCCCGCTCCTTATGTGAGTTGTGTCCGGATTCGACGTCCTGAGTTACCAAAAAGAAGCCGAGAGAAACCATATACTAACATAACTCAAACTCTCAGAACGGCGGAGACGCGGTCTTCAAAAACGCCACCCTACGCCAGACAGTCTACATCACCCAAGATGCCTCGACCATCCGGCTGAGCTTCAGCAACGCCTTCGGCGGCTCCGACCTGCCTATCACCGCAGCCACCGTCGCTCTGCCCGCCTCCGGCGCGGCCGGCTCCAGCGCCATCAAGCCCGGGTCCGTCAAAACCGTCACCTTTTCAGGAGGCCGGTCCGACTTCCTCGTTCCCAACGGCGCCCTGGTCGTCTCGGACCCCATCAAGTTCCAAGTCAAGGCCCAGTCCGTCCTGACCGTCACGCTCTACTTCGCCTCGGGCCAGACCGGCCAGTCCATCACCGGCCACCCCGGCAGTCGCACAACCAGCTGGCTTGCGCCCGGCAACCTCGTTTCTGTCACCAACTTTACCGGCGCCCAGTCCGCCGACCATTGGTACTTCCTCTCCTCCATCGAGGCCTACCAGCCCGAGCGTGCCTCCGCCCTCTACATCGTCGGCGACTCCATCACCGACGGCCGCGGCTCGACCACCAACGCCAACAACCGCTGGCCTGACCAGCTTCTCGCTCGCCTTCAAAAAGCCGGTCGTTCGCTGTCTTCTATCTCCGTCATCAACCAAGCCGCCGGCGGCAACCGCGTCCTGGCCGACGGCCTCGGCCCCAACGCCCTCGGCCGCATCGAGCGCGACGTGCTCGCCCGCCCAGGCACCGGCGGGGCGCGCTACGCTTTGATCTTCGAGGGGGTAAACGACATCGGCACCGCTCCCCTCGACCAGGTCTCCCAACAATCCGTCGGCGACCGCCTGATCTCTGCCTACGAGCAGATGATTACCCGCTTACACTCCCACGGAATCGCGGCGTTCGGGGCGACTATCACGCCCATGAGCGGACCGGGACAGGCGTATGGTGAGCCGGAGAGGGAGAAGACGAGACAGAGGGTGAATGAGTGGATTAGAAAGGCGGGGAGGTTTGATGCGGTGGTGGATTTTGATAGGGCTGTGAGAGACCAAAAAAATGGGACTATGTTGGATAAGAGGTGGGATAGTGGGGATTATTTGCATTTGAATCCGGAGGGGTATCGGGTGATGGCGGAGGCGGTGGATTTGAAGATTTTTGAAAGGTTTGCGGAGGGAGTGGATGGGTATTTGTAGAGTTGTTGGTGAGTGGTGGGTCGGTAGGCGGTAGTCGGAGAGGTTTATAGTCTGGATATATGTTCGTCTTATGTCTTCGTCATCATTGTGTCGTCGATGTCGTATTACTCTTGAGTGAGTGAAAGCACCACAAGAGTGTTACAGGCCGAAATTCGAAGATTGGAAAATGCTTAAATCGTAAACGGGTGAGAAAGGGGGAACAAGTGGCTTAGATATGTCTTCGTAGAGCTGATTGATCTGTGGGGAGATTCGGGCACTTGGGCACCGACCCTATCTCTGCGACAGCCTAGAATGCACGATGAATCAGAATATGCAGGTTTGCGTGGTGCAAGTTCAAACGAACAAGAAGATAATTGGTAGAATCAGAACAAAAAGAAGCAAGGTGGGAAGAAACGTGTGCCTTACATGATAACGGCAGAGACAAACAGGAAGGCGGCTCAGGCGTGGAGTTTTTATCCATTTCCCGGGCCTTCCCGGCCACCAACCACGGAAGCAGGATTCGGCATTTGTGTAGCCGTTTGTGGCTTACACCTGCTCGACTCTCTGCGGTTTCAGAGAGGCATCATCTCGGACATGAGACCAAGATTGAATAGACAGGGGTCGTAGGGCACACGAATAATCCCGCCTAGCAGCCATGGTGAGACCTCATCGGCCCAGATGAATCCCCCTGCTGCCCAATGGTAAAGTAGCGTGAAGACGAAAATGTGGTATATTTCCTTAGCATTCCGAGAACTCCGCCAAACATACATGTAGTTGACTTGTATACACTCCAAATGGCCTGTGTATCTTTCTAATCATAATAGTAGCACATCCGAGCACGCCAATCAAGACAAGCAGACTGATTAGCCTGTCTCCTCGCTTTCCTTTCCCTCCTTTTATCCAGTTCATCTCTCGCCTCGTCCCATTACACGTTGTTCTTTTACATCCAGAGACGGATGGTACCATCAGCACCAGCAGAAACACACCACGGCTCACGCGGGTGCCAGTCCATGTCCAAAACACCGAGCTTGTTGACGACCTTGTGTCCCTTGAGCACCTTGACAGGGACAATGGTGGGGTTCTCCAGCTGGTCGTTCGGGACCTTGCCGTGGAAGATTTGAAGAGTACCATCGTCACTGGCGTCAGCGAAGAGTGGCAGGCCGCCCTTGTGGTACTTGACCTGACGAACCGCCTCGCTGTGGAACCTCATGGTCTTGTACGGACGAATGGAAAGATCCAGATCGTGCCACAAGAGACGCTTGTCGTAACTACCAACAATCAAGTTGTCACCGCCGGGGTGGATATCAAACGAAGAAATCCTACAAGTCGATGAGGGTTAGCAAATCTGTCGCGTTACACAATGTTTAAGAGACCATGGATACGCACCACTTCGCGCCAGGCTGGACAACCTTGACCAGCTCGAGCTTCTGCAGGTCGTAGCAGCGAATTGTTCGTTGAGTGGCGACGAAGAAGAGAGGGCGGAGGGGATGGAAAGACGCCGTCTGAGCCAAGCCAGAAAGCTTGCGGAAGGGAATCTGGGTAAGGTGCTTGGAGAGCGTATGGATCGCCACGGAGCTCCTCTGTCCGGAAGGCGATACTGTCGCGAAATGGTCTCCTTTCCTGTGCCAGTTGATGACCTTCACGGTCGACCTAACTGTGATCCTGATCAAAACACCCTCATCCTCAAGCTTAGCACCGGGGCGAGCCCACTTGGCAGGAGGCTCCTTTCCGGGAGCAGCGCCATGTTGCTGGCCGTTTGTAGCATAACCGAAGCCTGCCGACAGGACATCTCTGCTAGCCTGGTCCAGAGCAGGAGTAACGCTGGCGTGTGTAGGAACCATAAGGTAGACATCCTCACCCACAGCAGCGGAGAGAATAAAAGAGTCCTTCGCGGGCCTCCACCTAACGGTGTTGACAGCCTCCTCGCTGCTGAGCTTGACGGACCAGACTTGGCGACCCGTCAACAGCTCCCACACACGTACCGTACCGTCATCGCCACCGCTAGCGACAGCAACACCAGTAGGGTCGATGGCAACACTTCTTACACGGCCGTCATGGCCACGGAAAACTGTTTGGGCAACGGTAGGGAAAGGCTTGAGCTCAGAAGGCGAAGGGAGCTTGGGCAGGAGCGAGTTGGGATCGATGTTGAGCCTGTTCTTCCGCACACGAGGAGCAAGGTAAAGGTCCATGCACCTCTCGAATCTCTCCTTGACGACCTCGCCATAACCGGGAACCTTTCTCAACGAGTCGTACTTCTGAGGGAGGTACTCCTTCTCGCGCTCCTCGGGGTCGAGTTTCTCCCACTCCTCTCTCTCCTCCTTGGTCGGTAGGTATTCTGCGGGCGGGTTGTAACTCATGTCGAAACCAGGAGGAGGCAACTTGGGTGCCGGGATGTGCAAGGGGTTAGCTTCTTGAGGCACCTCGTCCTGCCAGATATCAAAGTACTGCTCCTCCTCCTCTTCCTCCTTCTCGCGCTCCTCAGGGGGCTTGTAGGGCAGGATCCTGCCTTCCCTAATGGCGCGAACAAGCTTCATGATCTTCTTGGCCTCGTTCTTGGAGGGGAGGAAGCGACGCTTGGGCTCAGGGGCAGCGCTCAGAGCTATTGGCTTGTTAGTTGCACCATTTCCACAGTGGTGAGTGTGGATAGATTAAGACTTACGCATCTTCTCCTCAATACCAGTAAAGTATTCCACGGTTTCGGGGTAGGGGTCTTCCAGCTCGTTGGGAATCATACCCATCTGGACACGGCGAACAAGCTCCAACTCATCATCACTACAGTATGACAGTCAGTAAGCGTATCCCGAAAAACCCGAACAACATAGAGGACGATGGGCTGGGTGCGTACTTGAGGTTGAGAGGGTTGCCAGTGTGAATATCCGTAAGGCCAGTCCAGCCCTTGGGCACTTCGATGCTGTCGAGAAGGGCGTCGAGAGCGTCGCCAGTGGCCGGGCGCATAATCTTCTTGCCGTTGATATCATAACCGATATGGGGATAGCTGTCGTAGAAGCTCATGGGGATGTTGCCGATGGTGTTTGGCGCTTCTTGGGCATCGGAATCGTCCGAATCGTAGACGGGGTTGATCTCACTGTCGCATTCTCGAGTCAGTTATGCTGGCATGGAAGGACCGTTGGTCCAACTTCAGAGCAACAACATACTCGTAGACGTAGCGCTCGTTGCCGTTCGCATCCTTCTCGATCCGATAGTTCTTTTCTCCATCATCCTTCTCCGGCCGCTTGGGGTCGACTCCGGGTATCTCAATCTTAAGTTCCTCCTCTTCATCCTCGAGAACAAGTTTGCCCAATGCCTTGTCGCCCTCAGCGTCGGAGGGGATGTCGTCGCTTAGTAGGGAGCCCTCCTCATCTTCATCGTCACTGGCCTCGCTTCCGCTTTCCTCCTCGCCATCCTGTTCGTGCTCATTGTCGTCGAAATCGGAATCGAACTCGTCTTCGCTCTGCGACAGGGCGCCGTCAAAATCGGGTGCAATCTCGTCGTCGGACTCAGGCTCAGGGTCCTGGACCTTTCGCTTCTTCTCAATGGCTTTTGGCCCCATTGTGAATATGTGTTGATTTTTGGCGTGTTTTCTGCTGGAAAATCAGCCAGATAGCGTCGCAGCGATAGGCGTCGAAAATTCCCAGCGTACGAATTGGCCTGGGACTTTTTTTTCTGCCGGTTCTAAAGCTCATGGCGGGGACGATTTGGTCTCACCGCCCTTGGCATCCGCAGCAGCTAAAGGACCAGATTACCCTATCGGGTTAGCGTGTCGGAGAGCAGACGTGAATGGAGACAAATGGAGAGCATGCGCTCCCCTGATACCGCACTTCTCCAATATTCTAGCCTTATCTGTCATGGATGAGATGAACACCGAACACCAACCTCGATGCAGCACCCTCTGCACCCCTACACCTGGCTTCAACCACGTACGATTCCACTTCTGTAGCCCGTCCTACCCGTTTCTGTGGGCATTGGCAGCCAAACAGCCAAAGCAGCGTCAATCAAATACCCGCATGACCAGATTGAGTCTCCATGGATTGCTCGTAAAATACACATTTTTGTCGAGTTTTACCCGTTGCCCCTTACGTTTTTGTTACCATCGCGGTCTTTGTGCGCTTTAGCATGGCAGTTGGGAATACTAAGCACAAAGTCTGCTTGGGAACCTTGATGGGCTAGGGGTACTCGAAACCTCGACACTACTCCCATAAAACCAGGCTATAGTCATCCCATGACTAGTCTACTGTAGCGAAAGCACATGCCTTCGGCCAGTGAGCCACATAGACGTCCGAAGGCCTAGATGTTATTGTTCGGTAGATGACTGATACACTACCAGTACCATTTGAGGCAACGCGGCAACAGACTGTCAGTCTCTGAATTCTCTGTGTTAATTGCGGCTTATTAATAGTGGCATCAGGTCTGGCGCGACTAGGTGATCTTCGGTTGCTTGCGTTGGCTCATTAGCCCTGCTGCCCTAGAGCCTCTGCCTGGCTGGCCTGTCTGAATTCTGCTCTCTTTACCCTCATTTGAAAACGAGTCAATCCCATCGTCCCAGGTCACTGGTTACAACGTCACGGTACATATCCATGCTCTTTGCCCATCATCACAACACTAGCGCCTAAGCAGTGTCTTGAACCACCACCGGGGCGATCTCCGCGTCTTCTGAGCGGGGCTTGCGGAGAGCCTTAGACGTTTACCTTACCACTCAACCCCCTTTATCGCACCACACATCTACTACGCCCGCGGAAAAGAAAAGAAAAATAGAGGAAAGGGCGTCTGCGAAAAACAGCCATGATCTCAAATAGCGAGGGCGCTAAAGAGAAAGAGCCGGTGAAACGCCGTGCCTGTGACGAGTGCCGTATGTTTTGTCCCAACTCCCCGTTCCCATCCATATATCTCTATCTACCTCTAGTCAGCACCATGACAGCCCAACCCGCACTGATGTATCTAAATTAACAAATGCAGGGGCACGGAAACTGGCTTGCTCAAAAGAACCGGATGGCTGCTCGCGGTGTAAGCGCGAAGGCGTTCACTGTAACTACTCGGCCCAGAAGCCCATGGGCAGGCCAAGGAAACGTCCTCACGTCGACGTGGCCGAGGCATCGCGAAAGGAGGCAAAGACTGATGATGTTTCTCCCAGCGAGACGGCGGCCTTGGCCTATCCCGTTTCTATGCCCTTTGACGGGGCCCTGAACCTGGACCTACACATGTGCTTCCTCGACGTCACCAACACAGACATCAATTTCAGTGACATATTCGACCCAAATTTCCAGTTCGGATCGTATGGCTTCCCCTTGTCCTTGGACTATGACATCCCTCTACCGGGACCGGCACCCGGGCAAATAGAGGCGATGCCCAAGGAAGACACAAGACATGCCGATCAAGCCTGGATGGATTCCACGGCTGCCGTCAACGCACAATGGCAGCCGGCACTTGGGGGATACCTCAATGTCAACTTTGACAGCATTGACGTACAAGCGTCAACATCAGCCTCCTCGTCCTCAATACAGCAGTATTCCTCGCCCTTCCCGAAGCGAGAACAGCCTGAAGGGATACACGCCTACCCAGACTACGCCTACCATCCAGACACATCTCAGAATCACCACGGCTCCCGCCCAGCATCGCTATCAGAGGTCTCCGAATCAACCGTCCCCCATCTGACCCCGGGTGGTTCCTCCACCACCAGTCCCAGCGACAGCACCAACACCAACGACCACGCCGGCAGCCAACCCCCCGCCCAATGCGCCTGCTCAGACAACCTCCGCGAGGCCATGGAGTCTCTCCGCTTCGTGCCCACCGACGACATCATCCAAGCACTCTACACTGTCCGGACCGTGACCAAGATAGCGCACGAGACCATCCTCTGCAGTATCTGCGGCGACCCTCCCGGCAACAGCTCCTCCTCCTCCACCTCCACCTCCGCCGACGACACCAGGACCGACAACAACACCCATAACAACCCCGCCGACGAAAACGAACCCCCCGTATCCGCCATCCAAAACATGGTCCTCCTCGCCGCCATCCTCCCCTCGCTCTCCTCGTCTTACACCCTCCTCCTCGACCTCGTCGAAAAGGAGACTCTCTCCGCCGCCTCCTCCGGCCGCCACATCTTTTTTGATTTAGAAGGGTATGGCGGACTCTGGGGTCCCATCGCGACCTCCTGGAAACGATGCGAGGACATGGTCGCTCTTCTCGCCCAGCCCTTGCCGCCCACCACCTGGCGATTGATGGCCCGCGCCATGCTCAAGCTGGATGTGTACGGGCAAGGAGGGGCGACTGGGACGGCGAGTCAGGGGACGGTGATTAGTTTGGGTGGTGGTGGTGGTGGTAGTGGGAGTGGTAGGGACAAAAGTAATGGTAATGGACTTGAAGGGCCATGCGAGTCGGTGGTGCATATTGGACTCAAAGATATCTTTGCGAGGATGGAGGAGAGGTCGAGGAGACGGCAGGAGAGGTTGGAGGCGTTGGTGGCGAGTGGGGAGTTGGAGGGGGTGATTCCGCCGATTTCCGGGGGTTTTGTTGCTGGGAGTGCCAGTGAGCGGTCGGTGTCGCCGACTACGCCGACGAGAACTTCGACGACGACGACGGCCGCGACGTGGGCGAAGGTGGACGGGAAGGCGGACGGGAAGAAGACGAGGTCACAGGGTATGAGGATAATTGCTTCTGCGAAGAGTGCGATGGATAAGTTGTTGATTCCTTGATTTTTGGTTCATTTTTGGGTTGAGATGGTGGTAAGAGGGTAAGGAGCTGAAGTTCCACACAAGCGGAAGCCTTATCATGTTCTCTGTTGCTTTGGTATGGCAGTTTCGTGTTCCAAGCGTGGAGTTTTGAGGTTTCCGGAGTTACTACTAGGTACTACTTGGATATGGACACATATGGTATGCATGACATGACCCTTTTTTTGTCGTCATATTGGGTAGCGGTTGGGAAGAAAGGTGAGGTTGCCCTGGCTTCTACCTCGAAAACTTCTGGTTCTTCACTTACTAACGCGAATGCTGTAGGTCCAAACGATTTTGGCATGATACAATTGGGTATCTAGTGGCACTATTAGTTGCTGCCGCCGTGAGCTTCTTTTTTTTGGCTTTACCATGGATACTACAACATACTTTTTTTGCACTGGGGTGGGAGTTACGTCGGTGGCACTTCACAGTGCTTCCGACCTCAAGGTGTTGGGTTGAGTTTTCCCATTGAGACCGGCCGGATAGGCGGGCTTTGTATGAATCGAATCATGGCGTTACTAGGTACCGTCCCGAATGGACGTAAGAATAAACTGAACATAAACAGTGCAGGACCAGTTTCTCGGTCTGAAAAGGTCGCAATGAAGCAGTAAGATGTCTTGTGGCAAGCTGGGAACGTTTGAATGAAACTCTTTAGGATGCTTTTAATCGATGAAATGTCTCGCAATTCTATACAGATTGTATATGGAAGATGAGTTGGTACTTAAGAACGATACCAGAGGTGTAACGTATCCGGCGTGTTCAGTATGTTTTTTGTGACCACTCGTGTTACACAGACAGAACCAACCTGCGCGAATCGTCTTCCCCTCGGGCGTATCGTACATGAATCTATCGAAGAAACAGATCCCTGATTTTAGTGAGATCTGAAGCGAGATTTTGGTCCACTATCAATTCCATGGAAAATCTTACAACTAGGAACAGAATTTCTTTTTCTCTCATGACGATTTTGAGCATTGCAACTAAGCTCACACACGCTTTGTTTTCAAAATTTCCATAGTTTGAGGACCGTCACAGAGATAGACCCAGCCAAAAGGATTGTACGCCGCTAATGATCAAAATGATACCACATCACATAGCCCACTCCTAACTTTCTCCTAGGCAACCGTGACGTATTTTCAACTGCCAAATGAGATTCGAATCACCCTCCACATAGCATTGACCGGCGTGGCAGGCCATACCTATCATGTCTCCATTCGCTCGTTTCGCTCCCAAACCCATGTAGGCAACACCCTTGCTTGGCTCTGATTGCCGAGCTCAAGTAAGCGAGGGATGCTCATGTACCCCTACGCAGATCTTCCTCTCCTTCACCTCCTCTTTCGGACCCCTTAGTAAACCTTCTTCTTCTCGTCAATGCTGAACTGGCCCGGGCCAGTGTTGGTGAGCAGCAAGAGACCACCGACGATGGAAAGAATCTGGAAGAAATCGTACTTGGCGAAGTCCTTGTGGGGGTGGTGCTCGTGAAGCTAGAATGACACACAGTTAGCAGCGGCTCGATTTATTAAGACCAAAACAGAGCTGTATCCATTAGGAGGAAATCCACTTACAGTCCAGAAGTTGTTGACCAGAAGGTTGAAAATGCTCAGAATGACAACCAAGAGAGTGGAGCTGAACTTGGTCTTGAAGCCGACAACAACCATGACGCAAGCAACAAGGCCAATGAGCGAGACAATGATGCGCCAGATGGTCCACTCTCCGCTGAAAACGAAGCCGATGAAGAGGAAGATGAGGAGAACACGGCCAGCAAGCTGGAAGTACATCTTGCGGTCCTTCTCCTCGAGCGTGGGGAGCCCGGCAAAGGCCTTGGTCTTGCGCACCCACGAATCCGAGAGCACCATAAGGAGACCGCCCATAACAGACAGGTTGCGGAGGAAGAAGTTGAGGTCGAAGATGAGACCGTAACCGAGCGCCTGGGTGATAACAACGCCGATGAGACCGCCGACGGCATACTCAGAGTACTTGCGGATAATAACAAGGGTGGAGCAGGAGGCCATAGCAATAACGTTGACGAGGAGGAAGAGATGGGTGACGCCATTGGGAACTGTAGGATGTCCACGGTTAGTAAATGCTTTGCTAACTGTGCGCAAGACGCAGGTCAATGGACGCTCAAGGGCACATACTGTGACGGTAGTCGTGAAGATACAGCAACTGGTCGTTCCACTGGGTTATTATTCTGAGCGCATCCTCGATGAAGGTTACGACAATCAGAAAGCGGCCAATGGCAGGGAGGTAACTGTATATGCCACCATTCGGTCAGCAACCCTTTCATACGTGCGGTAGAAGACATTCTCGACTAGGTCTGACATACGGCTTGATGGGTTCGCTGAAAGAATCCAAGACGTCCTCAATCTTGCTCGTCTGCTTCCGGATTGCGTCGAGAGGGCTGGACTCGGTCGTGTCGTCGTTGACGGGTCCTCCGAAAGGGCTCGAGGCACCAATGCCATAGCTACCGGGTCCCCGCATTTGCGCCATTGTGTGAGATACGATCGCGTCGGGTCTGGTTGATCAACTGAGTATGGCGTCGGAAATCGAGGCGTTGCTGAGCGCAGATGTTGCTCCTGGATCGCGAAACCAGGTTGGTGTTGTTTTGTGGAGGGATGAGCGCCGAGAGGTGGAAGTGATGACGGAGGGGTTCCTGCTCAGGGCGACTCCAGAGAGCAATAATAAATGCGGGACCGAGCTCGCTTTAAGGTTGAGAGTGGGAGATGGGCCCTCGTTTCGAGTCAGGCGCAGCAGCTTTCGGGTTGAGACCTGGTGGTGAAGGGTCAAGGTCCGACTAGCAGCTGAAGAGGTGGAAGATGGTTGCAAGGCAAGGTGAATTTGTGGTGAGGTCAGTCAGGTACCTTATTAACATACAACTGTGTCCTTAACCAAATGTCATTCCGTGATTTCCTGCAAGTGCCGCATCGAGAAGCTGCCAAGCTGATGGGTGCTTATGTTAAGAGGTACCTGTATGTCGGTGACATTCCGCACCAAGAAATGAAGTACACTCAAACAGAAATACACACTGCGGGCAACTATGGGTCCCCCTTACTCTTGGTCGACGGCAACCTTCCGGTGTTTCGAGCTGCCCTGTTGGAGTGCCCACGCGCCCAAGGTCGCCCTGCTGGAAGAGGCCTGTGTGCCTGTGAACCTGCTGGTGGGCGACTGACTTTTTACAACTGAAGCGCACGAACCAACCGTTGTTTTGGCGCGGGAAGAATGGAGTCTCGGAAGCGATTGATCTCCAAAGACCCCACGCTGCGACTGGGTTCAGCTTTCTCGAATCTCGACTGTTTGGAAAGTGCGATCTGATCCGAATTTCCCCCTTTTGGAGACGAGAAATAGCCTCAAGATTGAAGAAAAAGGAGCCTCATCGTCATGTCCGACACTTCTCCTTAACTCCTATTCACCTTGATTCTCACGATTCATCTTCACCTTGATCTTACATTCTGTAAACACGCTATCGCAACCCCGCTGCAAAAACTCAAAACTGCGCAAGGGCCCTCCTCAATGCAACAGCCCGATCGGACTACGAATTAGGAAGCTCCTCAGGCTTTTTTTCCACCCGAGCGCGATGCTGACAAGGTCGAGTAACAGACAAGTGCAGGGGTCAATGCCTTCTCAGCTTTTGCGGGCTGGCAGGGTCGTCCTCCGATCTCCGCTTGCGTCCGCTAGGCCCGGTCCGGTGGGGAACGGGACTCGGTAGCTTGTCTTGCCGTCGTCTCCAACGCATGGAAAGCATGCTCGGCATGCTCCAACGGCCCAACCTTGATTCGTCCCATTGCCGCCATCCGGCATAACGGCGGCGTCGGCATCGGGGTGGGGGGCAGGACGGATGACTTTCGGGATCATGAAGACCATTCACGGCGACGGCGAGAAGTCCGGTTGAATTCCTTCTCACTTTGATTTACCGTATAATCTCGGGGCGTTGATTTTTAGGATCCAAGGCCTAACTCACAGAATCTATGTATCAGGTGCCTTAGGGTTTGGGTTTTGGCAGAGATTCGAGCAGTCTGCAACGGCAAAGGTGCCTCAAGTGTACTTATTATGCCAGATTTCCAGGGATCCTAAAAATCAACGCCCCGAGATTATACGGTACCATTTCATCTGAATCCATACTCCCTTCATTGGGCTCAGTTCATGATACTTATCGACGAAGACATTCTGAAGAACTGATAGACTCCAAGTCAGACTTTCACTTGGATGACCTTCGGTGTTCTGAAACGCTCAAGCTTGAGTTCATCTACAGAGAGGTTCTTACAGACTGACAACCCATCGACATTTGCAAAAGGTAAACCCTCTAACATCACCAGTCGTGTATTCTCGAATCTCCATCCCGTGCCGAACCAGAGTCTATCACTACTCAGAAACCACACTTATCAAGAAAAAACCTACCCGTACTCCCAAGAAAAACCTACACGCACCCCAAGTACCAGATTTATACAGGCTTGTTTCAACCACACCTTCACCATATGTTTCAAAACTTGTATCTACCAAGCTAGTAGGTGAACCTTCTCAATCAAAGTTATTACCATCATTCCAGCGTATTTGAAGGCCGTGATGTGGCTGTGCGGTGATTTAGTCGCAAGACCGGCGCTGCGAATCCAACTACGGGATTCAACGGTCAGTTCAAAGGAAACCAGGCTATAAGAAAGCTACTACTAGGTAGTAGGAACCATTTGCTTGCTTATGACCAAATTCCATAGCAATCTGACCGTCGTGGCTGAAAATAATCGAGTGTACTTCTCGAACTTAGGGTGCGCGTAGGCAAACCTAAGAGTGCGGGTAGGTTTTCTCATCAACAACACCTTACCACGTTCACCCTCCGGCGTGTCAAACAGGTCAAGAAATGTGATCAAACAACGTCTCATTTAAGCTTAAACTCTCTTCAAACTCCTCGGCAAATAGGTCTATCAGCTGCCCAGAGTCGGCTAACCACAAGAGAGCGGGTCAAAAAAGACGGGAAGGATGAAAGGGGAACAAAGACATAGGACACTCTCACGTACTTCATAGCCCTCCTCCTTTCCACCTCTCTCCTACTCTCCCTGGGAAAACCTGTTTCGCGAACTTCGGGAAAAAGTTTGCCTCCTACGTATTACTATTTCCTGGCTGGCTCGAGACTGGTTCCTGAGATCCATGAAACATGAGGGAACAAAGGGATGGGGAACAAACGGGACGAGCATGGGGACGGGACAGGGCCCGTCCCTTTGTGTCGTACTCGACGGACCGATTCCATGGATTTGATGAACCGTTTTTGAGTTTGGTGTGTTTTTAAGCTTGTTGGTTCAGATGGTGGTGGGAAGGGTCGGAGGGGTACGGCACGGTTTTATTTTCGAGAAGTGAGCTTGAAGTAAGTGAGACGTTGACTTGGGTTTGGAGGTTGGGTAAGTAATCTGTGCGTATGTGAGGATGTAAGTCTCGATGAGGAGACTCAATCGTCGTGGTGTATGGTCACGAAGGCTCTAACAGTGATCAAAACGACAAGATTGAGCAAGTGTCATTCATTCAGCTTGGGATATCAAAAAAACTAGGTAATACAAAACATCAACAAATCCCAAGTCGACAGCAGCCAGATACTTCGTCTCAAGATGCCATCATTTGTTTTTCAATTCGAGTGGCACATATCCGCCTGCTGTCGCTCTCATCGAACCCCCCTTTCCCGTTTATAGTCTTTCATTCATTAAGTAACTGCCGGTTGACAACCCCAAAATCAGATTGCTACTCATCGCTTCCGAAACTGATTCTCCTCGCCAGCAGTCCAATCCGCTTTGGCGCCGCCGTTGCCGTTGTTCCCGCTCTCATATTGCGGAGGAGGCGATCCCGGCATCATCGACGGAGGCCTGACAGAAGGACCATCTCCGCTCGGTAGTTCAACGGGCGCCTGATCAACGCCACGCGAGTGAGGAACCCTATCAGAGACATGTTAGTTTTCTGGCTCTGAAATTCTACTCCCAAATTAGTGAGACTGAAACTTACGAGCTGAGTTCTCCAATCATCAAAGGCGAGTTAGGTCCGGGGATAGGCGGGCTCCCAGGCGCGGACATTGCGTGTCCATTATAAGTATTGAAACCATAGGCAGATCCCGCCGAGACAGGGTTTTGCTGCGGTGGTGGAGTTCCATATGGGTATGAAGGGTGCTGAGGGCTCGCCGTCATGCTTCGATACGGGTCATTGGGGTCCATGTGCGGATGAGTCGAGAAGGTCGCGAAGCTGGCTTGGCCGGGACTCTTCAAACCTGCTGGTGTTGGGACAGGGCTGGCGGGATTGTGCTGGTTGTGGTACTGTGTCTCTACCATGGTTGGAGGAGCAGCAGCGGCATCGGGAGCGGGTGCCGACGGCTGAACGACGCTCTTACGGTAGGCCTTTTTGAACCCTCCCCTTCGGCCGCAGAAAAAGAGCAAGGCGGCGGCAATGGCTACCACGGCGGCCGCGCCGATGGCGATTCCCGCGATGGCTCCGGCACCAAGGCCCGATTTTTTGCCTCCGCCTTCTTTTCCGTGGTCTGGATCTTCAGCCTTCCATGTCTCTCCCGGCTTTAGATCGTACGTCGCTTGATCTGCGAACTTCCGTTGGGCAGCCCATGAATGCGTAGCGTTAGGGTTGATGACACCGATCATTTTGAAATTTGAACAGGAATTTCTGGCGGAGCAGTAGAAGAACATGGGCTCCTCAGTTTCAACTTCATAAAACCATTGAAGGGGCTATTTTGTGGATTTGTCAACACCTGATCAAGTAATCCTCATACGGCTTTGGAAATTAACAACTTACTTTCTCGAAGTTCTCGGGGTTAGCATAATCCTCGCCGCTGGACCACATCCCAGGCTGGCCTTGGTGGTAGAGCTGCCAAGGGAAGCATGGAAATTCAAATTCAGCTCGTGTAACAGAGTGACCCGTGGGATAAAAAATGAAGCCTAATAAGCTTTAGCGTTACTCGGTTGTTCATATCGAATACTTCAAGTTGACCTCCACAAACGGTAACGTACGAATGACATCGCCTTTAGTGGCATTCGTTTCGTGTGGCTCGAAGACATGCTCATGCTATTATCATGGTAAGTCATTGTTGCTCGAATCTTTGATGCTCGTTATAATAACTTACTCTTCCCACATGTATGTCGATGACGTTCGATCCGGGTGCCTTCGAGGGTGTTGCGGAGACGGATGACGAAAAGATAGTAGGCGACGCTCGACTGCTGACCAACGTAGTCTGTGCCGCCGCAGTTATCGAGAGGGCGGCAGTGGCCGCCCCGACTAACAGACGTGATCCGTACATGTTGCTGTTGATCTCCGCCAGGCAAGTCCTTCCTGGTGGTGGTTTTCCAGTCGAAAGTGGTATCGTCTGAATGAAGGCGGAAGAAAAAAAAAACGCCCAAAAGCACGGAGGGACGGGGCAGGCCCTCAGATAAAGAAGGAGAGAGAGGGCAGCCTCTTGGTTGGGGTGTGTCCACAGCCACGGACCCGGTAGGAACAAGCCCACGACGGATACAGTGCAACTTCTGCTGAGAACTTGGGTGGGCTGGACCGTGGGAATCGAGCGGGGAGGTGCAGCCTTAGAGCGTTCTGGTATCAATAGACCGGGGGCGAGATGCTCAGTCGAAAACTGTGTTGTTCCGGGGAGGGGTGGCTGAACGAGTGATCGATAGCTGAAACCGAGCAATTACCTTACTGATCACTGTCCGGCAGCGACCGAACCATCAACATAATAACCAGAAGATTTGGAATAGATCCTAGAATGGGCATGCCCCAGGTCTTATGAAGCACAATCCCCATTACAAAAACGTGATACCAGTATTGCGTGCCTGTGGAGGGTGGTCCTACAAAGGAAAATGTCTGCGGTTCGTGAGACCGGTATCCGAGAATAAAGAGACAAAGGACATAGACGAGTGGCCGAGCTAGACGCAGGATTATGGACCTAGGTCAAAGGATTGAGTTCAAAATCTGGGAACGCCTCCGAGGGAAGGCCAGACAGGAACCCGTCCCATGAAGCCTCGTCGGATCTTTTTTGGTCATGGTGACGCTCAACACGATATCTCACTGTTGCCACCAAGTCTGCCCGTCCAGACCGTCAGTGCCGTCCACGACAACTAACCCGTCTTTGGGTGGTGAACATCCAGTCACAGTGTAAACGACGGAAGGTTGAAAGGCTCCGAGGGTAGAATGTAGAGTGATAGCAGGAAGTGAGAACTCTACGCCACGAAGCTCTCGTACGGACATGACTGCAGGAAAGGTTACAAGAAGGCGAATGAAAGAGATGTTGTGACAACAAACTCGACCTAACTCTGCATAACAACACCAACGACAGACAAGTATCGTCCAATGTGGAAGGTTGGTTTGTCGAGCACCTCACCCATGGGGTATGTCTAACCCTCTCACATCCCGTTGCTGATTGGGTGTCGACACCTTGTCTGGGCTGAATGTTCGACGGATGTGGAGGAAATTGACCACTCCCTAGGGTTGAAAGTGAAGCTGAAACCCTGGGCTTGTGGAAATTGACAAGTCGCTAAACCTTATAGGGCCTAACCTCTTGCTGGTATACCTGTCAGATTTGTTTAGCTAAACGAGCTTCAGCCTTGCCGCACAGCGTCTCTCATCGGAGGATACCCCTCACCGACAGGATGCCGGAATCCTTCGAAGGAGGACGAGGTGAGCACTTACAGACTGACCGTAGCCAAACTTCCAGCCCATGCAGTTTCCCTCTGCCCTGTTCCACGGCAAGCGACACCATGTCAGCCCGCCTTCTTCAAAGAATCGCGAACATGCCAGGCCGGCCTGTCCGCTCCTTGATGAGAAAACATTTCTTTTCCCAGTGGCCTTTTTGATTGTTGCGTCAAGGATTCCCGCTGAGAATATCGATTGCAAATTCCAACATTCCGAAAAAGGGCACAGCCCAGCCCTGCCCGACAAGCCTCCACAGAAGCCACCCGGAGAAACGATGCTGATGTCCCAGCATCCGGCCCAACGTGGCCCCCACGACACCAGTGTGAAGCAATGGACGAAGCCAGCATGGCGGCCGGCGTGCGATGATCAATGACCAGTCGTGTCGGTCTTCTGGCATGCTTGTGACACTCCCCGCTGCTGCCGTGTACTTCGTCCTTCCCGCTGCGGCACCGATCCTCAAACTCGCCACAAGTGTGCACTGTAGGCACGTACACATGGCAGAATCTGTTGGCTTGCTTGAGTCCAAGGATCGGGCCGGGGGTGTAGAATGCGCCTCCTCTCCAACATACAATTCAATACTGGTTTGTTAGTTTGGTTCTTCGATCATGGGTTGAACAGGGTAGTTTTGGAGCTCTCATTGGCCTTTGAAGAGAGGAACTGTCCTCCGTTTGAAGCGATATAGGACAATGGCAAGGGCTTAGGACGCTATAGAAGCCTCTTATGGGTGTCCTATTATGCCTCTCTCCGTCTCCCTCAAGGCCTTTAAGACTAGAAGATATCAGTTTTACGGCGTTTACCCGATAGAAAGCCGAACGCTTTCCTATATCCAGTAAAGCTTTGGCTTTTTTGTACCAGACTAACAAACAAACCAGGTCTGGATTGTATGCACGCCTTGTACATATAACACAGTGTGGAACGTATTCGTGCGCGCCGTGTAAATCTTTCTCGTTGCCTGAAGAGAAAGGAACTCATGGCCTCGTGTTCCAGAATTCCCAGGTTTTAGATGTTGAGAAATGAGCACATGATGAGAAGATTAAACTCGAACAATGTATCACGGTGTATTTGTAACGGCAGGTAGGCTGACCCAGAGGAACGGTTTATACAGTCCACGGCGTAGTGTGTGAGGCGGCCGAATTTTTGTGACGGATTTAGCCCCCTACCCATTCTACTGAGTTTTCGTTTTAGTTTTCTTGCCGGTCCAAGACGGTAGAAGCTCACTCTCGATCACAAGGCTCCCGAGACACCAAAGATAGCACAACGAAAACCCAACAGCACCAACGCCGACGTTGGCAACCACCCAAAGATCTGGCTTGTCCTTCGGAGCGACGACGAACATGTCCAACACATGCCAGAACGCCATCGTCAGGTAAAAGAAGCCATGGATGAACGCGGTGGCCCATTGACTCCAGATGCTTGAGCCGTCCTGGAAGTACGCATTCAGCGACGTCGGGGGCAGACCGAGAAGGTACGCCCAAAGAAGAGTCAGGACGGTATACGGGACTCTGAGATCGACTCGTTGCAGCAATGGGTACATGGTCCAACAGCCCAAGATATTGGCAAACCCTACCCAGGCACGCGTATCCTTGCCCAACCCTTGTCTCCCCGCAAGCAACAGGGTCATGGGCATCAAGGGGAGAAGGACACTCTTCTCATGGACTTGATAACTGAATAGGAAGAAACCCCAGGCGGTTGTAGCAAAAGCAAGGGGCAAGAGATGTTTGTTCGGCCGCAGGAATAAGATGAGGTTAGGCGGAATGATGGCTCCCAGTGTCGCAACTAACGCACCCTTCTGCAGCAGCTCAGCCGGGTATTTCCTGAGCTTAATCACCACGTTCATGGCGCACCAGAAGTTGGCGACCTTGTCCTCAAAGAGACCGCGTGCAAAGGGAAACACACGGTGGATCATCTGGACGAGCTGCTCGATGACCGGGTAGTAGAAGGCCTCGGTGTTCAAATGCTTTGCCAGATCCGCGAACAGCGGGAGAGGGGGGTGAGCACCGCCAGGGTGGGCAGTGATTCCGCGGCTGGCGTCAGACAAAGTGCCAGCAACAATTGGGAGAAGCAGGATTGCGAAAGACACAACGGTAACCAAAGCAATCCCGATAAGTCTCGGGATGTTGATCCGGGGGAACACGCAGACTCCCAAGAGATATGCGAATACCGAGAAGGCATAATAGAGGGCCATCTGCTTGAAACCCAGCGCCAGAACAAAGAAGAAAGAGGCCCAAAGATTGCGTCCGGCAAGCATGCTTGACATGCTAGCAAGCACAAAACCCAACATAACCGTGTTATACTGGAAATGAACATGATCGATGAGGATGGTGGCCGGTTGCATCAGGATAGCGACAAGAGCGACGGAGGAGGTCCAGGCGGGAACGCCGCTGAGCCTGCTGAAGCGGCGCACGAAGATGACGGCGGCGGGAATATAGATGAGGTATTCGGAGACCAGCACGGTGGCCCTCATGAAGATCTTGAGCGTCGGGTCATGGGAGCCCCTCGAGTCGTAAAGCGCAAACCACGCCGGGTCGATTAGGGATCCTATCTTGCCACAAATCCAGCTGTGATATGCAGTAAGGGGAGGATAGTCGAGACCCCACCACTCGAGATCGTGAAAGTACCATTGCGAAATGGGAAGATGTGTTGTGATTTCCATCCAATGGCGCTGGGCCTCGTAGTCACCGAACAGAGGTGGTTTCTTGAAGCCTATGTTTTCCGAGCATCAGTCTCTGGTTAGATATAGTCACGGGCGGAATGGACTGATTGACAACATACCAGAGTAGCCCCAAAGACCTGCAGCCCAGCGGAACAGGCCGACGACCATGAGTATCAACGGTAACAACTCCCATTGCGATACAGAACTCCTAGCAGGCCAGAGGAAGGCCGCCAGGGGAAAGGAAGGGACGCGGACGAGAGCTTCGCGCTCCATAATGACAGGAAGGTTGCTTGGGCCATTGCCGCCAGCCCGCTTCGCCTTCCGTCTGGGCTTATGAGGAGATGGCCCGGCCATGGTTACCGGAATCGAGACCGAACAGAATCGTGTCGAAAGGAGGGCGGCATTGAAGGTGTCCGTAAGGAGATGCTTAGGGAAATTGTGGACGATGGATTCGCAAATGTCATCCAACGTTTCAAGCAATCTGGCGTCGCGCGGCCGACAAGGTTCTTGGGTGGGGCCGATATGGGGAAATGGAAGTGGAAGCTCCAAAAAAAGATGGGTCCACCGGGACTGGGAGCAACTCGGGCCGTCAGCAGCTGGCTTCCAGTCAAGCGAGATGTCAGAGCCCCTCATCATTCAGCGAATTGACAGTGACGCAGTGGGCTTTCTCCAACGAGTCCCCTGCGATATTGAGAACCTTCCTGGCTGGCCCACGGGGAGTTTCGTCACAACAAGACAGAACTTACACATTGGGATTCAGCAATGGATTGAGAAGCTGGAAGACTTTTTGCTGATATAACAATTCAATCGAGACCGTAGTCACCATGCCTTACCCATTCGTGCTTCCTACGACCTCATCGTTTTCATTCTCGTCCTGTTTTAGCTGCGAATCCCATCCCTCGCTGCCCCTCAACGCCAGCACCCGCCGCGGCGTTGTTCGCGAAGACCTCAAAGCCTTTAAGCGCACCCCGCGCGAACACCAGGCCGCAAAGCTCCCGACCGTCGTCTCCAGCCTCACAGCCTACCTACCATACCTCTTCGCCGTCGATGCCGGTCTAAGCCAACGAGCCGTCAACGGCGAGGAGATCGCCGTGATCCTCAAGACCGCGCCCGCAATCGAATGGCGCCCCACCCTCTCTGACAACGCCGCCGTCGCCGTGCCCGGCAAAGAGCCCGCCCGCGTCAAGGTGCACTCGCTCGAGTACGAAGTCTTCTTCGCGCTCTCCTGCCTCGCCAACGCGCACACACTGCAGGCCCGCATCGCCCTGCATCCGCTCTACGTGCTCTCCACCGCGCCCGTCGGCACCCAGCAGCGCCAAGTGGCCGTCAGCGCCGCGACCAAGAACCTGCTCGATGCTGCCTCCATCTACGACTACCTCGCGCTCCGGGCCGAGGGGCTCAGCAGCGGCTACGGGATGGCCCCGCCCTGCGCCGACATCTCGCCCGCTGCGCTGCGAGCCCAGTGCTCGCTCGCCATGGCCGAGGCCACCCTCCTGGCCGTGCTCAAGGACGATCCGTACCCGGCCGTGGTGGCGCAGGATCGGAACAAAAACGATACCGAATGGATGTACAAGGCGCCGGATATTCCCAAGGTCAGGGCCCATCTGTTTGCAAGGTTGTGTCTGGCGGCGAGCGAACACGCCGCGCAGGCGTACTCGCTGTGTGCGGGACTGGGGCGAGCGGGTGGAGGAGGCAAGGTAAACGAGAGTTTTCTCAAGTATTTGGATAACTTGAGGCGCACAAGTAGAGCGAAGGCGTGTCGGTTCTTTGGAATTGACTCGGAGCTGGGCGGGCAGACTGGGACGGCGATTGCATGGTTGAATGCGGGACTTCAGGAGCTGGGAGTTGAGAGAAACCCTTCGGAAACCGGCGGTAAGAAGAGCGGTGGCTTGAGTAGGCTAAAAGAGAAGTGGACGGAGAAAAGGGAAGACAAGAAAGTGGAGAGAGGTTTAGATTGGGGAGCAGATGCGGGACGGCTTGAGGAGACAAGAGTATATGAAATGCTATGGGAGAAGTGGTCGAAGCAGAATGATACGGTGAGATTCCATTCCGAACTATTCCCACATGTCCCCTATTTTGTCTCGTTTTGTGAACTAATATCATGGCTTCCTGTTTCAGATAATGACCCAGGTCGTCCCTCCATCGGGGCCATTACTCCAACAAATGCCCATGGGTAGGGAGATCCACACTCTCAAGCCCTTTCAGCCGCCCCAGCTAGATCCCCCAACACTAGAGGCCATGCGCGCACCACCAGACAGGTCGGACGACGCTGCTCTTTATCCTAGCTCGGATGACGAGGATACTATGATAGGCACCCCAATAGGGGCATTCCCAGGTACGCAGGGGGACTATAGGACGGGTACCCCCAACTACTATTGATGAAGCCTTTTTCATCTGTTGATGGCTTTCGCGAGGAGGATAAGCCTTACGGACCCTTGTTGTGGTCCGAAGGGGTGTAATTACAATGATACCTATTTGATATGCAATCTGAGCGTAGCTATTCGAGACTCGGTCTGGAATCAACACACGAGACTAGGATAGTAAAAGCCCAGGAATTTAATTATGTATGATCTGTAATTTCTATGTCTGAATCCCCCCCCAGCGATACCGACGCAAGGGGATGTGTAAATCGGCAGCATGAAAATCGTGCGCGCCATAACATCCACATAGCATATCAGGCGGCTGATATTGAGTGCTGATAATGTAGACACGCAAGTATAGCCATGTTCCCTACCCGCCCGTACACTCAGGGACATACATGCGTCCCCCGGAAATATGCCAACAAAGAAGACGCCCGATTTTTGACTTTCCTGATGACCAAATGCGCCCGTAAACCCTTGAAGAGCATACCATAAAACATGCTCAGAACCCAAACTGAAAAGGCAAGAAGCTCTCATTAACTACTCATCGTCATCGTCAACGATGGCCCGTCTACGGCGATGCGAGGTGGTGCCGGCGCCGTCCTCATCATCTGCCTCCGCCGTCCTCTGACGCTTACGGCGGGGTGCCTCTTCCTCCTCGTCGTCGTCATCAAGGAGCTCCTCTTCCTCCTCATCATCCTCAACTTCCTCGCTTTCCTCGTCACTGTCGACAAGGAAGCCGTCATCCAGATCGTATTTGTCGGTGTTGCGCACGCCGCCGGGAAGCTCGTCGTCTGAATCATATTCGGGCCGACGGTTCTTCTTCTTGCCACCACCAGGCGCACCACGCTTCCGGCCGCGTCTCCCGCCTTCGAGATCACCGATAGAGAGTGCACCGCCCTTGAATCGTCCTCCAGCGCCATCCACGCGGGCGGCAGCGGTCTCGCGGCGACGCTGCGCCTTGGCACGTTCCCTCTCGGCCATCTCTGCCTGCTTCTTCTGCAGCTCTGGGTCCTCCTTGGCGAGAATGATCATGTCGGGGCCGCGTTCCTTCTTAGCGGTCGCTAGCTCCGCCTTGAGACGCTCGAGAGCGTGATCCTGGATGTTCTTGTTCGGCCTCAGCATGTACTGTTCCGTAAAATGTCCGATGATTACGAGTGAATTCGTTGTCAAGTGGGCCGCAGCGGCATAATAGTGCGCGTCTTGGACTTCCTGGTAGGGCTTGTTGGACGGAGGTGCCAGAGGCTTGGATTGGATCTCGTAATGCTCGTCGCCAACTGCCATTGTAACAGATCCGTCACTCCAGCGGTAAATGTTGGTATTGCTCTGCATCTTTCCGGTCTTCGGGTCGCGGCGGCGCATAACAGTAGGGATTGGGGTTTCGGCCCGCGCATTTCGAAGATCCCACTTGCTCGGCTCCCAGGTGTCGGCGTTGTACTCGATCGGGTTCAGCTTGATGAAATCGGGGACTTTGAAGGAGTAAAGCTACGATCCGGTTAGTATTTATGTTGTCACACGGGTGATCTCGAAGTGACTACACTTACACTTCCGTCTCCGGATTTGGGGATACGATGGCGGTATAGCGGTGTGTCGGCAACGGTCTTGCTGCGGAATTCCGGTTCTTCGTCCTCCATGCCGTCGGCTTCGTCATGATGTCTGTCGGCGACCTCGTCTTCTCTGTCCGAGTTCAAGTCACGGTCACTGAGCTTGTCCTCGCCAATCTCCGATAGCGGCTGGTCGTCGTTAACGTCTTCGTCTCCAAACAAATCGTCGCCAGCATCGTCTGGGACGTTGTCGATATGATCCTCTGAATCGGACATTTTGAGTGGCGGTTGAGTTGATGTTGCTAAGAATTGGTCGATTTGGTTGTGTAATGGGTGCGCTTCAGTGCTTGAGGAAATTTCAATGTGCCGGCGGTAATGCGCAAGAAAAGTTGATGTTCAGATGCTGATCGGTTTCGGTTGAAGTTGAATGGTTAACGCGATGCGGCTTGCAAGTGAGTTGCGGGAAACTTGAAGGCCGCGTCGAGTCCACGGTCGCACTGCACACCCCCTGCAGTGCAATGGCCTACTACAGTGAAAGCCGGCAGGACAGCGTCAATTCCCCCCAGTGTGGCTTGAGCACCACTAACAGTGGGCCAGGTTGAGGCTGTGATAACGATAAGATGGGCTCGCGGGGATAAGACCGCGAACGTTGAAGGTCCCCTGTGGCGCAAGAAATAGCGGGGATCCCTTGCTCTCCCCCAATCATGTACCGTAGCATCCAATCCTCCATTCATGAATCCAGCGGATGCCCCTAGCGACCTGACGGGATACCCCTTCGACCCCTCTAGACCCTCACCATGGAGCCTCCTATTTGTGGCGGCTTGCTCCTGTTGCATGTGCGAGATGGAGTTGGTAATTGGCGTGTGAGAAGGGGCAAGCCAAGCAGGCATTCAGAAACAAGTTGGGAGCAGCGAGTTTCTCGGGAAACTCCAACGTTACTACCACTCAGACGTTCCCAAGCTGTTCAAGGTCCCCTCTCGAGCGGCTGCCCAGTCACAGACGGTCCTTAGCAGCTACAGTATCCCCGTGGATGGCGGTGGGGTGCGGTCCTCCTTAGAGGCAGTCTCCTGGCCGCCCTAGCTCTCCCTAGTCCCCTAGTAAGACTCTAGGTGCCCTGTCACGCCTGTCTCCTGCTCGCCTCTTCCCGTCCCTTAATTGCTGATGCCGTACATCTCCTCGTCCGCTACTTGAGACCATGTCCAACCTCTTTTCTGGAATGTGAGTGGTTTCCATATTTTGATCTTTGTTCCCAATCCCACCTGGAGCTTTCATCAAAGCTACCTACCACGCCGTCTCTCCATCTCCAAGCATCTCCGTACGTATACTGCCTAGAGGTACGAACGCCTTGGGCTTCTCTACCTTATCCCCCCCTCATCCACTTCCCATGTCAGGTCTCCCTGGTTAGGATCGTCTTGCTCCTTGTTCATCAACACCTGCAAGTGCTTTGGGCTGAAGGTCGAAATGAGCTTCTCTCCATGAGTCAGTCACATCACTTACAAGCTATATGGGCAACGTTACCCCTTTTATGCCAAGCCCATCATGGCCTAACACAACTCCCAAAGTCCTTTGAGCAAACAACACCAACTTCTTGGGTGTGTGGCTTTGATGTTCACTATATTGTGTACTTAAAGAGAAGGTCATTCCACGGTTTAGACTTCATTATCCCTTCCACAATACCAAACCTTACCAAGTCAACCCATACATGACAGCTCCACCAACCATCATGCTATCCCGCAAGTGTGAGGCTTGATGCTCAACTAAGCAGACGGATATGTCTACGGCTACGAGAATAAATCACCCTCGTACCATCGACAACGGGCTATCGACTCACCTCCTGTTTTTATAAATTCACATTTCGATGAAGCAACACTGTTTTCGGCACTAACAGAGTCATTATAGAAACGCCCGGTTTAGAGGACACAAAGGCCCAACCAGTCCGACTCAGCAACAAACCTCTTTACCTTCCATACACAGCCTCGAGACATCTCCGGGATATTCATCCCCAACTCTTTCAGTGAAACTTCCTCCAATCCAGAGCTCGCCTTCCCTCGCTGAAAGTATCGGCATGGATCAGAACAACGGCTCAATCCCCTCTGCGGAGGAGGTTCTTGCTTCATATCATCTACCCCAAGTCAAGCCGCAATGGCTAAACTGCAATTATGGCAAACATATTGTTAAGGGAAATTTCCTTACCCTTAGTGCTAAGCCTAAGACGGTGGAAATGGGAGAGTGGATAGCACATCAAGGTACGGCCGGCTGTCGAACATCATCAGGAAATATGTCGCCTTGCTAACTGCTTGGTATAGTCGTGGACCACTGGCGGATGCTCATTACCTTCATCAAACTCGTCCACGACAGGGAAGAAGACGGCAGCTCGATCTGTAACTCTCGGAAATGTCCCAAGATGTCCGCGGGAGCGTAAGTTTTCTAGCAACTCAGTTGCATCCCAGTAATTCAACGACTCGTATGTAAACTAACCGTCAACACAGCTCCCACTCCTTCACCTGGCTAAACTCGCGTCTTCAACCCGTGGAAATCCCAGCATACGAATACCTCAGCCTCGTCCAGCGCTACATCAGCGGCAAGATCGACGACGGCAACCTGTTCCCCACCGACCCGGCGGGCGTCTCTTTCGCCGACAACCCGGCCTTTTGCACGCCTCTGCCTGAGTCGGGCCCCGACTGGATCGGCAAGCGGAGCGGTTTCCCGCAGAACTTCATGGAGACGTGCCAGACCATCTTCCGGCAAATGTTCCGCGTCTACGCGCATCTGTACTGGTCGCACTTTGACGACATGTTCTGCCTCAACCTGGAGAAGTCCATGAACAGCTGCTTCAGCCACTTCATCCTCACGGCCACCACGCTCGGCCTGTTGAAGAAGTCGGATCTGGAGCCGATGCAGCCGCTTATTGATCTTTGGGCTGCTCTGGGCACTTTCCCCCAGGGCTGCAAGGCGTATGAGATTGCTAATATCTCGGTTGGACATCTTCTTATCCAGAAGGCGGGTGGTCCGCCCTCGAGCTAGTCGTGATCAGTTGGGGTTTTCGGCCTGGTTGTCTGCTTGGAGATGGACTGCTACTCGGCTATTGTATGTGTCCAGGAATTTGGTATATATAGGTGTGAATAAGTTGCCATATAGTGCGTATTTATCAACAGCGCTTTAGCGAAGCTGCGACTGTTTTTACATATGACTTGTGACCGTTGGATTTGGCTGAGGAACGCAGAAGAGGGGGTGGATATCGATGCTTCGTGTCAACCTTCAATCATGCATGACATAAGAGTTTCTGTCCTTCTTTTCATATATCCATAAGAGGGCACATAAAACACAATCATAGCACATTGATTCAACAGGGGCTGCTTTTTGGTCATCACTTATAGTTTTTAATCATGTACCACCCTGCTTAGGAAGAAGTCACCTCGCTAATCTTGTACTCGACCACCATCGGCTTACCGGGCTCAATGATGAACCTGCCAGATCCAACAAACACCTTGTTCTGCAGAGGGCCGAGCCTCTCGTCGCCGGTCTCGAAGACATGATGGGTAACTATAAACCATTTTACCTTTTCGTCAGCAAATGAAGCTCCACCATTCTCTCTCATAATAAAACAACCCGTCCCCTCCTCTCACCCAAACCATCCATCATCCACACCGTAGCACATCCCTGACATCCCGAAACAGAGACATCGCAAAAAAAATAAAAAAAATATTTGTCACACTCACAAGCATCACCAAACCCCGTCGTCGCCATGTCCGGCTCGCCACGGAACACCTTTCCAGCGGCACCCGCCAGCGAGACAGTGCCTGTGTAACTGAACCGGAAAAGCGCGCCCGTGGCTTTATCCTTGCCCACGCTGTGGATCTCGAGCCGCACGTTCTCGCCGTTCGGGTCCATCCGCACGTAGTCGGCGCCGTGCACGAACTCGGCGTCCAGCTGGATCGGGTACGAGGCTTCCGACTTGACGGACCCGCTGTTGGGCACGAAGGGCACGAAGAGGATGGTGCCGCCGCGGGCGGTGGTGCCGATGTTGGCGGGCGGCTCGACTACGATCTGTGAGTGGGTGGGGGAGGATATGGTTAGATATGTTCATTGCTAGCTCTGTTCTTAATATACCAGAGCAACATGGGGGAGGGTAACCATACCTGAGCCGTGAAGGCGGGGATAAGCTTCGGGAAGGACATCGTGACGGTTGTTGCTACTTGCTAATCACAAAGTACGTGGATGAGATTGTTGGAGATGCTAGACGTTCTCTGGGTTCGAAGGAGGCAAGCTGAAGATATATGATACCATTCAGTTGATTCCATACGATCGACCTTGTTGACCAGTTGCCTAGCCTACCCCACGCCTTCCTTCTCTTCCCCGCAGGTAAGGAGGGGTTATGTCGTACTAAAAAGGTAACTGAAGAGCAGCATACGCATATCGAGACTAGTACTGGCGATGAACATATTCGCATAGGCCTTGGTATGAGTTGACGAACATCACCCCATTTCCGTCTACATGTAGGTTCTGCTGAGCGTAGGTAGTCGGGATAGTCTTTCATATTACCGATATATTGTTTTCCGTAGGATTATCTGGCTGATAAGACCAGGCAAGGCGAAAGCTGCAAATCAATGTCATAGCTGGTAAGCTAAATACTTTTCGGTGCTGGAGCCCTGATAAGTTACCGCAGTTGATGAAGTGACTTTCGAGATCCGACCTCGCATCCGAGCAACACAATCCGGTAGGGGGGGAGGTGGCACGGCGCCTGATGATTCCGCGGTGTATACTTGGTGGACTCCGAGCCTTGCGGTGTCTTCATCCAACCGCGCAAGCGGAGACCAGTCGGGTCCTAAGGTAGGGAAGACATTCTGTTCGCGGGCGTATCGGTACGTGAACTACACCATATGGTGTCACTAAATATGTATGTCACCCCGAACTCGATGTTGTAGTATCGCCGGTCAGCCGCAGGCTTTCCGACTCCAGCAAGACAAAACGATGGCGCCAACCGGAATGGTGCGAAATATGTTGCTTATGCCCATGATCTCAACCACTCAAATAGTTGACTGAGATACGTTGATTCTTGGTGGAGTAATGTGTTCGTTGTTTGAACTCCACGGATTGTCGGTGTGACAGCTTATCAACGGTACTGGGCTGGAGGTGCCTCAGACAACACAAGGGATTCTCAGGGTCGTGAATCCACATGGTTGTGGTGACATGGAGGCACACCCGCACTCACACCCACCCAGGTGAAGTTCCACTTGCAGGTAGTGTTTCAACGTACTCAAAACAGAGAAGCTCAATGAATCTCGGCGCGAAGGGATGGGCTCTAAGAATCAGTCGGGATAGATTCTTCCTCGTCATCGACACCGTTGGGCGCCCATCCGCGAGGGACTGTTGTCGATTGAAACTTCAACATGGTCGCAAAGAACCCGATATCAAGATCAAGCTTTCTTTCGATGGGTTCGTCACCCTCCACAGCGGAGAAGGTGGGTGTCTGGGTCACCCACTGCGGCCATAACCGTTGACCTATCCGACATGACTGCCTGACCGCGAAGTACCCTGTAAACAGCACACAGCTGCCTTGTGCTGTGTTCCTTGTTCTAAGGGTACTTGACCCATTGACCGTTGTTAGGTGGTGGTTACACAGCCGTCCAATCACCGGCTGACCGGCAGTAATACAGTGGATCCATGCTTGGGTTGACATCACCGGGAATGGAATAAAGTCTTCTTGTCACGGTCAGTCGAAAAGGAAGGCGCCGGCACAGAAGCCCGTCATAGCTCAATTCCGCCCGCTGTTTCAAGAACTTCCATTCGCTCCCGTCTCCTGTTGTTTCTGTTTCCCATGCAGAGTCGCCCATACCTCCGCTGTTGCTGACACAGGTAGGTACCCCTACGCATCATTCCGATACCTTCTGAGCAGCAGTGGTACGTCGTCGTCTTTCGAGAGGTCCCGTCGCCGACATCCACGTTCGAGTGTAGGGCTTCGATGATCACAACACCGAGTTGCACTGCCTTAATAAGATATTGTCATAGTACCTGATTCGAGCGGTACCACGGCATTTTTCGTATTGACGTGGATCCTACATCTGCTGCTCCTACTGCCATCCAATTCCCAGCTAGGCCGTCTGCCTGCTGCATCGCAACCGGGTTGCCATTGCGCCCGTGCTCGCCTACTGGCTCTACTCACGTCATCTCTTTCGTCCCAAAGTCACCACACTTTTTGCGCCAGGCACAAACTGGCATTCTTTCAATCCCATACCACAACTTCATCTGGAGCTTCTTTCAGCTTGCGCGGAGCTAAAGTCGCCTGTTCCACTAATTGATTAGGAACGTGGTTTTCCGTCTTGTTAGCTTCCCTGTGGGCAGAGGGGATCCATTCATTCAGTCCAACCAACAATCATCCACCAGCCACCCACATAGTCACCTACAGATTCATCCAAGACGGGATTCAGGACATACAACTCCACCGACCGAGTCGCGAATTGCTGACCAATACCATGGATCAAAATATCCCTCCACGGCATGATGCCTCAGTGTCGAACTCGGGGCCATCCGCGGGCCAACCTCCTCAGAACCAACCATCTCGGAGAAGAAAGAACCATAGAGCGGGCAAGAAGAAGAAGAGTAGAAGAAAGTCTTTCGGCGTCACCTCAGAGGATATGGCACAGGAGAGGATGAATGACGAGGTTCTTGCGGAAGCCAGAAATGGCTTCTATTCGCGGCCCGGAAACAACTTCAGCAATACAAGCATTGATAGCGAGGCGCTTTTGGATCATAGGTGAGTTTCTGTCATCTTCGAGTATGTGTTTGATGCTTACCCATGTTATGTCTATAGAGAACAACAACCATTCCTACGACCCAGACGGCCATCGATGTTAGGGACGCAAAGTTCGCATTTGGCAACACCACAGGCCGCAAGCAGGCTTAAAACAGTGGTAGCTAGCAGCAACAACAGCGAAGACGAGCACGAAGGAGCACCCCTTCTCTCTAGTTCCGTATTTCAGAGAAGCGAAGGCTATACGGGTTATGGTTCTAACGACACCGCGCGGAGGGCATCAGTCGCCAGTCGTCGTGAATCGAGCAGGGACAGCAGCAAGAAGAGGCGGGTCACATCACTTGGCGCAACCGGCACAGAAGGCTATAATGTCAACTATCCTCCATCAGTGCCTGGAAGTCCTGCCATGCGCGCGACCGATCGTGATATGAGCATGAGCTTCGGCGATATCATGCTGCGGGATGACATCGACTCCATGCCACATTCCCCTGGCAGGCGAACACCAAACGAAGAGAACAACTTGGGAGGATCCTTGGAACGACGACATACAATCGCATTACAAGCTGAGGAGGACGTGTGCTTTCCCCAGGACGGCCTCTCTGAAATTGCTGACGAGGATCTTCGCACTCGTGATCCTACTGCGTATCGCATGAAGAGAAGACGGCGCGGCAAATGGCCGGATCTTGCTATCTTGGAGGAATGGAGCAGGTATGAGAAGGAAGGCAGGAGTGAGGAGCGCCACGCAAAGAAGATCACGGAACCTCAGTTGATTAACGGACGACTAAGGCCAGTCCACCGTGGCTGGTACCGGGCTCAGGAGGATGCTCCTTATCGCTTCACATACTTCAATGAAGAGTTCCAGAGTACTATCCACAGCCAGACAATTTCAGAACTGGTCCAACCAGGACTCTCCTTCAAACAGCTGTTCATCCCCGATCCACCACTCCTTTCAGATTCCTCTGATGACGAAGACGACGAAGAGGATCAGCGTCATGTCGGTCTAGATGAAGTCCTGGGAGGCCAGAACGGTGACCCAAGGATTCCAAGCCGGCAGCCATCGCTTGCTAACACTACCCAAGGCTACTTCGACGCTCGGAGAGATCGTGGCTCGAACGCCGGAACAACACTCACGGAGTCGAAACGTACCTCGGGAGAGCATACGCCAACAGATGCCAAGTCTCCGGAACGTTCCAAGTCGCCACCGACGGAAAAGACAAGCAAGCCACCAAAATACGGAGACCGACCGGTGTGGTGGCTGGATATCTACAGCCCGACCGAACAAGAGATGAAGATTATCTCCAAGGCATTTGGTATCCATCCACTCACAGCTGAAGATATCATGGTCCAAGAAGCCCGCGAAAAGGTTGAACTTTTCCGGCACTATTACTTCGTCAACTATCGTTCATTCGACCAGGATTCAACAAGTGAGAACTTTTTGGAGCCCGTCAACATGTACGTGGTCGTGTTCCGCGAGGGCGTTCTAAGCTTCCACTTCTCCCTAACACCGCACCCGGCCAACGTGCGTCGACGTATTCGTCAGCTGCGCGACTATCTCATCCTCTCATCGGACTGGATATCGTACGCCATTATCGACGACATCACCGATGTTTTTGGTCCGCTGATTCATAACATCGAGGATGAAGTCGATGATATCGACGATGCCATTTTGCTACTGCACTCGGAAGACGATCCAAATTTTCCAACGGATAATCTCAGAGAAAAGTCCGAGGCCGGCGACGCAACATCGGCCGAATCTGGACGCGACATGCTCAGACGCGTGGGCGACTGCCGCAAAAAGGTGATGTCGCTCTACAGGCTGCTCGGCAACAAGGCCGACGTCATCAAGAGCTTCGCAAAGCGGTGCAACGAGCATTGGGAGGTGGCGCCTCGGTCGGAGATTGGTCTATACTTGGGTGACATTCAGGATCATATTGTGACCATGACTTCGAACCTGAGTCACTATGAGAAGTAAGTACCTGCCTAGCGGCCTCAGTTTCCCTCCGCCAGTCGGTTTTTCTAGATCCAGATCCAAGTTACTAACATACCACGCAACCAGAATCCTAGCACGATCCCACGCCAACTACCTAGCGCAAATCAACATCCGCATGAACGAGCGACAGGAGCAGACAGCCGACGTGCTCGGTAGACTCACCGTCCTCGGTACCATTGTGCTTCCCATGAACATCGTTACCGGTCTCTGGGGTATGAACGTCTGGGTTCCCGGGCAAGGGAACGAAGGCGACCTGAAGTGGTTCATGGCCATCACAGCGGGACTGTTATTCTTTGGGTTTGGTTGTTATCTCATTGCGAAGCGTGTGTATAAGATTGTATAAAGGCAAGCGAAGGCCGGGGGGTTGGGGCGGGGCGGGGCGGGGGGGGGGGGATGRGGAGGATTTATGAAGTGTATGGGTTTAACGATTATTTATGAACGACTAGGCAAGTCTCTTGTACGTATGAAGAAAGCGGATGTTCTTATGGGTTTTTTCTTGGAAGGTAGTTTACATGACAGCGTTTTGGGTAATGAGGGAGTGCGAAAGAGAAACAGAAAGAAACGCAGGCGACAGGCGTTGTTGGGTGGTGATGGCTTTTATGTGATTGAAAGATCCAATGTCTGTCATTTATGCGTGGTTGGGTAGACAAAGAAATTGATAGGAATCGATAAAAGCGATAGTAGAGGCTTGTATTTCAAACATTGTGGCCTCACAAACCTCAGAGATTTACGTCTACTACCTCATTGGAGTTGTGGGAGTCAAGGACACTGTTCCCTATTACGAAACCCTTCATTCCTCAACATCCGAATGTGGCTGTTAGATTCACAGATATTTATCCTTTTCTATTAAACCTTTGCAATGCTCCCATGTAGCGTGTGAAACCGACCGCCGCCACCATAACGCCTGACCAGCCTATACAAGAATGCATGATGAGAGAAAAACAAGAACATGGCCCCCGATACACTTTCGTTGCCCAGGTTCCATTAAAGTCGTGGTAACGGACGTCCGTCAATCATATGATATCGTTAACGCAAGCCCTGAGCAGAAAACTGAGCGCGAAGCGCCAAAATCTGCTGCCTCTCCGCATCCGGCAGCTTGTCAATCGTCTCCTGCGGCAGCTCCATAACGGCACGCATCAGCGCCTCTGCATCCTGCCCGGGGGCGGCAGCAGCCGGAGCCGGGACAGGAGCAGCGGCGACAGGTGGTGCTGCGTAACCGCCAGCAGGACCAGGGGCGACAGGGGGGGTGGCTGTGGCGCCGGGATAAGCTCCGTACGGAGCACCACCCATGGGGTTGGGGACGACGGGGGCACCCATAGGAGGAGCAGCAGCAGCGGCCGGGTTGTCAAGAACCGAGTTGATGGCATCCGGCGAAACCAGGCCCATGATAAGGAGCGCTTGGAATATCGCGTAGCTCAGCTGGGGCGCTTGGTTGAGAAGTTCCGTGGCCCTAGCAGGATCGTTCGTCGCCAGCGTCTTCATCTGCTGGAGGATGTCGAGGAGCTGCGCCGGCGGAAGGGTGTTGAGCGTGCGGGAGATCGCGTCGGTGCAGGTGACGTCCGGAGGGAGGTCTTTGCCCTGGGGCAAGGGGCCGAGAGCGGGAGGGGCGGCGCTGGCGGGGGGAGCGGCGTTGTAGCCACCGCCGTTGGGAGGTTGGGCGTAGCTGCCGGAGGCGTTCTGGTTCGGCTAATCAAGACGTCCTGGTCAGTGAACTGGGTGTGAGAGAAAGGTGAGTTGTTGTTGTTGGTGCCATACCCCGCCATCACGATCTCTACCGCCGTCTTCGTCACTGACGGTCTCGTTGCTGAAATCGACACGTAGCTTGCGACCCATGATCTCGTGGTCGTTCAGGTTTCGTACGGCTGATGCGGCGGAATCTAGAGATCGGGGAAGGTTGATCAGCGTATGCGCGGGAGAAGGAGATTTTATATAGGAGAGGGATACGCACCGTAGTCGGGGAATTCTGCGAATCCGAAACCCTTTGGCCTTCCAGTCTCGCGGTCATAGACAAGGCGGAAGTTGAGGACCCGTCCGGCGCCGCTAAAGATTTCGGTTATCTGCTCTTCGGTAAGGCCTGCATTGTTCCAGTTAGTGGGCGGGCTTTTATAGACGGTCGTCGTCCGATCTGGAAAGGACTGGTTGTTTGCGTACCGTAGGGAATGTTTCCCACGAAGACCACACGTGAAGGTTGGCGTGTCGACATGGCGATGCGCGCGTTCACTTGTCGAGCAAAAACTGTTGTACTGATCGCAAAGTCTCTAAGCAGTAGCGCTACTGAGGATGGAGAGGCACAATGACTGCGTGAGTTTGACTGCGAGCTGTGGGCTGATCGAGTGGGAATCACCAAGCGAACCAGATGTTGGACAGGTGGGATGGACAACCAAGAATTGGAATGGATCGATGCGAACAATAGGGACCGCGCAGGAACAGCGAACTTTTGGCAGATGGATGAGATGGAAGTTAACACAGTCGTAGTTAGACTACCTGAGGTACACCGTAGCAATTGGGTCCTCTTTAGCCTTTTCTCTTCAATTTCAAAGCCCCAAGCCCGCTGCCAAAAACCGTCGATTTGAAGAATTGGTGGTTGGTGGTGGTGACAAACACTCTGACAAAAGATGATTTGGGAATGGAGTCAACTCTTGGTGGTTGCAAGTGGAAGTTTGGTGTTCTGGATTTCGTTGCAGATGTCAAAAATTGGAGCCTCCAGTCTGTCGCTACCTATCGCTTGGACGTTGGAACGCAGGGGCTACGTCGCGGGGGTGGATACTGGGCCCGAGCACCAATCCATCAAGGTCACGACAAGTGAGCGACCCACGTGAGCGCGTGGTCTGTGCTTGACCAGGCGAGGCAGGCGGTAAAAGTGAAGGTTGCGCCAGCGGGGGGGTAGGCAGATGGCAGGTGGGTTTGAAGTGATGCGCCCCAGCAACTGCGCACGCTTGCGGTCCTGCCTGTGAGTGGTCTTAGCTCCGAAGCTCAGTGAGGACGAAAAGCTCGGGCAAGCTATCGTGACGACTTCATCCCCATTTCCCCACCACCTCCGTCAACCAACCTAGGTATCCTACTCCAAATCACCACTGGGCCGCCTATTATTTCACAACAGCCCAGCATGTCGAACAACCCATATCAGGACCTCCTGAACAAGATTCAGCAGACTGCCCGGTCTCGCGGCGGCGGCGGTTTCCCCGGTGGCAGGCCCCCCATCCCTCCCCGCGGTTTGGGTCCTGCCTTGACCGGTTTCGCCCTTCTCGGTGGTGGTGCTTGGGTTCTCTCGAACTCCTTGTTCAACGTCGACGGTGGTCACAGAGCGATCAAGTACAGGAGAATTAATGGTGTTAGCAAGGAGATCTATGGTGAAGGTTCGTCTGCTTTCGCCGCTCGGCCTCGATATCGCTAGCCTTCCCGGTTTTCTGACAAGTTGAATAGGAACCCATCTTATGATCCCCTGGTTCGAGACCCCCGTTACCTACGATGTCCGCGCGAAGCCCAGAAACGTTTCCTCCTTGACCGGTACCAAGGATTTGCAGATGGTCAACATTACCTGCCGTGTCCTCTCGAGACCCGAAATCACGGCTTTGCCCCAGATTTACCGTACCCTCGGTACCGATTACGACGAGCGGGTCCTTCCTTCAATCGTCAACGAGGTTCTCAAGAGCGTTGTCGCGCAATTCAACGCCAGTCAATTGATCACCCAAAGAGAGATGGTTGCCAAGCTTGTTCGTGAGAACCTGGCAAGGCGTGCGGCCCGCTTCAACATCCTTCTGGACGATGTTTCGCTCACAGTAGGTTTCCCACACTTGTCCGGTTGCGTCGTGGATATCATTAGCTAACCATATTCCAGCACCTCGCATTCTCCCCCGAATTCACGGCGGCAGTAGAGGCCAAGCAGGTCGCACAGCAAGAGGCCCAGCGGGCAGCATTCATTGTCGACAAGGCGCGTCAAGAGAAGCAGGCCATGGTGGTCAAGGCCCAGGGTGAGGCCCGTTCTGCGGAGCTCATCGGTGAGGCCATCAAGAAGAGCAAGTCGTATGTGGAGTTGAAGAAGCTGGAGAATGCGCGTGCGATTGCGAACATTATCCAGGAGGCCGGCGGCAGGAACAGGCTGCTCCTTGATTCTGAGGGCCTGGGCCTCAACGTTTTCGAGGATCGGAGGAGCAAGGACTACTAAGCAGAGGCCTTTGGAAGTTAGAGGAGGAGCATGAGATGACGGATAAAATCTCCGCTGTATATGTATCTTATGGATGTGACGGAAGCCCCAGGTGTACAACAGACTTTAATGAACTATCGGAAAGGCCGGATTTAGCGATGATCTTCAGGAAAGGAGCTTTCGCAAAAGGTACTCATTGAACAAGTCGTCAGCAAAAGGCCCTGTTTGGGTGAGAGGAATCCTCTCTGTTGGTGATGCGAAGCGGTTATTCAACCTGGCGCGAATGACGCTTCTTGGTGGATCATTTGAAGATACCGATACAAAATCACTTGTCAAGTTGCAGCTCAGGAACAATTTTAGTTCAACGGCGTCCCCCTGGGTCAGAAAGTAAACATATGTATAACTAGCTTTAGTTCACGAAAAGACTCAAATATCTGAATGTCAGCTGCGACCGTTCATCTCCCTGCTTTGAGTTACCATGGCCGTTAGACCTCGGAGCACCTGCGCAGTTGAAGCTACCGAAGCTGCCCTGGCAACCCGAAGGGGTATCAAAACAACAGAAGCCAGGGCAGCCCCGTCCACAGCGGCTACCATCCCGACCCCAGGCGGCAGTCTCGTCCTACCGCCAACCGCGCCGGTAGTGCCTGCCCCACCACCCCTCCCCAGCCCGTCAACAGTGACCGTTTCCGCGTTGGCTGATCCCCGATGACCAATTCAACTCCTTGAACCGCTCATTACCAACATCAACCATCCCGATTCAGTCAGCTTCTTGAGCAACAGAAGTTTCGCATCCGCGCGCATAAAGAGGCGACCAGACCCCGTCCGAGCTCCAACAACAGATCCCATCCACCCATCGCCCTGCGAAACGAACTCTTCCCCATCAAACCAGTCGCAAACTATTCAAGATGCAGATCAAGTGAGCTTTTCGAACTTTCCTCCTCCTCCTCTTCCGACAGTCGCAGTACGCCATGCATATCGCAGCTGCATAGCTACCTCTAACTATGCTACCTATGCTTTTTGATCTCAGGGCCAGTGGCCAGTCAGTACCATAGCTAACCATTTCTTTTACTTTGTTCGCGACAGGGTCCGGACTCTTACAGGCAAGGAGATCGAGCTCGACATTGAGCCCGATACCAAGGTACGTTCGGTTTTGTTTGTGTCGAGATTTGCGCTCGTGCGCGAGTAAATCGACGACCGTCTCAGCCGCGAACCGAAAACGAAAACGGAACGATCGATTTGTCACCACCACGATATATTTTGCCCAGGGAGAGGGAGAGAGATGACTACGAACTCGTTCGAATATCCGGCTAATTCCGGTCAACCACACACAGGTCGCCCACATCAAGGAGAAGGTCGAAGAGAAGGAGGGTATCCCTCCCGTACAGCAACGTCTGATTTTTGGCGGAAAGCAGATGTAAGTTCTTACCTACCTACATCACATTCCCGAGATCAAGAAGTAGAAGTTTGGTTTCTGACACGAAAACTCCGCTAAAACAACAGGGTCGATGACAAGACGGCAACCGATTACCAACTCGAGGGCGGCGCGACCCTCCATCTAGTTTTGGCTCTTAGAGGTGGAAGGTGGTAGGCTTTTGGGGGGAAAGCTCCATTTTTAGTTGAAGGGAAACATACATACGCATAAATTAATGAGATAACGACGTTTACCCGACGAATAATGGAGTGGATGAGATACGCTGGTGCTTCGGCACCCACATATGGCTGGGCTAGCAGCCCCGGGGAGGTTGAAGATGGGCAGTGGTGGTAGAAGGAAAAGAGAGGGACTTGTACACTCCATTAAAGGTGAATTGTTGAGAATGGGGTTAATACTTGCCGCTGGGAAGCTTAATGTTAGCTGGTTCCATGGGAAGGCAGCTAATCGGATCACGTGTAAACGATGTTCAGTCAGATCAGGTCAGAGAAGATGAATCCACCAATGTCGTTCCATTCAGTTGTAGCACTCGAAAACCATATCTCTTGCTGTTGATCCATCCCACTGTAGATTTGGCCTGAGCCATTTCGCTGTGTAGTTCTGTTGCCCCAAAATAACGCCCATTTCCCTGTGAAAGATCCCAATCCACTCAAAACGCCAAACATGTTGATCCTCCCAGCCGTGGATATAACATCAAAAACTTGCTCCAATCCATATACCCCATCCCTTCTCTTCCGGTATAGCAGGAGATATCCCATCTCAAATCCCTCAGCAACCCAGCTCCATAACTTCCTTAAGTCCTTGATTCCCAATCACAACCCTGCTCCATCAGTGTCCTCCTCTCGGACCTCACGAGGATCCTTGATTCCCAGCCATAACAGTCCTCCTTGAAATCCTTCTCCTGGACCTCACGAGGATCCTTGATGCCCAGTCACAACCCTGCTCTTTCAGTGTCCTCCTCTCGGACCTCACGAGGATCCTTCATTCTCAACTACAACCGCGTCCTTTGAAATCCTCCTCTCAAACTCGACGAACTTTCTTGGCAGGCTTCATGAAAATGTCCACCTGCTTGCGCTTAGCCCCAGGCGGGCTTCCAGGCCGACTACCCGAAGACGATGATGCCGCAGGCTGAGGGCGTCTGGGATAGGATGAACTGCCAGCATGTGCTGTAGAAGCGGGAGGTCGACTGGTGGTGGTGGTGGGCCTCGCACTGGCAGCAGCGGCTCGTGGTCGGGAGTTGGCACCAGGACTGGCTGAAAGAAGACCACGCTTCGGCTTAGAAGGGGATGAAGCTGTCTTGGGAGGGGGGCTGCCAGCGTCTTCGTCGTCTAGGTCTCCGAAAAGATCGTCCATGTCGTCGCCCGAGGCACCCTTGTCGTTGTGGTGGCTGTTGTCGTAATGGCGGTCGTCCTCGTCGTCGTCAAAGCTCAACACGTTAGGAGCATGGCCGGAGCTGCCGCTTTTTCCTCCGTTCTTGATCTGCAGAAGGCGAGCTTCTCGGTCTTTCTGTTGTCGCGAGCTTGTTGCGGGTCTGATGCGAGGGCCCTCGATGATCGGGGCGGAATCGATGTCGAACTGGTTTTGGATACGCTTCTCTTCAATCAACCTTTCAGGGGCCCGGGTGAGTTCCGTCTTCCTGGCCATGAGCATGACGGAAGGCTTGGCGAGCTTGCGGCGGTGTGCGTCCAGCTTCGCCTCCCTGGTGGCCTTTTGCAGGAAGGTTGCTCTTTTCATGGGCGGATCTGAGGAGGTGCTGAATCCACGGAAGCCGGGTCCGAAAGAACGGGCCTTGGGGGCCGGTAGCTTGCGAGCGACCTGGGCAGAGACAATGGTGGTTGTGCGTGATGATTTTTGGTTGTTGACGGCGGCCATCTTCTCTCTGAGAGCCTCCGTGGCGGCTTCGTCTGACTCCTTCTGGAGTTGGCCGTACTTCTCGTACACCTTGTGCCATGATTTGGGGTTGCTTGGTTCCCATCGGTGCTTGTTGTGGAGAAGTCCGTACTTGCGTTGGATGAAGCGACGCCAGGGTTCAGCGGTCAGCTCGTAGATTTCGTCGCCGCTATGGAGCTCAATCGTGCGGAGGTGTTCTGGTGTTCTGACGGCTTTGAGGATCTGGCTAGCAATTTTTGGTGGCACGTCGTCCAGGCAGGTGATGTCCTGAGCATTGTCGATGGCGAGCTTGAGAGCCATGTCGAGAAGTGAGCGTGGCCCAGGCATGGTGACCGAAGTAAGGGGCTCTTAGTTATAGAGCGATGGTATGTTCGTTTGTAAAATTCCGATTGTGATTGAATCAAGAATATCCCTCAGGATGTCTTCGAAGCGGCCAGTTGTATATGGTAACCAGAGCCGACCGTTAGGTTGTTGGTGTAAGAAGAATTTGAAGGTTGAGGTTGAGGTTGACCGACTGGCTGTTGGAGTTGTCCGTTTCTATTTGTAGGTCTCAGCTGGCCGACGTACTCCCAAGTACACAGACCACTGGGGCGAAGCAAAGCTGCAGCGTAAAATGTCCGAAGAGTACATGCTTGGTACACCTGGCGATCAGCTGGGAGTCGAGCCTAGTCGATGCTATTGAACAGGCAAGCGGAACCTTGACGGCTACTATTATGTGACCCCCACCTGCCCTGCAGTGCATTGCATCCACCAACGAAAATACTCCCTTCTCCGCCAAGAGGTCCATGCTTCAGCAGTCCATACAATTGGTAACCATAACAGCCTTCCACCCATATATCGGACTATCAGCCTCTTCATTCCTTTCACCTTCATACACTCAACAAACAAAGAAACTCACAAAATTGCCCGAACTCGTCCGGCGCAATCGAACACTTCACTTTTCACAGTTTGGGGTTTTCCGCGTTATTGGTGGACTACTTCTCAATCATATTCACGTCCGTCGAAACAATCCAGCATTGACGCCGAGCACCTCGACACCGACATCACAACTACAAGTACAAGATGGCTTCCTGGGGTCTACTTGACGACAAAGAGGAGAATGAGCTCCACAAGTCACGACTTCTCAACGTGGAGGAGAAGCCCTTCAAGCGCGTGACTAAGCGCCTTAGCACTCTTCACTCCTTGACCCTCTCGAGAGCTCGTCAAGCACCCACCCCGCCTCCAGAGGGCAACGGCGTGACTGCTGGAACGACCGAGCAGGAAGTCCAGACGCCCACCGCGACCGGCGATTCGGCCACATCAGACCTTGCTCAGCTCAAGGAGGACATCATCCTGGACTTTGCCGCCTTTGATAGCAGCATCGCGCGGCTTCAGTTTCTTCTGACTGCCAACGAGCGTGAGCGTGAACGATATGTCGCCGAGCGTGAGCGCATTCTCAACACGGCACAGGCGGTGCGCAACAACACTGTCCAGCTACGTGTCCAACTAGAGCAGGCCCGTGCCACGCTCGAGCAGCGCAAGAAGTTTGATGAGCTGGCTGATAAGATCACCAACAACCCTGCACTGCGTACCAGGGCAGAGCAAGCGGCGAACTTGAGGAAACTGGAGGAGGAAATTGCCGAGTTGAAGACGGAGAGCGAAACCTACGGCATCACGTGGCATGAGCGGCGCGACCAATTTGCCAAGATTATGGATGAGAGCATGCGGTTGAGGCGGTTGATCCGTGATGAGAAGGAGGAGGTGGAGCGCCGCGAAGGCATGGGTGACGACGAAGGCGGTGCTGGCGACACCGAGGCGGACGCCGGACAGACCCCACGGCCCGGCATTTCTAGCGGGAATGCAACCCCGAGGCCGGATAGCGGACTGCCAACGAAGAGCGGAGCCGAGAGCGGTGACGCCGCTGGCACACCCCATCCCGTCTCGACACTTGGCGCCAGGACACCGGCGCGCGATACTCCTGCCCCGGGTGACGAGAACCAGTCATTCCTCAAGCCGCCCCATGACGTCTCGGGAGGTTACTCGCAAACGACAAGCCAGGAAGCAAGCCGCGAAGGTTCTATGGATAGAGGTGATGGTAACGAGGCGACACAGGGAACTGATGTGGAGATGACTGAGGTCAAGGATGATGAAGAAGAAGCCGAGGAACCGGATAGTCCTCTTTCGCCTCTTCCGGATCAGACCCCGCCGCGACCCCGGATTACGGTTGATGGTCCTAATGCCGACGAGGACACCATGGACACCACATAAGGGGTGTAGAAGGAAAAAGAATGGCAACAAAAGAGAAGTAAGACAAATGGTGTATCTATGTACGTTAGACCGTGTGGCCTTTTATGATCATCATCGTGGCCCGGAATCAAGCTTGATTGTAACTGCAGCTCATCCCTAATGGTTACCTCTTGAAGACTTCGAGGAATCAAATCATTCCAAAGGTCCCATCGAATCAAATACTTGCTAGAAAAACGTTGCCATCATTTCTTCATCCAGCCCTTTCACCACTCAAGCGCTCTCCGTCAGCTTCTTACCATTCTCCAACGCCTCCTTAGCCTTCTTCAGATCCTCCTCGGAAGCAGAGCCCTCACTCTCGGAAATAGCAATCTGCTCCTCAAGCTTCTGAACCGCCTCAGCAATCCTATTGATGAGGGGGCCAAACACAGCCTTGGTCTCTTCAAGCGCCGTTTGCTATTTCATGAGCAAAGAAGGGTTAGGGTTGACGGTGTCCATAAAGCTTCTGGGTTTTGCATGTTTGTTTTATGCACGGTCTTTGGGTTTTGGGGGTGGAAAAGGGGACCTTAAGAAAACGTACCTCCTGCTTGAGAACATAGGGCGCGTTGCTGTCCAGCTCGGGGCTGTTGGCGGCAATTTCGTCTTGGAGCTTCTTGATGCGGGCCTCTTGGGAGGTTTGTTCCTTGTGGTAGTACGACTCCTCCTTGACGAGGCGGTTGACCGATTGGGTCGCGATGTTGAGAGCTGAGGGGGGAGCCATGGTGTTCTTGTTTGATGAAGATGACTGGTTGTAGTGTCTTAGCAGGAGATTTGCAGGTTTATCGTTCGGATATTGTTTCTGTAAAGTCTGTAGGACGGTTGTGATGTCTTGCTGTCTGCCTGCTTGTCTCAGGTTGCTTCGCTTGTTACTGCCTGTCGTTCGCTTTGGCGGTTTGTTGACTTTGGCGAGCTTCGTACGGGAGGTGGGGTTCGCGGGGTAAATTTCATCGAATTTCATCGGTATCAAACCCGACTTTCACTCTCTTTTCGGAGATTATGCTCATCAACATTTGCAGGTCGTAAACCATCAGCTATAAAATTATTCCCTTTACACAGCCTTCCTAATGTCCGTTTACATGGTTCTCCAATAATCTTGTTACGAAGTCGTTCGCGAATCGGTTTGGGTATCGCATTCGCCAAACTTAATCTCTCGTTCCAACGGCTCACGAGGCCGTTGAACAAAACCAGATCGGAAGGCAGTGTGGCATGTTGGAAAGCTGCAGGAGTCATCTACACAAATGTCTTTCCCGATATGATGATTTAATGTGCCAAGTACTACACTGTTTCTTATTAGGCAGTTAACTCATCGCGACGGGACTCGGTGTGTTCCTCTTGTCGGACTTGGCCATAAAAACGTCTTTCCAGATCTGGAAGGAAAGAGGCTGATAACGACAGTTTGAACCAGAAAGTTCTAAAACCTACCCACACTTCTCTGCCCCATGCGTTTGCCATGGGCGCCCTGCTTTCAGCTGCATCTCCAAAGTTCAAACGATAACGAAAACAGCATGGTGAACAAAGAGTTGTAACTCTTGACAAGTCATGTTAGCGCGGACCCTAGTTCACCTGGACAGTGTCAACACTGCCCGCCGCTAATATCTCTGACATTGGTCCCTCTTTAGCGATTTATTACCGGTCGAATCTCTCGTCTTGTTCCCCTGTAATTTAAGGAAACGATCTCGAAATCCAGTGACGGCATCGAGATGCAGGGCGGTGCCACTTGCCGGGGGCCACCGTGACAGTTCCGCATCGCTTGGCGATTTGGAGATTCCGAGTCCGGTCAGAGGTCCAGGGGCCCGGAGGAGGAAGGTGCTGGTTCCATTCCGCTGGGGGAGGATCGGGCCTGCCCTGTCAGTGGCCCCGTTCCGTCACTGGTGTGGACAGCGACAGCCCCAGTGGAGGGGAGCGACCCCCAGCTACATACGCCGTTGTACAGCGTCTGAGCCGCCGCATTCCAGTTGAACCATACTCGAGTCAGAAATGCCGTGTGCGCCGAAGAGAGGCGACTTTTGTAGAACTGGACACGTCGCAGCACAAACATGTACCCCGGCTGGTGGTAGTACATATCAAGGCTGAATAATTCCAGACCATCATTTTTTTCACCAAAGGCAACCTCTTCGACGAGGCTAGCTACAATCTTTTTCTCTTGCTCTAATTCCATGATACTGCTATAAGCGTGTCTTTTCACCGTTTTCTATTCAAGGCCTTGTTCTTGAAGACTGTGAACTTTAGCTCCAAGACTGCTGGGGCGTTTTCCAATCTCTCGTTGAAGCTCTTTGGAGCCTTCACTTTTCGATTTCCGCCGAACAGCGCCGTTACGCTTTGCTTTTCGCAACTTCGAACAAACCGTTGTGAACATGGAGGCCGCGTTCGCAAAGCCCGTCGATGAGGTCCTCAGCACCTTTGGCGTCGACCCTACCACCGGTCTAAGTGACGAGCAAGTAGCTCAGTCCAGGGCCAGGCACGGGAGGAATGGTATGCGCTTTCTCTACAAGATTTTTAGAATTCAGCTTTAGTTATTCTACCAATGGCCTTTGCTAACCGTTCTGCGTGCCTCAGCCATCCCCGAGGAACCTCCGACACCCATCTGGGAGCTTATCCTGGAACAATTCAAAGACCAGCTGGTTCTCATCCTTCTGGGCTCTGCCGCCATCTCGTTCGTACTCGCGCTTTTCGAGGACGAGGGCGGCTGGAGCGCCTTCGTCGACCCCGCCGTCATCTTGACAATCCTTATTCTCAACGCCGTTGTTGGAGTGTCCCAGGAAAGCAGTGCCGAGAAGGCGATTGCTGCTTTGCAAGAATATTCGGCCAACGAGGCCAACGTGGTGCGCAATGGGCAGATTACTCGTATCAAGGCCGAGGATCTTGTGCCAGGCGATGTCGTTGACATTGCTGTTGGTGCTCGCATCCCTGCTGACTGCAGATTGATCTCGATCGAAAGCAACAGCTTTGCTGTGGACCAGGCCATCTTGACCGGAGAAAGTGAAAGCGTCGGGAAAGACTTCCAGGCCGTTGTTAGCGACGACAAGGCTGTCTTGCAGGATCAGGTCAATATGCTGTTTTCGGGTACAACTGTTGTCACTGGTCACGCCAAAGCCGTCGTTGTCTTGACTGGTCCCAACACAGCTATCGGCGATATTCACGAGAGCATCACCGCCCAGATCTCCGAGCCTACCCCCTTGAAGCAAAAGCTCAATGACTTTGGAGACCAGCTCGCCAAGGTTATCACTATCATCTGCGTTCTCGTCTGGCTCATCAACATCCCCAACTTCGCCGACCCTAGCCATGGAAACTGGACCAAGGGTGCCATCTACTACCTCAAGATCGCCGTTTCCCTTGGCGTTGCGGCCATCCCTGAGGGTCTTGCGGTTGTCATCACCACCTGCCTTGCCCTTGGAACTCGCAAGATGGCAGCTAAGAACGCCGTAGTGAGAAGTCTTCCGTCTGTTGAGACCTTGGGCAGTTGCAGCGTCATTTGCTCTGACAAGACCGGCACTTTGACTACCAACCAAATGAGCGTTAACAAAATCGTCTGTTTCAACCAAGATGGTACTGATCTAGAGGAACTGGATGTTGAGGGAACTACCTTTGAACCCAAGGGCGCTATCAAGTCGCAGGGCAAGGAAGTTACCGATCTTGCTCAAAACTCCGCTACCATTCTTCAGTTGACCGAAGTCGCCGCTCTCTGCAACGATGCCCGTCTTGACTACCATCCCTCTACCGGCACTTTCTCGAACGTGGGTGAAGCTACCGAAGGCGCCCTCCGTGTTTTGGCTGAGAAGATCGGCCCTTGCGCCCCCTCCGATTGCCCTCCTAAGGATCGCGTTCACTACGCTAGCTCCTGGTACGAGAAGAAGTACCAGCGCCTTGCCACCTACGAGTTTTCCCGTGACCGCAAGAGCATGTCTGTCTTGGTTGAGGGTGATGGTCAGCAGAAGCTTCTCGTCAAGGGAGCCCCTGAATCGCTCATCGAACGCTGCACTCACGCTCTTCTCGGTCCCAGTGGCAAGAAGGTACATCTGGATCGTAACATGTCCGAACTCCTCATGAAGGAGGTTGTTGAGTATGGCAACCGCGGTCTGCGTGTCATCGCTCTGGCTAGCTTGGACAACGTCGCCGGTAACCCTCTTCTTCACACCGCCAAGTCTACCGCCGAATATGCCTCTCTCGAACAGAACCTCACTCTCATCGGTCTCGTCGGCATGCTTGACCCTCCTCGCCCTGAAGTTGCTGCTTCTATCAAGAAGTGCAAGGATGCAGGCATTCGCGTCGTCGTGATTACCGGTGATAACCGCAACACCGCAGAGAGCATTTGCCGTCAGATCGGTGTCTTTGGATCTAACGAGGATCTGACTGGCAAGAGCTATACTGGTCGCGAGTTCGATAACCTTAGCCCTGGTGAGCAGCTCGAGGCTGCCAAGACTGCTTCTTTGTTCTCTCGCGTGGAGCCTACTCACAAGTCCAAGCTGGTCGACCTCCTCCAGTCTCTCGGTGAGGTCGTTGCTATGACCGGTGACGGTGTCAACGATGCTCCTGCTCTGAAGAAGGCTGATATTGGTGTTGCCATGGGTTCCGGCACCGATGTGTCGAAGCTCGCTGCTGATATGGTGCTTGCTGATGATAACTTTGCCACTATTGAGGTCGCCATCGAGGAAGGCCGCGCCATCTACAACAACACCCAGCAGTTTATCCGCTACCTCATCTCTTCCAACATCGGCGAGGTCGTCTCTATCTTCTTGACGGCCGCTCTCGGTATGCCTGAGGCTCTGATCCCGGTCCAGCTTCTGTGGGTGAACTTGGTCACCGACGGTCTCCCCGCTACCGCTTTGTCGTTCAACCCCCCTGACCACGATATCATGCGTCGCAACCCCAGAAAGCGTGACGAGAAACTCATCGGCGGATGGCTCTTCTTCCGTTATCTCGTCATTGGTACCTACGTCGGTCTTGCTACCGTCGCCGGTTATGCTTGGTGGTTCATGTTCTACTCGGAGGGACCTCAGATCAGCTTCTACCAGCTCTCTCACTTCCACCGTTGCTCTACCGAGTTCCCTGAGATTGGCTGCGCCATGTTCTCGAACGACATGGCCAAGGCCGGTTCCACCGTCTCGCTCTCCATCTTGGTCGTCATTGAGATGTTCAACGCTATGAACGCGCTCTCCTCCAGCGAGTCTCTTTTGACGCTCCCTGTTTGGAAGAACATGATGCTCGTCTATGCTATCGGTCTGTCCATGGCTTTGCACTTCGCCCTTCTCTACACCCCCATCCTTCAGACCCTCTTTTCGATTCTGCCCTTGAACTGGGCCGAGTGGAAGGCCGTGATCATCATCAGCGCTCCTGTTGTGTAAGTTCCTAGATCCGTCTTCCCTATGTTTCTTTTCGAACAGTACGCTAATATATCGTCTAGGCTTCTTGACGAACTTCTCAAGGCCGTGGAGCGCAAGTTCTTTGTCCAGAGCACCCCCAGCTCGGCGCCCTTGGATAAGAATAAGGATCTCTAGGTTCGGGGTGTTAGTTAGACTTGACCAGGTCTGGTAGCTTTAGATCTAGACGTAAACAACTCCTTTTGTCTGTACAAATAGATCATATCCCAGCGGATTACATCATGCATAATTTGTGACGGAATTGTCGTCTTGATATAACCAGTTCTACCAGTCTTAACAAGCACAGCTGTCTCGTCCGCTTGCCAGTGTGTCATGTTGCAAATGTATTTGTTCTACAGAGCCCAAGGGTACCGATGATCCATTAGCGCGTATGCGACTTGATTACTCTTGGCCCAGATTCATCATCATCATTATGCCCGAACGTCCCGCTTAATCCTGTCGTCCCTTCAATAGCCTCTTGGTGACCTTGTCCTTCTCGATAATGTAAACATGGGCGCCCCAGCCTGACAAGGCATCTCTGTCGACGGCGTTAAGGAGAGCCTGTGATATGGTCTCGAAGAGGTCCTCGGGTCCCTGCCAGGTAATCGTTATCGTTAGCACCACGCCTCTATGACAACCAAACACCAACACCTAAGCCAGCGCTTTCTCTCGGGGGTCGGGCTGGGGATTCGCAAAAACAGCATACCAGATTCGGCTCCCACAAGCTCTCGCACATGCCAAACAACTGCTCCGTCGCCGTCCCGCTCACAATGAAATCCTTCGCAAAATCAATGCACCCGATGCTGTCAAAGCCGCAGATGAACGGCTCGCCCGTCTTGGGATCCAAGCCAGCAACGACGGGGCTGACAAAATAGGGCCCAAAGCGGCGCTCGTACAGGCTGCTGGACACGAGGTTGGCGAACGTCCGCGGAGCAATGTTGCGCTCCTCCCGCAGTCGGTACATGTTCACCTTGTACCGGAACAGGTCCGACACGGTCGACACGTCCGTCGCCAGACCGGTAAGCCCCAGAAAGACGTCGCCGTACTGGAAGATCTTGGGGAAATTGTTGGAGACTGTCAACGCCTGAAGACCGAGGCGCAGGTCGCACGCGATGGCTACGCAGTCTTTGCCGACCATGGCGACGGCAGCGCCGCCGTCTGTGGGAGGTGGGGAAGAGCGGTGGTTAGTTAAGGTGCGCTGATGATGTTATGCCTTTCGAGGTGGAGGGGTCAAGGTTTAAAGAATCGTGTATTGGGATATCGTACTTATCGAGAAGGGGGACGACTGTTTGATCACATAATCGTTAGCTTGAGATCTTGTTTGTGTTCGCTGGGATGGCGTATTTCTGGGGAGGTTGTAATGATCGGGCAGGCTTACCATCTCGTGCCTGGGATGTGATGCAAGTGGTGATGGTTGCTTGCTCGGAAGATGGAGGTAAGTTCGGCGATGGCGCTGGTATCGTTCACTGTAGTATGGTCCACGGAGGATGAGGTGTTCGTCTTTGCCGTGCGGGGCGTTTGCGATGTATCGGTGATGTTTGAAAGTGGTTTGGAAAGCTTGTTGTTTCCGTCGTCAAGCTCACCTTCGAACGGGCAAGGGAAGCTCCAGTTGACGAGACGGACAGGGCAAGGCAACACGCAGCTGGCGCGGCTGGCTGGGCGGAGGACTGGATGGAGGTGTCCACTACCTAACAAGGGTGCCTGGCAGGGCAGTTACTGTGTACCTTCGTAGCTGCCCGCCACTGCACGGGGCATTGCATTCGATGCTAGGATTGGTTTGTAACGGTTCTGTAGGTGGCAGGAGCTGCCCACTGTTTCTCCCCTTCCCCGTTGCTGGGTGGATGTTGCCATCAAACGTACTGCGTAATTGCCCCTCCCTGAGCTTACAAGATGCCCGCCGGCCGTGGAAGCTCTCAGAAAGCTCCCTACACTATGCATTTTTGTGTACTCGACGAAACGACGGTGACCTGAAGACACGACACACTCGCCGCCTCATCACTTCCATACTTTCAGTGTTCATATACCATCTGACAAAGCACATAGCAGGCTTTCTATCATCCGGTCTTATCTCAACTTGAAGCCTTATAACCCCTCCTTGCCGGGCTGATATTTGCCGATTACGTTACGCGGGGTTGCCTGAAGAACAGCCGCCAAACATAACATCCACAAAAGCAACTACGTAACTGCTCCCTGGAAGGACACAATCGTCTCAGCTCAAGAGGACAGCTTCAACACTTATCAAAGTCTCGGCTTTCTCGTACCACTTCAACCATAAAGCTTTACAACCACACCGACCTTCATCATACCAGTTTTGTTGCGCCGGCTCAACGCTAGGAGCAACATCGTTCACGTCTTTTTTCACTATTCCCCATAATCATAGTCTAAGCCGCCAGTATGTCGGCGCACGTTGAAGTGGTCTCTACGGACCTGAGGAGGACAAAGGTCAAAGTTACACCCGGAACCTACCTGGTCGATGTTCTGGGAGAAGCTTGTCAAAAGTTCAACCTGAACAGTGACAAGTACCAACTTAAGTGAGAACGAAAGCCCCATGATCCCCAGTTGCCAGATCATGTTGAACTGACACCTGCATACAGGCACAAGCAAAAGCTGATCGATCTGTCTGGTCCCTTCCGGACGTCAGGTCTCGTGTCTGGCGCCAAGCTCGAACTTGTGCAAAAGTCTAAGAGCGCAGCAGTTGTGTCGATAGCCCTCGATGTTAACGGTCAGCGGTACACGAAGAAGCTATCCAGTGACATGACGCTGTGGCAGGTCATGCGGCAGTTCGAGGTTGCGGAGCAGGGGTTAAACCTGACCGGCAGAGGCACGCCTAAGAGCAGTACCGGCCCTCAGGGAACCAGCGGCCAGTTATACTTCGAGGCGCCAGTGGTGAACATCATGGGCAGGGAGTACACTTCGATGGAGGATCTACAGAAGACGCTGTCCCAATGTGGTATCAATTCTGGCAGCATCGTTCTGCGGGTTTCCTTCCGCGACACCGACAAGACCCTGTATGAGGCGATGCAGGATATCGGCCAATATCTCAAGGAGGTGGAACCAGATCAACCGAAGACACAGGCAGGCGAACCTTCAGCACCAGCGACTGGGTCAGCACCGGCGATAGAGGAACCTATAGAAGATCTGACTCTAGCTGCTGGGCCGAAGCCCGTCAAGGAGAGTACGTTAGCAGAGCCAGAACTACAGGTGAGCTCCGCAGAGGCAGCCAAAGCCGCGGCCCCGGTCGCCCCTGCCCCGGAGCCAGTCCCGAAGACCGACCCGATGGACATCGTCGATGAGGTAGTCGCTCCTCCTGCCGTTCCTCCTACAGAGACCACGACCACTACCAGCGAACCCAGCGACCCCCTCGCGCCTACGGGCGTCTTCAACGCCCCATCCTCTACCACTCCCCTCGCCGCCCGGGTTCAGGTAGACGATTCAGTGTACGAGCCCACCATCGCCCATGCTCAGCTACGGCAACATCAGCTTCTGCAACGGGCGCAAAACCAACGGCTCAAGTCCGACGCTGAACTGGCGGCTGATGCGGCCGAGGAAGCAGCTCGGCTCGCCAAGATCACGCGTGTCGATATCAAGGTCCGTTTCCCGGACCAGACGTCGGCGCAGTGGACAGTCACTCCGGAGCACACTGGCGCTTTCCTACATCAGGCTGTCAAAGGAGTCATGGCCCATCCTGACCAGCCTTTCCGCCTAATCCTCCCGGGCACGCATCCGATCGTTGCGGTTCAAGATGGCAACAAGAGGCTGGTGGCGGACTATAAGCTCCGGGGAAGGGCACTGTTGAATCTTGTATGGGATGATGCGGCGTCCGAGGAGGCGCGCAAGTCGTCGTTCCTGAAGGGCAGTGTGGCTAGCCGAGCGCAGGAGGTGGTGGTACCGGATGTATCACAGGATGAAGGAGAAGACGAGAAGGAAGCCCAGGCTGGACCGTCGTCATCGAGCGGCCAAGAGGTGAAGCGGAAGGGTGATCATGGTCTGGATTCTGATGCTGTCAAGAAGAAGCTGGGGAAGTTGTTCAAGCTGCCTGGTAGGAAATGAGCAGCTTGCGACGGCCTTGAGTTGGACGATGCCATCACCGTTTAAGCTTCCGAGTTATACAAGCTTTCGAGTGGCAGTCGTTTGCATGGTTGGGCGTTCTTTAGGAGGTAGTTGTACATGGACTGGATAGGGAATAGATAATGTGCCAGCGCTTCTCTATGCACCGTCAATATGGCAAACACAGATAGCAAAGCGTAATGAACATGCAATATATGCACTATGCTCATGGCGCAAATCAAAGTTGACGTAGACAAATGTGACATCACAGCTCAAGAGAGGGAGAGGAGCTTGTTCGTAATTCAGCATCTTGTCATTCAAGATGGTGTCATTTCGTTTCTATTCCCAGAGGCCAGCTATTTTCTAACCAGTCCACACGAGGGAAAAGCGCTTAGATCCGATCCATAACAAAACGAACCAACGTCACGCCGAACAATGCCAGAGAAACGACAAGAGGCAGAATTCCTTTTTGGTATTTTTAATCACACTCTCCAAGCAGTCCATCCATTGGGATTAACCAATTTAGTGACCGGCACGGCGAGCCTCAGCGATGACGCGCTGGAGGTCCTCAACCTTCGCCTTAGCACGGCCGAAGGTACCGAGCCTCTTCTTGGCGAGCTTGCGGGCACGCTTGTCCTTGGAGTTGCGGAGCAACTCAATGACGCGGCGCTCGTAGGGAGCAAGGCTGTAGTAGGAAAGACAAAGGTTAGCGTGAGTTCGCCCAAGCGGATATCTGCACATATGCGCCCCAACAGCCCCCCTTCCAAACCCGATCAAGCGCTCCATCCAGTACTCCCAACGGAAATTGCGATCTCTTGTAGAAACGGGCACACGTCTGTGTACCACCCAAGAACCAGCATCTTCCGTCGGTTGAACTTCGTGCGCCTGATCGGGTTTGTCGAGATTGACTGCTTGTCGCAAATGTTTTTCAATGTAGAAAATTAGAAATCGGTATAACGTACCCAGCGACCTCCTGGACGATGCTGCGAACGAAAGCAGTGCGCTTGCTCAGGTGACCCTTGGTGCGGGAAACACGGGGCTTGGAGACACGAGCAGTGGTCTTCTGTATTTGGGCAAAAGAGTAAAATCCCGGTTAGCGATCACAGTCCTATTCCTCCGTCGATATTTTTCAATCGTTCGGCTCGTTGGATTGGGGTTGGAGTTGTTGAAAACAAGAGGGTAAATGCAGTGTCCATCGTCTGCGATAGCCCTGATTTCCCTTTTTGTTTTCAGGAAGGCAACGCAGAGATCCTCCACGAGGTGAGACGTACGTGACCCTTCTTGAGGCCAACGGCGAGGCCGGTCTTGGATTCAGCAGCCATTTTGATGGTTGGTTGGAGAGGTGATTCCGAAAAGGGTGGTTGTCGGATGCTCGAAATCGTCGGCTGAACGTCGAGGGGACTTGGGAGAATAAAAGTTCGCGACTGATTTTTGAAGTACCCGCCCGAAAAGTGGAAAATGTTCTGTGGGTGTGGCTGGTATGTGGGGGGAAATGGTCGCGTTTTGTGGCTGGTGCAATTGTCGCTTGTGGCTTATGTAAGTCGAAGAACACTATCTCCCGTGCCGTCACTTGGCGCTGCTCAACTTCCAACTCTTACTCCGTCCTCTCAGTGACACCAATCTCTTCCTGGTTACAACTCAGTTTCAACACCACAATGCATCAACAACTACTCTTCAGCATGAAGCGGAACCAGAGCACCTCACACCCCTACAATGTTTCTTAACCCTCCAAATTCGACTGCCGCAAGGGCAACCTTTGTAACCTCCAGCTTGACACTCGCCCTATCCCGTCTGCACTGCCCTGTCCTATTTCGAGAGGACCCTTCGACAGCCAGCTTGTTCATACAACGAAGACGAAGACGGTTGTCTTACCATCTTGTTTCTTCGAGACAAAACTAGGCATCCTAGCTCTCTTTGTCATCTCCGAAGTACCACCCTAGGATCATTACACTCAGCAAAGGCAAACACCTGCCCGTACTTAAAACTCCTTCGCCAGTTTTTCTTTCGGTGTCACGGTGTTGGCACGACGGATGTATACGGGATGTCGTTGGACAGGGTTCCCCACCGAAAACATCGAGAGCTCTGTGCCAGATCATTACCCGGAGACCCCAGCCTCGTTTGGATAGTGTTTATGCGGTCCGCATTCTTCTATCCTTAAACCCCGGAGGCTGTTTTTGGGTCCAGGGCCAGCCGAAAAGGGCCCTTTCAAAAAGCATGACCTTGGTGAAGTTTGAAAACAGTTCGGGTCAGCTACCCGAGCTCGGTTTCCTATGGGCGGTCTGACCTTATTCACTGCAGGGTATGCGCACCAAACATAGACCACAAGGACAGGTCGTATCAGAGCGGTAGCGCAGATGCTCTGTCACCCCGGACAAATTCTCGGGTCTGGAGTAGTTGTTGGATAACGCACGCAAGCATGCCAGCATTCGATCACGTTGTGATGGATGGAGCCGCAAACGGTTTGGGAGCACCAGCAGCCGAAACTATGCTCTTCCCGCGGCATTCCTTCGTTGTCGGTATTCCTTGGACATCCGCCATGACAAATCTTCGAATACTGAGGACCTGAGCCAAGCATGGTACTTTCAGTGCTGCCAAGAAGCGCCTTTAGCCGATGAACTCCCTTTGGCAGGGTCAGTAGACAACATGCTGAACGAGCTCGAACTTCCTTGCTGTCCCGGGGATATCGTAGCACACGCATACTTCAAACACGCCAAACCAAGAATCTGCCAAAATTTTCCGTGCCCGTGCAAAGGAGAGTACCGGAAGACCGATGTCAGCCGAACATAATACAGAATATCTCGGCAGCGCTGTGTATCAACTGATAGAGAGCAAGTCTTGCTTGACTGAAGTTGATGTACATGTATACGTACTGGAACTTGATCCGTCCTGTCCGGATCATGGCAGCCAGATCTGCGCCTGACACTTCCAATCATTGCCCACCTCAGTACTTTATGTCCTGCCAGATTTGCAGATCGGATAGCCACTTTCTGGTACGCCGTAAGTGCTTGACTGCCACCGGTTTGGGTGACCTCACAGGTATTCTCATTGCCGAATGCTGTGTGGATTGGATCTTCAAGGTAGTTGTACCGGTGTGAAGACGATCTACCTCACAGCATTCCGTTCCCTGCACCGTTCCCTGCTGCGTATGCTTGAGTAACGGGGCAGGGCAAGACAACAATGGATTTGCTCTTCCTGCCTTTTATAAAGGCATGGGCTCACTAATCATTCCTGAACTATTTTAGTTTCTGGCATTGCTCCTTCCGTGTCTGCCTATCTGCACGACTGTCAACTCAAGCAGATATAAACCACACCTGCATCCAAACGACCTAGACATCCCCATTACACAGCAGGATCAACTCGAATATTCGACTTCAGACCGCCATCATGCTTATTACAAACCTGCATGCCCTCGTGGCTCTTATCCCTCTTGTGGCTTCTCTGCCCTCGATGCCCTCGTTTATGAACAAACTCAAGTCCCTCTCCTCACGCGATGACCAATGCCCGTTCCCAGACTCCTACAAGATCACGTCGCTCCAGGTCTGGACACCAAAGAATGGCAACACCCATCCGATTGTCGTCGATTTTCAATACGCAGACGACGAGACAAAGATCGCAACGTCTTGTCACTACAATGGAACTGAGTCAAACGTAGGACCAGAGGGCTTAGCCCCCAGATATGCTTGCGAAAACCCAACCGTGCAGTTCCAGTGGATCCAAAAGACGAGCTCGCTGTCTATCATCGAGCTGGCGTGCCCCAATACACCAGAGTCGTAAGTTTCCCATCAGAGAGACTTGCAATACCCATCATCATCATCAGAAAACGTCATCAGATCTCTAACAATGAAAGCAGGGGCTTCATGGCCTTGGACCAGATAACCCCCAGACTCAGCTGCGTCGATACTAGCAACACTACCCCGTTCGGAGAAGGGTCGCAATGCTTCTCTCTAGACTTTGCCATCCTCAGCAATTTCACTGCTCTCGACCCCATCGAACCCCCAGGAGGAAACTAGATCCCGAGAAGAGAAGGGGAATCGTGGAGAAGACAAGGGGAATCACGGGTGCCTATGTAGTTGAGGAAGAATGAGATAAAGCATACGTGGTAATCGGTGAGGAATGGATGGGATACGGGAAACGATAGCTAATGAGGAATGAATACACAATATCAATATCAAACCAGGTCCAAGGTGGTTGTCGTCAGTGAGGGAGTGGTCCAGGTTCCCCTTGCATGACATCGACAGCACTTTGGAGCAGAGGTGTAAGTTGAGTTGAGTTGAAGAAGTTAAAGTTCCCAGATATTGCGGGGTGTTGCAGCGGTGGCGCTCGCTTACCCCTGCTTATGCGGCCCTCCCCTCCACAGCGGGCAGACATGCACTCGCATGGCAACTCCCGTTCATCTGACCACTGAAACTGCAGTGTAGGGGCGTCCCTGAAGCCTGGAACAAGACAACGTCACCACTTCCGCTTGTTCCTCTTCCGTTCCGCTTGCTCTGCCGTTCAACATCCATTCATCATCACCTCCATTCTTCATTTTCGAAACTCGTACTGTAACGTATTTTCGAACCTCGCACAATCTCACCATCAGTCTGCTTCCTTTTTCGAACCCTAGCAATTGAATTCAGAGATCCTCGAAAATTGTTTCAAGGATAAGATCAGCTACACTCCCGCACCATCAACCTTATACCTTGTACGTCCCGGTCATCCTTACTTGGTTCGCTCATCAGTCACTGGTCCAGGGTTGGTCACGCGGTACGTTCTCGCCGCCTGGAGACCATGTTTGACCGACATCTTGTGCAAGAGAAGTTCTTCTGAGGAAAAACTGGCCTACCAACTTTACTCTCTCGGTTTTTTCTCTATGCGTTCTACGCCATAGTAGTGAGTCTTGGTTCCTGAGCATGCAACTATTCATCCGCAAACATGCATTTGATACACCACCTCGGTTTCTTCATCCTTCTGCTCACATCTCACTTCGCTGAGGGTGTCTTCGCAAACCCATTAGCCGTCCCAGGAGAACCGAGCCACCCTCAAGGACAACACCCCCTAGCTTCACTTCATGGCTACGCCGCGGATACCGATGGAGGAGCTCACACCGGCACACCACCAGCCCAGAAAGGCGGCGTCTCGTTCCAGTTCTTCGCCTCACTCGAGCGCATGGCTCGCCTGGTAGACATCACCTACTGCGTCGGCACGACGGGCGTATCGAAACCCTTCTCGTGCGTCTCCCGCTGCAAAGATTTCCCTTCGCTGCGGCTTGAGCGGACCTGGAACACGGGCCTACTGCTCAGCGACAGCTGCGGGTACATCGCGGTCGACCACGGCGAGAGAAAGAGGGACGGGCGGAACGGGGGCGGGACTGTGGTTGTCAGCGAGCCGGCCATCATCGTGGCGTTCAGAGGGACGTATAGTATCACTAACACGATAGTTGATTTGAGCACGGTGCCGCAGGAGTATGTGCCTTATCCTGCACCGGATAATGAGGATGAGGATGGGGATGCGGATGGGGGTGGGAATGTTGGGAAGGGAAGAAACTATGACAACAACGACAACAAATGCGCCAACTGCACAGTCCACATGGGTTTCCTCGCCTCCTGGCGCAGCGCGCGCGACTACGTCCTACCCGCCCTCAAAGCCGCCCGCGCCAAACACCCCGATTACCCCGTCCGCCTCGTCGGACACAGCCTCGGCGGTGCCGTCGCCGCTCTCGCCGCGCTGGAAATCCGGCTCTCGCTAGGATGGCAAGACGTCCAGGTGACGACCTTTGGCGAACCGCGTATTGGGAACCAAGCCCTAGTGGATTATCTGGACAAGGCTTTCGGTCTTATCAACGAAGAAGACGGGGACCAGGACGGGGTCAGAGAAAGAGAATCCCTCCCCTACCGCCGCGTTACCCACATCAACGACCCCGTCCCCCTCCTCCCCCTAACAGAGTGGGGATATCGCTCGCACGCAGGCGAGGTGTATATCTCCAAGCCAGACCTACCGCCTGCTCCTGAAGACTTGCAATTGTGTCAAGGGGATAATGATCCGGAGTGTATGGCGGGGGCGGAGAAGTCGGATGGCAGCGGATGGTTCGATGGTAGTCTGCCGGGGGTGGCTCACTTGGTGGCGCTGGCGGCGGCGAAGGGGATTAACCTTGATTTCTATTATCGAGATCCTGTTGCTGTTTCTGTGGTTGATGGTGATACTGCTGAGGGTGGTGATGGCGACGACGGTAGCGATGCTGATGATGTGAATGATGTTGGCATTGACGGTGAGCCGGCCACAACCGGAACCACACCCCCAACGACCAGGACAAAGATGTTCCCCACCAGACTCAAGCTCTGGCAGCTCTTCTTTGCACACCGGGATTACTTTTGGCGGCTAGGGTTGTGCGTGCCTGGTGGTGACCCGGCGGATTGGGGGAGAGACAAGTATAACTTGACGACGACGCAGACGCAGGGATCCTTTGTGCTTGGTAATGGCGAGTTGTGAAAGTTGTAGTAGGTGCATATGATCGCGTGCCATTTTTTCCCTTTCTTTTTTCTGAGGGGCGGGCGTCACAAACCATGAATGACACACTTGTTTGTTTCCAGGGCAACGGAACGTTATGAATGGGTGTTTGGGAGTTATCATGGCTTTGGGAAACTCATTGGGGAAACGACCGTGTAAGGACTCCTATAGGGCATTGAATGATCATGGCAGAGGCATTAATGGTTTGATGGCATACCGACATTAGGCGTTAGGTAGCAGAAGGGTTCTTGTGTTGAACACAGTGTCTCAATAACTGGACAGGATGATATGATATTAGATTCCAGTTGGAGGGACTGTGTGTGAACTCATCTAGACAACCATAGTACGCCAAGGGGGTCTGTGAAAATGATCCGCAGGATAGTCGCTTCTCGGGCAAAACTATGAGGAGCCCTAAACTGATCGAAAGGGCAAGAGCATGCTCATTATCGTCCCCCAAGTCAAAATATCCTACCAAAGCAAAATCGTCTGCGTTAATGGATGACCATGAAAGGAACGCTTGAATTGCATGTCTTCCTGGGAGTTGGGTTCAGGAAGAAGGCCGTCACCAGGAATTTCTTATCGAGGACGATTATCGTGAAGGGCTATCATTCAGCAAGATTATGGTCCATGAATTAGAAACTTGACTGGATCCTTGTGCGGTTACTGGAAGACCCTGGGGCTCGTTTTCCCATACTTGACGCGCTATGGGAGAAGGCCGGTTGATAGATATGCTGTGTCTGTCTTAATGTACTGCACTCTATGGGACGTGACACTTACATGACATGGCACACCATCTTGATCTCCCGGGGAGTGGAACTATAATTATGTTCTTTTCCGCACCCACGGTATAAAGTGATTTTGGGGCCTGAGCCTCCTTAGTCTACAAAACAAACTTTTCAGCGAGGGCAGGTAGTGTAAGGGCATTTAGAAGCACCGCAACACAATTATGGTACGTGAACGTCCTCATGAGAGGACAGGGATATATCTCTGATTTGAGTATCATTTGTTTTCCTCGCCAAGAGGGAAGGTGTAGTTCCTTTGGCTTTTTGGGGGGGTTGTTTAATAGAGACCTTCTCGTTCCTTCTCTTACCCTCTTCCCATCCGAGAAAAAGCAGGTGGAAGGGAGAGGTGCGTGGCGACAACGACGACAGGGAAAGGATAATAATAAGAGAATAGGAAACGTGACCGTAAGAGAAACGACTATCATGCCCTGCATTTCAGTGGTCCCCGGCATCAACCAACTCCCTTTAGCGAAGCCCCCGCCCAGCCAATGACCAATGTGCCGCATATTTCACGCTCCATCCGCCAGCCGGTCAAGTCCAGAGAGAACAAAGCCCAGCTCCGAGTTTACAAAAATCCTAGCTATCAAAGTCAAGAAGCAACACAAGACCAGTTGCGCAAAAGACGGGCGCTCCCGTGCCACTCCGGTACACCTCAGGCGACCAGCGAGGGCATGCACCCGTCATGGCGAAAGAAACCACGGTCTGGAAAAGTGCGCTTACTGCTCCTCGGGAGCCTTCTCCTCAGCGGCCTCAGCCTTCTCCTCGGCCTTCTCCTCGGCCTTGGGGGCCTCAGCAGCGGCCTCAGGCTCGCCGTTATCGGACGAGGTCCAGAGAGTGAGGTTATCCCTGAGGAGCTGCATGATAAGAGTGCTGTCGCGGTAAGACTCCTCGGAGAGCGAGTCGAGCTCGGCAATGGCATCATCGAAAGCCTGCTTGGCGAGGTGGCAGGCGCGATCAGGAGAGTTAAGGATCTCGTAGTAGAAAACGGAGAAGTTGAGGGCAAGACCCAGGCGGATAGGGTGGGTGGGAGTGAGCTCGGTCTGAGCAACATCGGTAGCGCTCTACATGACAGTGAAAGCACCAGGTTAGCAAGAGCGCATTCGTAGCAAATCGCGCGAATTTTCAAAAGCTCGTACCTTGTAAGCCTCGTGAGCCGCAGTAGCAGCGTTCTTGCGCTTCTCGCCGGAAGCAAACTCGGCAAGATAACGGTGGTAATCACCCTTCCTGTAAAGAAATACCGATCAGCAACCGCCAAGGCCAGGGGTTTGGCCTGGAATACATACATCTTGTGGTAGAAGACCTTAGACTCGCCAGTGGCGGCGTTGGGGATAAGGGCCTCGTCGAGGACCTCGAGGACATCCTTGCAGACGGTCTCGAGCTCGGTCTCGATCTTTTGCCTGTACTCCTTGATAATGGCGACGTGCTTATCGGAGCCCTTGGACTCCTCCTTCTGCTCAATGGAGGAGATGATGCGCCAGCTGGCGCGGCGGGTGCCGACGACGTTCTTGTAGGCAACGGAAAGGAGGTTGCGCTCGTCAACGGTGAGCTCACCACCGAGCTTGGCGACCTCCTTCATGAAGGTAACCATCTCATCGTAACGCTCAGCCTGCTCGCAGAGGCGGGCGAGGAAAGTCTTGCTGTTGATTTCACCGTCTCGTCAGTACGCAGGCTGCCAGTGGGGTCAGATACACTGATGCCGAAGCCCGCGCGAACAGCGGGCAGCAGGCAGCAGGCAGCGGAATCACACACACCTCTCGCGCTACACCAAGAAGAAGGCAAACGTTAGCATATGTGTGGCATTTCGACGGACGGAGGTGGACGACGAGCGTAGCGATCCTGCTGGCCATGACCGGCGCCGAGGAGGAGAAGGCGGTGTCGAGGAACGGGGGAATGGGCCGTCTGCGCCCGAAGGCCGGCGTTGACGGCGAACTGGAGCTGACTTACTTCGTTGGCCATTTTGTTTATTGGGTTGGGTATAGGGTGCGGGAAAAGATCGCTACTGTTGCAGATTGAGAATGGAGGAGGAGAGAGCGGAAAGAGAGGGAGAAAAAATAGTTTGACCGGAAGACTACGGTGGTTTTGTTTTGCTGGCTTGTGACGTGATAAGATTGGGAAGCGGGCAGGTTCGAAGCAGTGTCGCTGGGTTGAAGGCAAAGGGACTTTGACTTTAGGGAGAGGGCCTGAGATTCCCCCGATCCCCGCCCACAAGCCTAGTGCGAGCCAGCCGTGCTGGGGGGGCCTGCTTTTTTTCGGGGCCAAGGTCGAATTAAACGACGATTGGCTGCTAGCGAGAGACCTAGCCGCCCAAACGGCTCTGGCGGTGACCAGGCCAAACACGCAAGGGGTCGGGAGTCTCTCGCTAACAGGTGGATGGGCAATTGGGACGAGAATCAGAGTGGCCTCCACGCGATTGCTTGAACATTTGCGTGTGCCCACCCTGTCGCACAGGGCATCTTGCGTGGGATCACTCACTCACTCCCACTCCGACATCCACAGGTCCGCCTTGTTCTCTCGTCTTCCCCGAGTCCAGCCATGCTTTTCGGAAGGGGGGGGAAGTTGGAGTTGGGCCCAAACCAAAAAGCTCCCGTGGCTCCCAAATTTGGCAACAAAACCAGGAAACTAACAAGGCCGCATCGTCTCATCAGGCTCGCACTTGCCCTCTTTCCAGCGCGGTGGTGTTGCGAGTGGTGGTAGCCGACGTTGATGAGGAGATGGATCGTGAGGTGATCCTTCAACTGCCCCGCCACTTGTTTCTCTCAGTCCCGTCCGCACGGCATGGCATCCATGATCCTGATCCATGGCGTGGCATGCTTCGACTAAACAACATCAACCCATTTCCCTTTCTAGCCTTTCTCATGTTTGCAGACGGGCCTCAGCTTGTACCTAGGTAAGCTCGCTCGCGAGCTGTTTGCATTTGCAACCTTTTCGCCATGGTCAGTCACATACTACGACCCCCAGGATATCACGCTCTGGGACGTCACCCCCACCACGAGGTGAAGTTTTCTGAAGCCTCAATTTTTCCTTCTTGACCATTGGTGTGTTGTCCATTTGACGCCAAGCGGCGGCTCAAAAAGTCACATTTCCAATCTCACCTATACATTGCCGGGATTGTCGCAGAGTCCACTTGCCATCCACTGCGGCGGATTCCTGTCACCTTGGTGGTCTTGGTGATTTATCCCGATTCCCCATGTTGGCCAGGCTGGCAAGACCAGAGAATTGCGGTCGACGGCATCGTCAACGTCTTGGCTTGTCAAAGCCCGGCGTTTCCATGTGCAGCAGTCGCATCTTCCTATCTCTTACATGCATCCGGATAGCGGCCCAGCAGGATATCGGACGGCGTGCTCTGTTTGGAGTCTCTGGAACCTTGACTCAGAGCCCCGCCATCGGCAGCCCCTCCCTCATCTTCCTGGAACTAGCACCACCAGGGAGTTCCCAATTCGCTGCCTCTTTGTCACCGCATGGCACACGTTGTCTCGTGCCAATGCTAGACTGCCGGCCAATTTGCCAATTTACCTCAACTAATAAGTGCCCCCTATCAAGTACCTCTTGGTCTGTGCGCTTGCTCTCATGCGCCTGTCTCATCCGCGCCAATCGGTCCTCTCGCTCCGGCTGCTCATCCTCCTCCTTCTCAGGCTTCCATGTTATCTTCTTCATATCACCTGGCAGGGAAAGGAGTGATAGTATGTGTCTACATATGTTGCCAAAATACGCTTCACCCAGTGGACATGTCACAGCAATGGGCCAACTCTGGTTCTGAGGCTATCTACAACTCCCATTCGTTCCATCATGTCCCATTGTTCGGAAGCGAGCGATAGAGTGGGGTCTTCGCGGCACCTAGCCAGTGTCTTCCAACTTTGTTAGGCCAGCGATCATTTGCTGGGCAGAGACTGGGTGCAAAAGGAGGGGACATGGAAACGGCTAGAAGACTGCGAGCCTTCTCCGGGCGGGTTGACTACCTGTACCAAACGCTATCCTCCCGCTCCCGTTGCGCCCCGTTGAATATTCCTCGCGGTTGGTAGTGTGTCTACCCTTCACTACTGGACGTCTCGATCACAAGGCTTGTTTCCTGCCCGTCCCCTCCATTTGCTGCCTTTTTCCCCCACGGCTATGTATCGAGATATGTGAGGCGGTCTTGGTGGTGTACTTCCTGAGCTTTGATATGGACAAAGTTCGAGATCATGCAATGCACCCAGTCACCCAGTGTACACACCAACACAGCCCTGTGTTGCAACCCCCTTCACATTGAACATCCTTCGACGTTGTGTTTGGCGAGACCGAAGGGCTGGTGATAACTCACTCGTTATATTCGAGCCAGAGACCAGCCTATCAGTCCGGATTTACATGTCCTGTGGTCGACCAATTGTTGGTTCCCAGTTCGGATCTCCCTCGCTCATCACCCTGGCCTTGTCCCTCACACGATCATCAGGGACCCCTAAAATGACCCCTAATGACCCCTACAATACCATTTGGGAACGTACACTCCCCTAAAAGACCATCTTCTTACTGCTGATTGACTGGCTTTTTACCCCTCCACGGCTCTACGCCAACTGCCACGACTTGGCTGCCAGTCCATAGACAACTTGGACAGACTGGGAGCCCTATCTACCCCCTCCCCTGTTTTAGGTCATTTGTCACGCGACTCCAGCAATGAGATTGCGAGCGACAACCAACGCTTCAAGGCAACCGAATCTAGCGAGGTTGTGGTGATGGTGACACAGGACACAGGACCACGATGTCACGATAGGTTCCCAACCTACTGGCAAACCACTTGTGTCTAAAGAAGAGTTTTGAGGTAACTCGTGACAAAAATGAACATCGAGTGCCCTTCTCCTGTTCTATTTTACTTGGGTTTTGTTTTGTTCTCTCCATTGCGGCACAAGATCATGGGTGCGTTTGAATTCCCTTTGTGACTATGCCGCCATTGTGTCCTCATTGTTCAGCAAGGCTGAGAAACCATTTAGGTGAAGGTCTTTAATACAATAATCCACGCTGTGGCCGCCTCTAGTTTAACTAGTAAGGCTTTCTTGAACACAACCGCGCTCATTTACTTTGCGGCAGTGCCAGCTCATCGATTGTATTTGTTCCATGCCATTGCTCAAGCGCCGCGGGTATGACATCGATCTTGACCCCGGACACCATCCGAACGAAGAGAAAGGAGAGAGAGGGGGCGCTCGATATCAAAATTTATAGCCAGTTTAGCCATCTCCAAATCGGATGGGCAGAGTGCAATGTCTATGCGGACATCACTCCACGCAAAGAGATTTAAAGTGCACTCCATTCCGTCACATCTACCAAGTGGCAGCATCTTCATAGTTCTAACCAGTGTTGTATAGCCCCTCATCACATCCAAAAGAAGACACAGCATGTACGAGGGTGAGTCTCTGCATTTCTACCAAAATACATGAACTAGTATTGCAAGATGGAAGCCGAGATACTCATCAGGGCTTAGGAAAAAAAGAAGAAAACGCCGTGACTGGTGGCTAGAAGTCTAAAGAAAAAAAATTGTTACATGAACTAGTGATCTTGACCTGTCAAGTAGAGACACTACTAAAGCGCAATGTACTCCTTGCCCATCATCCTTCCTTCTGACATTCATTATATGTGAGTGTCGACTGGGGAATGGAAAGCCAAATAGTCGACTGATCTTCCTCTGGTCTATGTACCGGTTTGAGTTCATATAATCGTCAATGGCATCCTGTGGCTACATGTATTTTATACTACCCCCAAAAGGGCTTGTCAATTACTGCGTTCTTGGTACCTGTAGACGTTAGATAGCGAATGTACAACTGAATGCTTTCGCGTACTTATGCTTTATCTCATCATGTCTTGTTGCGAGTTGAACACCATGAAGGAAGGAAGGAACAGCACAGAAAAGGAAAGAGAAAGGCAAGACCAAACCCGACTAAGACATGAAATTATGAACGCTTTGTCAACACACTCACATTGACTTCTACCATTCTGGAGACTTGGTGAAAAGGAGAGAGTGAGTCGACAAGCGATTAAGCCAACGTCTGTCAGGTCGTGTCTAGAGTGGACGGTAGGTTGAGTCTGCATCTTGATGCCCATTTCTACACGGTATACATATAAGTCACAGTTCTTCAACTTTTTAGCTTAGTCATCTTCATCCTATTCCTCTGCTGCGACAGCAATTATTGTCCAACGCCGAATTGCTGCAAAAACCGCAGTCATTCAAACCCACACACACATAGAAGAGAATATGAGCTTCCGGGGACGTTGAACTACCCAGGTCATAAGCTTGATGACATATAGAGTTGACCTCCTTCGCCTCTACCCAACAATGCCGAACAGTTAGCACATGCTTAGTTTGAGATGATTCATCTTAGAGATCATTGCGTATTGCTAGTGGTACTATCATGGACATCTACTGTCATGAACATCTCGCAGCTCACCGTTGATGCCATCTCTAATCAGTTTGTTGTCTCCTTTTGCTCTAATTCTGATCAGACCCAAGGTACTTCTTATATATCCATGCAATCCATAGTAACCTTCACTCTCCTACAGATCTCAACCTCCACACCTTCTGTCCAAAGCTACCACGCCCCCCTGTACACATACCATCAAGTCCCGAAACATTAGCCACACCTCATCAGGAAAAATTAAAGGAGTAAACATAAATATATCTATATAACCGTGATGTCAGTACAGGGTTTGTGCAATGCAGTGTTGTACAGTGCATTATCCTTCCTCCACCCGACACGCTAACACAATACAATATTCCCTTTCCCATATATGCCATGTGCATGCATTGAATGAACCTGGGTATCAAAACCAGCCCCAACCAGCCAGCCAACCAACTAAACAACTTCCTTTCTTCCTAACCAACACTCGGGGAGAGATTAAGGGACGACACTCGTGGATCTTTCGTCCCGACTGTGCATACGCCGTTATATCCCAAGCTCCTCAACAGGCGTGTCGGTCATCCATCCCTTCACACATTTAACCCCTCTCCAAAATGCCGACCTCCTGATGCTGCTCCCCTCTCCTTCACACAAAGCACATCCATCCTGGCTTGGTGACCAACAAACACCCCAGAAAAGAGCATAACCCCATTTTGCGCCGTATTAACCCCATATATGCTGTGCTGTGCTGTCTATATCCCCCGCTTCTAGTTCCCTCTCGTCCGGTATATGTCTGCATGACGCTATGCTGCATTGTTCCTCGGTCGAGACCCCTTCCTGATTCGAATAAACACCACCACCGGGCCCACTGGATCTTCTAACATCAGACCCAGCCGGTGTGCATCCCTCCATCCGTCATTATATGCCCGTCATGACTTGTTGCGCTCCAACAGTTTCGCTGCCCGCTGCAGCCGTGCATAGCTAACTTTCAATCCAATCTTGCCTCGGGGGTCATCGGAATCGCTCGAGTCATCGTCTGATTCCGACTGCAGCTGGTTATGACCGGCGCGGGTACCACTCAACACGGCTGGCTGCCTCGGAGTTGTTGGCCACGAATTCGTTGTCATCTTCGCTTGATTATGAGGGGCGTCCTTCGACATTATGGCACTGAAACCGGACAGACGCGACGGCTTGACCGGGGATGCCGTGGGCTTCTGCTGTCTGTTAGCGTAAGCGCCGCCCACGGGCGTCGATCTGGCGTTGGAATTTCTGTCGGAATGCTTCTGTGATGCCTGGCGGTCGCTGTCACTTCGACTGGGTATGACCCGGCGAAGAAGGCCACTGAGTCTTCGGGTGAACTCTGCTCGCGTGCTCCGTCCGACCTTCTCTTCTGGCTCGTCGACATTAAGCGGGCCGAAATCTCCTGTGGCGGGGGTCGGCGAAGCTGGGCGGTGACAATTGCGACACATATTCACTGCGGTGTCAAGGCCGCCAGAGAAGGATCTGGTAACAGGCAGAATGGCTCGCACCCCGCTCGTGAGATCACCCCCTTTGCCCTTCCATCCGCGGCCCCTGACCGCGAAGCTTTCTGAGCAGCAACAATATGTCGTGTACCCAAGGTTAACGACAGACTCGCTCCATCCGCGGATCCAGTCGGCCTTTTTGACATTGCGCCCGGGTATAATTTGTTGACGTGTCGCCAACCAGTTCTGAGCCGTTACGGGTGGCGGAGATTCCAAGGGCGTCGCTGTTGACAGTGATTCCAGTGTTCCTTCTTCCTTCCTTGCCATATCCTGACTTGGACTTGGGGCACCAATTGAGACGGTTGAAAGTCCCGGATACTTGGCCGGACTGTCACCTCCTAGCTTGGCCATCGGTACTGTTGCTGCTGATCTTGTTCTGCTTGTTTCGCCGAGTAGCTGTGGTTGTGACGATTGGTGTTCACCCTCGGCCAAGGTAGCGTCTGGACTTGCAGCCGCTTGTCCGTCGTAGGCAAAGGAATATGGCGAGAGTGGCCTTTGGAGAATGAAATCCGAAAGGGCGAGGGGAGCAGCGGGACTGGGCATCGAAAGCCTACCCGGCGAGGACACGGCTCTGTGAGAGTGGTTCATGGTCGCTTTTCGTCGTTCGTCGATCTGCGATGGTCGGTCACCGATAGGGAGAAGGGCGGTTCAAGACCAGGGATATGTGATCTGCCAACCGGGAAGAGGGTGGGTTAGGGTTGGTCCGATATAGATCTCGCAAATAAAGTTCGATGTAGTTCTTGGGGCAATCGTATGGTGCTTAGTCGTATGATAGATGAGGTCGCGAGAGGGCTCGACAGGATCGACGAATAAGTACGTGACAAGCTCGGTATAGGCGGGATTCGGAGATCGAGATGGCGCAAGTAAGAGTAGATGTACAGGTTGATGGCACTGTCGGCAGGGAAAGTCGTCCAGGTCGATATGATGATGGAAGATTATGCTTGTGATGAGAGCAAACAAACCCAACCAATCTCTCTGCCCCTCGATGTCGTTGATCTGCACTAGTGTCGTGATATGCAAGGTATAAACATGTGCAGCCGAGTGCTTGCGTTTGCGATGTCGTCGATGTCGAACGATGATGGTGAGGAAGTTGCGACTGCTTGTGACGCAAGCAGCAACCTGAATCGCCAGTACAAAGCTCACAGATTGTATTGTCAATCAGACAATAGTTCAAGTGAACATTCGTTGTTGAAGTGCTGCGTGGATGGTCAAACAGGCCAAAGCAAATAGAGAGTGAAGAAGCAGTTGTTTTCCTCCTTCGGCTTGACCCAGATGTTCGGATTCCAGGTTGGCCGGACGAAAGACAGAGAGGCAGACGGCGTTACTTCCTGGGAGCTGCCATCTTGCGCGCAATAAAAGAATTCGAGGTCTTCAAGGTTTAAACGTGGGCGTATCCCCGACTTTTGGGACTTCGGAGTCGGCAAAAGGAAGGGATGAAGAACGGGGCTCTAGGGCGTTGAAGACTTGAAGGAGGGCGAAAGCGGACAGGGCGAACTAGGCGATCAGCTGAAAGTCGCCATCATCATGGTAAATCGCTAGAGGGAGTCGCCAGTCAGTCTTCAAGTTGGGATTGGTTTTGCGGAGCTAGAGGAGCCCAGAGGAGCCCGCTTTCCCGTCCTTGGTCGTCCTTGGTCAACCGTGGCCCGTGACGGCGGTGTGGAATCCCCCCCTTTGATGAGAGATGGGGTCTGTTGGGTCACGATCTGATGGACGGAGAGCAGCTGAGAGGGTGCCTGGCTAGCAACCTGGAGCCCGCCCGCTGGGGGTGGGACTGGGAAGATGCAAAGATGGGGTTGAGATCGCACACGGCCCTGCAACCGCTGGCGCTGCGTTATGCTGCGGTGCACTGCACTGCACCTACAGAAATCGGAATGATGGGTGACTCGATGTTCCCGTCGTTCGACACAAGTAAGTATAGAATGGCGGGATGTGGGTGTGAGTGGAAAACGGAACCGCGTCTCGGTGCGACCCGGTAGGAGTTGCAAAAGATCGAGCCTCTTGTTGAAGTTTGTAAAGTGCCAGAAGGCGGGAGGAGAAAGGAACCGCGATTTGTGACTTGTACCTGATAACCTGACTCGGATGAACCCTCCCAGACCCCCTGTCTCTGGACATGAAAATGTCCGGGGTTTGAACGAGGAGTTTTAATCTACAGTCTAAGAGGTTGGATCGTTAGTCCTTAGTCTCGGTTTGGCATTTCTTGACAGGCTTTGCCACTCCGGCTCTGAGACGCTTTTTCAGGTTCGTTTTGGGGATGCTAAGGTTGGACCGTCGCTTCATTTGTATCCTTCTTCCACAGCGGTCGTCTTTTCCTTTTTTTTCCACTTGGAGGGCTTGGGATCATCCGGGAAAGGGGGAAAGGCACCAAGAGGGTCATCCCTCCATGTCCTCGTGTGAGATACGGTGTGCGCTTGGGGTGTTGTCGACAACCAAGACACTAACAAAAAAGCAGTCGCTCCGGTGGTCACTCACTCTGGTCGGTCACTCGTCGACTCCGCCCATCGAATTGCAAAGCCCTGGAAGAGCGATGCGAGACACAGGAACACGGCATGTGCTATGACGTACATGTGTACCCTTCACTCGTGCCTCCTTGCAGTGTTGGCACAGATACAGTGTCCACCCGGACATCACCACACTGTCGATCTGGCGACTCTGCCTGGATCTCACAGTGTTTTCGTCGTGGTCACCGCGGCAGATTGTTGCCGGTAACTGTGTGGCTCTGTCTTGGCACCCCCTTGGTGAAGCAGAGCAAATCTTCGACCCCAGTCAATCATCAGCCATCACGTCCACTAACACGGAGTCACCCGCATAGGTATCCTCCGTAGCATTTTATGCTGCAGTGTACATCCACTCCATCGGCTCCATCGATTGTCCAGATGCCCTCGCCAGCTCACTTAACAACAACTGATATCAGCATCGTCGTACGTACATTGAGGACGCCAGCGGAAGTGAGGATATGTCCATCTACACTCTTGGGGAGACATCAGGTTGTCTGCCCTGATTGACCCGATTCCGCTGCACAAGTTCCTTTATCGTGCTGCCATGTACCTCTAGGCGCATTCAGGAGGCTGTCATCATACCATTTCAGCATTCGTTTCATGTCCGTTTTTTTCCCGCCTCACCCGAAGAGACAGAGCCCAGTATTTAAAACTGTTTGATGTATATAATGATGTATGCGCGCCTCATGCATCTTTGTCTATAGCCAACAGGTGACCAAAACCCCAAAAACATCCTGAACCAAAAACCTACGACCTCGGTTCAGGCCATGAACATGTGCAGTCGTTCCTTCATGAAGGCTTCAATGCTTGCCATCCTCCCATCTGCATGCCACTGTCATCATCATCGAGAAGAGTCGCAGTCTGTGACTTCCTAGGCGGAGGCGGCTGCGGAGCCTCAGGCTTCGTCACCTTCTGAATAAGCGCTGGCCCTGGCGCAAGCGCAGATACAGGCACAGGCTTCCGTCCTGGAACCTGTGTCTTTTGCTGAAGATCGGCCAACCCAACAAGACCTACACCTCCAGATGGCGTGTACCGTGCCTGAGGCGCAAATCCCGTGCTTGTATTGACGCGCCGAGGCGGCTGCAGGGGCATGCTGCTATCTCCAGTTCTATCATTGAGTGAAGAGAGAGATGTGAAGCTCGATGAGCTTCCGTAGGCCTTGGCTAAAGATCCTCGCAGTCCTGAAAGAGACGGGTTCGGAGAACGCTCTGGCTGGAGAGGCTTCCAGTTACTGAGTGTCACCGTGTCCTCCATAGAAGCAGGTACCGAAGCGCTGGACCCCGGTGATGATGGTGCTGCTAAGTGGGCCGGTTTCTTTGCTACCGGTGGCGCAGCTTTCTGTTTGATGGTGTGTTGAGACGATACAGACATCGAACGGGCCGGGAGTGGCGGTGTGGCTGTTACTACTGGTGTTGGTCCTGCTGCTGCCGTATTCACAGGCTTCCTAGTCGCTGGTGAAGTGGCCATGACAGGTCCCGATGTAGACCCTAGAGCACCCATACCGGTCTGCCTTCGTGGAGGAGGGGGTGGTGGAGGAGTATCCGACTTGCCGTTCTTCCCATCTTCGTTGAGTTGCAACCGTCCAACCTTCGCCGGAAGGTTCGACGGATCAAATGGGGGAGGCAGGGGTCTTCTAGGTGCCGAATTTGACGCCGAAGTAGAGAGCAGCATCGAATGATTGACATGTTCAAACGGTGATGTCGAGAGGCTGGAGAAGGAGGAAAGCCTTGACTCAGACCTTGGGATATTAACCCAGTCAGGTTCGTCAGTGGGCATATAAGGGTTGGCTGGCCTTTTGGGATTAAGGATAGTCTGGAAGGCAGGACTCTCGGGCTTTGGTGGTTGAATGGACGATCGGGGCATCTTGCCATTGTCCAGCCACCATTTCTGTCGATCGGAGCTGGCTGGGGGAAGGCCAGGCTCGATGGCATCGTATCCGATTAGATCCTCGTCGTCGGACTCATCCCCAGCTAGGTTGGCCGTGTCGCCGCCAATATCCGCTTTCCTGCGTTCGTATATCTCACGACTGATCTTGTTACGAATTCTCTCGTTCACAATGTTGACGGTGCATTCGAAGACGGCATAGACTGGCCGGTGGTCTGAGAATCGCAATGGCGCTGAGTTGTAACACAACTGGCGGAGGTTGTGTCCTTTCCTCAGAATGCGGTCCGTCCACGCCGGTATACGTGCTTTCTCCCTGTGCAACGCGTTAGGACCCACGGTTCATGTGAACCTTGATCAGTTGGACTTACGATGTATCAAAGGTGTCGGTACCAATATCATATTTATACGTAGGGTTAAACGTGATACGTGCCTCGGAATAGTAATGGAACGCAAGGCCGGCCACCATTTGTAGGTTCAACTGCAAGAGGTCAGCGTAATGACTCAAGATGGAACGAATGGGAGACGTACCTGGTCGTTCGCATATAGTTCCTCAAGTGCACCTTTCCTGACCAGGTCCTTGGCGGTTTCGAGGTTCAGTCCAATGCGGTAGTTAAAGTCCCCAAACCATATAACAGATTCTACAGGTGTTAGTCATGCCCGACAGTTTGTATGGTGTGGGTAGCTTACCATGATCGTCAATCCCCCTATTTCTTTGGAATCGGAGACCGTGATTGATCGTGGCATAATCTCTATTGCGCTCCTCGTAGTTGGTAAAACCGGCAGCAAGATGCGCTGTCACGAAGCATATAGGTGTGTTTGCGTAATCGAGCCTGATCGCAACAGCTCCTTTGTTTCCAGCCATTCCCGAAAGACCTGTCTTTTTGACACTGCCTTCAACATTTTTTATGTTATGGAGAGCAGAGGCCTTAACGAAGATGCACAATGCGGCACCCACGAGCTGGCCACTTCTCAACAACACGTATTTTTCATCATCAGGCCTGTTGTAGTGTCGATCCAGAGTAGCCTTTATCGCACGTTCCCACAATTGCTTTCTGGTTGGATCACTGTTCATAATCTGCTGTGGGTTGAGTTCGACGATTTCTTGGAAGCCGACTGCAACAATTTCGGGTTGAGCTTCGCCCAGTTCAGAGGGACAAAGCCAAGACGACAAGTCTTCGTCGATACCGTCGGTCTTGCCGTTCAGGTTGAAAGTTCCGATTAAACTGTCTACATCAGCATCCCATGTCAAGGAACCATTAAGGGTCAAACTTACATCCGGATCTTTTCGTTTGTAGAGAACTCGTTGCTTCGCCGTTGTAGTTCCATAGACACGTAATCGCTGATCGGGTCGTATAGATGAACTGGCCCCTGACCAATCATCCTGCCCAGAAGGGTATCAATGGTCATCTGCCGCTGTTTGTCCGTGAAGTTATTCACATATAGTCGGGTAGCCGACTTGCGGACGTCGGCGATAGCTCCGGCAAGAGACATTTTGCCTGACCGAGTGAATGAACTCTTCAAAGCACCGGTGCCGGCATAGATACGGGACAGAGCATCACCGTTATCCGCCCAAAGATTGGCATGCCGTGACCAAAAGTCCGACGCAGCACCCTCGCCTTGATGGCCCAAGAAAGTCTCGACCGCCATTTGTGATACTATCGTCTGAATGAGGTTCGTTCTGTCGAGACAATCCAGACAGTTTGTTCTGAAAACACCCTCTTGTTGTAGCACGACCACATAGCGGCGTTGGCTAGGCGAAGATGTACGTTTATCAGAACCCGCCCTCTCTTCGCCGTCATCCGCTTCGTGGGCCAGGTAATATGCGAAGCCGTCGGCCGAGCCCTCCAGGTAACGCCTGATCTCATTTGCTGCTTCATAACCCTGGGGTCCCTTCGTCTCAGCATGGAAGTCGTACTCGGTAGCTCTAAGGAGAGCATGATCGCGTGATTGTCCCTCCTCTGGCCGGCTAAGGGGGCAGTTCCGAATACCGGTACGGTACAGCGACGTCAGCTCGTACTCTCCTGGCTTCGACACGCTGAGTAGGTTTATTACATGGACAGCACCATATGCCTGCTCCAGATCAGAGAAGTGTTTGTTGAATGCCGGCTGCGTTCCGTCCGGTGATCGTGTGATGGTAATCTTCTGCTGGTTTGGCAGCAGCCCGGCTTGCTGTTCCCAAAAGACAGGAACCGAGCCGCGTACTTGAGCATATGAGAACACAACGCCTGAAGGGCTCCAGTACGTCGTCTCAGTTTCCACAAAATTCGCAACATTTCCATCGTCATCAATGCCCCGTGAGTTGAATCTGGTGCCTGCCCTTCTACAGGACAGACGCGAGATGATGGTCAAGTATGAAGGGAGGCCTGTCTTGGCAGCCCTCAAAGGGGCCGAGGTCTGAGGGATGGCCCATGTCCTACAAAAGCCTCGAATCGCGGAGGTTAGGATCCACGAGGCATCCAACGCATCTCGTTCCTGTTCCTGCAGCTTGGAGCGGAATTCCACAAGCGGGCGGATCATGTATGAGTTCCAGAGAAACGACTCGTCGAAATTGTCGATATCGAACGTTGCGGCATCAGCTGGTCTGTCCTGCATGCGGTTGGTAATGTCGAAGTCTGTACTGTAGTAGAATGTCCCGTTACTGAGAAGCTTCTGCAACTCGACACATGGATGCTCCATTGGGTCCCTCCGGCCCAGCGGTTGGCCGTATACTGACGCAGCATCCATTTCGTCATGAACATCAAGCATGAAAACATCATCGTAAGCTGCTGAGTTCAGACAGAAGAACTGCACACTCTCTATCTTTTCCACTGTCTCTCCTGGACGAAGAGTAGCGACCCTTGAGGCTTGGGTGATGACACAGATGAACACGTCCGGCCCAATCGAGATCATTCCCAGTGTTCCATAGATTGGCCGTGATGTCAAAGGACGGTAGTCGAGTAATAGCTTGTCTGTCCGCGGTGTGAATTCCACCATACACTTGGAAGGGATGTTGTCGAAACTGCCGGATCGTGGACGAGCGGAGGCAACGGAGGCGAGGGAGCCATTGGCAATGGCTTCGCTGGTGCTCTGACTATGTCGAAGGATGAGAGCGTGGGATTCCGAGGCGATTGCGATCGCACGGTGAGGGTATTCGCGGATAAGGATTTGGCTCGACTTGTCGAGAGACGGCGATTGGCCCGCCCAAAGAGCAGACGATGTAGAGCTGTTGTAGTCCATGTTCGATAGCAGTTATTTCGGATGCAGATTAATTACGGCGGAGGTTTAACGTAGGCTAGAGCTCCCATGTCGAGATCCTTCAGATAATGGGTTTCGTGGGCTCGTGGACGCTTCCGCGGTGGAGGCTACCTGGCAGCAAAGTTCCGAGTAGGTATGCTTTCCGGGGCTGCTCTCAAGGAGGACGTCGACGACTGGTCAGGCTCGAACGAGTAAGCAGCAAGCGAAACGGTAGGCCCAAGCGACCTCTTGCTATGTTGAGAGCGAGTAATGGAGCAGCATGGGATACTGGCAAGGCGTGCGGTCGTTGAGGACGAAAAGCTTGAGCAGCTTTGGCGATGGGTTGTCGCAGGACGGTAGCTCTCGTGGGTTGTAGGATGTAGTGTAGGCGAGAGACTATCGACTCGGAACCGTCAGTGTCACTAAATGTCGAGGCGGACAAACAGGGGCGAGATTGAATTGGGTATAAAATGTAGATCTCGACGTAAGTATGTACGGCAGCAAGAGACAAGAGTGGTCTTCAAGAACGGATCATGTGGAAAGGTACCGCCGTCCAGATGGGACTTCCTGGATGAACTGCACGATGGAGGGGAGCCGGATGACGGCGGCAAGGTGTCGGTCTGGGGCACCCCTTGCCCCCCTGAGCATCGCTTTTCAGCTGCCTCCACTTTCCGCCATGCTCCAAGCCTGGGCCGCAAAAGCTTTCCACTTCCCACTACGCTACGCCCTGGCCCGTCAGGCTGTCAGCCCTGTCACAAGAGCCGCAGTTACCTGACCTTGACGCGGGGCCCAAGCTAAGGAGGCACGGGAGGTTGCGGTGCCTGGCTTCTCGTTGAATGCCCTCTGCAGTCGGACAATCAGACGCATACACCGCAGGCGCAACAAGCCCAACGTTACGAGGAGCGGAGAAGCACCCTTGACCCCAGCTTTAGTTTTGTCAACTCAGACCGACTGAGGGGAGCATGGGAAGACAATCTCAACGGGAATTCCACGATTGCGAACCTGAAGGCCGAGGGCAAATACAATGCGATTCAATGACATCAGGCATACCCGGATACCATCAACGTGTTTTAATTCTTCTCAAGAGTATGCTTGCCGACATCTTTGCTGTAGCATGTTTCGCTTTGCAGCAGGTGACGACTTTATGTGATTTTCTGAAGATAGTTTGAGATTCTCTGAAGGTCTCGAAGGGGTGGGATAGTAGTTTCGCAAAATGCGGCTGCAAACCACTCTGAAACACACAGACAGAAGGTGATGTGATTGCCAGCTAGCAAAATGCTGGATGTGAAAAAGCAAACGAGGAGTACGAGAGATAATAAAAGATAGTAGCATATATGCCACAAGAAAGCTTGCGAAGTTGATGGCTTCAGATTAACGTATGGTGAGATCATGCTCTCCTCTTTGGGAGAATTCATCCTCTTCCTATCATAATTTTATGTTTTGTCATCATCACTAGCCATATGGAAAAAAAAGGAAAAAGAAGAGATTCAGAAGTTTGCAAAACTTTGCCCGTTTTATTCTTGGGCGGTCTCAGGATCTTATCTTATCGCACCCATTCCCCATCCGTTCCGCATCATGTGATTGGCTAAATAGAGGCCACGGTGGAGGCTCGCTGCGTTCCGAGTGGGTACGTACCGACAGGGTTGCGGGCGGTGTGGACAGCTTTACCGGCCTGCCAGCCTGCCAGCCTGCCAGCGAGCCCAGCTCGACCACCAGCCAGCTTGCCGTCAGTTGCATGCCGCTGGATGGAGGTTTGCCAGTTTGACATGCCTTCCTAGGTAGGTTCTCTGGAGCTCCATTCACCTTTCGAATTCCCGTCCTCCATGGGTCCAACCCGCGCGGGCGCCGCCTTCCACGTCCACTTCCTTGTCTCTCGTCTCCACGCTTTTTTGCTCACCGTCGGTCAACTTCATTCTCGCAACGAATTTTTGGATGCGCAGGACTGTATCTATCACAAAACCCGACCGTTCATCATCTCCATCGTCGCAAAATCATACGTTATTGCGATTGCACTATCTGCCACGCGACCGGTCTCTAGGATAATCGTGAATCATCAACCAACAGTAACCTTTGCATCTGGGAACACACGAAACAGCCTCGCCCGTCAGCCGCGCATCATCGACCACAATGGGCGACTTCAGCAACTATGGCGGCTCCGATGAGGAGAACGCCGAAATTAAGAGGCTTAATGCCGATGTGGTAAGTCAATGCAGATATCCGCTGCTGTGGGTATCATGTCCAGTCGCTAACCAGAGCTCATCGCAATCGCATTCAGGATGCCGATACCGATAACTTCGAGAACTGGGAGAAACTGGTACGCGCCTGCGAAGGACTCGAAGGCGGTCTCAACAGAAACTCGAGTCCGCAGGCTCTGGCTACCCTCCGCGCCACATACGATCGATTCCTCCTCAAGTTCCCCTTGCTGTTCGGCTACTGGAAGAAGTATGCTGATCTCGAATTCAACATCTCGGGCCCTGAGTCGGCCGAAATGGTACGGACATAAGCCGCCTCTCTTCTCGCTGATGGGTCTGGTTCTAATGGGCATGTCTAGGTGTACGAGCGAGGATGCGCCAGCATCACCAATTCGGTCGATCTGTGGACAGAGTATTGCTCCTTTAAGATGGAAACTACTCATACACCCCATCTCGTGAGAGAGTAAGTTCCTAAATCCTTTCCGTCCCCACCCCCCCTCCCTTCCTCAAGACCACCTTACCCGCAGCAAACTGCAAAGCCGTGCGCGGCTCTTTGTCGACTCGAGAGGGACAAGTACGAATTCGCGACCGTACGAACACGGTGAGAGCAACCACAAGGCAGCCATCCTATGCTGGAACAGTTCTCTCACAATTCATACCAGGCTCTGCTCTTCATAGCAGATATTCTTCGTTCACGTCTTACCTCTTTGCCCGTTCCCCGCTCGCGTATGCCACTGAGAAACAGTTTGGTCCCTTTGGATGGATGCTTCGTTTACACCGAGTTTCCCCTCTTGTACTTTACTTCCCTTCCCGCCCCTCACTCCCATCCTCAGTCATGCAGCACTTATTGACACTTCCTTAGGCTTTTCGAGCGCGGCGCTACCCATGTCGGCCTAGACTTCCTCGCCCACCCCTTCTGGGACAAGTACCTCGAGTACGAAGAGAGACAGGAGGCGCAAGACAAGATCGTCGCGATCCTGAACCGGGTCATTCGGATTCCGATGCACCAGTATGCGCGCTACTTCGAGCGGCTGAGGACCCTCGCTCAGACACGTCCACTTCTGGAGTTGGTTTCTGCCGATGCGTTGGCCCGCTACCGGGCGGAAGTCGAAGCCGAGAGCGCCCCCTACGGTATTCAAAAGAGTGAGCCCGAGATTGAGCGTGACATCCGGGCCAAGATCGATGCGCAGCTGTACACGGTTTTCCAGCAGACACAGGCCGAGACTACAAAGCGCTGGACCTTCGAATCAGAGATCAAACGACCTTATTTCCACGTCACAGAGCTCGAGCATGCGCAGCTGGCCAACTGGCGCAAGTATCTCGATTTCGAGGAATCTGAGGGTAACTTCAGCAGGATCGTTTTCTTGTACGAAAGGTGCTTGGTCACATGTGCTCTTTACGACGAGTTTTGGTTCCGCTACGCTCGCTGGATGTCGGCACAAGAGGGCAAAGAGGAGGAAGTCCGCAACATCTACCTCCGCGCAACGACTCTGTATGTCCCGGTTAGTAGGCCGGGAATTCGGCTTCAGTATGCCTACTTCGAGGAGATGTCCGAACGTGTCGATGTTGCTCGCGACATCCACGCGGCCATCCTCAACAAGCTGCCCGATTGCGTTGAGGCCATTGTCTCGTGGGCTAACCTTCAGCGCCGCCAGAGTGGTCTGGACGCCGCCATTGATGTGTACAAGGCGCAGATTGACTCCCCGACAGTGGACATCTTTACCAAGGCCGCTTTAGTCACCGAGTGGGCTTATCTTTTGTGGAAGGTCAAGGGATCGAGCGAGGAAGCCCGCGCTTGTTTCTCCAAGAACGTCCAGTGGTATTCGGACAGCCGCCACTTCTGGCAAAAGTGGCTGGAGTTTGAGCTGGGCCAGCCCACCAATGCTGAGCTTGAAGAGCAACATGGTGAGAGGATCAAGGACATCATCCAAACCATCCGCAGCAAGAGTCGCCTGTCCCCAGCTGTCAAGCAAGAGTTGTGCCAGGTATACCTGAACTATTTGCAGGACCGTGGCGGTAAGAAGGCCATGAAAGAATTTCTGGCCCTCGACCGGGAACTGTATGGGTACGTCTTAGTTTTTTCTCACAAAAATGAGCTCGACACCAGTAGACTGTTATGCTAACTTTGAATTTCAGCCCTCAATCGATCTCGGTCATTACTAAAGCCAAGCTCGGTGGTAAGGAGAACGGTGTTGCCATGGGCGAACTCGACGAACCCACTCGCCAGAAGGCCGAGACCAGATTCTACAGCTTTTACCAGCTCCATATGGATCCCGATCCGAACGCTCAAGGACCGGCTAGCTTTAATTAAGCACACCGCGCTACTCCTCGGTACTAGGCCTAGTCCTGCCGCCCATGGCATTTTCCGCTGATCTTCGGATATCGACAAACTGAACGAAAAGAGTAATCGGCATCCCTCCCCTCCTCCCCCCTGTATGCGTCATGTAGCCTTTGACTTTTTAGACTTGCCCAGAGACCAGTGCGAAGCAGAAGAGGCCGATCAAGGCCTCAGCAAGGTTGACTAGTTTCCGAACTTTCAACCTATCGACACGTTCCAGTGATGGCAAGCTGGCATCGTTTATCGACACTTTCCAGTCTAGCAAACCGGCATCGTGTATTGACACGTTCCAGTCTGGCAATCTGGTATCGTGAAAGTTATTATCATGTGGGATCTCGAGCAACTTGCGGCTGGTAACAAATCTTGAACAAACAATGAGAGAACAGGACCGAAAAAAACGGGGGAGGTCCTTTGTGTTTCTGTGATAATAGCGAACAAAATTGACCTTGCGTTAGATAGAGGACCTTCGTAATTCTGATCATCGTTGAACATGACAATCGGCGTCCATTTCGTGCACAGGAAAAAGCTATGTCTGCTCGGCCGTATGTCAAACAGGCATGATAACTAGCGGCAAACGTCTGATGATCCATGTTTTCAAGGTGCTGTAGCAAGAGGCAGGTCACGATTACAAGGCTGCCTCGAACATTAAGGTGCTACAATTATTGCACAACGGACAAGGCTGTCCGAGGCTGTGGACAGGAGGCCAAGAAGGTTCCGCGATCGGCAGGGGAGCCCAAACTCGCCGCCACCCGCCACTCTGTGCCCGTGAACTTTCCTTTTGTTCACGGCTCGAGCCTCCAGTGACATTGCAATCCTATGGGCAAACGGGTACCGACGCAACAACAGCAAAAATATAAGATAAAGATAAAAAAAAAATGTAAGTACATATCAAAAAGGAATCGACGATACACAAGATATCTGTCTCTAAAAGTAAAAGGAGGCTCGTTATAAAGACCGACCATCTCGTACAAGTCACCGCTTGACGATAAATTTAGACAGCGTCGGATATGATTACATAAGGACCTGCCTAAGGGTGAGGGGTGTGCAAAAGGTGACTTGTGATGATCGGCCGGCCCCATCCATTTATTATGGGTATTATGGGACGCTGAGGTACCTCCACCGTGCGTTCGGCATGCCACAAGCTGAGACATGAGGACCCCGCATGCTTACTGTGCGCCTGTTAAATTTTTTGGGTGGGGAATCTTCGGACAACGTGTGGTGGTTCAGACGATCTTGAGGTTTGATAACACAAATTGGTTTGCCACGTGTACCCGTGTCAGAGAATGGACTCAAGAATCGCTATCAAGACATCTCCGCGCTACTGGTTATTAGTTTGCTTTTCTAGAAGCACTAATTGCGCCCCCGATACCCCATTTTACAGCGGACAAAAGACTGGGAGGTTGTGGAGGGGTTTCGGTTTATGACAAGAGGAACCGAACCGGAAGAGAGCCAATGATGAGGCAACGTCGCGGCTGGATTTCGACATGTGCCCGTTGCAAACTGTCTGCCCTTTCTGGCTATGGTACCGACGGTATCTGTACCACAGTATTATGCGGGTGTTGATAACTCATTGCTGTCAGAGTCATCGCAACTACCGTCGTTCGTCTGAAGGCAAAAATTCTGTCACAGGGTTGCCCATTTGTGTTTCCCAGAGTCATACGTAAGCTGTGATTCTAGAAAACCTTCTCGGACTCCGATATAGCTCCGCAGTATCTCTTGGCTTTTGAGCACGTTCTTTTGAAGCCATTGACAATTGATTGGCATTGACACTGCCTTAGTCAGCGGTTGCCGCCTCTTGTCGTCTCGACGGAGTGTGCTCAGACCTGGTGACAAATGCCGGGATATAGCCGGCATCGCGAGTCTGCGGCGGGTTTCACTCTTTGGGTCCAATGGGAACCACGGGGATCTCGACGGGTCTCAAATCCCCCCTAGGATTCCAGGAAGGGCTTAGAAATGGCCCACAGCCGCGCCTGAACGGGCGTGACGGGATGGAACGGCCTGAACGGGTCCCTGAAAGAGACATGGGCGAACTGGCCACTCAACGCGCACGCGATTGATATTCTTTCGATATGATTCCAGAGTCGTTTTGCTTCGCTGGAACTCGTGTGGCATGTCGAGACCACAACCCCACCGGGGTGGCCCCGGGCCTCGTCTTTCCGGGGCAACAGCCGAGCTACCTACGAAAGGATACAATTGCACCATCCCACCTGCCTGATCCTCCGATTTGATAGCTGTAGACTAGTGCTCTGTGAATTCGTCGTCCTCGCTTCCTTCCCTCTTTTTCTTCCCCTCGTTGTTGTCAGTCGCTGCTGCTCTGCTCTCATCCTTCTGCCTCTTTCCTCCTCTTCATCGTCCTCGCTGCTTTTGAGAACCATCAAGGTACGCATCAAGTAATTTATCCTCCACAAGTCGTTTGTCTCTTGGCTCCCGTTCTCAACCGTCTGCTCGTCTCTTCTCGTTCGGACTCTGTTGAGCTTCGGCGATGCCAGTGATGCGCGATCTCTTCCCCGCCTTCAACACCATCATGGGACTCGCCATGGTAACATCGAGAGCAATGATCATGCTAACTGGATCTCCCTCCGCATAGATGGCCGCCTCCCGCACTGCCACCCGCACTCTCCGCGCTCTGCGCACCTCGACTCGCCCTGCGCTCACTGCCGCGCCCCGCGCTGCTTTCCGCCAGGGTGGTCGTCGTCTCTACTCTTCTGAGCCCGCCAAGTCCGGTGGCTCCAACATCTGGGCTTGGGCTATCGGTGCCGGTGCTCTCGGTGCCGGCGGTCTGTGGTATCTCAACCAGGACGGCGCTTCCGCCACCCCCAAGGTTTTCGCTCCCAAGTTCGACGACTACCAGGCCGTCTACAACGAGATTGCCTCCCGCCTCGAGGAGAAGGAGGACTACGACGATGGCAGCTACGGCCCCGTCCTCGTCCGTCTCGCTTGGCACGCCAGCGGTACCTATGACAAGGAGACCGGCACTGGTGGCTCCAACGGTGCCACCATGCGCTTCGCTCCCGAGTCTGACCACGGTGCCAACGCCGGCCTGAAGGCTGCTCGTGACTTCCTCGAGCCCGTCAAGGGTAAGCTGCTACCATCCTTTCTTTGATCGTGGGATTTCAACTTACTGACGTCCTGAACAGCCAAGTTCCCTTGGATCACCTACTCCGATCTCTGGATCCTTGCCGGTGTCTGCGCCATCCAGGAGATGCTTGGCCCCAATATCCCCTACCGCCCTGGTCGCCAGGACCGTGATGTCGCTGCCTGCACTCCCGATGGCCGTCTTCCTGATGCCTCCCAGACCCAGGACCATCTCCGCAACATCTTCTACCGCATGGGCTTCAACGATCAGGAGATCGTTGCTCTTTCCGGTGCTCACGCTCTCGGCCGCTGCCACGCAGACCGCTCTGGCTTTGACGGCCCCTGGACCTTCTCCCCCACCGTCTTGACCAACGACTACTACAAGCTCCTTCTCGACGAGAAGTGGCAGTGGAAGAAGTGGAACGGCCCTAAGCAGTATGAGGACAAGAAGACCAAGTCCCTCATGATGCTCCCCGCCGATATGGCCATCATCCAGGACAAGAAGTTCAAGCAGTGGGTCGAGAAGTACGCCGCCGACAACGAGCTCTTCTTCAAGGACTTCTCCAACGTCATTGTCAAGCTCTTCGAGCTTGGTGTTCCCTTCGCCGAGAACTCCGAGCGCTGGGTCTTCAAGACCGTCAACGCCTAAGTTAGTGCTCCCAGCACCTAACCACAAGCATGACGGACTAAAGGAAGACGCCCAATCGAGTCATACCATGACTTGGTTCTGGGGCTCTTGGAAACAAATTCTTGGGTCAGCGATACAACCATGATCGTGCCATGATGTTTCATGGATGGGAAAACAGTTATGATGAGCCTGCAGCGGAAAGAGGATTCTGGAAAAAGGTATTGAGGGTTTAGATGAGGAAGGGCATAGACTTTCGAGCTACCTCCTCGTGTATATCATATCTTGGCATACCCACCTCCTTTCCCTCAGGGGTTATGGAAGTGGTTTACAGGCGCGTTTTGTGTTTTAGATGTTAGCGAGGACTAGATTTTGTGTCTTAATGTCGATACCTTTTTCTTTTGTGGTCTCATCTCGTTTGTCCGGCATTCGTGAGTGAACTGTTCAATGAGGTGAAGAGTAGAATCATGTCGAGGTGCGCCGCGAATAGTGACCGAATTGTACTTGAGTCGTCGTTGGGTTCAGAGGTCAACGTGTCCTTCGATGCGGCATGAGAGGAGAGGGGGGGAGGAGGGGCTGAAAGTCAAGGACGACCCGATAGGTTGGATCTTTCCGGACGGATAGATCAGATCCAGCCGCCATCGCTTCGCCGTCGATGGTTCATCGGTAGTTCATCGGTGAACCCATCCCGTTGTGGTCCCAGACTCCCAGGAAGGGCGGGGAAGGCAATCGTGGGCCATGACGAGTGGGTGACCTGGGAGACAACCCGACAGGTCGAACGCGAGGTCCGTCCAAGTCCCAGCAACCATACTTGTCGGATTATCCGGGCATGCATGGATGGCCAGACTTCTGGTCCAGTATGTGCCTCCTTGTCTGAATAATTGTATATGGTATATGTAATGTAGGAATCCCCTTATAGTTATGGTTCGATATATGAGCTGTTTGACGATATTACCGTATGAGGAATAGCTTCCCAAAATCCCTAGTTCTTGTAGATAAACCTTGGAAGCCTCACGAAGGATAAGGGATAAGGATTATTAGAATCAATACCTTTTACTATATATTTTATTGTTCTATATTTCGTATTTTCTAATAATTAATAGTTTAAGTGTCGAATCGCTGCGCTACGAGACGTTATTTAGAAGTATTTATACCTAATATTTTACCTTCTATATTAATACCTTTATTAAAATTGTTATTATAATTTCCTCTTTTACTACTAATAACGCTAATTTTAGTAAAACTTCTCGTCCTTATTTCGATACCCTAAATAAGTATAGGGATTAGGAGAACGAGTTTTTTAGTTTTATTGAAGGGTATTAGTTAATTAATTATATTCTTGGTAAAGAATTAGCTCCTATTTTTAATAGATAATTTATTTCCTTATATTTTCTTTTAGCCGCGGTAATTAGCCGTATTGCTTTAGTATAAACGAATATTACGAGGTTAAGGAATGGAACCTTACGATACGTTTTTAAAGGTATAAACGATATTGGTTAGTCTTTTATAACCGCGGTTACTCTTTGGCTAATAATACGAGTATTAGTTTCTTCTTTTATAGTAATACCCTTTATTTCTATTTCTACCGATTTAATTGCTTCGGGTAGTTAAGTTTAAAAAGGTATTTAAGTATTATTAATTGTTAAAATTATTAATAAATCCTTTGAGGATTGGGTTAAGGATTTAAGAGTGTCCCCGTTTAATTTTACCTAAATTGGGATAGAGAGTTTTATTAACGATTAGAATTCTAATAGTCTTTAATATAAGATTGTTAGCGACTTTAGATTATATAATAGTAAAATTAGGATTTGGATATAAGAGATTGTAAGCCCTAAATTTAAGGTTAGCGCTTTCGAAGTATTATAAATAATATTAATATAGTTAGTTACTCTTAAATTAATTTATAATTATCGCCCTATTAATGTTTAAATAGATATTCGCCGTAAATACCGTAATTATTTTAAACCTTTTAATAAAATATTTAAGGAAGGTATAGTTAAGTGGATTGATAAATAGGATACCCTTATAGTTTTAGTTAAGCGTTATAAGATCTTTGAAATTATTTAAATTAACGCTTAGTTTAACGACTTATTTATATACTTTAATATAGTCCGCCCCCTATAGGTAGCCGGCGTTAGCCGTTATTATTTTGCTTAAATTGAGGCTAATACGCTAAATTTTTGTAAGGTTTTTAGTAATTTCCGAAGGATAAGAGTTTATAAAAAGACCCCTACTATATTAACGAATAAGTTTTATAATATTAAGAGGGGAGGTTTCGGAATAGGACTGATTTTAAATAAAAGTGAAGTCGATAATAGGGACGCTTATTAAAATAAGCCGAATTAGAATAAAAAAAAAAGGACTATTTTAACCAATTCTTTAAATAAGTCCCTTCCTCGCTATTAAGCCTACAATAGGGGTATTTACTCTATTAAAAGGTATTAGTATTTTTTCCCCTTCCTAGCTAAATTTATTTAGAAGGCGGATAAGGAGGTTTAAAAGACCGTTAAGAAGAATTTACGTAATAATAACGAATTTTGCTAAAAAATCGAGGTTTATTGTAAATAGTTAGTTAAAAAGTACGGTATTTTAATTACGAAAGAACTATTTAAAAAGATTAATAATAGTAATGCTAATAATAAAGATCGTTAGAGTAATTAGGAAAACGATAATATTAATGATAATGATACCCTTAATTAATTCGCTAATAAGGGCGTTTATTAAGCTACTTTTAGCGTTAATTAAGTAGCCCTCTAAATAGGGGAAAGTAAAGACGCGATTTACTTATTTAAAAATTGCGCGATACTTAATTTTAGAAATTCGTTATATATATTTAATGAAATTATTCGTTTTATTTTATTTTAACGCGCCCCTTATAGCGAGGTTCTTTGGGCTGGCGATTTAATTGTATTGATACGAGGGTATAGGATAGTTAATATTACTATTTAAGGAAAGAAGGGACTAAGGAGGTTAAAGTTGAAAAACGTAGCTTTTATACCCGATTTTGCTATTAACTTCGTTTCTTTTTAAATTTTACGACGGTAAAGATATTATTAGGATTATAAGCTACCTAATAATTGCTTTCGATCCTTAAATAATATATTCTTTTGTAAACTATTTATATAATATAGTTAAATTATTTTCGAAGACCTTCCCCTTATTAAAACGCGGGCTAGTTTTTTTACGAGAAGGAATTAATTTAATTCTTATACCGGCCGTAAATATTATAAGAAGAGTGGCTATCTTTGGTATTACCGTTTTAATTATTGTAGCCCTTAGGTGCTTAATTACCTTTATAATATTGAAAGAGCGCGTTTTAAAGGATTAATAACGGTTTAATACGACGCGTATATTATTTTGAAGATTAAACGATAAGTGAAAAGACGTTATAGACCGCGAGGAGATGGATTAAGAGAACAGTTGGCTATTGATTTCTTCGATTTTAAATTAAATAAATTAGGATATTCTAGTATTATATTTATTACCTATCGATATATTAATTATATATAGGATTATTACTTTAAAAATAGGATAGTAGTATTTATTATTATTGTATTAACCGACTTATTTATTATTTTCGAAAACTGTTATAATATTAAATTACGATATATTAAATATAATAACGAAATTATTAAGGCCTAAGTAGTAAAGGACTTCTTCGTTATTAGAGGAATTTAAATTAAAGTTTACGCTCTTAATATATAAGTTTAAAATAGCGGAGTAGAACGTTTAAGGGGTATTATTAAAGAAAAGGGTAGGGCTATAATTTAAAGTTCTTAATTCTTAAACGATATATAATTAGAAATTATATCCGTAGTAATATATTTCGCTAATAGATTACTTTATTACTTTTACGATTGGAAATCCCTATATAAACGATTCTATACGGCTATCGTTCGTTAATGCGGTTTTACGATTCTACGAAAGCTAGATTTATTATATTTTAGAGTTTATAGTTGTAAAGTATATGCTATAATTACCGCTGCCCAATTTAAGAAAGAAAGGCGAAAGAAATTTAACTCTAAAGCGTGGATTGGCTACTTTATCGGTTATTCTTCCTCTTTAATTTATTGAATTTAGAACCCTTATACGAATTAGATTATTAATACGAGAGATATAATTTTTAATGAAAGTACTATTTTTACGAAGGATATATTTAAAGAAAAGGCCGCCTTTAAAATTACTTTTAACGAATTCGCTAATTTACTTAAGTAAATTGATTAGCTTTAAGAATTTTATAATTATTTCGGTAGCCGAATCGACTTTAAAGATGCTAATATAATTGAGTTCTTAGAATGGCTATTTACCCTATTAATAGATTAAGAAAGTAATGAGGAGATGGAGGAAGTTTAATTTGAATGTTATAATGCGATAAAAATGTTTCTTAATTATATTTTTAATTACCCTACTCTTCTAAATACGCTATTTCTATTATCCTTTTTTATTGGCCTCTTTTAAGACGATTAAATAAAGAATATCCTTACCGAAGGCTTTATTCTATAGAAGGCGGCTTTTAATATTAGCCGATTATATTAACCTACTGCCTTTTATTAAAGGGAAATTATTATAAAAGTTTAATTCGATTATTTAATAAGAAAGGATAAATTTAATATTATATATTGTTATAACCTTCTTCCGCTACTTAAACGTTATTAAGATTTCAATAATTACTTCCTTCGATAATAATTCTTTAATATTAAATAAGAATATTTTAATAATTATCGAAAAATAAGGATATAGGTCGAAGTTAATATTAACGAACCTAAGATTCGAAGGAAGTAAATCTTCGATTATATATAGGTATATATATATAAATTCTTTAAGAATAGTCGTTTTAAAAAAGTTAAGGCAAAATTAGTCGTACGAGGAGATTAATAGTAAAAAATAGGGTAAGAAATATATACTTTAATATTTATAAGATATTCGTTTTGAACTATTATCGCTATCGCTACCCGATTTAATTTCGAGTTTATTTAATACGACGCGGTTAATACCTTTATTAATATTAATTTTAACGAAGAGATCTTTATAAGAATACTATTAGGGTATTAGAAGGAGGGTAAAGTTTTATAAATTTAGAAGGTTCTCTACGATTTAAGAAGATTATTATTATTATAGTAATAAGAATTTATTAACGCTTTTACCGATAATAGCTTTAAACTTATATTTAAAGAACCTTGTATTCTTATTAAAAATGGCATTTTTGTTTTCTATTACGTAGATAATATCGTTTTCGCCTATCCTAAGAGGCGAGAAACGGAAGTTAAGTAGTATATAACCGATTTAAAACGGCGGTATTATTTTATTAGAGGTAATGAATTATAATAGTTCTTTAGAATCGAGATAATTAGGGACTATAAGTAAAGAAAGATATAGTTATTTTAACGGTCGTATTTTGAGAAGATTTATGCCTTTATTAACGATTAATATATTATTTTTATTCCTATATCGAATTAGGAATTAATACTTTATAAAGATAAAGTTTTAGGGAAGATAATATATTAATATTAAATTAAGATTAGGTTAATACTTTACGGCGCTATAATTATTAGATTAGACGTAGCCTTCGCCGCTAGCCGATTTATTTGTTATAATTATAACCCTAATTTAGACTATTATAAGGTAACGGATAAAGTATTGTACTACTTCTACGCTATTAGGGATCTCGCCCTAGCTTTTAGGGGTAATAATATATTCGAAGTAGCTTTAAATACTTTATTTATTAATAATTACTTTAATTATAAGAATTTATAAGGCTTTACAATTAAATTGTTTAGAGGTCTTATATATTAGGGAGCTATTAAGTAAATAATAGTTACGACCTTAATAATAGAAGTAGAATTATTAGCCTTGGGATTCGTAGCTAAAGAGGCGATATTTACGGCTAGATTAGTTAAGAGGCTAGTTAATTTCGTTGATTTAATACTTATAATTCAATATAATAATTAGTAGACGATTCGCTTCGTTACCGTTGAGAATAATAACCTCTCTATTAAATTTTACTATATTGATATTTATAATTATTAGTTATAATAGGAAATTTAAGAAGGATTTATTAAAGTTACGTATTGTAAAACGAAGAAGATGTTAGTAGACGGATTGATTAAAGTATTATCTATTAATAAATATATTGAGTTTAAGAAAATGTTAGGAATGGAGTCTATTAGGGATATTGTGAAGAAAGATTAAGATAAAGGATTCCTATTAGATTTGGATATAGTTGACGATTAATTTGGGGATAGCTTTATATATTTAGCGGTTCGTTTAACTTTGCTTTAAAGTTTTTAGTTGAGGGGGTATATCGGATTATCCGGGTATATATAGATAGCTAGACTTCTAGTTTAGTATGTGCTTCCTTATTTAAATAATTATATATAGTATATATAATATAGGAATCCCCTTATAATTATAGCTCGATATATAAGCTGTCTGACGATACTACCGTATGAGGAATAGCCTCCTAGAATCCCTGGTTCTTGTAGATAAACCCTGGAAGCCTTACGAAGGATAAGGGATAAGGATTATTAGAATCAACACCTTTTACTGCATATCTCATTGCTCCACATTTCGTGCTTTCTGACAATACTAGCTTCCCCCGCATTCTCCATCTTCCACTTGGACCCTGGCGATCCTGACTCGCAGCCCACAGCCTCGCAGCCCTACCGGATCTCCATTATGCATGCCTTGATTTACGCGCGGGGAGAACTTTTCTTTTGTGGGGTCTGGTCCAGGTCATGGTGGTGAAGCACAGAATCTGCACCGCTTCACAACACAGCGCGACGGGATTTCTGGTACCACGAGGCGCGTCAGCTCAGCTGGCCGCAATGTAAACTGCGATGCACAATCATCAATCCAAGGAGGACTGCATACGGCCTACATGTGTACACTACAAGTGAGGAAATGAGGGAGCTAGGTAGCTATCTGGGATGTCAACTTCGTGAGCTGTCGTATCCATTTAAGTTTCCTTCCAAGTAGACATCATGTAGAATGATTGAACATTTCAGCAGCAGTAGAATACCCGATTATGGCGTCGTGATCGAATTCACCGCGAGTGATGGCCTCATGTGGTGATTCTGCGAGCTTCACTGAAAGGTGCAGTTAAACCCCAGGGTTAGGGTCACATATCCTCTTCGGCTTTAACTTGACGTCAGCTTTTCATACTCATCGTCCTCAGTGAACTCTTCTTTTTGCAACTTTCGGACCAAGGCTTGCCATTTGCTGCATATCTACCACCGGCATGGCCTCCCTTCGCACTGCGGGCATGCTTCGGCATCTCACACACCCTTGCTCTCACGTCCGTACGCTGCGCGCCTCCAACCAAAGACGATGGGCTCAAGTTCACGATGTGCGCTTCCTCGCCACGACGCAGCAACCGCGCAGTGTCATCGAGAAGTACCGCCAAAAGTTGGAGAGCAAGGCCAAGGAGGAGGGCTTGCCGGATATCGACGCCCTCAAGCAGGCATACAAGGACAAGATTGAGCGCTTGCGCAAGGAAACCGACGCTGCGACTAAACTACCGGGTGCTCCCGCTCCGGCTACCCCCACTGCTGCTGCTGATGCTGCCGCCGAATCCAACGCTACCGCAACAACCACAACGGAAGCCGCCACACCTTCTTCCAAAGCCGCGCCGGAAACGCCAGCAAAATCCGGCTCAGCCTCCGGCTCCGGCATCAAACCGCTCTCCGAGATCCTCGACATGACCAAGGCCCGCGACCTGCCCATCAAGGAACTCTCCGCCATCTGGCGGCTCCGCTACGCCACCAACCCGCACTCTCTGTGCGCCGTGATCCCATCGGAGACCTACTCAGCCATGGATACGCTCGCGCGCTCGCGGCCGCAGTTCGTGCTCCCCGTGCCGCACCCGGACCAGGGCGCGGAGATCCACTTCCTGCAGTGGACCTGGGACGCGGCGACGGCGACGTCGACGGTGCTGTTCACGCAGTTGGCCGAGTACAAGAACCGCGGCGAGTTCGCGCAGCCGCACACGACGGTCACGCACTACATGGACTTTAGTCCCGACAAGGGCGTGGTGTTGATGCAGGGCCAGGTCATGGAGGATAGGGGTGTGAAGCCGGAAGACGCCCAGTGGCTGCTCATGTGCCTTCAGAGGTTCTATGGTGGTTGGGATGGCATTGGTGGCGAGCAGGGCCAGCAGAGGGCGAATGAGCGCAGGAATCTGTTGGATTGGTTCGCGAGGGGTGACCAGAGGTTTAGCGTGGAGAAGCTGTTGGAGGAGGCGGAGAGGATGGGTTAGATGACGATTGTTGGGATGGTGCGGTAAAATGGGCAACAGGCCGGTCGTTGTAAGTGTTATGGGAATGCTGTGTATGATAATGTTGGTGAGCGCATTCAGAGAACACGGCTCCTGGTATGTATAGAGCGATTTAGATACCCGCCTTTAGGTGGACAGTACAGTATATCAAAACCTACCTACTGACATATCTTTCACGTAGGCATCGAAATCACAACCCGAAGCCAGAAAAGAGCAGTTGGTATAAACGTACGGTATCCAAAAATCGATTTTCACAATATGAATCTCTCAACTACGCTCATTTTAAAGCTTTGATCCCGCAGCACGCTCCTCCTGCTTCACCTTGTCCCTCAGCATCCTCCGAAGAATCTTTCCACTGGGCGACTTGGGCACCTCGGCAACAAATCTAACACCTCCGCGCAGCTTCTTGTGAGGAGCAACCTGCTTGGCGACGTAGTCGATGATCTCCTGCGCCTTGCTGTCGCTAGCTTCCACGCCTGGCCGAAGGACGACGTATGCCCGAGGCACCTCGGTAGCCTGGCTGTGATCCTCGACACCGATAACGCATACGTCCGTTACGTCGCTATGGCCTAGGATGAGACCCTCGAGTTCGGCTGGTGGGACGGGGAAACCCTCTGGAAGAAAAATAATGTCAGTGATCAATCCAGGTCTTTCTGGTTACGTACCGGGAGAAAAAAAAAGAAATGACTTACTGTACTTGATCAACTCCTTGAGACGATCCACGCAGTACATGTTGCCGTGCTTGTCGATGTGGAACATGTCTCCGGTCTTGAAATAGCCGTCCTCCGAAAAGGCCTCCTTTGTGCGCTCTGGATTCTTATAGTAACCCTTGAACACATTAGGTCCCTTGATCCACAGCTCGCCGACCTGCCCAAATATCGTCAGTTACACCGGGTCGTTTGTTCGACTTGGTAAGGAGGGAGCAGGGACACAACTACACACCTCGCCTTCAGCAACCTCCTTGCCCTCCTCATTCACCAGCTTCGCCTCCATGTTCGGCATCATCTTGCCGCAAGAACCCATAAACTTGGCCCACTCATCCACAGTCTGGCACGTCACCACAGGACTGGACTCGCTCAGACCGTAGCCTTGCTTGACCGGAATCTTGAGACGCTGCCACACGGCCTCGGTGAGCTCGCTCGTCAGGGGCGCGGCGCCCGAGTGCATGACCTTGAGGGTGCTAAGATCGTACTTGTCCACCAGGGGGCTCTTGCCGAAGGCCAACACGACCGGAGGAGACACGTAGAAGCCCGTGATGCGCTGTTCTTGAATCGTCTGTAGGGCCTTCTCCAGGTCGAACCGCTCGACGACGAACATCTCCCAGCCGAGGTAGAGACACATGAAGAGGGCGCAGGTGAGACCCTGTATAGTGGTGGTTGCATTGTGTTAGATCTGAGTTTTCAGGAATAAGATTCGACGAAGGGAGAACTCACATAGATGTGAAAAAACGGAAGCACGCCCAAAAACTTATCACCCTCACCATCCAACCCGCCAGTCGCAGACCAATACCTCCCGTCAACATCCGCGCTCTGCAAGATGTTGGACACAACGTTCAGGTGCGTCAAGCACACGCCCTTGGGCAAGCCCGTCGTGCCGGAGCTGTACACCAGGAAGACGAGGTCCTTCTCCGGGTTGATGTTGGTCTTCCTGAAGCGGGCCGGGAACTCGACGCACTTGATGTTGCGGAAGTGCTTGAATTTTCCCGAAGGATCGCTGTGCTGGCCGACCAGGATGATGCGGTCGTTGGGGATGCCGGCCTTCTTGGCCGCTTCGACGGCGGTCTTGAGGAAGGGAGCTTGCGTAACGATGGCTTTGGCGCCCGAATCTTTGAGTTGGAAGGTGAGCTCTTCGACGGTGTAGAGGGGGTTGGCGGGCGAGACGACGGCGCCGGCCCAGATGGCGCCGAGGGTGACAATTGGGGTCTTGGTGGTTGGAGCTTGATGTTAGCACATTTTTTTTTCCGTCTTTCTACAACCAACACCACATTTTGAGAATTGGTGACGGCTTACATCAATGCTATTCGGCGTATACAAAGCGAGGACTTGACCCTTCCTCCACTTCCAAATATCCTTCATGCCCTTGCCAAAGTCGATAGACGCAGCCCGTATTTGGTCCCAAGTATGCGAAAGCTTGGTGTTTTCGGCGCAGGTCATCACCCTCTTGGAGGTCGGGAACGGAACATTTTGCCGGTCAAAAACAAGAGACCAGACATCGACATTGGTGGGAATGTCCAAGTCCTTGAAGGGCGAAGTGAAAGGCATCGTGAACAGGTTGGGTGAGGCTTGGTAGGTGAAGGGGAGTGACGAGCAAACACAGTTAACTTTCACTCTGGTATCTGCTTTGTTTCCAAGAGTCTAGACGGGAGGAGCCCAATCAGTTTTTCCCCAAGGAAAGAAGGGATGGATCTATCTTAAAAGGCCAGCCATCTCGGATCTTGCCGCTGGGTCTGGTTGGGACCAAAGCGGACGGGTGCAACCAACAGCGAACTCCAAGCTGCAGTCGACTGACCAAGCAGGTAGGATATCACGGGCTAGCTATCTGGCATGTTCCCTTTCTCTATGCAGTTATCCTGTCCAGTACGGCGGATTTTGTTGCTCCCAAGGAAACAAGATGCCGTGCCATCGAATCGGATATCAGCGGGCTTCTGGCAGAAAGAGGTGATTGGATGGATTTGGAAGCTTTCTGTTGTTGTTAATGAGGGGAAGTGCAGTCGATTTGCCTTGTGGGGGGGGTTGACGCATGATCCGTCCCTGTCGTCCCGAGAAGTTGGGGTAAAGTTGGGGTTAAATATGGGGTGCCGAGGCCCGTCGGACGGCATTGGCGGAAATGCATTTCCACCCAAACCTTCTTTCATTCTTCCTCTGTAAAACTACACAACACTCCGATGTCGTCGCATGTTCGATATGTGAAAGAAGATGCTATCGTCTGCCTGGGAGTCGATAAGATTTTGAGTCGCATCGGAGCGCATTCTGTAAAGACTTTGACTCTCAGCTCAGTCCCTTCTCCTGCTCACTTTGTCAGACTCCTCGCCTTGCACCATCATATTCTCGTGCACTTCATCTACGTGCTTCGCTATCATCACTAACGGTGCAATAGAAGAGATTTCCGTCTGGTATTTATTCGCGATCTTGGTGGATTCATCACGAAAAAAACCGGCTTCTGTGGACTGGAACCGATGTGTTGTTTCATGATTCTCGATCAAATCAATTCATGTTTGGGCAACCGCCGTCGAACATGAGGAATCAAGGGATTATCAATACGCGATCTCATGGTATCTTCAGAAGACCAGGAAGCGCCTCCATGGGTTGAGATTGGTTTGTGTTCTGCTCTTCACTGCGTCCAAGCTGGGGCAATTCAATCCTACCCTACGATGCAATCCGGAACACAACCGAAGGGGTCAACAACACCTCCATGACGCAGGGGTATGAAGCAGTCGGGCAGGGGCATCAGGGGAAGTTCAAAAGGTGCGACATTGTCGAGACATTGCTTGGCATCGTCAAGGGGAAATCGTCAACTTTTACAATTGGGCAACCATATCCAAAGTCACTTAGATGGCAACTCTAACCGCCCGGCACCGATATCACCAAGCCAGTATAGTTGGGATCATGGGAAAACCGCCGACTGCGAATGAAACAAGAACCCAGTAAAAAGGCACCGGATCTTTCTTTCACCTTAACCCTCCCCTGACATTCACCCTTGGAGCGGCTTTTTACGAGGTTTGGATGGCACATGTGACGACTACGAACCACGAGTGCCATTCGGGGAAACATGTTTTGAGAGGCAGGCATATGTCGAAATCGAGGGAGCTTCAGTTGAAACTGGGACTCAAAGGTAGATCACAATGGTCGGGTAGTGCTTCAAGCGGATGGATGTGTTTCAACCCGATCCAAGGTGGTTCAAACACGTTCTATAAGATGCAGGACCATCCGGCGAGAGAGTGACCGATTTGTTTCCTTCATTCTCATTCTCTATCAAAGCCCTTCACTTAAAACATTCTCTTCGACTTACAGCTGTGCTGTTCTTTTGGTTGTACTTTCTACATTCTTTACGTTCCATTCCAAAGACACTTTCATTCTTTAACACACCACCTCTACGGGACCATACATCCTTCAACAGTCAAAATGCAGTTCAAGTTCGCCTTCGTCTTCACTCTCCTTACCTCCGCCCTCGCTGCGCCCTGCGAGGTCGACACCCGTAGCTTGAGCAAGCGGGCTCTTTCTGCCCAAAGCTACTCCCAGTTCCAAGTCTCCAGCGGCGTTGGCGGTAACGCCCTGGCCGAAGTCCAGGCCAAGTTCCCTGTAAGTCATTCCTTATCTCTCCTTCCACAATTGTTCCTACAGCATAACATGTATCTAACCATTTTTCGTATACAGATCGACGAAAACAACCTAGCCTCCGTCTCCGACGCCGACCTCGCCATCATCAAAGCCGCGCGCCAGACGGCCGAGAACGCCGAGACCAATGCGGGCGGCTTCAACGAGGCCATCAAGGCCGCCGGCGGCACCAAGACCACGGCCGGCGCCGCGCTCCAGGTCGGCAAGATCAAGAACAAGGTCCTCAAGCTCAAGCTCTTCACCCTCGCCATGCAGATCGATCAGGCCAAAGGTGGCAAGGACAACTCGGCCAAGATTGCTGAGGAGACCAAGAAGCTTAACAAGAACATTGAGCTCGACAAAGCGGCTGCCGGCCAGAAGAGCACTAGCGTTAACTTCCAAGGGACCAGCCAGCCTTAAATTGGATGGTCGATGACTACTTACGGGAGTGGGACGCAGGGAGAGTGTACTTGAACGGAGGAGGAGCCACGTGGAAGAGGTACGGCTACCCAGCGGGTAACGTAGAGTGGGAAAGTGTTCTTTATGGGATGGAACAATTAAAATATTAAAGTGTTGAGCTCATATCGTTTTTCTTCCATCTCAACCGGTGATGGGCGACAGTTGGTGTCTTGGTGTTAGGGATCAACCTAGAAGACCATTAAATCGGTCGCGGTGACTCCAATCGTCACCAAGGGCGCTCGAAGAGCCTCTTTCCTTAACACAGCGGCGCTAAGTCCTGTGCTCTTGCATATTCTTCAAGTTCATATTTCTTTAACTTCTCTCGGGGAAAGAGCCAACGGCGGGGACTTGAAAGACGTGGAACAACTTCCCATCCCGGCTTCCGAGGCCATACCGCCTGGAAAGTGCCCACCCAGTGGGTGTTCTTGCCTACTCAAGCTCAACCGACCGTCAACATCCTCGCAAAATTTTCTCCCATTACTCCCTCTTATCTACTTGACAACTGAAGCTCAATAGATCACCGAATCGTCGAACATGCATCTGCAATACCGCACACGGCGGTACCCAGCCAAGAGTCCGCGACTCGAGAGGTTTTTCGACAAGATTTCGAGAAAAAGAAAGCTCGGCTTTGGCTTTTGATTTTCTTTTTATTTGTTCCTTTCGTTGTTCTTGAGAGTGCCTATGCTTCGCTGTTCACGATGACTTGGCATGGCCGGCGCCAGTTCATGTTCTGATAGCTCATGTGGTGGTGTGCATCACGAGCTTAGCATACTTTTAGACCTTGCTGACAACAGTAAGCAGAAGTTTATGGCGAGAAATGAAGTCAAGTAAAGTATCAAGTGGGTGGAATAGGTGATAGGAAGACGACTGAAGGTTGACTGCGTTTGGAAGGAACGACCTGTTGTGCCAGTTTGATTCGATCATTCAAATCTGAAATCGGAATACGACTTCACAGCTGCGGCGTTTCGACATGTCGTTCGTGTCGGTGAGTACTCAGGATGTGACCATATCAATGTGACATTTATAGTAACCCATTGATTGACGTTCGGTGAAAGATGGTGTATAGCTCCAAAAATCCGGGGAGACATATGGCCATGGGAGGTCGGGAAGACAAGGTAAGGATAAAGCCATTGGTCAATTGCCATATCTACAGTTCTACACCGCCTTGAGATGCTTAAACCTTGTTGAATGGATGGATGTAACACCCCATCATCAGAGCACACCTACCTATGTGCTCTGCATCCGATCCAGAAGAGAACTGAAGCATGCAATGCATACTTTTATAGTAACACTGACCTGGATGTTGACTAGGTTTTAGACTACCGACCCTACATACTATCTAGTCTAACTACTGTAGTCGTAGTACCCCCCTTGACTGCACGTCAAAGCTGTTTTAACACTACCCTGCGTCACCTTGGGTCACCCTGGGTCACCGAATCGGAAGTCTGGAATTGTTTACCCGTCACACCTCACATTCCCCTTGATCATGAGACATGCGTTTCCTGCGAGCATACAACAACAGAAACAGCAACAGCAACAACAGAACGTGGTACAACAGATAGCGTATGTCAGCGAACCACAGCTTCGGTACCCCTTTGGAACCCATGCCATGTTGGACAAGGTCATACCTACTCGGATCCAAGGCAAATGGGCAGTAGAAGATATAAAAGCTCCAAAGCCCCCCCTCGTGCGCGCAATGTGTGAGGTCGATGCTAGGTCAGTAAAGGTTTCGTCTTGCCTGCTCGAATAAGTGCGATCTAAACCGTCTCAACGACATCAACTACTGTCACGCCTTGGTCACTCGTTCAACAAACTCTCACAACTTTTCCTCCCCATCGTTCGACAACCAGTGGTTAGTCGCTTTGTGCGCAAAGCTAATAAACTGCTAAAGGGAGGCAAGAAGTCGAGAAGAAAGTATGCTTGTCGTGGGAGGTGGTGACGATCAATGCTGATAATGAAGACAGATAACAGAAGATCGAGAACACCATGGCCGATAAACCTTGTGATCATCACGCGACACACGGGTGCAGGGCGGTAGTTCCGGGAACCCAAAGCCTATGCGCAAACTGTGCGAAGGGAAACTGTTAAGACGACATCCAGAGGAGATAAACTGCACTATCAGGATGTTGGAGAGCCGCCGAAGTCCATACCACAGTGGATACGAACGATCGGACACGAGTGGTGGAGGAGAATTCAAGTTTATCGAGCACAACACAACGGAAAACGGAGAGAATATGTCAGAAGCGGAGATGCCGCTCCGCTGATCATCGGAATGAACACAGCGAGTTGGGCTCAGTGAGAAGGAATAAGCAGGCGAAAAGAAGCTCGACAGAAGGGTTCGACAGCAATGGGCGTCAGGCAATGTACAGATAGCTGAGGTTAAAAGCGGCGTCGTCCGTGTATGTAATATCCACACTGAGGCTGATCGGATAGACACGAAAGAACGATCGACGACGTTAGTTGCGGAGTCATCAGCCTTCCCACCCAAGTCTACGTCTGTGAGATTATCACTACCCGAGCGAGCTGACTCCATGATGAAGGGGGGGACTGCATTGAGACAAGGTTTCAAAAGCCTATTCTAGCGTCCATCGGTATTTCCTCCACGATAGGGCTGAACAACGATATTACCACATGAAACAGAGAGGCAGAGACTAGTTACGTCAGTCGGGACAACATGTTTATCGCAACATTGTGGTGACACGGGAGGATCATTCAGTTCTTGACTTTCATATACCATTCCATTTTCGGCAGGCATATCGCATGCGACATGTTCTCCTTGTCGTCGTCGTGCGACATGAAAGCTTTCTCTATAGACACCCTTTTTTCCACCCCGACGCCGTTGGCTTAGGTCCCAAAACCAATAAGCCCCAGGTGCCGAGTTCCCTTGTTTCTAAAACCTTTCTAAGAATATGCCAACCAGTAGCCCCAATGAACATATCTGTCTGAGGATAAAGGAAAATATAAAAAGGTTTTTAGCTTGCCCAGTTTGTGGTATCAAACAAAGAAATCTTTTCCCCGCCAAAGAGCCCCAAGCCATGTAACACCCCCATTGTTGTTCAAGAATCAAAGATACGGGTATCATCCGTGAGTTGTGTGAATCGAAAAAAAAGAAGTCGAAAGTAGCACCAGAAAAAGAGAGAAATTCGGATGCGGTCGTTAATCACGCTCCAGTAAATGGCGCGTAGATGATGGTGGTGATGATGATGATGAAGTATGCAACAGATGGTCTCGTATGTACATGACCCAGTCACAAAGCTAGATCACGATATTTAAGCCAAGAGAGCGGCGCCCAAGGCGAGGACGGACATCAAAAGTCCAGACTGGGCGGCAAGGCCAGCAGCACCAGCGGTAACGGGGGAAGAAGGACCAGCGGGCTGGCTGGCAGTGACAACGGCGCTCTGGGTCTGGGTGATGAAGGCCGAGGTGAGAGGCTGGCTGGCGGTAGGACCAGCGAGAGTGGTCGAGTTGACCTGGGGGAAGGACCAGGACAGAGTAGACGAAGAGCTGGTGCTGGGGATGACGACGATCGAGCTAGAAGAGGTAGTCTCGACCGGAGCCGCCGACGAGGTGGTGAGGACGACGCTGGAAGTCTCGATGGAGCTGGTGCTGGTGCTGGTAGCCGGAGCGTTGCCGGGGCAGTTGGAGACGGTAGGGTTGCAGGAGGTGATGGTGACGGTCAAAGTCATGGTGGCCGTGGAGGTCATGGTGGTGTCGGCGGCGTCAGCCTGGGCGGCAACCAGAGAGAGGCCAGTGGCCAAGACGGTGAGGATGCTCTTGAACTGCATTTTGAAGATGTTTGTTTGTGAATGTGCTGTTGTTGTGTTCGTTGTAAGGCTGAGCTGTTTCGACGAAGCCGGCGTTGAAAGTGTCGAAGGACGTGGGGAGAGTAGATCCTCGGGATTCTCACTCGTTGATAATTGTGATGTGCTGTAAAGGAGCGTGGGGCTGAAGCCGGAGCGACAAGCAAAGGAGTGTGATGATTGCTGGGATAGCAGTGGTTGAAGGGGAAAGAAAGCAGGAAGATCGAGAGAGCGGCATAAACTGGGGAAGGATGTGGGAACGGGCCCTTTTGAATCAACTGATGGTCCCTTCCAAGGGCAGCTTCCCAACGGGACGCTTGGACACAGTCGATGAGCTAAATTGGCTTCCTTCCACTTCCTGACTCGATTGGCCAGTCCCTGCCGCTGGAGAAAAAGACTTTTCGGCGCCGACTCCCAGTGCCACTTGCCATGCGGCACTCAGCTGGATGTGTGCTCGCTGTCACGCTGTGCCTGGCACTCAGAGGCCTGTCACTCAACTGTCGGAGGAGCCTGACAAGCCTGGGCCCGCCGCGGGATTGGGGGACCGCAATAAAATTGGGTTCAAAGGCAAACCATCAAATGGCAAACCGTCTTTCAAAGAGATGGCAGGGATATTCTGTCCTGTTGCCCCGGGCATCGCCACCACCCCTGTCCCTTGTTGGGCGTCGAAGCCGGACGATGAAGAAAGGACGATGTTGGAAGGAAGGCCGAGCGAACGCGCAAACCGCTCGTCGCAAAAAGGCGGGAACAACGACCCCTGTTAGGTACCCTGCAACATGCAGAGCCGGCGCCGTCTGATTGGTTTGTACCTGAAAATCTGCAAGGAACAGACGTGGACGGGCAAACCCATCGACCACTGAGACACCCGCACCACAGCCCACCGCATCCATCCACATCATGGCCCGTGTCCACCATCCAATTCAATTCCACTGCTGGCGATCCGGCCTCTTCCCTGACCATCGCAAATTACCAAAATGAATGCCGGATATGGTTTTCTTGCTGACTGGCCGTGCCAACCACTTGGCACGCGCCGGCCAGGCTCTCGCCAGGCTCTCTTGCATTGCATCCAGCAGCCCAGAATCCTCCAAGCGAGCCTACGAGCCCTTTTGTAAGAGTTTTTATTTTGGGTCCCCGGATGCGGTGAGGTTGCAGCCGCCCTCAGGACTCAACTGGAAACTTGGAAACATGTTGGTTGCCGTTACTGTCGCCAGCCCTGCGAGAGAGTCACCGTCAAGACATGGAATGAGAGCAGACATCTTTCACCATTGTATGCGTGCCACGTCGGATGTCAACCTGCATGCTTGCTGCCGTGATGTCGTCCTCCTGACTTCCCGTCTCCTGTCTTCCACGCAGCCAAGCAGCATAATCAGACTCCATGCGGAGTGCGCCGCCAGATTTGTGTACATGACACCATACATGACAAGCCGAGGAGGAAGAGAAAAGGACTCCCATGTATGGGTTTGGTCTTGGGCGGTCTGTCTCAGGCTCTCAGCCATTCTTATACACTGATATCGCCTAGAGATACCGGTAATGACAGGATGCCTGGTGTTCCACCTTTCTTGGAGCTGGCGATAGCCTTGCAATTCGCTTGGGTATCACAGGAAATGACGTGGTGTCCATTATAGAATTGGGGACAAGGCATAGACTGCAAGGGAGGATGACCCTCTTTGTTAGGAGCGGGAACACGATTTTGAAGACATTCCAGAAAATTGGAAGGAGGATTCGGCGTTCCGACCCCTGATTTGCTCCTTCTCGTATCTGAAGTTTTCTGTGTTACTGCGTCGGACGATTAGATTGGCGTTGTGCAAGAGCGCTTGTGGTACTTACCTTTAAATCTCCGAAGATCCAGCCGCAAAGAGTTATGCTCATGAAGTCAGTAGACGGAAAAGCAAAGAAAAAAACATCGATATCAAAGAGAGAAAAAAACGAACAGCTTCCCTTGCGTTAAAAGGAGAAGTTGCGGACATGTAAAGAAAATGCAAAAAGAAGAATGTGCCGACGCGAGACATGACACATCCATCCATTCTCCCGCCAGCCGGGACCCGGTGTATGCCACACCTCCTAATCCCATCACAAACAAGGGGGAAAAACACCAAAAAAATCCTCCAAACCACCCCTTACTAGAATCCAATTACCAAGACCAAGATAACACCCAAAAACATCCAAAAAAACGTGCAAAAAAATCGACGCGAGCAGGATTTGAACCTGCGCCTCCGAAGAGATTTGATTAGGGTTCGAATGGTAGTTCGAGTCAAACACCTTAGGCCACTCGGTCATCGCGCCATTGGAGAGTTAGATATTAAGACGACCGCTTTGTTGTACCTATATGGTCCAACTCTCCCAGCTATAGTTCTATACCTCCCACACCTTCACCGCAATGCATCCAAAATACAATTTAGTGCTGGTTTGTTTATTAGTTTGGTACCTAGGTACTCCTGGTACATTGGACGAGATGTCTTCCGAATTGTCCCAAACCTCTTAAAGGACTAAATGAATAGCTAGGTACGGATCCAAAAGGCATCAACAAGATCCAAAAGGCATTAACAAGATCCAAAAGGCATTAACACGATCCAAAAGGCATCAACAAGATCCAAAAGGCGTCAACAAGATCCAATACGGCGTATTTTATTTTGGAAAAAGCATATTCACAGCATGAAAACGCCTAGGGAAGTTGACCCGAGGTCTCGAACTAACAATCAAACCAGTATTGGACTGTACATTATGCCCTATGCACCTTTTATTTTCAGGAAGGAAACAAAACCTCAAATTAACAATAGAGAAGCTCGAGTCAGCAAGCAGATTTCCATATTCAGGGATGGAGTGATGCGCAAGCCGATCACCTGCAAAGACTAAAAGAACCAACCCAACTCCCATCCTTTTGGCCTCTTCCAAGGCTTCCGTGCATCTTGAACAACCAACCGACCAACAACCGAACTAGCAAGTGGCAAACCGCAAGCATCGCATCCTTTTTTTTTTTCCCCCTCAAAACTTTCACAAATCTCTGAAGCTCTCACTTGCCTCCATTCCTTCCCCCATAACCCCCCCCCCCCCACCCAACCCAACACTCATCATCATCATGTCTTTGCCGCGCTGCTTGCAGAATCTTCGTTGTTCACTCTTACTCAGCGTCGTACTCGCGATCGATCGTTAGTAGTGTAAGAGTCCCGAAGATGTACAATCTAATGCTGGTTGGTTTGTTAGCTTGGTACTCCTAGTCTACTGGACGAAATCTATCCCGAATTGTCCCAAAGCTCACAAGGACAAAATGAAAGGCATTAATAAGATCTAATACGGTGTATTTTAGTTTAGAAAAAGTATATTCACAGTATGAAAATAGCTAGGTACGGATCCGAAAGGTATTAACAAGATCCAATACGGTGTATTTTGTTTTGGAAAAGGCATATTCATAGTATAAAAACGCCTAGGGAAGTTGACCCGAGGTCTCGAACTAATAATCAAACCAGTATTGGACTGTACATAGTGTACATACAATTGAAAGAAGAGATCAATGGCCCTCGGTACCGAAAACGCGGCAAAGCGGTCCGACGACGGAAAGGCACGCCGCAAGGGTTTACAAGAAAGCATACAAAAGAAGATGACTTTGAACAAGAAGAGGGGCACGAGGGTCTTAGAGGACGCATCCCTTGGGGTTCCTGAACAAACAAGGCCTTTACACAGTAGAACAAGAAACAAAGACAGCGTGCTTAGCACCTTCATTGTCTATCTTTGAGACGGCGTGCAACGGTTGTACACCTTCATTGACTTGGTGGGCTTGGGACGCATCTCACCACCGCATCCAGATCACCCGAAAGGTGTGTATGTGAGCTTGACCTGAAAGCTGAGGAAACTTGATCCAACCTGCTGGTTTACACAGTTCGGTCGATGATCAGTATGAGAAAATGAGGCGGAGATCGAAAGCTGCTTTGCTAGTAGCGTTGAAGCTGTGGTATGTAGACGAGCGAGACGAGGTAGGTAGTTGCGTGGCCCTCTGGCCAGGCCACTTTGAAGCGGGAGCTGTGAAATCAGCGACGAAGATCACAGCGACCTTTTGCCCAAGCGTACTGTTCGATTCTTGGGTAGCCGAACGAAACGAGAGACGCCCAATATATACTATGTATGGTTGGTAACAAAAAAAAAAGGCGCTGTGCTGTAAGAAGGAAGCTTTTGGAATAAGCACAAGAACGAATCTACGCCACCCTAACAATCGTCCTCGCCTTTCTCCTCTCATCCTCACTAAGCACCCACAACATACCATCCTCCCCATCCTCGCCCGCCGCTCCATCCGTAACAATCAGCTCCTCCCACTCCTCATCCTCCATATTCGCCACCATCAGTATCTGCAGCGTCCGTCCAAATACCTCGCGCACCGCATAGTTCCCTTTACTGATGGTACCAATGATTCCCGAAAAGTCTCTCTCCATCCTGATGGCGCCGTACGGGCTCGCTCCCCTAGTCTGCGAGCCCGCGTAGCTCCACACGCGCTTCTCCAGCCAGCGGGCCAGGTGCTGCGCCGTGTGGTCCAGGACAGTACTAAAAGTCTTGGGCGTCATGAGGCGCGCGATCGGCTTCATGAGGGCGTCCCAGCCCTCTTCAAAGCGCCGCGTCACCTGCTCGAGCACGTCGTCCTCGTTTTCGTCGTTCGCAGTGCAGAGGTCGAGGAGCTCTTCCTCGGTCATGGTGTAGTCGGCGTCGCGGAAGGTGTCGGAGAGGATAGGGCGCAGACGGGGCCGGACGACTTGGCTGAAGAGGACTTTGATGCCTTCGCTTAGTAGCTCCGTGGCTTTTGCGGTGAATGAGTGGTGGAGGTTGTTCAGGCGGGTGGTCACTTCTTTGAGGTCGTTCTTGAATGGGAAGGAGTTCTTGAGGGAGCTGGCCTGCGAGGGAGCTCCGGTGCCGCCGTTGACTGATTGTTCTCCCGGAGTCAAGATGCCGGTGATGATGCGGGTGAGGTATTCTTCGGCCATGTCGAGACTGTTGATGAGTACGATGAATTGAATGATTTTGTCTTCTGGTGGGAACCCGCCTTGAATCACGGGCTTGGGGTAGCACTCATCGCGCATCTTGCGCTGAATCATACCGACAAAGTCCGAACCCAGTAAGCTCGATATTGTAGGAAGAACAGAGTCTATAACGCCTCTTTGAGACGTAGAGATGGATCTGATGATCACGGTGTTCGCGATGTACATGACATCTTCCACTGCCGAGATGATAAATGGTGGGCTGCTGTCGATGGGTTTGCTCATCCTCAAGGTCAGTCCGGTTGGCCATTCGTCTAGCTGGAATGCTTTCTCAACAGATCGCCGGAAGAAGAAAGTGGTTAGAACATTATATGGCATGACAAGCTTGCCTGAAACCTTTCGGCTCAGGTTGGACTTGGTGAGCACCTCGGGCATCGTTAATGGTGCGTCTTCTGGTACTCCAGGCTCCTTAACAGACTCAAGTTAGTTACGGCTTCCCAGCGAACAGCATGTGGAAAACTTACCATGCACTTCTGGGCAAGGAGATGGGAGTAGGCAGACCACCTGCTTAGCATGATGGCAATCTCGCTGAGCAGGGCATCCACCTCCCTCATGCTAACACCCTCATCTTCGCTGTTGCGAGCATCGCTACCGGGAGCAGGCGAGTTCAGGCGTGGCGGAGCTCCAAATCCACGGTTCTGTGGCAGGAAGCTCTGCACTAGAAACGAGAATGGATAACTCTTCACATCTGTCAAGGCCCGATCGACACCACGCTCATCACTCCAAGAGTCCACGACGATGCCGCCCTGCACATCTGCCTCGCCCTGCAACCGCTCAATAACCTTAATCATCTTTCCCCCGCCATAGTGCCTCTCGACCAACCCACCATGACCATCCACGATCTGTGTGATATGTCCAAACAGCAGGTTCAACGCATTGGCATAGAAAATGCCGTCCTTCTTCGGCCGAAGCGTCGCCGGAGCATTAGCACCTCCCACCGCCCCAACACCATCCTTCAAGATCGCCCTTGCTCTATCCGCCACGCCCTGGCAGACATACTGCCCATACGCATCCAACCCGACATCGCCTCGTCCAATCAAGGGAAACAGCTTGAAGAACCGCGTAATCTTAGCCGGATCATCCTCCTTAGCCGCCTTCCAGAACTCCCTCAAAAACAGCACACACAAGCTCTCCCTCGCGTTCTCCAGCGTCACCCAAGGGGCATCAGGCACCTCAACAGTCGGCACCACCGCAGCCGCGAACCCTGACCTCACAATCTCCTCCGGAACCCTCGCGGCCCTCGCAATATACCCCGCCGCAGCCTCCCAGTCCTGCGGAGCGCCCATGCTGCCAACCACTCCGGCCACGCAGGCCTTCAGCTCAGCCACCAGCTCGACCACGCGCAGGGTATCCTCGACGCGCTGCTTCTCGAGGTCGAGCTGGCGCACGCGGCTGGACAGGTGGCTGGCCGTGTCTGCGGCGCCGGCCAGCATGTTGTTGCTGACGCTGCGGGCGGCGATGACCTGGGAGCCGAGGCCGGCGCGCAGGTTGTCGAGGCGCGAGAGCGAGCGGGCGAGGTCCTGGTGCGAGGCGAGGACGGAGGATAAGCGGCTCGTCAGGGACGATTCGCGGGCGTGGAGGGCGGCGAGCGCGGCACGGATGTCGGCTGAGGATGAGGCGGTACGTAGGGCGGCCAGGGCCGGGTCTGGTGCTGCTGTGTTCGGATCGTTGCTGCCATTGCCGCCATTTTGGGGGTTGGTGATGCTCCGTATTGGCAGTGAAAGCGAGAGCGGTGCTGTTTTATCGTGGGATTTCGTAGCATTCGCCGTGGTACTCAAGGAGGGATTCGACGAGGAGGGGATGGTGGTGGTGATGTTACTGCTGATGGCGCCAGTTGGGGTACCTCTAGCTGCTGTGGCTGCTGTACTTGTTGGAGCTGTGGAGGGCATCTTCGACGACGAAGCAGTGGTATCGACGCCATTGGAGAGGGCAGACATCGGTATTGCCGTGTGGACGCTGGCAACGCATCGCTGCTTTGCACTTGATGCCCTGCGTGGTCGTTGAGGGTTTGGGCTTCGGTGTTTCGAAGCTATAAAGGTGGTGAAGGACGTCGAGGCTCTAGCGAGAGGGACAGATGTCACTGCAGACCGGGGTCCGGGGGCCACCAAAGACGACAGGTGGTGATTGAGCCCCACTGCAGGGGCACCTGCCGGGATCCCAACACCGGCCACTACTGTACAACACGCCAGTTGACGATACCCCTGGATTTGGGAGAGACCACGACACACTTCATACCTAAGAAGCAGAAATGTCTACAAACTAGCACCAGATGTATCCAAATCTGACCATTGAAAGGCCGATGGTATATTACTATTTATAATCCAGTATTGTAGTGTATGTATGAGTTCATCATAAAAGCCTGGTACATGGTTACCTTTACCACGTACCAACTCTAGTCTAAGACATGCCGTCTCCCCCCTTTAAATCCGGCCTTATACAGCCTGGCTATAGTTAACACCCATATGCCTCCTTCCCCCGTACTTCCACCACTTTCTAAGCTCATCAGCAAAGAAAACTGTACTGCACAGCAACATCAGATACACCAAATCAAGGAGCCCGAGCGCCTCGGTCTGGAACACTTCCTGCAGCCAGGGGAAGTAAATAACAAGCAACTGCCCTGCCAGGCTGAGTGATACGGCCCAGTTGAAAAGCGCATTCGAGAACAGCCCAATTTCGCCGCGAAGGATTGATTTAGACTCCGACCGGCAGGCCAGGGCGTTGAACATGTCAAAGAGGACGAAGCAGGTGAAGGTCATGGTAGTGTCGCGACGGGTGACCTGTCCGTCCCCGAGCATTTCGTGCTTGTAAACCAGCATTGTACCGACCATAATGATGAAAGCTTGGGTAAGCACGCGGGTAATGAGAGGGTTGGTGAGAACTGCATCGCCTCTGCGGCGAGGAGGACGGTTCATGACGTCCTTGTCAACAGATTCGACACCCAGAGATTGCGCAGGAGGGCCGTCCATAATAATGTCTAGAAAAAGGGCTGTTAGTAAAGATCGATGGAACTAGGAATAAAGGGGGAGTCTTACTAATCCAAAGAATTTGCATGGCATTAAGAGGTGACTTGTAACCCAAGCAAGTGCAGAGAAGCACGAGAGACAACCCAGCAGCGCTTGTGCTGAGCTGGAATGTCAAGAAGTTCTGGATGTTGTTGAAGATGGCCTTGCCCTCCTCAATGGCATGAAGAATAGTAGAAAAGTCGTCGTCAGTCAGGATCATATCCGCCGCCTCCTTTGCAACATCAGTTCCGTGCCTGCCCATGGCAATACCGATATCAGCCTTCTTGAGAGCGGGAGCGTCGTTGACTCCGTCACCCGTCATGGCGACAATATCGCCACGGGACTGAAGAGCCTTGACAATCTTGAGCTTGTGGTCGGGGTTCGTGCGAGCGAAAATAGTGGTGTGGTCCATGGCCGCAGCCAGCTCTTCCTCCGTCATGGAATCAATCTCATCTCCGCGCAGGACAGATCTGACGCCCGACGTGTTGGCTGCGCCCTGAACCGGTGTAGCAACACTCATACCAAGCTGTTTTCCAATCGCAACGGCCGTAGTCTCAGCATCACCCGTAATCATGATCACCTTGACAGAGCCACGCATCAACTTCCTGATAGACCTTGAAACGCCGGGACGGGGCGGGTCACTCATGCCAACCAAACCGGCAAAGGTGAGACCCCTGTACTGTTCTTCGACAGTGCTCGTGGCAGGCGACTTGTTCTTGGCAGATCTGGTGACAGAACCGCTAGCAAAAGCCAAAACACGGAGACCTCGCGAGGCCATCTTCTCGGCGGCGTCAATTGCTTCCTGGCGTCTGTTGGCATCCATAACAAATTCCCGGCCATCCTTGGAAAGATAGGTATCGCAAGCATCAAGGACCTTGTCGATAGAACCCTTGATATAGGCGAACTCCTTGTCCGATTTACCTCCTTCCGAACCGATAGTAACACCCATCCACTTGCGCTCGGAGCTGAAGGGAGTCTCGCTCACACGAGGTCCAATGGAGTCGCGAACATCGTGTTCCTTAAAGCGATCAAGCAAGTCGAGCATCGCAACGTCTGTGGGCTGGCCGACCCAGCGAGTATATGTGGATGGTGCATTCTTTCCTTGAGTAGAGGAGAGAACGGCGCGAGCCCCAGCACCGTTTTCGGTGTACTGCATAGCAAGACGGGCATTGTTGGCGATATTACCGATACGGAGAATTCTAAGCGTGGCGGGATCGGGTTTGGTCTCGGTAGCTTCATCGTCAGAATCCACGTCCAAAGCGTCGTCGGTACCGAAAAACCACATCTTGACAGTAGTCATGTGGTTCATCGTCAAGGTTCCTAATCACAGTTAGTTTTATATCGCCTTTTGTCGAGTTTCATGTGGGCATACCGGTCTTGTCCGAGCACACAACATTTACAGATCCTAGAGTTTCAACCTTGGGCATCTTGCGCACGATGGCGTTATGCTTTGCCATGCGGTGCACGCCTAAAGCAAGAGTAACAGTGACAATGATGGGCAGGCCCTCGGGAATAGCCGCCACGGCCAAAGAAATGGAGATGGTGAAAATCTCGAGGAGCTTCTTTCCTTGCAGCCAGCCGACGAGAGAGATTAAACCGATAATGACAAAAGACATCTTGCTGAGCTGAGAACCAAGGTCGTCCATGGACAGTTGCAGAGGCGAGCGAGGGCTTTCGGTTCCAGATACACTAGTCGCGATAGTACCAAAGTGCGTGTTTCCTCCAGTAGCAAAGACAACGCCTTGCCCATACCCGGACTTCACAAGTGTGCCCATGTATACAACGTTAATCGAGTTGTCTTTGTCGGTGGCAGGACCAGGGGCACCACGGCGAGTTCGGGCTTCGGCAACGATTCTAACAGGCTCATTTTCTCCGGTGAGGTTGGAAGCGTCAACTGTGAGATCCGTTGCCTTGGTAACTCGAATATCGGCAGGAATGCGATCACCGGTAGTGAATAAAACCAGATCTCCAGGCACCAGTTGCGCAGCCATGACCTTGGACGATTTCGCATCCAGAACATCCTCGGGCGGTGTAACCGAGCCAGCAACATCGCCAATGTCGGATGAATCGTCACCATCAACCGGTTTAGCCCCCGTGTGTTTCCGTACCAGGTGCGCATGGTTAGGAACCAGATGGTTGAGTGCCTCGATGGACTTTTCGGAACGATATTCCTGAATAAAGCCCACGCTGACAACGATGGTAACGGCAACCGAGATGCTGACGGCATCGTCGACGTTCCCAACCAGTATAGACGCACCGGCAGAGGCGAGGAGAAGGAGGATCAAAGGCTCTTGGAACTGCTTAACGAATCGCAGCCAGAGAGGCTCGGGAGGATCGTGAGGAATCTCGTTAGGACCGTAATCGTGCAGTCTCGAGAGGGCTTCGGCGGGAGTCAAGCCGTGAGTGAGGGAGGTGTCGAGGTGGGTGGCGGCTTCGGCGGGGGTCATGTAGGAGAAGTCGTCGGCCACGCCCTGTTTGCTCGTCTGTCAGCGTCCCGAACTGGCTGGGCGTGTCAATGTCTCAATGGGATGGGGCTCGCAGCCTACTCTTGATTCCGCAGAGGTAATGCGGTGTCGCGGTGTGTTACAGCCGGACCGCGACTGCTCGATTTCTTCGAGGGTCGCAAAGGTGCCCTGGCCGGGGGATTTTTGGTAGAAGGGAAGGACATCGTCATTGTCCTTCGGCCCACCGAGTCGGTCCATGATGGCGGAAACGGTTGTTGCCCGTAAGATATGAGAAAGGCGGAGGGGAAGACGCGAAGTGCGGAACTAAAGGTAGTATATGGTCTAACAAGGCCCGGGCGCAAAGGGGCCCGAAAGGGATTGGAAATCCAGGCCGAACGTCATGCACAGCTGCAGCGGCAGCACCTACTTGCAGACGATGGTCAAGGTCGAGGATAAGGAGCGTCCGAAAAGGTAGGCGAAAGAGAAAGGGCGGTTTACAACTAATACAGGCGAACAGAAAAGAAGATCATGGCGGCCCCTGAGAGTTGGAGACCGAAAGATTTTGGAAACGGCGTACGGGATGGATTAGCTAGTATTATATTTATTGTATGGCTCCGGGGCTGTAATGGGTATGGGACTCGTATGGGGTTCCCTTTTGCTGGATAGAGTTCGATCGAGGATCCAGACTCGCCAATTATCTAGACCGATCCGAGTGTCGCTTGAGGTGGCGGGTACGTACTCTCTGGCACCGCTTTGGCACTCTGCACTAGGGAGAGTGGGTGAACACTGCCGGTTCAAAGTGGTCATCCAAATGTCTCGGTACCCCACGACAGCGGCGCTTTGCCCTTTCCTCCTGCTTGCTAGACTGTTTGCGGAGAAGCGCGTGAGGCTGAAAAGGGGCAACATTTAAACAGCAAGATTGAGAAGCATTTTGGATGGAGTTCTGGAGGTTGCGAGTAGCGGTCTTCACAGCCTTGTGCATATCTATACAACTTTTATACAATCGATAGTCTTTGGTTACGGTATATTTTCGGTCAAGATATCTGCGGGATGGATATCGAGCCCGCTGGTGCACCAGGCGTGCATGCTTGCCATAGAGATATGCACTCTCATAGAGCCTCGTCCCTTTCCTTGCTGCATTGTACCCGGACATGCTTTTTTACATCGGTACATCTTCTTATACACAGTAAGTCATCACGACAGACGACAACTCGTGATATTTCATGATGGAAGACGCTTGTCACAGCTTGTACTCCCACCGTCCCTCGCTGCTCCACGGTTGATCCTCAAACTTGGCCATATTCAAAAGCCGAACGATCGGCAGACAACGAATACCCCTTTCACCAAAGTCAGGCATGGTGAGCTGGTGGTTGAGGTGACGAATACCTGGCCGGGGTGTACCGTACCGAAGCTGGATCCCCTATGCCTTTCCCCAGTTTTAGCCACAGCCAAAGGACCACCCCCAGTCAGGCACACCGTCACCATGAACCACGTCTTTCAGTGTGCCTTCAAAAGGTTAGAAAGGTAGGTAAAAGTCTGACCAATGAAAGAGGTCAAATTGAGGATAGATTTCTTGACGTCGACGGCGTACCTTGGCTCCTTGGTAGTTCCTAACCTTGTTAAGTAAGTTGCCGTGTTTCGGAAGACGAACGGATTCAGGTGCTATCAAGCCACTTCAAATCCGATTCCAGAAGTGGCTGGTGAGACGGTTTCCTAGGACACCAGCCCAGCCTCTCAAATTTCGTAGCGGCGTCGGAATTTTGTTGTGCATCCACTCGCAAGTGCACTGACACCCACTCTCAGGACCCCGGTCTCAGCCGGGTCGTCCAAACCTGAATCGTCCGTCTGGAGCTTCCCGCTTGTCACAGATCCCCTCTTCTTCTCTTCCACTCTTCAGCCCGACAACAACACTAGCTTCATCATCGCCATCCAACCCTGCTGGCTGTCGCATCACAATCGCATCTTTCGAGTTCGGTGCCTGAAACCGTTGCTGTGCGATTCTTCGACAATTGACCCGAATGCGCTTTGTCTTTGCTGCCGCTGCACATGTGTACGAGTAGCGCCCACGGTCCTTGCAGTCTGTAATTTCAACGCGCCATTCCCTGCTGCTTTGCTGAGCTTTGGTTTCTAAACGACGCGCTCTCGCTTGCCGTGTCCCTACCCACCTCACCACCGCCACACCACCACCTATCTGGGCATCGCGAAAAACACCACGGCCAGCAACCGACGACACACTGCTGCGCCATAGCTCGGTCGCTTGTCAACACCAACCTCGTCGCCAATTTGTTTCGTATACTTGCTGTTCCATTGCTACACCTAACAACAAACTCTCGTCGCCATGTTTTGGTCGGGCACCCTCCTTAGTGCCACAGGGCCGTTGGCGAAAGCCTGGCTCTCGGCCAACCAAGAGCGCAAAGTCTCCAAAGTCCAGATTTTGCAGCACAACCTCCAAGACAGTGTCGATGCCATCATTGCCCCTAACGATGCACCGCTGGCCCTTCGGCTGAGCGGTCAGCTGCTTCTCGGTGTTGTTCGCATTTACAGTCGCAAGGCGAGGTACCTTCTCGATGACTGCAATGAAGCCTTGATGAAGATCAAAATGGTATGCCTAGTTTGTCTTGCTTGGGTTCCGCTCGCCTACTAACTTGTCACAGGCCTTCCGATCTACCGGAAACCACGATATTCCCACCAACCTACATGTTCAAAACAGTGAATCTCTCATGCTTCCCGATCAGATCACGCCATACGATAACCTCGATCTACTACCACCCCCGAGCGCCGACTACCTGGCATCACAGATTGAAGAGGTTACTGGCGCTCCTATCATGGCTCGCAAGGTGCAAGTCCGTGCCAGTCAGCGCGATATCAACCTCCAGGAAGACTTCAACAACAGCCAGTTTCTGAACAACACCATGGTCGACGAGGAAGAGCTTGCACTCGCCAACAACGACGATCTCGGTTTGGAATTGGACTTCGGTATGGATATTGACGAGAGGCCAAGCAAGTTCATGGACACGACGATTGAAATGGGCAGAGACGCGCCTGACGCTAGAGCCGTTGAGGACGACATTTTCAGCGAATTGAGTGCTGGACCCGGCAAGCAGCGTGGGACCCGCGAGCCGTCGCTAGGACTTGATTTGGACTACGGTGATGGCGTCCGGATTGCCGATGATGAGGGAGATATTCAAATGGGCGATGACGACCTCCAGTTCAACGTTGCGGACCACTCCGAGATTCCCGAAGGCCTTTCTACCCCAGGTGCTCCGGATATGGCTCGTGCTCGCATTTCCGAGTCTCCCTTGTCGGATATCGATGACGAGTTCGCCAAGGAGGTTGAGATGGAATACAGCCGCCACAACAACTCGGACATGTACGAACCTGGCGAGGACCCGACCGCAAGCACGATAATCGCTCCCCAGAGGTCGAAGAAGAGAAAGCTTCTTCAGCCTGATGAGCAGACCATGCTCTCGAACGCCCAGATCAAGGAGCAGCAATCGAAGCGCGACAACATCCTCAAGCCGCAGTCTTTCGTTACGCAGGATCCCTACCTGATGGCTTTGCTCGACCTGCAAAAAAACGGAGCCTTTGTTAGCAATGTCCTCCTCGAGAACCGGAGTGGCAGCTGGGCCGACGAACTCTCGGACATGTTGTCTCTTACCACTTTCCGCCCCTTCGATCTGAAGAGGAAGCGGGATAGTGCGATTGCTGACATGGAGGTGGAGGACGAGGACGGCACGCGCAAGTCGCCCCGCCTCGAGCTTCCAGATGACGAGTCTACGGTTGTCGGCCGCGCGGAGAGTATTAACGGCAATCAGAGTGAGACGGCCGAAGGCACGGAGATTGAACTGGCTGCAAACGACGACGGTGCTGTCTTCCACGATGACGACCAGGAGCGACCTGGCTCGAGGAATGCCAACAGCCCTGTTCCCAACTTCGACGAGACCATGGCGCCCATTGTGCATCCTGCGGACAGCGGCCCGGTTTCGATTGGCACCAAGCACGCCGTCCACATTCTCCGTGATCTCTTCGGCGCTGAGGCCGCTAACAACGCCGACAAGCGCAAGAAGACCGCTGTTGTCTTCCAGGATCTTTTGCCCGAGGGCAGGACGACCAAGGCCGACGCTACCAAGATGTTCTTTGAGTGCCTGGTGCTTGCGACCAAGGACGCCATCAAGGTTGAGCAGAAGGAGGGCGCGCTTGGTGGTCACATTCGTATCCGCGGCAAGCGCGGGCTTTGGGGTGACTGGGCTGAGCGCGAGGCTGGCGGTGAGATGGCTCAGCAGTCCCAGCAACAACAGCCGATCAACCCCGATGAGCCCCAGCCTTCTATCGAGACCGCTGCTCAGCCGATCGAGGCCTCGGCTTAAAGTCTGAGTTTCTACGGTGTTGGTGTTGTCAAAGGTTTCTGACGAATTCTCAAGGCTCATACCCTGTACAAAAACATCTGCTTTCTTGATGTAGCGGTTACGATATCACTTTGTCAAGTCTAGTCGGTCGGTCTTGGGGAGGAAGAGGAGGACGAGGACGAGGATGAGGATAAGAGTAGGAGAATGAAGAAGCATGGCGGCTATTCTGTATTTTCACTCTTGTTCTCCTGATGGATGATGTCTTGTTTTCCTTTTTCCTTTTGGTTGTTGGTGTTGATTATCTCTCTTCGTTTGGCATATTATATCTCTTGTTGTTGGTCGTTGTCGTCAACAGCGACCAAGTGGCGTTTGTGGCGCTTCCGGATTTTTGTAAGACTGGAAAGATACCATGATTACTTCATCTTCTCTGGTCTGAAAATGATGCTTTCAAGTTATTTCCTACTGGGTTCCCCTTGTTTTTCGGTCGTGTGTGGTTTTCTTTTCTTTTTGCTTATGTGTCCGGAAAAGAAGGAAGCGAGAGCGTACGGTTCAGGTGGAAAAGCAGGAAGGAAGGAATGAAGGTACGACGGTCTCGTACCTTGTATGGAAAGCGGAAGGGAGCTTCAAAAGAAATTTATGACCGTAAAATCTCGTCGTCTCACGCTGCATTTGTGTTGTGAACCCGTACCCATTAGTGTCATGAAACTTTTTGGAGTAGAGCGTAGCTACGAATTGAGTAGTCAAACATACATCAGGATCTGAAGAAAGACATGCCCCTGGTGACATTGACATATGTCTCGTATCCCAGCATATCAGGAAGGCCCTCATTTTTGTTCGATACTAATATCAACAATCATCTCTCCTGTCTCATCACCCTGTATATTCAGGGGGTGAGTAAATCGTCCCTAGAAATTAGGTGCCTCGTTGACCAAGTTGGGTAGTAAGGAAAGAACAAGAATCGCCCAAGTACAGTACGCTTACGCTAGAGGGGCGGGAATAGAAAAGAATATGCAACACCTTCCTCGAACCAATACTGGCATCCAACCTGAAAGTCCCAAAACATTTCCGAGCTCCTGGGTGCCTATCCATCATCCATCATTAGAGGTGCCATTACGTCTTCAAGAACATTTCTTCCAAGGAAGTAAGCCACAATTACCACCCACCCACCCACCCACCCTCTCCTCGTATACCGAAGCATGGACTCATGCTCACCAATACAACAAAGCCGCATCCTACATCGCCTTCTGCCTATTATCCTTCACAACGACTATCTCCTTTGCTTCCTTCGTCTCCTTCTCCACTCCCGAGTACTCATTAATCCATGCCAGGACTTGCTGATGCCAGACAAGACTATTCTCTGGCTTCAGAACCCACTGTTTTTGTTTATTGACAGTCGTTGGTTAGCATTAAAGTTTTCGTTTTCGTTTCGCTTGTTTGTTTGTTGTCCCGTTGAGAAGAGAAGCGGGTTGGTTGGAGGTGATGGAAAGTACTTGGGTATAAGCAATGGCAAAGCGCTTGCTTTGAACGGCCAGGCTCCTTGATCGCGGAATGGGGAGGAGTGAGGAGGAGGGTTGGTGGTTGCTGCTGAGATTCAAGGCATCTAGATCCTGTGGTTGTGGCAGTGACTGACTGCCACTACGCGGGGATTTTGCTGGGATTTGAATGCATCTCCTGTGATTCTGGCAGTGACTGACTGCCACTACACGGGAACTCTGATTTAGCCATCTGTCATAATAGGTGTTACTTACGTGGTTCTCATCGGGAAACATGACTAATTTGCTGGGGATTCCCTTGGATTGGAGGATGTTGAAGGGCGCGAGACCTTCGGTTATGGGGAGACGGTAATCGAGTTCGCTGTGGATGATCTGGGAGGAAGGAAGAAAGTGTGGGTGGTTAGTGGCAGAGTGCGACGACAGTCGAAACACACGATGTTTATAGAGGGATGTTAAACTCACCAACTGTGGCGTGACCCACTCGTTCACATGCTGAGCAGGATCCCACTTCTCGTATCCCGCGCGGTTATCGTAGATGGTTCCCTCGAAGTCGTGAATAGGGAAAAACAGCTCCTCAGTGCCCCACTGGTTTAGGGTGCTGAAGACACCGTCGTGGCAGACGAGTGCCTTGAACTTGCGTCCGAGAGGGTGACCTTGAATCCAATCTGTTAACAAGACATTAGTAACCGTTCGTGTCCTGCTTGATCAACGTTCCCCGGAGCCACTACTCACTAATCATATAACCACCATAGCTAGCACCCAACGCAACCGCCCTGTCCGTATCCACGTACGGCATGTTCTTCTCAATATGCTCAAACGCCTTAACCAGATCTTCATACGGCCTGCCACCCCACTGGCCCTTGATACCGTTCTGGAGGGCCATGCCGTAGCCTGTACTTCCTGTCGGGTTCGGGCTGACAACGACGTAGCCTTGCTCCGCAAAGACGGCTGGGTTCCAGCGGTTGCTCCATCCGTCTTGCCAGGCACCCTGGGGTCCGCCGTGGATCAGGAAGCAAAGGGGGTACTTCTTCTTTTCGTCGAAGTTGGAGGGGCGGACGACGAGAGCGTGGACGTTGTAATCGCCGGCTCCCTTAAAGGTAATGTCTCCAATGCTTGACCTCGACAAACCGAACGTCTTCCCTTGCTTAGAGTTAGACGAGACGATATCGGTGGTGTTTGCGGATGGATCGACGATGCTGTAGCAGCTGTTATCAACTAGTGAGGTACTAGAGACAAGGAGCTTTGACGAAGAATCGGCCTCGGCGAGGAGTCTGATATCGTTAACGCTGCCGTCTGCGGTCTTGATTACCGAGGGAGTGTCCTTGGCATCAGCTGGGTTGGAAGGGACCTCCCAGAGGTGGACACGGGCGTTCTTCTCGGCTGTCACATAGAGCGACTTGCCATCTGCGCTCCAGAGAATAGCTTCGGGACGATAGTCCCACGCTCCTTCGCCGTCATCTGTGGCGAAGAATTCTTCCGTCTTGCCCAGATCGTTAATGTCCGGTAGAAGCATCAGACGGGGCTTGTCAGATTCATATTGCTTGCTCTTCATCCGCGTGAACGCCACCTTGCGACCGCAGTGTGAAAAGACCGGACTGTTGGTGTAGCCTTCCAGGCCAGGTGTCTCGACAATCCGGGGCGATGGTGGTTGCTCCTCGGTGAAGGTCTTGAGCGGAACATAGTAAAGGTCGGTCTTGGTGTAAATGGCAGGGTTGAGTTCGGGGTCCTTCGCAACAAATACCAATCCCGTGGGACTGATGTCAAAGTCACCGGTGCCTCCGAAGGGCGGTACGGGGGATTCAAGCTTCGATCCTGCCAGGGCGTTGACGAGACTGCGGCCCGCTAGCGTAAAGCGACCGTTCTTCTTCTCCAACGCAGTGTACCAAAGCGAGTTCTTGTCTTCTCCTAGCCACTCGTCCCAATGGCGGACAAAGAGGCTGGTGTAGACTTTTGCGCTAGAATACGGTTTCTTCGCCGTCGCGGGGTTGGAAAGCTGTCCATCGGGGGTAGCATAAGCGGAACAAACAAAAGCGACGGTGCCGTTGGAGAGCTCTTTGATCTTGATGTTCGAGATACGGGCCTTGATCGTGGTGACCTCGTATGCTCTAGATGTTATGTTTAGCAAAATGTGACCTTGTTCATTGTCGAAGGGTTATCTTACTGAGATCCTGGGCGCGCGATCTTGTCGACCAAGACGGTGGTGTTGCCCTTCTCACCACTCTTGAGGTACAGGAACTCGTCGTCGCCAATCCATGTCGGTTCGCTGGCGCTCAAGTCATCGACAAGGAGTGTTGACTGGCCAGATTCGATATCCAGAAGTCTGATCTGGGAAGTCTTCCTGTGTGTTTCGAACGAGTACGTGGTCACCTTTGTGGCGCCAAGGCTCTGGTCAGCGACGGGACTTGCACACAACCCCAACCCATCATTTCTCAGATTCACATGTAGTCCATCCACATTGTTGTTACGCGTTACGCGATCCCATCTTGTACTCAACCCAACTTACTGTGAAGAGCGCATTGGTTCCTTTGGCATTGGGAATAGCTGGTGAACGGCGTGGCGCCGACAGCAGCACCTCGGGCGTGAACTTGGTTGCTGTGAGAGTCATGTTTGATACTGCTATTGATATATCAGATGCGTCCGCGCCAGGAAAGGCTGATATGAGGAGGATGCAAGAAAACACCAAGTTCCAAAAACGGTGAAGAAGTAGTAACGACCACATCCTCTCTCAAGAGTCTAGGCATCTGCTACTTTAAGGCATGCGACGATGTAGCTTCTACAATGACAAGGCGCCGTGAGGGATGCAAGCGGGCTGCTTCCGCCGTGAGGGGTAGGTAGCTGTAGGGTAGCCTCCGTCGCTGCCAAGGCATCGAGGGGAAGTTGTGACCCCACCCCATGGTGTAATCGAGGCTGCTCCTGTTTCCACCCCGTCATGTACTTACACTACGTATTATATGCATATGATTCATGCTGCAATGATTCTCACCGGGAACTTCACCGGCCGGAAGCTTGGTGATGTGTCTTCAAGGTCCTTCCGTGAGCCGTGGTTGGCGGAAGGAAGTTGAACTTCGGCGCGCTTGACAAACAACTATCACTTGGCGCCCGGAAAGCCCAAGTACGAAAGTGAACGAGACCGCCGAGAGATTCAAACGCGACACAGCACAGACCACTTTCCGTTGTTGGGCGGCAGCCAGCAGGTTCGTCGTAACTCGAGCATGAAAAGCAACCAGATGCAGGCAGGGCAAGAACGCGTTCGCAAACGAGCAAAACCAGAAGCGAAAAGAATGAGCGTGCTTCGACGCAATGCTCAAACGGGAACAGTTTTCTTCTTCACGCTCAGAGCCGAAACCCCAAGATCGCAATGAAAAAAAAAAGTTTGATGGAAGCGCGTCAGACTTCCATCGACACCCACCCCGCCAAAGCGCCCGAAGGCAGACCTCTGGAAATCGGGGTACAGATCATCGCCACTCTCTATACAGTCACTGTGAAGCGACCGCCACCTTTGCAGGCAGAGCGAGAGTAAATAAAGGACCTCACTGTTGGGCGCCGAGGATATTGATCATCAACCGCGGTGGGATCTGTGGCTCCTTTAGGGAACACAAAAGAGGACAAATACTATAGAAATGATTCTCCTGTAAAGCGCAGCGTGGTTAGCATCGTATGTTGCGAAGATGCATCTCCCAGAGAGGAGAGCGGATCCCAATAGTAGGGGGGGACTTACTGAAGTATTGTCGACATGAAGAAAAAAAGAAAAAGAAAATCGAAATGGAGGGAGGGAGGAGCATCTTTTATACCCTCGCAGAGGTGCTGCACCCGGTCTGTGCGCACCTGCAAATTTTCATGGACTTTGCAATTCCGTGTGGACCGCCTCGTGACCGGCCGCATTCCACCCAATCAAGCAGAGAGCAGGCTCCACCCAAACCCAACTGCAACCGCCGTCCCGTCAGGACCGACAACTCACATGCTGGCAGTTGGCAGGTGGTACACCTTCTGGCACTGCACTCGGCTCTCATGGAAGACTTCGATCTCAACTACGACAGTGTGCAACTGATGCCAAACCAAATGTCATCATCTCCATTCAGTCAAACGGCTTTTCAAACAGCCTCTTTTGGAGACCTTATTCACCGGGCGCAAAAGTGAGAAACACGAGAATTCCTGGACATCACATCTAGACTTGGGCAATAGAAACAGCAGCAGACCGAGGGATGGTACCAGATCTGCGGTGCTCTCCCAACTCCAGCTCCTTGAACTCGCTTCCTCAAGAGATTCACAGTTTATGTGCAGATAACAAAATAGCACTCTTCATAGGTTATCCTGAATGCCGCTGCAGAAAATTGACAATAATGCCCTTCCCAAAACGCCGCGCTCTGCTTAACCCATCGGTAACAACCCAAACCAAAACACCATATAATCCAATCCTTCCTCCCTCTTATGCACAAACGAACGAAAACCCATGCGCAATAGAAACCGCAACACGACGCTGATCCAACTCTGATCTTCCTTGACCACAACGGATTCACTTCCGAACAGCCCCAAAATTTGTCCTTGCCTTCTTCGTCTCTCTTGAGTCCGTCTCGCTATCTTCGACTCCCGCACCTGACGTCGTCGCTTTCTTCTTCTTGGAGTTCGCCTTGCCGGCCGTGGCCGACGTGGGCGTCGGCGCACTCGATGCCCCGTCCTTGTTATTGAACGTTGTCGAGACTGGTGTCGGTGCGTGGGAAGCAGGGGCCGAAGAGGCTGGTGTTTGCGACTCTTGTTGCTGTGGATGAACAACCCAGTTAGCTTGATAGAGTTCTCTCATGATGACTAGTCTCCAAACTGATTTGAAGTGGGTAAGGTGCAGTGCATTAAGATAGGATGCGAATGAGAGAAGGAGGATGGCGGAAGGTGGACGGTGGATAGGAAATTGTCTGGGTAGAAGGAAGGAGGGGGAAGAGAATACAGAACGACGCACAGCCGCCGGATTGTACGATATCGAACTCCTCGAGAAGACACGGTTCGCGTCTGTCAATCCCGTCTTCCGGCGCTGTGCTGCGACGTTGGCGGTGCCCTTGGTGTAGTTGTCGAAGCCCGTGATGATGTTGCCCGATGGCGTGTTTTCGAGGTACTCGGTTTCCTTTTGGTAGATGGATTCTTCTTGCGCAAGCTTTATTTTGTTCTTGTATCAGCAGGCGAGTCGACGCTTGGTTCGTTGGTTGCGACGGCAATGCCTACCAGACGTTTTTCCAAAAGCTTCTTCTTGTTCAGCAGCTCTTTAAGATGCTGTCGCTGCTTTTCGTAGTATGGGATACCAGCTGCGCCGTCGGCCGTGCCCATTTTTGGACCCGAGTTATCCATCATTGCAAGTTCGCCAACTCCAATCCGGTCACGGGTCGCTTGTTGTGTGTGAGGTCTGATGATGTTTTGGGGAAATGCCGTGGTGTTGCGCGGTTCGGAGGGTGTTGCAGCGCGTTCGAGACGCTGCGATAGTGGATAAGGTGCGGGTAGCTCTTTAGGCTCATGCAGGTGATGATGGAGCTGATGTCCCTTGGCGCAGGCGCACGGGCGCAAGCGGAACACAAGCCGAAGGGAAGTACTCTTGTACTGCTTTGTTTACATTGACCATCAGCCCCTGAACAACGACTGCTTCTAATCCAAGAACTCAGTCGTCTGTTCTTTCTGTCTTAACATTATGATGGAGCCTGTTATATAGTAGGATTTGATACGGTTGAGACTTGTGACAAAGGTGTTTTTGGTTCCTTGAAAGGTTATTTGAGTACTGACATCCAGTCATTTGGATGTTTAAAGTGTACTTTCAACCAGATCAGATGCCAAAGGCTCCTGATGACACAAAAAGATATGCACAAGCAGGACACCACAGATCAACTCAAACTGCAAACTCCATGAGCAAAAAAAGGGAATCCGATGACTCGAAAAGAAAGAGGAATTGAACGACATGACAAAAACAAAAAACAAAAAAATATACAACACCTGGGATTCGCTGGTCGTTACCGACCTAACTACTAGTCAGGCGATTGGTCTTCTTGTAGGGAGGAGTGGCGAAGCCTAAAAAGTGCACCTTTGATTACGTGTGAGGGGTAGAAAATAGAACTACTAACTCCTAAACGGTAACGGACACAAAGATGAGGTGGTGACTGGTGACTGGATATTTCTGCTATTGTTGGGTTTAGGGCTTGTTTTGAAGAGAAGAGAAGAGAAGAGAAGGATGTAGGTACGGTAGGTAGGTAAGGTAGGTAGGTACCTGTTCCTAAGTATTTGGATTGGGTTGGCTTGGATGATTAATGAGTTGTAAATACATAGAGGTACGTAAAATGTTGTTTGTGCATTACCTGTAGGTAAGAAAGGAATGATGTAATGGATTATACATGTCAAGAGAGAAATAAATGAAGGAGGTATGAATGGGAAGTAAAGGTCAGTTTCCTGCTTTACATCTACGAGTATCCCATCCCTGACGCGTTTGTTTTGCAAAAAAAACCGAGAAAAAAAAAAAAAGAAAAAAAGAAAAAAAAAAACACCGACCGAGGAAGATGAAATTTCCCAGATTATTCCTCAGCAATACTTTTGTCGGCGTCGTCGTCGGCGTCGTCGTCTGAATCCGAGGACTCAGAGGGCTCATTAGGATCATAATCCCAGTTCGAGGCCGGCAAGTATCTGACAAAAGCATTATCCAAACATGTCGGGCGTGGTGGTTCTGGTTCTGGTTCCGTATAAGTATCATCCAACAACACGCCACTTCCGGTACCACTACCAGCAGAACTGGAACCCTCCTCCTCCCGTAGTAACTGTAGCTTCTCCTTCCTCCTCCACATCCTCCACTTAACCACCCACTCCTTCCAGACTTCCAAAGCCGCCGCGGCCTCGGGCGTCAAAGTGCGGGGCAGTTTTTTCCGGATTGGGGGATCGGCTTGCCGTTGCAAGAAAGAAGGCAAAAACAACAAGTCGTCCATGCCAAACCGCGGTCTAGGCTCCCCGTCGACATAAAAGGTAATATCATCCAGGATACTCTCGTACAACATCAGCCCGAATCCCCGTGACAGCCACGAGCCGTCAAAGTCCAACAAGGCCCAGAGCGTGTTGGCCAGGTACAGCCCGTAGCGGTCGGCGTAGCCGAGGGTGTCGCGGCCTGCGTCGATGTGCATGCCTCTAACGGTTTGGAGGTCGGTTGGGCCTGTCCATGTGTATGACGGCCTTGATTGAGATTGAGATTGAGAAAATTCGTCGTTGTCGTTGTTGTTGTTGTCGTTAATAGAGGTAGCTGGTGGTGGTGGTAGTGGGGGTGGTGGTCCGGGGAATATCTCCGCTTCTCCTCCGGCTCCGTATGGCAGGTCGTAGTTTGAGGCAAGCAAGAACCGTTGTTGTCCACCACCACGACCCACCCATCTTTCCTCGTCAGAGGAGTCGTCCTCATCCTCGTCCTCGTCCATTTCCGTTTCCGTTTCTTCCTGCCCCTTGGATGTTACGCTGATAATGAGATGTCGGAGTGAGTAGTATCTGGGTCTGGGTCTGGGTCTGGGACTGGGAGGAGGAGGGCGAAGAAGGAGACTGCCGCGATTTTCTCTTTGATAAGCGGGGGAGCAAAGGCCCCGAGGTCCCAAGGCCAAAAAGGACACCAGCAGGCGGTAAAAGTTCCATGAGCCGGGAGGGGGGTTGGGGTACATGTAGGACTTGTTGTCGTATACATCAAAGTTGGAAGATATACCGTGGTAACGGCGCAAGAACTCCTCCTTCCCCTGGACCTTGTCGTCCACGTCCATGTCCTTGATATCGTCGACGTCCATTATGCGGAATGATGCCCGGAGAGTGTCGAGGTGGAACTGGTTGGGGAGTGGACAATACACCCAGGTAGGGAAAAGGCCGCATTTGGGGATAAAGACAATATCGATCTCATATATGTAGGGGGTCCGGGGGGCAGTAGATTGTAGTAGTAGATACTGGACGTCATCGCGTAGGATCCGACATGTCAAGAGGAGTGGTAGAGCGGGCGGTTGAGGTGTTGTAGCTGGTACCCAAATATCCCAGTCATCGCGGAGCCGGATACGGGGGGGATCTTGGTGAAATAGGTCGAGGAGATTATAGAGTGGTGCTGCTGTTGGTGCCCAAATCACAGAGGCTAGGATTTTGTGGCGGAGTTCGGATGGGAGGGTGATTAACGACGACATGGTGTGTTGTGTGTGGGATCGTGGTCCAGAAACAAAAGGTTGATCGGTTGGTCTGTCTGGTGTTGAATGACAAATGTTGGAGAGAAAGGGCAAGCCGTCCACTTTATAAGTACCCGGACCTTCCATACCAAGCCGTTGACGTCTGCGCCAAGCCAAGCCACTTTCAGTTGCATACAAGTACTTGCATGTACCTAGGCAGGCACGTGGCCGCCGTGCGCCGTGACATCGCTCCTCCCTTTTCGAGACGACATTACTACCTTGAAACTTGTTCATTTCCAGGCTCCCAGGGCATTCCGTAAGACACATCTGCTCACGGTACATGCGAAGCACAGATTATATGACACAAAGGTTCTGTTCTATTTACATTAACTATTTCACTATCCAAGTACATGTCGCTAATGATTTAACAACAGTTCTAATGACTCTAGCTCTTGTTTTTCAGAGGACAGCCACGCAAACATAGGCATTCGCCCACATGCCAGTACAGTCGCTCTTGACGGCCGGGTTCCACTTGACAAAGTTGGCCTGGGTAATGCCGTAGCGTTGCGTGATGGTCTGGCACGTCTGGCCGGACTGGACAAAGTGGAACGTCTTGCACGAGGTGGTCATGCCGCTCTGGAAAGGGGTGGGCGTCTGGATGCCGTTGCCGGGATTGACGGGCGTGGGCGTGTGTCCGACAATGGAGATGCAAACATAATAGTCGGCCCACAGGAGACTGCAGTCGGACTTGACGTAGGGGTTCCACGTCGTCAGTTGCGCCACCGTGACGCCTTGGGCAGCCGCGATGGTCGCGCACGTGTCTCCCGACTTGACCTTGTAGAAGGAGTCGCAGTTGCTCACCATGTTCGGCTGAATAGGCGTCGGGGTGGCAATACCGTTTCCGACGCTGGTCGTGGTGGTGGTGGTGGTGGCCGGCTTGGTCGGGGTGTGGCCGATGATGGAGACGCAGGCGTAGGCATTGGCCCAGAGTCCAGTGCAGGTTGAGCCCACGCTCGGGTTCCAGCTGAGGAACTGAGCCGCTGTGATGCCATTCTTTGCTGCAATGGTCTCGCACGTGTCACCAGCAACGACAAAGTAGAAGGCGTCACAGTTGCTCACGATGGAGGCTTGCGTGGGCGTCGGGGTGGCGATGCCATTCCCGGTTGTGGTGGGGGACGGTTCAACGCCGATGATGGACACGCAAGCATAGGCATTGGCCCAGAGTCCAGTGCAGGAGGCGCCAACGCTGGGATTCCATGCTTTGAACTGGTCCTGGGAGATGCGGTATAGGGAGGCAATCACCTCGCACGTCTGACCGGCCGTCACCAAGTGGAAGGCGTCACAGTTGTCGACGATGCTGGCCTGGGTGGGAGTGGGAGTGGTGATGCCATTTCCGGGTGTCGTGGTGGTCACTGGAGGAGCAAGGGTGGTAGATGAGGACGAAGTGGTGGTAGATGAGGACGAAGCGGCGGTGCTGGAGCTGGAGCTAGTCGCCGCTTGGGTCGAAGAGATAGAGGTACCGGGCGCAGGCTCGTTGGGAGCCTCGACGCAGTACGACTTGCCGACCTCTACCGAGCAAGAGGTAGCGGAGAGGGAAGGGTTCTACCGGGAAAACAAGGGGAAAAGTCAGCAAAGGTCTCGGAACATGAAAGACTTGACATACCCATTGTCTAAACTGAGCCAAGGAGATAAAGTTCTCGCTGATAATAACGTCGCAAGTAGTGGCCGACCGGACATCAACCCACCAGGTGCAGGAACTGGCCGTCTTGGGGTCGTAGGGCAACGATGGCAACGAACCATCGCGTGCTTCCAACGCAGGTCTATGTCTGCCAGGAATAGTGCCAGCCGTGACGAGGCCGGCGGCCAGAACCAGAGCGTACGCAGAAGAAGAGAGCATGGTGACTGAGTAGAGCTAAGGTAGATATGAAGAGAGAGCCTGGTGGACGAGTGTTGAGGTCGGAGATACAGCAGGATTTGAGCTAATTATATACCTCTAGATCCGGCCTCATGTCATGGCAAAGTCTCATTGTTCCGAGCACTGAGCCTGGTTGAACATGAAGCCATCCATGCTCATTGCGTCGGTCCAATCTTCAACCTTGGGGATTGATGACCACGGGCAGCCCGCCGTCAAGGCTAGTTCTACCTAGTGGCATGGTAGAACCCCAGTTGCATGCTGATGGATACAACGCCTGCCCGACAAGGCCACTGCAGAGTCGTACCTAGTGCAGGGCTGTCTCGCCACCTACCTAGAGAGGCTAGAGGTCGGGTAGTATGGTACCGAGGGTAGGTATATAGTAAACGGATGGCTTGGCAGGGGCACAGCATCTTGCACCTTCCCGCTCAGGGCGGATTGCCTTCCCGTGCCGCACCTGGATGGACCCTCAGGCCCTTTCTTCCTTCCGTCACTTTTTACCCAGGTTGAGGTTCGGTACCACTAGGCTAGTAACAGTCTTCGACGAACAAGGAGAAGATGACCTGAAGAGGTACCCCCAACTTCCACTGTGTGTTTCCAGCCCCGTCCGACGTTGTATTATGCCGGTGCCATCACCAACATCAACCACAGCCTTCGAGTTGCATTGCCACTCAATAGACTCCCTAACTTGAACAGCCAACGGTCCAATATCAGTATATTGGAGGACTCTGGAAAGGCACGCTGCAGCCTGGACTGAGGTGCCTACCCACCTGACCCGCGTATCTTAACTCCAGAACTAGGTCTCCTCGGCTGACATCAATAGATCAACCGTAATGATATCATGCACGGTTCTACTGATACAACGGCACCCTGGGGTTACCCCTTGTATTGGGATTATCCGAGGGGCAAGATGGAAATGTTTGTGAGTAAAAGAAGAAAAGGTAGCTATGTTTGTTCCGAGGCCAGCTCCTCGTTCATTTTTTTCGCATATGATAACACAGGAATGCCACATGCCAATTATCTTGGGTAAGATCCTCAAATCCTCTACAACATCACCCCTGTTAATGTAAGCTGACGGTGGCCAGCTTCTGGCTGGGTATGTAGAGGTACCTACGTACCCTCGAGACTGGAACGGAAAGCTCACCGTCGGTTCATGTTGCCTTTTATATTGCTTCACCCACGACCTACAAGCCAGTCTGAATGTCTGTTATCCATTCGGCATCTCCTCCCTTGTTTCCTCACCTCCTACTCCCCACATCATTCTGTCTTGCATTGTCATCCAATCCTGGATGGTGCTGCAAGACACTCTTTTTTCCCCCCCATCACATCTCCTCCGCACTTCTCTCGCCGTCCATCATGAAGACGCACCTCTACGCCCTCTTAGCCTTGAGGGCTGTTGGGGCAGTGAGAGCATCTGACGGGTTCGTGGCCACAGGTCAGTCCTCTGGTATATCCTCGACTTCTTTCGTCGACGGCATCACCGAAACAGACGACGATCTCGACAAATGGCTCTCTTCCGTCCAGGCCCAGCCTCTTGACGCCCTCAAGCCATGCCCCATCTCGTGCAGAGAAGCCGGCGACGACCCCTGGTTCCTGTTTCCGGACGCGGGTCAGCTGGCCTCGTGCAAGGAGACCATGTTGCTCAATGTGGTTGTCCAGATGGCCGAGGTCAAGGACATGCCCACCATCATCAGGGCCTGCACAGCAGATTACGATACTTCTAGGTCCATGAGGGTTGCTTTTGTGCCCGATGAGACCAAGGCATCGCTCTGTACCACGGCCAACAAGGTGCTGGAGGATACCTCCATCTCCATTCACCGCCCCGCCAAAGACGGCGACTTCTCGCCAAGCCATCTGCTGTCGGCTGGTCGTCAGGTCAAGAGCTATCTTGCCTCCCAGAAGCCGTCGTGCTCCAATAACGCCATGGCCTTTGGCTACTCACAGACATCGGTCATCGCCATTTTTGCCGGCGCTGAAGTGCACCAGCACGGTGTGACAGCTGATGTCCTTCAGCAATTCCTCGACCATGTTGAGAACGAGTCGGTCTCTGGAACCACCGTGGTGCAGTTGTGCGGTGCTAAAGATCGTGGTGCCGACTACAGCATTGGCATCATCGCCACCAGTGTCAAGAATCTCGATTTCGCCCAGGACGTGGTCAAGACATGGGCCGATGGCAAATGTGTCTCCGAGTCCCAGGTGGGTACGGGCGAGGACTGGATGCCCGTCACTCTGCGTGTTCCTGTTCCCCCGGAGGAGTTGTCCAAGCATATGAACGGCACTATGGTCTCCAACAGCACCGCCAATTTGTATCGTCATTCCGCCGCACCTGGTGATATCTCTGCCAGGTTTGCCCGCCTCAGCCCCCGAGCTGATTGCAGCGTCACTACCGTCCAGGCCGGCGAGGGTTGCTGGGCTTTGGCCCAGAGATGTGGCATCTCGCAGACTCAACTGCAGAACTACAACCGCGCCAACCTCTGCAACTCACTTGTTCTGAGCGAGCGCGTCTGCTGCAGCACCGGCACTCTCCCCAGTACCCTTCCTACCGGAAACTCTGATGGCACGTGTAAGACGCGCCAGGTTGTTTTGGGCGACGACTGTGGCTCATTGGCCAACAAATGCGTAAGTTCAAACTTGGGTCCGCACATTGTGCGCAAATAAAAGACCACAGACTGACATTACCTATCCATGTACAGGGAATTACCGGCGATGACTTCACCAAGGCAAATCCTCAGTCCGGGCTTTGCTCCAAACTGTCCGAAGGTCAGCATGTGTGCTGCAGTCAGGGTACCCTTCCCGACCTGAGGCCTAAGAAGGGTGCCGATGGCTATTGTGCCGTCTATCGGACCAAGAAGGATGACAACTGTGCCAAGATTGCTGCAAGCAACATGCTCAGCCTGACCCAGGTGGAGAACTTCAATAAGAATACATGGGGTTGGAATGGCTGCAAGTTGCTTTATCCCGATTTCAACATGTGCGTCAGCGACGGAGCTGCCCCGATGCCTGCTATTGTTCCTGTAAGTCAACCTTTTACCTATAGAAATCAAACTGATTCTTCCATTTATATTCTTGTACTAACCTACGGTATATGTAGAACGCGGTCTGTGGACCAACCATGAACGGCACCGTCCAGCCCCCCGTGGGGACCAACATCAGCACCATGAACCCGTGCCCTCTCAACGTGTGCTGTAATATTTGGGGGCAATGCGGTACGACGGATGATTTCTGTGTCCCTTCCCAGTCCGAGTCTGGTGCTCCCGGTACTGCAGCTCCCGGCAAGTACGGGTGTATTAGCAACTGCGGCCGAGATATCATCAAAAGCTCCGCGCCGGCACAGCATTTCAAACTCGGCTACTTTGAGGGCTGGAACTTTGGCCGCAAGTGCTTGCATATGGATGCTAGCCAAATCGACACAAGCACTTACACCCACATCCACTTTGCTTTCCCCAATGTTACGCGAGGCGATTTCCGCATCGAGATTACCGACCCGTTCGCCAAGAAGCAGTTTGAACGTTTCAAGAAGCTCAAGGGTGTCAAGAAGGTTCTATCACTAGGTGGCTGGGACTTTAGTGCGCTGCCCGGCACCTTTATGATCCTCCGAGAGGCTGCCCAACCAGCCAACCGCGACCTGTTCAAGCGCAACATCATCTCCTTCCTCAACGAGCACAACCTTGATGGCATCGACCTTGACTGGGAATACCCAGGTGCCCCTGACATCCCGGACATTCCCGCTGACGATCCGATCAACGGTCTCAACTACTATCGACTCTTGGCCAGCATCAAGGCCGAGCTCGGCACTTCCAAGACAGTTTCCTTCGCCGCGCCCGCGTCGTTCTGGTACCTCCGCTCCTTTCCTGTCAAGCAAATGGCCCAGGCTCTTGACTATATAGTGTACATGTGTTACGACCTCCACGGGCAATGGGACGCCGGGAACAAATGGACATCACCTGGCTGCCCGACGGGCAATTGCTTGCGGTCCCATGTGAATGAGACTGAGACCATGGACGCGCTCTCCATGATTACCAAGGCGGGGGCCCCTTCCAACAAGATCCTCGTCGGTGTCTCTAGTTATGGACGGTCCTTCAAGATGGCCCAGGCTGGGTGCGATAGCGAGGATTGCTTCTTTACGGGCGACAACCGCAACTCGTATGCTGCTAAAGGTCGGTGTACAGATACGGCTGGATACATCTCCAACGCCGAGCTCAACCAGATCATCGCTCAAGGCAGGGCCAACAAGCGCTACGACAAAGAAGGTTCCAATATCATGGTGTATGACAATACAGAGTGGGTGGCCTGGATGGACGATGCGATGAAGGACAAGAGAACCGAGGTTTACCACTCGTACAATTTCCTGGGCACCACGGATTGGGCAATCGATCTGCAAGAGTGGTATGGCGACGCCAGTCTAGACGAGGACGATGTCGAAGTCGTCTATCTGGGGACCGAGGTGTACAGCGAAAGGACTGCCACCTGTACGCCGCCTTGCCGTTTTGTCCTGCCACCCAGTTCACTCCCGGCACCAACGGTCATCTCGATTCCACCCTTCACAACATCCCTTGAGGTGGGACGCAGCCAGGGTGCATCATTTGTTGTCGAAACGACGACCGTCACCGTCTATGCGCCCAACATTACGACTGATCAGATGCCCATGTCCAATGTCAATATCTCGGTCGCCGATCCAACAGATGGCGGCGGTGGTACTACCGGTGGCGTTCCCCCTTTCTACGCCATCCCAAGCATTGACATCCCCCCCATTCCCGTCGTCGTCACGCCTCCAGGGGGTGCACCGCCAACTTCGCGATGGATTACTCTTCCGCCATGGCCGGCAGTGACAGATGGCCCGGCGCTGCCTGACGACGACCCATCTGGAGTCGACATTCCAGACAACAGCGACCAACCATCTGATGATCAAAACCCAATTATTGATCAACCTCCTATGGGATCTGGACCTCCAATGGTCTGGAACTGTCCACCGGGTGGCGTGCTGGAGATTGATGAGTTTCACGCCATCTTGACACTTGACAATTGCCAGGGTCAAGTAACTTTGGGCGGCTGCGCACCTACGAAAACAAAGGCAATGGATGGACCTCCTGAGAGCACACTTCTCATTGGCTGCACCTTGTTCACGGGAACCCAGGCTCCTGATATTCTGCCATTTCCTACAGGCTCAGGTAATATCATTCAGCCCATCTCCACGCCAGTACCAGATCCGCCAAGAGAAGACGACGACCCTGATGGTTCCGACGATGACGATGACGAGCCCGCGGGTGTTTATCTGTCATGCAAGGCTTGGTTCTTCTTCATTTGCATCGACTGGCCAGAACTCAAGGTCTTTGGTTGGGTTTTCCCTCCTCTGCCCCCGGGGCCCTATAAGAGTGGTCCCCCCAACATCGACTGGCCAAAGCTTCCCGGTATCACGCTCAAGGGAACTCTACCAAAGTGGCCGCCCATCACGATACCGGCCAAGGGCCCGATTCCCACACCCGACAAGCCGAGCAACTGCAAGACCCAGACCGCCGAGCTTTGCAAGATGACAACTTCGTACGCCGGCGTTGTGGAAGGTGGCACAACCAGAACCACCTCGTCTACAGTCAAGGAGACATGTGCTACCATCTACGGATGCGAGGTGGAGGATGATACTTCGTCGACCGAGACCTTTGATGGTTGCACTGCCACCCCGATTGACAAGCGCGAGGTTGTCATCGCAACGCCAACTCCACAAGTTCGGGGAGCTGCTGTTGGCACCTCCTCTACCCTCGAGGAGAGATCTCGACCGTTCCTGCAAGCCAGAGCCAAGAAGAAGAAGTCGTGCCAAATCGGAGATGTCGTGATCATACCTGACAACCCTGAAGATGTCCAGGCCATCCGCACCTGGCTTGGGGACGTTAACAATAACCCAAACAAGCAGCCATGGTCATACACAGAGATCAAGTCCGATAGGGCAAAGTTTACTGCCTTTTTCTACGTCGTCCAGCTTAACCGCGCAAGCTTGGACACACTCAGTGCCGCCAAAGGGACCTACGGTGTGAGTCAGCCGAACTCGAGCGCGCAAGAACTGGGAGCTAACAAGTCTGATTACCGTACATATAGATTGACGACATATACTACCTCTCCGAGATGAATGCACAGCACCAGGCCAAGGCGGAATTGGCGGACCAACAAAAGCCACGGCCTGTTACCGATTTTTGGCAGGGCAAGTTCCCTGCTCCTCGACACTTCTCCAGAGATCAGTCGCTCAGGAGGAGGAGCCTTGGTAACAACTCTTCAACTGAGACGCCAGATGTCCATCGCGATCTCATTGAGACCATGTCTGGAGGAGTCCTTGCTAAGAGGAACGACTATGAGGAACACGTAACGGACTATTGGGAGCTTTCTCAGCTTTCGGCGCCTCCCGCTTACGCAGGATTTCAGTCATGGAGGAAGTCTGGTACCCCAGCCAGAAAGCAGGACCCCAAAAACCCCGCCAATTATTTGAACACGTATTGGTATCCAAAAGACACTGGTCCAACTCAGTACATATACAATATGGAGTCGGACCTAGACCTTGGCCATTCAGTAAGTCTACCTCTACCTCATCGTTCACCTTGCTAGGTGTTGATGAACGGCACGGATAATGACTTTTTTTGTGCAGGAGTTCCAAGGGTTAGGCGGACGTTTGATCAGGTGGTCTTACACGTCGCCGTACGGTGGCGACGCGAAAACACCCAAGCCTGTCTCCGCTTCCGATTTGAAGCACGGAACCGCTGTCTCCTCCAAGATCCTCGGAAACCTCCTCGGGGCTGGCAGAGAGGTCACCATGGTCTTGCCAGTCAACCCGGGAGGAAGTGGATTTACCTACACAGGCAGCTCAGGCAATGCAAAAACGAGGACTTTCGTCGAAGCAGCGGTACTTGAGACATTTATACGAGTCATGGATGACATTCTTGATTCTGGGAACAACAAGGAAGGCCGAGCCATCATCAACTATTCTGGCGGCCTGGACACGGATGGTGCCAGCGAGGCCAGGATTCGGATGCTCTGTGAGTCACATAACTCGAGTTTTGTTGCCATTGAGGGATGCGGGCAGAATAGCGACCTTACCTACCTACCTACCTAGGTATCTATACTGACAGTGCATCGCAACCACACAGGGAAAATTATCAAGAAGCTCGGCCAGTATAACGTGCTTGTTGTCGCCGCTGTCCACAATGGCTATAAGAAGGAGAAGAGAGGTGATAACATTGACGTTTACCCGGCCGGTTGGGGTGATGTCAATCGCGCCGACTACCTCAGCAACGTCCTTTCGGTGGGTGCAGTGCAGCAAAGTCAGCGCGTAGGGACCTTTACCCCTTACCAACAGTACGTACCTAAGCTTTCTATGATCTTTCTTCCTTTTTCAATATATAGCAGGCCATATGATTATGATTACTGACACAAAATCTGCCGGTACCTACAGATGGGTTACTTATGCTCCAGGTGAACAGACTAATATCGCTGTTCCCGGCTCTTTTGTGCTGGACTCAGGAAGCTCGATGTGTAAGTTTCCTTACCTACGTCTAAGGACCATTTTTGCTGTCTGTGTTGTGGACAATAGAGGTACATGTTGCTGATTTGTTTCTCGACCCTCCTTTCCAACAACAACAGCGGCGCCCATGGTTGCAGCAATGGCTGCCAATCTCCGCTCTTTGCCGTCAAAGTGGAAGGAGGACCTCAAGGATCCAAAGCGCCTCAAAGCCCTCGTCAAGATCCTTCACCGGCCTCTCCCCATGGGCAGACCCGACAAGAACCCTGCAAGCCCAAAGATCCCGGCGGGAAAGATCGATACTTTGGTCAGCACGGCCTGGAATGGTCAAGTGTTTAGCTTTGGCCACTGCCTCCTTGATACCACCGAGGCCAAGGGTCAAGGTCAAGGCAATGCGCAGCTGGACAAGATTTGCCCCACGATTGAAGATATCAAGAAACCAGACGCAGATAAGCTGTTTGGCCCCATCGGTGGTGGCAGCGGTGGTGGTGGCAGTGGCGGCGGTGGTGGTGGTAGTGGTGCACCAAGCGGTATTCCTATCGAACACAAGCCCGGACCTGGGGGGCCCCTTTGCAACAAGCCCCAGGGACTTGGGAAACGAGGCGGTCAGTGCGGGACAGTATGCAGCGGTTACTACTGCTCGCCGACGCCGGTCGGCCCACCGCCCGACTATCACGACCCGGAGGACCCAGCGTACAAGGTCACCATGCCTCCGCTGCCGACGATTACAAAAGAGCCAGACCTCGGTGACTGCCCCAAGACGACGACGCGGGTCTGCAATGGAGGCGCGGGTGGTGGTCACGGGGATGGAGCTTGCGTGGACGTCACCATCTGTGCGTCGCCGACACCAACGCCAGACCCTACTCCCACGCCAGAGCCTAGCCCTGACCCACCACAGCCAGCCACATGTCGCCTCCACGTCTGGCAGCACGACTGGTTTAGCTGGACCTCCAGTGGCAGCAAAGACATGTTTATGGAAGTGACATCTTATATCAACGAAGTACAACAGAGTTACGACTCGGCCAACACGGACTTTGGCATCATCATGACCTGGCGCAAGGCCAGCTCCAAGTTCCCGACGGATGTCGACATTGATATTCGCACGGAGAAGGGAGCTGTAGCCCTAAAGAAGAGAGACAGGCCGCCACCGGGCGAGGAAGCCCAAAGAAGGGCGCGGTTGATGTCGTATGATCTTTACTTTACCGCCGGCAACCAGCACTGGTCGAGCGGGAACCGGGACGAAAGCAGAATGCCGTTTTGTCGCGTGGGAGCGTGGGATGAGAATTCGTGGGACGGTATTTATCAGCTTGAACCGGTAAGTTCTTTCATTTCTATGATCCATGATCCGTGATCCATGATCCATCCATCCATCCATCCCCCCATTGAAGGTTGACCAGACTCTGCCCCTGTCTGTCTGTCTATCGATCTACCTACAAGATATGGTGCCTGTTGAAGGTAGAGACGACTAACGCGAGATTCTTAAAACCCATGAACAGAGCCGACAGATGGATTGCTATTGGAAGTGTTAGGAGGTCACCAACTCGAGGTTAGTTCTAGTACTGAAAATATCAATCTGTAATTGATGGCTATGTCCGGAGATATGTGTACAAAGTACCTACCTTACCTAGGTAGTCTAGATGCCCTTATTTTTCCGAGCCCCCGTCCGTGCCTACGTATAATATAATCGAAAGCACACCTCCAGTCAACAACCATATCTGCCTTAGACACGTCACATACCTAGAAATCTGCTACTGATACTGCTTCGAACTATGGATGTCGTCGAGTACCTTTTCTTTTCTTTTTTTTCTTTCTTTTTTAGGAGGAGAAGACTCACCCCCCAATTGACGGGTTGTCGGCTCAAAACATAGGTACCTAGGTAGACCGGTCTCGTGAAGACGATGTCGATGCGATGACCTCTGATGCGTATACCTACCTACCTAGGTGATGGTGAGGTACCCGAGGGGCAAGTAAGTACCCTTCAAAAGACACTCAACCATGGATTCCCACCCAACAAGGGCAAGCCATATCCATCCACGCCTTCTCCGAAGGTAACATGCTATAGAACATTTCAATTACATTTTAAGGATATACAACGAGCGGAATAGCACAGTTTGATGCAACGAGTCTTACAAGGTACTTCTACTTGATCAAAGGTGCTACTCGCGCAACTGTAGCGACTTTCTGTTACACTGGGCTGGGCTGGGCTGGGCATGCTGGACACCTACGACCTATGTGGTACGCTACGGGGCACATGCGCGCATGGGCCACTCCCGTCCCAGGTCGGCCTCCCGCTTTCGCGACAGGAAACTAAGGTAAGTGTTAGAGACTATCCGCTAAAAGGGCGCTAATAGGACGCTGAGAGCATATTTGCCTTAACAGAAAACTGCTGTCGCTGTGCAGCCAGGGGCAGACTGGTAGACTGGGAACAGAAAGAAGCCGGGACAAAGCACATTCATTTTCTCTCTATTTACCACTTTCATTGGACTGGTCAACAACATATAGGTATAGTATAGCGGCAAATACGATTTACTGCACTCTCATTAAGAACTATATATTTACGGCCGGTAGGCGCGCCAGTCGGATCTTTCTCTTGCCTCGCCCGCCTGTCTTACCCTTCGGATATACTGCCGCTTACAAGTGTTACCTTACTGTACCTGCTTGCCATACCATACCCGGCGAATGCAACACACTCACCCACCTAATCTAATCTCAAAATGGCCTTGTCGTCCATGTCCGGGCCGTTGACCATATCATAACATAACATAACATGACATCCAGATGTTAGTCATTGTAGCGGTTGCTCATATCAACAGATAAGGTAGGTACCTAACGCGTTTCCGATACGGGCATGTAGGTACCATAGGTAGTCCAACCTGCCTCAAGCTCCCAGCATCACATCACATCCACCCTTCTCTGTCTTCATGTTTCCTTCGAATTGAACCCAAGCAGCTCGTTCTTTCTCCCATCTCGCTGCCTTTCATATATGAGTTACGCTTACCTAACAAACAAATACCTGACCGTTAAACGATCGATCTTCTCCGAAAAACCGTTACAATGCCATGTCACGCCATACCTTGCTTTTCCCGAGTCTTGGCATCCGAGCCGATGTCACCAAGATCAGGAACGAGGTTCCGAAGAAGAAGAGGGGGTTGGGGAAACTTGAGGACGGAGGCTCGGGATGCTCGGTAGGTGGGTGTAGATCTCGGAAAATATTTACAAACCTAGGATACAGTATGCGTGATGATCGACTGTTTTCGTTTATTCAGCAGTCGATGTTCTCATGGGCGAACTTCCTACCTTTTTATACCTTTGAGGCTCCGGATTCCTTCTATGTTCCCCCTCGGTACCCGGCATGCTTTCATGTTGCCAAGTGCTTGTAACTGCGTGGTCCTCAATCCTTCTTCCTTCCATGGGTGAGGATCGGGCCGGTGATTCCATCACTCTGCCGTCGGTGTTTGTGTGTTTTGTTATCAAAAGGTCGAAGTTTGTGTTAGCTGGCGATAGTGGACATATGTTATGTCGGCGGCGATGTAGTGCTCACTTGGAACTCATGGTGATGGGGTCGGGGGATTTAATGCAATTGCAAATAATGGAGCAAGTGCAAACAGCGGCATTATACACATGATTCCAACCTTTGTTTTCTTCACATACCTACATTTATTGCGTTAGACCATTAATGCGTGTATCATCCATTTTTCCTAGCCTTTTCTTGGACCTTCTTTGACAAAACGATTCATATTCTGATTGAACGGCGTGTCGCCACATTTAAAGACGTTCGTTCCCAGTACTCAAGTAGTCTTCAGATTCGAAGTTGGTAGCATATGGGTTGATAAGGTTCTGCTGATGTCTTCATAATAGAGAATTCAAGAGGCAAGGTTCCGGGACTGTAGCCCCAGTTGATGACCCAAGTGTAGAAGCAGTTCAGATCTTGCCATCTTTGCATTATGAAACAAGCTGACTTGCCGAAGTCTAATCAAAACTCTTCCGGCATCTTACGGGACTCATGCATGACGTTCTCGGTCAGCCCTTTGCCGTGTGTTCTGGAACTCGGGGCTCCTCAGGACAAGTCGCAACCACTCCGCATCCTTTTGCGAGACCGCATTGGGATTCCGTTCCAATGCTCTCGAAATCCGCACCCACCGCTGCATGGCTTCCACGCTCATGGTAATAGACTCGCCAGGCTCGACGTCGGGCTCTCTGAACGATTCTCCTGGGCCAAATCCCTCTCGGAGGCGGGGGTCAAGAGGGGGATCGTTGGGTCGGAAGTCAGCCGCGGTTCGATCTTCTGGTTCGTCGTCCCATTCCGAGTCGTACTCGCGGCACAGAGCGTCCATTTCTCGATCGTATTCCATCATCTCTTCAAATTCTGAATCGACCCATTCCTCCTCTCCTGGTTCTTCAAGGGACAACTCATTCAGCATAGGTCCGAGAAATTTGTCTTCGGGGTGAGAAAGCATTGTGTCGTAGTCCTGGATGGTTTCGAGGAAGAAAGTCACGTCCTTGCGGTAGGGTGCAACCACTTCTTTGTACACTTTGGAAGCAAGGACCAGGAACTCCATCATCTTGCTTTCTCCTCCCAAGGGATCGAGCACCGTAGAGAACATGTAGCCCACCACGAAGGGGAGCTGATGCTCCCGCTCTATCCAAGTCGGCCCGGCGACCCGGTTAAAGTAAGGATCCACGGCGGTTTTGAGACTGCGCAAAAAGTCCCAGCACTGTCGGTGCATTGCAAGGTAATCGACTGACGTTTCAGGGATTTCGGCTTCAATATCAAGGGCCAGCTGCTGGATGAGTTGTGATGGCGTGGCCTGAGGTATTTTCTGTGGATTCGGACTCTTCTTGTTGAGAATGGCTTTCACATCGTCCACAGACAGCATGATTCCCTCCATGCTTGGCCTATATTGGTTATGGAACATGGAGGATACCTTACCTTGAGCCCCGAGAGAGCGCGGACCTGCTTTAGTAGGCACGAGCTTCCGAGTCTTGTTTCTCGTGCTTGCGATGAAGCTAGTTGCCGAAAAGCCCATCATCATGCAAAGCTGTTTGTGGTAGTTGTCCCGCTCTGTGGGTGCCGCGCCGACAAAAAACTTGTCTTTACAGCCTTGCAAACGATAGAAGAGATCCATATCGTCCCATTTCGCAGCGTTGTTGATCAAGTTCTCATTACACAAGGCATTGTAGAGATGGCCAGTATAGAGGATGCCACCCCAGCAGCGCTCGAACTGGGTTGCAAGGAGGTGGTAGGTTGTGCGGATGTAGTGAATCCAGAGACCGCAGAAAAGCGGATGCATCTTGAGAAAGGTGTGTTCTTTGTTGTTACGGGAGGTTAGGAGTCCTGTCGACTCGATCACTTTGTACAGCGGGTTCTCGGTGAACCAGCGCGCCTCATTTTGGAGCCTGATAAGTCGTTTGTCGCCGTCGACTTGATCCCAGCCCTCTGTTGCGCACAGTTAGCAGTGCACCTGGAAGTCTAGAGACTGAAGAGGCAGGTCTTACTGATGGTCAAGTTCTCATAATACTCCAGATTTTGGGTTATACTGTCATCGATGGCCATATTGTAGCGCATCATGGCCCAAAACGGCTTCTCAGACTGCCGTCCCAGAACGCGACGTATATCGAGGTGAATGGCTGTAGCAAACCCGAGCCAGAAAGGTAAGACCTTGTCTTTGTTGGTAAGGAGAAGACGAAGCCCTCGCAAGAGTTCGTCCTCAACGGGCATACCAGAATACAATCCTTCCGGGAGGGCATCTGGAGGGGTGGTGTTGAACCTTCCCATGAGATCGAATTGGGGCGCAACCTCCAAGAAGGCAGCTTTATCTTGCTGCCATTTGACGTCCGGAGGTGCTGCATCATAGTCGATCGTCGGTTCATACCAGCCAAACTTGCCGTCATAAGTCATCACCTCACTTGACGCCCTTGCCTGGTTGATCCATGCTTCGAGAAGGATGAAGGAAAGGGTCATGGACTCGTCGAACATGGGAAAGGCGTCGAGATTTATGTCACAGCCTGGAGTGGGCTTGATTATATCGATGCCTTGGCTGCTGGCAGCCATTTGGCAGTAGAACAGGGCCCAGTCCTTGGCCGTCTTCTTGTCCCCGTTCAGGCGGATGCTATCGGCAGCATCTTCCTCCATGAATCGGGCAATATTGATGGCCGTGTTTGTAGCAACGGCCACGGAAGGCAACGACAGCTCGCCCTTGGCATAAGCAGCCCATAGACTCCTGACCTGCATCCTGAGAGCGCGAACGTCGCGAAAGAGGGTAGCAAAGGCGACGAGAGAGGACGCAGCGTCTTCAGCTTCATACTCAACAACGACGCCCTCATCGACTGTTTCCTTGCCCTTGGCCGCTTGCTCTGAGCTTCCTGTGGAGTCTCCCCCAAGGTCAAATTCGGGAGCATCATAGAAGTCCAGAAGATCAAACGGGTTGGCGGTTGCTGTTGTCTTGGGTAGCTTGGGAAGGGCCCTTTTGGCCCAAGAGTCTTTAAACAATGGCTCGAGGACATGGCGAACTTTCTCTAGAACGGAGACAAAGTAGGAGTGGTTCTCGTTTGACTCAAGCTTCAGGGCACGGCCATGTTCCTGGAGGAGCTGGGCGAAACCCTTGCGCACCGTGATGGCGCGCTCGATAGCAGTTGGAACGACGGTCGGAATCTCAACGATCTTTGCCTCGTTCAACTTGGTACCGATGAACTCGGCGAGCGGCACAAAGTTTTTGAGCGCCAGCACATACTTCTGCCTCGTCTGCGACTGGTCCGAGAAGTTGTCAGCCTGCCTGTGCGCTTGGGCTTTGGCTGATTTTCGGGCTTTGCCCTTGAGGCGAGCGCTCTTGAGGTTGACATTTGTGGGAGAGGCCGAGTTGGAAGCGAGGAGTTCGGCGGCGCAGCCCAGTGTCTTTCCGGTCTGGGCTAGCCACGAAGCAACGACATCAGTATCGTGCTTGTATTGGCGATATGTACTGTAAAGATTGCTTGGCAACATCATGACCTATCGAGAAGTTGATGTGATCAGGTCCATGTTTGTTGGTGGTATTGGTGGCAGGCAAAACCCCGAAAAGGCAGCACTTTAAATCTTGGCGAGACGAACAGTAAATATGAGTTTTGCGCTAACAGACACTAACAGATTCACATACAAGATGCTCGCAATGAAGTTAATGCCTTCTAAAGATGGTGCACAACACCGGCACCTGCATGAGTCGCGACAAAGCTGCAGTGTTTTTATGGATCCAACTCTCCATCTTGGCACAGCAACTACTCTTGTGCAAACAAAACCACCACATCCATCCGCGTGATTCACCACAAAATTGGCCATCTCAATCACATCCCTTTCACCTTGGTCCCTTCGTGGTCCCAGTCGACAGATATGGGTTCATGGTTACCCGAGAACTTCTGGCCTCCAAACCACAATTCGAACCTCAAATCAGCCGGCGCTACAATCACCCTGACATCAAACTGACAGATGTAGAAGGTGACGCCGCGGGACCAGCAAGTTCCTCTCTTATTGACTTTGACAAGCTGATCTTGCTGGACTCCTTCCAGATTGCTTTTCACTTCACAAAGCTTATACGCTCCATCTGCAAGACATGTCAGCCAGGGATTCACTACGTGCTGGACGTGGTGGGTGTCGGGTACCAACCTTGCTTCATGCTACTGGGTAACTGTGACGGATCATTGTGAGAGACGACGATTTGAGAGTTCCACGCCCTTGTCGTCTCCGTTGCGGCAAGCCGGATCTGAAAGGATTTCACTAAAAACGCGTTGGGGTTTACCGGATCGCCCTTTTTGATGAGCCACTGGATTTGGTTCACGGCCCATTTCTTGCTCGGCTCAAATGGGTCGGGGCGGACGTCTTCGTTGGAATGCATGGCGGGCACGTAAATCTCCTGGACGACAACGCCGTAACTTGCTCGAGCAATGCGGGTTGATAACACTGAGGTGGCTCCTCCCGATTCCCATCTCTGTTGCCGGTCAAGGAGAAGGCCTCTCACCACCACCAGCTGAGGGTCATTACATGGGATGACTGCCACTTGGTCGCTCGCGTTGGGATGCTGGTGGGCAAGGAATCGCTGCTGGAGCTGGTCACGGACGTAAGCTGAGCTGCCCAGTCCGCCCGAAAGAACCATGTATTGCACCTGGTGCAAATGTCCCATGGTTCTGAGCCATTCTAGCTCGCCCATTATTCGGTTCACGATCCCCTCAATTTGAGGGTCAAACAATGATTGCATTTCTTGACTGTTGCAAGGTTAGCCAGTCATCCTTGGAATCACTGCGTGGACGGTTTTCGTCTGACAACAAATACTCACAGAGTGAAAACCATCCTTCCGTTCTCGATCCCCAGGCCAGCGTGGCTAAAGTTATACGCCAATCCTTCGATAGGGATCCTGAACAGCGCTTGCATATACGCCCTTTCGCCAAACTTGTGCTTCACTGTCCGGAACTGGTGGCTCCTCGCTAGGCGCAAGGGCAGACTAGGAGGTATATGCGCCGCAGCATCCGGATAGGCGGCTAGCCTCTGTTGTACCAAGCGCATAAATAACCGGTCGATCAGTGTAGCTCCTATCCCTACACCATTGACGGCATGCAACGAAGCCATCTGCGGGACGGCCATATTCGACGACGTGACTTGCATCAACGCCAAATCCGTCGTTCCGCCACCAGCATCGACAGTGAGAAAGACACTCCCCATGCCAAAGCTAACGGCACTCGTTTTGAGCGTGGCCACAGCCGCTGCCTCGGCTTCGGTCAGGTCGACCTGTGCAGAGTGCTTTGGGCCTTCAATCCCAAACCCTGCCTCTCTGATCACCATCTTGAACGAGTTGACGATACTTTGACTCGTCCAGGTGGTGGGAACGCTAAAGAGGAACTCGACTGCCAGGTCTGTCCAGCCGGATCCTACTCCGCGTCGTCCAATCTGCGTCTCGATGGACTCCTTGACGTGGGCGTAGACCTGCCGGAGAAAGTCGGTCACGAACTGCTGCGCTTCGAAGACGCTTTGCGGTGCGCTGGTGAGGCCTTGCTGCTGCGCGTCTGCTAGGGTATCCGTGTCCATGAAGATCTTGAAGAATTCCCGGCGTACTTTCCCGCCACCAGGACCGCCGGCTTCAAGCTCGTCGTCGGCACACATGAAACCCCATGACGAGAGAGTGCCGTTCGCGTTGTAGACCAGCGTCGTTGGCACCTTGCGTTCACCTCGGTCACCGCTGCCGGGCCAGTCGCTGATCACTTGGATGGGGGTCTTGGGCGTCATCCATGCCACGCCCGTATATGTTGTGCCCAGGTCGACGGAGACAACAATAGCCGGGCTGTCTGAGTACATCTTGAGATCGGTGTGGGTGAAATTCTTGGTGTATGTCAAGGCAAGTTGGGTTGAAGACCGATCTTTGAGATAAAGGTACCTTTGCCTTGACCTTGGGTCCCTTAAGGCCCTTGAGCTTAAGTGCGTGGAAGACAGCCTGAGCTAGCACGTAGCTCACTACCTGATATGGGAGGAGGCCAAAAAGTCCGAGGTTGCCTGCATCACGGAGGCAAAGCTCCAGACGCAACGGAACCAGTAGGAGCTTAACCTTGTATGTCTCCCTGAAGGCAAAAGAAAATGAAAGGCTGGGCGGCCTAAAGTGGTCCAAGTTCGTTTCCTACATCATGACCGGCTGATGGGCATGGTTGCCCAGGGATCCTGTCGTGCACGTATCCGACAGAGACAAGGCCACAAATCGCTGGAGGAAAAAGATGCGACTGGCCGTTCACGAGGGTCTGGGTCTACCTATTGCCATGATTCCATTCTTGGACATGGAGAAACTGTGGCACGATTGTTATCAGTCAGTTTTGTGGCGGTCCAGCTGAAATGCACCGGACAATATGCAGGCATATCACACACTGTGTGTAGAGTTTCTCCTGCAACAAGGCTCCAGGCAGGCGTTTCTTCCTGGTGATTTCTTATTTCATCTTATTGAAAGGAATCCTCCGCCCGGTCCTCTTCAGTTGGAAAAAAAAATCAGTCATTCCTCGGAGTTCTTCTGGGCGTTGTGCTCTTCATCTTTCACTATGGCGCAGCCTTCAGTTACAACGGTAACTTCTATAACCACTCTGACAAACGGTGGCCCACCAATTACATACACGGCAATTTATGTATACGGCAGTCAAGCAACTCTATCTACCATTACTGGTTCTCAAACAACCCAAGTGGTTGTATCCGCGACGTTGTCGGCCTTCGTTGGAGACCGCCCAGCTGGTCTTCCGGAGACAGTAACCCAGAATGCACCAGCATCCGTCTTGTTGCCATTTGTACCAAACCCGAGCGTGCAGTCCACGGGATCAGTATCATCCATGCCTACCCCGTTGACAATGACATCGGCACCGGTATCAGTATCAGGGTCAGGATCAAATACTAGCTTTCCGGCAACCTGCAGTCCCACTGTCAGTGGAAACAGCATCATTCAATGCCAAGCTACCAGCTCTTCAGCACCGGCTAAAGGGCGAAGCGGAGTGAGCTCTGGTGCAGCGGCCGGCATAGCTATCGGTTGTCTCATCGCTGGTCTCCTCATCGGTATTGCCGCCGCCTTCTGCTTCTTATCGAGGCGAAGGCAAAGATACGGTGGTCATGGCGATGTTACCGAAATTGCCATGGCAGCCTCCAAAGACGGGTCCTACGCAGCAGTACCACCGACAGCACAGGTCGGATCAGGGATCCAGAACCAGGACGACAACGGCATGCCCCAGCTGAAGCACTTTCTTCTCGATTCCCTCTCCGATCAGGAGCTCGCCGCCGAGCTTCGCGACCGACACCACCTCATCCAGCAACACGTCGAGAACCACTATCACTTCCACTCCTGGGATGATACACGTGTGAATCGCCAGAGCCTCCTTGCGGCCCTCTCCCAACTAGGTTTGGGCCAGGCTGGCACTGAGAGTCCCTCAGCCGAAACGATCGTCTCGCTTGCCTTGGATCCGAACACCAGGCAGATAGCTCTCCAGCACGTCTTATCCACGGTCATCTTCACGAGCATTGATCCTAGCGCCCGGAGTAATCTTTCCATGCTGCCCACGTCCGTTGCGGCGTTCCTGCAGTCCATTCCCCCGGATGAACAGCACGGGCTCAGAAGACAGGTGGATTCTCAAGGTTTGTTTTTCCCATATGTGCTCCCTCATCATCACTCATCTTTCACTCCTTCGAAACCCCTTACTAATCAAAGCCCGAATAGCCTCCACCTTAGCCCTCCACTGGTGGCGTGTGCTTTCCGCCTTCCTGCTGCACCCCCAACGCAGCCAGCGGACGGCTTTGACCCCATCAGACGCGGCGCTCGCGCCCCAGGCTGCTGCTCTGGCGCAAGCGCTGAACCGTTTCCTGCGGTACTTTGTCGAGGACTCGGACACAGCCCGGTTCCAGCAGGAAAGCCATTTGCGGGAAGTCATTGCCGAGTGTGCCAAGTTTGGGTACGTGCTGTTCTCACAGCCGAGTGACTGGTGTATGTTGCATGTTGCTGGACATGAGCAAGTGGCCGGCACAGTTCGTAGCTATCGGGGGAAGATAGTGTGCGCCGCTGGTCTGGTCAAGCATACGGATAAGGATGGAAGGCGGTTGGGTGGAAGTGCGCAGACAAGTGGGACGTTGGTGGTTCCGCCTGTGGTTGGGTGGCGGACTGAGTGAGGAGGTCACGCATCAACTGACGGGAGAGAGTTAGGCTTAGGCTGTGTGTGGCAGGTTGGTAAGACATTGAATACACGTGCGAGGATAAGGGACATCTTACTTGGTGCGCAATACACCTGCTTGGACGGCGAGAAACGAGCAGTTTCCAAGCAGGCAAAGAGGGTCATGTTGGCCAATACCTCTACAGCAACATTTGATGGTCAACTCTCAGGCCGCGCTTTTAGTCCCTGTTGCGATTAGTTCCTCCGATTATTATTAACGAGAACGTTGGGCAATGCCGAAACCAACAAACGACGATCACAAAATCCTCCTTCTTTTCCCTTTTGAACAAAGCAAAACTGCAATCCTCCATCGCATGTGACGGGCAAGGCTCTCACATGTGCGAGCTAACAGCCATTGACACTGTACCCCTTTCCCATGTAAACATTGTGATGGCCGCAGACTTGCAGGGGGCTTGGGGGGCTGCATTGGTTTGAGAGTGAGACCTCCAACTTGGGGGAAGGTAGCCATAGACGCCGGCTGTGGCGTTTAAAATGGCGGGTTCCAGACTTGGTCATATTTTCACACAACTTGAACATTCAGCTACATGACCTGAACGCCTTGAGGATGTCCAACCCCCCCCTCAAAGTGCGTTTCTGTAGGCTGCTTGCCTGTCTAGGTAGCCCTTGACCGGTCCTCATCGTAAGGCTTATCAAGGATTTTGGTAGCTACTTACATAGAGGCTTCCAGGAATGCCTTTATTATCTCTGTGTCACCTCCCTGTGTCACCACCCTTCTCAACTCCTTGAGAACGCCTAGCCAAGTTCGGATGGATCAGGCTCTGAAATCAATATCTTCAGAATGGGCCACCCAACTATAGCCTAGCCCCCAATACGCTAAAGGGGGCAAATGCATCCATTTTCACCAGTCTGGTTGCTACCTTCCCATATCGATAGCCAAAGACGACGGGCTCAGCGCCCAGCTTAGAGTTCCAGACTTGCAGCTGAGTCGTCTTGGGCCAACCTGGCCGATCGTTCTTCCAGGTTTCCCCGCTTTCTCGTTTTCGTTTCTTCAAAGGACAAAGTTGGTTCAAGGTCCGGGCGTGATTAATTGAATCTCGCTTTCTTTCTAAGGTCCAATCTTCACCTGTTGTGTCGAAACTCTTTCTTTGCTGCCTAGAGGTAGTCGATCTCCAATCAACCACCCAGTGTCACTCTCACCGCTTCAACCAGCCTCAAGGCTCGTCTTCCCTACCTAGGTAACAACATGGAAGTAACGGAAATATCCGCCGGCATCACCACCTCACACAAAGCTATCCTCTTCAACATTCCCCTCGACCACGCCTCCACCGCAACCGCAGTCCGCCCCTGTCTCGAGCTAGCGCGGACCTGTGTCACTGACCTGGAGGAATTGATCAAGCTTTGCAATGAGAACCTGCCTCTGCTGCGGACCAAGCCGGCCATTTTTCAACGGACCAACAACATCATTGAGAGCGCAAGAGGGGAAATAGCCCAAGTATGTCAGTTGTTGGAAAGAATGACGACGTACGGGAGGCCTGGGTCTTCTGGGTCTTCTGAGGCGCATCATGAGCGAGACGGCAGCAAGATTCAGATCTCTTTTAAAACCCGCTGGGGACGACTAAGCACCGATGCTCGCAACTTGATCAATCGCGAACAACCGCTTGTGGCGAAGGAGCATGGTGCTGTGGTTAACGAGTTGAATTTTATGAGGCAGTTGGTGCTTATTTCTCCTACTATTGTCAAAGGACCAGGACTAGAGGCAGGACAAGAAGATGGACAGGCAAATAACCATCACGGCGGTGGCGAACGGCGTGCCAAAACGACTGTTTGGGATAACATGGGGCTTCTGGATGAGATAATAGGCGGAGGCGGAAACCGAAATCCAAGTCGAACAACCGAACAACAACAACAACGACAACAAACATATGCTAATCCCAGGTCCGGGTCCGGGTCCGGGTCTGGGGACTACTTACTACTACCGCCACCATACCCAGGCACGCCAGGGTCAAAGCCAAAGCCGCCCACGCTGCATCACTCTTCTTCGTCGTTGTCGTTGTTGTCGAATGTTCCTCGGCCCTCTACCAATGCTTCAAGCACAACTCTATGGAGTCCTACTACTGATCCGGCGTTCCAAGAGCTTCCAGGCGCAGGCGTAGCAAGTCAGCCTCTGAACAATTTTCATACTCGGGCCGCCTCAGATTCGGCACCAAGGACAGTGTTCGATAAAGTCGGGGTGGGATTACTCTACGGCGATGGCGATACAAAAGCGTCGTCCCTAACCCGGACTCCAGAGCTACCTGGTGCTACTAGCAACACCCTCATCTATAACCAACATACACACAATCATAACTACCAGTGTCATCATCATCATCATCACCATAGCCAAAACTATAGCCAATTGGGAGGCGTGGCACAACAGGACCAACAACAACTGCAACAGCAACAACATGGCGGAAAGAGCAATGTACGAGTCGTAACAGCGATCAACGAGGGGGAACCGCAGGAGTTGTCAAGTGTGGTATTTGCTCCTGAACCTGTGGAACTACCTTAGAAGTTTGCTTTGTGGTACTAGTCTCTCTGAGTTCGCTTGAAAGTATATGGCCTAGCTCCACGAGGGCTTAAGTTGGGGAATGGAGTTTTACATAACATCGTCGTCAGAAAAGGGAGGGCGGGGGGCTGAGGCTTAGTTGGCTTGTAGGATATGTATAGTATAGGAAGGCTTTGTAACATGCACACGGGTGAGCTCAAACATAAAAGGATTTGACCAGACCAAAGTCACTGCTGGTGAACATCATGATAATAGTATTCATCTATATGTGTCTGTTATACCGGTGCTCATGCCATACAAGGCATTTTTGTGTCTATATGCGGACTTGAAGACTAGAGTATATGATTTCAGACGCTTGGAGCCATCAACGAGGGGATTTGAAAAGGGAAGGACCTCACAACTCCTCGGCTGACCAATCCACCAAGGCAAAAAGGACGCGGAAGGCTCAAATGATGGTGCGCGTGGTGTTTGCGCCGACAGAACAGCGATGCTCAGCAGCTGTGTTCATATCTTCAAAACGACTGGTTAGCCTTCATGATCCCCTTCTGCGCTTCTAGAGGACCTCATCTGCTTGATTTTTTCTTTCAGCTCTCTCTGGCGCTGTTCGTAAGAGGCTTTGACATTCTGGGACGCCGGTCAGTGCCAGCCACCCCAAGCTTAAAGCCTCATTTAGGTGGTCTGACGTACCTGGTTAGCTTCAGCAGCTGATGTGGTGTCTTGGGGAGAGCGGGTTCTGTCTTGAGCGCCTGAATCATCAGCCAATCTGTCATGCGCAGGAGATTTTGCAGCCGCAGAAGAGGCCCTGCGGCTTCTACTGCCGGGCCTGGGCGTAGCATCTACGCTGCTGTCTCGGTCATCCCTTCTACGAGAGCGTCTGCGAGGGCTCCGCGAGCGGCGAGGACTAATGCTGCGGCTTCCGCTTCTGCTGCGTGATCGGCGTCTAGAAGAACGGTGATCGGGAGAAATGCTGCGGCTACTACGACGCGTTCGCTTAACCGGGGTGCGGCTTCGCGATCGGGAAAGGCGAGAAGATCCAGTAGACGATACGGACCGACTGTAGCGCTTGCTTCGAGTCCTCGACAGGCTCCGGCTCCGACTCCGGCTCTGGGTTCGACTGCGACTAAGACTCCGAGTCAGGCTTCTACTGAGGCTTCGGGTGATGCTCCGGCTCCGACTTGGGCTGCGACTCCGGGTGCGGCTACGGCTCCGACTAGGGGAAGTGGAGTAACGGCGGCGCTTGGGGGAGCGAGAACCACGATCGGATGAAACCGAGCGAGTCCGAGATCGGGAGCGCCCCCGGTATCTGGGTCCGCGCCGTGGCGATGGTGACCTGACACGCTTATGCGGCCCCCTGTGGGGGATCGGAGAGCGAGAGCGAGTACGTGATCTTACCCGTCCCCGTCTTGGAGGAGGACTAGGGGATCGAGTAACAGACCGCCGGCTTCCGTCAACACTGGGTGTCCGCGAGCGAGAGCGGGACCTCGACCGCACAGACGGCGACCTAGTCCGAGATCGTCGTCTCCTGTCGTCCCGTCGTCCTCCACCACGTCTGAATGTCGGGCTTCCTCGGGGAATATATGAATCTCTGAGTCCTCCTCTTGGCGGGCCGCGGTCCCTTTGATCACGGAAACGCGGTGGTGAGCGAGATCGACCACCGCCACCTCGGCCTATGTTCCCTCGGGGGTCACGGTCGTCACGGCGTCCTCCACGCCAGGAGTCGCCGCGGCCACCACCCATTCCGCCTCCTCGGCCGCCGCGGCCCCTTTCAGGTCGACGTTCGAATTCTTGACGCTTCTGTCGTGCCTCTTCTGCGGCTTTGTCCGCTTCGAGCTGTCGGAAGCACTGTCAGCCAACGCTCACCAGAGGTCAAGGGCATGGAGGTGCGTACCTTCTCCTGAATCAATTCCATCTTCTTGGCCTCCAGAAGCTCCTTTGGAACACCTTGAGGACTAGTCTGCGCACTGAGTAGAAGCTTCCACAGGTCCTTGCAGAATGTCGGGGTATCTTTGTCGAGAAAGCCTGTGAGTTGGATCTGCATGGACTTGATGTCGGGCTGCCATCACCGTGTCGTTAGTATCGTGTTGTCGCAAGGAACCCGGTAGTTGTAAAGATGGTCGGCGACTTACATAGCGGCCACTCTCAAGTAGGTTGAATACCAGCTCGATAACGACATCGTCCTCGTTGGCTAGGATCTCGGTGACCTTGCTTGCAATCCATCTGATCAGAGACGCGACGTGTTAGCAATTGCCTTGTAGTCATCCTCCCCTGGCAATGAAGTCCTCAGTGCACCACGGCGATGGGAGCTCGTTGACTTGACAGCGACTGGGGGCACCTACTTCTTCATGACCTGGATGTTGACCTTTTGCATGTCCACCTTCTGATTGAATTCGGGAGGGAATTTGGTGCTCTTCAAGAGCTTGGCGTCCACTCCGGTCGCCATTGTGGGCTGTATGTTTCGAGGATACTGCTGCGATATGTGGTTGAGATGGGGAGTCGATCAACGTCGAAACGGCGAGGGGAGAAAGAATGTGGATGTTGAATTGGTTGCACCAGACTGCGAGCCACAGTCAACAGAAGATGATGTCGTCGGGCGCGACGTTTTATGGTGGGTCCCCTCTAACTGATTGTGGAGCCACACGCGCGCTGTCGGAACGAAGTCCACTTGCAAGGGCCCGCTCCAGGGGTCAGGGGTTGCGACGTTGAACTCGAGCTTAAGTGGACGGTCGAGGCTGCATTATTCTAGAAACCGCAGGCCGATCACGCATATCGTCTTTCTAGAATCTGGATTATACGATCTGGATGGAAACTGGGTGTAATTCATATCATATGACTGGAATTGTCCTGGGACCTGGTGATTAAGATGGGCAATATTACACTCGGTAACCGTGGACAATCATCCCTTCTAAAGTGACTGTCCATATTTCACTATGACATCAACAGCTGTTGCGTTTCAATGGCTCAAGACCAGAAGGACAACTTCGGGGTCCCGGATTTTCTCTTGATTTCAAGCAATTCGTCAAGGTGATAAGTAGTGACAGCAAGTTGTGTCGGGTATTGTAAGAATGAGTGGATGTTCAAGGCGTAAGCAAATCATAATTCAATGCTCAGTCTATGTTCATATATCCTCCATAAAGGACCGACATCCTCCTGTGCTTTTAGAACGCCAAATAGGGTTTCCGGAATAGACATTGCCGTTTGCCATCCGAGCCGTCGTAACAGATCATCCTGCCCAAACGCCAAACACGAATTCATGGAGAGAGGCACGTCCACACACCACAATGAGTGAATCTATCAGCAGGCCGAAAAGACGAGAAAAACAAAAGCCATACGCAAGCAAAACCATCTGAGCTTGTTCTCCTGGATTGCCATCGTGACTGTATATGGGTCATGAGGAATGCAACGATCTTGAACTAAAAAAAAAGGACGCGAAAGGAAACCTTGCTACATGGTGTGTTCACGAAGATGGCGGCGATTGGGCCTTGGGATAGATGAAACGACTTATTTTGGCATCTGCGCCATCCTTCTTCTCCGTTTGGTAGCGGGATTGCAATGCGGTTATCTTGTCTCTGAGCTTGTCAATGCTTGTGGTGTCTTGCTGCTTCAGCTTCGTACGAATCTCGTATAATGCCATCAGGGAATGCGCTCGGTCAATGTCGTCTTCGGGCTGTAGTTTCGTGAAGCTGTTAGTACCCAGTCCTCCTATGGAACCACACATCGGACATGAAATCTGACCTCAGAGTCTCTTCGTGGAGAGCCGGGAATGGACCCATGGTTCGAGTGCGTACGGGTCATGGGGGGCGTCGTAAGGGGACGGCCGTATTTGTCATATCTGGCGGGTGAGGCCGCCCTAGAGAGTAGGGAGGTTGCGGAAGCGACACGTTGGTGATGGAGTTGATTAGGGCGGATGGGAGGCTGTTCGGTTGATGGCTTCAAAGACTGATGGGACGGTTCCGCAGCGGGCTGGCTGGCGCTCTTGTTTGCGTTGACGACCGCAAGTGCGGCCTGAGATTCTTGCTGTGGCGAGAGTGTCAGTGAATAATGATCCAACATGAGCGAATCCCAAAAGCAGTGCCATGCGCGCGACGGGACGCTGACAGGGGAACTTGGACGTCAAGTTCTTTGGGGAAGGGAGGGGAGACATACAGCCGCATTTAGATCGCTAAGATCGGCCAACATCTGGGCAAGTTGAATGCTCTCCATTGTCTCGTCTGCAGTCCTTGAACTCGTTTAACAGATGCGGGTCGTTTCGCGATCATATAATGAATATGTGTTTAGAGTTGTAGAAGAAGGTTTGGCTCCGAGATATCGACACCTGGGAGTTTTAGTCGCTCTCGGGACGAATGGATCACGTAGGGTCAAGAATGTATGTATGAATCTGGACAAGTGGTCGATGTGCAGGTGTCTTTCTTTTGTTGCAGGTAAAGGCGGCAGGAGATCGGGAGATCCAGGAAGGAGACGAAGAGGAAGCAGCCGGGTGACCTAAAGTGGTCGCAGATGAGCGGGAGTGTTGTTAAGATGAAAGCCGCTTTGAAAGTTCACGTCATACTGGTAACCCACCGCCCAATTGTTTGAGCTGTTCCGCTTTGTCACCAGCCTGGTTGCAGACCGTCTGACCGAACGGATGGAAGGAATCCAGTGAGCGCAGATGGTGTGTGGTGGCGGGGTGCGAGCGCGCAAATGTTCTGAAAGGTACGACCTTGGAATGAGTGGTGAGGAGAAAGCAGCAGAGGGATGGACTTGCCGGTTTGCAACTAACTTAAGAGGTCTCAAAGGGATGACGGGGAGGTTCTTTTGCTGGAGAAACTGAATCCCATGGTGGTGCTAGGATGCGGTTGGGGTTGTCGCGTGGGACTGCCAGCAGGGCGTTCCGTTCTGGGCATCTCCGCTAAACCACCGATTTAACCTTCCCCACACTACAGTAGCGGTCCCCACTTCCCGCCCTTACAGTTCCACTCAGCATAATGGTTTAGGAAACCCAATGATAAACAGCTATGTTTGAACGATGCATGTCCTCCGTGTTCGGGGCCGAGATCCTTGTGCGAGCCGGCAGCCGGCGACTCCGCATTCACGATCCTCCACCTTCCTATTGCTGCCAAGACGATTCCTTGGCTGGTACTGTAGCAAGAGCTATTCAGTGCACTAACATTTCGTCTCAGCGGTCGTCGTGCTCGTCTCGATAAACCCGTCGTACGTATCCCGAACCCTCTCGGCGTTACGCAAGTTTTAAACTAAATAGGCCCTTAGCTGTCAGCATCTAGAACGAAGAGGTGAGTCCCAGCCAATAGCAGGGCAAGAAGGAGGTTGATCGGTTGTGTACGGGACATCTTTTCCAGAGAGTCACAGTCAAGATGGCCGCAAACTGCCTGAATTCAGCACGCAATATAAACCCCCCAAAACCTGAAATTGAATAAAGTCTCATACAGCTCTATATAACCAGCCAAACATGAGTCTCACACTCAGGAGAGGATTGACCACCATGGCCTCGCTCAAGAAGGCCACCAAGGTTGTCTGCATTGGCCGCAACTATGCGTATGTGTGCACAAGTACCCCATAAGCGCATCTGAACATTACTGACTCGTTCAACAGGGACCACATCGCGGAGCTGAACAGCGCAAAGCCCAAGCAGCCTTTTTTCTTCCTTAAGCCTCCTTCGTCCATCATCCTTCCCGGAGAAGGACCCGTCATCCGGCCTCGTGGTGTAGATATGCACTACGAGGTTGAGCTTGCTCTTATCCTCGGCAAGCGTGTCAGAGACCATGATGCTTCGGACTTGAAGGGAGCTCTGGATGCCATTGAGAGTGAGTTTCCAAACTCCAATGTTCCATAGTCACGGTACTAATTTTTCTTTCTTAGGCTATGCTCTCAGCATCGACATGACGGCACGCAACGTCCAGAACGAGGCCAAGAAGAAGGGCCTCCCCTGGGACATCGCCAAGGGATTCGACACCTTCCTGCCCATGAGCAAGCTCATTGAGAAGTCCCGTATCCAGGACCCCCACAACATCGAGCTCTATCTCAAGGTCAACGACGAGGTTCGCCAGAACGACTCCACCAACCTGATGCTCTTCCAGATTCCCCGCATCCTCAGCGATATCTCCAAGGTTATGACTCTCGAGGCCGGTGACATCGTCCTGACTGGCACTCCCAAGGGCGTTGGCCCAGTTGTTCCCGGTGATGTCATGCGCGCCGGTATCCGTGTGGATGGCAAGGAGCTTGAGGAGGCTAAGATCGAGATTGCGGTCGAGGAGTCTACCCGCTCGTATGAGTATGCCGAGACGTAAACACCGGACGAACATGAATGATAGCCTACCCTCAAATACCCTCGTGTAGTTCGATGTACATATATTCTATTTTATATACGCTCGCAGCGCGGACATTTGATAGGGCCATCCGTTTCACCGCGCAGAACTCCCAAGCCATTATACAGACCCTTCCATTTACTCCTCATTCGGATTCTGGATCGATCCAGGCTTGGGGCACCAGTCCGCCAGCTCACCACACTTCTTACAAGTCCTCAGCTGCTCATCACCCTTAAAAGCTTCCACAGCCGCCTTGATCTGCGTTCCCAAATCGGTGCAGTGGAAGCTCGCCTCGTGGACGATCTCCTTGCAGTTCTGGCAGTACCACCTCATGCGGTCGATGGCGTCGGCGGGACGCTTCTGTTCCAGCACGATACCGACCGTGTCGGCGAACCGCACCGGGTTGTGCGGGGTGTTGCCCGGCAAAAGGAACATCTCGCCCTCGCGGATGATGATGTCCCTGAAGTTTCCGTCGTCGACCACCTTGAGCATCATGGCGCCCTTGTACTGGTAGAACCATTCGGGGGTTTGGTTGATGTGGTAATCGGTGCGGGCGTTGGGGCCGCCGACGATCTGTGGAGGTTGTTAATCACCGTCATGGCATCAAAACCGGTCGGAACTGAGCTGCTGCTACTAACCATGACGGTAAAGTCATCATTGTAAACGCAGTAGTTGTTGATGGGGGGCTTCAAGAGGTGAGAGTTTTCCTCGAGCCTGTGTAAGCTGTGAGCGCAAGCTGATACGCTGAGGGGTTACATGTGGCTGATGGTGATACATACCATTTCGGCAAGTTTACAGGTGCGGAAAGCATGTTTATGACTTGATAGGCGCTTGTGATCACTATCACCTATTTCTCTTTTTTTTTTGTTTTGTCTTCCCCAAACTCGACCTTCAAGATCCTTCGAGCTATGACGCTGACGATGGGATGATTCCGTGTGCGAACAGCTGACTGCTTTGTCAGCTTAACCAGCACCTCGACTACCCAAGACGGTCGGTACTCGAGCAGGGACCGGAAAATCACATACCCTCTAAACGTGTTTTCAGTATTGACTGGAAAGGGGGCTTGTACAACGCTGAGAAGTACAAATACAGATACGTCTCCTACGCAGGGCAGGCAATGAAGCTCGAATAACATGAAGCGCTGGAAACCAACTCCATCCCGGCCCCGGGCGCGGGTTTCCAGTACCCCACCTGTCCGTTTAATACCCCGCCAGATGATGCCCGCTGTCAGACGGGATGTCGGGGCCTGCCGAACGAATTCGAGACGACTCTTGTTTTCCCGAGTGTTTTGTTCAGATGCCACACCCCTGTTTATCTTGCTCAAACTACCGCTTTTTCGCAGTCGATTTGGATACCCTTAGGGTGGCCACCATACCCGATCTGGGTATATAAGCGAGCGCCCCACAGCTGGCACCCCCTGCCACCCCCTTGCCAGCCCCGCCAGCCGACTATAAGTGACCTATGCCAGCCGAGCTCCCCGTACCAATAATCTTACAGAATCTCGCCCAACCACCCCACCTCCTTCCTCCTTCCTTAAACAACTATTTTTCTCGATTCTAATTCGTACCCTCAAATTACCAAAATTACTAGAATTATTAGAATTAATCAAATAATACTACGATTATCGATCGCAATATAATCTTTTATTAAAGAAGCAAACTTTAAGTCCAGCGGCTTATTTAAACTTACCGCTATTAAAATCCCCAAGATTTCAATATTAAAAAATCGACCGACTTTAAAGTAAATCTTATTTTAAATCTCTCTCACAATATTATTACTACCTATTACTACCCCACTTCGTCATTTATCTAACTATAGCTTCTTATCGCATAGCTCCCCTCCCCACCCCTCTAGATACTTAAATTATTCAAGTCGATAAAATATTATTAAATTTATTTTATAATACTTTATTTTTATTATTTTTATTTTTCGATAATATTTCGGATTTTAATATATTCTTCTTATTTACCGCTTCTAACGATAAATTACCCCGCTAGTTCTATAATATTATTACTAAACGGATTAAGCTAGGTAAAAAGGTTAAGTCCCTCTATTATCGATATAACTATTAGATATACGAATACCTGCCTACTAAATAGAAGATCGAACGTAATTATACCCGCAACTTAAAAATTCTTATCCTCAATTACCTTCTTTTCTATTTTATTAAATTAGAATTTACCCTAAGGTATAGCTTCCGTATACGAATTAATAAAAAAAAACCCTACTACCCTAGGGTATACGCCGCCTATTTATATAGGAAGCGGCCGCCTACTTTAAAATCCCTAAATCGACTATTTTATATTAGTAGCGTAATAGAAATAAAATTATTTATAATATAAAATTTCTTTTTCGGCCGGCGTATTTAAAATTCGAAGCGAAATTATTTAAAGACTTCCTTACTAAGCGGAAAATAAGCGAATTTATACGTATCAGTTAATTTAAGCGAATATTTAAATATATCTTTCATTTTCAAATAGGCTATCCCTATTTAAACTTTCTCTTTTCAATTAAATAGGTTAAAAGGTTTATACGCCGCTATAATATTGTACTTCGTCGAATTATATAGCAATTATTAAAATTGCTAGAAGATTACTTTCGTCTAACTACTAGCTTTTTTAAATTCGTACGTAAAAATACTACTTTACTTATAGAGAATAAAATCGACCGTTTAATTTATAAACCGCCTACCCCCCGTAAGGTAAATATAACGGCGCCGGTCCGGCCATACCGCCATACCCGCCATACCCTATAGGAGGACTAGTGTCGTAAAGTGCTATAAGGTGCTACGAAGGTTGGAGGAACGAGTAACATAGAAGGTTCGCGCCAAGGCTGGCCCAAACGAGCGCTAAGCCCATTAAAAGTATTTACTTTTATTTATTATATAGGTAAAAGGCAATACGAGTAAAGGGATTAGCTATCAGCGACCCGCATATAAATCCCGCTATTACTTATATACTAAAGTATTTATTCGGGTTCGTAATATATATATCTAATTCTCTTCCTTTTCTTCTCCTTATTTAAAATCTTCTATTATAAATAGAATCTTAACTTTACCTTCGACTCAACTATACTATACCCTTATATTATTTTAAATCACCCCAATAATACCTAGGAAGGTTAAATCTTAAACGAATAAAAACCGATATAAATAATTAAATAAACTATCGTAATTTAAAGAACCGAAATTTACAATAAACCAAAACTATAATACCCCCGTATTTAATTCGTAATAGTATTAGCGCTAGAATTAAAAGCCTAAGCAATAACTATTATAAAAACGATCGTATTAACCTCTTCGAAGAAGGAAGCGACGACGAAAGTTCAAACTTTAAATTTAATAATAAAAGCGATAAAACCTTTAACGGAAATACTATCGATAAAAATAATTCCGAATTATTAAAAGAGAAGGATAAGGCTATTATTAAACCTAACGTTAATAAGAAAGTTATTAAAAATAAAAAAAGGTTTTAATACGTTGACCCTATTATTAAAGAAAATACAAAAGCCTTTATACGTTTTAACGAAGAATATTTTAACGGTCTCTACCCTTTCGAAGAGAGATTTCGCAATAAATTTACCTTCTTTCGTAAAAAGATTTTACTTTACTTATATAATTAATTTAAATCCCCCTCTAAAGTATTAATTAATATATTAATTAAGAGTAAGGACGATAAGGAATCCGAATTATTATTCGATTTATTCGATTAGTATATTAATAGCGAAATTAATAAATATAATACTACTTTTAATTTAAAGGACTTCGTTAAAGACTTAAAGGATAAAATAAAGGAATTCGTTAAATTCTTTATTTATAACGCCGTCCCTTACGTCCCCTATCGCACTTTATTATTTATTTTAGAATTCTTATTTAATAATTACTTAAACGAAGCTAAATTTATTAAATTATACGCCAACCGCCTAGCCAATATATTCTATAAATTTAAATTCTAGGTTATAATAGCTATAGCGTTAAAAGAGTAAATATCCGAATTACAATAGATTATTTCGTTTTTAAATATTAAATTTTATACCGTCTACAATTAAGTATTTAAATTAATAAATACTTTATCCAACGATTTTAAATCGATTTCCGCTATCGATCCTAAAATAGTTCAATCCTTTAAAAATTATTTAATTAATAAAGAAGATGAGATTTAAATTTTAAAAGATATTATTACCGACCTAAGCGTCCTTAAAAATATTTATAAATTAATTAATAAAATAAAGGTTAAAGAGACGGTCCTTCTTAGTATCGAGAAAAATCCTACCGCGGTTCCCCTTCGCCGATCGACTACCCATTTCGCTATAATTCCACTTATCGATAACAATAACGATAAAACTACAATAATTCCCCTTTATTATACCCGCCTCTTAATTAAATAAATTAACCTTCCTAAATTTTAAAATTAGAATAAGGAAGACAACGTACCTTTTAAAGCTTAATACGATTTAATTTAAAATAAATTTAAAATTAATATTAATTATTACTTTACCGACCATAATAAATTCCTTTATATTAAAAGTCGTTTGGCCGGATTTACTTTTAAAGATTTAATACTATATCTCCGCGAAATTTACTCCGATTAATTTATAATTTACTTTAATTTAATAACTTATTTATAGTACGAATATAGCGACCTAAATTAAAACGAAAAGGCTTTTCTTAATTTTATAAAACTTAAAATGAAGGATATAAATAATTTCGATTATTTTAAGAATAAATTCGTCCGTATAATTAGCGAATACTAACGCTCTAAATCCGAATAGAAATGCAAATTATTTTAACGCCTTCCTATAGAATATAAAAAATAAATAAGCACTAAATATTACAATTCTTTTATTTCTTTCGAAATTTATTATATCAATTATTCTAATTTTAACTAAATATTTAAAATTATTACTAATAAAATTAAAATTACTTCTTCTTCTTCTTCTTATAATAAAAATAATAATAATAATAAAGGATTTAATAATTCTAATAACTCTAACTCCTCGGCTTCGAAGCCCGCCGGTATTAAAAGAGATAATAATAACCGCTCTATTACCAAATATATTAAAGAAACTATTCGCTTATTTAATAAAGGTCGTTACTTTTTTTATAAAGAGCGCGGTTATATTAAATATAATTATCCTTAAAAGGATTAGTATAATTAAGAGCGCCGCGACCGCGTTACCGCTATTGTAAAGCGCTATTTAACTAATAAGAATAACGGTATTAAAAATACTTAATCCATTATCCTAATTACTCTAACCGCTAGAGCCGTTACTATACCCGCTATTAATAATTAAGGAAATTAAATACTTTAAATAAATTAAACTCCTTCTTAAGGGAAGTATTAATTATAGAATAGATAAAAGATAAATAAAAATAAAGAAAGGATAAATTTAATTTAATACCCTACTTAGGAAGGGATCCTATATTTATTTAATATATTATAATTAATAATAGAATATCTTTATCTACATTTAATACCCTAATTAATATAGGAGCGAACGGCTACCTATTTATTAGTATAACGTTTATTAAAAAGTTGAAAGAACGTTTATTAATAGAAATAACGAACGATTTTCCCGTTCGAAGTATTAATAATTATTAAGGAAAAATTAACTAGGGTATTAGAAAGGTCGTTAAAACCGTTTTAAAAGTCCGAAACTAAATAATACCCTCCGATTACTTTATAGTCGTTAATATAAATTATAATATTATTATCGGCCGTAAATAATTCGATTTTTATAATATTTAAGTAAATTATAAGAACCGTCGATTAATCTTCCCCCCCAATTAGAAGCCTAACCCCGAATAAATAAGGAACTTTAATTTTAAAGTCCGCCCGGGGGGTTTTAATAATATTAATCCTAATTATTAAAAGGAAATAGCCCGCTACAATACGTTTATAAAACGAAAAAATAAATAATAAATTAATAGTAGAAATAGTAGCCGCTCGGCGCCTAAATTTATAAACAATTATACGGCTGCTTTAATACTTATTTTAATAGATTAACCTTTTCCCAATTATCGTAAGAAAGAATTTAATTAAAAGGCTAACAATTAATATCGAAGAAAAATATAATAATATTAATAATAAATCGAGAAGCGTATTTACGAATTCGAAACGCTTTAACTATAACCTAAAAAAACAGTCCCTATTATACCCGTAAATTTTAAATATATCTAAAATAAAGATATTAGCAAATTAAATTATACCCGTCCCTATATTCTACTCTAAAACCCTAATTCGATTTTTAAATATTCTAATCCATTAAATAAGATAGAACGGAATTTAATTAATTTTACCTACTTTATAATATTATTTTTAAATCCCCTATAAATTCGAATTAAATTAATTAAGCTACACGATAATTAATAGGGCTTTAATAGCTAAAATACTTATAAATTAAAAAGAGATTTAACCGGCTAGTATAAAGAGTAATTAATATAGATATACGTTTTCGAAGGCGATTTATTTATAAAGTCCGCCATTAAAACCGATTATATAATATATTCAATTAGTATTTTCGAAATCGACCGGTTTATATAATAGAAGTACGTAATAAACGACCCTACTTAGGAACCCCTATTTTATAACGAAAAGGAATTTCGAGAAGAAGCTTTAAAGATAGTACTAAACTATTACTATAATTATATTAATATTTTTAATAAATTCGATTTAAATATACTATTAAATTATCGGCTATATAATTACAAAATTAAATTTAAAGAAGGCTATCGACTAAAGGAGTTCAGTTATAGCCTTCTCTATAAAATATTATTTAATAAATTAAAGGTAGTAAGGAAATATATTATAAAAAACCTTTTTAAGGGATTTATCGAGGCTAATTCGTCCCCCTAGGCGGTACCCATCTTATTTATTAAGAAAGTTAATAGTAATTTACAATTTTACGTAAATTATTGAAAGTTCAACGTTATTACGAGGAAAGACCGATACTTATTACTATTAATTAAAAAGATATTAGCTAAGGTTATTAAAGCCTAATAATTTATTAAAATTAATATTAAATAAACCTTCCATTATATTTATATAAAATTAAAAAACGAAGAACTTACTACCTTCCGTATAGGTATAGGAACTTTCAAGTATAAGGTGTTACCGTTTAATTTAATTAATAATCTAACTAATTTCCAAATTTTTATTAATTCCCTTCTAAGGTTATACTTAAGAGATTTTTATATTACGTATATCGATAATATTTTTATTTATTCTAATATTCTCGAAGAGTATAAGGATTACGTCCGTAAGGTCCTAGCTAAGTTAAAGGATACGAGGTCGTAGGCCGATTTTAAGAAGTACGAATTCGCGATTATAAAAATAAAATTCCTAAGTTTTATTATAGGATGCGACGGTATTTCCATTGATTTAGAAAAAGTAGAAATTATTAAAGAATAAGTTATACCCTTTAATTTACGAGGAGTATAGTCCTTCTTAGGATTTTATAACTTTTATTAAAAATTTATTAAAAATTACGGCCGAATAGCCCGCCCCCTTACAAACCTAATTAAAAAAGGCGAAATATTTATATAGACCGATAAATATTAAATAGCGTTCAATAATTTAAAATAATTATTAATAGACGTCCCCTTATTAAAATATTTCTAGTACAATATAGAAATATAAATCGAAATAGACATTAGTAATAGAATTCTTATTAGAATTCTCTCTTAATATTAGGAAAATACGAAGGAATAGTACCTTATTACCTATTTTTTAGAAATAATATAGCAAACTAAATATAATTATTCGATTTATAATAAAGAGTTATTTACTATTATTAGAACTTTCTAAACCTAGCGACCCAAATTAATCGGCTTAAGGCAATTAAAACCCTTTACAATTATTACCGATTATTAAGCCCTAAAATACTTTAGTACGAAGCGGTTACTTAATTTATAATAGGCCGGGTAGGCGGAATTCTTATTTTAATATTATTTCGAAATTATTTACCATTTTAAAACCAAGAACGCAATTACTAATACCCTATCCCGGAAATTAAAGGATTTTAAAATTTAGAAAAATAAAAAGGAAGTATACTATACCTTCCAAATATTTAAGCCCCTAATAATTAATAACGGAGTTAAAATTATTATATTAGCTTCGATTATTATATTAAACGGCTTTTTAGAAGAATTAATACTAATCTTTATATTAAATATTAACGATTTAGAATTATATTTAATCGAGCCGGAGGGGTACGAATTAGTAAACGTAATTATAAAAGCTAATTACGAAAAGGAATCCTTAGAAAAGTATTATATATATATTTACGGCTCTAACCCTAAATTTATAATAATAATTAACGGGCTATTAATATATTAAAGTCGCTTTACTATTTCTAATAAAAATAACCTTCGAACCCGTATTATTAATAAAATTTATTTTACCTTTATAATAGCCCACCCCGGCCGGAATAAAACGCGAGCGATTCTAATCGAATAATATTAGTAGCCCAATATAGCGGGGGATATCGATCGTTTTATTAAAAATTATATAATTTATAAAGTTAGTAAAGTATTTAAAGATAAAACCCCCGGCAAACTATACTCTATCCTGCTACCCGTTAGGAAATAGACTTTAATTATAATTAATTTTAAGAAAATACTTAAAGATAAATATAGATTTAATAACGCCCTAATTATAGTAGACCGCCTAATAAAATCGTTATAGGTTATACCCTATATAGAGAAAGCTACTATTTAGAACGCTACTTAAATATATTATAAAGGGCCTTTTCGGGTTTATAGTATATTAAAAAAAGTTATTTCTAATTATAATCCCTAATTCGTATCGGCCGTTACTAACGAAATATTTAAAATAACCGGTATAAAATAGAAGTTAACTACTATAAACTATAATTAAATAGCGGGGCAAATAGAAATTATAAATATATATTTCAATTAATAATTTTACCCTTTTATCGACTACTATTAAAACGATTAATTAAAAATAATCTTAGTACTAAACGCTATATAAAATAATTTACCCTAAGATAATACCGGCCTTTTCCTTTATAAGGTTATATTCGGCTATCCGATATATATACCGTTTAATTAAAAATCCCGTACCCTTAACGCCGGATTTAAAATAGAATAATTAATTAAAGAGTAAATTTAAGAGTTCGCCCAACGTATTTATAATTATACGGAATATATAAGGGAAATAATATTAAAGGTTTAGGAAGAATAGGCTTATTAAATTAATAAGAAGAAGAAGGATCCCAATTTTAATATAGGAAATAGAATCGTTATTATTAAACGCCTTTAATTAATTACTATTAAACTTAATAATAAATTCAACTTTCCAAATACTCATAATTATTATAAAATTATTAAGAAAGTAAATTACTTTTATCGGCTAAAATTCCCTAATAATTACAAAGGCTCTAACTTCTTCTATATTAATTAATTACGTAAATATAATAATAACCTACTACCCAGCTAATTAATTAAATACCCCGGCCTAATTATAGAGGAGGATAAGGACCTTAAGTAAGAAATCGAGAAAATTAATACCTTTAAGGTAATTAACGGCAAATTCTTTTATAACGCAAATTAGAGAAGTTAGGACCCTAATTTAAAGTATTAGCCTACCTCCGATTTTAAATACGCTCCGAAACTATTTTAGGAGTTCTACGAAACTAACCCGGAGGCCCTGGGCTCGCCCAAACGGCTAATAAATTAATTAAACGAAGATTAAAAGGAATATAAGGATAATAAATTATTAAAATTATTAGGACTAAAGTACTTACAAAGGATTTTACGCAAATGAAATTATTAAAAGATTATTACGTTTATTATAGAGCTTCTAATTTAATTTAGTAAAATTCGTAGACGAATCTTCTATATAAGGGGGGGTAATATAATAACGCCGGTCTAACTATACCGCTATACCTACTATACCCTATAGGAGGATTAATATTATAAAATATTATAAAGTATTACGAAGGTTAAAAGAACGAATAATATAAAAGGTTCGTACTAAAGTTAGCCTAGACGGACGCTAAGCCTATTAAAGGTATTTACTTTTATTTATTATATAAGTAAAGGGCGATATAAGTAAAGGGATTAACTATTAGCGACCTATATATAAGTCCTACTATTGCTTATATACTAAGGTATTTATTCGGGTTCGCAACGTATATATCTAATTCTCTTCCTTTTCTTCTCCTCACCTAAAATCTTCTATTATAAATAGAATCTTAGCTTTGCCTTCGACTCAACTATACTATACCCTTACAATAAATATTCATTTTATATTTTTTTTACATCTTTTTTATTATTATCTATATCTTTATTATTAATTAATTTCCCCTCTTTTAAATAATAAGTTAATAAGCAATTTATTATTAATTTCGACGAAACCCCTATTCCCTTCGAATTTCTAAATAGCGCTATATACGATATTAGAAGCAACGAAACTATTACAGGTAAAACTTGTTGGTCTTAATATATATATAATATATATAAATATATATTATTAGACTTCTAACGGATTTACGGGTTGTGGGGGCACGTACAATCACAAGAGAAAGCTAGCTTAAGGAAGATCGTAGCGCAAATCAAATACAAAACTAAAACTAAAGAAAAAAAGGAAGGAAAGGTACAAAAGTGAGCTGGCTACACGAAAATAAGTATATACATACCAGGGCCTACTTCTATAAACCGCGCGTGAAGGGTCGCCGCGAAAGCGGTCGCGCCATTACGTACTTCAACTATACGGAGCACCCGTACCGGGTACTTATAGTACTAAACTATAATATTACCCCCTCCCCCGAATAAAAGCTTAGCCCCAGAGCCGAAAGTAATTAAAAGTACAAAAAATTCTAATACAAGCCTATTTTAAACCCGCGATATTTCACTTCCTAAGTACGTTTACCCTCGGGTTAGAGACTTATAATTCCGTTACATTATCTAGCTAATTCTACGATTATCGCTAGCTTATTAGCGAAACGTCCCGTTATATACCTTATAATCCTACATTAGAAGTTCCATCTATTCCAATTGAAAATTAAATCCTCCGTCTCCTTATCGTCCGCCTCGCTATTACCGGCGTATTATCATCCCTATAATCCTCCCAATCGCTATCCAACCAATATTATAACCTCTTAAACAGTCCTAACTTATTAAAATACTCTTCGTAATATACTTTCAATACCTCAACTACATTTTTAAAGCCTTTTACCAAATACTATTCCAAATCTAAATCCTAGCCTCGCTATTCTATTTAATACTACAGCTTACTATTTATTAATTTTAATAATAATACTTTATAAACTTCCTACTCCTCTTCGCCGTCGTCGGTAATAATTTCTCCCGCTAGATTTCGCCGGGCTTATCCGGGCAAGGGGTTCGCATTATCCTTACGCAAGCGATCTATATAAAATACCCTACGCCCTTTCCAATAAGAAGGCAAATCCAATTTATAGGAATACCCCTTTATTACTCTAATCCGGTAGGGGATCCATATTAATAAAAAATCTAACTTATCGCTTAGCCTATCTATTAATTAATTCTTCTTAATAATAAAGACCCGATCCCCAACGCCAAAATTAAGCTCTCTTCGGTAACGGTTAGCCTAAATCATTTATCATTCCTAGGCCTTATTAATCGCCTTCAATATTACCTCCTAATACGCTTATAGAATTTCCGCTATCTTCTAAGCGTTAGCCCGGTTTATACGTTCGCACGCCGGTAAGCCAACTAACCTAATACAATTTTACTAATTGAAAAACATCGGTATTAAGTAACCTATAACCACTTCGTACAAAAATAAACTATTTAAACTTTTATAGGGAAGTATTACCTATACTAAATTTAGAGCTAGCAACGCCGTAGACTAATTATTTTAATTATAATTAACGAACGGCCGGAATCGTTAATTTAAATATTAATTCATTACTTCTACTTACCCAACCGTCTATAAGTACCCTAAACTACTAAACTTCCAAATAATACTAAGCAATTTCGCTAATTCCTATATAAAGTCGGAGACGAATTAGAGTCCCTAGTCGCTAATAACCTCGTCCGGATAATTAAATACCTAATATAGGCCCTAATAATATATTTCTACTACTTATTTAACCGTAATAATATCTTTACACAGAATACACCAAAATATCTTTAAAAAGCGGTCTACTATAACGAATATATTATTATACCCCTTCTTATCCGTAGGCATCGATTTAAAATTAATTACCAAACTCCTCTACAACCTACCATTTTATACAGGGATAGAGTATAGCTTCCCAAGTATTTTATTTCTAAGGTATTTAAAGGCCTTATAATCCTAATAATTAGTTACGTAACAATCTATATTAGAGGTTATTATTAACTATTAATATTACTTCTATATAAATTTTCTTATTTTCGCCTTATTTAAGTAAACGATAAGTAATTAGGAATATATATTCCGAATAAGGTAAATATAATAATCTTCCTCCTCCGGTACTACTAATTTACCTTTATAATAAAGCAATCCGTTATTTAATATAAACGAAGTATCTATTAATATCGCCTTTTCTCAATATACCGATAATAACGCTGCTATTCGGTTCAAAGTCAAGATTCTATCAATTAATACCGTACTAAATAGTATTTCTATAGCCGTATCTAACTATATTTCGGTAGTCGTAAACGGGGCGAATTCCGTATAAGTCGTCCTAAAGATCTCCGCTATTCCCAACGAGAGGATCGCGTAGAGGTCGGCTATATTAATTTCCTCCTTATCGCTTACGAATATAAGGAAGCCTTCGTCGTCCGGCTTCAATAAACGCAATATATACTAATCTTCCTTCTTAACTTTAATAATCTTCAAGTCCTCTAACTTCCTAAATAGCGCGTCTACCACGATATTCTCCTTCCTTAATCTATAAATTATCCGAAACTAGTATTCTAATAATAACTCCGACTAGCGGACCTATCGGCTATTAAGGACCCTCTTATTCCCAAAGAATTTTAGGGCTTAGTAGTCCATAATTATAATAAAAGGGTAAACGCCTTTTAATTCTAACCTCTATTATTCGAATACCTTAATAACAACTAGCAACTCCTTATTATAAATAGGGTAATTTAATTCCACAAGACCTATAATCTCCGAATAAAAGGCTACCGGGTACCATTCTCCATCCAACTTCTAACTCATTACTCCTACGTAGACCCCGTTAAACGCATTTATTTCCAACTTAATCTTACATTTATAATCGAAATACATAAATATTAATACCGCGAATAAAGCGTCTTTCAATTATCTAAATACTTCCTAGCACCGTTCTAACTACTAAAAAGGAAAGTCCTTCTTCGTTAAATTAATAAAGGGGCGGGCAATACAGCTAAAGTCCTTAATAAATTTTCGGTAAAAGTTATAAAATTCTAAGAAGGCCTATACTCCTTTTACAATAATAAACTACTTCCAATCCTTAACCGCTATAATTTTCTTTAAATCGACCGTTATACCCTCTATATTAATAATAAAGCCTAAGAATTTAATTTTAATAACCCCAAATTCATACTTCTTAATATCTACTTATAATCCCGCGTCGCGTAAGCAACTTAATACTTTCTAGACGTAACCATTGTAATCCTCCGCCTTATCCGAATAAATTAAAATATCGTTAATATACACACTATAGAAAACGTCCAAATAATCAATTAGAATATTATTAATAAAACGTTAGAACGACGAGGGGCCCCCTATAAGGCCGAAGGGTAATACCTTATATTTATATAACCTATAACGGGTCCGGAACGTTATTAAATCCTTATAATCTAGGTATATTTATATACGATAAAAAACTTGTCGAATATCGATTTTTAAAAATATTTTAGCCTAGCCGATACGAGCCAACGTTTTATTAATTAGCGGCAATAAATATCAATCCTTTTTAAATAAAATATTAAACTTCTTATAATTAATATAAAAGCGTAGACCACTATTAGTTTTTAGTACGAATAATATAAGTACGGCCTATAATATTAAATTAACTTTAATAAACCCTTTTTATAAGTTATTTATAATATACTTTCGATACTCCTTTAATTCCTTTAAAATTATTTTATATAATAAATTATAACCGAAATCGCCGGGCATTTTACCTTCCTCTAAAATAATCCGGTAATCGACCTTTTCCCTATACTCCGGTAAAGTATCGGAATTATATTTATTAAAGACATTAATATAATTATAGTACTAAGCCGGAAGCTATTCTAATACTAGCGCGCAATATTCGTTATCATCCAGCGGGAGTACCCGTATCCTTATATTCTCGATTAGACCGTTAATCTTATATAAACTAATAGATTTAACCTTAGCGCCGTACTATAAATAATATTCGAATACTATTATATTAATTACCGTTATATCCTTAGGACGCTCCTTAATCTAACCGAATATCTTCTTTAATTAGTAAGGGCCCTAACTATCGGTTAAAGGGTAAGCCGACAATTTATAATTATCCTTCTTAACCCATTAAATAGTTTACTCTATTTAAAATACCTCTACCTCCGATATATACTTATATTTAATACCATCGAATAATTCCTATTCTATTTATTCTAATTAAAATACTACGGCCCCCCATATATAATACTTAGCCGTATATAATTCCTTTAATCGCCAATCTAATAATAGAACATTATCGTTAGGGGAGGTAATAAACTTTTTAAGAGATTATCGTCCCTCTAATTCGGTAATTCGTTCCTACAATAGGCATTCCTTTAGAAAAGCATTTCGGGGACCAAACTCTACAACTCCGTCCTCTATACACACTTCCTCTTCGACTTTTAATACTATTACTCCTCTTCCTATTTCTTCTATAATCCTCTCGAATTCCTCTATATCCTCGACCTCGTCGGCCTCGGCCGTAACTCTAGCCCCGGTATCCATTTCCTTCTTCTAACGAATTTATAATAGAACTCTATCAATACGACGTCTATCTTCCTTTACTATTAAAACATCCCTACGGATAATGTTACACTAAAATTCGGGATTTCGTAGTAATTTAAATTACTTTATCTAGAGATCGTACGTATTTAGGGCAAGAATAAAGGAATTAGGAAAATATAATAGGCGATTATAATAATTAGCTAATACCCTATAATATTCTAACTATATTCGCCTAATAATTATATTTCGATTCAAACTAAGTAAAATAATTATCTACTTATTATAAAACCTATAACCTTAGATAAATAAGTATCCTTTTATAGCGCAATTAATAATATCCAACGTAATTCGTTTATAAAGCGTAATATAACTAAATTCGAAATCCATATAAATTTTAAACTATAAATATTATAATCTTTTCGCAAAGGTATCGCTTATAATAATATAGGCGTCTACTCCTATATCGATTAAAACTTTAGTAGTAGAAATTAATAATCCATTTTGAATTATATTATATTTAACTAAAAAAGAAGATCCCTTACCTAAATAATTATTTAATTAAAATATTAATTCTACACCAGTAGAATATACTAATATCGTTATCGTTATCCTTATTATTTCTTTTTTAACAATTAATATTTCTCCTAAAAAGGAGGTTGCTTGCCCTAGGGAGATTAATTTTTCGGTTCCTCCTCGGCGGCGGCGGCGGTCTTAATAATCTCCTCTTTAAAAGAATCTTCTAAATCCGACTCTATAATTATTATACCATTAGGAATATCCGGGAAACTAACCAATATAGCGTTAATCTAGGAAGCCTTATACTTTTCGGCTACTTTTTTAATACAATTTCGGTCGGGATACTCGATCGCACAATAACCCTCCTTACGATAAATAAAATACTTACCTTCCGCCTAGAATTTACGGGATTCCTCTATACTAAGCTTCTTATAAAAGAAGGAGGAGCTAAGCAGACGGTTCCTTATCGGGTTCGAGGCGGAAGTAACTATAATCTTTATACCGAGACCCTTATATCGAAATTTCTTAGAGTACGAAAACGAAAAAGAGGATATTATATCTAATTAGTAACTCTCGTTAATAGATTGAATAATAGTATAATAGTCCTTAAAGGTCTTACTAGCATCGAAATACGTAGGGGTAGTAGGCTCGCGGAGTCGCTTAAATATCTTACGCTTCAAAATTAACTTCCAATAATAAGCAGGGATATAAACCTATTTAGCGAATTAAATAAATTTAACTTTAAAATCTTAGAACTTCTTATTATCCTTTATAATAAGCTTCTCGAACTCTATATTAACCTTCTCGACAATATTCTTATCCAAATAGTTCTCCTTTAAATAATTTAGCAATTAATCGATAATAATTAAACAAGGGGGGTTACCGTCATACTCGTAAACGAAGAGGAGGATAGCTTCTATAGCCTTACCGCCTAAACGACCTACAACTACGTTGAACGCAGCGCGCTCGGTAGCGAAATAGTCTTCATTAACTTCCAATATACTACAAATCTAAAACAACCACATTTTAAAAAACACCTTGTCTTTGCTTAATTCTCCGTAAAAGAGGGGGATATCAGGCACCTTAGTAGACTTCTTACCACGGCTGCCAAAGGAGTAAGATGAACGTTCGGAGCTAGTCTCAATTCTCAGACCCATTTAACCTCCGAAACCCGTTTCTGCGGTAATAAGTCTAAACGGGTTTTACGTTTTTTAACCGTCGGCTGTAGAGTAACAAAGATTCAATATAGGATTTTACTTTAATTAGAATAAAATACCTATTCCAATCAAAATAAAATTAACCACCCCCCGTCACAACCAACTATTCACCTAGCAAATAACTCTTATTAAAGTAAAATATATTAAAATATAATATCCAATTTATTTAATCTATTAAATCCAATTAAATACTCGTTTAACGAAACGCCCCTTCCGCTTCTATATAATAACCGATCTATATTCGTACCCAATTCGCCCAACTATATATCCGAATTAAGTTTACTCTTAACTATTCCTATTTATAGCTATTCTACGCCCGTTCCGACCCTTAATATTTCAATTTCGACCCCTACCCCCATTCGATATATCCTATTAATTATTCCTAAATTACCGGACTATAATTATAACCCTAATTAATTACTAATTAAGAGTACTAAATAATACTAATTTAAGCTTCGCCCTAAGAAGGGAAATTTATAATAATTTATTCGTAATTAAGTAAAAATAACTCGAAATAATAATTAATTATCTAGAGCCTATATAAAGGAATTTATTAATTCCTTATATAATAAATATATATACGAAGCTCTCCTTTATTAAAATATTATTATATAATTTAAAAAATAATATTATTCGTCCAATATAGAGGCTCTTAATTAAGAATTTAATAAGGAATTAACATCTCTTTTCAAACGTAAACCTAAAAAGAAGAAAAAGAAAAAAAAGACGAAAAATAGAAAACCTAAACCTAAAAATATAGAGCCCGAATTTATCGAACCTAATAACCTTTAAACCGGAAACCCCGAATTCCAAAATCCCGGACCCGAAAACGCCGGGCTATAGGATCCCGGACTTAAAAACGCCGAAGTTAAAAAGTCCGCCGACTTTATACTATTCTAATTATTTGTAAAATTTAACGCTTTTTCCCTAATCGTAGGCTATACGCTATATAATATCGTAGATTTATATAATATTCGGTAGATTTTAAATATTATATAATAAAGTATAACGCTCCTTTAAAAGCGTACGCCTTAATTATATTTACTCCTTAAGAACTTAATAAAATATTAATATACCTAATAGAATAAATATAAATACTAAATTTATTATAATAAACTTATTTCGCCTTATATTTATATAATTTTTATAATTCTTATAAATATTCGCGCCCCCCTCAATTCGGATTTCTTTTCCTAAATTATAAGCCTTTATTTACGTATAAATAGTATCCTAAAGCGTATTTAAAATATATTAATTAAATTAAATATTTATATTTCGTATAATAGGATAATTATAACCGTTAAAATTCTTATAACTACTATAATAGTTAATTCAATTCCTATATATTTTATTATAATTAAATTAATATTTTTAGTAAAATTTTAAATATATTATATCTAATTTTAATCTTATTATTATCTATAATAATTACAATTATCTTAATACTATCTAAAGCCCTAATATTAATCGATAGGATACTATACGTAACTTTACAATTTATTTATTAATAAATAATCTTAATGTCCGTAGACTATTCTAATTATATTAATTCTAACCTACCGTTCCGTTCTAAAAAGCTTAAATTATTCCTTTACTTACCCCAACGCTATACGTATTTCATTATACCGTCGACTCACTTATAATATCGAAACTATAATTATTATTTCCAATTATTAAATAGGACGGTCTTATTATTTATCCCTTCCTTAAAATATAATGATACTAGATACTTAAAAATTTTATTCTCTAAACCCCTACCTTCAATAAAAACGAAGGTAAATTTATTAACGTTTACCGCCTTTATAATAAATTATTTTTCAACCTTCTAAATATAAAATAAAAATAGTTTAATAATTAGCTTTTCTTTATTTATAGTAATTAAAAGATAATATCGTATATTCGGAAGATTATATTAATATAGTTAAAAGTATAATCTATATATAACCGTAAATAGTAAATAGTCTCTATCCCTATATTCTTCTATATTAAATTAAATTTCGTTAACTTAATTTTTCGGTATTTTTAACCTCTTATAGAATAAGATACTTACGGCCTTAATCGGACAAAAAAAATAAAACTACAAAAAACCGAATTCTACTACAAATTATAATTTCTTTATAATATATTCTATACTAAAATCTTCGCCTTCCTTATACGAAACCTCGTAAATAGGCGTTTTCTAAACCCTACTATCCTTAATCGCGAAAATATAGAAATAATAATTATAATTACTATTTAAATTAATAGCCCCGCTTATATCTCTATACAATTTAATAATATATATATTAAAATATTTATTTTAGAAGAATATACCGGTAAATATAATACAAATAATACTAGCGGTAAAATTAATATATACTTCTATAATATCTATTAGTATTTATATATCGTCCGGGTACTAATTATTCTTATTCGCGCTATCCAATTCAATAATTATAATATACTCTAACAAATTATTAATTATCTATTACTCTTCTTCTATAATAGAAAGAATACGAATTATAAGCCCAAAATACTATACTTCTCTTAACTCTTACGTCCAAAAATTATAAATTACGAATTATCCGAAACCATCCTAAAATCTAACCTAATATAATATATTATAATTAATAATAAATAGAAAGAGATCGACCTAATATTAAAATATATTAATCGTTCCTTTACCCTTAATATTAAATATAATAAGAATTTTACGTACAATATTAAATCTACTTTTATAAAAATATCGGCTATAAATCCCCTTACTATAATTATTTATAAAGTAATCGAATTAGAATTCGGGCGACTTAATAGCGGCAAGTTTACTAATCCGTCGATTAATAAAAATATTATTAATTATATATATATAATATATAAGAATAAATTCGTAAAGCGGCGTCGTAGGCCGTTAAACCCTACCGATTTCAATGTACCCGATTTATAATATAATAGTATATATAAATTATTATCTAATACTCTCTAATAATTTAATAGTAAGGAAGTACGGCCGGAGCGTAGAAAAGATCGAAAATATTTCGATTTTTTTAATTATAAAGAAAATAAACCGATTATAATTAATAGAATACCTAATACCCTTAATTCCAAAGATAAAAATAATAGTAATCTCGATATATAAGAAGGGAAGGTACGTAGTATTTTTATACTAATGCAAAATATTCGTAAGTAGGAGTATAATATTTATATAAAGTATAGCCGTTCTTCTATATATATTTATATAAGGGGTAATCGTTCGTTTAAATTCTAGTTCAAAATTATAATCCTTAAGCGGTAGCCTTATAATAGTAAGATAATTTAATTAATAATAATTCCAAACCGTATTTAAATTAATTTATTTTAAAGTTAACGCTTCTAGCGGGTCTTTCCGTCGGTACTTATATAAATATAGCCTATCCTATATAAACCCCGTAGCCTACTTAACTCGCCGTAATTTACTCCTATTAGAATCGCCTAATTACTTCGCAGTTTATCGTCTTATAATTTCAAATATTAAATTAAATATATTATTAATAGTATTTACTTTAATTTTAATCAACTTTTTAATTTATATTTAATAACGAAGACCCACTCTATTTCAAATTTTAATTTGCAATTAATAACGAAGACTTACTCTATTTCAAATCGCTAGCGCTATTTCAATCTATTTAGCGCAATTTACTATAAGGCTACTTATTAACTAATTATAAACGGTAAGTAAATTAAAATCTATTTAAATAACCTTACTAATTTATTAGGTACTTCGTTACTTAAATTATAATTAATAATAAAGATTTACCCTAATTTAACGGTTAACGCTATCCCAATTTAATTAACGTAATTTACTATATAACTACTTATTTTCTTCCCCCTCTCTCTTCTATTCCTTCTCTCCTTCCTTCCTTCTTTAACTAAACCTCTCCCTCAATTAAACCCTAATCGACTATAAAAGTATTTTAATTAAAATAAAATATATTGCCCGATATTATACCGCCGAAACGTAAGAAATCCGATAATAAAAGAAAATATAAAATAGAAAATTAAAATACGAATTAACAACTATATATTACTAACCCTATTAACCTCTAATATTTATAATAATTATAGTACCCAGATTTTTCGTAGTATAAAAATATTATAAAGTATTTAACGTCCGTTAAGACGAATAGTAATATAATTTTAATTTAAGCGGGGTACCCGGAATATACTAATTATTATAACTTAAACTATATATACCCAAAATTCTCCACAATTTTAAAATAATCGAATAAAAATTTAATATTTATTAACCGAAAGCCTCGAAAAATTGTACTTTCTAACGTAAATTATAAAAAGATTGCTAAAAATAAAGTAATTAGCTAGACCTTAATATATATTTTAATAATCGATTCGATATTAAAAGGTATAAATACGGCTACCCTTTTTAAATATTAAATTATAATTTAAATATATTAATATTTCGATTATAATTATAAATTTCTCGATTTATATACTTTACTCTAATTAAAGCGAATTATATTCACTCTAATCGGAATAAAATATAGGCCTATCGATTCCCCTAACCCTTTACCGACCCCTATATCGCTATTCCTATTAAAATAAAATATAAATTATTAATTCCCCTAACTTATAATTAATTATATATTATATCCGTTCGTATAGGTCTTTATTAATAAATTTCAATAATTAATTAGTTTAATCCTTTAGCTAATTTAAAAAAGGAATATAAAGATTAGCCGGGGGTTTAATTCCCTATATATTAACCTCTCTTTTAATAAATTATAATTATATTCGACGATAGTTAATATAATTGTATTCTTAAAGCTATAAAATTAGTAAAATAGGGATAATTCCCCACCTACGCTGTAACTATCCGGAGAGGCGATTTTATTAACCCGGGTACTAAAAAAAATCTCTTAAATATTATATTAAAAGAGACTATTATTATTAATTTTTATATTATATTATAATAGTATTCTACTAAACCCCAATATTAAAATTCCCTATAATATAATAAATCTAGCGGCTAATATTCGGTCGGCGGGTATTATATTAATAATTAGTTCTAGATTTTTTAAACCCTAATAATTTTTAATAATTATCGTTCTAATAATATTATATTAAATACTATTAAATCCTATTAGAATACCCGGACGAATAACGACCTCCTAAACCTAATTATTTTTCCGGCCTTTATAAATTTATTACTCGCCCTAACGGATATATATAAATAATTACTTTATAACCAATTTACTATTTAAATAATAGTATTATAAAATATAGTCCTACGGAACTATATTATTATATAACTAATATTTACGCCTAACGAAATAGATTTTAAAAAATTCGGCCTTATTAATTAATAGGCGGCGAAAATTTATATATAGTACGTATTCGCAATTTTGTAAATGTTTTAATTTAATATAAATAATAATTAATTATCTTATATTAAATTTATAAATATAAATCTCGGCCCTAACCCTACGTTATATTTTAACGTTTACTATTTCGATACGTATATTAAACGGCTCTCTTACTAATAAAAGATACTACGATTCGTAATAACGAAGGTAAATATTAATAATTTCCCTCTATTCTATCCGTAAAATAATACGACTAATTATTATATTATAGAAGCTTTAAATATTATTAATTGTATTATTTAACTATTTTAAAACGCTTAAAAACTTTAAAAGGAAACCCGGGCCTTAATTTAATCCGAAATATAAAGTAATATTTAAATTAAAAACCTTATATATTGTAATTACCTACTATACTAATACTATTCCGATTTTAACCTTATTTTAAATAATATTTAAACGCTAGGGCGGCCTATTAATATTTTAAAAATTAAAGAGGAAGATAACCCTCCAAAATTTAATTATTAATAATTTATAGAAAAATATAATTAAGCGAATTAAATAATTAATAAAAAGCGCGAATGGAATTTCCTTCCCTATTAAATTATTAGTAAACTTAATTTATTCTAATCGGAATTGCCTATAATTATACTAATTAAAATAAAGATTAATTTATATTAATTATTAATAAACGTATTTATTATCTATACTATATTATAATCGCTATTCCGGGGGGCATTACTTACTAATAAAGTTAATACGGGTAAAACCCTTACTTATAGCGCTATCCTCTTAATAGAATACTTATAATTAAAGAAGCTTAAAGAGAAGAGAAAATCCTTCGAAGCCTTCCCTAATATTATTATCCTACTATCTAATTTAATCGCGCAAATATTCAGCGAACTCTAAGATATTTTTAATAATTTAAATTTCTAATATTAGTATAAAGTACCGAAAAATATTAATTTAAAGGATTTATAACATTATAAAACTTTTATATAATAAACGTTCGACTAATTAATAAAAGATTATATATACGAATATAACCGAACTTCGATTATTTAAAAGATTATTATTACGGTATATATTATATTAATTAAAAAATAAGCTAATAGAAAATATATTATTAAATTCCCGCGTAAAGTACCGCCCTATATAATTAACGAACTAATTACCCGTATAAAGGCCTTTAATCTTCGGAAAAAGAAGGGTCGCACTAAGGAAATAATTACTTTACTAACCTCTAAAATAGGTAATAGTAATACTATAATTTCTAAATCTAATAAAAAACTCGAATTTAATAATAATAGGAATAAATTTAATAACGAAGGCTCCGTTATATAAATAGATTTTACTTTAATAGGAATAAATTTTCTACTCCAATAAGAGTAAAATATACTAATTACTAACTCCTCTTTAATTATAAAACCTATAAAATATATAAAATCCGCCTAACTATAATTAATATAAAGGATACTAAATTCTAGACTATTATTATTAATGAAGCCCAATTAATTAAGAATATAAATACTATAACTTTCTATACTATTAAACTACTCCCTATAATTATTCGCCTAATTTATTTAATTATACCAATATTAAATAAATTTACTAATATTCGAATATTTATAACGCTTATTTAAGAGGCGGGCTTCTATATAGTATTTTAATATTTAGTATAATATAATAATATCCTACAATTTATTAATAATAAAGAATTCGTACTATCGTTCGAAGCCGAATACCCTAATTATATTATTAAATAAAGTATATCGGCCGAAATTTAATACAACCTCTAAATTATCTACAATTTCTAAAGGTATTAATAATAATATTCTTACCCAAACGTATAAGTAGCAATCCTTAATAGTAAAAAGGTTATATTTGTAATTACTAGCGAAATAATATAATAAATCTAAATCCTTATTGTTAATAAAAGTATAATAACCCCGCTAACGCTCCCTAATAGGACTATCTCCTACCCCTTAATTAATATACTACTAATAATAATTTAATTTATATATTTAAATTATAAAATCCGTAAGGATAAAATTATTATTTACACCGATAACCTTTTAAAGAATATTATAATCGACCCCTATAATTACAAATTCAACGAATTAATAATATTAAAAATATTTAAATAAAATAAAACCCTCGCTTTAAATATAATATTTATTCGCCTTATATAATTCCTAGCATAGGATATATATAATTATCAAATATTATAGTAAAATACTACAATCTACGTAAAGGGTCCTAGTATATTATAAAAAGTCCTATAGGGTATTACTAATTTAGCCGCTAACCGTATATATAAAGAGGTCTTCAAATCCTTAAAGTATACGGGCGAATCCGCCCTTCATTTAAATATACAAATTATTAATAAATTAGTATACGCTAATTATAATAGCGGACTCTTTTATATATTTATTAATTTAATATTAGATAGCTATATACTTCCTTTTACCGACAAATTCCACATACTTAATTAAGCTCTCTCTAAATCCCTACTATTTACTTAAATAATTAAAAAATATATAAATACTTATATAGAACGGAAATATATACTCATTATAACTAACTCTCCCTAAATACAAATATAAATTCTTTCCCTAATTATTTATAAAGGTTTACTCCTATTATAATAAATAAATTATAATTCTAATTAAAATAAAATATATTAATTCGCTAACGTATATCTAGGATTTTATACTCTTTATTAAAGAAAGCCGGCCTTATAATATAAATAATTTATTTTAATTAAAGTTAAATTAAGCGTAGTTAAATTATTTCGGTATAGAAAAATACAAAAAAGTATATAGACGTCCTTATTCTAAATTCTACCATCTATATTATTAAATTAAATCTTTACTAAATTTACTATATTAATATTAAATATAACTTCGTATAGAATATAAATACGATCTTATAATATATAGGGCGCTTATACTATATTAATTAATAATATGTAATTAAATAATATTTTCTAATAATATATAATACTATTTATAATTAAATAAAGGAAAGGCTCTTATATAAAGTAGGTTATTTAATTTATTAAATGCCTATTTATTCTAATTAGAATAAAATATACTAATTAATTAACTAATAAATTTATAAACTCGTCCCGAATCTCAATTTAAAAAAGATAAATATCTTCGATAAAGCCGGCGATTATTTTAAAATATTATACGGATATAAGGCCGCTAAATACCTTATATCCTATAAATTCAATCGTTTTTTATAAATTGTAAAAACCCCCTAAAAAATTTTAAATTATATATCCTTTAGAATAAATATAATTAAATATTTCTATTCTAAATTACTATCAGTAATAATAAAGATAATCGAAATTAAGGATTCAATTAATTAAATACGTCTAAATAATATCCTACCCTTCGTAAGCCCGTACTTCGTAAACCTCCAGCGGGGAGCCTTATTATTCAATAAAATATATAATATATTTAAAGATATAAATTAACTTCTTACTAAACGATTAATCTAATATTTTATTTTATATTTATTAGGAAATTCTAAATAGGAGGCCAAAGACCGCGTTACGAAAGCGCAATTGCTTATCTTCGGGAATAATTAGAACCTAAAAATTATATTTAAAGTAAAAAAGGTTAAAATTATAGATCCGGATATTTTAAAAGTTAAAATCGTAAGTAAATATATTAAAAAGAATATAACGACTCCAGCTATTAAGAAAAGGTTAAATAAATTTATTAAGGATAATAAACTATTTAAAAATAATAAATTCATTCGTTCGGAAGAGGATAGCGAATTCGAATTTAATAAGCGGCGTAAACGGCTATAATTATATAAAGTATCGCCTTTTAATAAATAATATATATATAAATATATACGAACGGAAATAAATATTTTAATATTTAAATTAAAAAATAATCCTACCAACGTTATTCTAATAAAAATAAATATTAACGCCTAAAAGATAATCCAACTAATATTACTCTTTAGATTTAGAACGGGGCCCGAAAGTTAAAATCTTCTAAGGGGGACCGCAATTACCAATACTATTAAAAACGAAGTTATAATTAAACCGGTAATTAAAGTAACCTATTAATTAAATAATATAGAATTATATAGAACGGAAACTAAGGGTCCTAATAATAAGCCGCCTACTCAACCACCTAACCCCAATAACTTTAATCGGAATAAAGATAACGAAGGGAATGGTAGTTAGAATCTTAATAATAAACCGCCTACTCCGCTACTAAATACTAATAACTCTAATTAAAATAAAAATAACGAAGGGAACGGTAGCCAAAATCTTAATAATAAACCGCCTACTAATAGTAATTCTAATAGTAATAAATTTAATAATTATAATTATAATAGTAAGCTGCCCACTAATAACAATTCTAATTATAGTAATAAATTTAATAATTATAATTATAATAGTAGGCTGCCTATTAATAATAGTTCTAATTATAGCGGTAAATCTAATTATAATAGTAAATTTAGGTTCGATAACGATTTTAAATTTAATAATAACTTTAATTATAATAATAAATCTTATTATAATATTATACTCTTATTAAAACGAAGCCCGCCTTTCAACGCTCACTCCTATTAAAATAAAGTACCTCCAGGGCTATAGGGAGAAGGTAATCTTTTAAAAATCCCTTACTTTAAAAACAAAAAAGTAAATCTCTAATCTATTTTTAAATATCGGATTTATACTCCGAATTATCTATAATTAATAAATTTTTAGGTTAATTTCAAATAAATAAAAGTATTATATAAAAACTATATTAGAATCCCTTCGTCTAATAGGTTTACTTATATTAAATATAAATAATTTAAACGTATATATAAATTTATCCTAAATACATTTTACAAAACCTCTACTTATTATCGATCTATAAATCCTCCCTTATAGCGTCCTAATTATAATAATACTAAAACCCCGCCGTATAAAGTCTGGCGGTAATTCTAACGGATTCTACCCGCAGTACTCTAAAGAATAAAAATCCTAATTATAATAAATTTGCCTATAAAAAGCTTCGGATATAAATTTTATCCTTATTTACTAAAATAAATTCGATTTTACTCCAACGAAAATAAAGTTAACGTTAAATTATATTAATAAATAAATAAATTAGAATTGCTTATTGAATTTTACTCCAACTAAAATTAATCTTTTTAACTTTAATATAAATAAATTCTAAACGGTCTAATTCCAACGAACGGATTAATATAGCGAAATATTAATAACTATAGAAGGAATTGATATTTAAAAAGATTTCGGGACCGATATTAAGAAATTATACAAACATTTTCCGACCCAGGTCTAAATTTCTTTTTAGTATTACCAATTCTATATAAATCTATAGTATAAAAAAAGTACCTTTACTTAAAATTTATTATATAAATATAAATAAGTAAATAATTATAATATTATATAATAAAATTAATAATATAAATAAGTAAATTAAAGAATATTAATACTTTGGAATCTTTAAAAATATAGTAAATTTAATTTAATATATATACGAATTAGTTCGGACGCAATTTATTTATATTAATAAAGCCCGTAATTATATATATAATATTATAATAGCGCTATATAGAAAACTATAATAATATTCTCTAATTATTTTTAATAATCTAATAGGCAAAATAATTTTTCTAAAATCGAAATCCAAATCGCTTTTACTTTTTCACTCTAACATTTTTCGTATTTTTCGATATTAAACCGGGCTAGCTATCGTTTACTCCTTAATACGCTATTAAACCTACTATAGTAATTATACTATTTATTCGCTTAATTATATAACCCGCCCTAAGTAGGAAATAATTTCTATTTATAATTATTAATTATTAGCCGAATAGATTAATACTACTACCGTATCCTATTTAGTAAAATTATATATATATTATAGTTAATAAATAGTCGGTAAAAAAATTAATCCGCTGGAAGAGGGTAGAACTAAATTAGGAATTATTTTACTTCCCTACCTTATAAATAATATTAAACTTTAATGTATCGGTACTAATTATATTTTTCCGGCCTAATAAAATTTCTAATAACTTTTAGTTTTATATATAAATATATCGGCTATAGCAAATATTATACTATTGGGCGGATAGGTATTTTATATAGTAAATTATTAAATAATAATATTTTAATATTTTTTAATAAGTACGTATTCGTTCGCTTCGCTATCGAATAGCCTACGGGTAAACTATTTAAAAAGCGGATATAATTAAATATTGTACTAATAAATTAATAAGTATTCTATATATTAAAATATTAAATAGCGATACCCTACTACCTATAAATCGTTTAATACCTATATACTATTTATTTTAATAAGAAGCGTAACTCCCTTATACTATTATACTTAAAATACTTCGAATACTACTATTTAACCTCCTCCGAATAAATTATTTTTAAAAAAAGGTTACCCCCTTCAATTCTAAGTTCCCTCCTATATATTACCCTATTCGCCCCTCTTATACCTTTCGTTTCTTCGCTACCTTATCTTTATACTTTTAAATATAATTTACAATTACTATCTATTTTATATTTCACAAGCGTTTAACTACTAATTTACCCTCTTTAATTATACGTACTATAATAGACTCAAAAATAATAATACTTTTAACATATTATAATAGAACCCTAATTTTATTATTATTCGTTTCGTAAATAAATTTATAAAAAAGAATAGCGAATAAATACCACCCTAACTTCGATTTCTAAACTACTATTAATATATTAAACTAACCCTAACAAACCATTCCTAAACTTAATACCTAACCCCGATAAACCACTCCTAGGCCTAATATATATAATAATAAAAAGAGGACACTACCCGAAATATAGTACTACTACCTATATATTACCCTTTATATTAAATTCAATTAATTAATTATATAAAGAATTACTAAGAGCAATTCTAATAGTAAAATAGGGCGAAAATATATAATAGCCGCTACCGAAGAAAAAAAGGTCTATACTACCTAAATTAGCGAAAGGGAAGGGTAAAATGGACGACCCTATTAATATAAAGGAATTAAAATATTTAATCGATATTTTAAATAATTAACCCGCTAATACCCTAAATAATATTATTATAGCCCTAAACCCTCCGATTAACGTTCTAGACAATTTTATTATTATAATCCTAAACCTATTTAATATTTACTTCCTAATAAGGCTATTTAATAATTAAAACCTATTTAACCTCAATATATATATATTATTTATCTATCCTAATTTAGTATTCTACTTATATTAATTTAACCAATTAAAATAAAAATATCCAATCCTATATATACTATATAATACACTCCTATTTAAATTAAATAATAATAAATTCTAATATCCTCTATTCGGCATCAAATTTAATATTAAATATATATAGATAACCTATAAATATCGCCGCCCGGAATAACTAACCCCCAAATAACCTCTACCTAAAATAATCTATAACGGGTTTATAAAGGGAATAACGCTATACGAACCTATCTAAAGCCCCTTCGAATTTTAAATTATAAAATTAATCGAATTCGAAATAAATAGTAAAAATAAATTTTAAACGGCTATTTTAATATCGCCTAATCTAATCCCGAAGAGATTCTATTATTTATAACTTTATTTCGGCCTATAATACTTCGACCTACTAACTAATAATATAAAATCCTTAAATATTAACGGATATATGCCGTTAATTTAAATTATATTTAGGGAAAAATAGTAAAAATTTATTATTAAATATATATTAAGAAATCCCAGGGATTACAATTTCCTTTTTACTAAAATTAAAGCTTTTTATTTATAACCTATATTCCCCGGGCGGGTAATATAATTTAAAGTAAATACTAATAAAGGCCCGGACTAACGCAAAACTATATTAAAATTTAATAATATATTAAAGCCTATTAAAAACGTCCGTCCAATAATTACCGAGCCTATATCTAACGTAGATTAATATACTATATCCGAATAGATATTATAAACCCCCCTATTATATTAAATGTATAGGGTCCCAATCCTACCGTAATTTAATAATTTAATTATATTCAAATTACTTTATACTATAAATAAATATTAGGAGGAGATTATATATAATTAATATTTATATAATTGTCTATTATCATTATAAATAATATTAAATAATCGGAAAAGTAAATTAACTATAATCTATAGAGTAATTCGAATAATTAATAATTGATTATAATTAAATTTGCCGATACCGCCCTACTAATTATATTTTATATAGCCTAATTAATTAACTTTATCGCCCTCAATTTATATTATATCTAATAAGAATTAAGTAAATAAACAATTTAAATATACGTATTTACCTAAATATAACTTACGAAAACGGGCGAAAATATAAGCTTTATATTAGAATATTATTAAAAAAACGTATATATATTTAATTTTAATACTTTATATTTTAATATAAAATAGAAAAATCGTATTTATTTAATTAAAAATAAGGTTAAGGAATATTCTACGTAAATCTTAAACCGTTTAAATATTTTAAATAATTAGGTAAGGGATTTCGGCGATAGTTCTATAATAATAAAGGTAACCGAAATATAGGGCTCTATTTAAAATATAAGGGATATTATAACTAAGCGCAAAATAAATATAGTGGAAAATCTTTATATAATAAGGCGCGCAATAAAATAAATATAGAATAAATTAATAAATCTATAAATAATAATATTAAAAATAAAGACCTAAATAGAACCGAAGGGGGATAAGGGTATTATAACTATTTTAATTAATTATATATCCTATTAAATAAACTACTAAACTATAATAAAAGATATAATAAAAGAGAAGGAGGCTATCTATAAACGTAACGTCTAAAATACTAATAATCCGGACCCTAACGACCTAGACCGCTAAGGAATTAGGTAATACTATTTAATAATAAAAAAAATATTAAAAATACTTATTTTCTACCTAATACTACCTATACAAATATATTACTTCGCTATAATAGTACTACGGCCGATATTTCGAATTTAATTAAATATAATTAAATAATATTAAACCTTTCGATCGCAATTATATTGTATAAACTCCTTCCCGTCTCCAATTAAAACGATATTCCTATATTTAGAATAAATATCTACCTATTAAATTCGCTATCTTTAATTAATTAAACTTCTTCAATTTCATCCCTAATCTTTCTAACTTATTTTATTTTAATAAGAATAAGAATATTACTATACTTCCCTATAAATCGAAATAATATATTAAAATCTTTTTATTTATATAGGAATAAAGTAATATAATTCTTATCGGAATAAAATCTATTTAATATTATAGGGTTATTTTACTTTAATAAAAATAAAATCTAATTACTCTATTAACGCCCGCCCGCTGGAATACGGAAATACTAATACTCTATCTAAATAATACTATAATAATTAAAATCCTAATATATCCTAGGGTATAAATTAATAATAGTATTATTGTACTAATAAATATAACGGAATATAATATAAATAATATTATATAATTCTATAGCTCGGGTATATATATTCTAAATTGCGACCACTTCTGCGGTAAATCCTACCTCTTAAATATAAATATCGGCAACCGCTACCTAAAAGGCCGTCTCAATATTATAAAAAACCGGCGGGAATTCGCAAAGGTAACTACCAACGCTAATTTGGCGGTAGGTAAAATACTAATTAAATTTACTAATTACTATAAAGTAAATAATAAATATTAATAAACTATATAATATATAATTAAAATTAACGAAGTAGGTATTTTATAGAAACGAATATAAATATTAATAACGGCGGTAAATTTTATACTACGGACGCTAGCATTTAGAAAGAGGGTAATAACCTCGTTAATAACGGCCCAAGAAGAGGTAGTATAGGGATAACGGCGTAGAGGGCTAAAACGTAACGAAGGAATTAGGAAAAAAACTGTAATATAATAATATAAAAATATAATATATTTAATAGTAATAAGGCTATACGTATCGTATATAAAGCGTAAAGTAAGGAATTATACGAAGGTAAAGCCAACTATATTACTAATTTTACTCTAATAGAAATAAAGATATATAAATAGGCTAAATAATAATAAAAAGAATTAATAATAATAATAATATATTAAATTATAAGAGAGAAGGAGACTTAAGAAGTCTAGAAGTTTAAAAATAAGAGTAAAGGAGCCCTATATAATAGAGCCCTATATAGTAGAACTATAGCGGGCTATACGTAATATAAATTATTTCCAATAAAATTATTTATACTTATTAAAATAAATTCTAATAAGATTGTTTATTCCTATTAAAATAAAATTAAATAGAAAAAGATCGTTTACTTTTATTAAAGTAAAATAATAATAGACGAAATAACTATTAATAAAAATAAAACTATTATAACCTAACGCCTCCTACGCTTCGGTTAATAATTTCTACAGGTAAAGCGCATAATAAAATATAATAGAACAATAGGAGTAAGGGTTATAATAATATATAAGGCCGATAGCGAAGGGCTTATAATTATAGTAAATATAATAGCAACGTCCCTACTATTTACTATATTATTAACTGGCACGCTTTTATACTTCGCGGTCGGACTAATATTAATAACTAACGCTAATTTAATATATTCTATAACGAAATTATAATTATATTCTTTAATATACTTCTAATTTCGTAAAAGGGGAATATACTCTACTATATCTTCTAAAATATAAATAAATATACCTACTCTCTTAAATATTATATATATAAATTATTAAACGATCTTAAATAATAAAAGGACCGAATAGGGTAATTAGAAATTAATATCGTCTCTCCTAACTATAAAAATAATACGTACCGTAAAAAAATCTTAAAAATAGATTAAAGAAATTCCAGCCTTAATAGTAGTAAATAATAAACTAAGTTTCATCTTCGACTTTTCGGGTATTTCTTCTATTCGACTAAGGAAATAATTACACTTATTACAATACTAAATATATATATAATAACCGAAATCGATACTACCTTAAAGAATACTAAAAATAATTTAGCGAAAATACTTAATATTAATAATAACGTATATATTAGGATATTTAATAATTAAATTAATCCGCTACTTCCTTTCCGTCTTAAACTACTTCTTTGGGTAAATAATATTAAATAGACCAAAATTAGGGTCTACTAGAAATTAAGAGCCTCTAAACCGTATAAATAATTAAAAATATATTATATTATATATTATATCTAATATAAATAATAATTTAAAATTATATATCCGCGAACGGTCGTTAAATTATATCACTAATAAGAGTAGCCTCGTAAAATCTTATCTAAACCGGTCAAAATACTAATATAATATAAAAAAGTACGTAACGCTATCTCTACCGCTATAAACAATATAGCCGAAACGTTACTATAAATCTACAATATTTATAAATATAATATAATTATACTATATAACTCACATTATATTAAATATATCCATTCCTATACCTAACGCTACAATAAATATAATAATACAATACTAAAACTCGGGAATAACGAACTATTAGTATAAACAATCCTAATCTAAAGAGCAGATATAAAAATAATAAATTTAAACCATTATAAACGTATTAATTAAATTACAAAAATAATATTTCACTAAAGCGCAAATAAAATACTTCCTCACTTTACTAATCTAATCTTTATTATTAATATAAATAATAATTTTTAGGATTACAATACCCAAAATAAGGATAAAGAAGAATTTAAAGCGTTCGAAATTCAATATTTCGTTAGGAAAGATATAATTAAAAATAATATTAATATTAAATCGGTCAATAAAGGTACGGATAATTTTAAAAGAATCTACCGAAAAGCCGGCCCGTTCCTATATATATACTTCCAATTCTTTAATTAATATAATTATATATCCGAACTATAGGATAGAAAGAGGTAGGGTCCGACGGAATTAAAAAAGATTAGAAAATTAAATATAGAAATTACACCCCTATTAATAAATAGTATAAAATTCGTCTATACTTACGAATATTATATAGGTAACGAATTCTAAAGCGCAAAGGAATTTAAAAAACTAATAATAAAATACTTATTTAAATCCGAGGAGAATATAAATAAAATACCCCGAATGCATACGCTCCTATAACGTATTAATTTAAATATATTAATTAATTATTAAAAAAGATAAAAGATATTTATATACTTTATAGAAGTCTTAATCGATTAATAAAGGTTTTACGCCGGGATATATTATAATAATATCCCTCTATTCTTAATTAAAACGATTAAGAAGTATAATTTATAGTATAATTTATATAAGAAGAATAACCAATATTATTTAAAATATAATACTTTTACTAAACCTAATTATAATAATAAGAATTATATTACTATACTAATAAATAATATAATAAATATACTTAACCTATTCCGGGCGAAATTAATATAAAACTTAACTAAACGTTAATTGAGAGATTAAATTAAATAAAATTCGAATAATAATATATACAAACCGAATTTAAAGCCCTTAATATTTATTTAAATCCGTATATTCAATAATCGTAGCAATACATTACTATATAATTATATTTAATATAAATAAAGTAGTAAAGTCGGAACTAATTTCAAAGAATCGGATAAAGGTAGAAATTTTATCGAAAATAGAATTCGGTTAAACTATTATCGTTACAAAATTTCAAATAAATTAAATTAAAATTAGTAAAAATATAATACCCATTTTTTAAATAGTAATTATAATAACCGATGAACGTTTTTGCCTAGGAGATAAATAAGCGTTAATATAAATTATAATAAGAAAAAGAAAAAAAGGATATAAAAGTTCCTATTTATATTATATCTAATAAATAAACTATTTTTAAATACGACTTATCGTTATTAAGATATTTACAAATATTTATAGAAAATATTTTTTTCTTAAAGCCGATTTATATATATACTTGGGTAGCCGACGGCGTTTTCGCGCAAAATCGTAATAGACCTCCTCTTACTACGTTCGAGGAGGGGAGACCCACAATTTTTTTTATAGGGTGGGTCCGCTGAAGGCAGTCGTCGGAGGTCAGGTAATAGAGACTAGTTCGGAGCTAGGGCGGGGTGAGAGACTGGACGAGGTACGAAATGACTTCTCACGGCGTAGGCTATTTCTAGGACGCCTATTATCGTTATCTCCAGCACGTTTGTCGCCACCGTAGTATTTATCCTCGGAATCGCTTGACTTATCCGAATCAAACTCGTCGTTAAATGAATTAGGGTTACCTATACCGGCTACTCGGCCTCTGTTTCCGTTACCTCCGCTACTACTATTATTTCTACTACCGAAGATATTATTAACCCAAGAGGTTTTGGACGTTTTGTCGGTAATTCGGTTGGTCTTAGAGGGGATTTTGTTAATAGCCTCGTAAATCTCATACTCGGGGGAGATGCGGACGCGGCGCTTCTGGCGGAAATCTTTTAGAGTAGACTTAACAAATTTATTAGCGAATTTCTATTCATCGTTCTCGATAGAAGTATATAAAATAGTAGGGTTTTCGGCCTCGGCTATTAGAAAACGTTTAAGAAACTTATTACTCTTTTCTAACTTAATTAACTTCTCCTCGAAATTAACTATTTTAACCAGCTTTTCCTCAACTTTAGCCAACTTCTAACGATAATAATCGATAGCGAAGTCGGCTACCTTCTTCTCGTCCTACAAGGGGATTAGCTCAGTCTTTATCACTTCAATATTTTATTCTAATTTATTAATACGTTTTTGAAATTCGTTAGGTTTAGTTAATACTAGGGCGTCGGCATTAACCTTATTCTTCGCCTAAATCTTTACGGCGTCGATTTGAACTACTAGGGCATTAATCTTACCCTTAAAGCGGGCGATCTCTACTTAATTCGTAGTCCGTTCGGCGTTTAGGCTATTTATATAGGCCTTAATAGCCTTATCGAAGCGAATATCGTAGTCGGCCGCTATCTCAGCCAAAAATTCGTCGTAAGAATTACAATAACGTTTAACTTTCTCCCATTCTTCGTATAATTCGTTTTCCAATTATCGGTAAATCTCTTCTACGTCAGTAAAACGTTTTTATAAATCGACTTCTCTACGGGAAGCCGCTATAATTATATCGCGTTTATCCTTAATACGTATAATAATTATATTTTACTCCTTAATCTTCTAAATAAAATAAATAATAAAAGAATATATTTTACAAACTATAGCGTCTATATAATTTATTATTTCTATTAAATCATTAATAAATATATAGAAGGTTTATAAAGAAATAAAATAAACGCGTATTTTATTCTATATAGTAGCGGGGTCTTAATTATATGCGCTTATAAATTGCACAGATATTATTATACCCTTCTAAATATTTAAGGCTGTAGACTTTTAACCGTCTTCAATAATTAATTGGAAGTAAATATAACCGAAGTTATACCAATTCTTAAAATTATCGGTTATATAATTAGCCCGGTCGATAATATCTCCTATTAAATTATTAAAGGATGGCGCGAGGTACTTTCCGCCGATTTTAAGGATAACGTTAATTTAGTAGAAGTCCCGTAATTATTATAATATAAAGCTAATAAAATCTTCGGTCTTAAGAATATTATTAAGAATAGTTAGGACTATTTTATTAAACTCGTAGGCATTAAAGGATATACGCTTAATTAATAAGAGGTTTATAAGGATATTATCCTCAAGGTCGCGAAACAATTCGATATTAAAACGCGTTTTGTAATAATATAACGGTTAGGTATTATTAAGGGGACCTTTAATTTTCTTACCTTTAGAGGGAAGCGGACGGTTAGGGGTTAAACGACTAAGAGTATCTTACTATTAAATTATAATACGTTCGCGCAAGGCTAATAAATCGCGAATCGTAGAATTAGGGCTATCGGTCTTACAATTTTTATTATAATTGCTAATAGAGGTTGTATTAAAGGGTTAGTAATTAAGGATTAGATTTATTAAAGGTAAAATAAAATACGTAATAAAAGGAGACAATAAACCGCTTTCTTCGATAAATTTAGTTTCGTTAACGTCGTTATCGTTATATAGGGTATAGCTTTCGGTCGTCGGACTGCCCTCAGGCTAACCTCTAGGATTAGTTACCATATCGGAATTCGTAATATTGGAATTCGCAATAGCGGGGTTTATTATCGTTACTCTCGAACGGGATTATAAGGGATACAGGTCTTAAAGTAAAATTTTCTTATATCGGGTGCGCGCTACAATTTCGGGTCGTAATTCGGGTTCTCGCCGTCTCGATGTATCGTAATAATAATCGAGGGCTTACAGGTTCTCGTCGCTATTTAAATAACTCGCAACTTCAGGGTTCGTATTTTTTAATTTATTAAGATATTATAGTTACCGTCTCCGGTCGTATAATATTAATAGCTTTAATTTTATATGGGGGCACGCACAATTATAAGAGAAAGCTAGCTTAAGGAAGATCGTAGCGCAAATTAAATATAAAACTAAAGCTAAAGAAAGAAAGGAAGGAAAGGTGCAAAGGTGAGCTAGCTACACGAGAATAAATATATGCGTGCCAGGGCCCACTTCTATAGGCCGCGCGTAAAGGGTCGCCGCGAAAGCGGTCGCGCCATTACGTACTTCAACTATGCGGGGCACCCGTGCCGGGCACCCATAGCACTGGGCCATGACACGGGTCTTTTATATAATAAAAGTATAATATAAACAATATTATATATTTTTATATAAATATAAAATATAAAACCAGAGTAAAACTCTGGTCCGGAGGATAGGTCCGGTAGATTGTAGGGATTAACCCTAATCGAAATCCGGAAGAAAATCTAAAAGAAATCTAGACCCTCAACCTTTACAATCGAATTCCGGCCTCAATATCAATTGAACGAAGATATACGTAATACTAATAAAAAGAATAGAATATAATATTTCCAACCGTATAAATAGTTTCGTTATATAACGAATATTAACGAAGATATAGTATTGAAAAAAAGAAAAGAAAGTCGAAAAAGACTTTAAGGTTCGGATTCAAATTCCGAACTCTATAATTAACGTATAAAATTAAACGAAATACCGTTTAAATAAATTAGAAATAACAATTCTAAAAATACCTTTAGTTTTATTACTAGGCTTTTATAGACTAAGAAAAGGTCTATAAGAAAGGGGGAATCTTCAAAATTGAAAATATAATTCATTAGATTCACTTATCGATATCTCTACCAATCGATTACCTTTCTACATATTCTATATACTATTCTGTTCGTCTTTGGACGCTCTACACACACACACACTTCAATGCCCTCCAACGCCTACGAGGCTACCCTTTTTCTCAACCTTCAAAGAGAGGGTAATTTTTACCTTTTTATTTACCCTGAAAAATTCTTTCCTTTTATTTAAGAATTCGTCGATCGATACCTTCCTTCAAATTATAAACCTAATTTAATTACCTATTACCTACCTAACCCTAAGCTTACTTATAAATATAATATAGCTCCCGACGGCTATTTCGAATTATTCGATAAAAATAAAGAATTTGAAAACGATATCGATCCTGAGAAATTTAACCCTTTTCGAACGATTTATTGCCTTTTCGAAGCGGAATAGGCCTTTCCTATCGAAACCTATTTCAACCAATTCGCTTTTTATAGATTTTCTTATATAGGAATCTATAATTTCGAACAAGAATTCGATCCTTCTATCCCCCCTAACTTACCCTAATTAAACCAATTCCCTTATAACTTCGACTTCGAAGCTTCGATCGTTTACTACTATAAAATTTTAGGAAATTATAAGTAGAATTAGAGAGAAGACCTTGAAGTTAGCTTTAGAAATTTCGTTCAACGAATTTCTATTCCTTATTTTTAAAACTATTTTAATAGAATTAATAGGACTTTAGTTTGGGAATTTCTTTGTTCCTTAACTCGTTACGAAAACTTGTAGTATATTAGCTAGAATACCTAGGATTTTGCTAGAAACGAAGGAAAGACCTTCTATAATTTTATTATCTAAATAGATAATAAAATAAAAACCCCTTTGAAAAACCACTTGATTTTTCTTATACTTATTTATTTCTATAAGAAATATTTAAGGATTTTTTCTATTGTGAAAAAATCAGGGTCCTCTTTATAATAAGAGGTATAAGACAAAGGTCTTATATATCCTTATATTAAAATAAGGATTAAAAAATCTTTAAGANTTATACTTATTTATTTCTATAAGAAATATTTAAGGATTTTTTCTATTGTGAAAAAATCAGGGTCCTCTTTATAATAAGAGGTATAAGACAAAGGTCTTATATATCCTTATATTAAAATAAGGATTAAAAAATCTTTAAGATTTTTTATAATTATTTTTCTTATTAAAAAAATAATTATTTTTTACATACTTTTATTTATATTATTATAAATAAAAGGTATAAGACCAAAGGTCTTATATATCCTTATATTAAAATAAGGATTAAAAAATCTTTAAGATTTTTTATAATTATTTTTCTTATTTAAAGAAAATAATTATTTTTACATACTTTTATTTATATTATTATAAATAAAAGGTATAAGACAAAGGTCTTATATATCCTTAAATCAAAATAAGGATTAAAAATCTATAAGATTTTTATAGTTATTTTTCTTATTAAAGAAAAATAATTATTTTTATATACTTTTATTTANCTTAAATCAAAATAAGGATTAAAAATCTATAAGATTTTTATAGTTATTTTTCTTATTAAAGAAAAATAATTATTTTTATATACTTTTATTTATAAAGAAATAAATAAAAGGTTCCAGAATTTCGTTAAATAATTCTTATAAATCTTAAAAATTATTATCAGCTTAAATAGGGTATTTTTTTCAAAAACTTTATAAAGATTATTATTATAATAATTCTTTATAAATCTATTACATATATAAATATTTATATATATATTATATATATTATAAATATTACAATATGGATAGTTTTAAGCTTCCCAAGCTTAAGGGTACTGAAAATTATACTATTTGGTCTTTAAGGGCCGAAGCCTATTTTACTATTTCAAAAGATTGGGATAAAATAGTTGAAAAAGAAGATTTGCAAGCTAAAGAAGCCTTTTCTAAATTAAAATTAATTTTAGAAGAAGGCCTTCTACTTCAAATTCAATACGAAGTTTCTGCTTTTAAGGCCTGGAAAACCTTAAAGGATTTATATAGCCTACAAGGCTTTATTTCTAAATATCTTATTATTAAAGAATTCTTTGAGGCTATACCTAGTAATTTTGAATCACTAGAAGCCTTCTTTAATAAAATCAAAGCCTTAATTAATGAATTAAAGGCTAGGAAAATAGAACTACCTAATCAGGTAGTAATTTCCTGGATTTTATTTAACCTAGGGGAAGGTTATAAAGGCTTAGTTTCTTCTATAACCTAAGAACTTAGGAAGGATTCTAAGGCCTATACCTTAGATACGCTAGCTTCTAATTTATTAGATGAATCTAAGCGTAAGGATTCTAATAAGAATATTTTATTATTTAATAAAAATAATAAAAATCAGAATTCTAATTCTTCTAAAAATTTTAATAAGAATAATAAGAAGAATTCAAAGTCCTATAAGGGTAAAAAGCCTTGGAAAATTACTAAGAGTATAATCTATTGCTCTTATTGTAAAAGGCTTGGCTATAAGTACGTAGATTGCGCCTTTTTACACCCTGAAAAGGCACTGAAGCATTGGAAAAAGCCAGAAAATCTAGTAAAGAAAGAAAGGGAAGAAAATATTAATATTTTAATGAAAAAGACCCCTCAAGATTTACTAGATTCTGAAGAAAATTCGGATATTATAGATTTTTCTAATTTAGAAATTTCTAATAATAATTCTAGAATTGAAGAGGTCTTTGAATATTAATATTTTAATGAAAAAGACCCCTCAAGATTTACTAGATTCTGAAGAAAATTCGGATATTATAGATTTTTCTAATTTAGAAATTTCTAATAATAATTCTAGAATTGAAGAGGTCTTTGACGAAGAATCTGGAGACGATATTTTCGAAGATATAAATATAGTAAATATATTTACCTTTTATACCCCGAATATTAATATTATTAAAAATAATAATATTAATAAAAATAAWTCGAATAAAAGACCAGAAGCTAATTATAGTAAAGTCTTARGTTACGGAATAAAACGACTGTTTAACCGCCTTCCTAAATTGTACTATAAGGCTACGTTTAATAAAAACGACGAAAATAAYTATAAAAATAATTTTATAGTAGATTCTGGTTCAGCAGTTCATGTAATTTCGAATAAGGAATATTTTTATACTTTTAAGGAAGTTAAAAAGGAAGTTTCTTGGGGTAAGGCCACGAAAAGGTCTATATTAGGAATCGGAAATGTATATATATATTTTAAGGATTCTAATAAGAAAATGCTTTTAAAGAATTGTTATTATATGCCAGAATTAGGTATAAATATTATAAGCAATTCTGCATTAGAAGGGGATTATTATAATATAATAAATAAATATAATATATATTTACAAAATGGATCAAATACCATTNAGAATTGTTATTATATGCCAGAATTAGGTATAAATATTATAAGCAATTCTGCATTAGAAGGGGATTATTATAATATAATAAATAAATATAATATATATTTACAAAATGGATCAAATACYATTAGCATTGGTGAAYAAATTAACGGTTTATATTTTTTACCCGTTGAAATTATAAAATTAAAAAATCGACCATTTAATGGCGATATTAATACTATAAGTWAATGTAGTATTAATAAGAAGAAAATAAATCGTATTAAAAATAGTATTAAAATTAATACTATTAAAAATAATATTAATAAAAATATTATTAATAAGAATATTAATAATAATAATAATATTATAAATAATAAATCGATTGATTTAAATATATTACACCAACGTTTTAGTCATTGTAATAATTATAATATTAAAAATATTATTAAAAATACGATTTCTTCTTACACTTATAAGAAGGATATTAATAAAGAATGTCCTGTTTGTTACCAAGCTAAAATAACTAATAAGAAAAATAAAAGTATTAAAAATAATACTATAAAATATAATAGTAATTATTTAGATAAGATTAGTAGTGATCTTTGTGGTCCATTTGCTATAAAAACTTATAATAATTACAAATATTTTATTACCTTTATTAATAAAGCTATTCGTTATTTAGAAATATCCTTATTAAAAGATAAGGAAGAAGTATACGAAGCTATTAATATATTTATAAATAAGGAAGAAAATATTAATAATAAAAGGATTAAAATATTTCAGTCAGATAATGGTACTGAATATACTAATAAAAGAATTAAAATTCTTTTTAATAACAAAGGAATAATATACCAATTAAATACTCCTTATACTAAGGAACAAAATAGTTTTCCTAAAAGAATAAATAGAACTTTATTAGAAAAAGTCAAAGCTTTACTAATAAACGCTAATTTACTTAAATACCTTTGGGGAGAAGCGTTAATAACGGCTACTTATTTATATAATCGAACTCCTTATAGTTCTATAGGGTTTAAAACACCCTATGAATTAAAATATAAAGAAAAACCTAATATTGATAATATTAGGATATAGGGATTTATCGTTTATTATAAATTAAAGGGACCTAATATTTCTAAACTAGGACCCCAAGCCGAAAAAGCAGTTTTAGTAGGCTTTGGAGAAAATAATAATAATTATAAGGTCTATAGTTTCCAAAAGAATAGGCTATTTTGGGTACGAGATATTAAAGTATTAGAAGGTTTATACTATAATACTTCAAAAGATCTATCCACTTTGAATACTAGTATTAATAATAATTATAATAATAATTATAATAATAATTATAATAATAATTATAATAATAATTATAATAATAATTATAATATTAGTATAAATAATTTAGAAGATTTACTTGAGGAAATTCTTAATAAGAATAATAAAGAAGTAATATTAGATTCTGAAAATGAATCAGATTCTGAAATTGAATTAAATAATAATTCAAATAATAATAATATTATTAATAATAATAATAATAATATTAATAATAATAATAACAATGAATTAATTGATAGTTATTATTATAACTAAGGTCTACGCCGTTCACTTAGAATTATTGATTCTAGTGATAATTTTCCGAATAATTATATTATAGAAAATCTACGCGTAGTAATACTAAGGAAGAATAAGGAATATTATAAAGAATTCCAGTCTATAAATAATATAGATTTATCTATCTTTAATATTATTAATAACCTTAATAATATTGAAGAACCTTCTACTTATAAATAGGCTATAGCGAGTCCCTATAGTGAAAAGTGGATAAATTCTATGAAAATAGAAGTAGAAGAACTGGAAAGTCAAAATACTTGGGAAATAGTAGACCTACCTAAAAATAGAAAAGCTCTAGGGGGCAGATGGATATATAAATTAAAACCCTTAAATAATAATACTAGTAAAAATACTAGTAAAAATAATAACCAGAATATTATTAATAATAATAATACTATTGAAAATAATATTAATATTAATAATAATAATAATAATAATATTAATAATAATAATAATAATAATATTAATAATAATATTAATATTGAAAAAGAATATAAGTTTAAAAGCCGTTGGGTAGTACAAAGTTTTAATTAAATAGAAGGCTTAGACTTTCTAGAAACCTTTTCTACTGTTTGCAGGCTAGAAATTTATAGAATATTCTTTATTATAGCTATTACTAATAGCTGGGAATTATTACAATTCGACGTTAAAAACGCTTTTATTTACGCTTATATTAATGAAGATATATACGTTATTCCCCCTACTAGTTATTATAATAATTTACCACCTAATAAAGCGTGTAAATTAAAGAAAGCCTTATATAGTTTAAAGCAAAGCCTTAGACTTTGGTATAAATATTTAATTAAGGTTTTAAAAACCCTTGGTTTCGAAGTTTTCCCCTTCGACGACGGTATATTTATTAATAATAAATTAAATATTATTATACTTTATTACGTTGACGATTTAATAATAATAGGCCTTAAATATTCTACTATTAATAATATAGTAGAAAAAGCTTCTGAAAGCTTAAAATTTCAATCCCTTAGTGAGGTAGCTACTTTCCTTAGAATTGAAATAGAAATAAATAGAAATAATAATTCTATTCATTTATACTAGTCAAAATATACTAAGAAAATGCTAGAAAAATATAATAAAACGGATTTAAATCCAGTTTCTATACTAATAACTAAGGTTAAATTAGTTAAAAATAAAGGACAAGCTTCTAAAGAAGAAATAAAAGAATATCAAGGATATATTGGTTCTTTATTATATTTAGCCTTAAAAACTAGGCTTGATTTGGCCTTCCCAGTCCAATATATTACTAAATATACTAGTAATCCTAGTAAAGACTATTTCAAAGCAATTAATTAAATTTTTAGTTATTTAAATAAATTCCTAAAACTAGGAACGACCTATAAGAATAAATATAATAATAATCTTATATTAAAAGGTTATTATAATAGCGATTACACTAATTGCTTAAATTTTAGAAGGTTTACTACTGGGTATTTATTTACCCTTGGAAATAATATAATTTCTTAGAATATTGGCCTTCAAAAAACCGTAGCTTTATTTACGTGTGAGGCTGAATATATGGCTTTAACGGAAGCTATAAAAGAATTATTATATTTAAATTCTACCTTAGAATTAATTAATAAATTATTAATTAATATAATAAATATTCCAAGCCTTATACCCCTTATATACGAAGATAATATAGCCGCTTTAAAATTAGCGAATAATCCCGAATTTTATAAACGTTCTAAATATATAGATATACGCTATTATTTTATAAGGGAGGCTATAAATAATAATAAGGCTAAAATATTATATATTTGAACTAAAGATCAACTAGCTGATAATTTAACAAAACCAACGGATAATAAATCCTTATCAGACTGGCGAACTAAGATTGGTTTAGAAGAAAAATAGGTTTTTTATCTTATATATATAAGATTTTCCTATATTAAAAGGTTTTTGGTATTTATTACCTTTTTACCTTATATATATATTTAACTAGTATATATATATATATAATAAATTTATTATTATTATACATAAAAGAAATAATAATATTATTATAATATAATATTATAATCTGAAGAGTTTTTATATAATAAATTTTGTCTTCAATATAATAAGAGTTTAATTTTTTCTCTTATAAATATATATATATATATATATATAAATAATATTAAGACTTCTAACCTAACTACTACCGTAATTAGTTTACGGGGGAGTATTGGTCTTAATATATATATAATATATATAAATATATATTATTAGACTTCTAACGGATTTACGGGTCTTTTATATAATAAAAGTATAATATAAAAAATATTATATATTTTTATATAAATATAAAATATAAAACTAGAGTAAAACTCTGGTCCGGAGGATAGGTCCGGTGGATTGCAGGGATCAACCCTGATCGAAATCCGGAAGAAAATCCGAAAGAAATCTAGACCCTCGACCTTTGCAGTCGAATTCCGGCCTCAACGTCAGTCGAACGAAGACATACGTAACACTAATGAAAAGAACGGAACATGACGTTTCCGACCGTGTAAACGGTTTCGTTATATGACGAATATTGACGAAGATATGGTGTTGAGAAAAAGAAAAGAAAGTCGAGAAAGACTTCAAGGTTCGGATTCAAATTCCGAATTCTACGGTTGACGTATGAAATCAAACGAAGTACCGTTTGAATGAGCTGGAAATGACGATTCTAAAGATACCTTTGGTTTTATCACTGGGCTTTTGTAGACCAAGAAAAGGTCTATAAGAAAGGGGGAATCTTCAAGGTTAAAAATATAACTCATTAGATTCACTCATCGATATCTCCACCAATCGATTACCTTTCTACACATTCTATATACTATTCTATTCGTCTTTAAACACTCTACACACACACACACTTCAATGCCCTCCAACGCCTACGAGGCTACCCTTTTTCTCAACCTTCAAAGAGAGGGTGATTTTTACCTTTTTATTTACCCCGAAAAGTTCTTTCCTCTTATCCAAGAATTCGTCGATCGATACCTTCCTNACACACACACACACTTCAATGCCCTCCAACGCCTACGAGGCTACCCTTTTTCTCAACCTTCAAAGAGAGGGTGATTTTTACCTTTTTATTTACCCCGAAAAGTTCTTTCCTCTTATCCAAGAATTCGTCGATCGATACCTTCCTTCAAAACTAATAGAAATAGATAGAGTAAACGGCAAGCGACTTTAATTCTATATATCTTTATAAATGGATTTTGGCGGTTGAAACCGAAATTAATCTTTAAAGGTATATTAAATACTAATAAAAGAAGGATTATAGATAGTATATTAGATATTTCTTTTATCTTTTATCTTTTTCTTTTATTTTTTATCTTTTTCTTTTATTATTTTTCTTTCTTTCTTTCCTTCCCCCCCCCCCCTATATTATACCTCTGAACTATAAATCGCGTATAAAACTAGAACCGATAGAAGGTACTAACGCCGTATTATCCTATTGCCTACGAGTAAATAGGTAAATCCGAATTAAAGCGGGTAAATAAGCATAGTACTATATATACATAGGGCTTTTACCTTTTTTCTTTTCTTTTTTCTACCCCTTTATTACGCTTCTAAATTGTAAGTCGCGTATAAGTCCTAAACCGAATGCCAACGCTATATTACCTATAAAAGCGTAATTCTATAAGAGATACGACTATAAGACTAGAAGCTACAAATTAAAGTAATATTAAATGTAAGGAAGAGAAGGAAGTAGTCAAACGAAGGTATTATAATTCTGGACATATAAGTCCAGAACTGCCAATCGTCGCCGCCTTCCTAATCCGTACGGCTTATCGATAAAAATATAAGCCTCATTCCATCCGATATACTATAGTGCCCTATACCCGGCACCCTATTGCCTAGTGGCTAATGCTCTAGGCTCTCATCCAATCGTACTATAATATTACCCCCCCCTCGGAAAGAAGGTTTAGCCCTAGAGCCGAAAGAAAAAAAAACGAGATAAAAGGCGAATATTAGTTATATAAAAGATTCAATTGAAATATATAAACCTATCGTAATAATTGGTCCAATCTTATTGTATTATAATAGAAGCCTAGAATTGGATAAAAGTAAAAAACTCTATGCCAAGCATCGCGACCATATCTTTAATCTGGTTATTGCGGATATAAAAAAAGTATAAAAAAAATTTCCCCTAATTAGTTTCGAACGGGTATATCTTAGGTAGAGGATAAATATTTCAAACCAACGTAATAAATATTATAGGCTATTACTCTATGCTATTATATTATATACTATTCCGTACTTATTATTTAATTACCCTTTTATTTACTTTATAAACTACCCTTCCGAATCTATTTCATATATTTGCAACCTTATATATATATAATTTCCTAATAATTTTAGCCTTTCTCCTTCGCCCGGCGTACCCTTATTTATATTAAGGTTTTTACTGGTAGATTATCGTCCTTATATTTCTTAACAATAATATTATTCTATATTATACGCTTCTAAACCGTTAATCTCCTTAGGGGTCCTAAAAGTTTAGGGTTCTTATTATAAAATTCTTAGAATTTTTTTATTGTATTTTTAAAATTCTTTATTAATTATTATTCTGGATCTAGGTCTTAGCCTTTCTATTATACTTAATATATTAATTTCCCGCTTAATATTTTTAATATTAAAATCTCTTTAATTTCTTACTCTTCGATTTCCTCCTCCCTATCTTCGTTTCCTTTAAATATTATTCCCTTAGAGTTTTCGTTAACTTACCCTAAAAATAGATTCCCCGCATCTTTTTTTAGCCGGTTAACGTAATATACCCTGCTCCCTCGCTAGTTTTTAAATAGGTCGAATTTGTAAAATATACTTTTTATACTTAGAATTTTATAAGGGATTTTTATAAATAAGTAATTTAATTTATTATTCGGTCTAATAATTGCCTAGCCTTTTTTAATAATAAAAATTCGGTCTCCTACTACGAAGTTTAGCTTATAGTAATACCGGTTAACCTATTTAATTTATTATTTTTAAACCTTATTAATTGTTAGCTTTACTTATTTATAATATTTATATAACTTCTTTATTAAAGACTATACTTCCTTATATAATAGTTTATCTTTAACGGGGATTATCCTTTTATCCTAATAAAAAGGGAAGTTAATAGGGAATTTAAAAGAGATTTTATATAGTAATAAACTTCCCAGATTGTCGTAAGGTAGTAATATTTAGATTATATTAAGAGTTAGGATAGTTTTTACCTAATTATCTTAATTATAATTTATATACGGTCTTAACCTCTAATTTATATATTAATTTATAATTTCTACCTATTTTGTAATTTATAAGTACCCGGATGAACTAAGCTTCTATTAAATACCTAGAATACTCGCTAGCTTTTATATAAATTTAGTAATAAATTGTAGTCCCTAATCGCTCGTTACGTCCTTTAATAGACTATAGACCTTATAAAATCCTTTATAATATAATTATACTATTTACTTTACTATTATTATTATATAGTAAGGACTATATTACGAAGTTTTAAATAAATAGTCGACTATTATTATTAGGTTATTATAACTATTTTTCCTTTTTAATATTAATTTGAAATCGATTATTAAGGACTACTAAATTTTCATTTTTAGTGCTACCGGTTAAAGGTATAATAGGTCGGGAGTTTTATCTTTAAGGATTTTAGATAATTTATAGGTCTAATAATTATTTATATATCGATCGACGTTTAACGGTATACTTACTTACTAGTATTATTTATTAACGAGCTTCTTAATTTTATTTCTACCCGGATAAGCGGCGAATAATGTCTCGTAATATTATTTAATAGCTTCTATACGTAGTATACCCTTATTAAGTACTACTAATTAATTATTATAAAATAACAATCTATTAATTACTATTAAATAATTATTTTTAATTTTAACCTTCGCTTTATAAATTCCTAATAATTCTTCTTCCCGGTTTATAGCTAGGAGTCGGTCAGTTAGTAGGGCGGTTACTTCCTTAGGTTATTCGGCCTATTCCTCCGGTATTTAGGCCGGTTCCTCCGGTACTTAGACTGGGTATTCCGGCTCCTCGTTCGGGCCTCCTAATTCGAATATTATATTTAATTTGGCCTAAAGTATTTCCTCCTTATCGCTTATATAGATAAAGTACCCGTCTTTTAGTTTTAATAATCTTAATATCCTTTAGTCGTCCCGTTTTTGAAGGATAGTTTTCAAATCTTCTAATTTCCTAAATAGAGCGTCGGTAGCGATATTATTTTTCCCTGGTCGGTAGGTCATTTTGAAATCGAATTTTAATAAGAGTTTAAATTATATGGCTTGCTTATTATTAAACAACTTTTTTATACTAAAGTATTTTAAGGTTTAATAATTTATTATTATTATAAAAGTAATGCCTTTTAATTCGGGCTACTAAATTTTAACCGTTTTAATTACGGCGAATAATTCCTTATTATATATCGGGTAATTTAATTTTATTGGCTATATAGTTTTTAAATAGAATGCGATTAGGTATTATTCTCCCTCTTCGTTCTTTTGGGATAGGATTCTAATATATACCTTATCCGAAGCGTCCGTTTCTACTTTTATTTCTTTTTTATATATAAAGTACGCTAGTATTGGTACTTATATTAACGAGTTTTTTAATTCTTTGAAAGCCTTTTAGTATTTATTACTCTATTCGAATATTTTTTTTTTTTATTAATATAGTGAGAGGTTATACTATTCTATTAAAGTTGCGTACAAATTTCCGGTAGAAGTTATAAAAGCCTAAAAAGGCTTGAACGTTTTTAAAATTCTTTAATTATATCTAATCTTTTACTATAGTTATTTTATTAAGGTCGATTAATATTCCGTTTATTCCGATAATAAACTTAAGGAATTTAGTCTTTATTATGTAAAATTTATACTTTTTAATATTGGCTTACAATTTAGCCTTCCTCAATCTCTTTAATACCTTTTTTATATAAATTTTATATTCTGCTAACGTTTTAGAAAAAATAAGGATATTATTAATATAAGTACTATAAAAGTTTTAGTACCCTATTAATTCGTTATTAATAAACCGTTGGAAAGAGGAGGGTCCGTTATAGAGTTTAAACGGTAGTACTTTATATTAATAGGCGTTAAAATTCGTTCGGAAGGTTATAAGGTTTTCTTATCCTACGGCTATTTTAATACGGTAGAAAGTTTGCCGAATATCGATTTTTATAAAGATTTTAATTTAATTAATATATATTAACGTCTCTTCAATTAAGGGTAGGGGATACCGATTTTTTTATAAGATAGCGTTTAATTTATAATAATTTATATAAAACTTTAGTCCGCCCCCTCTTACTTTAAGAACGAAGAGAATTAGTATTATTTATAAAGCGGAGTTTACTTTAATAAATCCTTTCTATAAATTTTCCGTAATATATTATCGATATTCTTTTAATTCTTTTAAGGTTATTTAATATAAGGGGTTAACCTTTAATTCTTCTAATTAGTACCCTTCTAGGAATTTTATTTCGTAATTTACCCCTTCCCGAAAGTTTAGTAATATATTAAATTATACTTTATTAAATACTTTTAATTCTTCGGGATTATAATAATCGGAGGGTACCTTTTCTAAAACTAATTATTATAAATCCTCTTCGTCGTCTTCTAATATAGATTTCTTCGCTTCTATTAAACTTTCGATTTTGTATAGGTTAATTATTTCGGGTTTAATCTTTTTTTTTATATAAAAGTTAAATATATTACCGTCAATTATAGTAAAATCGATTAATCTTAATTTTATTTATCCCTATTCTTTTTTTATTTAGTATAGGCCCTTTTTATCCTTTAGGGGGTAGAATTGAACTACCGTAATTTTATCCCTCTTTTATTCGCCTTTAAATATTATAGAAGGCTTATCTTTCTTATATAAAGCCTAATTTATTTTCGTTAACTCCCTTTCTTTAGAATTTAATAAGAGTAAACGATAGGGTATTATTTAGCAAATCTCTATTAAGTATTAGTTTTATATATCCCCCTCGTTTTTACCTTCTTCCTCTATTAACTTTTTTTATTTAGTAATTTCCCGGTATTTAATATAGGCTTTAATTTCCTATAATTTAGCTAAGATCTACTAGTATTATTTTTATTATTTTACTTTCCGACCGGTTTCCCGCTGTATATTTTCTTAATATATAAATATTTTTCTCCTTTCTATTTCCTTTTAGAAGGAAGGATTTAAAATAATAAGCCCTATTTTTTTAACGTTAATATTTTTAATACTAAATATAAATATTATATCCGGTTTAAATAATAGGATATTTCTTTTGTAATTAAGTAGGATATTGTATTTTGCGAATTATATTTTCCCGATAATTATATTTTTAAATAATTCGGGGAATATTAATAATTATTAGTTTAAGAATATAATATTATTAATTCGGATATATCCCTTTAAAGCCCTAGTAATTTAATTGGGTTATAATTTTTTATATAGTATAACGAGGCCGGGTTCGAAATCGGAACATTCTTCGAACTTCAATCGCTTTTTTAGCTTGCTAGCAAAATTCTAATTTACTAATAGTATAATACCTATTCCTATATCTACTAATATATATTGTATAGTAATAGATAATCTATTATTTATTATAGTATAATTAATTATAAATTGCTTCCTCCCGCCCAAGCAGTCCTTAAGGTTAAAGTTTGGGTAGGTTTTATTATATAATATTCTATTTATTAAATTATTAATATAATTAATATAGTTAAATATTTCCTTTAGGATAGAGATATTATTTCTTAGGGTTTCTAATTTTCCGAGTCTAAATCCGAATCCGTCCTCGAACTTTTATTACTATCTTCCGGTCTTAAGCTCGGAACTTCCGGAATATTATTCGGCTTACCGGTAATTTAAGAGCCTTATATTTTATTGGCGATAATATTAAATTCGGCTTTTAATATTAGAACCTTAGCTTTTTTAAAATAAATAAGTAATTAATAATTTATTTATTTATAATAAAAATAACGGTTTTTAATATTCAATTTTTTTATTTCTTTTAAAGTAGGTCGTTAGTACTTAGGAATAGTAGGAGGATATAAGAAGGATTTAATACTTAATTTAGAATAAATTTTTTATTTATCCTTAAGCTTTTATTCTTCTCTTTTAATAGTAGAATCTAGTAATTATAGTAAGAGATAATAATCTTCGAAGGTTTTATATTCTTTTAAATACGTCGTTTCCGCTAATACGGCTAAGTTATATAAGATTTTCTTTTTTATATTCCGCTTCTATAAACTTTTGGGAATTATATATTACTTTATTAACCTTACGAAAGTAGTTTTAAAATCCTAAAACCTTTTATTTAGCTTTATCTTTAATTTCTCGAAATTTAGGACCGCCTTCTCCTTTACCGTATAATTATAGTAGTTATTCTATAGGTATTTTAGTAATTTATTAACTATTTAAATCGTTTTTGGATAGTCCCCGTTGTAGTATAGTAGAATACCCTCGGCTACGGTTCTACCTAATTTAAATATTATTTCCCCGATACGAATCTCTTCGTTAATAAAATAGTCTACGTTAGCCCGTAGCTTATACTTTATTTATATTATCTATACATTAAAAAAGACCTTATCGGTATAATTGTTACTAAATATATATAAGTCTACTATTTTAGACGAACGTTTAGTATATAGAATTACCGATAGTAGCCCGATTAGTACGTATTTTATTTTTATTATAGAGAAAGTCTTTTCGCACCGCTATAAAAGTCTTTAGATACCGCCGCCCCACCCTTCCCGCGCCCAACTCCACCCACCTAAGTACCTTTCATTTTCGACTTTTCGTCTTACAACTGAGATTCCTCCTCAACCAGTTGATGCATCGTTATATAACAAGGTGCAAAATGCTCCTCTCATCTTTGCGGTCATTTTGACACCCGTTGCACTCCTGTTACTATATTGGTTGTTGAGAAAAGCCAAAAGAAGCTTGCACTCAAAATCCCGATAGGGTATTCGCTCCCTTCCACAGTATATTCGCTCCCTTTAACAGCGCATTCCCTCCATTCTACAGCGCATTCGCTCCCTCTAATAGCGCGTTCGCTCCCCCGATATCAATTGCATCGTCATTTGCATCGCATTTAATTGAATCGTAGTCTTTTCCGTTGCATTCAATTCTAGGTTGCATCGCATTCAATCGCTATTTCAATCGCTGTCTCAATCGCTGTCTCAATGGCTGGGCGGAAAGTTTGATTCTGGGCAGCGAATACGCTATCGGGGGGAACGAATGCGCTATCGGAAATGCGATGTCGGGGTACTTAGAGGGATTGGTGGGCGGTGGAGTTAGAAGCGGGCGCTAGAAGATGCACCGGTTTTAATTGGTTGAAAAAGCGGGAAGGGTGGAGCGACGGTGCCTAAAGACTTTTATAGCGGTGCGAAAAGACTTTCTCTTATTATAAGCGAAAAAGGAAGTATTGGCCCGGTTAGGGGCGTTATTAGCGGTCTATTACCGTTACCGTTATTATTATCCGACGGCTCGTTATTTAAAAAGTTATTATTTAGTGGGTTACCGCTAGCGCCGATATATAATTAAAGGATATTAGTAACGAACTTCTATATTTCGGCCGCGTCCTATTTAATTATATTTTTAAAGGTAATTTTCTATTTAATTATATTTTCCGCATTCGATTAAATATTTTAACCGGTTAATAATATATATTATTACCTCTTTACTTTTTATATTTCGATAATATATAGTAGTAGTAGTAAAGCGTATAATACGATTATTTAAATTAATAAACGGTTCTAACTTTCGAACTCCCGGTATTACCGTTCGAAATCGGAGGGAATTTCCTTCTATTATTCGAAGTTTTCTCTAACTTAAATATATAATTATAAATAGGTATTAAGTTTTAGAATTTCGCCTACTAGTTTATTATTATTTTAAAGTAATTAATAAATTTAATTAGCGAAATAGAGTATTTATAAATCGAAATGAACTATATTTTAATTAGCTCGGTCGAGAATAGTAGGAATATTGCGTATAATATTATTAGCGGCTTCCTTTATAATTATTTACTAATAGAATTCTTATTATATAGTGGACGGGTCCTTTTAATATACTTAGTAAAATACCGCTTTATTTATAAATTTATTAATAATATTAAGTTTGCCGAGTTGTTTATTAGATTTTACTACTTCTAATACTAATTTGAATAGTATAATCTCGCTGTAGCCGTCGATTTACGATTTATATATAGAATTTAAATATAATTATACCTCTTTTAATAAATTATCGAAGGTAAAGTTCTACCGTAGGAACTTCGCGTATAGGTATAAACGATGGAAATATCGATTTTTAAAGTCCGAAATAGTTATTAGGGCCTTATAATTGGTTTAATCGGTTTTATTTACTATAGTTATTTTTGCCTCTACCTTCGTTAGTACGTTATTTTATTAAATTATTTTCCGAATTTTACTATTTATTAATATTTAATAGGAGCGATTTAGGTTAGGTTTTATAAGGCGGCTTTAGTTCGCCGCTATTTTATTCCCTTAAAGAGATATTTTCTAATATAGAATCTTCAGTAGAGGAGATTTCTTCGGAATTAAAAAACCCGAAGGGGAGCCCGATAGTCCTACTTACTTCGAAGGTAAAACTTTTAAAAAAGTAGTAAGGTTAGGGATAGCCTTACCTTTTCCTTTAAATTATTTCCTAGTATTACATAAAATTATTTAAAAGTCCGTCGATTCTTTTTTAAAAATAGACTTAATTTTCTTTATACTTTTTATAAAGGGAAATAAATCGTCCGCATTTTCTATTTTAGGTAATCAATATTTTATAGGAGTAATTAGTCTTATTCCTTATAAATTATAATTAATATCGCCGGGTGTAGAAGCCGTATTTAGGCGTAATAGGTCTATAGTTAAATCAGCTAGAACCGGACTTATTAAATTTAGGTTTATTAAATTTTTAAGACGACTTCCTAATTAAGTTAGAGGGTTATAGAAGTTAACAATTAGATTGAAGCCGTTATCGTTACCGGTTTAATCGAATAAATATACTTCTTCCTTAGGATTGGGGTTCGAAACGAAATTATTGGAGCTATTCGAATTGGAATCGTTAATCCTATAATAATATATTTTATTAGAATTATTAGTATTATTTCCGGCGTTAGATATTATATAATTAACTTAATTTGGGGCGGGAGATAGGGGGTTTAGGTATTACTCGCTCTATTAGTACTATAGTATATTAACGCCTTAAAGGGACTTAATAATCCTTTAATAAATAATTATAATAATTGTAATTAAACCGAATAATTATAGTTAAACGAATAAGCAATTATATAATTGCTAACAAAATGGGATATTATAATGCCGTCCCCGGGTAAAAAGAATAATATTTAATATTATATGAAAGTGTAATTCTATAAAAGATACGACTATAAGATTAGAAGTTATAAATTAAAATAATATTAAGTATAAGGAGGAGAAGGAAATAGTTAAACGAAGGCATTACGGTTCTAGATATATAAGTCTAGAATTGCTAGTCGTCGCTGCCTTCCTAATCCGTACGGCTTATCGATAAGAATATGAGCCTTATTCTATCCGATGTGCTATGGTGCCCTGTGCCCGGCACCCTATTGCCTAGTGGCTAGTGCTCTGGGCTCTCATCCAGCCGTGCCATAATATTACTTACTACCCGCGGGCAAATAGGTAATTTGAATTGAGGCGGGTAAATTAACGTTGTGCTATACGTATATAAGGCAAAAAGAAGAAAAGAAAAAAGGTATAAGCCGGAAAAAGTTAGGATTTTTGCCTTTTATCTTTCCCGAATTCCTAATATCTTTCCCGAATTCTATTTTTTTTTTCTAAATTTATTTTCATTTTCTCTAAGTTTATATTCATTTTCTCTAAATTTATATTTATTTTCTCTAAGTTTATTTTTTTTTTCTTAAATTCCTTTTTTTCCTTTTTCTAATACCTTTTTTCATATAGATAAAATTAAAGCCTACTATCTAGGGGTTACGGTCGAATTCAACGAAACGGTATATAATAACGAAAAGTTGATAATTAAATAGATTTATAAAAAATTGAATAAAGAGGTGGGTATTAATAACGATAGGGTATTATTAATTATAGATACCGTTGGATTTTATAAAATAAAAAATGTATTTAATACTTTCGATAAATATAGTATTAACCGAGCTCTAATCCTTAGCGGCCTTACCCCGCTATTGTAACCCTTCGATATTTATATTAATAAATTTATTAAGGCCTACCTTTTCGAAGTATACGACGAATATATTGAATAACGATAGATTATTGACGGCGATTTCGAAAAGTAAATTCCTTCTAAGAAAAGGATTATACTTATATATATCGTCATACGGGCTATCGACCTTTTAAAAGAAAAGAATTCTAATTTAGTAGCGAAATCTTTTATCGATTATAATTTATCTATTCATCCTAATAATTTTAAAGATTGGAAGATTAGGATTAAAGGCGTTAATTAGAAGGATATTGACTTTTCTAGTTTTTAAACGGCTAATAATACTGAAGTTGTTAATAATTATATCGAATTAGAATTAGAAGGGGAAGTTGCCTTTAACGAATTGGGTATAATTTATAATAATTATACTATATCCTAATTAAAGGCCTTTTATAAATAACGATGTATTTTCGGCTTTAATAAATTGAAGAAGGTCGAACTGGTTACTAAATTTAAGATAATTAACGAAGAGGCCCTTATAATAGCCGATATAAGGATAAATAATAAAATTATTAATATTAAAGAGGAGGAGGGGAAAGGAAGTTTAATAATACCGATTCTAATCGATTAATATTATTCTTATTATTAGTATTAATCTTCGTTTTTATCTTTAATAATAATTAACTCTTCTACCCATATAAATGCCTTACCTTTTTGCTACTCTCTTTTAATACCTTACTTATTACTTCGCTAGCGTTTTTTTCGTTCTTTTATAAAATATTTTACTAAATAATTCTCATTTAATATATACTTTTTAATAAATTACCTCTATCGCTCTCGAACCTAACCAAAATAATAACTACCGCTTTTAAGGGATAAACTAGTAATATATATAAATCTAAGGGAGGAAGGTTGGCGGTAAATAATGTTATACTCGTTATTAATAATAAAAACTTTAGAATCTTCAAAGTCTTTTATTACGTTTATAAAAGGAAATCAAATCCAATTAGTAATGTAGATTATATGGCCATTTACGTACAAACGATATCGATAGTCCCAAGGTTAATTCGAAGTATAGTTATAAGGGGAGGTTTAAAATTATCGTCGTTTTTATAACTAGTATTATTAATAATAGATAAAAAGAAGGATAAAAAGACGAAATAAATAGGAATTAAGAGGTTGGCTATTATTAGAACCCCCTCTTTTATTAAGACTGGGCACCCCTGAAATAGCCACGTTCATATACCTACTTTGAGCGCCCAGAGGTTATAGTAGGCTTGTAGATGGCTTGCAGCTGGGCGCCAGCTTTACTGTAAAAAGCTAGCCCTGCCACTAAGGGTATCCAAATCGACAGAGTTTTAACGGTAGCTTGGTGTGAGGGCACGCACAATCACAAGAGAAAGCCAGCTTAAGGAAGATCGTAACGCAAATCAAATACAAAATTAAAGCTAAAGAAAGAAAGAAGGAAAGTATAAAGGTAAGCTAGCTATATAAGAATAAATATATGTGTACTAGGACCTACTTATATAGGCCGCGCGTAAAGGGTCGCCGCAAAAGCGGTCGCGCTATTACGTACTTCAACCGTACTAAGCACCTATATAAGGTATTTATAAGGTATTATAGTATTGGGCTATATCACGGGCAAAGGTTGGGTGTAGATGTAGATATGCGTAATTGCACGAAGGAGAAAGGAGGAGAGTGCAGACGAGTGCCCAGAAGACTGGCCTTATAAGGACGGTCTAGCTGTAGGCCTATATGGGTCTACGGCGGGCCGCTATTGGCCAGTCGTTTAATAGCGATAGTAGTCTTAGAAATTGTTATACGCTGGTACAAGGCACGTGAATGATTACGTGCGATATAGGCTAGCCCTGTGATACTTCCCCGGACTAAAAGAAGCTATATAGCTAATTAAAATTATATAAAATAATAGAAATCCCCATCAAACGAATAGTCTACCCTCGAAATACCTCTATAGCCGCCGCTGCTATATACTGCGGTAACCTCTTCCGTCCTGGAGCTCCGTCTTTCCCGTATTTTTTTACTGGGGCCTCCGCTCCTGTAGCCAGCTTTCTAACCTTCTCCAATAACTACTTCCGCCCTTTCTCCGCCGCTACCTAATTTAGGGGATACGGCTTATCTAAGTATACTTCGTAAAACCTCCGTATTTCGTCGGGGGCCATAGCTATATTAGCGTATAATTACTATAAAGGGTTATAAGGGGGTCCCTAAACGATATAATATTCCTAATAGCTTTTCTTATTCTTCCGGTAATTATCGAATTTCTCGAAGTTATATTCGACCGAATTTTCCCTATTGTTAATCCTCCTTATAACCTGTCTATAATTAGTATAAACGTTCTATTCTTTTACAGGCGCCTACTTTGGAACGCCGACCTCGTCCTATAGCTTCACCTTACTAACGTAGAAGGTTAAATTGCACTTTATATTAATTAGGAGTTTGAACGTAATTCTATAGTTATTTGCTTTAAAGATTTTGAAAGGACCTTTAAATAAGGGCGTAAATTTAATATACGGGCGATCAGTCTCGAGATTCTCCGTATTAAGTAGGACTCTATCTCCTATCTTATACTTCGGGGCGTCCGATTATCGAATATTAGCGTTATTTTCGTATTGTTATTAAATTCGTTTAGTTTAGCTAGTAACGTAATTTAAAACTTCTTTAAAACGGTCAGCGATTTTATTAGCTTTGAAATATTCTATTTATTACTATACCAATATATTTAGAGGGTAGGGTTTTACTAGCTCGATACTTATACGAGGGTAGAAGTTATAATTGGCGAAGAAGAGGGATATTCCTATTAATTTAAAAACTAGATTATTATTAACGAATTCTGCGATTAGTAGTTAATTTACCTAATTATCCTATACCTAATTAATATAAAGACGGAAATACTTTTCTATTTTTATATTAATATATTTAATTTGGCCGTTAGTAGTTAGGTAGAACGTGGAGGAGGGCTTGAGAGCTACCTCTAAACGTAAAGATAATACTTTCCAAAATTGTAAAACGAATTAAGAGCTACAATTAGAGACAATGGAATCTAATAATCCGTAAATATTATAGACCCTTTTAATAAAATAATCCGCTAGCTCTTCGGCCGTAAAGCTAATAGTAGGGATAAAGTATTATATTTTAATTAAGTGGTTAATAACAATAATAATATACTTAAATTCCTGTCCGTAATATATATAAGGCGTTAGCAAAGTAACGTAATCGATTAAAATATCTTTCTAAAGTGCGAACGGTACCGTTAACGGCTTTAGGAAACTATAGGGGGTATACCGTAATAATTTAAACTTAGCGTATACTAAATAAGCCTTATAATAGGCTCTAACGGTAGCATATATCCTTAATTAAAAGAAAGACTACGAAAGCAACAAATAAATCTTTTTGCGGCCCGGGTATTTAGTTGAAAGTAAATTGTAAATACGGCGGAGGAACTATAATTAAAGTTTAATATTCGTAGGGTCGACGAGAATAGCGCTACGATAATACGCCCGTCCCTAGACCGTCTTATACTTAATAAAGGATACCTTCCTTATTTAATTTTTAATTTCCTTAGACTACGCCTTCTAATTAGGGTTTAATAAATAAATTATAATATTTTATAAAAAGATTGACTTCTCGTAACCCTCCGTAACTAAATCGTTAGTAAATTTCTTATTTATAACCTCTAATTCGTAAATATATTCAGTACCAATATCGACCTCCTCCCTTCTATCCTCCAAAACGAAAGTTCTATTAATAAAGATATTATAATCGAATAGGACCTTATTCCTAGTTAGTAACCGTTCGTTGGTATTGTTTTTAAGTAAGTCCTCTAGCTTTTTACTTAAAGCGTTAGGGCGTACTTACAACGAGCCCGGCCGGTATTTAATTGTAAAATTAAACCGAGAGAGGAATTAGGATTATCGTATATAATAGAGAGTAAACTGTTTATTAATAGTAAAAGTCTTTAAAATTTTATAGTCTATAAAGACTACGAATAATTCTTACGTTCCTTCTAATTCGGGGCGTTATTCCTCTAAAACCTTAATAATTACTAATAATTCTTTATTATAAATATTATAATTATATTCGGCTAAAGAGTATTATTAATTAAAATAAGCGACGGGACGAAGAATACCTTCTTCGTTATATTATAATAGAATATTACCGTAAATTCAATTTAAAACGTCCATTTTAATAACGGTCTATTTAGACCAATTATAAATACGAAGTACCGGTCCGCTATTGAAAGCTCTCTTAAAGGCTTCGAAAGACTTTTAGTATTACTTTATTTAATATTAATCTACGACCGTCTTCTTAATTAATTCGTATAGTAGGCCGGTAATAATTAAAAAGTATTTAATAAAGCGATAATAGAAGTTCATAAAGTTTAAAAAGCGTTGTAATACCCTTTTAGAATTTAGAATTTCCTAAAATATAATTATAAAGACCTTTTCCGGATTTATTTTAAAACCTCCTAGGGTAATAATAAGACTTAAATACTTTGTACGCGTAATATAGAATTCGTATTTATTAATATCGATTTAGAACCCCGCCCTAATCATCTGTTGTAAAACTTCCCTAACGTACTTCTTATATTCCTCCTCGTTATTTAAATAAATCAGGATATTATCGAAGTAAATAGTAGTATAGATATTAAATATATTGTATAATATGTTGTTAATATAGTTTTAAAAGGTTTTTAGAGTGCCCTATAAGCCGAAAGGATATATAATAGATTTGTAGAGGCTAAAACGGGTAATAAAAATAGTAAGTTACTTATACCCTTCCTTAATACGGATCCTATTAAAGGCGGTAATAATGTTGAATTTAATAAAAATTTTAGTTTTATAGATAGTATCGAGGGTCTCCTTAATTAATGGCAACGGGTATCGAATCTTTATTATTATATTATTAATACTATAGTAGTTTATATAAATACGGACATTACCACCTAGCTTCTTAATTAATAAAATGGGCGAGGCGGCTACGGATTGTAATGGGCGGATAAATTTCTTCTTTAAATTATTATTAATTTACTTTTTAATTACAATGGTTTTGATAGGCGATATTCGCTATAATTAGGTATTAGGGGGTATTTCGCCCGGTTTAAATTCGATTTTATAATTGTAGGAGCGGTATAGAAGGACTTTGTTTATTAAAAAAGGGAGGAAGGCTACTACTTCGTCGACGTAGCAGCGGCCTTCTAATTTCTTTAAAATTTCGAAAATCTTATTCTTAATCTTTATAGGGCGATTAGCTTTATTGAAAAACTTCTTCGCGTCCTTTTTAAAAATCTTAGTTAAATATATTTGTTGGATTGTCTCTTCGTATAATAGTGCGTCTTTATTAAGGTTCCTAGTAAAGTGAATAGCCTTAGTTAGAATTGCGGCTTCGTAGGAGTCCTCTAATATATAAATATTAATTATTTTATTAATAAAATTATAAAGAATAGAGGGGAGACTTTCCTTATATTATTAACTATTACCTTTTATAATATTATTAATTATTTCCTCGGTTAGGTTTATATTTTAAATCTCTGTTATAGTTACTAATTTTTTAATTTAAGTATAGTTCGTAACGTACGGCTATAATCCTTATAATTCGTAAACGTAATTGAAGGTAGCCGCGTTAAATTCCCGGATATCGGCGGGGTCGAAGTTGTAATTGGAGTCGTAATAATTTCGGACGTAGGAGCGCTTCGTACTTATAGATACGCGGCGGCCGTTAAGGTGGACGTAAAGTTCGTAGAATGTAAGGCTTTTAATTTTAATAAGGAAAACGGTTATATTAGTAATACTAATCTTCGACTTTACTCTCCTAATTACTAATACCCTAACGGGGGCGGGGATAATTCGATAGCCGGTCTTAGGATCGATTTTAGCCGTAATTGGAGATAATTCCGCGATTGAGGGTTCTAGAGCGGGCTCTAGAGCGGGCTCTAGAGCGGGCTCCGGAGCGGGCTTAATAACGGCAGACTTTAGAGCGGGCGTTATTTAAGGGGTGGCCTTCTTTCGAATAGAGGTTATAGAAACTTTATTAATAAGAGCCCTAAGGGCTACGGTCTATTCCCTAGAAAAGTTTAAAGGTAAATAACGGCCGCAATAAATAGGGTTATTAAAGCGTACCCTATATTACTTATAATCGATCTTAGGTTTATAGTATTATATTTATAAGAAGCTTAAAATAATTAAGTAATTCTTAAAAATATTATAAATTAAGAAAGTAATAGTCTCGTCGTAATGACCGATATGGAGTTCGGCTATTACCCCTTCAAAGATAATGCCTTTAATTATTCCGTTAACGAAAACTAACTTCTTTAAGTAAAGGAGGCGAAAATGAGGAAGGTTATTCTTAACGATAAACGAGCGGTTAATAAAGGTAAAAGCGGAATAATCGGTATTAATAAATGAAATATAATAATTTTTACGCGATCCGGTTATAATATAAGAAAATAAGAATATTAAATTTGAAGAAGTAGAACTATTTAAAGATTATATTTTAACTTCCTCTAAAACCTCTAACCCTAATAAGGAGTTTAAAACTCGTCTCTATAATAATAATAACGATTGGAAAGGCCTCTATATACGATTAAGTATAGAAGCTATTCGTTTTCCGGATTGTTATAATATTCGCCGTTAGTAGTGGGCTCCGTAGGAGCGGTTATAGTAATGGCGGTAGTGGGCGTGGTATTAACGGCGTGGACTTCTTTTTAGCTGCTACGGCTATAATGGTTCTTACCCTTATTCTTTTTATTTTTACCTTTCTTATATTGAGGGCCTTTATTACCGTAATTAATAGAAGCGAGATAACTGCGAGCGATATAGCCGTTTCCGTTGTAATGGTAATATTTACTGTTATAAGTACGTTAGTCGAAGACGTTTTTATAAATAAAGATGGTAAAGTCGATAGTATTAAAATCTATTTTATTACCGCCTTAATTAACGGTACGGTTGTTAGGGCTATTATTGCCGCTACTACCGCTATTACTATTATTCGTATTACTTTTATTATTGGTATTAGGGTTTACCGCTTTATAAAAATGGCCGGCTAATTTATTATAATAATCTGTATTATTGAAATTGCGAACGATAAGACGGTAAAAGTCGAACTATTTAGTAAAATCGTTTTCGGTAGGGGGGTTATAATAGATTAGGGTATTATAGAGGCGTTTATTGATTTTATTACGTAAGTAATAGATTTTTATAGCGTTGTTAAGGTTATAATGCGATATAAAAGTAGTAAGTTCGATTTCGAATTCGGAGAAAAATATATTTTTCTAATATAGATTAGTAAGGCGACGGTTAGTGTCGAACTTTAGGTCGACGTTATCGAAGCGGTTATTAAAGTACTTTATAAAAGTAATGCCGTCCTTCCAACGCTACTTCGCGTCGTTAATTTCCAATAATATAAAGTCGAAGTCGGCCTAAATGCTAGATAAGAGTTCTAGGCCTAATAGTATTATAGTTTTAAAGATTTTAATATCTTCGGTAGCGAAGTAAGCCTTATCGATTCGTTATAAGGTAATAATACGGAATTTTTAAGAGTGGAAAGCCTTGTAATAGCGAGCGGAATCCTTCTCCTTACCGTTAAAGACGGGGGGGTCTTCGATAGAACGCCTAGGGAATATATTGGAAAACGCCATTTTTATTTAAAGATCTTCGAATTCCTATTAGAGTATAGCGTATCCCTATTAGAGTAGAGCGTATTCTTACTTTAGCTAGGTATATTCGAGGTTGAGGGTATCGAAAACAGTTTGATTATTGTTTGCGATTTGGCGTACAACGTTAAACTTATATTTAAAGTAATAAAAGTTAGTAATAATATTATTATTATCCTAGAGAACGGAGAGAAAGATACGATTAAAAAGCTTAATAATCGATTAGAAAGCGGGCTTGCTAACGAGTTTAATAATAGTTATAAGGTGATTGCGAAGGATAAATTTAAATTTATCGTCGTTAGTAAGTCTGCCGAAGAGATTCTCGATTCTGTGGGTAAAGTCGACTTCGATTAAGGTAGCGCGATTAATGTCGGTATTGAGGATATAATCTTCTGTAAGGGCGTCGAAGAGGTCGCTAAGATTAAAGGGATTGTAAAGTTTGTTATTGCTATCGGACTCCGGGATTATAGCGAAATTGGGCAGGCCGGCGTTATTATTACCGGTAGAGAGAGAGGGGTAATCGCTAATATTAAAACTATTATTATCGCTATTGAAGGAGATAAATAATATAGGGAATATAATAATAATTTATCGTTATATTAAAATAAAGAGATCTCTTATTTATTAGATGAAGAGAGTAGTTCTTTATTTACTAAATAAAAAAGCGCGAGCTGGATTATCGATTTAACGATTTAGTTCGATAGTAGTACTAGATTTTACAATTCGGCGACGAGGCGATTCCTATACGTATAAATTGCGTAATTGATTGACGAGCGTACGATTCTATAGATCTTAGGGTTTACACTATGAACGTAGTAGTTAAAAGGTATAATTAATTATTACGGGTAAAGGTTGGGTATAGATGTAAATATACGTAATTATACGAAGGAGAAAGGAGGAGAGTGTAGACGAGTGCCTAGAAGACTAGCTTTATAAGGACGGTCCAGCTGTAGGCCTATGTGGGTCTACGGCGGGCCGCTATTAGCCAGTCGTCTAATAGCGATAGTAGTCTTAGAAGCTGCTGTGCGCTAGCACAAGGCACGTGAATGATTACGTGCGACACAGGCTAGCCCTGTGACAGGCTATAATATTACCCCCTCCTCTTAATAAAGGCTTAGCCCCAAAGCCGAAAGAGTAATTAAAAGTACAAAAAGAAAAAACCTTTAATATAAGCCTATTTTAAACCTACGACGTCTCGCTTTCTAAATATATTTACCTTCGGGGTAAGGATTTATAATTCCGTTACGTTATTTAACTAATCCTATAATCGTCGCTAACTTATTATTAAAAACGTCCTATATTAATCTTTATAATCCTATACTAAAGACTTTATCCCCTTCTAAATAAATTAAATCCGTTTCCTCCTTATTATCCGCCTCGCCGTTATAAGAGTATTATTATCTCTATAATTTTTATAATTACCCTTTAATTAATATTATAACCGTTTAAACGGGCCTAACTTATTAGGGTATTCCTCGTAATACGCTATTAATACCTCGGCCATATTCTTAAAACCCTCCGCCAAATATTATTCCGGGTCCGGATCCTAGTTTTGCTATTCTATTTAATACTATAGTTTACCGTCGATTAATTTTAAAGATAATACTTTATAAATTTCCTATTCTTCTTCGCTATTATTAATAATAATTTCCCTTACCGGGTTTTAACGGGCTTATTCTGGTAATAGATTCGTATCGTCCTTACAAAGGCGGTCTACGTAAAATACCCTCCGTCCCCTCTAAAAAGGGGGTAAATCTAATTTATAAGAATACCCTTTTATTACCCTAATCCGGTAAGGGATCTATATTAGCGGGAAATTTAATTTATTATTCGGCCTATTTATTAACTAATTTTTTTTAATAATAAAGATTCAGTCCCTTATACCGAAATTAGGTTTTTAGTAGTAACGGTTGGCCTATATAGTCTAACGCTCTTATACCCTATTAATTAACTTTAATACCGATTCGTAATAGGATTATAAAATTTCGGCTAACTTTTAAACTTCTACCTAATTTAAGCGTTCTTTCGCTAATAATCCCTCTAAATAAATATAGTTCTATTAGTCAAATAATATTAGTATTGGGTATCCTATTATTATTTCGTAAGGGGATAACCCGTTTAAATTTTTATATAGTAAAGTTACTTAGGTAGAATCTAGCGCTAATAGGGCTTTAAATTAATTATTTTAGTTATAGTTAACGAACGGTCGTAATTATTAGTTTAAATATTAATTTATAACCTTTACTTAATTTGTAATTTAAGAATATCCCGGATTATTCAATTTCTAAGTAATACCTAATAATTTAGCTAACTTTTATATAAAATCCGATACGAATTATAGTCCCCTATCGCTAATAATTTTTTGTAAGCAATTAAATATTTTATATAAACCGTAGTAATATATTTCTACTACCTACCTTACTGTAACCGTATCCTTACAAGGAATACACTAGGATATTTTAAAAAAACGGTCTATTATAATAAAAACGTTATTATATCCCTCTTTATCGGTTAATATAAATTTAAAATCTATTACTAAGTTTTACTACGGGCGTCTATCGTTTACTAATATCGAATATAATTTTCTTAAGGTTTTATTACGGGGATGCTTTAATACTTTATAGTCCTAGCAATTCGATATATACCGATCCACGTCCAAGGTTATTATTAGCTACTAATACTACCTTTATATTAATTTTCTAGTCTTTACTTTACTTAAGTATATAATTAATATTTAAGAGTAAATATCTTAAATTAGGTATATCCTTATATTTTCTTCCTTTAGAACTACTAATTTACCTTTACAATATAATAGGCCGTTTTCTACCGTAAATAACGTATCTAATTAAACCGCTTTTTCCCGATATACTAATAACGATTCCGCCTCCCGATTTAAAAATAGGATTCAATCGATAAGAATAATACTTATTAATTCTATTATAATACCTATCTCCTATACCGGCGCTAACTCCGCGGCCAAACCGATTTAGAATACTGTAATTATATCCGTAATTAAAATTACGGTTAGCTCGGTTATATTAATTTCTTCCTTATCGCCCGCAAAGACTATAAAACTTTTATTGTCTAGTTTCAATAGTCGAAGCGTATATTAATCCTCCTTTTTAACTTTAATAATTTTAAAATCCTCTAATTTCCTTAAGAGTACGTCGGTAGCGATATTTTCTTTACCGGGATAGTAAATTATACGAAATTAATATTCCGATAATATTTCGGACTATTTTATTTACTGTTTATTAAGTACCTATTTATTACTAAAGTATTTTAAGGCTTAATAATTGGTAATTATTATAAAAGGGGTAATTCCTTTTAATTTTGGCCGTTACTAATCGAAGGCTTTTATTATAATTAGAAGCTCCTTATTATAAATAGGGTAATTAAATTCGGCGGGTCTTATAATTTTTAAATAGAAAGCGATTAAATACTATTCCCTATTTTCCTATTTCTAATTTATTACCCTAGCGCATACGCTATCGGATACGTTAATTTCCACCTTAATCTTATAATTATAATTAAAATAAAATAATACGGGTACGTTTAATAAGGACTTTTTAAATTCTTCGAATATTTCCTAATAACGGTCGGTCTATTTAAAGGGGGCCTCCTTCCTAATAAAGTTAATAAACGGTTATATTATACGGTTAAAATTCTAGATAAATTTCCGGTAAAAATTATAGAAGTTTAAAAAAACTTATATCCCTTTTATAATTGTTAATTACTTTTAATCCTTTATTATTACTACCTTCTCTAGGTCTACCGAAATACTATCCGTATTAATAATAAACCCTAAGAATTTAATTCAGGTTACCCCGAATTCGTATTTCTTAATATCTACTTATAAGTCTATATTCCGTAATCGGCTAAGGACCTTCCGTACGTATTCGTCGTAATCTTTTATATTTTTTAAATAAATTAGAATATTATTAATATAGGCGCTATAAAATATATTGAAATAATCTACTAAAATATTATTAATAAAGCGCTAAAAGGACGAAGGCCTACCGGTAAGCCTAAAGGGAAGGACTTTATACTTATAGGACCTATAATAGGTATAGAAGGTAATTAAATCTTTATAGTCGGAGTATATCCGGATATAATAGAAAGTTTAACGAATATCGATTTTAATAAATATTTTAACTTGCTTAATACGTGCTAATATTTCGTTAATAAGCGGTAATAGGTAGTGATCTTTTTTGGATAGCGTATTTAATTTATAATAATTTATATAAAATTGTAATCCTCTATTTACCTTAGGGACGAATAATACTGGAGTTACTTAAAGTACCGAATTTACTTCGATAAATCCCTTTTATAAATTCTTTATAATATACTTTCGATATTCCTTTAATTCTTCTAATATTATTTTATATAACGAACTATAGCCTAAATCGGAGGGAGATTTACCTTCCTTAAATAAAATCTAATAATTAACCTTATTCCGGTAATTTAATAATATATTTAAATTGTACTTATTAAATATATTAATATAATTATAATATTTATTAGGCAATTTCTCGAATATTAAGGCCTAATAATCCTTATTATTTATAGGTAAAGCCTATAGGTCCTTAAACTATTAATTAGTCTATTAATTTTATATAGATTCGTAAATTCGATTTAGGCTCTATAATTAAAATAATACTTAAAAATTACTGCGTTAACGATAGCTATATCCCGGGGATACTTTTTAATTTAATTAAATATCTTTTTTAGCTAATAGGGTCCTTACTTATTAGAGAGGGGGTATACCGAGATTTATTAGTTCTTTTACTTTACTTTTTTAACCTCTTCCTTTATTAACGCTACTTCGGCCTCCGACGTATATTTATATTTAATACTATCGAAGAACTCCTATTCTATTCGTTTAATTAGTAATATAACGGTTCTTTTAATATAATATTTCGTTGTATATAAGGTTTTAGGACGCCAATTTATTAATAGATCGCTATTAGGGGATTTAATTAGACGGGCTAGGGGTCGGACGTCCCGTTCCTATTCTAATTTAATAATACGAAACTATAATAGTCGTTCAAAGGGGGTTGCATTACGAGGACTAAACTCTACTACTCCTACTTCTAAATCTTCTACAGCCTTCTTATTATCGTTCTATCCTTTTACTATAGCTTGCTTACTATTGTCCTACCCTCTTATTTCCTTTATAATCCTTTTAAAATCTTTAACCTTATTAACTTCCGTAGCGCCCCCTTACCTTCGTATTTAAAATAGGGCGTTATTATTTCTCCTCTTATCCTCTTTAACCATTAGAGTATCCTGCTACGCAACGTCCTTCTAAAATATTAAGTTATATAATAGTTTTAATTACTTTATTTAGAAATTTCGAGTATCGGGGGCTGGGATTAACGAGTCGGGGAAATAGAAGATCCGGTTGTAATAATTTACTAGTATTTAGTAATATTTAAACTATATTCTTCCTATTATTATATTACGGGTAAGCCCGGGTAAAATAATTAATTATTCGTTTATAAATTTATATCCTTAAATTTATAAATGCTTATTTAGGGCCTTATCGATAATATCGGGTTTGGTTTATCTATAAGGGGTAATAAAACCGGATTTAAAATCGGTATACGTCTTTAATTATAAACATTTTAGCCTTTCTACGAATATATTACTTATAATAAAGTATACGTTTGCTCCTATATCGATTAATACCTTAGTAATAGAAATTAACAATCTATTTTAAATTATATTATATTTAACTAGAAAAAAGGATCCCTTACTTAAATAATTATTCAATTAAAAGCCCGTTTATATATTTATAATATATAATTAGGCTACTTTAAACGTTATTTATTTAATAATTAATATTTTTCTTAAGAAGGAGGCTACTTACCTTAAGGAGATTAATTTTTTATTTCTATAAATACGTCCTCTTCGCCCTTTTCGGGGTCTTTTACTTTAAAGTCCTCTAAATTTAATTCGGTAATTATAATTCCTTCCGGAATATCGGGAAGATTAGCTAATATAATATTAAGTTGCGTAGCCTTATATTTCTTAGCTGCCTTCTCGATACGCTAGCGATCGGGGTAATTTATTTATTAATAACCCTCCTTACAGTAAATAAAGTATTTACCCTCGGCTTGAAGCTTGCGAGACTTTTTAATATTAAGTTTCTTATAAAAGAAAAAGGATCTAGGAAGACGGTTTTTAACAAGTATACCAGGCGTCTTAGTACCGAAAGACTCGCTGTAACGGGTCTTCTTAAAATAAGTGTTAATTACTATTAAATTTAATTAATAATTTTCGTCGATAGATTAAATAAGGGTATAATATTATTCGAAAGTCTTTTTATTATTTAAATAAGTTAAGGTTGTAAATTCCCTTAAATAAGGTAATAATTTACGTTTTAGAATTAATTTCTAATAATTTTTGGGAATATTAATTTATTTAATTAAATAGACGAATTTAATTTTAAAATTTTAAAAACGGTCGGTAATCCGTATAATAAACTTCTTAAACTCTATATTAACCTTTTCAATTAAATTCTAGTCCAAATAAACTTCCTTTAAATAATTTAATAATTATTCTATAGTAATTAAGCGGGGAAGGTTACTATCGAACTTATAAATAAAGGGGAAGATAGCTTTTAACGCCTATTTTACTAAATAACCGATAATAATTTTAAATATAGCCCGTTCGTTAGCAAAGTAATTTATATTAATATTTAATATATTATAAATCTAATACAATTATATTTTAAAAGATACTTTATTTTTATTCTTCTCTCTATAGAATAAGGGGATATCGGGTACTTTAAAAGGTTTTTTACTATAAGTACCGAATAAAAAGGCAAATAATTAGTTTAAATTAGGACGTAAAGAACGATTAGACGGAGTATACGATAAGTAGCGCTTACAACGTTTATTAAAGTAATTTAATTCCGAATTATTCGAATAATCGGATTCGTTATCCGAAGAATTTAAATCTCCAATTCCCATAGTATAATTATTACTACTACCTCTACTATTACTACTAGAGCCGATGATTTTATTTATTTATAAGCGAGGGGAGGACTCTTTAATAATTTTATTATTATATCCGGTTTATTTAAATAATATAAATATATTATCGAGGGTATTATTAATATATTCGGGAGAGATACGAACTTTATACTTTTTATTAAAAATATTAACAATCTTTTTATTACCGAACTTCTTCGTAAAAACCTTCTCCTTAATTTCTAATAAAATTTCTACCGAAGTATAGATAATTATAAAGTTCTCGGCTAATAAAGATTTTTTAAAAGAGAAACTCTACTCGCACCGTAGGAAAACTCTATTCGGACCGTAAATAAAATTTAACATCTAAATGTATCTCGGCGAAGATAAGGCCTATAAAGATAAAAGTAGAACCAAAATGCTTCTTGAATTTTAATAGATTTTTCAGTTTATTCTAGGCCTTTACCGCTACTAAATCGGCGAAGTCTTTCCTATATTTTACTTTATTAGTCTTAAATATTAATACTTCTAACCACCTTCAAGTTTGTTACCTTATACACGTTGTATACAAGTGATGTAGGGCTCGAAAAATAGAGAAGAAAATAACAAAAATTCCAGGCTAATTTGCGTGCTTAGAGCCCCCTTATTCGTAGAGAAACTTTAGAATTTCTTTTTTTTCTACGGTGCGAATAGAGTTTTCCTACGGTGCGAGTAGAGTTGCTCTTTTAAAATAGTAATTACTCTTCTCCAATTTAATTACCGTCTCTTCAACCGTCTATTAGGCCTAAAGGGCATTTATAATTTGGGCCTTAAGTATCGTCTTCTACTCTTTAAATTCTTTAATTATAGTTTCTAATATAGAAACGTCGGTCTTATTAGCGTTGGTACGGACTTAACGTTTAGTAATATCTAATTTAATAGTAAGGGCGTTAATTTATCCCTTTAATTAAATAACCTCTTTACTATACGTTAAATATATAACGTTGAGTACCTTTTAATATAATTTAGTGAATTTTTCAATATATTTATTATAATTTATTACTATCTAATTTAATAAATTATCGTAGGACGTTTTAAAACGTTTAACCTTATCCTATTCTTCTTATAGAGCCTCTTCAATATAATAATAATCGTCTTTAATATTAACCAACTTCTATTACAAATTATCGCTTCGGTTAGCCGCCGTAGTAATATTTCGTTCGCTTTTAAAGCGGACAATAGTAGCCTCCTATTTTTTAATCTTTTAAATAAAATAAATAATAAAATCGTATATTTTTTTAATAATACCGTCAACGTTTTTAAATATTTCGCTAATATCGTTAATAATAGTATAAAAAGTATATAAAAATATAAAGCGAAAACGGATTTCGTTCTATATATTAATAGGATTTTAATTAAAAGAATTAATAAACTAAAATAAGGTTATCTTCCCTTTCTAATTACTAAAGATTAGGGAGTATTTACTATCTTCCGTACAAGGCTAGAAATAAAGGTAACTGAACCCGGCGCGTATTTTTAAAGTATTGGCTATATAATTAGCGTGCTTAATAATATCGCCTATCAATTCGTCGAAAGTAATTGCAAAACGACGCGTAATTACGATTAGCTTTATATTAATTATATAGGAATTGCGTATTTAGGTAAAAATATAATTAGATAAATCCTCAGTATTAACTCTAGGAAAAATAGATTTTCTAATCTTTAAAATATACTAATTTAAATCGCGGACGTTAATTAATAGACGTTTAATAATAGAAATACTAGTAGGGGCCTTATCCTTAAGAGTTTTAACGGCGTTTAGGCTAAAACGTATTTTTTTATAATATATAATTTAAATCTAATAAAGAAGAGTAAACTCTCCCTTTTCCTTTTCCTTACCTTTATCGCCCTTAGGGGGAGGCGGACGATTCGGGGTATTTTATTAAATAATATAATTATATAAAGCGGATAGGTTACGTAGGGTAGTATTTTTATTATTACTACCGGGGGATTTATAATTTTTATTATAATCGCAAATAGAGGGGGTATAATTAAATTCTCCTATAGGAAATAGAAGGGGATACGTAATAGTAAATAAAAATATATTAGGATTATCGGGGGGAAGGTTATTTTTACAAAGGGTACGGCTCTTAGCTATAGGGCTACCCTCAAACTAGCTACTAGGGTTCGTAGACGTTATATCGTTATTCGTAATATCGGGGTTCGTTATCGTTACTTTTAAATTTAATTATAGAAAGTATAGGTCTCGAAATAAGATCTTTTTATATCGGGTTCGCGCTATAATAGTCGTAATTTGGGTTCTTGTAATTCGAATAATCGGTTATAGGACTTCGAACGCTATTGGGTTTTCGTCGTTGCGATCGCAATTATATTACAATTTCGGGTATCGGGGTTTTAAATTTAGAATATTATAGTTACCGTCCCCGGTCGTATAATATTAACAATTTTAATTTTATATAAGGGTACGCACAATTATAAGAGAAAGCTAACTTAAGGAAAATCGTAGCGTAAATTAAATACAAAATTAAAACTAAAAAAAGAAAGAAGGAAAGTACAAAGGTGAGCTGGCTGTACGAGAATAAGTATATACGTGCCAGGACCTACTTATATAGGCCGCGCGTGAAGGGTCGCCGCGAAAGCGGTCGCGCCATCACGTGCCTCAACCGTGCCAGGCACCCGTGCAGGGCACCCATGGGGTGTCATGGTACTGGGCCATGACACTTGGCATAGCGGGTTTGCGATATTCGTTCTGGCTGCAGGGTGTTAAAATGGCGTCTGCAGGCGCATTTCAGGTGCTTCGTGTCTCGTCAGGGTACCTGAACGTGCTCAGCATGCGAAACCTCCAGCCTTGAGGTTCCACCAAACACTCTTTCATCTGACAAGGACACGAAGCACTCTCACTTACATTCACCTCTCTACCTTATAACTTCGAAATCCCCGATCCAGCATCTCATCATCTCAACTCGATCCTCTCTGTCTCATTCCTCCCATAACCGAAACAACGACATCTCATCTCAACGAGCAACAACAAACCGATCATGGATCACTCCGGCCACGACCACAGCGCTCACATGGACCACTCGGGCCACGGCGACATGAGCGCCGCCGGTGACATGCACTCGGGCCATCCTGGGATGGGCGGCGGACCGCCGAGGTGTAGCATGAACATGCTCTTCACCTGGAACACGGAGAACCTCTGCATCGTCTTCCGCCAATGGCGTATTGACTCGACCTTCACCCTCGTCGTTTCTCTTCTTGCCATCGTCGCCCTCGCGGCTGGGTACGAGGCGCTTCGCGAGGGTATCAGGCAGTACGAAGCTTGGACTAATAAGAGGGTGGAGACTGCGCCTCGTAAGTTGTTCATTCCCCTTTGAACCGTTTCCTTTCTCCTTGATACGATATTGCTATCCTCGCCTTGCCATATCTTCTCATCGCAACATCTGGAAGAAAAAAAAAAAAAAAGAAAAAAACCACCCGCAATTATACACAAAACCCAGAATGCCTACCACATCGATTTTGTTCTCTGAGTTTGTGTCGTCATACATTGCATATCGTATCGTATCGCTAAGATGATCATCTATCTGTCTTGGAGACCCTCGAGACCACTATCGCGATGATGAGGACGTTGAACCACAACATGAAGAAGAAGAACGTCTTGCTGAGACTACCACGCCGTGGTTCCTAGGGCAAAATGCGGCTGAAGTCACCAAGCGGGCCCACGCCATCAAGTCGGTCTTGTATGGCATTCAGAACTTTTATGCGTTTATGATCATGTAAGCTTCTCCCCTCCCTCCATCCAGGCCCCTGTTTTTCTTTTTCCTGTTATTTTCTGCATTTAACAATTGACTCTGTCTGACCATCAAAGGCTCATCTTCATGACGTACAACGGCTGGGTCATGTTGGCCTGCTCTTTGGGAGCTGCATTGGGTTACTTCATCTTCGGGTCCCGTACCACTGCTACCAAGGACACTGCTTGTCATTAGGAGGTGTCATGGACGTGTCCATGGGTGCAGGATGCTCAGACGTGATGAGGAAACCATACCGATTGAAGTGCGAGGTGCTATAGCGGCATTGCATAGCGACTGACGAGAAGAACGGCTAGAAGGGTCCGAGAAGTGCAACTGGAGTGTTGCTGGACATAAATAGATACAATTTTGAGTCGGACGGTTGATACGAGCTGGAACGCGCGGAATACCCAGGGGATAAAGCTTGTTGTCAGTTACACCGCCGTATCATGAGAGACGAATGGGCGTATGTGACATGGAAACGATGTCAAAAAAAGAAGAGAAAAAAAAGTTGCGCCAGCCGCGAATCGAACGCGGGGCCCATCGATGGCAACGATGGATTTTACCACTAAACCACTGGCGCTTAATGGTGTGATATTAGCTTCCTAGCATGACAAGCCCTTAAGGAATGAACAACAAACGGTCTATTCCAACTCCTTTGCTTCCCACACCAAATCATTAGGCCCCGTCCTCTATCTACATCTTCGACGCCTCGCTAGCCTTCTTCGCCGCCTCACTCGCCTTCTTCAGATCCTCCTGCGTAAACACGCCCCCCTTCTTCGTCTTCTCGCCCAGCATGCCCAACTTATCCAACCCCATAATCATCCTCTCGTCTCCAAAATGGCTGTTATGCTCGAACTCGGGCTCCTCCCCATACGCGACCGTCGCCGCATCCACCAGTATCCTCGCCGTCATCCCCCACACTTTATACCGCTCGCTTTCCTCCTCGTCCCCGCCGCGCGTAAGCGCCGCCGTCGGCGGCGGCAGGTCCTCGTCGTCTTCCGGGTTGATTGCGCTTTTGTTGGACGACTTTTCTTCGGCCTTTAACTGCTTCCGCGACCCCGGCTTGGCCACCCGCTGGTTGTTGACGGGCACGTAAAAGAAGTGCATCCGCCACGGCTCCTCATGCCAGTTCGTCCAGCTGCCTTCGTACCACTTGCCTGGCGGCGGCTTTTCTTGCGAGCCGTCGTCGTTCTTGTGAACCTCGTCATTGGATCGCAGAAAGTTGTGGAAGGGCGCCGAGAAGACGGCGGCGACCTCCTTGGCGTTTAAGCGCGGAATCAGGGTTTCGTCCGCTGTTGGCGCGTCCTTGTCGCCGTCGGTTGTTGGTGATGGTGACTTTCTCCCGGGGTCGGCGTGCAAGAAGGCAACACAGGGACGGACGACTAGCTCGGTGCGCGCGAGGTTCATGGGCAGGTAGCAGAGGTGTTCGATGCGGAAGGGTGAGGGAAGCTTGTTGTCGTCCATGGGGAGACCGATTTCTTCCCAGGCTTCGCGGCGGGCGATTTGATCTGTGTAAACAGTCCGAGGTTAGTCGTCTCTTTGTCTCATCACTAGTTCATACGACGGGCGTGGTGGTGGTGCTTCATACATGGTGTTTCCTCTACACTATCCGCCTTCCCGCCGGGTAGCGCGGCATGTCCAGAGAAGCTGCGCATACTCGCGGCGCGCATGGTGATGACGACACGGAGATCACCGCGCTTGTCTGCGAAAAGGAGCAACAGCACCGCGGCGCGGCGACTGAGTGGTAGGCGGTCCCATACCGGGAAGGGAGGGGGCTTGAACGCTCTTAACCGGGCAATGGCGGCCTGCAAGGTAGAATTGTGTTAGGTGACATGACTTAAACGTCGTTGTAACAGAGTAATAGTTTATGTAGCCTCGCAAGTCATGCAAGGGGCCGACCCGACTGTTACATCAGGGCGACATGCAAGCCCGGGCCGGAGCCGGAGTGCGAAACCGGACACCCGGCGCGGGAGCCAAGCGGTCTTCCACGGGAGCACATAACCGGCACGGAGCCAAGAATAAGGTATAGGTACTAACCGCCGAGGCTGGACTAAGCGGTGCCATGGTCGAAGCATCCCAATAATAGGAGGCCTCGTCGTCGATATCCTTCTCCTCCTCCTGATTCTTTGCGCTCTCCCCGTCTTCTTCGGTTGTAATGTTATTCTCCCCCTGTTCGTCGGTTGGCAGTTCACCGGATCTCGTTGACGACGGAAAGAGGATTTCGGGATCCTCTACACCCTCGATACTCTGAACAACGGTCTGGAACTCTTCGCTGTCTTGAGGGACGTCGCCGGTGGTGTGTGCGCCCACTTCGATCGAAGCGCTCATAGTATCAACCAGGATGCGCCGTAAGAGATAGGTATGGGTACGGGACTCGAGAAGAACCGCGGCTGTTTGGACGGAGGTTGGGCGCAAAAGAAGGGGGTGGGAGAACTGGACTGGCCGAACTCCTCTCCCGTCAAAGTAGCGGCACAAGTACAGTATGACACGGCCTACGCAGAGGTACCTTTTGGAGATGTTATGCGGGGAAATAGCGGGGAAGGAGGAGCGGTCCCGGTGGAAGCCGGAGTGATTCAGTGGGTCTCGCCGGGCAGATTTACTGACGTCAGTGAGGTTGAAGTTATTCCCTTCAGTTGTGCAGGGGCAGTTGTGTTCTTTCCCCTGCATCAACATCGCGAACTATTCTTCACTTTTATGTGCAAAGTACAACTTCCAATACGGTATAGTAAGTCAGTTCCACTTCATACTCCAGTGTCCTGAGACGACGGTTTCATATTGCGACAGCGGTTCATCCTTTTCTAACGGCCTCGCCCTTTGTCATGCTTGATGGGCTAACCGATGCCTGGGCTCCCCGGTGTGTCAAACTCACAGTTCAACATGCTCGACTAGCTCTGTGCAAACACCAAGTGGACAGAAGCTCAAGAGAGCGTGGGCATGCACCATCAGGTATAAAGACAATCGAGAAGGTCTAATCTTTTTCAAGATTTGAGCGTCATTGTAAATTCACGACACTCCAGTTCGTTTGTACAAAACATCGCCATATACTCTACAGGGGAAAGTCCAGCCACCCTTAGTCTTTCGCATATCCCAAGTCAGCCTTACTTCACCCCCCCGACAAAATCACTTCACAACCAACCCTGCCCCTTTTGCCGCGCCGGCCTCTCGGGCGGCGACAACAACTCCATCCCCGTGACAAACTCAACCGGCGCCTCCACCCTGCCCCCATCTCCCAGCACCCTGATGCTATTCTTCAGATTCTCCCTCTTCTTCTCCGACTTGGTTCTCCTCGCCAACCGCCCACCGACCAACAACTCATTCGTCTTCTGCGCCAACACGCTCATTTTCAGAGTCTGAGGCAGCAGAAACCCGACGGCAGATGAGGAGGAGGAGGCCGTCGAGAAAGAAAAGGACGACAGCCCCGCGGCGCCGCCGCTATCGGCTGTGCGCGGCCGGTGTGCTAATGGTGTCATGCCGACGGCGGCGGTGGTCTTGGAAGTCTGATCGTGGTATCTCTCTGCGGCCGTTTGATATTGTTGTGGGGGGGCCCGTTCGGTGGCCATGGCTGTCGGTGTGCTGGTGGGCGTGGACGTAGGTGTCGAAGTCGACGGTGATGCTCCTCCTCCTGGTGTTGATCCCGAAACGCGCCTAAACACCTTGGAAACCAAAGAACGCCGAAACAAAGATGTGCGATTCTCACCATCGCCGCCGCCACTGGGACCGTAATCGCCGTCGCTGTGGTTGCGGGTATGATGACTGCCGTGCTTTGCGAACTCGGTGATCAAAGCCAGATTATCTTCCAGCGCAAGCGGCAGCGGGCCGCCTACCTCCAGCTGCGGCGAGCCCGAGTCCCATTGCCTGCGCAGTTCGTTGTGGTGGCCAAAGGTGCTTACGCTGATGGTCTGCGCCCTGTTCCGGGGCCTTGTCTTGAGCGCGGCGTTTTGGGAATTTGCGACGGAGGGCGATGGAGATGGAGACTCGCCTGCACGAGAGCGATGGGAGCCCCGCGAGGAGAGCGAATTGGACCTGGATCCGGGCCCGGGTTTTGATTCTCCTCCCTCCGCATGATCTGGGTCCGGTGGTACTAATGTATCAGCCGCCGAGTCCCAACGAGGCAGGGACAGCGGGAGCTCATCCTCCCTCGGCGGTCGCACGGGTGGTGGCTGCTGCGGCACCGGGACAAAGCGCAGGGGACTGAGTAGCGGCTGCTGACTTTCCCTCTTTTTCTCACCAGTAGTCCGTTCTGTGCCATCCTCGCTGAGGAAACGGTTATGACCTGGACCTCCGGCAGATCGAGGTGGTGGGATCCCGACGCTGCTTCCTGGATGTGGGGGGTGGCTCAAGGCACTTGGATATGCCCAGGATCCTCCTCCTCCAGCTGCTGTGTTACGAGCGATTTGTGCGGTTGTCTCGTGGTAGAGCTCGCGGGCATCAGTTATGCTGACGCCGCTGTGATCACTGTTGGTTGAGGGAACTGGGGACATGGTTCTTGCGGTCCCGTTGCTGATCTTGCGTGGCTTTAAAGGGCGTGGGATAGGCGATGGTGCTTCTCTTGCCACCAGTCGTTTACCGATGTTTGGATTCGGTTTCCCTTTGGGTGAGTATTCTGTCGATACGGGGCTGTCGTAGCGGTGAGGTACGCTGCTTCCGGCTAAGCTTGCCGAACCAGCCTCGGATACGGTACTGTCTCGATATTGGCTGTAAAAACTGCTGCGGCTGCTGACAGGTGAGATGTAGCCGGTCGTATGTTTGTCCGTGGCGTTATTCTCGCTGTTGCCGAAATGGTGTCTTTGTTCGTGAAGAAAACCCGGGCCTGAGAGTTGTCTAACCTTGGTGTTATGGTTTTGTTTGGTAGGTGACAACGGTGGAGAGTCTGGGTGTGACTTGATGGGTCCGAAACTATCGAGCTGAAGGATATTCGATACCGGTGATCGTGGTTGTGGTGAAATGATTTCTCGTGACAAACTCGATTCTGGAGCGCGTTCTGAGTCTGCTGGAGGAATCTGTAGAGGCTTGGGTGTTCGCGGTGCCGGAGACGCTGACGTTGACGTTGATATTGGTGTTCCGCCCCGGGGGGTTAACTGCTTGGCGATAATGGAGTTGATCTCTGCCTCCTCCTTTTCCCAGTCAATGTCCCCTGAGTTTTGACGATTGTTGATTTTTTCAGGAGGACCGGCTCCTGAGATATTCGCCGACGTATGGACGCCCTTTACGATGTTCAAGTCCTTCTGGCTCGATGTCGAGGTTGCTGGCCTCCGCTTTGGCGGAATGGGCGGTAGGGGCTTTTTCTCGTAGACTTCTACGTCTTTCGGCTTTGGAGGGTTGAACCGAGATCCTGGCGGTGATAAAGATGTAATGTTGGCCTCATCAGCAGAAGATGGACGTAAAATGTCGGTGTGACCGGAGGGTCGTTCGGGGGTTGTCGTCGTATCGGCCATCTTTTCGGTTTTCCCTGGTCTCGGCTTCTTTTCTTCTGGAATACCATACGACTCCGCCAACCTGAAACGGCAACCTTTTTCTCAAAAGTATGGTCTCCCCAGCCTGTGTTTAAAATGCACGAGGAAATCGATGTTCGAGACCTCGAGTGTTGGATTATAGCCGTTTCCACAATTCCGCGACTTTGATATCCCTCCCGCCTTCTTCCGGGCTAAGGGGGTTGGGTCCCAGCAGACAAAGGATTTCGTCCCTTGTGAGTGGAGATTTTCATGGGAAGTAAGCGAGTTTCTTTCAACCTTGTACTTACCGTGCCGCCATCACGAGGCTGGCTTTCCCTTTGTTGAGATAGTATAACGGGCAGGGACAAAGGCAAGAGAGCACATGGTGGGGGTTTAAAGGGAAATATCAAAACTGAATGAAAAGCCACACCTCAACAATTTCTGAAAGCTTGAGGAAGACGGGAGATTTTGTTTAGAGAACAACCGGGCCTTTGCTCCGCGATATCACTCCCACATTTCTAGAGGCCGGATAGGAGGAGCTGAATTGTATGGGTGTAACGACACCTCGAGGACTTTTTGCTGTATCCATTGTCCTGTGCCTTTTGACAACTGGAATGGGTTACAAGTGATACGCTGGATGACGCACCGTCCATCCTACTTGGAAACGTTTCTGCCATATGCCGGGCTGTCAGACGGACGCACTAAGTAAGCATTTCAGACAGCCTCTTGAGGTGCGGGATTGCCGTGATAGGTCCGGTACCAACGGCTGTATGTATTGTGTAGTCTTCGGAAGCAACCCCGATGGGGACAAAGGTAGGATTGGAACATCGAAGGAAGCAACGTGTTCTAAAATCTGAATCGCTATTAGTCGTAGATTTATGTATGCTTCCTTTAGGGTAACTTTAAGTCTATATCGCTGGGGTGGGGGAACCAAAAAGACCTGAACGCCGATTTTCTAAACCAACCATGTGACGGCGTATGATACTCGGATTTTCCACCATTCCATTTTCCATCCAAAACAAAGTTAATCATCCGCACCGGGCATACGCGGATCTCCAGGTTCTGATGATTTGGGCCGCAGAGGTACGGCAAGTGGGAATTAGTCCACGTACTCCTCGTCCTCGTCCCTAGTATTAAAGTTGCCCATCAAAATGTCGTCAACGCCGAGCCCGGTCGAAGTGTTCCTAATCCACTCGGTCTCAACCCGGAAGAAGATCCATACCCACCGCCGGAACACTTCGAAGAATTCGATAAGGAAGATCGAACTCTCGAAGTCGCTGATGGTATTGAGATGCGGGTGCAGTTTGATCATCCATGTGCACCGTAGTGCCAGATCCAGCGCGATGACAAAGTAGTACACCACGGGCTTATGAATCAGCAAGCGTCGCCGCAGGCCAAACGGATGATCGGGAGAATTGCGTTCTTGTGGCCCAGCAAAGAGGGTGAGATCCCAATCCTTGGCGACGTCCCAGTAAAAGCTGTAGAGCGAGTTGAGCAAACACGCAACGATCCACGCACGGTACAAACTCGTAGTCGGGGTGCCGTTGGTGTTCGCGTTACGCAACATGGCGTTAAGAATGATAACAGGAAATGCGGTCGAGTACTTGGCCGCGTTGGCGAGATGTTGTCCACCCCAGCCCGTGGACTCCTTGAAAGGGGAATTCCGCACGCGCAGATATTCAATAAGACACTGGCGCAGCCGAATAGCGCTTGGTATCGCCAAGAGGAGTGGTACGAGGTAGGTGCCGCCGCAACCGCGATCCGGTCGGTCAGTAGCAGATCCGTTCCGCGTAAAGAACATGCAGAGACATATGAACAGGTCCCCAAGGACCTTGGCGTAGCTGGTGAGAACATCGGCCAGCAAGATATCCCCAAACTTTCCATCCTTGGCCTCAGCCAAACCTCCCACACTGACGCGGCGTAGAGTTGCGAGTAGTCGACGCCGGCCGGAGTGCGATACAGACAATCTTCGCAGGGGTAGCACGAAGAGGGCTGCGGTCACGGCCAGGTTGGTCATAGGAATCCAGTCATAGTCGATGACGCGTTTCGCATCGCGCCTGGTAAACGACCAAAATGTAAGGATCGAAAGAGCGGAACTCAGCGAAAGAAGAGTCGCGAGACGGTATGTTGAGTGGTGATGAGGGAGCTGGGTGGTGCTCGACCTTCCCGGGTACCGGATTAAGGAGGGGACATCGATCTTGCGAATGTGGAGGAAGTGAAGGTTGAGGCCCCAGCCCCAAACAGCTAATCAACCAGAAAATGTTAGTTTACAACCGTGGTTCCAAAGAATGAAAAGGCAGCAGAAAAAGTGTAGCTTCATACCTAGGACCACGATGAAGGCAACCCGGTAGGGGAGGGGAAAGGTCAAGCTGAAGGAGTCGAGCTCCGGCTCAACCACAGGATCACCGTCCATTGCGCCAGGCAGTGGTCGATTTGCTCTCCGTCATCGAATGGGGAGAGGGGAAGGAAGCAAAGAAAGTGAACGCAAAGAAAGAGTTGACAAACTTGGAGTCAACTTTCCCGACAGCAACGCGTTTCGAGATTGTCAGTAGGTGTCAAGATGGAAATTTAATTTACCGGTAGCTGTCGCAAAGAGGTGCCAAGCCCCCTGTCGCGTGCACTCCTTTTGGGCTGGGGAGAAGACGTCAGCCCCTGGTCGCGGCCCCGTCCTGTGGTGACACCCGCTGCACCATCCCTGCCACTAAAGCCTGGGCTACGACCTTCTGGGCGCCCCCTGCCAATTCCTCAGCTGGAGAGGAACCACACATGGCCGGGGCGGCGCCGGGCGTGCTGCCCCCATCAACCCAAGGACCGAGGTCCATCCGTTCCCGACCACACTTCATCTCAGCTTCAACTGCCGCCCGTCGATCTCGACAGACATCAAAATCAAATCCGACAACCAGACCGAAAATACCTGATCTATCTACTGCTACAGCCTCAACGATTCCACTGTAGACATCCGAACTCTACTGGGAATCGAGAGTTCCCCCTGAATACGCGCCCGTGTAAACCACAGCTGTTGACCCCCGACATCGAGCCCACCCGACCCGACTCAACGACGACATCCATCACCATGTCATTGACAGCCACCAAGAAGCCTCCCCCGCCGCTCACAAGCTCGCCATATCCATTCGCTGCCGCCCCCGACATCATCCGCGCGCATCAAAAAGATGCCTATTTCCAGGGCGTCCTCACCAACCAGCTGACCGACCTTCACCGGCGCGTTCGCGGCGCCCGCTCCGCCCACTCCTGGGCCACCGAAACCCGCACCGCCGCCGACCTGCTCTACCTCTGCCTCACCACCCTCCTCGGCAACCGCACCCTAGGTGAAGAGTACTGCGATCTAGTCCAAGTCGAAGAGCCAAGCACCGGTGGCAACGGCAGGATACCAGACGCCCAACACCAACACCCCGTCGAACCCACCAGCGAAGCCGGCGGCCCCCGTCTGCCCTCGCTCCAGCGGCGAGCGGGCTACATCGTCAGCAGCGTTTTGGTTCCCTACCTCTTCAGCCGTCTCCTCCCCTCCATCCGCGCCGCCCTCCGCAAGCGCCTCCAGGATCGGCTCACCGTGCTCGCCCGCCAGGGCCGCGGCGACACCAAGGGCGCCACCCCATCGGACTCTAAAAAGGGCGGCTTCTCGACGGTCTCAACGCTCGAGTACCGCGTCAAGCGCTACCTGCTTACGCACCTGACCTCCATCACCAGCGGGGCGCACCTGCACGCCTTGACTCTAGCCGTCTTCTACTTCTCGGGCGCGTACTACTCGTTCTCCAAGCGGCTCTTCGGGCTGCGCTACGTGTTCACACGGCGCATCGAGGAGGGGCAGGGCGGCCGTGCGGGCTACGAGGTGCTCGGCGTGCTGCTGGTGGTGCAGATGCTCGTCCGGGGATACCTGCACGTGACGGCGCAGCTGTCGTCGAGTTCGCCGCTTAGCGCGGAGGAGGCCAGCACCGAGGCGGGCATCCGGGAGCGGGCCTTTGGACCGGGCGCTGCGGGCACGCTTAATGTGTCGTTGGACGAGAATGCGTACAGCAGCAATAACGAGCTGCTGGTGGAGATGGGCACGCCTGGCGGCGGGTCGGGTAACCAGCGCAGCTTGGCGGAGATTGGACGGACGACGAATACGCCGGTGCCCAAGGGCGGGAGGGCGAGGTATGACTTGGCGGCGAATGAGGAGGTTATGGGCTGGATCAAGGGGAGACAGCAGAGGATGTGCACGCTTTGCCTGGAAGAGCTGAAGGATCCGGCGGCGACACAGTGCGGACACGTCTTCTGCTGGTCGTGTATTGGAGACTGGGTACGTGAGAAGCCGGAGTGTCCGCTGTGCAGACGTGAGACGATGGTACAGCATATTCTGCCATTGAGGGTTGCGTAGAGGAGGCCTTTGGAGGGCAGCTAAGGGGGACAATTTAATATGCAACGGAGATATACCAAAAAGCGGGAGGTTATCATGTCGTCTCAAGAACAGATTCTGGATAGTATCAGATCGCGACAATGAGGAGCAAATAGTCAGCGTTGCGGTTTAGAGATAATGTATATGTAGCAAGCATATTGCTAGGAGAGGAAGCCTGTTTTCGTACATAGCCTAATGATTGAATGATTGGACATTCTCTTAAGAGGTCAATGGACATTTGACATGCTTTTGCTCACATCATCAAATAATGGACTGAGTTGTTCATTGTCTGATATTACTATTCTTCTATTTGTTCGAAGTAAACTCCCCGTCCATGATTAAATCATCGAGCCTAATCCCGTCTGGGCCTCCAAGACCCAAGCACCTCGAAATGTGTATGTGCAGAGGGTCATAAATGCATACATGAGGTTCGAAGAAAAATGTGACACTTCAACGGAAGCCTCGAGTTTCGACGCATCTCCAAACATGAAGCCACGAAGCTCGCGGCCGTCGTGTTTGCGCTTCGCTGCCCCCAAACAACTCGTAATCATGCACGCTTTCGCGTCATTAAAGTCGTTAGCACATCATATGCCTCCTCATGAAGATGAGGGCCAACTCATGCTTTCTCCAGAACTCCCGAGGAAACCCTTTGTATGAGCTTCCTCCTCCTGATTTCCCGGGGAAACCCTTTGGATGAATTCCGCAATCGCCTCAAAGTAGCCCTCCTCTAGGACACTCGAGTTGTGGTCGCCGTTGGGAAGCGGCTTCCAGATCTTTACCGGGGCGTTGGATAGATCATAAAGCTGCTTCATATGAGTGGGTCTAACATGCGGGTGGAATGTTAGCGAGCAACTCTGTTGCAACCCAACCGGCTGCAGCCACGGACCGTGGTTCAGAGACACCGGAATGAGGTACAATGGGAAAGGTCAGTAAAGAAACTTACGGCACAATCTCGTCCTGGAGTCCACTCAAAAACAGAGTAGGTACCTTGACATTGGGGATCAAGGTGTCGGTAGCCCAGACCTGATGGCATAGGGCGGCAAGGTACCGAGCAGGTGGGATAATGCTGGGTATCAGCTTGCGCATGCTAAGAAAGGTATTTTCCAAAATCAAGCCAACAATGTCGCCCCTGCCTTGGTTCTTGGACACAAGCTTGACACTAACTGCTCCACCAAGACTCTGGCCGTAGACAAGATATTTGTGGTCCCGGGTCTCGGCGCGATCGCGGAGATAGTCGAGGGCGGTTTGGGCGTCAATGTTGAGCCCAGATTCGTCAGGGTGGCCGGTGGAGATTCCGTAGCCACGGTATTCGAGCATAAAGATGTTGCAGCCGACAGATTGGAGCAGCATGCGTGCGATGGGTAGACGGTGGCCAATGTTACCAGCGTTTCCGTGGAACATGATCACGGTCACCTTGGAGTTGGGCCCGCCCTTGGGGCCCCGGATGTAGAAGGCCGACAGCTTCTCGCCATCTTTGGTCGGGATGATGAGTTCTTCGTAGTCTTTGATGCGGTAGAAGCTGGGTCGAGGTATGTCCGTTCGGGAGCCCGGGGGCATGTGAGAGGGATAGATAAGGGCTCTACAATAAGGTAGCGCATTAGTTCAGGTGACGCAATTGGGATGGGAGGTGGGAGATGGTGGACCACATACTTTTGCTTGAAGTAGAGCAGCCCAGTAAGGATGGCGGCGACTCCCTAGATAGGCAAAAGCCAAGGTCAGCGCATGAACACTCAGGCGAATTGGCATCACCGACGTCTCCCAGCTGGTGGAGGCCACTTGATAGAGACAGGGAGGGAGAAGGCATTGGACTTGCCCCCTTAGCCAGTCGGCGCGGACGGCTCAACAGCCATTCAGGCACGGGGCGGGAGAGGCAGGAATTCCGGGTCATACAGTAGTAGCTATCGCCGGCAGGCGCAAGTAGCTTGCGACGCTGCTCAGCAGAGACACTGTCTGCACCAGGAAAGAATTGCCATCGGGAGCCGGAGGCGTGACAGTTGGAGATGACATGTTTGCCGAGGCGAGCGAGGGTTGAGGGTCGTGGGTGGACGCCTGACGGATCGGGTGCCGGCTTCCAGTGGACTTCTTTGGCTCTGCTGGCTTCCGGGCTGCAAGTCTGCGCAGATTGATTGACGTTAGGTACCACGTCCAACGGAGTGACGGAGTGACGGCGTGACGGGGCTCCAGACAGGCGAGACAGGGCAACCTGGGAGCAAATGGCGGTAGGAAAACAAGTCCGCAGGGAAGCTCAGCTCGGGGACCTCTTTGGCTGGACGCGGTCTGCAAGGTACGGACGGCTAGAGACCCAAACCAAAAGAACTCGTGGAAGTGGAAGCTCCAGGATGGTCGCCAACCGTCAAATGGCAAACGATGCTTGTTGCAGGGGAGATTGTGGACGCCACGACGCCAACAGGGGAAGATGATGGAGATGTGGATGACGGGAAAGTGATGGGGCCCAAGGAGAGTCCAAGCTCCTGAGTGTCCCAGGGAGACGGGACCTGCGGCGGCAGGGCGCCAAAGACAGCGTATAAAAAGAAGAACCCAAACGTCAACTTCAACTTGGATAAAGACACTCTGATCCGTGGTGTTTGTCTTCTAGAAATACCTCTGTCACCAACAAGATTTTCCGTTTGTCGCCATTGAGTTGAGACTTTACAACCTCCTGCTCAAGGGCCAAAGACTTCAAGGCGGGCTTTACTGTAATTGCGCTGCAGGGTTCTCATGTTGACGTGCTGCTTCTATCTTTACAGCCCACACAACTCCATCGGTGGCGCCCCGCTGTCAATGTCGTGCGTGAGTCTTGATACCTCTTGAGCTATACTGGATTAGGTTAGTGTTTGCTCGCAACGTAACCGACTGTCGAGTTGGGATAAACTCCCGGAGTATCATCACAGCTTCCCCCGAATCAGCCAAATAAAAGAAACGCAATGAGATGCCGTGCTTTCTGTGTGCTCCGGGAATTCAAAGGGAGTGGTCCTTCTCAAAATACCCCTTTCTTTAACACACGATGCTAAAGTCTAGTTATACATACCTCTACAGAGGCAGTAAGAGAAGGATCGCCGACAAGGACCTCGTCAGATAGCGACGTGCTAACCAGGAACCACTCGTACCTGGCGCTTATGCGGATCCGTATTGCCAAGCTCCGTCAAGTCGACCCAAGACATCGGTTGGAATGTCGTTCTCGATCACCAGTTTCCCATTTGGACTAGCTAACTACTTACAATTTTCTTTACGAGTATGTTCCTCAATGTCCAGTTTTACCGATCTCCGGGGCGAAATATGTTGCGCAAGACGAGAGAAGAGAAACAAGCCATCTCGTCCCTGTATGGCCGCATTTGATTCCCCTTATGTACGTCTAAGCAAAGGCATACCCCTTGCCCCCCTAGCTGGGTCTGGGTACACTCTTGAATCCAACAAATGAAGCACCGGCTGCGACAGGAACCAACCGGATGGAATGTCCCAAACGGTGGCCTTGAAACAGAAGGCGGCACAGTCTAAGCGGCGGGTTGCCATGCGCAACACAGATGGGACGAGTGGAAGCTCAGCATAGACAAAACGCATTGAGGACGAACAGACATCAATTGATGTCTTTATGCATCAACAGGATAACCGCCGTCCATTATCTCTCGAGCTGGACTTGAAGCGGCAGTACCTGGCAACAGACATCGCATAAATTGGTGGTGGTCTTGGTGTCTTCTGTCCTCTTCGACATTCATCCATGAAACACCATGTATGATGCATCTTCAAATCGCAGACCTCTCTGCTCCATGCAGAGTTGATGACGTACGTACACCCCCGGAAAGGAACCACCCACGATCAAGGGTGGGGCCAAGCGAATTGCGCACATGTGTATACGCATGGGACGAACGGCTGTTGAACTCTTCAATGCTTGGTGTTGGTACGCAGAACTCGGTCGCAGCCCCTGATCATCCAGGTTCATACCCCTGAATCGACGGATTCAGCTTGGACGGCTTGGACGGTTACTCCAACCTAAAGGGCCAACTGTATGCAGGGCGTGCTCTCTATCACACCAAGATACTTCCACATTCCTCCAGGAACAGGGACGGCGTCAATTATATTGAGAGCGCCATATGGTCCGACGTCACTAAGGTATGCGCTCTGGCAGTCTTCGGGTCATGCTGGAGGGTGTGTGCGGTCTGCAAAACTCGCTCACTCGAACTCTTTGCAGCTTGGATCCAGTCTTAGTAGTAACTATAGGAACCGTCTCGAATTCTCCACTGCTGTGGCAGATGATACATCCTTTTGGTGAGATAGCTGGTAGCTCATACTGCGCAGTATCTTGGCCTGTCAGGTGAGCGGCTCTCTCCAAGTCTCGAGACCCCTCCGACTTTGAGCCTGACCACAATAGAGAGATCACGCCTACATCGGCCGAGTCGCGTGGTTCTGCTATAGGCTGGTTGCTGTATGCCTTTACATAGGTGTTTCGGTCTTTCGTCTTGGGTGTGTTCCATCAGCTCAAGGTGAATCTTCTCTCGAAACCTGTTCAACGATAGCAGACAGTCTGATCACTCGTCTTGGCCGATGGGGTTACATCTTGGTTTCCCTTCACCCCAGGTGTCGTCGTAGTCAAGGATGCCGGATTTGACTTCTTTTTTTAAATGAATTGAAACGCGCTTGGAGGGCCCCAACCAACCAGTAGCGCGCTTCGTCCGTATATTGTGTGCTGAGATGCTGGTAGGCGCCACAGCTTTTACGCCTCCGTCCAGCGGCTGTCTGGCCCTTGGATCCCCCGGCATGGTTCGGGATGTCTTTCGATACAGCAAGCTGCCGTGCTCCGCATACAACAGAGGTGAGCAGAGCTAGCTATGTTCTGGTTGAGTGAGATGGGCGCCCGGTTCAGGCTTCACGTTAGGCTCTCGCCTGGCGGAAGGACTGACAGGTAGAGACCATACCATTGGATGTTTGCAACAGGCGCGTGCAAGGCTTGACGGTGAGGTTGTGGCCTGGGAGTTGAGTTGGCATTTGGCTCTTGGAATGTGAATCGGTAGTCCGGGGGATCAACGCCAACAAGGTGGAAGGGGAGCCACGAGCTAAAGACGGGCCCGGGGCGGGACAGTGGAGGTGGGCTGTGGATTCGCGGGCGGGGCCCAAATTCCTGCAGCAACGGGACCCGCTCGAGCTAAAATGCATCAACGCCTAAACTGACCAGCCAATCCTCACCACCATCTGGGGCATCTGGTAAACTTTTTTTTCTTCCGGTTCTTATCGGCACGCGAAAAATTCGACAAGGTGCAACTTCAGCCCAGCAAAGCGCAGGATCCCAATCAAGAACGGGAATTGTCAGGCGCAAGTGGAAAGGTCACCCACCCGTTCCTGTCAGCATCGAGTTTTCAAAGCGTTAGTTCTGCCCTAGAGGTCCGTCCCGTCTGTCAGGTTCTGTGCTTCATCTCAGCTCTGGACCTGTTCGTCTGATTCGGCGCACCGAGCCACCGTCCAGTCCACTCTTATTGACAGTTGTTCTCTCAGCCCGTTTGCCTTCTGCTAAAAACGCACTCAGCCTCCTGCAGTCTTACAGCTCACTTGCGCCCCCATCTGAGTGTTGGTCGTTCCTGGCAGGATCTGCACAGAAAGCATATCCGAGTCCCATTCAAACTTGCGTGAAGTCGCAACCGGCATCCTGTTGAGACTCTGCGTCCCGACATCTCATCATCGACCATCAACACCAAAGACGCCTCGATAGGTTGAGCAGGAAAAGCCTTTTCTCAACTTCAATTCTTGCCCGACTAGTCCCAACCTTTCAAAGATTACCGACACGGCAATTTTTGTCCACTCAGACTCGGTTGTCAGACCAATTCCTGGCAGATAATCCTACTCAGCCACCCACAAAAGAGCACTTCGACGCCGAACCACATTGCGACTCGTTGACCAGAGGAAATCGCCCTAACTTCTGCTTACTCCTCGCCAATTGAAACCCTACTTTCTTTCACCGTTAAAGACAACACATCAAGCCGCAATCATGGTGTCCTTCTCTTGTGAGGTAAGTCGCAAACCATTACAATCCTAGCCCGGCTATCATGCGTCCTTGCCTGTTAGAGCAAACGAGTATGGCTTCTGTCCATGGCACGCCCCCTCCTGTATCAGAGTATCCCATAAGATGCTGTTTATATCGCCTATATACGGTGGTCGGTCTATCACCCCTCCCTCAATCCCTGACCTGCCCCAAGGTTTGATACAAAGTACATAGCACACCCCAATCCCCCCAACTCTTCCCTCCCTGTCAGACATCTCGCCCCTACTCACCCCCTTCCTGTCCGAGAAGGGCAATCTAAACTGACATCACACACATTCCCGCCCACCATCTCCCCGGGTAACCACCAACTAAAGGGTGTCCCTGTGCACCACTAACACCCACCCCTCTTCACCTTTCCGCACGCCCCTCCCCATTTAGAGCTGATCCGGCGGTCTCCTTACTTACCCTTCCTTGGCCCTTCTCTCACTCCCTCTCATATTCTGTCGATTACTTGTTTGGCCTGTCTTGCTTCCGACTTAACTCACACCATCTTGCTTTCTCTCTCAAACCTCAATTTTCCGGTTACATATATCGTCATCTAACCACTCATTCCTGGGGTTATCACAGGTCTGCGGCGACGTCTTGACCAAAAAGAAGCTCGACCCGCATCGCCAACGCTGCTGGGGTGCAAACTTCACCTGCATTGATTGTATGACCCACTTCCCGGGTATTGAATATCGCTCCCATACGGTAGGATCCCTTTTACCTCACGTCGCACGATGCCCGACGGTTGACGTGTTGGACTTAAACCCCGCTGACGGTTCTTTAGAGTTGTATGACGGAAGAGCAAAAGTATCAGGGCGCTCTGTACCGACCCAAGAAAGGAAAGAACCAACAAAACCAGAATCAGAACCAGAACAAGAACCAGAACAACCAAGCCATGGCGCAACCGGCGTATGTCGAGGAAGTTGCAGAGGATTTCGACACATGGCGCCAGTACGACAACAACGGTAACGCGCCTGCTCAGGCACCCACTCCTCCTTCAGCAACTGAGGCTCCTGTCAATGTTTTCGACTACATGGTCAACCCTACCCCAACCGCCTCGCGGGTTTCCGTTGCTGAAGAGCAGCCTGAGCAGAAGGAAAGCAACGAAATGGTACGCTACGAGTCGAAGACCGAGGAGACCACAGAGAACGCTGTTGTTCACTACGAAACCCCGGCGCCAAAGAAGAAGTCCAAGGATGGCGAGAAGGAGGTTAAGAAGGACAAGAAGAGAAAGAGGGAACTCCACATTGAGACCGACCATCCGATGACCGATGCGCCCCCTGTGCTGCACTCCGGCTTGACCGGCGGAATCAGCCGGATGATGAGCAGACCCGACGTCTTTCCTCCCTCGCCAGAGTCCGCGGAGACACCGGCCAGCCCACTCAAGAAGTCCAAGCACTCGAAGCACCACAAATCAGAGAGTCTCGGAAACAGTCTGATGGCCATGATCGCCGGCTCGAAGCCCAAGAAGAGCAAGACCTCGAAGACCAAGGAATCGAAGGACAAGAAGGACACCAAGGAAAGGAAGGAGAAGAAGTCGTCATCTGCCTCGCCGTCCTCCAAGAAGACCAAGCACAGCCACAGCAAGTCGCTCGAAGCACCCAAGGAGCAAAAGATGATTGAGTACAGGCCCGGTTCCAAAGACGGCGCCGCCGAAAAGGACAAGGACAACCAAGTCGTCATCTTCCAGCCCCGCGCCGAGCGCTTCCTAAGCTTCGTCAACAAGGGCCCTGAGAGCGACAAGGGTGTAAGCCTCAACAAGGCCCTAAAGCGCTATCACCGTGAGCGCAGCGCGTCGGGAACTAGTGTGAGCAAGCTGGCGGAAGAGAAGGAGCTGTGGCGGTCGTTGAGGATGAGGAAAAATGATAGGGGAGAGATTGTGTTGTTTTGTGTTTAAGTAGGTGCCGAGGGTGGGATGAAAGAAAAGAAAAGAAAAGAAGAAAGAAATGTACCAAAAAGGAAGGGAAGGAGGTAATGCGACGGCGTTGGAGGGACACACCTGCCCGTTCTTCTGTCGGATTATACCATACCATGTGCTACTACTCTGTTAAACATTTCGAAAAGGGCAAATAATGGAACAACTGATGCATCGGAGAGTTTTACCTCGAACCCCCTCGGGGGGTGCACAACCCCGGGCCCAACACGACGTGGTTCATAAACGACCCCAAGTTACCAAGTATTCAACACTTGACAAGTGGCATCGTGGTCGAGCGGTGTGGTGCGCTGAGCTCTAATTGCACTTCAATAGGGTTGCGCTACCACACGCCAGGAGTACCTCTGCAGGAGTACCACCCTCGCCGCCGCACGTAGGACCCCTAGGCTACTTCCCCCACACAGAAGGCATGGAAAGCCTAGGGGCCCTATGTGCGGCGGCGGAGGTGGTACTCCCCTGGAAGTCAACTGTAAGGTGGCGTCTTCGGGCTACGCAAATAGGGCTCTTCTACTCCCTTCCACTTTACAAGACGTCAGCCGTTCGATTCCTGCTCTTGTCTCCTTTTTTTGCATTTTTTCGGACCTTTTGGTGGGAGAGTGAAATGCGCAACTGCGATGGATTTTTTTCTTCTTCTTTTGGTATGAGGAAAGAAGGAACGGATGACGATGATGAAGCTATCACCGGATCTTGGCGTTAGTTAGCGTGTATTCAAATACTACTACTCACTACTACCCTTGTCGGTGAACTTTTGTGTGGGTTCATCGGATATCTGCAATGACCATCCTTGCTCGACAACTTCGGTTGGATACCACCGATATATCTATCTTCTTCCTACTTACTCCATTTACTTCTGACATATTATTTCGGCGCTTTGCTTGTTGAGGACGAACTGGATTTTCTTGTACTGAAACTTGATAGGAGAGAGACAACAGTTATTTTTTGGCTTCGGATCATGGGGAATTCTGGCCATAGCAACCGGCCAGCTGCCAGGGGAAGAGAGAGGGAGGGACAAGAGCATGTACAAACAAGTAAGGTCTGACCGAAAAGTTCGAAACGAAGATTAAGACTTTTTTATCAATATTTATCAAATCGCTATTATGAGTGTGAAGTCTCCTTCGCTAAACAATCCTTCGCTAAACTCTCCATATCATACACGGTACAGGCAGGCGGCTCTAATGTATAACTTCTAAGCATTCATCGTAGCAGCAGCCTCATCAATCTCCGGAGCCGTCACAATCTCAGTCTCCATCTCAGCCTGTTCCTCAGTCGAGAAGCTTCCTCCATCCAACGAAGACTGCTCGTGTTCCCTTTCCTCAGGTGCAACAGCACTGCCAACACTCTGTTCTGTGTCCGATGCCACCCCGTTTCCTTCCTGGACATCGCCATTGACACTGGCATTCTTGGACTGTCCTTCCGCTTCGCCTTCGAAATCAGATCCCGATTTAACGCTCTTCTCCTTCTCCTGTTCCTCTTCCTCCTCCTTCTCCACAGCAGCCAACCAATCCTCCTCCACCGGTTCCACTTCCTTCTTCACCTCCACCACCGGCTTCTTCTCCATGATCTTCCTCAGCGTAACAAACGACCTCGTCAACGGAGCTGCCGCCTTCTCGGCCTCGGCTGTCGACGTCTTGGGCCCACCTCCAAGCCGTTTCCAAGACCCGCGACTAGCAACCGCATTCCAACCACCCGCCCCGCCTGCTCCGCTCTCGGCCTCTCTCCGAATAACGTTCAACGAGTCATCAGCATGGCACAGCACCACGCCGCCGGTTGCCAGCTTGAGACGGGTAACCGTCTTGGCCACGGCAGTCTTGAGCGTCGTGAGCGCAGACTCGATGGCCTGCGGCGTCGGGGCAATGGAGGAGTTGGCGATAGCCGCTGCCGTGGAAGCAGGGACGGCTTTGATCAGAATTTCCTCCGAGGGGAGGAAGTTGGTGGTGAAACCGACGGCTGTCAAGCCGGATTTGGCGACGCTCCTGATATCGGCGACCAGAGCTTGGTCTAGTTCCTCGATAGTGAGCCCGAACCGGGGCTCTTTGAGCAGCAGCGCGTTATAGGGTTGCTGCTGCTTCGGGGGAGCGACGACCGGGACAGCTGCGGGCTTGAGACTTGCAGCGGTCTTGGCGATACGGGCGCACTGCGCGAGTGTCTTGGAAGGCGCAGCGGTCTTGGCGATACGGGCGCACTGCGCGAGTGTCTTGGAAGGCGCAGCGACGAATCGTGGGGTCTTGAAGATGCAGACGTGCCGATGTGGCTCGGGATCTTGACTCTCGGAGTCGAGGCCGAAGTCCTCGGCTAGACTGTGGAGGAAGGCGCGCTGGGAGGAGGGCATGGGCTTGAATCTGAGACGCTTCTCGTCGGGCGAGGAGGCGAAGACGCGGAATTCTCGCTCCTGGGTCTGTGCCCAGTTAACGTTCTCCTTGAACATCTTGAGGGTTTTGTCGGAGTAGGGGATGTGGTCGTCGGTGTGGGTGTCGTCGATCTTGAGGGCATCGGCCAGCTTGCGGTTCCGCTGCAGTCGGAGGCATTCATCATCGCATTTCAGCGAAGACTCCCGTGCCGACGAGGGGTTCAGCATCGTGGCCATGCAGCGCACTTCCTGCTTGCGATTCTGGCATGGACAGGTGATGAAAGTCTTGGACTGGCAAGGCTTGTCCTCCTTGCAAGGGTACGGAGCGTGACACTGCTCGGCGCAAGTGTGTTCGCAAGACTTGCGTACTTTGCCGCAAGCCTGAGCGCAGTGGGAGCCAGGAATGCTGGCATCTTCGCAGTCGCCCGGCTTGTGGCAAGTCTTCTTGCACACGTGCGATCCGCACTTGAGCTTCTTTCCACAGGGGAGCCCGCAATGAACTTCGTTGTTCCAGCATGGACGATTCTTCATGATCTCCTTTCCACAAATACAAGGCTTGTCCATCAAGGATGGACATTTTGGGCAAGGAGTGTCATCCGGATGACACGGGTGAGGGACAGTAGGGTGACCACATGGTTGGCGCCGTCTACACGGGAATCGGCACTCGGGCGGCCTCGTTCCGCAGGGCTGTGGAGGGTAAAGGACGGTGCGCCCGCAATTGCAGCTGATCTCGTCAAAGACAGCTTCCACGCATGACGGGCATTGACCCTTGTGGCAGAGTTGCTGACATGTGTGTTGACCACACTTAAGTGTGCGGCCACAAACCTGAAGACAGATGTGTTCCGCTTCGTAATTCTCGTTCGGACCACGATTCTTCTTCTTGCGTCTTTCTGCGGCCCTCCTCTCGCCCGGACAACAACGCTCGCCGCACTCGTGCCTGCCGCAGTTTAGTTGGACCTTGCAAACCCTGAAGCACATTGGATGTTCGATCGTGCCCTGGTGACAGGCTGACTGGGTCACTGTCCTGCCGCAACGGCAAGAGACGTCGACGACCTTCGAACACATCCCACAGGGGCCGGTGTGACATTTCTTCTCACATAGGTGACCGCAAGGAAGGGCCTTGTGGCAAGGCTTATCGCAGTGAGGGATCGTGTCCTGGCATGACTGCCGTGAAGGTACTGGCAACGACGCCAGTGGGGTTTTGCCGCATGGACAATAAGTAACCACATCGGGGGAGAAGGGGCAGTGTGTCGATTCTTCGTCTTGTGGGTGGCAAGGCTTTTGGCAGGTATGATGTCCACAATCATAAGGTCTGCCACAGATGTTATTGCATCGGAATGAGCCTTCAAACCAAGGGTCCGAATCGGCCGTTTCCGAGGAATCTTGAAGCTGTCCATAGTTGAAAGAATCCATGACCTCATCACGTTGGTCGCATGGTATCTCCTTCTGCTCCTTCCCGCAGTAGCATGTCGACAAAAGAGGTATCTCGCAAGCTCCGCACAGCCCGGGGTGACAGGTCTGAGAGCAGAAGTGCTCTCCACATGGGAGTAGATCGCCACAGACCTCCTCGCAGCTGAAGCCTTTCCCGTAGTCGGTCTCACTGCACCGTTTCGTCGAAGTATGCTTGCCGCAATAGCAGGTCTGAGAAGGCCCCATCAATGTGCATGGTGGACAAGGTCCCGCATGGCACATCAATGAGCACGGATGTGGGCAAGTAGCCCGAGGCTTGGAGCATGTCTGTCCACAGGTATGGGGAGGCAGTCCGGGGATAGGTTTCGGGTCGATCTCCTTTTTGCACCAGCAGCGATCCGGTCCGGGCTTCTCGACCAGTTGCGAGTTGCAGCCGGGACACCTCCAAGTCAACGGCTCGTCAGCGTTTTGCTCCTGCTGCTCCGCATTCTTTTCCTGATTGGCGTGCCATTTCTTAACGCAGGACAGATGGGTGACAGTCCAGCAAACGGAGCACGACCAGATCCGAGTATTGCGCGTTAGCTCGTTGGTGCAGATTACGCATTCATAAAGTCCGGCCGCAATGTCCTCGTGAATTCGAGTAGTCAAGTCAGGCGCCGAAGACTTAGAGGCCGTTGGCGGCACAGGACGAGGCTCCCTTTGGGGTCTCGCGCGGGCAGCTCTTGGTTGTTGGGTTGGAACTGCAAGTGGTTGACCGGGGACAAAAGCGGGAGCATCGGCGCTTAACCCGGCGCCCAATGCATTGCCATGTTCTTCAGCAGTGGGCGGAGCCGCCACCGTCCCTGGAGGTGGTGCCCGTCCTCGATGAGATACCACGATCGATCGCTGAGCAGATGCGACTCCTCTCCCGCGCCGAGGACCACCTGCTCCACCTCCTCGCCTTCTTCGTCCTCCTCCTTCTTCCCTTGAAGGCCCTGACGGCGCATCCGGTGTTGGCACCGATGCTGGGGGTACGTTTACACTCGCCGTTTCCGTGGGGTTCCTTGAGGGTTCGGCGGGTTGCACGGGTTGACCGGTTTCGCCACCGGTGTTTGGTTGCTCGGAACTATGGTGATGACTTCTCCGTGGCCTGCCTCCACGTCCTCTGCCTCTGCCTCTACCTCCCCTGCCTCCCCTACCAGAACCGCTTTGGGGGGTAGCGGTTTGAACGTCCGCCATGGTGATGTTTGAATCCGTTAGTCCTCGGAAAGTTGACGCCACTGCGATGGTGGGATGTCGTTGCGACTGTGTGCTGGGTGATGAACCGATGAAAAAAAAATCGGTATTGTTGTATGCGCTTTTTGAAATACAGCGTCTTCGGATAGTGAAAGCAAAAGAAATAAAACTGGACTCAAGTGCACCGGAAGTGCAAGCTCGAGATGAACCTGCGAAAGTGCAAACTGGAAACAGACTCGGAAGAGAGAAAGTATTTAGGTAGGCGCGGCTTGGGAAGAGTAACGTCGCGCTTTTAAAAGCAAGCCGCAGCCGGGGCAAAACCTCCACTTGGTGAGCCTAGACTGCAGTGAAGTGAAGCCTTTGAAGTTTTGGAGAAGACACGGACGGGTACGGTAAGATTACTAACTGGGACTGAAATGGTATTGTTGGTGGCGTTTCCGTGCATTCTCCGCCTGTCGTTGCTGCCCGGCCCCACTAAAAGAGGGCTGCGCCGCTGCGGAAATGTCAAATTCAGTTTCCTCGCTGGCCAAGCAGGAAGGAGCTCGCCACTGTGAGTCACGATTAATCATCCCAGAATCATCATTCATCCACCTTCCACTTACATTACGATAAGAGCTTCTTCGCCGTTAGGTACCTTCCAAGGTAGTACCGACTGGTCTGAGCAGAACTGTTCATCGTGATGGTAAACACACCGTCAAATCGATGCTTTGCGGCTGTATTAAACCGAGTCTCTGCGCATGTACCTTACAGGGCCTGATATGTACAATCTAGTGCTGGTTTGTTTGTTAGCTTGGTACCTAGGTACTCTTAGTACACTGGACGAGATGTCTTCCGAATTGTCCAAAGCCTCTTATGAGGACTAAATGAATAGCTAGGTACGGATCTGAAAGGCATCAACAAGATCCAATACGGTGTGTTTTATTTTGGAAAAAGCATATTCACAGCATGAAAACGCCTAGGGAAGTTGACCCGAGGTCTCGAGCTAACAATCAAACCAGTATTAGACTGTATGTTGATTCTTGTTTGCAAAATGTTTAACGCCGGGAAACAGTCAGGGGAGCCGACTGTATGTACACGTTTTAAGGTTTCTGCGGGGTGGATAAGTGATAGAAACCGAGATACAACCGCCTATTAAACTTTCTGCATTGACATAGAGCAATCATTTATCATGAAGCATCCGAGAATGTGTAGCCTTCACTTTTTTTTCGCTCCTAATCCTTGCCACTGGAGGGGGATTCGTGTTTGTTGAAATCATCCAACTCCAGCGGTAGACCTGTCAGGCCTGTGGAACCCGCAGCATTGAATCTTGAGCTCCGGAAACGCGGTCATTAAAAACAACAACAAGGCGAACCAGCCAAGTTGGGGATAAGTGAATGATTGGAAGGTTGAAGAGGGAAGAGAGGGAATGCCCCGCCTGGTCTGGCTTAAATACAGGAAATTGGTAGTGTCGGGTCGGTTCATCATGTCCGGAGTGGGCCCCGGGTCCGACACCCGCATCCCGGCCCGGCCCCGTAACATCCACTTCGGAACGGAGACCCACTCGGGCGGGGAGCCGGAGGGTGTGTGGGTCCCATGTGCGCCGATCAGGAGAAACTCCGTTCTGTGGTCTTAACATGTGTGACCACCAGCCAACGAAATACTTTCATCACGGAGGCATAGGCTGGACCAGTGAAAGGGTGCCGCACTCAATGCGTGGTCATCGCTGCCCTGGCATATTGGCAGGTGCATCACCCATTGTGCATGACTTTCCGGTTCTTGCCAGCCATGTAATTGGATGGCGACTCAGGACGATGCACACAGTTGTGTAAGAAGAAGCAAGCACAGCGATACAGTGGGGACTGATCGTGCATTGAGGCTGTCGAATTACCTAGAGGTTTGAAGGCACAAAGACTTGGATGGCTTCCCTGGTTTGTCAACAGCGCATGATTCAGTCCGTTTGATTAGTGCCAGGTGCCCATGGTCATCTGTCCCTTCATCTTCCCAGCATGTGTTATGCTTTCACCGCTCGACCTTCAGGAGACAAATATGCTTGCTTGAAAATTGTGATTAGGGGAAGACAGGCATTGAGTGGATGTACGGATTTTGCATGTGCATGTTGTAGGACTCGCCACAAGCCGATAATCCACTCTGTTGATGGATTGGTTGATGAGACGAGTTGACGCACGTTTTCTCTCCTTGCATCGACGGTTGAATGGTTTCACGTCAAACTGGGCAGGCTCATCGACAACAAGCAAACAAACCAGCAGTGGCCGAGGAGTTGTAAATCGATAAAATGCCACAGATCGGGGACCCTCGATGGCATCCCGGGCGTGACAGTTGAACAATACCGTACGGACCGTCGGACCTAATAGATTGTACATGATATGTACTATCGAACTTGGCATCCGAAAGGGGTGTTGGTGAAAGGCGTGCAAAAGCGCTGACTGATATCATGTCGCCCTCGACCCTGGAATACCGGCGTATCTCCCTATAAAGGTCAAAAGGAAGATATATTAAAGAGGATATGCGCAGGCGCCTCTTCAGCCGCATTTCCTCTACTTCTCTACCATCAGCCGTCGTACCATATGGGCGGCCCATTGGCGATCCCCTATCGTCCCTTGTTTCTCAAACACCATCCATTATCTCAACCACGGCAACAAGTGCTCACCTGATGCCTGGTGATACGAATGGAGCCAACGGAAAAGCTGACCCTCAAAACTAAGTACGTACCTCTGGGCTGGTCGAGATAGCCGAGACGGGTCTGAATTCCAGGCTGTTATTGGCATCCTTCTGGGTCAAGTGTTGCGTTGAACGTGAAGGTCGCTTGACCCGTTTCTCCGAGTGATGATCAACCCTGATTGAGAGGCGATGGTCGTTTGAGCCGGCAAGCGGCTCAAACCGACGTCCGTGATAGTTGAAGATCCGCCACCCCCAAATGAAAAGCCAAACTCCGAGAAGAGCTGCGGTTTCGGGAGGCCGAAGTGTGCGAATAAAGTCAAGCTTTTTCAACTGGGCCCTGTTAGGGGTCTGTTGGCCCCTACGGAGAAATCATGCTGCCAGTCATTCTGTCGACAGCGCGCTAACACCTCGGGGACGACTAGGCCGGGGCGTGGCAGGCTTCGCTTACGCCGTACCGGTACCGGCACTAGGCCCAAGTGAGCGTCAATCGGGCTTTCCGTTCTTTCAGGGTTTTCACATTAACGGTTTCCAGTTGGTCCAGTTGCGGCTTCCTGACTGCGAGGGCGCGCAAGAGCGACGGCGGCGGAGGAGGAGGAAGCCGAAGTGGAAGGTGGTGTGCGACTGTGCGGTTTGTTCATGGGTTTGCTTTGATGGCAGCTTTTTGATGGCAGGATGGGCGCTCCACTGACCATCATGGGCCAGTGTCGGGCCCTTTGATTGGTGTATCCGACGCGTCGCTGCCGGGTAAAGACCCCGCCTCCTCCACTCTCCCCACTCTGGTTCGCCGGCCTGGGATTCCTCCTCCTGCCTACCGGTACTAGGTACTGTCAGACTGTCAGGTCAGACAGGTACCATCACTCAGCTACAGCACCAGGCTGCCTCTTTTTGGTTTTATTGCCCGTTCGTGCCATTCTTTTCATCACAAGCACATCGCTGCACCATTCATCACTCACGATTCAAACTTCCAGGTTCATCTTGACCATAGTTGGCCATTCACATTCACTGGTGCAGTGGCCATCGTTTGCCCACTCAGCGCACTGCACTCGACGCATCGACCAGCATTTAAAAGTCTTGTCACTTGCATTGCCCTGGCCATTGGATTTGCCCGCTTCAAGTACGGGCCAGCTTCCAGAACTCCTCTCGTCCCAGCTGTCCCAGCTGCATCGGCCCTGTCCTTTTCAGGTTCTGATCCTGTCGTCGCTATTCGCCGTCCGCTCTCTGCCAGTTGCAGTTGCAGGTGCCTGTCCCTTGAAAGGTTCCAGGTCGTTGCGGTTGCCGTGCCGCAGCAAATAAACCACCTCCCCCGCCGCCTTCTTTTCCCAAAAAGTTTCCATTTTCTCTTTCTCACTGAGCACAAACTCAAGTCTCTTACCGTCACGTCAACAGAATCGTCCCCCCCCCCTGTGCGACACAGGCGTGGATTCACCGTCTCAAAGCTCGCTCGCAGGCATTGTCGCGAGCACGGCACCTACCGTCAGGGCTTTCCATTGACGGGTACCGGATACATCGCCGGATACTGGAGACTGGAGACTGGATACCCCATCCCCGTCCCAGTGACCGAGACCAGATCCAGGTCACCTAGCCCGCCAGGGACCTCAGTCCAGGCCAAGAAAGAAAACCACACCCCCCGAACCCGACCCCGACCCTGACCCGGTCCCCAAGCATTGTTGTCTCGGAGGAAAAGACAAGGATATCTTGTCTGCTGTGCCCAGTGCAGTGTGTTGCGACAGCCTCCCGGGTTCAGAAATCACAGAAATACCCGTTGTATTTCGCTCACGTCTTCCGTATTCCATCCTTTTCTGCGCCAGTCCATGATTTCTGTGTCGAGGTAATAACAGGTCGGGTTTCGAGAGAGCATCGACTGCCACGCCCATCACCATGGAACCCGTCCCAGAGACCGAGCGAATGGAGGAGTTCCGCCCCTCTCCTCTTCCCAGTTTGAGGGTCAACGCACCCGAGTTCGACTACTTGCGCAAGCCGCCCACCCTTCGCCGATCAACCGACCCCTCTCCAGCATCCCCCACTTCGCCATCTTGGTCAACTCCCACGCTTCCATATCGCCCTCGCGCCTCCTCGCCGCTGTCTACGCTTCATGTCAGGTCGAGGTCAGCAGTAAACCTAGCACCACCCATGGCGCGCACTCAGTCTATGCCCGGCGTAAACGGATCCGGCCATCTTCTCTTCTCACCACATATCCGACCACAAAGCCCTGCTCAGTCGCCGAGCCGGGTCCGTCCCCTGCGCAAGCCAGTCGACGACGTTTTCCCTTCCTCGCCAACTCGCGTCTCGGTCCTTGACCATGAAAGGCAGCTTTCCGAGAGAAACAGCTCGCCAAACCTAACCCTTGGGTCAACATCCACAGCAACTTCAACGGCCCGACTACGAAGACCTTCTTCGCCTTTACGACTTGTTCATCATGCCAGCACCACATCGTTGTCATCCATACCATCAACTCCTTCTTCAGTCGCATCGTCGCCATCTTACCGAGCTTACGACTCATTTTCCAGCAACTACTACACATCCTCCATGCCTTCAACACCCACTTCCATGAGATCCAGGAGCCCGAGTATTTCCAGTCTCGAAACCATCCCAGACACCCCAGATGCCGAGGAGGCCGCTTTGGAAGCCGAGAGAATTGCGCAGCTGAAGGCCGCGGCGGAGGCGGCGGAAGGTGGCGGTGATGCCAAAAGCAAAGCGAGTGCGGATGCTTTGTCGCGAGGCAGGACGCTAGGGTTTGGTTCCAGAGACAAGCGGAAGCGGTGGAGTGTTTGCGGTGCCGAGAGGAGGCAGGATCTCGATTTGGAGACTATCTGGGAGGATTAAACCTTTCGGACCTGTTGGTGTGTCTCTCTTGGTCTGGTACAGTACCAAGAAACGACGTCTATAACAGTAGCGACATCCAGGCAGGCAGATGCGCCCGGCGAATCCGATCTGGGTACGAGGACGAGGTTTATCTTCTTTGCATAAAGCGCGGCGGCTTTTTTCCTGTCTTTTCTCCTTTTTACCAAGCATATCGGCATCGAATTCTTTCAACCACTGGGAAATATTGGCGGCGTTTGGCGGTGGAGATGGAATTATTCCTTTCGATACCCTCTCTGCATGAGTATCCGACAGTTTAAGGACGCCTATGGCAGCAGCCGTTTTTGTGCATTGGGTAAAGCAAAGCACCTTGCGATGAATGTGGTGGGGGTTTCGTTTTCAGTCATCATCATGAATGAGGCCAATCTGTCGTTTTCATCACGGATTTCTTCTTTTCTTTTCGCTCGTTTCGTTTAGCGATTATTGGGGGGTCTGGCCTGGCCTGGACTGGACTGGACTGTATGTTATCATCGGATTCCCCTACGGCTTGAGGAGTCGGCCATAAGCGCTCTATAGGATTCGCTTAGTTATATTCATATCATCTTCAAACTGCAATGATTTTCATAAGGAAATGTGCTTTTTGCCATGTCATGAATTACGCTCTACTCTATACTACCTATCTATGCTCGTTCACGACACTCAACTAGCTGATAGGTAGCTATATTGTACGGACGCGGGTGGACATGATATTACTGATCACACAGACAAGCCTGCACTTTGGTCATAGAACAGTTGGGTGAAAGACATAAACAAGTGGAAATTGGGAATACTCCTCCATCCGCCGATCCCGTGTGAGCCTTCCCCATTCACCATCTCTTTACATCAGCCTCTCTCACCTATCATAACACTTCATCTCCTCGAAAGCCTAACCCCCCTACTCAATCCTCGGACAGATCGAACATTTTCTTCAACCTTATGACAAACTTGTAGAGATAGTTACAACGAAGTACCAACCCCCAAAGCTGATATCTGCTGGCTCTGGGAACGCTGCTTTTACCGTCCTCTCATTATAGTAACTAAGGCTTTTCAGTGAGACATGATAGTTCTTGAGCAATCGTATGAGCATTGAGACCTTTCGGCTTTCTTTGATGTTTATTTTGATACACGGGTTGGCGAACAGATGTATCAAGCTTGTGATAGTCTTCGTAACATATGGACATAATTTCAGACCTCAGTCAAAAGGTATCCTCCTCAAACTCTCCACCTGTCCCCTCTTCCTCATTTCTTCCGCCGCAGCCAGACTACTCGGCACCTTGATACCGCAGCAATCGCCCCAGCCAGTCGGCTGATGCACATGCCTCTTTCCATCACTATCGTCGTAGACCTCCACCTCGCCGCCCTCCTCCTCATTCTCCTCGCTGCCCAAAGCGTTGGGATCCTGTTCGCTCATACCCTCCGCCGCCGGAATCAGCGACCCAAACAGGAAATGTTGCATAACCGGCAACTTCTTCAACACCTCAGACACAAACATCCTCCTCATCCCTCCCTCAATCTTCTCCCAATTCTTAGCGCTGCTGATATCATCCAGCATCGGACTATGCCACCTCAGCCCTTTGACCGTCTTGGTACTGTTGACAAACGCCACCTGACCAAGATACAAGAAATCGTGACCAAACTCCTCCAGCGTCAGCGCCTGATGGATCGCCCGCGGCGTGATAAAGTGGTGATGCAACAGCTGGCTGGCGCCAAACAGGAACGGCAAGAACTGGTAGTCATCTAAACCCCAAACGCCGTGCGAGCCCGCCGGCTCGAGGTAGTACGTCATCTGGATCAGGCGCATGACTTCCAGGTAGCGGGCGAAGACGCGGAGTACGAGGGCTTTGAAGTCCGATTTGTCTAGGACGGAGAGCTGGTACAGACATAACAACCACATCATGAAGTTTAGCTCGTGGCCTGAGCCGTAGTCGATGCGCGTGCGGTTGCCGAAGGACTGGTTGAGGTAGGCTGAGGCCTCGGTGACGGCCGCTTCTGGAAGTTTGGAGTTTCCTGAACCTGAACTAAAAGCGGCATGCCATTGCGCACCGCGCTGCTTAACCTTGTCGAGAAAGAGGCGGAAGGTCTTGTTGCCGAAGCGAGAGCCGCCTTGGTCGTCTGGTGGCGACTCCTTGCAGAGGGCTTCAGTCTCGTCGAGGATGCGGAGGATGGTCCGGACGGGCTCGCTGAGATCAGAGTCCTTGACGGCCGAGATGGGTGTGTCGACTACGGATTCGGAGAGGGAGAAGACGAAGGAGAGAATGAGCTGGTAGGTGGGAGAGGCCAGGAAGAGCTCGTGGTCTTTCCGGAGAAGAATCCGCCGGACGGGCGTCCGGAGCTCTAGTGTCGAGAGGTCTGGGCGAGGAGGAAGGGCGGGGGTTTCTGGTACCGGAGTCGGGTTCGCTGGTTCCTGTCTCCGTCGCCGGGGCTCTAGTTTGGGAATACGGTCTCGTAGATTCGGGATGCCCTGGCCGGCTTTGGAGATGGTTTGTCCCGGGGCTGCTGGCGATCCTTGAACATTGCCTGGCCCTGATGTTATTGCTGATGCTTCCATGATGAAACTTGGCTGTCTAAGCAGTACTAAGATCGACTTCTGCGTCGTCAGTGTTGTAGTTGGCTGGATTCGGGATTTCAGATGCGGCGACTGAAGCTGGGGATATTGGCTCCGTGATTTAGGTGGGAGGTTACAAGTGGAAGTGTGGATGTTGGAAGGAAGTTAGTGACGGGCCATCCCCTGAATGCTGGGAGCATCTACCCCGCCGTAGAGCCATCGTGGGGCAGGCAAAGTGCTGACGGCGGACGGCGTAATGGCGTTCTTTGGCGGGGACAGGACCGTTCGCGACTTCGTCCCACTGGCTGGGCTGGGCTGCAGCTTCCTGAAGGGGAAAGCTTGGCAGGCACTGCTGGGCCCGCCGCTGGGAAGGAACGGAGTGGGGTCATCTCAAAAGCTAGCGCCGGGCTGCAGATCCCGTCGTGGAGGAACGACCCGCCTTCAACATCCTGCCTTCAAATCTTCACTCACGCCGCAGAAGCAATCTCATCACAACTTGACCTCAGCCGCCGTCCGTTACAACCGACCTTCAAGCCCCGCCTGACCTCACAACGACCTCCATATCCTTCACACGATGACTACTGCGGCACCCGAAGCGGCCCTCAACGCCCTTCCCCGGGCGGATGGATCGGCCAGATACTCATATGCTGGGTACACGGTCACGGCCTCAGTCAATGGGCCCATTGAGGCTCAGCGCCGGGATGAACACGCTTATGAGGCTCACGTTGATGTTATCGTACGACCCGCTGCCGGGGTAGGAGGTGAGAACATCATAATGGCACCACCACCCAGGAAAGGGACCATATCTCACCTACTTCGCTTTTCTTTATAGGAACACGAGAGCGCCATCTGGAATCCGTCCTGCAGTCCTCTCTTTCTCAAATCATCCTCGTCAAGAACTTCCCCCGCTCCGTTATTCAGATTGTTCTTCAAATTGAGAGCACACCTGAAAATGCTTACGTCAACACAAAGCTGGCGCAGGCCAGTTTGGTAAGAAACGAGAGCGTTTTTCTCCTCCTGCCAGTAGGCTATAGCTAATCCTGGCAACAGAACCTCCCCATAATCCCGGCCTTGTTCCAGACTGCCGTTCTCGCTCTCTTGTCGGCTACCGTGCCAATGAAGACAACCGCCACGTCCACGGTCGTTGCTGTGGTATCCGGAGACGGTTCGAAGAAGATTGTGGCCGATCCCTCTCCCAAGGATATCGGAGAGGCCACCTCGCTACACGTCCTTGCTTTTACCTCTCACGACGAACTTCTTCTTTCAGAAAGCGAAGGCGACTTCACCGTCAAGGAGTGGGATGACGTGTACGAAAGGGCCCAGACGATTTGCTGCCAGTCTGCCTCAAAGCAGGCAGGTATCGATATGATGCTTGACGATGACGCGTCCGGTCCAGATATGCGCCATTTCCTTCGGTCGGCGCTGGAGACCAAGGTAGCATCCGACCTCTACTGGAAGTGAAGCTACATTCGGTCTTGGACTGTCTGCTCGCATCTCGTGCGTTTCAAAAGCTGAAGGGTTGAGCATTCGGCTCGTGGTGTTTCCGGAATGAGAACCCATAGGCCTTTTCGCCGGTTGACGGGACAAGTGCAGCTTGCAATGCGACTCGAGAATCCTTGACGCCGTGGAAAAAAGCCAGCCTGGACGGATACGAACCAAACACATTCAAAAGATAACCGCTCCCCTCTCGGCACAACTACACATCACTCGGCAAAGCGGAGGTTGTGATCGCGATGGATATCAATCAACGCAGCGGAGTGGATAACAACCTCAAGTGATATTTTACTTGGATTGTGCACGGGTTCCTTTGACGAAACTATCGCCACTTCAAACGCACAAGAGGTGGGTCCGACATAGGGGTTGTGTTTGGAATATTCTCAGGCCAGGGCCAGACCCCTGTTTCATGTCGCCTTTCCAGGCACTCCAAACTGTGACATTGGGCACTACGGTGTTGGTGTCCCTGGGCGTGCCTGAAAAACCAATCGACAGGATTGAAACGGAGATAATGAGTGCTTCAATATGGCACTGGGGTTGTGGGAGCTATCCAATCCGGATGATGGGATATATCGAACTTGACCATATCGCAGCCACACAGCTGTGAGCCTCGAGGTGATGGTTTGGTGCCCCTGCATTGGGCTTTTCAAGAGCGACTACTCTTCGCCTCCGTACGAGTCAGGCTTAGTCCTATGCAACACACAATTTTCAGTCCCATTCCGACTTCTTGACCATGGTTGTGCTCGCCTTTTCTTTGGCTGTCTACGCGGCTTGAACGGCATCAATGCGCAATGGCATTTGTCTGACCCCAGCGGGTCAAGAAGGGCTTCACGGAACACCACATGGGGTCCTGTCATGAAGGTGTGCAATGTAAGTTTGTGCAGTGAGAATAGCGAAACGAAAGCGCTTGTGTTGTCATGCAGATGCTGAATACCGCAAAGGCATACTGATTTGATGCAGAAACGATCTCTGGTACCTTGCGCCCTGGCCGGAGACGGACTGCCAGCGTCGGCAACCTGTGCCGTGAGATGCTGTCTGAGCGGCCGCGCTAGCGCCTGTATCCCGGACGTTCGCCTCCAAAACCCCAGCCGCACCAGGATACATGAGACGTAACTTACACCTTGAATCCAGTGTACCATGCTCTGGACCTCTCCTCGCATCATAGGGAAACTGATTAGAAGCTTCGAGTTATGCCAGAATATCCTCGAGGACGCCTCTGTCACGAGGACTGGGAACATCCAGAGATTGGACAAACTGAAGGCACTATCACAGCGTGCGGCATCCATATTCTCCGTCTTTGACACACCTACTTCCGCGTTTCGATACCCGCCATTGCAGCTCTATGATGCTGTAGCCCAAAAGAAACCGTCACAAGAACCTCCTCGGACTTGAAATCCCAAAATAGGATAGCTATAGTACACACATGCGTATGGTGTACACATTCCGGGGTAGCCTAGGAGCTCCAACTCCACCCCCTTGCCGCACCCCGAATACGTCGAACAGCTCCATCCCGATCTCACCGATTGTGACCCGCCGAAACGTCTACCACTACCTATCACCGGCGCCCCGCTCCTCTCCCGGACTTGACTTGTGGTATTAAATCACAAGCACGACTGATGTTCGTTTTTTGCCTTCATTGTCTGCTCTTCATTCGTGTGCATATTTGCTACTTTCGCTGTCTATACCATTATTTCAAGGACCCATTCTTTCCGCCTCAGGAGGCAGCTACATTGTCAGAACTCTGGTAGTTCTCACTGTCCTATCTCTATCACTTCTTTTAATATCTCTTCTCTTCACATTCCTTCGTTGGACGCCCAGACGAGTCCAAGTTATTTGACGGTCCAATCAGTGCCCTAATCACGTCGAATAACGATCACGGCATAAGACTATCGATTAGCGTTGGATCTCCTTTTCGGCAAAACTTCTCTTGGGCAGCGTATCCAGATATATAAGCAGCGTCTGTACGGCACACACTGTGACCCGTTCCCAACGACAAGCGATTCCTTTCACTCTCCAAAGCCATACACAAGGCCACGTGCATATCACCCAACTAGGACTGTTGGCACCTGCATATCAGAACCAGGTACTTTTGCCCTTTCACTTTCTCTGTTGTAGAGTCTGGACGAGTTCTGACCAGGGAACCCTGGAAACCAACGGACCCGCTAACTGCTCGTTTCCAACTTACAGATTTGCCTCTGTCTTTGACCCCTCTTTGGCCTATTGTGTTATAGCAGATTTCAAAGCCAAGTTTGCAGCGAAACCCGAAACGCGAGACAACCGCCGCCGTTGTTCCAGACACTCTGTACTTGCTCGTGTTTGCGTTCAGGCACAGACATCTCGCTGGGAACATATCAGCTTAACTATTTCAGTGACGTCGCAATCAGATCTTGAGGGCACCTTAACCAAGTCGTTCGCAGGCCTAATCGACTCACCATTCGGAATTTGTTGCAGCGCCCCATCTCTCCGTGTTCCACCGTTGCACTGAGAAGACTGCATTGCAGCTGGTCGCATCTTACAAAGCCTTTGTCCTGGTTCCGTGCAATCCGATAAGTCAATCGGAACTCGTTGTCGAGGTCCCTTGCACTAATCACACACTGTACGGATTCCCTTGCAACACTCCAACGTCCCCAATCTGTGCGGCCTTCCACCAGCTAGCTACTTTGCGATCTCGAATCATTCACCAATTCGACCGCCGGCGCATTTCGTACCTGGCTACCGCACAAAGAACTGGCTAAACTCGGGCTGCGGCAAAGCAAAGCGGACGATCTGCCGAAAATAAGACAACGGTATCTTCCACCACGGTAGCACCTGCACCAAAGACAGCTCCCACTTCCCACCATCGATCGATCCAGGCACCCAATATGCCGTTCTCTACTAGCAGAGACCCTGTCAACATGCCGCTGCCGGCCCAAATCTTGTCGCCCACAGCGATCCACCCAGCGCTGAGCGACTCGGCCACCTCGCCCGGGCCTGCGCCTGGGAGCGGGAGCGCTGGGACTTCTCATCCCAACACCGGGTCCGCCCATCTGAACCACTCGTCTGACTCTCACCCACCATCTCACAACCCACACCCGCTCCTCCTTCCGCTCCCACGCACCCGCCCGTCGTTCGCATCCTTGAATCAGTGTGCCTCCGATGGACTTACCAAGGCACGCTTCTCCGATGATGCTGACCGCCCAAAGAGTTCCTATGCAGCTCTAGGAGGTGCATCAGCCTTGGATTGCGCGATCTCCGACGCAGATACCGCAGCTGGAACCCCCAATCTCCGACATGACGGCCTGGAGTCCGTGACACCCAGACAGACTCCCAAACCTGCATTCGCTTCTCCCCTTTTCTCTTTAGATACCCCCGTGCAGACGGACTACAACTCGGTGCGAACCGCGCACTCTCCCGCTTCAGCCTCAGCCTCCACCTTCGCTCACTCGCAACCACCACACGTTCCCGGACATAAGAAGAACGCCCTGTCGATCGAGTCTGTGCCCCGGCAGACGATTATGAAAGCATTGGCCTCGGTGGCCCGCAACAACAGACCTCAACCTCTCTCTCTTTCCGGCATGCTGTCCGCGCACAACATGCCTCAGGACGGCGACAACCGTCCCTCCACTTCTTCTTCGCAGAAGCTGTGCGACGCCCTCAACGGCATCGCCCTGTCCGGCAGCACTTCGCTACAGTCGCCATGCTTCTACCATAACCGCTTCGATGACGCGGTCGATATCGACAAGGTTCTAGAGGAGATCAAGAACGATGAATGGATGTCGCATTCCCGTCTTGTCCAGACGGCCACAGGTGTACGAGAAGTGTCCAAGCAGCTCCAGCGACGGCCCATTCGACGAGCCGTCAAGAACGTTATGATTGTCACCAAGGCCCGCGACAATCAACTGGTTGTCCTCACCCGCGAACTAGCCCTCTGGCTTCTCCGGACCCCCCGTTATGGCTCCGACCTCGGAGTAAACGTCTATGTCGACGCCAAGCTTCGAAACTCGAAACGATTCAACGCCGCGAGCATCACCGACGAGAACCCCCGCTTCAAGACCATGCTCAAATATTGGTCACCAGATCTTTGCTGGAGTCAGCCCGAAAAGTTCGATTTGGTGCTCACTCTAGGCGGTGATGGCACCGTCCTCTTCACATCCTGGCTATTCCAGCGCATTGTCCCGCCAGTACTATCATTCAGCTTGGGGAGCCTGGGTTTCTTGACTAATTTCGAATTCGAGAGATACAAGGATCACCTAAATCGCATCATGGGTGACGAGGGTATGCGCGTCAACCTGCGCATGCGATTCACATGCACGGTATACCGAGACGGGCCACTCGGACACGAAATGGAGGAAGGCGAGCAGTTCGAAGTGCTTAACGAGTTGGTCATTGACCGAGGGCCGTCGCCTTATGTGTCCAATCTCGAACTATATGGTGATAACGAGCTGTTGACCGTCGTCCAGGCGGACGGTTGCATCTTTTCTACTCCAACTGGTAAGTCTAGTCACAGCCTCTTGAAATCTAATGGAAATGATCTGGCGCTAACCCTGATTTCTCCCAACCACAGGCTCAACAGCATACTCACTCTCCGCCGGCGGCTCCCTCGTCCACCCCGACATCCCCGCCATCCTACTCACGCCCATCTGCCCACACACACTCTCTTTCCGGCCCATGGTGCTCTCCGACACCATGCTCCTCCGCGTCTCCATCCCGCGCAACAGCCGCGCGACCGCCTACTGCGCCTTCGACGGCAAAGGGCGCGTCGAGCTTCGCCAGGGCGACCATGTCACCATCACGGCCTCCCAATACCCCTTCCCCACGGTCGTCCGCACCGATGCCGAGTGGTTCGACAGCGTCTCTAGAACATTGCGGTGGAATACGCGCGGCGCGATGCAAAAGGCCTTTGACGCTTCCTCGGGAGGGACGGGAAGCGATGCGGGAGGGGAACAAGAGGAGGAAAGGTGGGATATTGATACCGACTCGGCTTGTTATGCGAGTGAAGAGGGGAGCGTGAGTGCGAGTCCGTTGAGGAGACAGATGAGTCTTTTGGGGATGTGATATGGTCAGAGCATCGATTTTTCTTTGGATACTGAGTGAGTGAAGGCGTCATAGATTCGTCGGAAAGAAGCAATGCGTTTCGAGAGAGCATAAGCGATGGATTTTTTCTGTTTATTGCATAATGCGGTGGGGAATATCCAGAAGAGAGACAGAACAGGAAGCAGGAGAGAGACGGAGCATGAAGATATGGATGAGGGGTGGAAGTTACTACATCATGATCGAGCGGACACTTGAACTCAATCGCATTGATAGGAAGGAAGGAACATGATGATAGTCGGATAGGGGGAAAGATATCTTTGGAAAGGCCTTGATTTTACAACTGGCGTCTATGGAGTTTTATCTGGGAATTGCTTCCTTTTTGACTAAAGAAGAAAAGAAGTTGATGGAACGATCAGATCCCCCGAACAATGAACCTTGGTGATTCCTGTGATCTCGGTGGGCTTACACGTAGGTCTGCAATTCGCTGCCCCGCGTGCGTCCCATCTCAGTGTCATTTGTTTACTGACGTGACTGGTTTCGCTGAACCCCCCTTTACTCACTCATGCAAGCTAACGAACAACAGCCAATACGTCACCGTGATCGCCCAGGCATGATTTGTGCATATGTATACTTACTTCATTCTGCCGACCTTGTCTTTACTGCTACACCACTTTATCAAGCACATTTGCTGGTACGATGTCTCAATGGTTTACAACAAGTTCAAATTGATTTGCTACCTCGTCCGCTCAGACCGGCCAGAGAGTCTCTAGATATATAGGACCGAGTACGAGTACCGACAAGTAACGGCAGCCCATATATGGTATGTATGGGTACAACAAATAGTACGGCTTTCCTTCACCCCCTTCCCTGTGTTCTTTGACTAGGTGGGTAGATTGGTCGTATCGCATAAGCCAAACATGAGCCCCGTTGTTTTGATCTGCCATCAAACGCCGGTTGCGTGGTATATAGGGAAGGTATCGTTGACAATAACTGACAGATATAATATAGCACAAAGGAGCCAGATAAGACCGCTAATATCCACTACGCCTATAAGCGCCCGAAGCAAATCCGCGTTCAGTATCGACCTGATAGTGCTGCACTTTCCGACAGCTGAGACCGAACCAAAGACATCAGGCGCTATCCAGACAGCCCGAATCACCGCCAGTTCCCCTGACTCAGCGAAAGCAACCCAGCAACAGCATCCGCATCACCCTTCTTGCTCGGACTGACTTCCCCACGCATAAAGCGCTCGACCTCGTCCAAGCCATCATCTTCGAAAGGAGGAGCACGGCGGGAAGCGGTGGGGCTGTTGTTGTTGTTGTTGTTGTGGTTGTTGTTGTGGTTGTTGTTGTGGTTTGGCGTCGCAAAGTCTTCGTAGATCCTCAGCTCGCCGCCCCGTTTATCTCCTCCACGGTAGTGCTGCCCCCTACCACCGTAAAGAGGGGCAGTGTTGGCACGGTTGCCGGATAACAAAAACGATGGGCTCGACTCTATTAGAGCGTGACGGGCCGGCGTTCGACGGGGATTCGTATTCATCGTCTTTTCGTAATTTGACGAGGAAAAGGGACCGGAGGGGAGCAGTCGTCGGTTCGTTGGCCGAATGGCGGAGGAAGGTTGGTGGTATGAGAAGCGGGGGTTTCCGTTCTCATCTGGGCTCCAGTTCTCTTTGTCGGACTCGTTGCCTTGTGGGGAGATGAACAGGGAGGAGGACTTGGGTTTGGTGTAACTGAAATCCGCTGGCGTGTCTGCTGTAAGGGACTGTCTCTTTCCAGCCCAAGTGTTGTTGTTGTTGTTGGGCGTCTCTAGCCTTCCCGTGGCACTCAGCCCTTTCGTCAGCCGGGGCTTCTTGGACGAACTGTCTGCCCGGGGGGTCATCCCGCTGATGCTGGCGTTGCGCTTGTTGCTCCTGCTCGGCTGCAACGGGCTGCCTCCGCCGGCGGTGCTCGAACTCGTCGACCGCAGTAGACTGATAGCTGCGATTGCTGAGCCACGGCTCTCGTGCTTGGCTTGCACCGTCAATGCGTCTTCGCGGTTCTCCGCGTCACAAGCGAACTCCCAGGCATGAACATCGCGCGACCTCCCGCGCGTAAGGCGAGGTAGCAATGGGGCAGCGCTTTGAGACGAGGGAAGACTGTTAGTAATGGTGGAGATAGGCGGTAAAGTGACTGGTGATTCACTGGGGCCACGTTGGTAGCTGGGTCGGCATGCCGAGTCGAACGATTGCAGCTCTGATGGTGGAAGACTGGCAGGATTTTGTGGCGGCGAGGTGACGACTTCTGCCTTGCCGTCCAGACCCGTCGACAGGCGCGGACGGAGCGCAGAGGTCGAAGACGAACATGATGAAGGGGGGAAGTTGTTGAAGGAATCATCTCCTCGGTTGAAACTGATAGGCGTTGATAGGACGTGGGAGTGGGCTGGGTGGTTCCATCGGTTGGACAGATAGCCAACCGAGCTTGGCAAATGCTGAGACATTAGGAGGGAGTCGTCGTCACCGGCGTGTCTTTGCTTTTGGGCGGGAGTCGCGTATACAGGGTGGGGCATGCTTTGTTGCTCCTCTTGAGGTTGAGTTTGCGGTTCTGGTAGTGGTAGAGTGTCCTCCTGGAGCGTGTCTTCATGGTTCTGCTCGGTCTCGTGGTGGTCAAGTCCGCTAGGCGAGGCAACCTCCCGAGGCGAGGAGTATTCCTGTTCTAAACTTGAAACAGCTTGGATGGGCGATGTATGCTCCGGCTCGGACGTGTACACGGGAAGGGTGTTGTCCGAGGACAGTATTTGCATACCGCCGTACCGAAGCGCGGCTATCTCCTGAGGGGACAGGGGACGTGATTTCCTGCGATCGTTTTGTCGGCGGTTTTGGAACCAAATCTGGCATGCGCGTTAGCTTTGGCTCAGTTACACGTGGTGAACCCAGTCCCAGGGCGTGACGCGATGGCTAACCTGAACTTCTTTTTCATTTAACGAGACGCGGTTCACGATTTCTTGGCGCGCTGCCTTGTCGGGTTTGGGGTTCGCATTGTAGGCTGCCTCGAGTATGGCCTTGTCTTTTGCTCTGGGATTGGCAGTTCGGTTAGTCCCACGTGTGTTGTCGCAAAGATGGGATGGAAGAGCTCGGCAGCCGGCTCCAAGCCGGTTGGAACCAAACTTACGTAGTTCGTTTTCTCTTCCCCTTTGGATGTCTCTCCACCTCTCCGGACGGCTGTGACGAGAGCTGCGGTGCTGGAGTTTCCGATTCTCTCAGCAATGGGAGCTCTAAGACTTCGGTTTGGCTGGTGCTCTGGGCGAGCTCTTCATGTTCCTCCTCGTGGGCGAGGTCAGGGACAGCGCGGGAAAGCTGGGGAGAGGGCGTGGAGGGTGTTGGGGCGAGAGTGTCCATTTCGGTTGGCGGGTGCAGGCTAAAATAAAGATAGTAAAACGGATTAATGCATGCTCCTGCTGGGAAACAGTTCGCTGGTCTGCGTCACGCCGGTGACTTCGTATGGTTTTGGGTTCAATGGCGTCGGTATAGGTATGTTATCCAAAAGCAACGAAACAACGTTAAGAGTAATACAATAGTCCCACTGGGTATAAGACGAGAAGACGTGTCCCAAAGAAAGGGTATAGACCAGAAAGCGACGTGTGGGTAATTTGGAAAATTGTAAGGTAGGTAGGATGCAGCTAGGAGCGCAGAAAGCCGGGCAATGGCAGATGCGTAGGGGGTTGGAGGATGGTGATTAAGACATGCAATTAGGTACTTGACGTAGAGGGGAACGATTATGGGGAATCTTCAACGAACCGCGTCTTCAACGCGGCATGTCGTGTGTTCATCCGAAATAGGAAATTAAGTGAGCCGGGGGTTAGGGTTATGCGCCCAACCAGAAGCGCCCCCTGGTCGCTAGTCGTTTATTTTTTTTCCCCAGTCTCGCGCTTCACGCAAAGGGACTTCGGCGCTAGTTACATAGTGCATACTTGGTATCAGATCAAATCTACCCCATCCCGGACGGTTTTACGCGACTCTAATCAATTTGACGCGCATTTGCCCCGTGTCCGTTGTTCGGGTCGGCGTTGTCCTGGCATTTCCACATCGGACCTTACAACAACGTTGTCGCTGAAGTGCAATGCAAATCGAAACTTCCATTTACATGTCAACACCATGCAGCTGGCGGTATCATGAACCCAAACCCGGCATTAATTCCAATGCATATACCCCAATGCAGTGACCAGTGACGCTCTTTGTCAAACCCTATTCCCGTCCGTTGCCCCGACTGGAACATGCGGAAGCCTGAACCTTTCTGTAGATGGTATCCCAACCAGAAACAAAAAGAAACGAAAAAATTCCGGACACCTCCAATATATAAAGACGACACCGCCCATGGGCGAAAGTTCGTCGTGTCTCCCACAAAATCAAATCCCAAATCCCAAGCCCATGACACCCACGACAGAGTAAGAACACCGCCATAACAAGCAAGCAAGCAACGAACCCAACCACCAGAGTTGCGACCAACCGCCCATCCCCAGTTCCCCCAGTTTGTTACGTCCCACCACCCCCATCAACACCACCATCAACATCAGCAAACAACTCCCCCAACCCATCCCTCAGCGCCCTGACTTTATCAGTAGCGGCTCTCCGTTCACTCTCCAACTCTTCGATCCTCGCCCTTAGCTCGGCCTCCTTGGCCTCCTTAGCCTTGAGCGCCGCCCTCGTCATGTCGCGCCCCCGTTCGACGCCGCGCATGCGCAAAGCGTACGTGTTGAGCTTGTCGCGGATGGCTTGGCGGGTTGCGTCCGAGATTTGTTTCTCGTTTGAGAGGAGGCTGAGGATTGAGGTGGTGATTTCGTAGTCGTCGCCTGGCCCTGGCCCCGTCGTTGTGGTGAGTCTACCGCCTGTGGGAGTGGTTTGGAGGGAGCGACCTAGGGTTTGGCTGGGAGTCGTCGCTGCCGTTCTTGTTCTTGATGATGGTGGCGGTGGACCTCGGGTATCGGAGAACTTGACGCGTTTTGTTGCGCCGGGTTCAGATGCCGCGGTTGTGGTGTTCCCTCGTGAAGTTGGGGTTATCAAAGATGCAGAGGCATCGTATGTCCGCTGCGGGTTTGGGGTGCGGGTGCCGGGGTGTTGCATCACCGTCGTCGTTGTGTTGCTCGTTCGGGCTTGTGATAAGGCCGGCGCCGGCACCGGGCCATTGTTTCCCCTGTGTTGTTGTTGCTGTTGACTCGGATGGGGAGGACTCGAGTCCACGATTTGAACCAGCTGCCTTTCCACGTCCGATTCAAGGTCGCCGTACTCCTCCTCTACCGTAGCCGCCGCCGCCGCCGGACGCTTCCTCCCGGGAGACTTCATCGCCGATAACCCGCGTGCTTCGTCGTCCATGTCTTCTTCCTTCACCTTCACACTGTCCATGTCGTCGTCAACCGGAGTGGGATCTTCATAGTAGTCGGAATAAGGACAGTCGGCAAAACCCCAACCTTCGCCGTAAGGGGGAAACCAAGGAAGTCTCGGCATTAGCTCTCTCAAGTCCGGCACGTACTCGGACCGCTGTACCGGCCTCAAAGCGGCCTCCCTTTCACGTAGCTCCGCCATCTCCTCCCAAAGAAAGAAACCACACTGGCCCGGGATCGCTCCGGGGTCCCGAGGCTCTCGACACGTGTAGAAAAACCTGCCCTGATTTGGTCCTTCCTTCTTGACTTGGAGCCGGATTGCTGGCTGCGGCCCATTTATACAACTGCCTATTTTATGTGCGAAGTGAGGTGTGAGTGAGCATGCGTTGACAAGCTGGCTGGCCTGCCTGCCTGCCATAGTACTTGGGTTGGGATTCACTACTCACAGTACCATCTCCCCTGTTCTTTATTGAAGAATCCGGGATTAGGAATCTTGAAGAATCCGTTACCTCTCCCCATTGTATAGCCACGCTACCGCTACACGCACGCCCTTTGACCCCGGGTGCCGGTTTTTTTGAGTTTAAGGGGGGCTGGATGCCCCCGGATACTTGTTCTCAGTTTGCTCAGGTCTCTCGATGGACCGCACCCCTTCGTTATGTCGTCCTTCCGGTGAAAATACCTCGTCGGGCTGTGAGTGATGTTGGGAGATCGAGTTGCAATGATTCAGAGACAAATGTAGCGGCCGTCTGAATGCAGCTAAGACGGCCGATCTTTCTTTCCCGGTGTCCTGAGACAAACGATCAACAAAGGTCGTTGTCAAGATAAGGTAAGATGTGAATGAAGAACGGTGACGCAACCAAGAGCTTGACTGGCATGTGCATCATATGAGCCGCATCAAACCAGAGCAACCTCTTCGCTTCTGCGGCCAGTTAGCTGTTAGGTACGGGCGTAGCCCACGCCGTGTGGCCAGTGTTAACAGTTGCATTACACTAACAGAGAGGCCAACCCCGCACCTATAAGCTCCCGCTATAGGGCCTGTAGGAAGGTCCAACAGTACAGCCACGTGCGCCTGTTAGAGCTGACGGATCAGGGGTAAGCCCCACCGTGCCCGTTTCCCAGCGATGTTTCTTCTGCGGTCTGGACCTTTGGCAACAAACGGTACGTACTTCGCAATCATCATCTACGAGAATAACTGGTATAACGAGGAGTTTTTGTCCTCAAATTATCTTTTAGCAACTACTACTATAGTATAGTACAGTATAATGAACCACCAACAAAATCGAAAGCTCCGCGTGAAATAAGGGAGAGAAGAAGTAAGAACAGAGTGAAAAAGAAAGGAGATATTGGGTATAATAAATGAGCAAGGGAGATGAAAACAGGACGGGTGGTTAGTGTTCCAACGGAAACACGCCTGTCGAAGGGAAACGGAAACGACATCCCTCCAGCATCATACAAGCGCCTGGACAAGAAGGAGAAAGGAAGTGCCTGTTGAAAAGACGAGAGACGGGCCGACGCAAACCCCCAACCATCAGCTCAAATCTCATAGTAATAATCCTCATCCAGCCCCTCCCGACTAGGCACCTGACCAGCGCCCGGAACAGGTCCATTATCGGCCGCCTCAGCCCTAACATTAAGAAGACGTATCTTGAGACCATACTCGCTCACCAGCGTAACGAGCTTATTAGTCTCGGCCGTGATCGGCGCCTGGTTGAGGAGCATAAGCAAGCCGTCCAGCCACTCCGAAGCCAGACTGTGGTTGAGAGGATGCAGCGTCAGAATCGGCTGCTCCTTGGTCTTCCCGGCGGCGGCGAGGCTGGCCAGCTCCGGTGAGAAATTCTCGGAAAGGCTGTAGATTGTGATCTTTGTCGTCGATTTAGCCGTTGCCGGCGTGGCGGAATTCGCGTCCTTGGTGAGACTTGTTAGGCTTGATGACGCCTGACTTCCGTTTTCGCCTGTTGTTGTCGCGTCTTCCCCGTTGGAGACGTTCGATACAACCGAGCTGATGCTGAGCAAGTCGATCTTCTCCGTCAAAGCTTCAAGGCCAGGATCATGTGCTGTCTGCTCTGCGAAGTCGGCGTAGTGAAGGTATCGCCTGTTGTGTGAAAGTTTTGCGAACCGCCAAGGCTGATACAGCCGGCTACCCTTTTCTTGCCCGGTTTTGAGGCTTTCTGACCTAGAGTGGTTTGAGCGATGAGGTTGGGGTTTGGAAAACCACGAACCCTGCAAGAGACAGCGAATACGTTGCTCTTTGACAAACTGCAGTGCTTCATGCTTGAGTTCTTCGCGAACCTGGAAGAGGTGGGGACCCCATTGGTCCTCGAATGAGAGCTCTAGGAGATCCATCTGTAACTCTCGTAGTCTTCCAGAATCGTACTCGTGCAGATCATCTTCAACCTCCAGCACGTCCTTGCTCCTACTGGCTTGCCCAACTACTTGATCGATCAAGATCCGAACGAGTTCTGCCACCTTGTCGAAATCATATCGAGTCGCCCCGGTCGCCTTCCACATCCGGAAGAAGGCATGTAGTCCCGCGGTGTGTAGTCGTGACCACTGGAGCAGCAGTGGGCGGAAGAGTTTGTCGTGTGCTTTGCCGCCCCCGTCGATAAGTTGGTAGTAGCCGCCGTTCCTGATGTCGTCCAGATCGCATTTCTCAACCTCGAAGTGCTCATACAGAATCATCGTCACGGCCAAACTAGCCCGCGCCACGGGGCATCGTTCGTTGAGTGGCCTGCTAGACTGCTCAAGCAGCAGCTTCTGGAAGCCATCCTCGTTCTTGCGCACGTAGTCTGTCAGGTCCATCATGCCTAGGAAGCCGGCCACTTCGAACTCGGATGCAGGTGATTCTGTCTCGAAGCCCAATCTCCTCCACTTCTCGGGGTTATGTCGTCGGCTTGATTTCCTTGCTGCTGTAGTCTCACCGCCGTTTTCCTTTTCTCCTTCTTCCCTGGCTACAACTGTCGCGGCCGTTGATGGTCTCCCAGTGGGGGACAACGTCGTCATGCCTCCGTTAGCCTGCCGTCTCTCCGGTGCGCTTGCTAGATGTAAGCCCTTCAGCGCTCTCCTGTGCTCTGGCCGCTCCAAGTCCACCCTTACCCCCCTCCATTTCCGAAGCAGGACCTTGGTCAGGGTCTGGAATTCGAGTAATGGGTGTGCCAGATCCTGCAACGACGAGCTCTGCATGAGATTGTACACCGCCTTGATCAATCCCAGATCCTGGAGCTTCTTGATGAACTTGGACCACTCCTCGCCAGGAGGCACTGTTCCCTTTGTGCTTGATACCAGCAAGGTAGGCCCGTTGTCGTTGGATACCGCATCACGGATGAGCGCGTTAATCAGCATCAAGGCATTGGCGCAGAGGGCGTGGTCCGCCGATTGCAACTGCATGATGACCAGTTCGAAGAATTGCGGGTACACCGCGACCGCAGGCTTGAGCGCTCTGAATCCAAAGGTGCCTGGCGTGCGTGGCGTGCCCCCACGGGCGGTCGATTGCGAATGGCTGACGAGGCCGACCAAGATGGACATGGCGCCCCGTAGGATGTTGACGAGCGGGTTGGTAACGATAAGCTCGACCACGCGCTCGACAAGCTCTCCCGCATTGGGGCCCTCGAAGATATCCCAGCCCATGTCCACCTCGAGCAGTCGACTCAAGCTCTGTAGCGAATATGCCAATGTGTTTCCGCCGGTAGTCATGATTAGGCGGCGTAGGACGACGAGGCCGCCCGAGGCGATGAATACGTCGGCGAAAGCTGGGTCGTTGATCGACGACTGGAGCTTGAACACTGCCATCTTGCGCGCCGCATCCTCGTCACTAGCGAGGCGCGAGAGCAGTGCCGGTATATCGGCCTGATCCATCGTGGGCAGTAAGAATTGTCTGGTACCGGCGGCAACCGCGAATGGTTCAGTGTATGTGATTGGCGTGTGTATCGATCGCGGTCGGCTTCACGACGTCGTGGAACACTGGGTCGTCGGGGATACTCGAGGGCTTCGATGCCGATGCTGTAAGTCGTGGTGCCGTTTCTCGATCCCGACCAAAACAGAGGTGATAGATAGGTCGCGACGTGCCAGGCTCTGATCCAAACGTTAGAAGAGGGCAAAGGTCATGAAGAGGTCATGTTTACCGGACTGGCATGAAGCTCCAATTCTTGAACACTTTCACAATCCAGCTGGAACTGGAGTCTTGAGGTTGCGGGTTGCGATGTTGGTTGGGAATGGCCTGCCACTTGGGATTGTCCAGGACGTTACAGCGGAGTGCCCCTGTGGGTCGGATGGGTGACCGGTACTTACCTAATGGGAGCCACTTCTGCAAGGGGCGCTAAACTGCACCCTTTTCCCTCCTGCGGGACGGGAGCATGTGGATCGACCACCAACCACGGCAACTTGGGATGGAGGTCACCTACCATGTCACCCCCTGATGAAGACGGGACGAAACAACGGCATGGCATCACTGGACACTTCATTAGGTTTATACATTTCGTCTCTTTAGCGTTGATTAACCGGTTAAATGCATAGTAAACCGGACCGAGACAACAAAAAACAAGTGTGGGATGAAAGATACTTCTGACGTCTTTTTTACTTTCCCAATTCCTTTCTGTCCTCACTCCTGTCCATACGCCTGCCGTTTGTATCATATGCTCCAGACGCAATTTCCGCAAGAACTAGCGTTAAAAACCCACGTGTGATCTTGCGGCAAACGGTACTTCCTCCCGGACCCAGCTGGCCGGTAAGATCTCTCTTCAGATGAAGCGTAAGTAACAGGATGCGGACCGCAATCAAAGATTTCCCCTCAACGAAGCTATGTTATCAAGGACCGTTAGATGTCTTTTATTATGAGATGGTAGCACTTGTAGATCTTCAAGGCAAACTATACTGCAAAAAAAGGTATCATTGCTGGCCAGAGTATCCTACGTAGTGGCAAATTTTTCGATACGCCCTAATTATCCCCAATCATCCCTTCAGACCTAGCCAAACTAAGCCACCGTATAATCAACGCAAACTCCTTCTAAGCGACACAAGAGAAGTACAAAACCAGATCAAGGACCATCGCGGCTAGGGGATCTAGCGCCCTTGGTCAGGAAGCTCCTCCTTAGACTAGAGGACTTGGGGCTCTGGTCGGGGCTAAGTGTACTAGATGCGTCCTGGGCACTCTCAGACGGAACGAACCCGCTCTTGAGGTACACTGTTCCGCTTCCAACCTTCAGCGCCTTTTCTTGTCCGGAGTTCGACTCGTCAACAAAGTAGACGCTCTCTCCCAGATGATCATCGCTTCCAAAGGTGTGATGCTCCTTGGCCTCAATCTTGAACTGCGAGTCAGGCGTGCACTGGATATTGAAGGTTTCGTCGAATTTGACAGTGCCGCTCGAGGACTTGCGGTGCTTAGTCTTGCCAACGGCCTTTGACTTCCCATCCTTCATTTGTGTAATCGTGACGTACACATCTGTAGAAGGAGGATACCCAGAAGCAGAGACAACCGTAAAAGAGGCCGTCCCTGATGATGCTCCAGGGAACATGGCGCTACGAACAGAGGATGCACCCACACTCCTTGTCCGCGCGTGATGAAGCTCGTTGGCCGAAGAGCCATCAGCTTCCGTAATAACTGCCGATCGCTTCAGGCCCGAAGCAGGCTCTGGTGCATTAGTAACGATGGTAGGGAGCTCGACCGAACTATTGGTCATGCTATCCGAATCATCATCCCGCTTGGTGTTGCTGCGGAATCCACGCTTGATAAAGGACGCGCCCTTGCCAACACCGTGTCCAACGACACCAGCGACCGCAGCGCCACCCTTCAGAGGAGCGCCTGCGACACCTGTAACGAACTTGCCGGGGACAGCAAATGTGCCAACCAATGTTGACGTTCCTTGTCTGGTTCTGGTGACATAGTCGGGACGGAAAAGGAGGCGAAGGCGGAGCACGCCCGACTTGCCATCGAGAGTAAGCCGTACTTCTTGTGCTCTAAAGGGTTCGAGCTGGCCGAGGTTGATGTCCGCAGCCCCGAGGAAGTCGGGTTTATCGGCAAAGTCCCAATCCCACACGGTAGCCTTGAAGGTGGCTGCGGTGCGGCTTGGAACCGGCACTTCGAAAAACTCGTTCCAAGTGGGATTCAGCGTCTTCTTCACGGTCTTGGACTTGAACACCTCCTGGCCGTTGAACTCGAACTTGACATAAGGGTCGCTCTTGCCGTTAGAGTCGGCAGACGGGAGGTTCTGGGCATCCAAAACATCGACGCGAAGATGGCCCATGTTGTTGATGCTCTCACTGGGGTCGAGCTGCATCCGAACTGGAACATACTTAAGGCTGATCTTGATCGAGTAGACTTTACCATCCTCGTTCTTGAGTTTCAGGGTAGTTGGGTTGTTCTGTATTGTTACTGTTAGCCATGGTCTAAGAAATTTGAATTTGGCCGCTTGCGGTGAGACTTACAAGGCATTGCTTGAGAGTATCAAGGGTGTTTCCTGACAGGCGAGCAAGCGTGTTCTCCTTGCCATTATCCTCCTGCTTTTCGGACCGCTCGTTAATCTTGATGGTCAGCTTCGAGAATTCTAGCTCACGAATGAAGCAATCGCCAATCTCATCAAAAGTGTGCGTCTTCGTCCTTGAGGTCGAGGAGACATAAGACGGGAAAGCATAATCATCAACGCAAACCTCAACCCGGCATTGGCTCTTCGGGAGTTCAGCCTCCATGAGCTTGAAGATAATCAGACCGGATTCGTATTGCAGCAGTTCCTGTGGGTTGAGGCGAAGTTTGGGCGGCTCCTTCTCGTCCCTGGATTTCCTCGAAGCCGCGACAGAAGTGGGAGTAACCGGCGTCTTGGGTGTAATAGGTCTCGAAGCCCCGCCGTTCTCTGGCTTGATGCTGTCGGTTCTCTCCAGAGTGGAGGAGAACTTGCCAGCATCGGAGGATCTCGGAACATCCAAGGACTGCTTAGGCTCAGAGGACTGGTCGCTCTGTTCGTCCTTTTCATCATCCTCTGGATCAGCAATATTGAGGCAAGGATAGAAAGCAACCGTGTACGAGAGAACACCCTTGGCAACGCCCTTTCCGTGCATGCGCAGACCATCCTGGTGAAGATCCTTCTTCTCATGAACCAGCCATTCACCAGTCTCGGGATCCTTGTGCATGTAATCACCGGCGAAGATCTCGGTAAGGCCGAGACTCCTGTCTCTGCCCATGTTCTCGGCGTCCATAACGTCGAGCTGGAGGCGCTCCTTGGGAGAATGAACCGGAATGTAGAGAACTTCCTCAAAGTCGGGGTTGAGATTGTTCTTGTGAGTGACAGTGCGACCACGTTCGATACCAGACAGCAGAACTCGGACATATGGATCAGACTTGCCGAGCGCTTCCACGTTGCGTAGGGACCTGGCATTGATGAAGTGCAAGCGCAAGACACCTGCCGGCGTTGTGTAGCCTCCAGTGCTTGCAGCAGCACCAGAAATGGCAACCGGCTTCCACTGGGCCATCATCTTCACCCGACCAGTCTTGGCACCAGCGAGGTTGTACCAGTCCTGACCCTTGGCCATAAGCTCAAGCATATCATCTAGCTTAATCTGGTATGTGCCCAGAAGTTGATCTCCGGCAATATCGCGATCATCCTTCAGGGCAACACCAAGCTTAGCGTTCTTGCGGTCCGTAATCAAGATTTCCTTGGAGCCGTTAGGCCAGACAGGTTGGTTTGTGCGCTTCATCGTCTTCGTCTTGTGCACCTCCTTGCCGTTGAGTAGAAGCATTGCGTAGGGGTTGAGCTGGCCAACCATGCTCTTTGATGCGTCGAGTTCCTTGGCTTGTTCAACAGTGAAGCTCAAAATACCAGTGTTTGACTCCGGGGGAGGTTCCACAGTGCCATCGGGAAGCTTAGTCTCCTCAAGCACGGGGAAGAAACGGATATCACAGGACACAGCGCCACGAGCCTTGCCATCGTACTTAAGCTCGAGTCTCTCGTTCTCAAACTCGTTGATCTCTTCCAAATTCTCAAGAGGGAAGGAGGCGACACCAAGCTTCTTGTCTTTTCTGATATCGTTGAAGTCGAAAACATCGATATCGAGGGAGTCGTTGAAAGAGGAGATAATAATATAATGCGTTTCATTCCAGCGAGGATTGTCGTTCTCCTTGATGACCTTGGTTTGCGCAAGAGGCTGCCTCTTGCTGAGGGAAAGGACGGCATAGGGATCGGGGGTTCCAGAAAACTTGTCGGGGTTCTTGAGGCCTTGCGCACCATGCAAAGTGACGGCAACCACACCAATGGCTCTGTCGACGGGTGTACCAGCGAGCATCTTCGCAACCTCGATAGGGAAGACATTGGGAGCATACATCATTGGTGCCAACGTAGCGTGAATCATCTCCTGGATGAAGGTCTCAAGGCCGGGGATGAAGTTGATGTCAAAACCGAAGGTCTCACCTCCGAGAGGCTTGCAAACGTAATCGATCTTGGGTCTCTCCAGGAAGCACATTTCCACCTTCTCGATGTGAGGGAACGCCATCTGGAACTTGATCTTGAGGCGCATCAGACCAGAAAAGGACATGTCCTCAACGATAACATCGAGACCCTTGCTAATCATGGCTTTTCCAACTCGGATCTCCAGGACAACCTTGGGGTTAACCTTGTTCTGGATTTGGCGTGCAGTCATGTCGGCGGTATCATTGGGGGTGAAGCTGAACATCCAATCCATGATGACAACCTCATCTTCGGCCTTGGGATAGGTCTTGACGTGCTCCATACGAGGCGGCTTGGAGCCCAGAGTAAAGGTTTTCAACTTCAAGCTGTCGAGGAAAGCGGGGGTAGACATGCTGAGAACCTGGTCGACAGAGTTGATGACGGTCTGGGCGAGAACGGGCTGGTAGATGGGCCAGAACTTGACAAGGAACGAGTTAATCCATTCGACGGATTCGTTATCGGTTTCCAGTTTCTTGAGGCCTAGCTCCCGTGTGATATCGTCTCGGAAGTTTCGGCGCACCCGGCGAATAGAGGTTCTGTAATAAGTCGAGCAGCAAGCCATGATTATGAAGACCCAAGCAAGGCCGCCTCCCAACACTGCTACTAGCCAAGATGAGAGGCAGGCGAAAACAATGACGGCCACGTTATGGTACCATTCTGTGAGATTGCATGTTAGAAAGCTAGCACACCGAAAGCATATCGTTTAGGCTTTTGCTTACCGCCAAAGTAGTTCTCGGAAAGGTTCGATTCTACCCATGTTGCGTGGTCCAGCAGATCCTGTTCTTCTTCGGGGTCTTTGGGCCAGCCGAACCTCGGGGCCCAGCCGACCTTCTTGATCAAATCGGCTTCAATTTGTTCAGGGGTACGGTCATCCTCGATGACCTTTCCATCGGCAGTGGTCGGGAGGTCGAGGGCGCCGGCCTTTGAGGGTGGGGGAAGGTCGATATCGGCCTTGGTTCCATCGTCGAGGTCGGAAACAATAGCTAATCCTTTCGGTCGCCGAAGGCCATCTGGAATTGCCTGTAAAGGTGTCAGGTAGGAGCAGCAATGACGTTGCTTGAGGGCTAGGGACGTACCTCTCTGGCTTGTGCTGCCTTCTCCGCTGCGCTGGCATTGGGGTCGAAGGTGAAGGCAGTGATGCCGAGCTGCTGGCTGTCGGCAACGATCTTCTTCTCAGCGCGTTCGGCCGTGACACTGCTGTTGGGATCCTGTGCAGCTTCAATTGCGCCCTGCTGCTTCAGCTCGTGTGCTGATTGCTGGGTTGCCATTGTGTCTGACGAGAAAGCCGCGTCAGCAGCCTGACTTGTTGCGCCGCTGTCGTTGTATATGCTCGAAATTCCGTTTGTGTAGTCAAGATGTTTGAGCTATCAAAAGAGGTGTTGTCGATATAAAGCTGGAGGTCCGGTCAGAAAGACGCAACCCTACTGTCCAGGACAGATGGCGTCACCGATCGAGGACGATTGGCGCTGGAGAAAGCGAGTGGCTGCAGGTGCAGTGGCCGGGCAGCCGAAGCAACCTTATAGGGTAAGTATGTAGAGAGCGGGAGAAAGTGCAGAACGGTGTTGGTTAGAAGAGAGAGGGGAAACAAGGAAACCCAAACCGGTCTCCTTGGAAGGGTGTTACAGCCAAGGTACACAGAAGTTGGACCTGTGCTCCCGTGAGTAACTGAATGTTTGGAAAAGGGCGGGACGGAGACGGAAGACCGGAGACGAAAGAGAGGGAACCTAATAAAAATAAAAAAAACACTAGCGGACCGGAGTGACCAGACAGCAAATCGATGCTTTTTAGGATGGAAGCCGCGCAACCCCCAGCTGGGAAATGGCTGAAAAGGGTCGAACGCAGCTCAAGTGTGGAGGTGTCCAAGCCTCTTGCTCGGGATGGGTCCTGCTCGTGTGCTGCTCGCTCGTGCTGGCGCCGCGGCAAGCTGCTGTTGCTCTCCACGGCCTCTCCACGCATGCCTCTCACTCCTATTGGCCGCGTCTTGGCGTTCTGGAACTGGAGGTGGGCATCCTGGGCGCTCTGCTAACTGAACCTCCTGAGGAGAGCTTCACGCTTTGCTTCACATTTCACACTGCTTCGAATCTGGAGATGTGGTAGCCAGCCAGCTGGGAAACGATCAAACGCTACGTCAGAAGGTCGAGCTCCGCTCCCGTCGAATGAATGGTCCACACAAGCAAGGCACGGCGGGGAATGGTACCGAAGTGAGAAGAGCTTCTACGAGGTGTGATTGGAAGCGGGCTGGGCGGCGGGTTGCGACTTGGGGGGGAAGAAGTGCAACGCTCAAAATTTGGAGATGCACTCCCAAGCCCTCCAGCTTGTCTCGCTTGCGTGGCTTCATCATCGTGCACCTACAGAGCAAGAGCCAAGAGGTAGCCCGAGCTGCAATTAGCCCAAATTATATACTCTCATTCTCTCTCGTCTAGATCCCCCAATATCTCCGAGGTATTTTTTCGGCGGTTGTGTTAGCAAGAGTGTTATCACATTTTGGCATTACTCGCCAAAATATGGGAGCTTAATGGCGGTGCCAAGAGCTTCAGGTACTGAAGGTACGTACCCCGCAGATCCCAGTCCACTTGTTGCCGCGCTTGCACTTGCCAGCTGAAATGGGCATACTCTAGGCGTGACTTGCTCGACAGGATCGCCAAAGCGATCACAGGGAACGGCGAAGCGCGGACAGTTCACGGCACAGATCAAAGTTAGGCAAGCAACTGAAAGACAACAGAGATATAATACGGACAAGTATGCTTTGTCGATTTCCAAAAGTGCGTGCTGTTGTAGCACCCTCAAGATGCGTCATGTCAGTTTCCGAGACTCCCTACCGGCCACAAAGTATCAATCCATATCTGTCATCTTAGCTACCTGCACCTGCACCTCTGTCGAGTCCAGACAACCCGACTTCGACGCCGACTTGACCCGGTAATCACATCTACCGTGTAAACTCGGGGCGTTCGTTTTCGGGAAAGCACACACAGCATTACAGATACGCTTGAACCTCTTCAAAAACCCAAACCCTAAGGCACTCTTTGTAATCGCTAGAGGTATTCGCTAGAACCGATAATTTCTGCCGCACACTGCGAGCGGGATTCCGAAAACGAACGCCCCGAGTTTAGGTATACGGTACATGACAGTTATCTCCGGAACGACCATGAAACCGCTCTATCTACTTCACCACCAAGGCTCTTCAATGTCTCAATTTGCTTCTTCAACTATGCAGCAGATCGGACTTCATCACCAGTTGAATCCTGATTCTTTACTCCAGCGTGAGAAAATCCACAGCCATTACCCCTCAGGAGGCCGCCGCATCGGCAAATCGGGTGGGTTCACTAATAAGTGGATCCCTGTCGCAAATCTCCCAGCGCAGGGGTCTCAAATGTGCCAGTTCAGCGCAGTTCGACAAAGACTGAAGAAGGTTTCCCCTTTCTTTCCAACATGTGAACAAAGATAACTTCTCTGCATCATCCCACCCAACGAGGCCACCACTGCAACGAACCTCACGCGACAATCAACAAATCGCTTGATTTATCCCGGCACCTATCACCCAACTTGATATCACAATTTTGAGACCGGCCTGCACCCACGGGTCTGGCCACACAAAGACCATTCATACATTGACTGTTGGAATCATCAAGATCGGTGTTGGTTGTCCGATAGCCAAACAACTACCAAAACCGGGACCCCGTCACCAAGAAGGTGATTGGATGACAACCTCACTTTAGATAGGCCACGTTCACCTTTTCAACAAAGTTGAACGCAGGGAGATTCAGCCGTGATGCACAGAAACGCAAGTACTCCACGTGTGAGGTTGGACGAACTCTCACCAGTGGTTGCCCGCAACCAAGTTCGTCTCTCTTCAGTCTTTCAGATACCCAACACTGTTTGCGCTCCCTGGATCAGCAGTTAGGCCTCAAGGATAACCGGAGACGGCAACTTCTTCTGATTGACCGTCAATGAGCAAGTTGTCTGGTGGCCACAAGCCATCCATTTCCGTTGTGACTTTGACACCTTGATGACACCTCTTCTTGATCGAAAGCTTGGACGTGTCGTGTGTTACAATATTTCGTGTCCGGATCTTGTGTCGTACCCCCAATCTCTCCACCCGTACCCGACCGATACGGATCTAGCACCGGGCTCCACTTGTTGGCGCCGGGTTCACCGGCTTTCGGTTCACTGTGACTGACTGGCGACCGGCCAGCTGTCCCATGGAAGCATCGCCGATGTCAACAACCGATATCGTGTCTTGAGGTTGCCGGTCACCGGATCTACCATGAGCTTCCGGTAATGACAAGTTTCTAGACGGAAACCTGTAGCTGCTTGGGCAGAAACGTAGGATGACAGACAAGTATGATTCTAGGCGTAACAGCATGACGGGATTGCGCAGCAAACTCACGATGTCAAGCTGTATGTTCAATAAGGCTTCTGGTATAGGCATGGATGCAACACATTCGGTGAATTTGAAATATGAAATATGCAGTCTGGCGACTTACGGCCCCTTCAACCGTAGCAAATTCTGGACGATGCCATGTGCTGTCGTTGATGTTCGACGACAAGCCACATTCAACTTGTCAGCCTCATCCAAATTCAATGTTGATTGGTCAAAACTTTAGTCAGCCACACTCGTGTGGCGAAAGCTAGACGCGACTGAGGCGACGCGGCTGGGTTCAGTTTTCCACGGCGGATTCAATTCATGCGACAACGCCAATTCCCAATTCATCCAACATCGTAGCAACTAGTCAAATCGGCGACCGGGACTATCCAGCACTTTCGATAACTGCGATTTCATCAACGATACTCGCCGAAATCTTTCCACATACGCAATCCAAAAAACGTCTTGCGCACGAACGACGAAAGAACACCCCGACATTCATCATCCGAGCAAGGCTAAACCACCGACTCGACTCTCGCCATCTCCCCGCATTCCTCCTGACGACGGACTATCGCATTCCGAGTCCTCCTAGTCTACCCAGCACATCACTCATCATCCACCACACCCAGCCCCGCCATCGCAGCGAGATAGACAAACCGACAAAATGGCCAACTTCCTCGCCTCCATCTTCGGCACCGAGCAAGACAAAGTCAACTGCTCCTTCTACTACAAGATCGGCGCCTGCCGCCACGGCGACCGGTGCTCCCGCAAACACGTCAAGCCCTCCTACAGCCAAACGATCCTGATGCCGAACCTGTACCACAACCCCGCCTTCGACCCCAAGAACCGGATGAACGCGTCGCAGCTGCAGAACCACTTCGACGCCTTCTACGAGGACATCTGGTGTGAGATGTGCAAGTACGGCGAGCTCGAAGAGCTGGTGGTGTGCGACAACAACAACGACCACCTGATCGGCAACGTGTACGCGCGGTTCAAGTACGAGGATTCGGCGCAGAAGGCGTGCGACGATTTGAACTCTCGCTGGTACGCTGCCCGGCCGATTTATTGCGAACTTAGCCCCGTGACGGATTTCCGCGAGGCTTGTTGCCGTTTGAACTCAGGCGAGGGCTGCGTCAGGGGCGGGTTCTGTAACTTTATACATCGCAAGAACCCGAGCCCGGAGCTGGAGAGGGAGCTCGAGCTTAGCACCAAGAAGTGGCTCAAGATGAGGCCGCGGAGCCGCAGCCCGACGCGCTCGCCGAGCCCGGAACCGACTAGGAGACGGTATTAGGAGTTGCGGCGTCTCGTGCTGGACAGAGTTGACGGTGGCGGACGGACGGCGATGCGGTCGGAGAAGAAACTGACGAGGAGGGAAGAAGCCGGTACATACTCAACGATCGGCAGTCAACGTCAAAAGACAGGTCTCACAGTTCGCGCTGGGATAGAGGTGGAAAGAAAACATCATGGCCATGAGGATATGGGGATATTGAATTGCAAGAACAGGCTCGGTCTGTCCCAATTTGCAGAGCTGGGCCAAGGTCATCAAATTAGTACTGGAGTAGGGGCGTTCGCGATTACTACTGGAATGTGATGTTATGGTTTCGGCTATACAACATAAGCCTCATTTCTTGTCTTTCTGTATGTGTATAAACAGTTTAATCAAGGGTTTTCGAATCCTTCCCACTCATCACGGACATGTCTGCAAAGTGAATGAGGGGTTTATATGCTCTGATCCTGACATTGTGAACCTGGTCTTATTTTGGGCTTTGAAAATGCTGGCCCCATAGTATAACGTGAACTTTGGCCCCAATTATCATCGTCCCAACCCGATCATCCAAATCCATGCTCCGAGTGGTTTGTTCTAGGGATCCGTCTTAATGCTTAACGCTAACAACTACTGTTACTGTAAATAGATATGGTAGAGGGTATCTCATGCTTCAAATCCCAATCGAGAACAGCTTCGAGGCTTATCCTCAGTTTCTTCGCACACGGTCTCGCAACGTCGTCCAACTCTCCCGTCGTCCTTTATTTCTTTGGTAACCTCGAGCCCTTAACAGGTGCTGGGAGACACAAGGCAAGCTTGTCGCGCTCTGTGCATCATGTTAGCAAACTGTAATAAGGTAAAAGAAAGTGCTCCCGAGAAGGGTCGTAGGGAATGGTAGCGTCTGGACTTACCCGCTTCGCTATCAAACAATATGGCAATGTCGTCATGTTCTCCCGGGAGTTCAGGTAGATCTAGACACAGGAACGCCGTGTCTGCAGCCGCCTGTGCATCGGTGACGTTCTGGGGCAAGACCTTGGGCAGGGGGAACTTGGCATCGGCAATCTTGAGCCCGGCCTTGCCGCTTCTGTTGAAAGCCTCAAAGACGTCGGTTCCCTTCAAAGTGAATCCCATGCACTGGCCGTGGGCGAAGTTCTCGAAGAAGGTTAACATCTGCGTAACCCCGTCTTGCTGCACGATCTGGATTCGGGTTGACCCTGCCTCCCATTTCTTGTGAATTGGTACCACCATACGACGACGAGAAATCGCAAATGCGCTAGCAATTCCATCAAACAGGATTTTGAAGCCAGTGATAGCTGACTCAAAGGCATGGAGTTCCCCGACACTAGGGAACATGTAGGTCCTAATGGTGGGAGATTGTTGCAGGACTTCCAGGCATTCGGACATCCCCTGAGATAGCTCGCGCGGGATCTTTGGATCCGTGACTGCCAGAGTTGCGTCTGCCTGCGGCTGGCGAAACACCATGATACAGCTTGGGTTACGTACGTCCAGTCTCAACCGCAGTTCACCGGGCGCGACATTGATCCTGTCGGTGAATGTGCCGTCCTGGAAGTCGTACACCACACGAAGCTTATCAGCAAGAACACAGGTTGGCCGGTCACCATCATTGTCGTCATTGATAACCTTGACTCTTTGCCAGCTCAACCCAGCCATCTGCTTGAGACCGTTGTGTGTCGAATCGCCGTATCTTTCGGAGAACCAGACGACCTTCAGCGGCACCTCACAAAAGACCTCTTCAGCCTTTTGTAGTGCTGACCCAATGAGTAGACTATGCAACTGCGACCTTTCTTGCTCGTCCTTGAAGGACAACACCATGCTTCCCTTAAGACGCCCGTTCTCGAATTTCATCGAAAGAGCAGGATCGTTTGCGTCACTGCGACAGGAGCCAAGCTGGATGAGTGTTTGTGGAGTGTACACTTGATTGACGCCGCTCAGTGTCTTGACCTTTGGTCCTGTGACAACTGCAATTCGATATCCGCGATGGTAGGTTCGGGGCCCGGTTGCCGCGCCTTCTTTCTTAAGGCGCTCAAACAGGGCAAGCTCGCACCCAGGCGTCGCTTCCCTAGGAAACTGTCTGGCCTGTGGGTCATTGTCGACATACTGAAAGGCGCGGAGAGTTGATCTGAATAGGCACTTCTCGTCTGGCTTCGCGTAAAGGCTCGAATGGACCTTTGCGCTAAACTCGTACATGCTTCGCAGCGTTTTGAAGCTACTTTGCGAGCATTGGAGGACCAGAGCAAACCCTCGGGGTAATCTTACATCGAGGGTGAGTGTTTCTGGGCGCCATCGTACGTCCTCCCACACGGGACCCAGGCCTTTATTACCAGATATTCTAAGCTGAACAGAATCATTTTGGCTTGCGATGACGAACATGATATCCGCTTGTTTCTGTGGCCTCAATATGGATAAGAAACACGGAAAGTGAAGTCTCTGCGATTCTCTCCCTTGTTCCATTAAGAATGCCTCGATGCGGAAACGCCCAAAGGAGAAGAAGTTGTCGGAATCACCCAATGGAAGTGCGTCTAGCATCCCAATCCCAGGCTGGTGCTGCTGCGTTGAAGCGAGCGCTGAACTCGAGGACCCCCAAAGAAGGGAGATGATGTCCTGGGTCAAGGAAGGATATTCTATCCATATCGACCTGTCTATCGCTTGAGGTAGGAGGGCTTCCTCGGGTGGCATGAAACCGTTCCTCTGCATTGATCCGGCCAATTTTCGCAGGTTGGACGCAAGAACCTTTCGCACCTCTTCTACCTCCGCATCTACCAGGGTGGATGTGCTGTTAGAAATCTCCGGAACCATCTTTTCTGATAACCAATACGCTTTGGCAAGGTCTGCATGAGCTTGTTGTTTAGCCAAGCTATTTCTCTGCTCAGCTTCGAGACCCGCCGGCCGTTCGCGAACAGCATTTTCCAGGGCCATTCGGCCGGTGAGGAACCACCACAACGCGGCCCTTACGAGCTGTTCAGGTGTCGATGATAGCAAGGGTCGCACACTCTCGGAGTGTAGGCGAAATAGCTCGAAGAGATGGGTACTCCGGGTAGCAAAAGTACTCAGGGCATCGTCTAATGCGCTCTGGTCATGATTCCATGCTGGCGTTGGTGGTTGCTGCGCTGCAATTGGTGAGAAATTCTCCCCCTCCAAGGACCGTCCCGACGATCTAAATGATCCAAACTGGTTGACGAAGCTGGTGGGTGGACTTTGTTCTAGACCAGGTGTCAGGCCGGGTGTCGGTAGCGGGCTCAGCTGCGGTTGCATATGCAGCGGAGAGTGTTGCGTCTCTGGCGCTAGAGTCCCATTCCGTGGCAGTTTCAGAGCCCGGGGCGAGTCAACAGTATATGTCTGAGGAGAGCGAGGAGCCTGGGCGGGTATGGGAGAGGGGCCGAGCCTGGACTGGGGTGAAGTTGGAATTGTGGGCTGACCAAGGGATTCCGGTTGTGATGACTGGTACAGTTTAGGAGGGTGAATATCTCTTGGAGACTCGGTATATTGTCCTCGACTCGATGAATTGGTGGCCGCAAGGGGTGGCCTCTCGGAAGATCGAGTAGCTTGCGAGGATATGCTTGCCGAGCGGACTGCATTGGCAAAGGCCTGTCCCTCTGCTTCCCGCATCTCAGCTTGATGCAGCTCAATGAACGAACGGCGCTTCTCGTCTGGACTGGTTGCTGGGCTGCCTCTTGGCCTGGCCTGGGGACTGTTTCCTTCTGCTAGCTCTTGTTCCCCAGTACCGGGTATACTCGAGAACCCAGTTTGTGTACGTCGCAATGGTCCTGGCATAAATGAAGGATCGCTCTTTTGCGCTGCACCCGGTGGCCCAGTAGGTCTTCCAACCCCATCCAGGGGCCTAGCAGGCGCAGTTGTGTTAGGGGGCATGGGTGGCCTGGCTTTCTTCCTTTTCGCGATCTCGACCGTGGGAACATCGCATTCGTCGCCGCCATGTCCAATAACTTCGGGGTACGCGTCGGTAAACTTGACGTTCAGGCCTTTATTTTTGCGGACTCGTGGGCTGTGTGAGCGTGCTCGGATAGCCATATCATGTCGAGGGTCGGTGGGACTCTGCACATTTAGAGAGTTGGGATATCGGGTACTGCCGGCAGTCTTGGTGTCGAGCTTTGCAAGCGTGGGAGGCCCTGGATGGGCAACTTGCAACTTATCTGATGAGCCGCGAAAGAAATCATTCAGATCTCCAGACGCTCCCGTGTTGTCGTGAGAAGGCTTCCGGTCACGGTCGCGGTCGCGGTCTTCCTTCACCCGGCCGAAGAGCTTCCCCATTATGCGGCCCCTTTTGGTACCCCGGCCATCCTCCTGCACCGAGATAATTGGCGGTTCGTTCTCCATTTTGTGAATCGATTGTGGTATGTAGCTGTGTATTCGAGGCGCGTCATGGGGCCCCGAGCTTCCTATAGACGTTATAGCGACAGTAGGCGCGAACCGAGCCCGTTCAGGGTCGAGTATGGGAACTTTGTTGTCATGCACACCCGACGCCGTAGTGCGACCAAGGAACCGGCGGGCTTGGACCTCGACAAAGTGATTATGGCGAAGGAACAACTGAGGGTTCGGGCTGCCGAGACAGGGTGCGGTAAGGTAGGTACCTCTAGGCACTAGGCAGTGGTGATGTTCGGAGGAGACCCGCGGGTAACTGAATAGAAGCGGAAGGTAAGCAAGATGGCAGGACGGTGGGTGGTGGATGGGTGGATGAGTGTTGTTGTTGTTGGTGGCCGTAAAGGTGGTGTTCAAGGTTCCAGCTATGTAGGTAGGTACGCGCGACAGCCACTGCGGTGGCCCCGAGTAGGTTGTCGTAACGGTGCGGTCGTTGGGATGACAGCAGCAGGTGCAAGCCGGGCGCCGGACAGGCTAAAATGCTGCAACCTACCTGCAACCTGGCGCTGCTGCCCGCAGGCAGGAGAGGCGGGGCAGATCAGTCAGGGGAATCGGGAGTCAAGCAGGGCAATCTGCTTGCCAGCAGACAGGAGGACCGACGAGAGAGCTGTGATCGTCTTACATTCGTGGACCAAGGGTGGACAAACTGGAGTCCTGGATTGCGGCAGTGCCTTGGCTGGAGCGCTGAAGGTTGCAGATGTTCGGTGGACAGGTCTGCGCCTGGATTATAATGGAGGGAGATGGCGGGCCCGGCCCGGGATGACTGGCATCCAACTGGTAAGTACGAAGTAAGCTCGTAAGGTAGGTAACGATAGCTCTAACTGTAAAGAGGTTCCGACAACGTTAACAATGTCTCTGTAGGGCAACGTGTCACAAGACAGCCAGCCCGATATGGCCGCGGAAACCGTTTGTTGTGGGGGATTGAACAGTTGAGAGAAAGCTCAAGTCCAAGCAAGGGACGGGAGACGGGATCGAACAGAATTGAACCGACAATCGGCCGTCATGAAGGAATTGAACCTGAAATGGATATCGCCCGGGCAAGAACCTCGCATCTGCACCGGTGTTGGTTATCATAGTGCCGTACTAGCAGGTCCTGCTCCTTTAGCTAAACTCGTATTTAAGGCACGGATCCGTCCCCTCTCCAGTCGCTCCCCTGATGGCGTCACGCATCATCTTCCTCAACGGGCAAAGGTGCAGCATTCTCGATAGTCGGTTTTCGTGTTTCAGGGTTCGCGAAGGGTCGCGAATGGTCGCGGATTGACACTCCCTCCGTCTCCAGTGAGGAGCACCCGGTCTCCACTCTTTACGCTTCAAGGGTTTCCTCTGAGCTTGGCACGTTGGCAGCAGCAACCCGCCCTGGAGGGCCACTGCCAGTTTCGCTATTCCAGGGGCAGACCCAGGTTGTGTTTCCAAGCACCCGGCCTTCACCTAAGTATCTGGCCGAGGTTGCAGGTTTCCGTCGAGTTCCCCTTTCCACTTGGAGTTGTTCTCTAGAGGTAATCTGGAAGGGATTTTGGAGGCTGGAGCAATCTTTTCCAAGCGCCGGCCTCCTCGGCCGTAGAACCAGCAACATGATCCGTGCAACGTCCTCCATGGCTGCGGTCCCGGCCCGGAGACAAGTGATTCCCCTTCAAGTCAAATGACAGCCCGTCGATACAGTTTCCTAAACAAAGGCCGTACCAAAAGTGTGGTAGTCAACTTATACGGCCTCTTGTGCTGGTGCATCCATTGCGTGGTACCATACCCGCTAAGAGGTAGCACGTGTCGGCCACGATACGGTCTTCTAGTCGGGGTCGAATAAACCTGGCAGTCTATTCATATCACAAAACCGAAGGGCGGCAACATGTCTGTGGATCATCTTGAGTGCATGAAGCTGTGCACACCACTTGTGCAGATACCCAAGACCACTCCACAGCAAAGGTCTCGCCAGCGGCTCTCAGAGAGCCCCAACAACGGTGAACGATACTGGCTGCAGTCAGTTGCCAGGTGATGGATGGAAGACGATGAGGAACGGGACGGACAGCCAAAGAAGCATCGCCAAGAATGTCTAAGCCACAATGTTATTTACCGATTAGGCAACTCATGGGGGGCATCGTGAAGCCATTGCGATTGCGGCCATTGAGCTTTTGGTCACTGTGCAGTGCCATATGGGTAGACATGCATGATAGTGACTAAAATCGAAGTAGAGACATGGAATCGGTCAGTATTGCGTCGCGACGTATATGACTTTATACGTACGACTAGTTAGTGACAGGCACACAAGCTAGTGGCCCATAACACCATATCTTTGCCGGACAGCGACATCGGCGGAAGGTAAGGCGATTATTGCTCATGGTATGATCAGACTTGGATCTCCAAAGGTCGTTAATGATGCCAGGCTGAAGCATTGTGGTCAAAATAACCATGAAAATCGGCCGCCATTACATTTGTTGTCGTGAAGCATGTAGAGAACGTACCTATCGCTGAATGGCCAGTCCCTGGAGAGGCCGGGAAGGGAGGACGGGAGCTGGGCTGGGCTGGGCTGGGTTGGGTCACCCACGTCATTTATTCAGGTCCCCCCTCCATCGCCCTCCGCCCTCCATGTCAGGCTGCCCCGCCCCGTTCAGGCCGGCTTCGCGCTTTGGGAAAACCTACGAATCCCGCCATCTGCCGGTGTCTGCCCCATCGTCGCCTGGAGCTTCCCAAATCCCAACATCCGTCTACCCCGGGCCATCATCGATCCACGCAGGCATTCCATTTCCCTAGGCCCCCAACAGTCCCGCCGCATCTCGTGGGAAGAAGGGGAAGTGAGTGGGAATTCCCAACCCCTAAAGTTCTGTACATACCCGATACCACCCTGCCTAAAAAGTTCCTGGACAAGAGCACCCGCATTTGCATTTGCACTTGCATCTCCCTTCCTCCTACGGACCCCGCGTCGACCTGTACAATTTTATACATACCTTAGTCTACCCGCCCGTGATACCTCTGCCGCCGCAAAACGCGCCTCTTCTTTGTCGCCTCACTCTGCCACGGCACCGAACCCGTAAAGCTTCAACAAGATGATGGGCCTTGTATCTGGTCGTCGTAGGGCTACATCTACTACCAGTGAGTCGCTGAGGTCCGGCGCTGAACGCATCGCCCCCGGGCGCAACCGTCCATGCCTGTTGCTAACATGCGCTTGTCTTCCCGTCTAGGCAGTAGATCTTCTGGTGATGCCAACCAGGATGTCGCCGAGGACGATACCCTCGTTGTTGAGCCCGACCAGGGAAACGGTCCGTCGACCCTCTAACCTGACAAGCGACCGCCATCCCGTCCACTGTTGCTGACCTTGTCACCAGTCCTGTCGCATATCATCTCGCAGCTCAGACCCGGCGCCGATCTTAGCAGAGTCGTCTTGCCAACCTTCATCCTCGAACCGCGCAGCATGTTGGAACGGATAACAAAGTAGGGCTTGGTCAACCTTGGTTCCCATGGGCAGCGGACGGAACATACCTGCTGACCGACTGCTACAGTTTCATGTGCCATCCCGAGATGCTCCTACCCATCCCCGAAATCGACGACCCGGTACAGAGATTCGTGGCGGTAGTTAAGTTCTACCTAAGTGGCTGGCATATCCGCCCTCCGTAAGAGACCCGGTTCCGGTATACCGGCAGCTTGCGCCGTAGCTTGTGACCATGTTTGCTGATATTTCTATAGAGGAGTCAAGAAACCACTGAACCCCGTCCTTGGTGAGATTTTCACCTGCTACTGGGACTTCCCCGACAAGACGCGAGGCTACTACGTCTCCGAGCAAACATCACACCACCCTCCCAAGTCGAGTTACTTCTACATGGTTCCGGGCCATAACATCAGGGTTGATGGCACACTCAAGCCCCGAAGCAAGTTCTTGGGCAACTCGGCCGCGAGTATGATGGAGGGTATCGCAATCTTGAGTCTTCTGAATCGAGGCAAGGATCCTCAGAGGGGAGAGCGATAGTGAGTACACCCACCCTGGGAGTGCTCCGAAATTCACTTACTCATTGCGTGCGCTTTAGTATTATCACTCAGCCCAACATGTACGCAAGAGGAATCTTGTTTGGCAAGATGAAATATGAGTTGGGAGACCACAGTTATGTGCGATGCCCCGAGCTCGACCTTGTGGCCGATGTCGAGTTCAAGACGAAGGGCTGGGTCAGCGGTACCTACAACGCCATTGGTGGAACCATTCGGAGGGAAAGTACCGGCGAGATCCTCTACGAGCTGTCGGGTCTATGGAGCGAAGAGATGTACCTGCGAGATGTAAAGGTAGGTTATACATACAAAGCTCATACCGGCAGCGAGCTAACAGAAGAAACAGACTGGGCACAAAGAGATGTTCTTCAACGCTTTGCGCGCAAAGTCTAGCCCTCCGATTGCACGCCCGATCGAAGAGCAAGAAGAACGGGAATCACAGAAAATTTGGGCTGCGACAGCCAAGGCGGTCAAGGAACGAAACCACGAACTGGCCACCATTGAGAAGACCAAAATCGAAGACCAACAGCGCGAGGAGGCCGCCAAGCGGATTAATGACGGCGTGGAGTGGCATCCGCGCCTTTTCCGGACGGTTAGGGGAGGCCCTGGCGGCTCTGAGGAGGGCGAAGAGGACCTCGAGTGGATCATCAACGCAACAATGTCAGTGAGCGATAACATAAAGTTCCTCGTGGCGAAGACTAACGAATCACAGAGACGGAGATACGCCAGAGAAGCAGGCTGAGCAGATCATGGCGATTTATCCCATTGTGAAAGGCCAGCGGTTCGTTGAAAAGAACCCCATCCCCCCTCGAACCCCCATAGCGAGACCCAGTAAAGAGGCTCATCCTCCCGTCCTAACGGCAGACCACGAAAAGCTGGATCACGAAGAAGCTGCTGCGGGGAAAGAGCCGGTAGATACGGCGCCAAAGGTGCACCCGCCGTTGGATCCTTCCCATGAAAGCACCACAGAGATCCAGACGCTTCTTGTCGCTACGGGTACCGTCGCTAAGGAGGGACCTCTGCTCGATTTCCACGAAGACATGGCAAAGGACTTGCCGGCTATCAAGAAAGTCGACACGGACGACTCGCATGACGAGTTTGTGGATGCGCAGAACTAAGAGTCTGTCGGTTTGCATGAATACCAACCGACATGTTACTGGTTGTGCTGTGGGAATAACGTGTAATTTCTCGAAGATACCTCTGATCACTTGCATATCTGCTTTCCCCTTTTTCGGAATGGCGAGTGCCTGAGTTATACCATGGGGTCATATATAGGTCCGTATAATCTTATCTCTGCCCTGACACTGAGGATAATACCAACTTGGTCATCCAGTTTCGGAATTACCTGTTTCCAATCATGATGCGGAAGAAAAAAATTCATGTCACTTGGTCTTCAGTATCGTGCATAGGTTTTACAACAGCTGTAAGAGTGACTATGAGGTGACTGAATTTGCGTTCCGCCCAACAAGCCCGGACACCTTTATCGGCACCTAAATCTTCATTTTATGTTTTATGAGAGATGTTGACGCCACTGGGCGTTGACCTTTTCACTGTCAGACTGATTACAGGCGGTATGAAATCAACGTGAAGGGACAATTTCTTGATGAAACAACATTGCGATTGGATATTCCGGGGTTCATCGGTCCCGGTCCGGAGGGATCCACTTTACCGGCGCCGTCCGGATCCCGTCCGTCTGCCCCACCCCGAGCCGGCGGTCATCACCTTATCCCCATAGATGCTATGACCGGCGGGGTCGGCAAAAACCTCCGACCGGAGGAACACCACTGTTCTGTTGGTATGTATCTAAAAGCCCTACTATTAGCCATTAAATTTTCCTCGGCTCCAACTCACATGGGCCCGGCAGGCCGGGCGGCCGGGCTCCCCCACACCGTAATCACAGCCGCAACCAAACACCCGCCCCCTCCCCCACGCTGTAACCTCAAAACAGACTTGGTCCAACTTTGCCCAGCTTGCCAATACCCGCCAAGAAAACTCACCAAAACTTACAAGAGTACCAAGACGGACAACAACCCGCAAAAAGTTCAACTTATCCCAACTTATTTATCCCAACTTGTCAAACCACGTTGTGCGCGGCGTTGCCCGTCGGCTAACTCTCGAACACCCTGGCTCCCTTGTGAGCCTGGCACTGGCTCTCTTAATCGGGAACCCCAAGTCACAACTGACATGGGATGTCGTTGGCCGGGCGTGTAAGTCACCGAGAGGGTGACTAAGCGTGACCCTTGTTTCTATTGGATGATCGATCGCGGAGGATGGTTCACCCATTCAACCGAGTTTACCGAACGAGTTAAAGTATTACGTGGAGGGATTTGAGGAGGGAAACTTGGGATGTGACAAAGAGGTTGTCTGGGATCTTATCTGATTGGGATATGCCGCCCAGCCGGCCCAGCCGGCCTTGACGAGAAAGCCTTGAATCACACCAGCTTTGGCACACATCAACACAATGACATGACATTTCAGTGCTAAAATGAATGACATGCTAGGTATGCCATGTCAGCGTCGAAATTGAAACATATGATATCGGAGAGAAGGAAAAAGGTTTCCTGAGCTGAGCTGAGCTGAGTCTAAGACTGAGATGACCATACAATGTCGTGTCGTCATCAGGACATGGATGTGGACATGGACGAAGTGCGAGTATCGTGCTACACTTTACACTTATACTTTTCCTCGCACCTCGCACTCTGACGATGGCACCAAACACCAAATAAAGCTTGTCAACGTGATGCAGCATCGCTTCGTTCCGGAACCTCTCTCTGGTCTGTAATAGACAAGACTACCCTGTTGAGTGAAGTTGTACAGTAATTGGGGAAATATTTACCATTGTTCTTTTGTTTTGCTTTGTTTGGATTTGGTGGTAGACGCAAGTTGGAGGTTAATTACAGGTCAAAGAAGAGGGTGGTACATACATATAGGTGTTCAGGTCTCACTCCGGTCTTGTCAATAATTTGATGGTTCATACAGTGAGGGAACAAAAGTCTGATCCAAAGCCTTGTCCAGTTCGCAGAGAGGATCAGCTCGCAAAAGGAACTCTTGAAGCTGCACTGTGAAACAGTGATTGAGGTATTGATTTATATAAACTATTTAGCAACGTATCACAAAGAACCACGCATACATACCTATGATCCATTTGGCTACCTCTATTTCTATTCCCATTTCTGCTCAGTGTGTCCTCGGTGTTACAGCATTGAACCACAGGGTATCGTTTGCTTCAGCTTTCTTCCAATGCCTGACTGGTAAGCTCAAGTGCGAGAAAATGTGAACACGCTATGAGGGGACCAGTACAACACTCCCACATACTGGACAATTTGTATCCCCAGACCCGGGAGTTGGGAGAGGACAGAGAACCTGGAAGTTTCCGATCTAACCAGGCTCGGACCGTTGACCGTATTTTTGGTTTTAGTTCTCTGATTTGGATCAGCGCATGACTCGTTGGGCCGCAAAAAAGTAGGTCCAAGAACAAAAGGAGTTGGGCTCAAAATCCGTTGCCGGTAGCTCGGAGATTGCGAGAATCAGCAAGTTAGGTCAGTAAGAAATAAATCAAGTAAGAAATACCTGATGACAAACATGGTGTGTTTGAAGTTACCTTGCGAAAAGGCTTTCCAGAATATTTGTACGACCTCTTCGAACCAGGCCCCCCGTCTATTCACCGTAGTTGAATGCCTGAAACAAGCAACACAACGGTGGTACAGAGCTGCCACCCAATTTAGACGGAGCAACGGGGAATGGGAACAAGCACAACGAAGCAGATCCAAAGACCGAGATCCAAGGTTGGAAGACCAAGAACTTTGAACGCTGAATATAACCTTAACATGCCTGCTTTCACATCGCCAGCTAGATGGGGTATTATACAAAAAAATATGCCAGCCCAGGTATTATCATCCGGGGGATAAACTCGGTGTCCATCGAACAGCGCGTGACGGTAACATCCGTTAAAAAAACAAAAGGGCGAAAAAGCCCTAAAAGGAGGTATCGTTGAAAACCCAAATCTACCCAGGCGTGCGCGCGGGCGGGAAACCCTTCCCCTCCCGCGCTTGATTTCCTCAGTTTTACACATTCGCTCATCCAAGGCCCCATAAATCCAGAGTTCTATGCATTCCCAAAAACAAAAACAGAAACCGAAAAGTCGCTCGTAGAAGTAATTTCGTTGCGTGGTCGCATAATTCGACGTCGACATCTTTTGTAAAATTATTCCGAGGTCGAGCCCGTCTTCTCTCGCGGGTCCTCCTCTTCATGGTGTGGGAGTTCGGACATGTTGGCTCCGTGGCGAGAGCTGCTCAACAGCTCCTGATGCCCTTCGATGCCGTGCTGAGGAACGATGATGTCGCCGTCTTGCCTCTGCTCTTTCTCTGCTGGTGTCCATGCCAGGTAATCGCGGCGAACCTGTTGAATATATTGTTAGCTTATGAAAGTTAATAAAAGAATAATCCGAATTAAACGTACCTCAACGTAGTCGTAAGCAAACTCGCCGTGCTGGTCATCATCCATGCCGAGGAGCTCGGCTTCTTCGGAGGCGCGGAGGTGTAGGCCGGGGATCATGTCAACGGCCTTGGCGAGGAGAGCAGACATGACGAAAGAATATCCCATAGTGGCGCAAACATAGGCGATTTGAATGTACAACTGCTTATAGTTGTGGTTGATAAAGCCGCCGGGAATTCCCTGGTTGACACCATCCAAGCCAATGATGTAATCGGCAGCAAAGAAACCGTTGAAGATCAGACCCACAACGCCTCCGAGAGCGTGTTCAGCGAATATATCGAGAGCGTCGTCGATGCCGATCATGAACTTGATCTTAGTGCCGAAGTTACAAACGACTCCGGTAACGACGCCGAGGATGATACTGGCCCAGGGAGGGATATAACCGGAGGCAGGAGTAGCGGCGACAAGACCCGAGATGGTACCGGAACACCAGCCGACGAGCGACCACTTCTTGGCCAGGCGGTAATCGAGAAGAGTCCAGGTCATGGCCGCAAACATGGCCGTAAGACACGAGTTCCAGCACGCCATGGCGGCACGAAGGTTGGCGCCGAAAGCAGATCCGCCGTTGAAGCCGAGCCAACCGAACCAGAGGAAGACGGTACCGATGGTGATCAAGGAGATGTTGTGGGGACGGAAGTTGAGCATCATCTTCTCGTTACGTCGGCCGAGAACCCAAGAATAAGCCAAAGCCGAGACACCGGATCCAATCTCGACGGGACCACCACCAGCATAATCCATCACTCCGTACTTGAATGCCCAGCCGTTGACGTTCCAAGCCCAGCAGCAGAGAGGGCAGTAGACCAGTGTTGCCCAGATGAAGATGAAGACCATTGCCGGGACGACGCGACCACGTTCGGCGGTGGCTCCAACAACGAGGGCTGCGGTTACGCCGAGGAATTGCATCTGTTATGTCGGGGTTAGATAAACATACCCCTGAATTGCCAAGACCAGGCCCTTGGCTTAATTGTTTGAGATGAATTGAAAGTTTTCTTACCTGGTAGAAAGCATAGAGTAGCTCAGGGATGAGTTGAGAGCCGGGAGAAGGTGCACCGAGTGTGTTCATGAGACCGAAGTGTCGTAGGTTACCGATGAAGCCGTTGGTCGCTGTGCTGCTGAGCGCCAATGAGTAACCCCAGAAGTACCATTGAAAGATAACGACACTGGAGGACATCATGCACACCCATATGAGTGATAGAGCCGACTTTCTACGGGCAAGACCTGAGTAGAGGAAGGCGATGCCCGGGATCATGATGAGGACCATGCATGATGCAATTAGAATAAAAGCCTGGTCGCCTGATTGGTACCATTGGTTGAGGTTTTCGGAGGCTGGTGATGATGAAACTTGTCAGTGTCGGAGGCATTGGTGGATGTCGTCGAGGTTCCGGAGAGGACTCACTGGAATCACCGCCGTTGGGCGTGGTGCCATTGAAAGGGGTAGGGGCCCCGACCCATGAATACGACATGGCTGCGGCAGGCTGGTGGAGTGCCTGCCGGAGGCTACGGGGGCGGAAGGGATGAGGAGACGATGGCGATCGCGGAGTCGGGAGTCGGGGTCGGAGTCGGAATCGGGGTCGGAGTCGGGAGTCGGGACGGTGATGACGGCGATAGGCGGTGAATCCGGGTTTTATTATACTGTAGGAAACTGGACGTAATAGAAGAGAGACTTGGAACACGGCGCTTCGGTAGTAGGTATTGGTATTAAGGGACGGGCCGTGTGTGGAAAGGAGGTCCGTCGTGGGTTGAAGAGTAGATTTTTTTTTTGTCTCAGACTCCTTTCAGTGAGAAAACGGGGAGGTTGAGGAGCGAAGCCGGTGTTTAGGTGGGCCGGAGAGTCATGGCCGAAGAGGAGGGCGGGACGAGGCACGGTCTATATAAGAGACAAGAGGTGAAAGGTCGATAAAAGCGATGGGCGTGTGGGCAAAGAAGTGGGATCCATCCGGGTGCAGCATGCATCATGTCGATACCAGAGTGGGGAGGAGCGACCCGAAGGCCCATCGAGTCCATCGAGTCCTATCTGACGCAGCCGCGCAGGGTAGGTACGGATCGCAACTTGTCCAAGTTAGTGTGCCCTTGAAGAAGGACGGCAGGCACCCTCTGCCCACAACTCTGCCTCTGCACGCCCGGACGCCGAAGGCGGACTCGCCTAGCGCGCACACAGCACTCCTCCGGCTCTTGGCTGTTTAGCTCTGTTACCTTGCTCTGCCACCGCGATCAGGAACGGAGCAAGGGTGTTTTTGTAGGATTCCATCAATTGGGCCCGTGGGATCCATTACAGACAGATGTGGTCTCGAATTGCTACCTAGGAGGTTCCTCCGAGTCGCGTGGGCTTGATGCGCATCTGTGAATTCTCTCCTCCAGTCCACCTGTTTTACTATCGTCTACTAACCCGTCCATGTCTCTCTCCAGAACTCAGTTCGTCTCAATTCGCGCCGTCCAGTCCGATTCCCGTCGAAGCGACCCGTCGGTAACCTCGACCACTTGGGATAAGGTACTTGTGTACGCAGTACGTGGGATGGGGGGAGGGGGGTTCCATGACGCCGCCCCAAACAGCTAGTGGGAGCCGTAATGGCTGTCATGGCTGGCTTCGCCAATCCGCGGCTGTCCCTCGATTTGTGGTGTGGGTAATCCCCTGCTCTTCTCTTCCCACTCCCACTCTATTTGCATGGATGGGACAAAAAATGTGGCGAGATGCCGTTCGCGAACCTAGGATATCTTTGCTTGCCAATGCCTTTGTTTGCGACAAGCTTGTGTGCTATGGACGCCAGAAAGGGGGTTGAAAAGAACGGGATTGGGGAATGCTGTCAATACACAGTGGTGGCCGGCTGCCGATAGAGCCTCAAAAGCAACCATCAGATGACACAGGCACCAACAACTTTTAACTTCGGACGGGACGTTATCTCTTGAGGCAAAAAAATGTACACGAAAAATTGCGCACACACGTCGACGTGGTTTACTTGTAATTCAGTGGTACTATGTGTAGGTTTTGAACATGTGGAGGGCTTCAGCCCAGGTGGCTAAACTCTCCTCGGGCATGGACCGAAAAGAAGATTGGCTGATTCACAAAGCGTTCCACACTCACTTACCTGAACAAATATGTCAAAACATGTCTTCTACAGCAAGGGTTGTTTTGTATTCCGTGCACGCGTGGGCAGAGAGGGTACAGCCTGTAAGTTTTGGGACGTCGCATAGACAGCCGCGGCGTGCTTAATGGACTTGCATTGTACCTTATCTCTTTCATTATGGCAGAACCGTACCGCCTTGCCTTGCATTTACTTATGATGGCTTGATATGTACATTTGAATATCCGTCAGCGCAAGACTTTTAGCTGATCAACATTTTCATTTCGAACTCGCTACATGTGCTCCGATGTTTGAAAAGATTGAGCGATCCCATGATTTTGCCTTATCTTTCGGCCGTGATTCGCAGACAATCTTGATACACAATCCACTGATAGGGAGTTCGGGAGTTCGTTTGAAATCGTAAAAGAACTTTGTTCCTGGCCAGGTAGAGCCTGCTTTCGTAAAGCTTACAAGTGGGGGTTGTCGTCCCAACTCAGCCAATGATAATGCAGATGTAGTACGAGGGGGGACAAGGGCCCGACTCGGAGAATGTGCGGTGCTGCGCTACCAGCATGGCTCCGCGCTCTATGCCTTGCCGTACCTCCGCTGTCCCGAACCCATTCTGGGGCGGCACATTGGGGAAAGTGAGCCTGTGAAGTTCAAGGTCTCTCTTTTTGTGACTCTTTGACTTCGGGCTGACTTCCGTTGTCTCACGATTTACGTGCGGTTCGTCGTGTGGGGATTGAGTTTTGAGAGGTACGTATTTTGCGATTCACACAACCTTAAAACCCCCAAACTGCTCAATGTACTCAAAGGTACCCAATGAATGCAGGGACACTGTCAATTAGACAGCCAATGCCCGTGATGTGATGGAACGCTCTCGCCCGACAACGGAGTGAAGATCAGGCAGAGCAGCGGCCCATATGCTTTCTTGGGATCTTCACACATCCAATGTGTTCCAATGTTGCGTTATCTTGTCGATTTCAGGGCCTCTTGTTCCGGGCTGCCAAGAAACAAGACATGAGACACAGCAGCACCGAGCTGGTCAACCGACTTCACGATCCTTCAGGTCCTACCTTACCGCGTACACGTGTGCTTGCTCCGCTTGCTTCTAGTTCCATTCCGTGCATGCCCATAGTTGGTGATATCATCAAGGTCCCTGAGCCCAGCCTTTGCGGGGAAGCTCCGAACACCCTTGGCCACAGGCGCTGTACACAGCAACACTATGACATTTGCAATTCCTGGGGACCCGTTACCTGATAGCTCGCTCTCGATGTGGCTAGCTGACCCAGATAAGCAGTTGTATATAAAAGGGCGTCGATGTCCTCCAAGAGGTTCGTATCTGGAGACTATCCTCCTGCTCACAGCCGTCCATACTGGTGCCTCTGGGCTAAAGCATACGCGGTCGAATCGAGACAAAGCCAACTCACGTCAATGATCCTAATCAGCACCTGAAGCCGAATTCAGTATCGACCGAGATCCGAACGAGCTGGACGTCTACTCGTCTGACGCGGTGGTATGATGGAAGATATTGGGCGGCCTTGGTACCGATGAGGCGGTGCGGCAGGCTCTGTTGTTCGATCCCCTCCAGCAATGGGAATACAAACTCGGACCAGGCGCATTCCCCCACGCACAAGTCGAGACCCCGCCAAACCGAACATCCATCGAGACACCTGGGGTAGTTCTGGGTCATTCGAACGCCAATTGGATGCAATGGGAAATAATACGACTTCCCCCAGCTTCCGTCGTGTGTTCCTGGAGGTTCCGTGGCGTCGATTTTGGATTTCTTTCGTGGAAACGAGCGGCGTGCTGCACCCCAGATGACGGAACTTGCGAACAAAAGAAGGCACGACGTTGAGAGGTTTTCACAGGCCACACCCCCCTGGCCACGCCCATCCTGCACCCCTGTTCTTGGCTCCAGAGCTTAACAGCTTAATTACCGGGTGGCCCCCTGCCGGTCCAGGAGCGCAGGGGTCCCACCGCAGCCAAGCACGCCAAGAGATAGGCCTTATCAGGAACTTGGGACCAATGAGAAGCCAGAGTGTTGCACAAAGGTTTCTGTCAACGCTTCCAGGTTCGGACAGATTCGGCGACGGTCAGCCTCCTTCGGCCTCCGCTCTCGCAGCAGGCCCCACCTCCCTCTTCCGGTTTTACACGATGGCCGGATGCCTGCTCTTTTCACCGGCTTGGTTGCTTGGTTTTTATCTTGGACCTCGAACCTCGACCCTCTTTCGATCCATCTTCCGCGTCACTCACCACACTGACACCCTCATCTCCAGCCGCAGCCGCAGCCGCTACATCTCTTTGCAGTCCCCACGGCACGAGACCTTCTCCATGGCGGCGATCCCCTCCTATCCACTGCTGTCCACATCTTCAGTCCACTTCGAGAAGGCAAAACTCCACAGGCTCCTTGGGTCGAAGAAAAAAAACTGCGTCGGCGATAGGCTCCGTTCTGGTACGCACTTACGAGCGGAAAGCCGAGGCCAACCATTCAATGAAAAGGTGTTGGCGAGTGAAAAGGTGTTGGCGAGTCGAGACTCGCAGCATTCGGGCCGCTGCAAACCGCCTGGATCTCCGTGATGACTGATAGGAAAATGGGGTGCAGTTTCAAACGGCTTTTCTCTCCAGGAGGGGCAGGGGTGTTCATGATGCCATTGTGTGTGTGTGGATGTTGTAGTGTGTATTCGATCTTGGTGATGCACAAGAGAGGAAACACGGCACATGCCAATTATTGTCAACGCCGCTGATGACGTTGACTAACGACTGTCAAAGCCACTGCCGAGACCCCGTCGGTTACCAATCCCGCCCGCCGAGCTACTTGGAGGCTCGCAGTACCGCCCGCGCCCGCGGCCGGGACTGGGAGTCAAAGTTGCATCAGCCATCTTGGCGGCGAAAAGGAAAACTGGAAGAAGAACACACGACGAACAATTTTCTCCAACGTCGGTTCCTCCTCACGGAGCACCAGTTCGCCCAGCCATGCGCCGGGGCAACTCGGATTGCATCGCCGCCCGACGAAAGCCGGTGGGCCCCTTTCATCTTTCACCCACTTTCCGCCGCGGCGCAGAAAAAGCCAAGTTGCCAAGAAGCCTTGGAAAATCCACTTCGATGCCTCTTTGATTCAAGGATCTCGTTGATGAAGGTCATCATCAGCCTTATCTGCAAAGGCAGCTGAGAAATCCAGAAGGTAGAGGTACGTACACATTTGCCGGCAATGGAAGCTGACGAATTCCAGACTCCAGACTTCCCAAGATAAGGAAGGGCGGGAAGAGGTACCTGGTGGAAGTACCTCCGAGAGACTAGGGCCCAGGCATCTTCCAAACCACCGGAATGGGGGCCGCCCAGCTTCAATCGCAAAATGAACTGACGAGCCTCATCGAGTGCAAAAGGAGACCATGTAACGCTTCCAACTAAAGTCGGGGAAAGCGCCCACTTATCAGTAGGTGAACAATGGCGGTGATGCGTTGTTGTGTTCTACCGGAAACCTGGAGAACAACCTAAGAAACATCACAAGACAGGTGTCAAAAGCCTCCACATTTGCACCTAGCGAGCACCTAGTATGACCATGGACCGTGACGCTACTCCTTAGTTCAAACCTCCTTAGTTCAAAGAAAAGACAAGGAAATGCCACCGTAATATGACGACGACTTCGTTAGAGACGGTCAGTCAGGTAATTGGATGATATCTGGTTCCCCGGAGTCTTTCTTCCAGCATATCAGATACCATGGCCATGATTGGTGCTTTACCCCTATTTCAATGGTAAACAGAAAGACCGGCATATGTCACACATACCGGCAAAGAATTTGATACAAGTTATTGTCAGAAAATATGGGATAAGATTGAAGCAATTGTCCAAAAAATTGTGGCAGAGACAATGTTTACTTTCAGGGACGGTTCAGTCACCGGGAAGCGCATTTTGAGCATGGGATACGAGGATGGCTTCACGAAAGACAAATGCATCGCTGCACACCCTGTTAATGAACTCTCGAACCCAAGAGATGTCTTAGATTCAGTAAACTTTGGGCATCAAGTTGTCTTTCAATAACAGTTTTTAAACTCACGCCAGAGTCTAAACTTTTACCATTTGCCAGCGCCAGATCAAAACGTTAAACGCACTTAGATCTCTTCTTTTCGCATCATGCATTCCTCAATCCTCATCTAGTCCGTATATCACCACTCATGAAAATGCATCATCCATCCCAAAGCAAGCAAACATAGAACCCCTTACGAGTTTCCTTAAGCGCTTCCCTTACGGACTCCCCCCTTCAGCAAAGCACACCTCAGTATACCTCGCCAACCCCGGCATCTTCTCCTGCACCTTCAAAAACGTCTTAAACTCACACCACCCATCCACTCTTTCCGCATCACACTCCGGATGGCTCCACCCCAACGGGACCGTCCGTTGATTCAGCACAAAATGGACATACTTCGTCTCCTTCCCCTCATCCTCATACCCCGAGCGATCAGCCTTCAACGGTTTCGGCGTCTTAATAATCTCAATATCCAGTCTTGCGCCAAAAGGCGTCATGTGCGACACCGTAAAGTTGTGTTCGCCCGGGTAGACGTCGGTGGGGAGGTCTTGTTCGAATTGGGTTAATCCAAAAGCGGCGAGGATGGAGACGATGTTGGTGTCGTGCGAGAAGTCGAGGTACAGAGACTGGTTGAGCGGGAAGGTGACGGTGTTGTTGTCGAGGGTGACGTTGAGCTGGGTTTCGGAGTAGGGGATGGTGTGGTTTTGGAGGCGGGCGAGGACTTCTTGCTGGAAACCGATGCCGACGGCGCGGCCGGTCTCGGAGCCGAACGCGTTGTTGCCGTAGAACTGGAGATCGTGGGAGTAGCCAAAGCCGATCCATTCTTCGTAGGTGAAGAGCGAGCAGAAGCGGCTGTAGCCGTTGGCCACCTAGAGTAGATGTAAGTTTGGGATGAAACAACTGGCAGGAGGGAGGGAGGTAACGGTTGACTTACTGTGTCGTAGGCGCACATGGTCTGGGCGGCATAGGTGTCATCGACAGTCCAGTTATAGCCCGTGACAAGCTTGGATAAACGCTCAGTAGCTAAGCATAAGCGAGTTAGCTGTGTGCAATGCAGGTATAAACTCAGGTCATTATCCAGAATTTACTTACCACTCTGCAAGTAGTTGCCGACCCAGATATCGCGGGCCTGAGAGCCGGAACCGTCCTGGCTTTCATTGGGGCAGTTCATATAGCCTGCCAAGGAGTTGTTCAAGTTGGAGCCCTCAATGATAACTTCAAGGGTGACGTTGTTCGGCCTGTACAAGGTCAGAATCTATGTCCTGCTATTCGCAATAAAATATCCAGTCTGGGGCGTGGAGAGAGGAGAGAGATGACATACCATTCAAGACCGAACATACCAGCCAAGAAGTTCTCAGCTGACTTCAACATGCGATCCTGGGTCTATATTTCCTTGATTAGCATCGGTCCCCAAAGTTTGTTTACATTGACACCCGAGTCAGGGGCATACATACCGTCGTACGAGCGATGATCTTGGTGTTGGGGTCATAGAGCGACGAATACATGTAAGCGTGAAGGACACCAGAGTCGAACAGTTCCTGACGACCTCTCGGGACGAGAATCTCGGTTCCCATCTGATACTTCCAATTATTCAGGAACTCGAGTTCACCCGTAGCGTTGAACTTGCCAGTCGCATTGGCAAGGCGAGCGCCGAAAAACTCCACGTTTGAGCCTCCAGTGGGATACCGGGAGCCATGGCGAGAAACCATCTATAACGAAGAAGGGCTGGTCAACACTGGTTGCAATACTCCGGGTCGTATTACCGTCATCTCTATTGGCACTTACCTGAAGCCAGATAATATCGGCGCCATCAGGCAGCGGCCACTCATCCACACCAAATCCAGTTGAGGGTGTATAAGGCGTCAGAAATCCCATCATGTCGAAAATGCTCAGGTTGCCCGGCTGCCAGCCCTCAACCGGCACCTGCGTCTGCAGCGGCGCATTGGGCACATAGGTAGCAGCATGGTCAAATGTTCTCGTCTGGGCCATGAAGGGCGCCTTGCCCGTAGCCGTCTTTCCAACCCACGGGCCGGGGCGGGTGTTGAAATAGTCGGGTACTGTGGACGTGGGCTTGCATGGACAGTCCTCCTCCGAAGAAGAACTCTGGTATTCTCGGGCTTGGAGCGGTGCCGCGGTGGAGGGTCCGGTTGGACGTGGTTTGATGCCGAATAGGGTGCCGTTGCACGCAAGCATGTTGAACGCGAAGAAGACGGCGAGCGAGACGGCGCACGAAGCCAGGAGAACAGACAGCTTGCGCTTCAGGCGCTGCCCGGGACTGGGTTGCGTGCCATGAGCAAGGAGCGGGCGTAATAGCAGCTCTTCCTTCTCAGTTAGGCCAACGGGCTCGTAGCTTGGTGCTTGAGGGTTGGTCGGGGAAACCATCTTGACGGTTGTCTATGCGCCCCTTGGTGGTTCGAATGGCGGACGACCGAGGAGTGTCGAACCTGGGCTTGCGCGGCGAAGGAGGGCCAGCATTTTATATGGCACGGTTGGAAACAAGATCCCGGCTTGTTTGACGGATTAAATTTGTTTGACGGATTAAGTGTCACGGCTGGAAACAAGATCCCAGCTTGTTTGACGGAAGAGATGCCCGGAGAATGAACGGCGGTGACGTGTACCGCAACTACTCATCCATAACAGATATGCTTTGTGGATTATGCTAGGATTATGAGCGAATCCTGTTGGAAAGATGCTGCATATGCAGCTAAGAGCGGGCTAAAACTGCCCGCATAAGCTGTGACTTTCCCCAAAAGAGGATATCTGGGAACAGGAGGTTGACCGGCTACGTCGTACCCGACCATAAGGGGACGGGATATAGTCGCACCGTGACCATGTTACTCCCAGCTGGTCGCTTAGCGGTGCGCTAGAGGATCGCGGTAAACAAATGGAAGGTGGTGAGGACAGATGATAGGCAATAAGACGGCAATTGGGATGGCGGTGGAGGATCGGTTGGAGTAAGATGGGACGAAAGGGGACAACTTCGTGCTGATACAGTCGAACCCCCTGAAACTGCATGTAATTCAGACCTGGGATTTCTATGCACTAAGTGGTATATATGCAGTTTCTGACCGGAGCTAGGCCTAAAAGGGAAGCCAGCCAGGGGCCAACTCGAGGCCGAGATACTAAATTCCGACCCTCTGCTAAGGAACTTACTGATCAGGACCGGTTCCGTAAGTGCATACGCACCAAAAATTGTCCGAAAACCATATGCAGTATGCAGTTATGTAGTTGTAGCTGGGAAACAATTCTGCCAGCCAAATTCTATGCACTAACTGGCGTATATGCAGTTCCTGGAGGATGCAGTTTCAGGGGGTTCGACTGTAGAGCTGCAGAGGTAGAATTAAGGTTGAGCTTGCCGGCAGGCGGTTGCCAAGAGCTAACTATAAACGGGAAGTACCTACGGTCGCGAGCCAATCGTATTACACGGACCGGCCGACCCCGCACCGGGCCTGGACGATCACGGTCCTGCAAAGTGCCGAATCGCCGGATTGCCAGCCATCTTCATAGTGCCGTTGGACACTGGCGTGACTGGCTTCCACGTTTGTAAGGTGGTAGTTGTGCCAAGAGCCTCGCATGAGCCTCAAAACAGGTTGGGGTAACCGGTAAACGGCGCTTTCCCCAGAGATGATATCATGATTTGGGGAGGATATCTAGATATACAAACGGACTTGTACGTTGTTTCCAGAGAGTAAGCGAAGTTGAGAAATAGAGGCTCACAATTTCAATGTCTATATAGACTATAGATAGTATATATTGTCGCTTTGTGACATGCAACAACCCCGTGTAAGCATGTCCAACCCCCGCACCCAGGCTTGAACTTCATGGACGCTTTGCAATACTCAGCCGCTCCTATTTTTGCTTTAAAAGGCTTCTAACCCGCTTCTGTTCAAACAACGAGTAGGTCTTCGTCGTCCTTTGATTTCATAATGATGTATGTCAAAATCGTATGGTCCAGATAATGTAGTACCAACCTCCATTTCTTCAACGCCGGTTCTTGGCTTTCATCGCCCCCTCTATGCAACGAGATACCGTCTGTTCTTGGGTCAGGCATAGGGGAAATGGCAATGCCATGGAGAGTACACCACGGACGCATTCGTTTGTCCTCTTCTGACCGGCGCGGCAAAACCATCTCCACGCGGAATCCGCGACGTACTGGGGCACCGTAAAAAAGCTTTGCCGTCTTCGTTAGACGTAATAAGGCAACGCGGCCGCATAGTGATCCGAGGACCACGAGGTTAAGCTCTGGTACGTGGAGAAGCATACCGATTCGCTGCGAGTAGTCTCGGTGAAGGTCATATGGTGACTGATGCCGGTTAAGGTGGTTGTGATACGGGAGAACTTGCCTACAAAGCACAGGCGTACCCTGGGGATCCATGTGTAGCAAGCAGACATCTGTCGACGAGGTAAGGAGTATGGAGATATTCTTCGTCGCATAGCGCGAAAAGAAATCGCATTTGCTGAACGGTACCGCAGGGGTGCGCCAGCGCGAATATCGTTCGCGTCTAAGGCTTGATGCATCTGGAACATGCGCAAATCTCGGTACGATGAACTGAGCCAGATGGATGCCATCGTGGGTATCATCCAGGTACGCCCGGGGAGCCTGACGAGGCCTGGGAAGTTCGCCGTTCAAGATCATAGACCGCCGGTCGGTAAGCCCAAAATTAACGTTGGTCCATGGCCTAGCCGCATCTGAAATCTCCGTCTCTTCGTCCGCCCCGCTTTCTTCATCCAAGTCTTCCTCAATAGGGAACCCGGCGATTCGTTTCGGATCAAGGAATGAAGGACTATGGGGCGCGGGAATGAGATACGAGAGAGGATTTGCCAGATCCCTCACATGGGAAAGGCTGTAGGTTGTGTCCAGCCAAAATTGCGCACTGCGCAATGTCCCACCTGACAGCTCCTCAGGCGGAAGACCTAGGCACTCGTGCAAAGATGCTGTTTGCTTGAAGCATCTATCAGGCAAAACCATGACGCCCCAACCGATACTGAGATCCTTGAAGTCAGTCAAAACAACTCAGCTGAGAAGGACAAGAACATGGGAACATGGTTGCACACTCACTGTGTTGGCGTAACATAGTTCATCTTGGACGTCTCATGCATGATATCAACTGGAGGATATCCCATTCGCCATATATCAAGGAACCATGTCCTCTGCTTTATATCTTGAGCGACCACGTACTCCGCACAACCTTGCTCGTCATCACAGAAGGATATGTTCGGAATGTTGCTTCCACGAGCATCAAGAGGTAAGATGATCTTCCACGTCCTAGTTCGAGTCCGGAAGTCTCTCTCCAGGCCAAGAGCTGTCTGGCCGGGCCAGATCTGGGGAGACGGATCTAAGTAGGATGTAGGATCGTCTTTCAAAATATGAGGTCGATCCTGGCGGAGCGCAAAAGCAAATACCGTGACTTCAGCCTTGTTGGAGCTGACAGCAAGTAGGCGTGATTCTTGATGGATCGCAAGCCCCCAGGCTGACTCGCCCACATTTTCATGGAAAAACTCTTTAGGTACCAATGAGCGGGGAGGAGGTCTGCCTTTAGCTTCCCTTTGTCGACTCGTTGATAGGATGTAGTGGGCAATTGTATGCGTGTAGTAGGCTCCGACATCGCCATCATCAAAGGCAAAAAAGAGAACTTCCAGGTGGCCCAAATTTCCGATCATAAGGTGGTTGATCTGGTGGCCGAACGACTGGTCGATCGCCGGTCTGACGGGCCATTCAGTCTTCAGTTTCTTGGGTTTAAGCACCAAACAGGGCCGAGGAAGAATGTTCGGGACCTTCCGGGGGATGAAGACGTGTATCTTGTTTTGATAAGATGCGAAATAAAGCTGCGTCTCCTGTTAGCGGGCGCATTCCAACTATCACCAAGTGGCCGATATACGCACGTTGTATTTCTGTGACAGAGCAGTCAGATTCAACCGCAACCTCTGAGCTCGTGGAAACCTCTGCTGCCCCTGCTCTCGCCCCCCTTCCTCCTGTTGCTGGAGCTGCTGTTGTTGGAGCAGTTGCTGGACCTGCTGGAACTGCTGTTGCTGGTTCTGGAGCTGTTGCAGGATCTGTTGCTGGAACTGTTGCTGAAGCTGTTGCTGAAGCTGTTGCTGGACCTGCTGGAACTGCTGTTGCTGGTTCTGGAGCTGTTGCTGGTTCTGCTGTTGCTGTTGCTGGTTCTGCTGTTGCAGCAATTGTAGCTGGGGCAAAAGATCATCAGGTATTCCCGGCGCCTGCAGCCCTATCGGTATTTGTGGTAGTAGCGTGGGAGGCATAGTTATCGCAAACTGGGGAAAGGGTACCGCGGCACCGGCGCCAGCAGCGGCCATCTCAGGAGTAACCCCGATAGCCCAGTCCTGTTCATTGAGTTCGATACTATCAATCTCATCAGATAATTCGTCCTCCGTGTTGTCGTCAGAGGCGTCGTCATCTATATCGAAACCATGCCATGGCTCGTAAACAAAACTTCTGATCTCTGGGCCGATGTCTGCGCCGAACTGTCCAATGTCTGATATTAGCACATAGACGGCAAAAGCTTGAAGAAAGTCCCGGTGCCCGTGCCGTTACGCAAGGATCCCAGGAGGGTTGTTCACAACTTACCCTGCTTTCTGCGGTCTGGACATGGCAAATGCGATCAACACTGAGGCAGTCTATCGAAGGACGAAAGGCGTCATCGGCCTCGCTGCCGTCTTCGCCACCGTCCGAGCTGAGATATGGCCGTGGAGTGTCGATATGCGTATACGGCTCCATCATGGGCCAATGTCAAAGTTGATGCTTCTGATATGTGACGGATCCATTAAGCATCACCAGTTCGTGTTGACAATGACGGAGAGAATAATGGGAGAGGTAGTAAAAGGCCGTGTTGACGATGGAAATAGGATGTGAGAGGACGATGGTATTCGGCGGGGAACATGGCAGCCACGTTGAAGCCTCAGTTGTTGAAGTCGGCACGGACTGAGGTGGACATCGCGTGGCCCTTTCTTAAGGGAAAATAAAAAGCACTCAGGCGACGGATAGATAGTGCACCGCACTCAAAAGGTAATTGAGCCGTTGAGGGTCGATGCAGGAGGGGGGGAAATTCTATTAGGCAAGATGCTTGCAGTGACAGTTTCGTCGGTTCAAGCTGAATGTCCGAAGCTGGAATCACAGTTTGAAGTAAAAGCAAAATGGGCCTGAGCTATCGGATGCTGATTGTCGTCACCGGTGCGGGTGAGGATGTGCAGCGTGGGAAGGTGAACCTGGGTGAAAGCGTGATTTGGTGAGCAGGTGCAGGCAGCAGAAGTACTCAGAGCTCTAACATGGGGAAGTTGCTACAGGCGCTGGATTTAGTGTGATTGTGAATGCACAAGCGAGTACTACGTTAGCAGTCCAGGTCGCTCTTGCCTTGGTTTGCCCGGATACATAGGTGGGCGAAGCGGGGTACTTTGGCCTGTGGTGGCTCCTTCCCGGGCTCCCGTCTACGCTGGAGTGCAGGTGTGCAACTTCAACTTTTCACGGCCCGGACACGTTCAAGCCGGGACGTGACCTCCGGCGTTTTCGGGACAGCCAGGTAAAACCAATAGCAGTCTTCGACACGAGGCAACAAATCGATGTGCAACACAGATGACCAGAAAACAACTGCAGTGTATTCGCTTTGTCCTATCGGGCTATGCTGCATCTTTTACGCTTTCCACCTAAACGCCATGAAAAACATTCCCAAAACATATCAACAACCCGGCAACCACCCGAGTAAAAGCTGGCTCGCTGGTACGCGCAGATACTAGATTCCAGAAATACTGTCACACCAAAAACCGACATCGACATCACTGTCTCATAAGCTCCGTCATATCCTTCATGCGATAATCCAGCACCGGCGTAACCCAATCATCCTCAACGAGCGAGTATGATTCCCTCTCGTTGTCCCTCGGCTTGCGCGGGTTGATGGCCCAATATCCAAAGTCAGCATCGATCTCCTTGAGGTACCTCAGGAGATTCTGCCAATAGTTCGCATCGCCGATGCCAGGACGGTCGGGCGCCCCAAACTCTCCAATCCAAACAGGCGCCAGCTTCTCTTCCACCAGATATGCCCAGTTCTTACGCATGGCCCTCACAAAGGAAGAGTATGCGCGCTTCGAATACCGCCCTCCCATGCTTCCCCAACCGCTCCATGAATAGACGTGCGCCGAATACACCACTTTGTTCTCCACGTCGAGCTCGACCGGCCGACGTCTCACGCCCGTCAGGTCGTTTCCGGACTCTGTTCCGCCCACGACGATCAGCCAGTCCGGATTCATCCTCAGCAAGGCGTTGCCTGCCCGTTCTGCCGCCGCAGCCCATTTCTCCCACGGCATGGTGCCCCAGAGCCCACGCACCTCGTTGCGCAAGTCGGCCCCAATCACCAGCGGATTGTCGACAAAGCGGGCCATCACCGCCTCCCAATGCTCGATCCACTGCGCCTCCGTCTGCCGTACCCGGCACAGCCCGCCAGGAAGGTAATCGTTTGCCCAGCCGGCATCGCACGGGTCAGCGCCGCAGCACCACGTCGCCGTGGTGATGTGGTTGTTGATGATAACGGCCAACCCGGCGTCCGTCAAGGCGGTTACCGTCGCCTCAAACACATCCAGTGCACGCTTGCCCACCAGGTCCCGGTTCGCCGCCAAGAGGTGCGCCGGCACTTCCGGGTTGGAAATGACCATCTCGTCGGCGTACGGCATGCGCACGCTGTTGAAGCCGAGCGAGCGGATCGTGCTGGCGATGACGTCGCGGTGCTGCACGTCTAGCCCGCCCGGGATGAAGAGCTCGTCGCTAGCGCCGTACCAGTTGACAGACGAGAGCTTGAAGCGCTTGCCATTCTGGTCGACGATGTCCCGCCCCTTGGTCCGCAAAGGGAGCTTGTATCCGGGCGAGGACAGGAAGGTCTCGTTGGCTGGCGGGGAGAGTGGTCGTTTGCTGAAGGCAAGTGAGCTGTCGTCGGGTGTCCAGGGCTTGCTTAGGGCCGCTTCGGCTTTCCACATGTAGTAGAGGAAGGGGCCCAGCAACAGAATTGAAATCAGGAGAATCATGCGACCGGTTTTCGTCTTTGGTGGAAGTGATATAAGTCGGCGTCGGCGGGCGCGAGAAACGGGGGTGGTGAAAACGGTACAAGTGGTGGATGAGGTGTGGTTGGATAGTGGAAGCACGAGGCGGCGACCGCTGTGCCAGCCACCGGTACTAATACTAGTGCCATTATTTCGGGGTTCGGGTTCGGGTTCTTTCGGCATCATCTGGTCAGTTTGCTATCTCTGCTGCAGACGTGAGCCGTCAAAAGTCGGGTCCGTGGCCATGTTTTCCCCCTATACATAAACCAAAGGTCGACAATGGTAAGTTGGCGAAAGCCGATATTTATGGATATCCTATATCCAACTGATATAGCGAAGGACAGTTTCATGCCGGTTCCTCTCTGACAAAAGTGTCCGATCATGGGCGATGCTGACAAGGCAAGGTATGGAAAACTTGTTCATGAATGCTGTCGAATGAATATCAACAGACTTGATTGGCCAAACGAACGAACGGCGTTAAAGCGGCAATAATACACTAAATCCGGACACAACGGAAAGCTGAGCGAAGAGCCGAACAGATTCGCTCTGCGTCACAACGACCCAACCCAAAGGATTCTGAATGAAGGTCGAAGAGAAGCAAGGCAATCCCGGTTTAGGGCAACTGTGACCGGATATTATCAGGAGCTCCTTCCTCTACTCATGCCCTCCTTCCCCTTTGTCGAAGCTGCTGAGGGAGATCATCAAGTTTGTGGCATGTAGAAGCCATGGAACTCCTCTTCATCCGGAGGCAACTGATGGGGTGGTGACTCTTGTCACTAACTTCCAGGTTGGGAACTATGCGTACGGTGGGAAAGAGCCAGTTGGCAGGGTATATTCTGACTAATCTCTTCTTCCGGCTGCGACACTCAACGGCATCTTCGGACTTCAGGTTCTCCGTTGGTAAGCAAGTCAACTTGCCTTACACATCCCAATGATACCTCTACCGGGATCCATTTCCGGGACCGGCCCGCCCGATAATCCACTGACCCAACCACTTCTGGGTCCTCCACACGTCCCGTTCCGTCCCCGTTCTTTCCGTTCCCCGCCGAGGTTTGTCTTGCTCCACCCGGAAGATCTACCTATCTTGGGCCTTGGAGTGTCTCAACCGAAGGTAAGCATTGATTACCGGGACTAACTTTCAATGATTAATATCGCTGTATCCTCAATATCGTGCCTGGCTTCTCAACCAGCACCTGGTAAGCTTCATAATACAGGACGTTGGTATGACAGGAGGAAAAGGTCGAGCAATATCAATCCGCTTCATCCGCTTTCATCATGACGGTGATAAAGTTATATTAACCGTACCGGAAGTTCCATCGACCGAACTGAGCTTGCCATTGGTCCATTACCGGACTTTGGTGCATGTATGCAGGGCGTAAGCTTTGAAAACTTACCTCGCCGCCTTTGCACGACCTTGGCGTCGTGGCGAATTCCGAGGGTTTCTTGGGTCAGTCAGAGCTGATATGACGACCAAATTCATTTTGCATGCGCATAGGGATGGGATGAATAGCTCACGTAGTTGGGGGATACAAGGTACGTAAACATGTGTGTTGGTAGGGTCATTTTACTTTGTTAAAATTCATTCAACAGAAATGGTATCATTTTCCCTCCCCTCAACTTTGCACATTATACACCCGTCATCATTAATCTCATATCCTGTTCATTCCCAGAGGTTGTTGACCATACCCTCCTTGTCCCTGCCCATACGGGCTCTCCTCCAGTAGCGGAGAAGCTCTAGCGTACGTATCTCTTGCGTCCCATGTCACCGTTGGTGGCGGTGACTGTGGTGGGCGAGGGCTCGAGAAAGACCTTGTTGGTGCGTGGTAGCGTGCCGTGCTGCCGAAGTAATCGGGGGTTCGGCGGCCCGAGTGGTTGCCGGTATCGTGGTGGTTGCGAGGTCCCGGCGAAGTTGTGCCCCCTCCGGGAGCATTATTCCTGGACAGGGAAGGGCTTCGGTAGCCACCGCCGCCGCCGCTACCACCGATGGGCGACCTCATGTTGTACGCGTTGTACGCGTTGTACGTGGGCGAAATCGGAGTCACTGCGGAGGGTGTTACTGAGTCGTCCATCGTTTTCCCGGAGTTTTCCCGGGACAGCATCTCGTACGAACGTGTGTCTTTCTTGAGATCGTCCATCCGTGCATCGACGGAGACGAATTCTCGCTTGTTCCTGTGAGGAACCGTCATTAGGAGGTCGCGCCATCCCGTCACCATCGACCATCGACCGAGGAGGAGCAAAAGCCACAAGCCGTTTATCTAGCACATGGTTTATCTGGTTAGCATGTTCTATAATCGCTTGGTAACAAACATGGTGGTTGGTAGCTTTACCGAGAGAAGCAGTAGAACTGCGCCAACAGTGGGCATGTCGACCACCAGTGGACCGGCCTTGTCCAAGCACTTGTTCTTGTCACCAGCCATCATCACAAGGCAGGCAATCCATTCCAGGGCAGTGCTTGGGTCCCTCTTAACGGCCTCAACCGTGTTGTCCTGGAAAACAAAGACGACCGAGAAAAGGACGACGTCGGTAACAATAATAAGAACAATCGCAATCCCCCTCCATTGAAGCTGGATGACTCGGCGTACACGTCTGTATGCCTGTTTGGGCGTCATGGTTCGGATGCTGTTGGTGTAGGAAGGCAAGTTCGAGTTTTCGGTGGAGGCGCTGTTGTCGGCAAGCGATGCGAGGTAGACCTTGATGCAATAACCAAACGTCGCAAACTGAATGAAGATGGTGAGTCCGGCAAAGATCAGCATAGGGACCCAGAGGTCAGCCAAGCTGTTCTCGTGGTTGATATGACAGGTCGACCCAAAGCGGAAAGAAACACCACTGAAAACAAGGGCCATGATGATGCCGATAATGGGGATTCCCCAGCCGGTAGCTTGGGAGAACCACATAAAGTTACGTCCGACAACAACCTGCCAGCAGATTTGCAGATGCAATGATAGCGAGCGCAAAAACACCCACATCACTCCTCCCCAACCTCCAAAGATCAAGAATGCGCCAGATACTGCGCAAGGTGAGTTGGTTTGCATCGAATTGGGCGTGATCGCATCATAGCATTCATCTGGCTGAGCGGCAAGAGGTATCACGAAACCGAGCTGTAAAGTATGTCAACGCCTCGAAATCCCACTTGGCAGCAGGGGATAAGCGGCCAAATACTTACATTCATAAACAGAACCGCCGTGGTCAAGCACAGACTTAGATAATGTCTGGAAGTCTTTTCGACGGGCAGGATGATCCAGGACAAAAGAAGAAAGACACAGCAGGCGGTGCCAGCAACTGCGACCCATTGTGCCACCTCTCCCAGGGTATTGAATTCGTCCGGATAGGCCCAATCGGTCATGGGGCAAGGCAGGCAGCACCTAAGCCCTTTGGCTACCTCCTGGCATAACCTTCCATCCACAACTGATCGTATGTTAGTTAGCAGCGACACTCGTGATGATGAGGTTCCAGTTCCAGTGACTTACACCCCCCATCGTCAAAAAGCGCCTCGCTCAGAAATGGCGAAGGACAAGGGTTCGTCGCGTTGGCCATCGTGTAGGATCCTTCGAAGCTGCGTCCCTGGACTTTATCGTAGAACGACTTGTGAACCCTCCTGGCTCTGGGAATCGGCCGCTACCCGTTGATGTGCTTCAGCTCCCTCCAAAGAAGGCCGCGCTCCGGTACTGGCCAAATATGTATGGGACGGCGTTTTTGTGGTCTAGATAGTCGACGCGTGACTCCGACAAGAGCTAACAAAGGCGATCGAGGTGAAAGTCGTCGTCGTGGCGTAGGAAAGTAGTAGTATGTCGTCGAGAAAATACCCTAGGCCCAGATGGAATAGGGTGGAGACAATGGCAGATGATAGGGTGATAGAAAGGAGTGTTCGGGGACGTGGTCTACCGGCAAAGCTAAATCGAACACCAAACACAGGGTATAGTGGGTATAGAAGGAAATATAATACACTGAAAAGATGATATCACTCAATTGCAAGGTAGGGAGTGTATCAGCATGAGCGATCAAGCACTCATGATGTGCAAAAGAGGGGACGGGGAGAAGGGGACCAAGAAGAGAACTTTCAGAAAACGAGCACCATGTGGATGGCAGTGGGTGGTAGCACCCATATGTACGGGCAACTGGGCCGAGATGGTGTGCCCTCTCTTTTCCGTTTTGCCTTTCGGCCCTCCTTGGGATTTCTGAGGTGGTGTTGGATGTGGTCCCTCATTCTGTAGGACACCACCAAGCCCGCACGCCATGCTCAGTCAGGCAAGACAGAGGCCTTTCTGGGCTCTGTGACCAGGACCGGAGTGGAGCGGAAAAACATGGGAACGGGGGCCCTTCATCTTTGGGGACTAAGCCGACGGTACGGCCATGCCCATTCAGCGTGCAGTGTTGTACCATGCGGTTGCATCCAGTCTCTTTCCTTGGCGATCTTAACCAACCATGGCGAAGCATTGAGGACCACTGTTGCCAAGAGTGCAAGGTGGTGCGGGGACATGTCCCAGATTGCACGCCGCCCGAGGTAGGATCAGAAAGCGAGGTTGAGGGCAGTCCAAGCGCACTCGGGACCATCTGATTCGAGGTCCGTTGTGGTTCGCTTGTGATCCCGTAAGGAGGCGATGTTTCCTGTTGATGGGACCAGGACCAGGAGGCCGGGGTCCAGTCACAGTGGAGGGTAGGGACCGGCCGGGGGGGCAACGACGGGCGCCCTGGGGAACGCCAAGTGCTGACGATGTCGCATCCATGTTCCTGACTGTGTGGTTTGTTGGGACGGTTCAGGGGCGTCACCAGAAGAGCCAGAGGAGTTGACGAGTTGGGATGGCAATTTGTCACACTGTCGAGATTGCCCATCCATCGTTTATGAAGCCAGTGCCGTCACATCTCGTTCGAGCCAGTCAGCAAGTATACAATCTCAAGGGAGAAGAAGACTCACTGAATGGCTCCCTCTAGTCTCCCGAAGCGCCGGTAATCTCTTCTTTCTTCTTTTCCACGAACGCCATCATGATGAAAATGATGACGATGATGGCCGATGGTGTCTCAGCTGGCAGACAGCTCGGTTTGTGCTCCGTGAGGTCCACAGGATATGGGGTAGACCCGCTGTCGCATGGCGGCCCTGGCAAAGAAAGCAGACAAGCGTCTTGTTGACATGAAAATGCGATCTGTCACGCAACAGACGTAGGTAACGGCTACCTCGAGCTGCTCGTGCTGCTTTGAGAACGGAAGGGAGTGCGGATGGCCGGGCGTGATGGTGTAGAGGTCTGCAAGCGAAATTGACACCAGCACATCCTTCCGTTGTTCGGCTGCTTCTCTGCACTTCCCGTTGTGCTACCGGTTGCTGCTGCCCTACGCCATTCGGTGGCATGTAAGGTATAGAAGCAAAACTGTGCTATCATCACGGCATAGCATGTTAGGAAGGGATGACCTACAGTAGCGACCCCCGAAGTGGAAGGAAGTGCTGACCCTCGACGAAAACGCCCGGGAACGCAGTATGTATGACCGTCTGACAACCCAACATCATCTCAGAAAACCGTTGGCTCTTCAATTTTCCTATCCCCAGGTGGCGATCCGAAATCATGAAATAGCTGGATGGAACGGGCTCTTCCATTTGTTGGGTACTTTTCGCATCGGAAACTGGCTGTTGGGAGAACAATGGCATTTCAGTCCACTGTTGTTGACCGAGCCTGGAAGCCCTGATCTCCAGTCCTGCACTGGATCCTTCCCTCTACGGTGCGAAGAGGTGCATGGGCACTGACGCTAGGGACTACCTAGTACTAGTAGCATCCCCTAGTAGTGTACGGTAGACGGCAGGTGGCCTGTGCAGCCGATCGACATTGGCGACCTCATCCCCAAAATGGACGCGGGGTTATTCTGACTCCGTCAACACTTCTTTTCCCGTTCCTTTCTCCACCTGACAGCAACATGGATTATCATCACCCTATTTCCTGAACATCGTATGTGTTTCCACCATTGGCTTCCTATCTTACAATCACTTTCCAAGGGCGACTATTTGGGAAGGAAGTTTGTGTTGGTCTCTGGATGGCAGCGCCTCATTCCTTGGACAAGGCAGCCTCTATCACACATGGACGCCTAGGATCTCATCATCGGTTGCCGAATAAACGCATTGCCCGATCCGCTCCGTGATCACACAGCTGTGACGGTGCTACAACGACGACGCCTCAGCTTTCACAGAGCTCGAAGTTTGTAAAACACTGACATCAACCTTGTCCGTACAGAAAGATACCGTAATCGGCCCGCCCCTCAAGCTTTCGATGCTGCATTTCACGGACGCGACGTTCTCATGCAACCCGTCACTGAATCCGAAACTCTCCCGTACATGAATCCCAATTGTTCGGTTTCCGTGGGTACCCGTGCTGCGTCGTTACCTCCAGTCACGGAGTCACGGTGTTGATGTTGGATGGCTTTAAGCGATGCGGATCTGGACAACTGCCGCTCCACGGGCTCTCCATCCGCGACAACTCAAGACTTTCCAAGATGTTTGGAGTTTGGCCATCTGTCTCATCCACCGCTCGCTGCCATCACCATCACGACATGTTGGGTGGGACAAATTGACCAACACGGCCATCACACAATTTTTGCTGCTTCCAGTGCGGCAGACAATGTAACCCTACTGAATCTTCCTCGCCCTCATACATACGCACCCCCTTTATCGGTACCATATCTTCGTTCTTTCACTCTGATCCCACGGATTTCGAACATTGGCCTTCCGGAACCCTTCCATTCTGCTTCTCTTTTGTCTTTCATTGCCGGGCTTTGCGGTTTCAAAGCCGTCTTCTATCTGGGTTAGCCGGGACACCGTGATCATGTAGACTATCACGCGGTCACTTCCCGCTGGCATCTTATCTGCCTTGTCGCTTTCTTGGCTTTGTTGGTCAGTCTGTCCTTTGGTTCGCACCTCCTCAAAAGAGTGATCACGATTCGGAAATTGAAGCGGCTCGAGAATGCCACTGCACCATTCGGGCTTCTAGAATCGCCAAGTCCATCCAATGCCAAGCTTCCATACCACAACCATCCAATTTCGCTACTGCAACCTCCTTCCCCCAAGATCTCGTACTCACGTGTGCCCTCGCCGTGGCAGCGTGGCTTTACACTCGATAGCAGCGTCATTGTTTTGTTGGTAACGGCTCCTCTGAAAAGCCAATGCTCGCTCAGTATACGCTAGTGTGCATTTCTGGTTCCGGTGTCCCGGCGCCAACCCAACAATCTCCACGCCATCACGAAGCCGTTTCTGGTCCAGAACAGGGCGCCGTGCCACATGGATTGGACTCTGGGACTGGGATGACGCTCACTAACGGCTTCCGGCACCATGTCCGATCTTCCTTGATGGGCTTAGGGCTTGATTACGTTTCAGTTGGTTTTTCTCCCCCTACCTCCCCGAACCCTCTCCCTCTGTTTCGGGTGACCTTGACGTTTGCAGCTCTCCTCCCTGCCCCCTGGCAGTTCGGATAACTTGGGCTACGGTGGTTTCTCTGGGAGTGTAGTTTTGTTGGAAGGTTGTTTCCCGAATCAGGATGGCACTCCAATGATTGGGACACGAAATATCAAACATTTCCTATTGCGATCTCCAGGTACGCCTGGCAAGGCCGGTACCTGGAAGAACGTCTTCCTGGAACTCCACATTTACGAAGGCAGGGCAGTCTTAACAACAACATTACGGTACCCTGATAATTCCCAAAGGACGACTGGGAGCCGTTTTCGGGACACAGTTGGTGGTTGGACCTTTTCAACTCAACTCCTATCCATCATCTGGCCTCTACGTTTTCCCTTTGCCGAAAGGGCTTCGCATGAGGTCTCGCTTGGACGCGATGGAGGACCTCAGAGCGGTGAAGCGGCATCTGCCCCAAGAGCTCTGATCTAAACTAAACAAGAGCAATTGATGGCAAACAGTATCATGATGGGACAACTGCGTTGAGTTCCGGATGACGGATCCGAAGTTCATAGTGCCGGAAAGATGGTAACCCTTTGTCTGGTCCAGAGCTACAGCTATCGTCCCCCAACGGAAAACTCTTTTGGTGGTTCATTACTGATTCAGCACGCACGCGAGGCTTCTGGCTCTGGATAAATGCTAGGCTAAAACGATCGGTGACACACGAGATTGCAACCCGCAAGCTAAGACTAGTATCGTTTCAGCAGTCTTGATGTAACAGAGAGGCACGAGCGAACGGCTAGAAGGGACGAGGGACACAGATTGGGAAGAAAGGAAAAGTACAGCGAAAACTCGGCGCGCCATTGTCGTGCCAAAAGCTACTACATGGCCACGCGATAAAGCAACTTCGAAGATCATAATTCGGGGAATGACAAGGTAATGAGAACCAACCTTGAGCGCTACTCGGTAGTGTACACTACACGACACCGGGCACAGTTTTCTTACCTATCCCACCAGATTTATAGGAGGATAAACCCAGGGGTTCAGACTGTGTGAAGTTGTTGAGCCGATGATCGATCTCCTCCAGGTCTCACCTCATGATTCACCGAAACCATCAAGTCTGTTTCTCGTCAATTTTGTGTCAAGTTAATCAACACAATTCGGCTTTTCGTGCGCACTGTGCCTGAGCACACAACGAAGTGCTCTGGCCGCGTCTTTCTCTTCAGGGGCACACCGCACGCTACAGAATGCACATGCAGGTGTTCGTGCTGCACGTATATGCATGATCCTAGTGAAAGAATTTTGTTCCTGCATCCATACAACGACGCTATCACCGAACTCGTCATGATTCTGTCTTATGTACTTCCCCTGCGGGCTCGTCTAGGCCACTTCCTAGCGCACACTAGCGGCTACAACCCCAGAAAAGGTTTAATGGCGGGCCGTTAAGACAATAGTTCAAAGAACAGGAGATTAGGCTAAGATACAATAATCGGAAAGCCACGAGGCCCCCGCCGTTTCGATTCCTTTGCCAAGCGACACAAGAGGCAAGTGCTGCATTCCGAATCGCAAGATGTCACCGAAAAAATGGAAACTCAATCGCTGGTGAGAAGGCTGAAGTCAGGGAAGGGGTCTTCGAAAACCCCGAGATGCCTTCCACAATTCCCAAGAACTCCAAGAACTGCTAGGTACATTATCACGAAAGTCATCATGGATCGGCCTAGGCAGTGGGTTCTCGTTTATTAGTGTAAGATCATTTCGCTTTGGACGCTTTTCTTCCGCTTTCCGTCTTTCATCTTATTTCAACCGGCCGTGGCTCTACCCCACGGGGACTGTCAGTCACTCGTCCCGATCGACCCGGTCTAGACAAAAAGCGGATGATAATCCGGGGCTCGCTGGGTATCGTACGCCACTTTTAGTGCACATCGCGATAAAGAAATCCGGGGTAGAAGTGGGCTTGACATGAAAGGATATAATTTTGTCCGTAAAAAGCAGCCTGGGGAGTTGTGAAGAAATTCAAAGGATGATCTCTCGAATGTCCCGTATGCCTACCCGCTACTTGGGAATATTCACTAGACGGAACGCAGTCTCTTTTGTACACAAGAAACAACAACAGCAACAGCAATGGACTTTCCAGATATTCCAATCACACTACTTCTACGCCAGGACTATGACCGTGAAAATCACATGGCATCAAAGAATACACAAGCAGCTGCATAGTACCATGAAGCCCAGCCATTCCGTGGCAAAGAAAGAAACAATCAAATTCGAGGAAATGTCTTCTCACAAGCAAAACTCAGTACACATCACACATCAACCAATCCACCCGCCCACACCACACAAGAGGAAGTCGAATTTTGTTATCGTCTCCACGTGCCTCAATTCGTTGACCTACATATGTCTAGCTAGCCACCCTCACTGTCTCACCCCAGTCGTCCGTTTTGGTTTCTTTGCATATATATCAGCTTGCTTTCCAGTGAGAGCGGCGGCATCTGACAATCACAAGCTTTTTTTCTTCTTTTTGTTTCCTTTCTACTTCTTTTCAGTTTTCTCTTTTCTTTTTTGTTTCATTCAAATGCTCTGCCCAGAATTGCTAGACCAGCCAAGCACATAAGATCGAACCAGATCGAGCCAGTGGCGCTTCAACGCCACCAACAGTAAAGGCACATGGTATGATGGTGTTGGGCCGAGGCGGAACTCAACTGAATGACTGCTGCTAGAACTGGAGGTAGGTGAAGTGAGCAGTCTGTCTGTAGAATTGAGCATTGGGCAATTGAGTGGCAAGGATCCAGAGGCAGACGAAGGTAACCAAAAAGTATTGACAGAAAAACCAACTGATGGCTTTCGGGGGAATTGATGCATTTGGCAGGTAAGTCAGTCAGTGAAGGAGGAGCCCTGAGTGCACATCAAGTATCAAGCGGAAAGGGGGAAAGCCAAAAATTGGCACCTGACAAGCGAAAATAATGATGAAGAGACGACAAAGAAAGGGGCGCAATACTGCCATGTTGTTTGTCTGCCTCAAATCGACGGAGGATGAGAAGAACACTCCATGGAAACTGAACATTCACTTCCACGGGAAGTGCTTTGTCGTAGATAACGACTCATTTGTGAAACGTCTTATTCTAGCCACCCATTTTCCAAGAAGTGCTCAGGTGCGAATGCTTATAGCGAAACAATCCTGTATAGACATTTGAAGAAAATTGTGAACCAAACTGACTATATAAGAGCAGAGACAAGACGAAAATCGATATCATTCTTTTAAAATCACAAAGCAGATTAGGGAACTGAAGGTCCCTCGACCACAATACATACTCATGACAAACTTCGTCTCTGAAAATCCTCAAGGCGGCTAATGACCTCCCTGAGACTCGGTCGACCAAAGTAGTTCTCATTCCACTCACCACGCTCCTTCATCTCATGTCTTACCTGTAAAAAGTCTTCCGCAGCTTTGACCTCTGCGGTCCACCAGTTCTTCGCGACTTGAAGAACCTTTTCTTCTTCTTCCTCTTCATCAGTGACAGTACCATCGAGTAAACAAGACCCTCGATGAGTGTCTTTCTCGCGCAACAAGACCAGTTTACTGCCGCGCCGCGTGACCAAGCTCGACAAAACCTCCCTCCGACCCCTGGTACACTTATCCACCAAGCCTCGCAGCTCAGCAGGGGTATATCTCATCTCAGGAAACTGCAAATCAGGCTCGCGAGCATAGGACTGCCAGAAAGCGGCCTTGTCCGGGCCACTCTGGCCTTCGAAGATGCACCAGAGGAGTCTTCCCAGCATGTACACCACCGCCGCCTCCTGTTCCGCCTTGGAGAGGCATAGCCACGCGATGTTGAAGCTGGTGTAGCCTTCCGGCCGGTGGCTGTAGTTCTCGCAGGTCTCTAGAGCTTCCCAGTCTGGCAGCTCCCGCGTGAGTAGAGCCGCGTATTTCTCTGTGACGTCCTCGGGTATGGAGAGGTCCGGATCATTGTCTTCGAGCAAGCTGTCGCTGGCCAGGATGCGCACGTACTCCAGGGCGTTCACCTCAGGCGCGCCAAACTCGCACCACAGCCCGCGCTGCTCGAAGTCTACCATGACTATGTCTCCGGCCTCGGAAAGGAGAATGTTGTCGAGACGGAGATCGGGATAGTACATCTGACCTTGTTCACTGATATGTAATAGACCCTGAGCCAGTTGGATAGCCCACTTGAGTTGGTCCTTGAGCGCAAGCTGCCCGTGGATGCGAAGGAGCGGCAGGGTGTCTCTGAGGCCCCCGGATGGATGATACGGTATCATGAACCCGACGACTGCGTTCTTTCCTCCGAACTGGCACTGCTTGGTCATAAGACGGACCGGGCGTGGGATGACGTGCGGATGGGGTGACATCTGCAGCAGGTTACGCAGTTCGGTGTATAGGTATTTGGTGCCGCTGGTCAAGGCCTTCAAGATCCAGAGCTTCTCCTTCTTCGCCCCTCTTTCGTTGGCGGCGTCTGTGGTCATGGCCTTCCCATCATCATTATCCTCATCTCCCATGCGAACAAGGCACACGCTCTCGGTCAGTTGGCGTACAATGCGGAGCTTGAAGATGTCTATCGGCTCTGGGAGACTATTCTGAGGCAAACCAAGTTGGGCACCGAGTTTTGAAAGCCCCAGTAGCTGCCCTTCGAGGTGAAACGTTTGGGCAATAGTGATGTTGATATTACGGATATCGAACTCCAGATTCTCGAAGATGATTCGGGATCCAAAGGGCAGGTTCCTGTATATCCCAGCAAAGCTATGCCTGTTGTCGCCCTGCTGACTTGACTGGGTCCACGCTTGCAGTGTTCGCAGGATATGGCGCGAGATGCCAAGCCTCTGTACCCGGACGGCATCCTTGGTGTGGAAAGCGGCGTCCAAGTCGAGGAGGTCCCGTAGCATTTGGCAGCTGCCCGCTTCCTGTGGGAGGAACACATCAAATCGAAGGGGCGGGACACGGTCCCCTAAGAACAGAGGCAAAGCATAAAACTGTGTTCCTTGGCCGGTACACCCATCGATTCTCCAGAGGGGGTTTGCTGGTGGTTCAAGACTATCGATTCGGTTCTTGGGGTTCAGCTGGGAGTGGAGCCATGACTGAGATTCCGGCTCGGCGGAAGGAGGGCTTGAGGGCTTTGGAACGCTCGGTGAAAAGGCAGCTGTCGGGTGGATAACGTTATGGATAGAGGCTGAAGTGAGCTTCATCGTGTCGGTGTGAATTCCGAGGAAGTCTCGCCGAGCGGTGGAACAAAAACTGCTCAAGGTATGATGGCCGTGAACACTATTACTGAAGTCTTACGTTAGCAGTTTAAACGCTGACGAAGCACCTGATGGAGATACTAACAGCAAGGGTTTTGCTGGCAATGAGCAGGCGCCTATTAATGTGCTCTTCACCAACAACTGCAGCTGACTGCTCAGCTACAGTAGTTGATCACGGCTACTTTGGACTCTGACTACGCAAGAGAGGCGAGAAAGTGGGTAGCGTAACCTCGATGGATGGACAGCCACGGTTATCAATGCAGAAGTGACTCAACGCCAATCTGCAAAAGTACAGTGACACGAAGATGCTGGAAAAGGGGACTGATTTCAGCCAGTTAGCCCATATTCGTTGTCTTCCGATGTTTGACAGGAGAGTACAGGTCAATAGAATGTCAATGTCAGGAAACGACGGCATAAGCAGAAAAGAACCATTTGGCAGTCTCAAAGCCCGCCAAAGAAAGCGCGAAACACGTCGTTGTCACTCGAGAGCGGGAAAGAGAGAAAGAACGGTTGGTTGGAGAAGGGAAAGGAAGCTCTTGCCTATTGTTTTGAGCAGTTGTGGGCGCCAGATGAGGTCGGGTCTGGCTGTTTGAGGAAGGTGCGGCCGAAATTCACCTGGTTGAGTCGGAGGTGTAGCGAAGCCGGCCCAATTGACGGAGGACTCTCAAGGACCCCGGAGTCGTAAAGTATAAATACCTCTACTGCAACATGTAGGTATGCCTCCTCTCGAACTCAATCCAACAGGTATGACGATAGTGCCAGTCTCCCTAGTTGCTGTTAGTCTCAGCATCGAGCTGAGGCTCATACCCGTCAATAGCCCACTTGCTGCATAGCCGGTATGAGATGTGGACCGTCGGAGAGACTCGTGGCAAGTCCTCGACCCGCCCGAAATCTCACCGAGTGTTTGCGACGGTGGAAACCATGCAGGAGTATCCCAGAATGGACAAAGATGGCAGAACAGTTGTCGCTAATTGTGTTGCTGGCCACCATGTTGACAGCTTGCTCGTGGATCAAGCTGGCCTTCTGATGCCATGTCGTTGCGGCCATTCGTTTCCATCGGCTGACCTGGACATATTTTCGGCTCACCTAGTGATGACGTGCAATGGGCAATCGTACTAAAACAACAACAAAGCAATGTGGCACTTGGCGACTTGAGCAGTAAACACCAAAATGGGTGCTTGGCACACACCGATTGCTAAACTCGACGTCTATCCTCATCTGAGGTTCGCCCCATGAAGCCATCCGGGGAGCCCAGAGCGTCATAGCTAGCTCAATGAGAACACCCGGCCGTGTTGGTGCGCGTGCCGCAGTTCTTCCTAGGTATGGGTTAATGCTCATATCCGGAGGCCTAGATCATGGTACCTCTCGGATCTCAGGCGTACATGAAGTGATTGAAACTTCCCACGTTGTGTCGTCATGGTTATGGGCACTCCTCGTGAATGACAGAGTCTCTTGGGACAAGTAGTGTCTTTGAGTCGAGGAAAGGTAGATGTCCTGATTGAATGTGGTTTATGAGCATAGCGTCAGTTGATGCTTTCCCGTCTCTTTCTGGAGGGCGTGGAGGTTGTAGGGCTCGCTGAACCGAGAAGGTTCGCAATCTTTTTCGAAAGTATTTTGAGTAGCCAGACTTTTCCAGGAGCTGTCCTATCTTGTGTTGAAGTCGTTAGAAGGTTTCTTCCTGAACCACCCCGTGGGGCTTTCCATCAGGCGCGGTCATTATCTGAGTCTTGGGGGGCCAAACGAAACTCACCCAGCAGAATCTTGTACGCAATTGTCCGAAGAACAAACTACTCCAGTAGTTAGTTGTCGCCATGGAAGATCCGGGCCCCCTATCTGGGAATGAATAAACGAAGTGAATGCTGCTTGCTAATTGTCCAGCGACAAAGGCTCATATTCCAACATAACTATTAGCAGCATCTCTGAATCTCACGGCCAGACTACACTGCAGGAGCAGATCGGATTTTCTGTCGAGCGTTATCCTGACATTGATTGGTTTTTGGCCGGCCTTTCACAAACGATGTCCATCAGGTGGCAGAAAGGCACCGCATTTGTCGTCACTGTCCGGTGGTGGTCTCCCACAGCCCATGAGCTTTGAGCGAAATGTAGCTGAAACCGACCTCTACGTACACCCGACTTACTCAAACAGTAGCTTCTCCTCGTACATGGAGGTGTTTTCAGCTAGAGGCTCTGGTCCGCCCTGACGAACACGTGGGCCTGGGAGCTTGGTGGTATTGCAGCGGTCGTGAATCGCCGCTTTGGCAATACTTGACTTAGTTGGTTAGTAGATATGAGATGTGTAACGTCTGTCTTACGTAATATGTCCCTTATTCTGGTTTCCGAAAGACGTCTATCTCCGCCGCGTCAATTCTGCGAGGATCTACGCCGCACCGTTCAAGCGAACTTCCATTGGATGTGTCAGGAATCGACGGAAACCACGATCGCAACTGGCCAATGTCGTCCAGCATGCTCTCACATGCAGCGGCAGAGCGTATCACGAGACTCGATCCGTGATATCACTTCATCTGCCCTTGGTGGTGAGAACCGACCTGTCACATATCGAGGTGCCAGATGTGTAGCTGTCAACGGCTCATCGAGACAGAGCCAATGGACCCCACAGAACACCATTGACCCATATCCTCATACGAGCTCCCACTCTCCTTCGAGTCCAACCGGTCTGACGGTAAGATCGACCAAGACAGACCGGAGGCTGGTGAAACGAGTCTAGGCATCGGGGTGGGAACAGCAAGCCAATGCGTCGAACGGACGGACCTTGAAGGAGACGAAAACAGAATGGGATGCGTTAGCGAAGAGGACTGCACGTGCACTCATTTGCCAACGGTATGCTTTGTGTGTGATGACTTCATTCCTCGATCCGATAATAGTTCAGGCTCCTAACCGTCCAGGACCACGGGACAACGAACGGTACGTTGGCCGTGGAAACTGCGATGTGGTCGTATGATAGACAACGTTGCAAAAATTGTCAAAAAGAAGGGCCGAAAAGCGAAGGAAATGTTGTCTTGACGAGGCCGCAAGCCCTGGGTTATCGAAATACGTAGGTTGTTGAAGGAGTCTGATGTCGAATCATGGAAGGTAAAGACTGCGGGGACTCGGTAGGAAACCCGACAAGCCGGTTCAACGAAGAGGGGCACTTTCACTTTACAACCACACTTGCCGCGACTTTATGCTGATCAACCAGTGCGAAGGGGTCGGTTGGATGCTCCCGTTGTTGGAAGCGGTTCTGGCGGTTGGAAGGAAGTGAGGATGAAATAATAAATCCCACTCTTTTCCACTTTGGTCGGGGTCGGGGGTCCGGCCTGCCACGTGAGTGTCGGATAGGTACTGCCTGCCCCGTTTTCTCCCCGCATTGTGCCCCGCATCCGACAGAGTTCTCGGCAGGCAACCAACCATGCACTCTGTCCCGCTCCTACTGTTGCCCGTACTGTAGGCTTGGGAGCCGGCAAGGAAGTGGATATTGACTATTTCGACTCCACCAAACGCGGGTTAGAAATTGAGCAAAGCCCGGACGGCCGCCTTGCTGGGCTCGGTCATCAAGGTTCCTACCGAGCATTTCTGCCATTGACTTCATCAAAAGGAACAATCCTTACCGTCGCCAATGCGAACCACTTCGTTTGCTCTTAATTTCCGCCGATCTGTCCATAACAACATAGAATCACCATCTACCATCCGGATATGATCGACTGTCCGTGCGCCATGGTAGCCAGGAGTAAAGTCAGCAAACTCATCTCCTGCCAGACGCATGTCAGGCCGGCCTGGGGCTCGATGATACAACCATGCCACGGCTACACTCATTTGCCCCTCATCCAGTCATCCGATAAGTTTAGATGGTGCTGTGGTCCATTCTCTCCTTGATGGCAGAATGGCAACGACATGGGAATATGGCATGTTGGATTGCTTCAACTTTCATCCATGGCCAACTCCGAGCCAATGTGCCGTATGCCCGTATCCCACCGCCGGCCAAGTGGTGACGATAGCAGCAAGTTATTTATCCCTCCAAAGCCAATAACTTCATATTTGATAATGTGAGGAGTCGCATGGCGAGTGTGCAAAGGGCTCGGAATCGACAGGTTTGTGGCTCCCCAGCCTTTCTTCATCCATGCCCACGGCCTCGCGCTTGACAACCTTGTCCTATAGTAAGCACGACATATTATATCACGGCGATACGGGGTTGCCTGCCGTTGCTCAGATATTTGGGCGACGACGACTGGTTATGCAGGTGATGCGATGCGACTCACGTTGTGTAGTGACGAATGACAGATCGAGGATGCTATTCCCAACCGATTTCCAAGTGGTCAGTCAGCTGCTCAAGCATTGTCTACCATGTCACCTCCAAGAAATCTCTCGGCAGGATCAACTTCTCAAGCGCTATCATCTTATCCTCCTCGTCGGCAAAAATTGGAATATGGTCGATAGCCTGGCGTAGTGCTCGGACGCATAGAAACATTCTAAAGACTACACGTTACTGAATGCTCAATCTTGGCCCGCTGTGCCCTGGCTAGAAAGGCCTGGAAGGGAACATTCCTGAGAGATTCTGGTGCAAGACATCCTGTTTCCTGCATGAAGCTAGTGTTGAGGTGACCCCCAGCAACCACCCTTGGCCTGCCAGGGGAGGTGCCATGACACACCTGTTGATCGTTTGCAAAAAAAGTCATCTCGAGGCTCTTTCGCGATCGGGTACCTAAACCACATGCTGGGGTTTCTTTTGTGCTCTGTCAGATGGACGTTGCAAAGATGAGGCATATAGCGCCTCTCATATATGCCTCTCAGCCTCCGGCCCTTGTGGGCATTTGGTGTCCGGAGAAGTGTGCAAGACCGAGACCCCAACGGCTACATCCACCGGAGACGGTCCTCGGAAAATGGTCGTCCTGGAACGGGGAGGCGATCCTACTTTGTGCGACAGACGCGCAGGAGGCTAGAGGATGGGCGGGCTTCTGTTGGAGTGAGTGGTGAGATAGACTGGATGGATGGGGGAACAAAGTGTCTGAGCCACATCGTCAAGTCCAGGACCCTGGGCTCGTTGCTACCTAGAGGTAGCGTCGGACTTGCCCATGGTGCCTTACCCCATACAGACCTTGCTCTTTGCAACGTCCAACGGCCTTTGCGCAACCTGGAACATGGGCGCCGGCTTGCCTCCCATGGAGGGCCTTATTCCGCTCGACTCCGGTTTCCCTTTCCTTCCAGTCCCATCTACCGACTATCTCTCTTTTTACTGTAGATAGGCCCCAGCCCGGGGTCATCTAAGCTGTCCCACCGATCTTGCCTATCCCGTACCGTAGGTCGTGCCGGGAAGCAGGTTGTTTCTGCCGAGCGCCAGAAAAACGTGGTCAGCTCGCGTCTTCCCCACGACCGGTGAATCTCTCTTCTTCCCTTCATCTCCTACAAACCTTCACCGATTTCATCCCTCACTGCCACTACGAGACAAAGGCGTCCATTCAACCTGGAAAACCCCCCGCCGCCGACTCTTGGTTCTCCACCGGACGACATTGCAATTAAGCCTGGGGATCCAGCTCGGTCTGCGCCCGTGAGACAAGCCGCCCTGGGCGCCAAAAAGGTTCCGCCCAAGTACCTTTCCTCCCATCTACCACTGCCTGCTACCTGCTACCCGACACAGTAGAGGTAATACCCGAAACTCAGTTGGCGACTCCTCCCCTCTGAGGTCCCCGTTCGTTCCTCACCGTCCTGCCGCCAAGCCGTTTCTGGGTTGGAACACCACAGCATAGCGCCTTCACCGGCCAATTCACCTCACGGCCACCGCAAACATCGTCTCCATCTACGGTCGTCAGATCGTTCAAGCTGCCTGCGGGGTCACTGGTTTACCCTGTCTGCTCACTTCGGGACTTTGCCTCCGCCTTCATCGCCCGCTCGAACGACTATTGGAACTGGACAGCAGTTCGGCTCGATTTTGGCTGCATATCTTGCTGCCGAAACCTGTGTCTGTCTGTTGGACGTCTCCCTTGTCTGGGTGTCGTCGGCTCACAGGCTTGGCCACTCGCCTCCGTCTGTCTGTCTGAGCTCTGCAGACATTGGCCTCTTTGCGACAGCACCTGGCCTCGTGGTGGTAGGCCAAAGAAAGCCGGGGAAGAAGAGCGTTTGGTTACTCGGGCAAATCAGGCGTTGGGTTGGCGGTACTCGAGCGAGCAATCTGTGCTACCGTTCACAGACAGCTCGCTTCAAGGTTGCTTTACCCTCCCGGTTCCTCACCGGCACCTCCGCTCCTCACCATCTGCCTTCCTCTCTCCTCTCACCCCTCCCTCATTCTACCTCTCAACGGTTTACCGGTTCTGACACCCGCAGCTGCACTCTTCGCTCCTCTTGGTCACGCTGTCTGCAGCTCTCCATTGATTCATCGTTCCGGCCTGCTCTCTCCGGGGCGATGGCGCTCCTGTGAGGACGCCCGGTCTCCGCAACCTCATTTCACTCCCCAACGTCCCCGAGGTGCACCTTGGTACTGAAGTGGCCTTCTCCTTGCCTGCTTGGAGTCTACGCTGCGGGACCGGGGTGCTATAGTGCTGGATGTCATTTGTTTCCACCGTGCTTCTATTCCACCTACTACCCTACCTTACCTAATACGGTACACCCGGCGGTACCTTTCGACAAAGTACACCCACCCATCCTCGTTTGCCCGTGTCTCTCGTTCTGTCAGACATACCTCCACAGTCTCATTCATTCACCATGGTAAGAGACCCAGTTTCTTCCTTCTCGGCTCGCGGCAGGCTGCATGGTCCCAGAATGAAGATCTCCATGTCTGATCCTCTTCTGTGCCTGCTAGCTAGACCGTCGAGTGTTTCCCATATTACACTCCCCCATCACATTCGCACACACATACATACATACACCTCCACACCCTTTCCTTCTCCCGGGTCATCCAACCCATACCCCTACACCAGTCCTGCTCCCCGATTCCCCATGCTTGTCATGGCCTGCCTCACCGGTCCTGACGCATCTCCTCTTTGAGCGCCCCATTCTCTCAGCTGCCCTTTTTGTTCTTCCGATGTTCGGTGAATTGATGATGCTTGTATAGAACTCTAATTTAAGGAAGCGCCGGGCTTACTGCCCTGAGCAATCGCCTGCCGAGCCAGTGCTCCAGGACTTCCCTCATCGATCCTCGCCCGGGTGTTTTGAGACCCCACCCCTGCCGCTCAACCACCTGTCGGTCAACAACAATCAGTATATACTTAGGCAGGCCCCCAACATCGAGGTGACTATCACAGTATCTCTTTATGATCTGTTGAACTTGCATCGTCCAGAACAGCGACAACTGTTGCTCGAGAAAGCCGCACCAAGTCTCGAGGTCCCAGTTGGCACTCTTCTGGAACTCACCAAGCTGCAGTCTCACTCCCACAAGAGGCCACGTCTTGATCCACCCCTCGCCATGCCAACACCGTACACAGACGATCCATCTGGGCATGAGGAGGGTCAGGAGAAGCCGCCACCGAGCGGGCGATCAAATCATGATCCCAACAATGAGTCCCGCAAACCTTTCACTGTCTTTGCTGCTGAGCCTGGCTGTTTCCCGTCAGGTTGGAGTAGCGGGCCATTAGCAAGCTGCCTCCAGGATTACTTGTGCCAGCCATTCTCAAGCTTTATCGGCCCTTCAGGTATGTTTACAGGTAATGGTGGAGACGGTAAACCAGCAAGACTGACCGTGGCTCCAGAATACTCACCCCTCCCACCTACCACACAGCATGAGTATGGCGGTGTCAGGCCAGCCATGGTGGATGGCGTGGCATCCTTTCAGCCTACCACCACAGTCTCCATGAGCTCGACATCTGTGCCATCAGATCCGATATCACTATTCGCAGGTGGTGGTGATCCGGAAATTGGGGACCCTTTCTTGGCCAGTTACCCGCCACTTCAGCCTACCCCACTAAGGGGAACGCAGCCTTTGGCGACCAGAGAGGAGATGATTTATCCCACCACTTCTCCAATCGCTAACTACGATGGTTCGCCCGACAGCTCTCGTGCAGTAGTTACAGGCGCTGGGGTTCGGCCGCCCCAGCCGCATCTAATGAGTCCCACAGTTACATCACTCATGTCAAGCAGCTACCCAGCTGAACTTGACCCTTCAATGTATGGACGGGCCGGAAGTATGTCGGGCATACATCAAGGTTATATGGCCGAGCAAGCTTTTGGCGTGAAGAATGATGCGACGAGATACGAAATGCAACAGCGATCAACAGCATTTGACATGTTTCCCCACTCAAGAACCATCTCAGCCAGACGTGGCCCCTTCAAGAACCACGACCAGCGTGAACAGACAGCTCACACTAGGAAAATCGGAAGCTGTATCAGGTGCCGAATGCAGCGAATTCGGGTCAGTAGCACTTTCTGTTGTATCGGTCATTGGACCACCCCATACTAACACAATTCCCTGCTTTATGTAGTGCAACCTCGATCCTGAAGATGAAAAGGGACCCTGCCTGGGATGCAAGAAGATTGCGGCCAACACCACCAAGATCTACCGGCTGAACTGCCTACGTTGGAAGATCATGGACGTCAAGCTATTCAAGCCTGGCCAGGTCAAGGACCACAAATGGACCGAGCGCTGGAAAGACAGCGTGGTCGACGACATTGGAAACTGGGCCTCTTCGGAAGTGAGGACGATTAGAGTCACCGAAGGGTATACCGGTAAATGGATCGAGCTTCAGGTCCGTCAGTTCGAACCGCAGCCTGGCGACAGCCTATACAGAAAGTGGGTTTCCAAGAACGGCGAGGTCAAGCGAGCCAGAGTCCCGGCCTTTGCTATCGTCGACATGGAATCCGCCAAGACCTCGTTCAACGAGTACATCAAGCGGGCCCTGGGGAACTGCTGCACTTACCTGCTTCGCGAGCAAAGGCTCCTCCAACGTACATACTTTCTTGCGCTTAAGGTTATGCAGGACCCATCCACGCACGAAACCGAACGCAGGCTGATCAAGAGCACTCTCGATCTCTGGATGTCAGTAAGGCTAACGACCAAGTCGTTTGAGATCGTCGGGGAGGAGAGGCTGGGCATGCCGCAGGATATCATCGATGACCCGGACAGCCCTTTGTGCGGCAAGATCCCGCTGCCCCCGGTCATGGGAGCGCAGATTGATTCCATCCTGATCCACCAGGTCCAGCCCCAGCTTCGCCGGGACACGCTTGAGGAGCTGCAGAAGATGACCCAGGAGAAGAAGCAGAGAACATGGCTTACCACGTATCTGGTGACGTTTATCCTGTTACACAACATCGCCCTCATCACCAAACACGACGCAGATTACGCCAAAAAGCACAACATGGGGAGACGATTTGCCAGGGAAGACAGCGTCAGAGAGTACAACATTGGTGAGTTACTTACCTGCCTACCGACCTTACTTGCCCAAATGCCCCTGCCCCCGGAGACGGACAAATTTAGAACCCTAGTTCTGCGGTGTTGTTTTGTTGTTTTGGGGCGGCGGCCACCAAATGTTTCGGGTTTCCTTGTTCGTGGTTATTGTGTCATGTGGCCATGCAATGCATAATTGACAGGCGAGTCATTGACTGATGAAACAAAAACAGGAGCGAATACGCTTCTCGCCTACTTCCACTATTGCAACCGGGCGATCTACCCATTCTCTGCAGAATGCAAGGATCCAGATCTCCAAAGCCTGGCGGAGCTTGATGAAGACGCCATGCGATTCGTGCGCGAGACTCGGCAGTTGGTAGCTGAACAAAGTAAGTTGTAACCTTATGACGCTGCAGATACCTACATACCTTGCCCCAAACATCAAACAAATGACACATGGCGGATGCGACTTGGCGGTTAACCTATGTTTTTTTTTCTGGAACAGAATCAGATTGGGAAGGAGTGTTGGCGAGAGAAGAGTACGAGGACCAGTACTACTATGTCAGTCAGCTTTATGAGCCAAACTGGCAACCTCGAGTCATGGCCTAGATTCTAGATGGATGCTGGTGGTGATGGTGCTCTTGCCTATGCTAGTTGGCAAATGACCCAACGAACGGGTGGTGGTTCATCTGTTGTCGTGTGCCGTTGCAGTTCGTCGACGATTTGGTTCCAAGTTTGCAGGTCGCCTCGTCTGCAAGTAAGCGGAAGGAGAAAATTGAGGAGGCTGTTTCGATGCGATGGCTGGATGGATGGATATTTGTTGGGGCTGGGGGCTGGGCCGATACCAGAAAGAGACGGACGCAGGGAAAGCACGCAGCCCACATCACAGTCGCAGGCCGCAGAAGCAGAAGCAGAAGCAGGACCGGCGGTCGTTGGGCGGACACCCTCATGTGTGTTAGAGAGATGAAGATGAGGCGCATCGAGTGTCAAAAGAGGGAAGAGGTGGAACGGGGTGGCGTTTTTGTTGTCCTGTCCTGGCACATACCGGCCAAGTTTCCCCTTCTCTCGGCCAAAGGAGGCACCCGGTTGGGGGTGTGTGCGTGTTGATATGTTGGTTGGGACTTTGGTATGGGTTAAGGCATGGGTCAAGAGCAACAAGCTACCTTGGCCAGGAAGAGGACAGAAAGCTGGATTTTGGCTCTTTCGCTAAGAGTGGGATCAAGGCAGGATGAATGAGTGTGCAGACAGGCATTTGCTTGATTGATATCTGTCCATATGGAAGCATGGTTTGATTCACTTTTGGAAGGAGCGTTTCTTTGAATTTCTTTAGGCTCTCTCCGTCCCCGATTGAGGCCCAATGTAGACAACAGAAGTGGAAGTTACATGCCTAGGTTGGCTGCGCGAGCTGCAGTGGACACGCCTGGGTTGCTCGCAGGACTCGGTCTGCAACCCTGCACCTTCCTTGCCGCTGTGGGCTTCAGCGAATGCAGGCGCAACTGTGATGTGTGTCACCACTTCAGTTGTCCAAGGACGGATGACAATGCTGCGATGAAGCCGGGATATATTTGGAGATATCAGACTTTGAGGTTCAGTTGTTAACAGGTGCCGTTTGAGGCCTGCCAGCCACAATTACGGTGTCGAAAGTGTGCAATTACATACTAGTAGGAGTTATGACATGGTATGGTAAATATGGGAAGCTTGTACCGTAATGTATTGTATGCACTGAGAGGTATCTTACAGCCCCACCAAGTTCACCTGGACGTTGCCCGGGCTGGGCTCAACAACATCAGTCGTACCAGGTGGGTGGGCCCGCTGTAGGTTGACGGGGAATGCGGATCGATGTCGGCTGTCGCTGTGCACATCCCCGTCAACATGATCCATGATGGTCCATCATGGTAACCCTGGCTCGCTTTGGTCACTTCACCACACCTCAAAACAGCAAGAGAACCACTTTGGGAACTGCACGGAAAATTGGCCTACCCAAATGATAGGCTGGTGTCTTCTCTTTTGCCGCTCTACAACACTCATGGGTTGCTAGCTGTGTACAGTTTGGACCATGTGCTCCGGATCGAACAACAATGAAGCAGGGATGGACGGAACAGATGGCATCTGCCTCAATTAAAGAAAGAAGGATGGGTTGTCGTCTCAAGTCGCGCATTATAAGCCAAGCAAGCACCAAACACTCATGCCTTCTCCCGATGAAGCTGTCAAGCTAAAGCACCTCTATGTACATCAAGCCAGACACAGGCACCGCAAGGTGCAATGTTTGAGGTTGTTTGCTAATGTCTCACCTCCAGTGCGGCTCCTCGCGGTGACGTTCATCGCATGTCTCACTGCCCCTTGGCCCGACCGTCTTGGCGTAAAGTAACCTACATACGGTATTGGACTATTGGCAGCAAGGCGGCGGGTCTGGGGTGACCTGGGAGGTGTGGGTGCGCGGGGCGGGGCGGGGCGGGCGGGGCGGCCGGGCGGGTCGGTGCCCCAAGGTTTCTCAGACCTCTTTCCCAACTTCCACTTCCATCCTGCCTTTTGATGCGCGATGCCATCCAGGCTTTGACTACCTACACCACCTGTCAAGGCAGGTACTACCCATGCCTTGTTTGCACTTTGCCTCCAGTTCCTCCAAGCTCCAACATCCAAGTGGAATTGAAGAAAGAATTGTGTGACCTCCAACTGATTCCATCGTCCATTTCTTACACTATTCCACATTCCACCTCACCCGAGCTCATGCCCATCCAACGAAGCCGACTCTCCAAGCAGGTGCAAACCTCAGCTGGAATTCAAACGCCATCCTGTGAGCTGCAGTTCTACGTCTGCAGTTTTACCTACTGTACGCCTGCCGGCCTGTCGCTGCCACTTCCCTCAAGCTCCCCTGGCTGGTCTTACCTCGCTTCAACTCCTCGAAGACATGATGCCGGATATCACCATTTGCTAGAGAGCAACTTCCACTAACAAAGGTCAAATGACCAGCTGGTACGATCTCGCGGGCTACCTTACCCCTTTCTTACCTCTAGGCAAGCGAGCTCGAGGGGAAGTCTATGTCCTATCTTTTGATGGTGTGAGCGGAAGCCGCCTTCGTCTCCAAAGGAAATCTCCTGAAGCCGGTCCGCCCCGGCAAGACCACGCAGTCGACCGATTCGATATGGCAGAAGCACCATACCACTGTCACCACTGTGTATGCTTCGATGCGGGTCCAAGCAAGATTGCCCAGATCGGGCTAGGTAGCAAGACGGGCACCTACATTGGACACTCGTTGCTTCCTACTGTTCCCAGGCTGGCTGCGCATGGCGAGCTGTTAGCCCAAGAAGTTTCGACATCTTCAACGAAAGCTATCGTGGCCCCTTCCGCCATGGATCACCTACCTTCATGGGTAAATCCAAAACGACATGATCAACCAGGCACTGTTCGGACATGCCACCGAGTCGTCTCTCATCCGTTGCTCATTGCCGACTACTCTTTACGAACAGATCAGATGCGAGCAATGAGGCGCAACTCATATCATCGGCTGTCTTCAACGGCGGGTCCCCGTCCCGTTGATCTGTGAGCGCACCTTGTACTAACCGCTCAGACCCAGCCGTCACTCGGTCAGTCGTTAGGCTAACCATTCACTATACTCTCGCCTACTGTGTGTCTGCTGATTTTCGGAAAGGGGGGTGTGGACAGCTTGGTCCTGCCGTCTTCACACTCATGAAAGCTGAAAACCAACATCGACGTGTACTATCAAGATTCTGAACTGCAATGACGTCCTCTTTTGTCAGCTATGAACGGATTTTGGTCACCAATTGGCGCAGGTTGACAAAACAGGCACCGTGGTACGTTGAGTCACATCGTGACCGGTTGCTGCTCATCTCAAACAAACAATCACACACCAACACATGCACGGCATTCCTGTACGATACGGGTATGGTACAAATCATGTTCAATTTGGCTTCTTTCGACTTCCTTTCTCAGTCATCGTCCTCAATTCCACTTGGCCACGGCCAGCCTAGCCTGAGCCCCAGCCACCGGACAGCCCCAAGCTGGGGCATTGACATCGTTTGGGGTACCATTCTTCACCTGTGTTACCTTCGTTGAGCCTTTGCTTTCAACCATCTTCCATATTTCAGTTCTAGATGAGGATCGTTCAGTTTCACTAGTTCCGGTTGTATTTCGGGTCACTCAAGTTACACAACATGGCGGGAAGACTTGGGCTGCTTGGACCGCAATGGCCATCAAGTCCCCTCCATGGTCCCTTCACTTTCTGTCCCTCCTTCGGGACTGACGCCGAGTCAGATCGACAGGTTCGACAGACTGTCGGGAATCTCAGTTTTCGTCCTCATTTTTCCCTTGCATTTCTTTCTCACCGACCGTTAATCTGCACCCAGCTGGGTCTCTCTTGCTTCAAGTTTGGCGATGTGGCAAGCCTCTGGGATGCCCGACTTGCGAATCACGGCAGCAAGTGTGCACCGTGTAGTTGTGTGCTCAAGTTGTCGTTCGGGCTAGCGCAACGGCCGCAGAGATTCGGCTGTCGTGTATCGTGCTTGCTGGTCGAGTTCATTCTCGGCTCTTTTTCGAAGGTCCATCACAGTTTGCGCCGGCCCTGTGATGTGAGGTTCTACTTCCGGCTCGCCACCGTCGACTACTTACCTAAGGTAGGTATAGCTGGCAAGTGGAAACTCTCATCCGGTCCCCGTCGAACTCTTCCTAGCAATGGAACCTAATGTTTGATGTGGAGATCACCTTTACGATGCCTGTTCTCGCATGCTCCCTACGCTACACAGTAGTTTGTTGCACTGGGACATGACGTCCGACCCTGTCTTTACCGGGTATTCCTATATTGTGTGTCGCCCTGGGAGAGACCCGACACGGCCGGTTCCTGCACGGTCCCCGGTTTCGGGCTACACACTAGCCTCGAGGGCTCTAGTCACCTTGTCAACATGTATTATTCCCCTGTTCTTTCTTTTTGACTTTCTGGGGATGCTTGCTACAGCTACAACAAACCTCAAACCCATGCATATCTGGTGCTGCCTGCTTTTTCCAGCTAAGCTTGGCCCTTTCCGTTACCGCGGATGCCAGACAGGTGCCATGTCACCACCGACCATGTCCTATTGATGGCCCCCGGACCGGGGATGGGACGCCACTTCCCGACCTCAACCCGTAGGGCTTTCCCCGTTGTCCCGCAATGTCCCTAACCATGGCTCTGGGTTTTCACAGGCGTATTCGCGTCCCGTTCTAGGCTGTCCAAACAAGAAGTTACATTCAGGCTTCTGTCCTGTCTAGGCTCTATGTTGAGTACTATCTACTTCCCTTGGGTTACCTCATCGGCCACGCATGCCCGGCTCACTGACATCAACATGGTCAGTAGGTACCTTACACGCCCCTCTTGCATGGGGGAACCGTACACCTTATAGGGCATACCCGCATCCCTGTCAGCGATTTCTGTCTCTTTCTTTTCTTAGCGGCGGCTCAGAGATCCACTGCTGTCTCCAATTTCGGCAAGTTTGACTTCGACACCAACTCATATACTGTGCTTGTGGCATGAACTCGACCTTGACAGCTTCACCGGCCTGCACTTATCCTTCTGGTTCACAACATATCGTCGGCAAGAAGCATCGCGTTGATCGACGGTACCGTCCGTACCTGCACCATCGTCGACGGAAGCCATGAGGATAGACTCGTGTCTCTTTCCGTACTCGAGTTCCGAGAATCCTCCTGTCAAGCTCCTAAACGCTAGCGCGGTCGACCGAGTCGAGGCTGGTTTCCTTTCCGTTGACCTGGCAAGAGGACTTCAAGTTTGACCCGGAGCTGGCTCTGTGTCACGTATATCCAAGTCAGTCCGGTCTTTTGATAAAAGGCCAGACATCTCCTCGTTCTTTCGTTTGTGATCTTGTCAACCAGCCGACTTCACATCTCCAACTTAGAAGTGACTTTCCAGCTTTCCAAGATCTCTTGACAATCCGAGTCCTCCCTCAAGTTCATATATTCAACAACCCAGCCTCCACCAGATCACTACCTGGGAACCATATTCCTGCCTTGGTACCTTTTGAGCCGCAACCTTTCGTCCTGTTTCATTGATATAACTGGTTGCTCGCTGAGGTGAGTGCCATTCATTGGGAATGTATGCAAGGGGCACCCCTGAAGCTAACATTTACAGCGCAGCTACATACGAAGCACTACACCTATCAGACGACTACCTGCACGATGTCTTCAGTCAATTCTGGGCCCGTTCTCGCCGCGGCTATCGCTCCAATCCTTGGCAACAACGGCTTCCCCTTTGCCGCCGCAACCAATGCCGAGGCTCCAGCTCTTCCTAGCGGCTTTCCGTCTGAACTGAGATCCAAGTTGGCTTGGACTGGGGCTGACTTTGCCGATGAATCCAAGTACATCTTGCGTTTGACTGACACTGACTTGGCCGAAGTCAAGCAGGCTATTGCCGAATACAAATGTAGGTGTACTTCCCCTTAGGTTCATTGGTCATCACACTGACGGCGTACAGCTCTTGACCAGGATGGTTATCTCGTCGAGCCGAATACCTTCCAGCTTCCCACGCTCGGTTCGAAGCTCAGAGCACTCGGACAGGATGTCCATTTCGGCAAGGGTTTTGGCGTAATTCGGGGCCTTGATCGCGCAGCTTTCTCTGTTGAGGACCTGACATTGGCCTACATGGGCCTCCAGTCGTACATCGCGGAGCAACGCGGTCGTCAAGACAAGCGCGGTAACATGCTCGGTTAGTCAAACGTTGTGGCGGCATTTATCATGCTTTGTGGCTGACATCTTGAACAGTGCACATTGTTGCGGATAACAGCACCAAGCAGGCTGCTGAACATCATCGCCACTCAAACAAGTCCATAGTGAGTCAACAACGCAATAGTGGCAGGCCGTTGCAAGTTTGACTAACCCTTTGCTGCAGACTTTCCACAATGAGGAGGCTGGCGATATTGTCAGCTGGTTGACGAGGAGCACAGCCGCAACTGGGGGCAAGTGTATCATTGCTTCTGCGTACACCATCTACAATGTCTTGGCTGCCACTCGACCCGAATTGATTCGGACTTTGGCGCGCAGCGATTGGCCCTTCTCCATGTAAGTGATCACCACCACACTCATGTTATCAAGACTCCATCTAACATAACCTTCTCAGGCCCCGCTTTCAGTGCCGCCCGGTGATATTTTACGAAGATTCGAAGCTCATCATGAACTTTGGCCGAGCGGCTCTTCTCGGGAACCAGGCTCATCCCCGTCCTCAGCATCTGCCATCCTTGACTGCCCGTCAAGTGGAGGCTTTGGATGCCATTGAGGCCATTGCGAAGGCGTCTCAGATGGAGATTCAAACCCAGGCTGGCGACATCCATTTCATCAACAATCTGGCTGTTCTGCACCGTCGAGAGGGCTTTGTGAACGGAGAGGATGCATCTACCAAGCGCCATCTGGTTCGCATGCGCCTTCGAAGCACCGAGCATGGGTGGCCAATTCCCAAGGAACTTACTCAAGAGTGGGACGAGGCTTTCAAGAACAAGGGCATCAAGCACTGGCATCTGGAGCCCATGCCTGCGTACTACTTCCCCCTCCGCCGCCAGCCCAACTGAGTCAGGTGGTTTCGAAAAAAACGTATACGATTACACGGGGTACCAAATGGACGCATTTCCTTCGTCACTTCTGCAATCAAAAAAAAAAAAAAAAAAGGCATGTCAGTCTACGGCGGCGGAGCATATTGGCCATGGTGTTTATAGGCACTAACCACTTTTACACTGTCTCCTTGGGTTGTGGATTAGGGAATTTTGGGGATGATCCACATCACTAGCTTTGGCATTTTGGGCGAGCGTTATTCCTTGGTGCGTTGAACGCCAAGAGGGTGCCCCGGACTAGCAGGTTGGGGTATCATTACAGGTGTCACTGTTATGCAGCTCATATGCATGGTTAGAGAATACAGCAGTCAAGCAATCTTGGTTTCCCATCCCAGACTTTCACTACAGCCACGAACGCATTTGATGATACCACGTTCGATATCCGCTTGGCGGCAACAACGTTATTTTTGTGGTTCGTGTCTTAGGACTTACAAGAGATCCTATCAAGCAGAGCTCAGACGCAGCACTTTGATAGGGCCTGGACGGGACGATCACCCGCAACGGTACCGAGAATGATTGATGACCAGGGGATTGGGCGCCAGGGGTTAGTGACACGCAGAAGGGCGTCTGCAGAGTGCAGCGTAGTGAGCATGCATACGTTCGGTTTTGGTTGCATTAGAATGTTGCGTGAGTGGAAACGGATAACAGCTCCCTTACACCCGGCAATCCACCGCGTGCTCGTCCTACAGTGTTGCGAAACGCGCATTCAACACAGTTCATATATCTCTTAAACGTTGGACGGTGTTGTGCGGGAATCAGGTGAACCTCGGGGATCTATGAGATAGTTGTTCGCCGGTGTCAACTTCATGTCTCAACATAGATGGATCCCCGGGCCATGGCAAAAGTTGCTAGTGCTAAGTGACTGGTCCCGCAAAGGTATGATTAGATGCTAGAAGGAACTAAACCCAGACCACTGCAAGGCCAATTGTATGGGGAAATAACTACGTCTTTGAATCCTCCCAAACTTAACCACTTGTGTGAAATTGCCCCGTTGCCAAACTGAACGTGGTGTGATGGTGGAGAGAAGAAGTAAAGAAGCAGGTCTTCATTCTTACTGTAAGTTCAGTTTCTTATGGAGCTATCGTTCCTTTGCTTCCGGATACAAACAAATAGCTCGATTCCAAAGGATTGTCACACAAAGATATGCTTCCCCTGTTTTTCCAAGCGGGTACGGTTGCCAGGGGCTCTGTACAACACACGATGGGATGTAGTACTAAGAAGAAGCAAAGCAAGCAGTCAGATTGCTGGATGTGAGGTAGGGAGTGTTGTTACACAAACTTTAGTGCTTCCGTTGCTTGTCAGGCACAGAGATTGAGCCCTTCCACGATACGCGCGGACATCATCATGTTGATATCAAATTATAAGCACTGTAGGAGCAATTGAGGCTTCTCTAGCGCCATCCTTCAGCAGGAGTTGATCATGATACTCGGACGAGAACAATATTTAAGTGTTTCTTACACCGTATAAGTGGTTGTTATGAATACTATAATCAATACAGGTACCGTGACGTATGACAGTCGTTACGTATCATACCGAAGTACCACGATGCCCCACATCTACCGGCTTAGCCCTACCAATTGGCCGTGAGGGGTTCTCAACATCTGCAGGCAGCGACGATCCCCGTGGCTCCACTAAAGACCACTCACAGCGAGAGGCCCTTTTCCTTCCTGCAATCAATCTCGTGGGGTGTGTATCCCCCGGACATACAATCTACTACTAAACACTGCATCGATAGACCACTCTACCTTCAGGTATGATTTCGTTGTTCAGTGCAGCTCGTATTCAACCTGAAGTCCAAGTTCCTTACATTACCATCTACTGGTCCCCGGGTGGCCAAAAACCTATCCAAATTATTTCTCGATGCAATGCAGTAACACCTCGACATGCCTGTCTTCCGCGCGTTCAAGTTTCGTCACACGGTGCGCTGCCGGGCTCTTGAATTTTTGCGCCCCTCTTTCCAGCTCCCGTCTAGTTGGTCCCTATTACAATCACCAGTCGTGCCAGTCACGATTATCACTATCGCTAGCTACAGTACCTAGAGGTATGTACTCCCGGGTCATTGCCGGCCGGCCTGGACTCGGGACGACCTCCGACCTACTGACCACTCGGGGACTCTACGGGAATTACTATCGCAATCATGATGCAAGTATTCGGCTCTCCGGTGGCCGGATTTTCTGACACGTTCACGGTTCCCACATGTCTCGCTCGCGAGGGCTACGTGGGAAACTGCCCGGTTTCTTTCTTGTCTCAGTCATGGTCGGATTACGTACAGTACAGCACTCGTCAATTCCCGCACTACAGAGCTGTATCCTGTCTCTAATGAAGAAAGCTCCCGCTGAAGATCAGCTGCGGCGGGCGGGTAGCGAGGCTCGGCCCGTCTTGATTGAGTGCGTCGTGTGTCTGTCTGTCATTAATGATGAAGGGACAGGTCTGTTTTTCGGTTTCAAGAACCGAGAGCTGAGGGCCAAGATATCCCTCGACCTCGATTATGGGAAACTACTCTATGTACGGATGTTGTGACAGATTAGATGAATCCGGTCCCGGCGCTCGACATGAAACGCGCTTCATGGACATAGCTGGTGGGCGAGGACATGATGCTTGTATGGACAACTACATACCTCAGCTTGAGGCAGAGGTACGTACCCACCCAATCTCTCGTCTCAATTGTCCGCATTACACACATACTTCGTACTATACAGACTATTACATGCCACGCAGGTCAGTAGCATGCTTCTCGCCCTACAACATAACGCGCCTTACCTGTTCCGCTAAAGAGTAGCACTTGCTCCCCAGAAGCCCGGTTGTCGACCCTGTCCGGGGCTACGTACCTATCCCGGGAGTGAGGTCTCTATCCAACCGCCCACCAGATCATCCACACCATCACTGCGTCTCTGTTAGCGGATAACTGCTTACTAGATCTCGGGGAAGGGGAGAAGATGCGCACAACACGATGAGGGAATTGAAAGCTTGTGCAAGCCGTTATCACACCGCTGGCACTCTCGTTGTGAAAAACGGCCTACAACACTTAAAAATACCCGGATAAGGAACTCCCAATTCCCCAGACGCTCATGTCAAGCATCATGTCGAGAGAACACTGCACGGTATCCTCTTTGAAGGCCGGATACCGTCTCTTGCTGATGAGCGATTCGGACTCCATTACTTAACCATCAGCAAACATCGTCAGGCAAGTAAGCTCAAGAGTTCTTTCAGATACTTTCTCTTCAGCCATTCCTCAGCCGACCAGTCTCAGAATTTGGGTGTTGTGTGTGGTTGGTTCGTTCCTGAGAAGTTGTACACCGATAATCCATCATCATCACCATCACCGACTGTTATTCGAGTTCACTGCTCTGCATGAAGAAAAAGAAACGACACGCTCTTCCGATCTCGCTCGCGACAGCAACCAAACCCATTACTTTGCCCCCCTTTCTTCTTGATGCTGCCCCTCGAACGATCTGCAGGTGCGTTGTACAAACCTCTGAATCAAAAGAAGAAATGCCATAGACGCACGCATAGAAAAGCCATACAGGCAAACAAAGCTAGCAGTTGCAGCTCACAGCTCACGGGGAGGACGGAATCGCCAAGCACTCGAGCTCGCTCGGAGGCCAAGAAGACATGAGGAAATCTTTCGAGGGGTGCCTACTGGATCAATCCCTAAATCTTTGTCACTTGCATTATGGTATCTCTGTCATCTGTCTGTTCTTCTTAGTACCAAACTCTGATACCGAACGGCCCGCCGATATCGTTGACAGACCGTACGCCACCAGTTTACTATCAGACCAGAGCTACAGTGTGAACACTGAACACATTCAGCTTGGCAAATCGATGGTGGTGTGGTCATGTCATGCCAGAGTTTCGTTTTCAGGAACTGAAAGCCTCTCATGCATACCTCGGGCTTCCTTCAGAATCTGATCATCGCTAACATGCAGTTTGACGGTTCACTGTCTTACTTACACCACTTAGTGACTACTCTAGCGTATAAGTACCTACGTGTGTGGGTGGAACTCACTGCAAACCTCACTCGTGTGCTCGCTTCTTTCTCCCTTTTTAGCTGCTTACAACTTCAGCTGAGCACTGTCGTGCTCCTGGCATTCTCGGAGACTCAGGTGCTAAAGAATGGTCCCCGGGTTCCGGTATTCGTACAGAAACCGGACTGGACGGGGGTTTCAAAGCAGGGGCCGACGACCACTAGGTCAAGCAACACATTGCCAGCACAACAACACTTCGCCCCATACGTACCACCCAGTACCTGAATGCAGTTGGCCCTGAAATATGAACACTATACCATGCCAACGCCTGCATTTATCTGTTGCGGATACGAACTCGGATAGTACCTACGGAAGTTATACAGCGCATACCTGCCGGCTCGCTTTCCTACCTTTCCGGTCCTCATCGATCTTATATGTTCAAGTTGTACAGAATCCGGGGAGAGTGCGGGGCAGAAGTGGAAGTTCGGGTACTAACCGTCGAAGTGTAGTACAGTGGTTTTTAAGTAGCAGAGATCGTGCCTGTTTTCCGGTTTGATGGAGTGGACTGACTGAGTGAGTACAGCTTCCGGTCGGATCTGTGAGACCCAGAATCACAATGGAGAGACAAACTGAAAAGAAATGGCTTTTTGAGATAGTAAAGCCTACGATTTTGGGCCCTGTGGGAAATGCTTAACTTTTATCATTGAGTTGAAAATGGTGTTGAATTCTGGTAGATATTTACTACCATGGATAAGGGCAGTGGCAAAACACTGGGGATCCCCTGAGCTATTCGGAATTAAAGCTACCCATTGCCTGACTGGTAGGTTGTTGGTAACAAATTTCGGAAGTTGTATGATTTTAATCTTGTAAAAACTGCCAGTCAAAAAATAATGTCCCTCTCCAAGAGCGGGACACACCGAGAAGCGGGACAGTATTTTTTGACTGTCAGTTGTACTTCTCCACATATGTGATTTTCCGTCAACTTACCTACTAAAAGAAGAGCGGTGTAGTTGAGGCTGATGTTTGGCTTTCGCGGTTGAGCAAGCTGGGCATGGTACTCATACGTAGTCCACTGAACGAAACAGATGTTCGTAGCGAAATGAACTCGTGGGTTATCATCGCACCCATTCTCTACGACTGGAGTGTCAACGTTCTTCATCTTCTCAGTCCGTCTGCCCAAATAACTGTAGACAACTCTGACCTTACTAAATCTATCCTGCTCGCTACGCTTGATTCTCTTTTGGAACTACTACTCCGAAATCTTGATTTATGCTGCCTTTTGACGGTCTGTTGCTTTCAGACTTTCTCTCTTGAGGCTTCTAAGGGTGCTGTGATACCTATTTTCGAGTTTTTCGTCAACAAAGTTAGAATACATGGGTTTTCAGTTGCAACACGCCTATCGAAACTCTACCACACTGATTTGAATGTTTATAGTCTTTGTCAAAGCTTATTACCAGTACTTTGTTGTTCTGTGCAGAGTCTCTGTAGGCTGTAGAACCTTGAGCAAGAAGTTCAGTGTGTCAAAAGCATCGTGAAGATACCTACCTAGGTACTTACACACATCTCAGCAACCAGAAGACACTCTCTACGATCACTGTTGCTGAACTGAGATGAAGACCGGAGCACAAGACTCTGATATGCTTGCTACCCAGAAGGAAGCAAAACTGACTTTGAAACAGACAACTACCTTATCTACTATACATCCAAACGCGCGGAGCTCTTGCCTTCCGGCACCCAAAGAACCATTCACCCTCCAGACTAACCACCACCGGACTGCAGAAAAGTCTAGACGGGCTAAAACTTGAAGCTTAAAGAACTCCGTCGGCACCTGAACCCAATCAACAAAAAAGTCCTCAGCTGACAACACCAACTAGTGCTTCAAGAGACCGGGGTAAAAAGTGACAAGAAAGTTGTTCTACCCGCCCGAAAATAGGAACCGCTGCTACTAAAGAAGTGGCCAGCCAAACAGATGTGGCGCCCCATCAGACGACTGAGCCAAAATCCCCGCGGTGGTCTGATGACTGTACCTTCCAAACACACACCTAAGTACCACAGGTAGCCATCAGACTTGATGTTGGCTCCTCAGTACAGAAACTGTTTGCCCATGGCAGGAGCCTGGAGCTGGAGCAGGCCTTGTTCGTCTAGTCGGTTGAACGAACGATATAAGTGATGAACATAAAAGCAGCTGGGTGCTTTGCGCTCCTCAGCGATCCGTGCTACATAGGTAGGTACTTTTCAACCGACCAAGGAACAGACAGAGCAAGACGACCTAGCATGACAGTAGACTGTACAGAACTAGAGAAATTTGTCATGCCGGTTGGAGATGACGGTAATCCTCAAGAAAGGACTCGGAACTGAAGTCGACACTTGCTTGCCACCACTGCACACAACTGAAGGCGAAGCACCGCACGAAGAAATCACTGACCAGCAAGCGAGTGAGCGAGTGAGTGATCATCGAAACTTGTGTTATCAGCCGATCATTCCAGCGAGTGTTTGGTTCCTGGACGGACTTGCTGGGACTGAGTTGTGTGGGACTTACGGTTGTTCAGTGTCTACCTACCGTCACTACTAACAGGACGGTACTTAGTTGCAGGGTCTCACGAAGCTGAGAACTGAAGACGGCGACGGTAACAAGTGCAGCGAGTAGTTGTTTGCCTGCAGGCTGAGCCCACAACAGCAGCTCAATCTTAGCTGGGGAGTTATGGTTCGGTTGCCAGACGGTTGGAGGCAAGATACTGTTACCATTGACACTTCAACTGACGAAACCGTAAATCCTCTACAGTAATCATGATACCTTAGAGGTACTTAGTACTCAGAAGACGGAACTTGAACGCCGAAGTGGCAGGAACTCTTTCATGACCATGTACACTGGAGGGATATCTGTTAGAAGGGGTCGTAGAGCGATGAAATTTTACATAGTTAGGTAAGGTCGGGCCTCACTAACAGATATGTACATCTGCTTCTTCTGGATCTTTGCTCCTTCCTTCCCTAACTTAAGTAGCTGGGATGATACCATGTGGGGGACTCACGGTTGTGTTGTGGTTGCTCGACGGTTAGGAAGTAACGACCGTTGCAGGGAAAGAACAGTTGCTCCACCGTTGATAGCTCCGTCACAACGGTTTCTGAGAGAAAGACCATAAAGTCTCCTACCATACAGGCTGCGGCCCTGGGCTAGCGGGATTGGCGTGCAGTAGTCTGGTGGGAGAAGGGAAAGGAAGTCGCGATGCACTCACCAAGGAGCTGAGCTTGGCTGTCGACCCTCCGGTGTGCACTCATCGATGCCATGGAAGAGTTCCTGCCAATTCGGTGTTCGTCGCTTGATGATGCAGTGCCTGGGGGATTTATGGTTGCTGAGATAATGATGTCAACAGTATTCTACTCCTGACCGTCCGGCAACCATAGGTAATAAGCCTTTTACTGTTGAGGTACGGTGCGGGCGTGCAACCGAAAATCGCTACCCACTTCATTACCATCGCCGTGTTCAGTTGTCCTTCGTGAGACAACTACCGTAGACCGCGCGCGGAGAACTGGACTCAATATTAATGCAGTACACTCACCTGACTGCCCGGGTCAGAAGTCACTCGCTGCGGACTTCCGGCCCTCGGTGAAGATGGCCGGCGGAGGACATCTCCGGAGGCGGCATGGGGCTTCCCGGCTAGCCTACACAGTAAGGGGGAGTCAAGAGTAGTCGGGACCATAGTGCTGCACTGCAATGATGTCCGGGAGTGAACATCAACTTAAGTATCAGGTTCAGGTTTCACTGGAAGCCGGAACTGCAACTGAAAAGCCGTGATATTGTTCGAGTGCCAGTCGTCTAACCGATCTGATCTTATCCATGACTCCATACAGCAGTACTTGAACACAGGAACATCATCATCCATCGATGACGAACCGAAAGAGTAACCCAAATCCCAAATCCACCAAAGAAGTCATGCCAGAATTTAGTCCCGCCTAGAAAAAAGCAGAATCCCCTTTGCCTCCTCGCCCTCATTCCATGCTCATGCCCATGCAACGTATATCGTAGTATCCTCCACAACCCAAGTATGACCTTGCAATCCAGAAGAAAACGCCTCCAAAGACGAAACCTGCTATGCCAGAGAGGCCGTCATGCGTGGAAAATAAAGTGCTGATCATGCAAACGTGATGGTTAAACCAATATGCTGCAGCTCGCTCGCTGAATGTTCCAAGTTTGCTTGCTGCCACTGAGAAACCCAAGACTTCCAAAGGCATAACCTCATGCTCTTGAACGCACCGTTTCTTTTTGTATCTCAAATGAATCGTGGAGCCAATGAATCGGAGCTTTCGTCATAACTCATCAACCGAAGTCTATATAGTCTCTCGACTCATGAGGATGGGGTCACATCCCACTTATTTTACGCACCGCCGATACAGCTGCTGGACTGGTTGTCGAGTTCCCTATACTCCCAACTCGTCCGCTTGTCTTTCGAACACCAGCTTCTCTGACGCTCCCAGGTGGATGGCGTTTCGCACTAGTGTTGCCTCGTACCTTGGTCAAAACTCCGGACGCGGAACTAGTGCGTGGAGCATGGTCGTGGGCCTTTATTCGTGCTGCTGCAGTACCAATATTCTCGATATCGTTCGATGCATCATTATCCATAACTTGATAAACAGTCGTTTTCGTGGTAGCGGTTTGGTGGGTGACAGACCGTTCGGGGCGTTGTTCTGGTGAAGTTGGAGCGGCAGACTGTCTTCGCCGAGATCTTCGAAGATTCCATTCCTCCTCTGAATTCGGCCCTCTTGAGCTCTTTTGAACCGTTATCACCTCGGTTGTCACTTCTGTCATGGGGACAGGTTCTTCCTCCACAGTGGTCTGAATAGTTCCCCGGCCGTATCCTTTCTGGCGATCTACTGCGCCCCGCTGCGTCTTCCTTGGCTGTCCTGGCGTAGGTGCAGGGAGGTAATCCTCTTGTACGCCGATATGATTATCACGCGCCGAGTCCCGGTCGATCTCGCCTAGCGGTGTCCGAATTGATCCTCTGTTAGAGGGTGTGGACACGCCGTTTTTGCTAGAGCTACGACCAAGGCTTGTCTTCGACATAGCACGGATAGGGGTGCTGGGATGCGCGGTCCCGTTAGCCTGCGCGGCCGCGGCCGCGGCTGCCATCTCTTTGCGCAGCCTCCGCTCAACCCGCTCCTCGATCCACCACTCCCGGAAGACGCCCTGGTTCAGATGCAACCAATGCTGCTGAGGCCCCACGACCATGCCTGGGCGCATGAAGCGCATGTACGCAATGACCTCGTTTGCTGTAAAGCCATGTCGGTAGATCAGGTAGGCGCCGATGAGGCAGCCTGTTCGGCCGAGACCAGCTTTGCAGTGAACAGCAATGCCCTTTTTCCTAGAGATGGTTTCATGTGCCATGCGGATAAACTTCCGTACAGTCGAAAGGGTCGGGCAAGTTCCGTCCTCAAATATCATGTCGATGTGGTTGATTCCTAGGGCTTCGAAGTAGGAGGGATTGTAGAGCTGCGAGTTCAGCCTGACGACAAGACCGATGTTTCGCTCCGAGAAATGCCTGAGGACATTTTTGAAGGGCTGCGGCAGCGTAGGATGTGCGTCGACGGCGGCTAGAGTCTTTGGTAGAAGTGACCACTGCTCGGTCCCCTCAGGTGTGGGAGCAACCGGGGTATGCTGAGGAGAGGCGAATGCCAGAAAGTTGGGTGTAATCCAGTTGAAGTCACCGTGCTCAACTCTCTCAAACTTTTCGTACTCGTCGAGGTCGAATGTCTCCAGCACACAGCAGCCTTCCTCCTTGGCCTTCCAAACGCCGTACACAACGTCCTGAACCGTGATGCCGTAGTCGGCCTGGCTGTAGCCGGCATCTCTGAACGGCATTAGAGGGGGGTCGACCTGGGCGACCGGCGCAAGAGCCAGATGCGGAGGCCACGATTGGATCAAAACCATGTAGCAAGCCAGTAGACAAGAGGCATTGGCACGGCCTGAGATAACATTGGTCAGCGATCATTGCTAGTCTCGAGTAGGCGGACTTAGATAACCTACTGCGTGGGTCGGCCCTGCTCCAGAACACTACCGGCCTGTCTTTGTTCTCCTTGGCCCCGAGAATTTCGTGGAACTGCAGGGCGAAGCGGTAAAGGTGGCCGATGTGGAACGGGCCAAAATCGTGGTGGAAGGCATTATATAGAAGAGTATCGTCGACGGTGAAGTAGTATGGCTTCTTACGCTCCGCGACTTGGTCGACTGTTCGTTGAGTGCGCTTCCGCGGAGACCGTGGTTCAGGATCCGGGTAGGGGAACAGAGTATGCTCGGTAGGAGGCTCAGAGTAAGATGCAAGGTACAATCGGTCTGTGAAGGTTAGTATACTGTAAGGCAACTGCTGATAGTGTAGAGGATATTCAAAGGTGCACATGTTGGCACAGGGCAGCTCCGTTGCGGGGCGGTGAACATGGGATGCGGGTGGATCATAAATATGGAGTTTTTATACCACGAAGTCAAGGAAAAAATAGAAATCTGTAGTTTCGATTGAGAGGACCAAAACGGCGCGCTCATGGTTTACACATACCGGGAATGTACTCAATGATTTGCCCCAGACTGCTGGAGTGTCTGGAGGAAGGAGCCATGGCGTCGTGGCCTGGGAGGCTCCAAGGCGACTGTTTATGTCGAGAGAGCGATTGGCGTTGCGACGGTGCGCGGGCGCATTAACCGGGATAGTGATGCTGTGTAATGAGCTATTGGGAGGCGGGAACGAAGGAAGTCGACCTCCAATTCAATATTTTGTCGTCTGGGTCTGCACTTAGGTTTGGTCGGCCAAAATTTTGGTCGGATTGACGGGAGGAAGCTGAGGTCGAGATCGCAGATCGTTTCGCGAGCGATTGTGTGCCAACAAAGGAAACCAAGCGGCCAAGCTGCAGTGGGCTAGGTATACCGCGACGCAAGGGACTGTGTACTGCACTGCAGGTGCGGGGTGAGATGAAAGGGCCAAAAACAAGAGCCGAAGCCTCCAAAGATGGACAAGACGACGCCGGCTGCGAAGATGCGGTTCTTCAAGAACGAAGGCACCGGAGGCAGGAAGGATTGAAGAAACAAAGGAGTGGGCAATGATGTGCGATGGGAGGAGAGGAGGCCGATGGGTATGATGCTGGTTGCGGAGAACAGGTTTTGTAGCAGGTACGGCCTTACCGGTACCAGGAGCGGTGTTTTTGCTGGCAAGGTTGTATTGTCATTGGCAGGGACCCTGGGGAACTGGGGAACGAGCGAGACCTTCACCTCACCTTCCATGCAGAGACCGCCTCGAACTTCGCAACTGAACTTGCCCGACCGCTGCCTGCGCCCTGGGTCAGCGTGGGCCAGCGAAGAATTCGGGGGGCTTGGTGTCTTCCAAAACAATTCACCGCCCAATAAGCGCGTCCAAAGCTCCATCTCTCCCGCCGTTGTCCTGACAACCTTCTCTCTTGGCATTCGCAGTCGCGCCTGGACCAGTAACATCACTCCGTTTTGACGGGAGATCCCCCCAGAGCTCCACTTCCCAGCTGAGGTAGGGAGGGAGGTGATGCCGGAGCTTGTCCTTTTTCTGTAGAGCCGCCATGATTCCTTTGCGCCCAGCACACGGCACAACCGAATGTCGAACTCGCTTGTTCAGCCAGCCTGCCGCCTACGACCTTGCGAATTGCGATAACTGTAGACGATAGTAACCTCACTGCGAAAAAGCCAGTGCGAGATACAATTTGAGATTCCTACAGAGTTTCCTACAAGGGCCTGTCATCAGTCATCACAGCACAGGCACACTGCTGAAGAGCGCCTTTGCAACACGCCGCGGCGGTTGGAATTCGACATTCGTCATCGGGTAGCGCTTACCACACAAACTCCCCTGACAACCGTTTAAACGAGGGCCAGTTTGAAACCCCTTGGTTCAAGACAAACATTTTTCTTGCAAGTGTTTACTACAGGGTTTTCAAAGGCCGCAACCATGGCAACCGACGATAACTTCCCCTGCTCGCTGTAGGTCATTGATTTTTTTCAGTGTCGTCGTTGTCTCATTCCTTAGTCTGATTTGTTTTTATTTTTTCACCTCTTGTACTTCTCCCATCTCATGACATTTTCATGACATCTTCGCTTCACTCAAAGCCGGCATTTCTTGTGGGATAAATGACAACTAACACAACAACCGCAAAAGAACACTTCAAGTGCCCTTCCCTGATGCTCGGTTAGCTTCTGTTGCTCTCCAGGCCTTGAGGGTAGACAAGGAGCTCTCCGGCCTCGTCAAGCGGGAGCTTTCGACCGTTGCGTCCCCTGACAGCGAATATGCTGGGGAGACGGTCCTGCAAGTCGACTACAAGGCGACCACAAACCGCATGCTCCGCGTCGCCGTGAATTCCTTCATGGACAGCCTGGCGTTGGTGTTGGAGGTGCAGGAGGAGATGGATGTGGATGCCATTGAGTCTGAGAAGGCCAGCAACTGAGGCCTGGCTGTGTCGAGACTCTTACGGGTTTATTCCTGCTACAGCAGATTCAATTCGCCCACCCATCTGAGGCCATAGATGACCGGACAGAAAGGGCGCCATGCCTCCAGACACTGAGCGGCTAGCAGATAGAGGCAACAATGGTGGTTGATCACTACCTGTACGCATGCCTACCTCCTCGGGTATGAGGTGTTCCTACGACGGATTGTTGGTACCTACCACTTGGACCTGCTTTATCTCTGGGCATCAGATGACGACCCCCACCTGCTTGGAATAGGCGTGTCGTCTGTTCATAGACGGGCAGGTAAAGATGCGAATCAGAATGGTCACCCAAGCAACGCAAGGAAGCTCCAAAGACCTATTTGTCTCCACATTCAACCCTCAACAGCGTCGCGAATCATGGAATAAAGCTAAATGGGGTATCTGGTTTTGAATGTGCTCTTACTTTCCTTGAAACAGTGGTCAGATATCAGTCAGCCCGTGCGCGATGCTATAGGTCATCGTCACCCATAGCTTCGTCGGAATCAATTCCCCTGCCATTTCCATGACCATTCATCCCATCGATCGCACTGATGCCGTTCGGCTTGTCGAGTTTTCGCCGGCGGTCATCCTTTTTCCTCCGCACATTCTTGTAAACCTTGATGGTGCAATCCTGCCCAGAACTCACCATGGTGTCGCCGTTGACATCCACCCAGAAACAGACCCCTTCGTGAGCCTTCTCGATACGCTGTACAATTTGCTTGGTAACCACATCCCACATCACAATATCTCCGTCTTCGCTAGCCGACACAACAAATGGCTTCCCCCTATTGCCGTGTCGGTAGTCGTCCTGTGTATCCTTGTTGTCGGTCACCACGCCAAAACCTCCGCCTATAGAAAAGCCGCTGTTTTTATGGCCTTGGTATGTCTTCTTGACGGTTCCTGATACGTAGTCCCAAAGACGAATGCTGTTATCGAGGTTGAAGGCGAGTACGAAGCGGCCATTCGGGCTGAAGCAAACGTTGGTGACGGCGGGGTTGTCTTCGTGGACGAGCGTTCGGAGACATTGGCCGGTGGAGGTATCCCATATTCGACTGTGGAACTCCAAAGATTAGCAACCATATCCCATGAAATCAGATTTCCATGCAGTCCGAAACGTACATGAGCCCATCCGTAGAGCAACTAACGACCAGTGTCCCGTCACAGCAAAAGTCGATGCCGCTCACTGGGTCACTATGAGCGGGCAAACTTCGCATCAACCGACCAGCGCGTACATCCCACAGAAACACAGCCTCGTCATAACTACCGCTGGCCAGAATGTTCCCTTTTGGCGAAAAGGCGAGGCAGTAAACATAGTTGTGATGTCCCAGCAACGGGCCCATTCCTGTTCTACCTCCGCGTGCTGTCCTGAGCTGGCTGCCGCCTCTGATGTACTCTCGTGGTCCCTGGCCACGGTTGCTTTCATCCCCACAAGCGTGGGCGGGACTAGCAGTCACCCGGTCCCAGAGACGAATTGCCTTGTCGTCTGAGCCGGTAGCCAAAGTGTTACTGTCCGGTGCCCATGCCAGGCATGAGACTCCGGCCATGTGGCCTATAAGAGTGTCGAGGTTGTGGCCCGTGGTGGCATCCCAGATCTTGACGCTGCCGTCGGCAGAAGCGGAGGCAATCCATTTTCCGTCTGGTGATATTCGAACCTGGCTGATAGCAGCAGTATGGCCGCTCAGCTCTAGGCGGGGTCGGTAATTCGGTCGAAGCTGCTCGGCATGTGATTTGGAGGAACGGCGGTCTTGGAAGCGAGAGGGCGATACGGAACGGGAGCGGTCGCGTGTCGAGCTTGTTCGTGAGCGCGACCGGGTGCGTGATCGAGAGCGAGGGGATCGGGATCGGGTCGGAGAGCGTGAGTACGAGCGACTCCTGGAGCGCGACGAGGACCTGGATCGCGATTCGCGAGACCTGGTTGATGACCTGGAGCGGTATCGCCGTTGTTGCTCGTCTTCTTCGGAACGGGGACTGATGCTTCTGGTTCTACTCCTCCCACTTCTGCTCCTGCTTCTACTTGCGCTCGCATCCCTGGCCCTGTTTGGGCTTGTAGAGAGACGACCGCGGCGCGCTAACGGCCTATCGGTACGAGATCGACCGTCGTATTCTGTTGTGTCTTCGTCGCGGTTCATATCTTCTACAGGTGAGCTATATCGCGGCATCGAACCGGCGTCGTCGTCTGGGAGTCTGCGGCGTTTGGGGTGAGGCGGCTCAGCAGCTGTGCCTTCTGGGGAAGCCCGGGTTTGGGGCATATCGAGGGGAAGCTTTGCTCGAGAAGATGCTGTTCTGTCTTGGGGCGCAAAGACGCGGATCTAGCTTGAGGGTTTTGCACCAAGAATATTGATAGATGATGTGAACCTGATATTGACGAGATGTCAAGGTAATGGTAGAGGATAAGGATTGGGATTGTGAATTCGTTCGTCGGGTTCCGGTTTGCGTCAGTAGGGAAGTGGAAGAAAGTTCACGCAGTGCATGCGCGCGCACGGCAAGGTACCTTGCCCGGCTTTTGGGGGTGCAGGGGCGTGGGGCGGGCACAAATCTGTCATCAGGGAACCAAAAGTACACATCAGAACCAACACGACTTCAACGCGAGCGCCTTTGTTCGCCATCAAAACCAACGAAGAGCTAAGATCATCGCCATAAACACAAAGGTTGGAACATTGTTTTTGTTGCAGACTCCGGGGTTGAGGTGTTTCTTTCCTGTGTCGTCTTCCCCGAGAGTAGTATCAAGGGAGGTACCTCTCCATGTGTCTTTTAGTACAAGTAGAAGGTACTTAGGTACTTTCAAGCTGCGACCACAAAGTCAGCTCATCCAATTGGTCAATCCGTCCGCTGGATCCCTCGTTAACGTCCCGTCTTGGAGATCTCGAGATTTGTGGAGAGCCTCCACACCAACTGGGCGGAAACGCCAAACCTGGATTGGTTTAGTCGGGCGTGTTCAAGGATCGAGGGAAAGCCGCCGTGACCGTAACTTGGAAGGCGAGTTCACTTTGATTGTTTTGAAGTCATAACTAAACTCTGTATCGTTATCGAGAAGCTTTGTTGACTTTCACTCATTCATCGCACTGCATCCGTGTGGGCATATCATGAACTTGCGGCTTCTCATCTGACACCCCATCTGACGCCTCCTCTACAAGGAAGAACACATCAACCACATCAGACGACTTTGCTCATTAACAACCATACGAACTCTCAGTCACGATGGCCGAGTTGCCCACCGAGATATCCATCGTGACGCTCAACTGCTGGGGTCTAAAATACATATCTAAACTCCGCCGCGAGCGTCTCACAGAAATTGGCCGCCAGCTCGCCATCGCCGACCCGCAACCGCAAATCGTCGCGCTTCAGGAGTGTTTCTGTCACGAGGATTACCTGACCATCCGGCGCGAAACCCGCTACATCCTACCCTATGGCAAGTTCTACTTCGCCGGCGCCTTCGGCGGCGGTCTGGCCATCCTGTCCAAGTGGCCGATCGAGGAGAGCACCATGTTCCGGTACCCGTTGAACGGACGACCGACGGCCTTCTGGCGCGGTGACTGGTATGTTGGGAAGGGCGTTGCTTGTGCGAAGATCCGATACGGCCCGGGGCCGAAACACATTATCGAGGTGTTCAACACTCACACCCATGCCCCGTACGAATCCGGGCCCAAAGACTCTTACATCTGCCACCGCACCTCTCAATCCTGGGAGATCTCCAAGCTCCTCCGCGGCGCCGCCGAACGGGGCCACCTCGTCCTCGGCCTGGGCGACTTCAACATGCTTCCCATGTCCCTCGAGCACCAAATCGTCACCTCTCACGCGCCCGTGCGCGACGTCTGGCGTGTTCTGCATCCCGACAGCTCAGTCGGCCCCGCGCACCACCACGCAGAAAAGGCTCGGGGGCGACCCGTCCCCACGGCCGAGTTCAACATCCTCGAGAACTGCGCCACTTCGGACGGGCCCTTCAACACCTGGCGCTGGCTGCCCAAGCAGCAGAAGCGGCTGGGCATCGGCAAGCCCGTGGTGACTGTTGACCCGAGCACGCCGGACCTGCGCGGGAAGCGGTTGGATTACATCTTTGCTGGAGCCGGGGACGTGGCGGCTAACGGCGGGGGTTGGGTGGTCAAGCGCGCGGCGGTTGGGATGATGATGCGGCATCCAGAGCTGGGGTGTTCGTTGAGCGATCACTTTGCTGTTGAGGCGACGCTCAAGTTTGTTCCTTTAAAGCAGCAGCATAATAACAACAACAACAACAGCCCTTTCAGCGACACACATCAAACCATCAAACCAACCACCACCCTCCTCAACGACGCCGACAACCACCTCATCCAAACGGGCACCTACCTCCAGGAACCATCATCTCAAGGCACCAGTATCGCCGAGGCCGACGACAACCTCTCCTACACAAAACAGCTCCTCACCTTCAACTCTCCACCACCACGCCTCCCACCCAGCGGCTACGACCAAATCCTCAGTCTAATCCACAAATATGTAGCCCGTGAGCGGTCGCAGCTTAAATGGCGAGCGTACCACTTCTTCGCGTGGCTCGGGATTTCGATCGGGTGTCTGGTCGCCGTATGGTTCGTCCCGCGCAATTTTGTTGCGTTTATCCTCATGCTCGTGAGCACCCTGGGGTTGGTGGGCGGTACGCTGGACGGGCTCATGTCGCTCTTGTTCTTCAGGAGTGAGCTGCGGGCGTTGAAGGAGTATGAGTTTGAGATTTTGACGGCCAAGGCGCTGGCGGAGGGCAAGACACCTGTAGTACAGCAGGCTGGTACTGAGGAAGATGTCGATGACGGCAAGCAGTGGTGACGGTTTCTGAGTCGGTGTGGCAACACTGGCTATCGTCAACTCCCGATGGACGAGTTTGAGTTCGAGCGTCTTCGTTGAACGTCACTAGGGGAGCAAAAAGCAAGCGGCCCCCAGCAAACAAGTTAGAATAACTCTTAATGCTAATACTCTCTATTTGTATTTGTCTGTCCTCGCAATTCTATCGGATATTTCGTTACGCAGTGTTACTCAAAAGCAAAAACTTACCATGGTGTTTAATACTGTCGTCCATCAACTCAACATCTCACACTCTCCCCCGGCTGCTTAGCCTTCTTCAACAAAACATCATCCAAACTAGAGCCAGCTCAGTCTTCCCTTGCGCAAGGCTTTCACAGCAGCAGCGCGATCCTCCTCCCACTCATAGCCAGCATGATTCGCATAAACACTTTCGGCATAGCCACCGCTACCACCAAATGCAACACCGTCAGCATCGAATGTGCCATCTTCGCCCCTGAGATTCCCCTCGCTCACAAAAGAACCAACGTTGGGCCAAATCCTTTCCAAGCCCTTTCTCACCGCTCCGTTACTGTCATGGTTCATCCGTCGCCAAGTGTAGCCCAAAAAGGCGGTCCTCTTCCTTACATCCATGACCACTGCCTTGGTGTTCTTGTCCCTCAACAGCTTGTCCCTGGGCCTCTTTCGGTCTTTCTTTCCATAGACCCGCACAAACTGTTTCAACATCTCCCGCTCTTCTGAAGCCAGATCATGAAACTTTTCTTCAATATGCGAATCAAGGTTGTGTAGGCGATTTCTGTCATACGGGGTTGCAATGGCAGCGAGAGCCCACTTCTGAACATCACGTCTGAGGCCTTGAAGAGCTTGCTTGGCCACAGAAGTCATTTTATCCTTGGGATTGGGGTGACGGCTGCCTAAGCTAAGGTCTTTGAGAGATCCAAGCATAGAGGGTGTGGTTGGGCTGATGGGACTTGAGCTTCCGTATGGGTCTGAGGTGACCGGAGAGCCAAAAGATGTCGGTGAGGGATCCTCCGGCTCTGATTCCTCGCTGCTGTCGCTCCAATCGCTGATAGGATCCTCGTCGTCGAAATAATGAGTATCATCGGGGCCTCGGAGATGCGGTACGTAAGGGGGATCAATCTCATGCAGCCTCTCCCAAGGAACTCCCCTGAACCACTTGTGCGCCTTGATGTCTTCAGCATCGTAAGGAAACACGTAACGGCCGGCGAAGTCTCGTGGGACTGCCAACTCAGGCTGCTGCTTCCGGTGATGGCCATAAGAACTAGTCCCTATACCGGGTCCTCCTGTGGTTCCTGGATGGGCTGATTGGGCAGTCATAGACACATTGATGAGATCTTTGAAGCGATAACGTTTAGAGCAGAGCCTGTTCTCTCTGTCGTCTATAAGCGACGTGATCAATTGCTGACACCGAGCAGAGACAGCAGGTTGACGTGGAAAATTGAACGTCTCCTTGTATCTCTTTTAACGTGAAATGCAGTCAGCGATTGCAACTGTGCCACGCTGGATGCCTGTACGGAGGATATGGGGGATGCAAATAACTTACGAGAATGTTCTGCTTCGTCATATGTCTACCGGCATCGGAAATAAACGGCGTACGACCGTAGAGGCATTCGAAAAGAATAACGCCGATACTCCACTAGTCACACCGAGCATCGTACTTCTTCCCTTCGATGACTTCTGGCGCCATATACTGGCTAGTGCCGACAACACTCATAGCAGAAGTGCGGTTACCGCATCGATTACGCCAGCTAAGAAGGAGCTCTCCATCATCTGTATTTTTTTTCTCGTGCTTGTCGATCCCCGTCATGATACCGCTTGCCCACTTCATTGTGGCCTGCAGACTGCGACCTTCGGCCTTGTCTTGGTCATCACCCTCGATGTGGATGCCCAACTTGTTGAGCAAGCTATATCGGTGACAGTTGAAGTATGAGGCGTCATGCGACCAGTGACCGTCGAATGCCAGACCGAAGTCACTGATCTTCAAATGACCTGAGGCAGAGATGAGAAAGTTGTCCGGCTTGATATCTCGATGAATGATCTTGAGCGCATGTGCCGCCTCGACACATAGTATCATTTCGGCAATGTAGAATCGTGCTACAGACTCGTGTAGGATGTTCTCCCGAATTAGAAGTCCGAGGAAATCACCACCCGGCATATACTCCATGACGAGGTAAAGATTGGCAGCGTCCTGGAAACTCGCGATGAGTGGTACGATCCTGCGGCCTAGTCAGTATCGGCTGGAGATTCAGGGTGCTACTTGAAGCACGTACCATTTTGAGCCTTCAGATGCAACAAGAAAGTCCCTTTCGGCTCTCAGATGACCCTCTTGGCTAGTACGAAGCATGTCTGACTTTCGGATAACCTTCATGGCGTACACCTGCTTGCTGCTAGCTTCGGACCAACCATCAGAGCGGCCATTGGGATCTTCCTCACGGTATTGGGATTTTTCCCGAACGAGTCGCACCACCCCAAAGCTACCTTTACCGAGAATCTTCAAGACATCCCAATCATTTTCAAGAGAGGCTTCAGGAGCACCCCGTTGCGCCACCAGTGCGAGGGTACTGCGGGCTTTCAGTACGCGAGTCTTGCGTAGATGCTCACTTTCTCGACGAAAAAAGTCCGCACGCACAGCTTTCACCTCCGAGGGGCTCACTTTGCCATCCAAAGCACCGCAGTTAATGAGATGGGTCTCAAGCAACTGAAGACGAATAGACCGCGGGCTGGGCCCATGATTCAGCAGCTCATCAAAGTAAGTCTCAAGGTAAATCTTGGCTGCAGCTGCCCGCTCGACAGTTAGTACGCTAGGAGACGCCTGGTCGAGAGCAGTCTCTTGGATCGTAGTGAGATTGCTATCAGGACTGGAGGGTGTATTGACGCCGCGGCGGTTGGCATGCGCACAATTCAGGACAGTGTGCTGATGACGCTGAAGATGCTTCTTCTCAACAGTCCTCGTACAGGCACTTTTGAAGTGAGAATTGCTGGGGGGTGATGAATAGAACCTGGAATCTAAGGAGCTCTGAGCGGTTGAGTCCTCGGGAGACATACTTGGGTTGCTGTTGCTATTCGTAGGACTGTTCTTGCTGGACCCAGTATCCATATCTCCCGCTGTCGGTGATGCCGGCGGGGACTGAGGAAACTGTAGCAAAGTGGTCTTGTTGTCGTCTGCTGATTGGAATGCGTGGTCTATTGGGATTCGTCCCTTCGAATATTTTCGATGAATGATTGTCGGTTCTGCTACTGCACGAAAAAGTGCTCCGGACATTTTGCCTATGCGCCGTGAAAGGGTCGTCGCCCCGGATCTTGATAGGTCAAGGCTCAACGACTTAGTCTCGTTATTGGAGACTGGCTTCTCTGTTCAAAACCTTGTCAGTATTCTCTCCGATCGGGGGAAAGAGATAGCATTGACGCGTTCCTATTTAACTGACCGTCGTGAGTGAGTGCTTTTAAAGCCAAACCAAGCCTTGACCTCTGCCAGTGAAACCTCGATGGGCGAGGGGCACCTTGTTCGGGTGAAGATAAAGCAAGAGACCAACTATCGGAGCAGTCGTCGGGCCTAGTGGGATGGTAAACCGGAATGGTAGTGCCCAGATGACTTGATGTCAGAGAAGAGCTCCTCTTCATGTCGCAAGCTCGATCCTGTCCATTGAATGGTAGGAACCGCTACAGCGTCTAACTCGGTCGATGGTAACGCGCAAGGCCTAGTTTGGCGATAGTCAAAAGCCGCGGCGGCTATGATGATGGTAATGAAAGATAAAATGATGATACCTAGTGAGAGATGGGAGCAGAACGGGGGGAAAAAGATGCGGATGGAGTTTGTCTTGGTCGGAGAAGTACGGCAACTTGAAGGTGCAGTAAAAGAGAGAGGATGAGTTAGCAGGGCAGCCCAGGTATCCTGTCCTGATCACTCACCAGATGCGCCTCCCTTGCTCCAAGCCAACAACACTTACCTTTTAATGTACGAACCCTCACGGCAGGTGCGATCACGAATCCGGAAAAGAACCACGTCGTTTGTAGCCGACCGTTACTCCTTCCTGGAACTTTGTTACCGCACGTCACTTATGAGCGCTTTCCACGGCTACTTTGAAACATTAAAGGTTGCTGACCCGAGTGTAGGTATCATAGAAATGTGCTTCTTTGCAATTGAAAGACGCAGTATAGAGTATCTCGTGCCCCTTGAACGATGTACAACCCAAAGTACAGAAAGAAATCCAGACCCGAAACTTTTGACATTATGCTGCTGAAATGACGTTCCCACTTCCTTGACCAAAACCCAACATGAGCGCAAGGAAATATGTGCTGACGAAAGAAATACTGAGACTTGCTAGGCAAAGCCTTCAAACCTCACGCTTCGAGATGTCACGGTCTACTTGATCTCAAGGAGCTTGACATCGAAGATCAAAGTGCTGTTGGGGGGGATGCCGGGAAGGGCGCGGCTGCCGTAGGCATGGTGGGCGGGAATGGTGAGGCGACGCTCGCCACCAACAGCCATGCCAGCAACACCGATGTCCCAACCCTTGATCACCTCACCCTTGCCGAGCTTGAAGGAGAACGGGGCACCCTTCTTGTTGGCTGTATTACAATATTAGTCTCTAGTCAACATTGTGAGAGTGTTGATGTGGAAGAGTGAGACTTACAGTCGAAGACCTTGCCGTTCTGGAGCTTTCCGATGTAGCGCATGCCGACACGGTCGCCGTTCTTGGCGGCACGGCCGGAACCAACCTTCCTGTCGTCGATGGTGACGCCCTGGACAACCTTGACGGTAGTGGCAGGCTTCTTGTTCTCAAGCTTGTCCTTGGCAGGGCCAGTAGGACCCTGCTCGAGGTTCTTGGCGAACTGGACCTTCTTGTCGGACTTGGTCTCCTTCTTAGGCTCCTCCTTCTTGGCCTCCTCAACCTTCTGCTTCTTCTGCTGCTTCTTGCTGAGCTTCTTGTCGTCCTTGGAAATCATGGCATCGAGGCCCTCGGCATCGTCCTCGGCGGGGCGCTTCTTGCCCTTCTTGCTGGTGTCGACAAGCTTGGGAGCCTCCTCCTCATCTTCCGAGGTGATCTCCTTGACACGGGGGGTGCCGTCGAGCTCGTCGAGCTCGTCGCTCATATCGTCGGAATCGTCATCCTCGCCGCCAAGGGGGAAGTCGTAATCCTCGTCGTCGGACTCATCCTCATCATCCTCGCTGTCCTCCTCGTCATCCTCGGGAACAACGAAGTTACCGGTGAGGTAAACAGAGTGGGTACCCTGGACGCAGAAGAAGACCTTCTCGCCCTCGCCGATGGTGATGTTGATGGGCTGCTGGTAGTTCTGTAAATGGGAAATCAGGTTAGCTCTGAGAACTCGAACATGCGTTTACCGAGTGGAAGGGGTTTCTTACGCGCTCAGTGTCGAGAGTGCAGACAACGTAGTCCTCGAGCTGGAGGTCATCCTCGCCGCAGCAGTCGCTCTCCTCGTCGCTCTCCTCCTCGTCGGACTCGCTGGCCTTGCCCTTGCCCTTGCCCTTCTTGCCGTTGGGCTTGGCGTCCTCCATCTCCTCATCAGACTCCTCCTGGGTAGCAGCCATAAGCTTCTTGATGGCAGCCTCCTGCTTGGCCTTCTTGGACTTGGAGGGATCGCTGGGGCCACCGTTGGCCTCGTCGTCAGAGTCGCCGCCGCCGAGAAGGGACTGGAGGTACTCATCCTCCTCCTCATCATCATCGTCGTGGTCGTGGCCAGTAGCCTTGATGATCTTCAGGGTCGAGCGGGGGAGAGCGGGAATGTTGCCCTGGCCGTCAGCCTCAGGAGCCTTGGTGGGATCGAGGGCAGCCATGGTGATGTGAATCTGGAATCCATGTCGTTAGCTCCGTGCAACCCATTGCAGCGCCATTGCCTGCGAACGAGAGAGTCAAAAGCTCCGGAAAGTGTGCACTTACGATAGCAGGGAACTCAGAGGCGGCGGGAATGAGGATCTCGCCAGGAGGAACCTCCAAGCCAAAGACGGCGACGGGCATAAGGGGGGCCATTGTGAAAGATTGGGTGGTGCTTTGCGCCGGGGTATCAAAAGGTCTAGTTGTTAAAGAAAACGAAAGGGACAGGAACTCGAAGTCGTCGTCGGAAGTATACCGTTCTAAGATTGAAAGAATATGAATGGGCTTGGTAGAAAAAGTCTGAAGATGGATGCGACCGGTTTGACTTGGGGAAAGGCAGAGAATGCGATTCGAGGGCGAGGGCGGTCGGCAGAAAAAGTTCAGGCGAACTGCACCTTGGGATCCAGAAAAATTTCGAGGCACCCCACCGTCTGTACCGTCTGTTAGCGATAAGACTTCCTTATCTGCCACCCTCAGTGCCTCCCCAGGCCAGGCTTGCAGGGATAAATCGGCCAATGCAGGCCGGTCTGCTAACAAAAGCGGGGAAGAGTTCGACAAGCTCCGCGCGCTAACGTCGTGCAGACCCTGACGTGCCTGGAGCTGGCATGGAAACCTTGTGACGACGGGAACTTCAACATTGCAATCCGTTATCACCGACTCGAGGCTTGATGTTGGTCGCCGCGGGACTGCGAGCTCTTTGCATCTGCAAGATTGATAGCCGCCAGAGCAGAGAGCATCAAGTGTGAGGCATAAGAATGAACATCATGCATCACAGGCACTTTGTCTTGAGTGTCCCGGCGTCACCACGGGCATCCCGCATCATCGTTCCCGGTTCACTCCACTTGTGTGAGAGGATCCACCAACGAAAGCATCACAAGGGACAAAAGCAAGACCGCTCGTATGTACAGTTATTATTAGCGGTCGTGCTGCTGGCTGACTGCAGTGATTTGTATAGGAGATAGAGCAGAGTAACCGACTATAACAATATACGTTAGCGACTATAGTAGACGACGATGGGGAGAGGGAGGAGGAGGCAGCGGAAGCCTATAGAAAGAAAGTCTTACTTTTCTTTATACTTTCTATTATTACTACTATTATTACTTCGATAGGAGGGAAGTAAGGCTTCGACCCTAAATTTATTAACGAAGGCAGCCTAAAAGCTAGTATAGCTAAGGCCTAGTATTTATTAAGAGGGTATAAGAAGCGGTTCTATAAATTCTTTCGTATAATAAAAATTGAATTTATAATTTTAGCGAAGTAGATGCGAAAGAGGGGTAGTATACGGGATACTAGATACTAGATTATTGAATTGAAGTTAATGGTCTTTGTCTAGATTATTATATTTAACGAAATTTAGTAGTAAGTAGCTTACTACTTTTTAATAGCCTAATTAACGGTATTAAATATTATTAACTAAATGATGCTAATTTTTATCAAGCTTTATACCGAGTTTATTATTTAACTAAATAATAATTACGTAGCGCTAGAGATTGAGCTCGTTGCGGGCAATTAGCGGTTTAGCGGTACGATTGGTATTATTGATAGTATTTATATTTATACAAAAGTACTGGTAAAAGACTAGAACCGTTAGTATAATAGAAAGAGCTTTATTTTTTAGAATATATTTATTATAATTCGATTTAACGGCTCCTTTTCGTATGTATTAATTAGCGTAGAGGAGTCGATGTAAGACGCGAGATTATTTCGTATTGCTTTACTCTACGGGTTTAAAATACTTTTTAAGCGATTTTACTTGGCCGATATAGAGTTTAATTAATAGAGAGGTATTTTAATCCCGTTCCTTAATATATAATACTATTTCTAAAATTAGAGGGATACCCTAGGTAATAAGTAGCCTAAAATAAAGAAAGAATTGTATAATTTGAAATATAGTATAAATTGTATATTAGTTGAGTAAGCGTTCGGGTAGTTGAAAAGGATAGCGAAATTAATATAAAAATTGGCGCCCGAATACCCTATTAATATATAGATCGACTTTATATATACCGTTACAAGTCTCTACAATTTTATTTATTATTAGCGCTATAAATTAATAAGAGAGGGGGAAGAAGTATTTATTCGGTTATTAGTACTAATAAAGAGGTACGCTAATAAATTTTATTTCAATAACCCTATTACTATACGAATATAAATTATAAATAGGTTTTGGAAATTTTAGTAGTAATATTTTTAGAAGAAGGTAAAGAGGGGGTAAGAAGGTAAAAGAGAATAAGTTTAAATTAATCTATTAATAAATTAGAAGTATATAAAATATTAATTATTAGTGCCTTTAAATTTTGAAATTTCGATTATTAAACGGTAAATATAGGTACGGGTAGTATACGCTAGAGAGCGCTAGAATTATAGAGGGTTATAATATTAAATAATTATATTAAAACGGGAGTTAAAGGATATTAAAAATTTCTAGCTAATATAATATGGTATATTAGGGGTATACGGGCTAACGGGAGAGTAAATATCTATAAATAATCTGGGGAAATAGTTCCTCTAAACCCTAATTATATATTTAATAATAATTAATATATTAAAATCCGATATTTTTAAATTTGGTAAAATTTTTAGAATTTCTAATATTTTTAATACTTTTAAATATACTTTTCTACTCTATTCTATTATACTATTTATTATTACTACTTTATGCCCTCTTCTCAAATTTAACCTTCTTAATTAACCGCTTTAATTTAACGGGTTTAAATTTATTATCCATCGTATTCTATAAGACAATTTCTTCCTTATTTAATATTTAAAATACGTTAATAATTATCTTTAGCGATAATTCCTTCGCGAAGTTAATTTGGAAATTTAATACCGCCGTTTCGATATCGATTGTACTAATAGGTCTCGCGTTATTAATCGATTTAACCGCCTCGTTAATAGACCTCGCGATTAGGGTATTACTTTACCCAACGGATACTTTCTTAATAGGTTGCGTCTCTTTAGTGTAGGTTAGGACTTTAAATCTATTTTCCCCCTCTCCCTCCGGATTATTATTATTATTTTTATTATTCTAAAGATTAGAGTTAGCGGCCTTCTATTATTAGGCGCGCTTTACCGCCCTCGTTTTTCGCGCTTTTTCGGTACGAACTACCTTCCTTTCCGCGGCGGTTATAATATTTCACTTCCTCTTAGCGGTAGTCGATTATAAATTTTTATTACTATTATCGATTATAATTCAAATTAATTGGATAAAAGATTTAGTAGCCCTCTTATTTATAAAGATATTTATTAAAAAGGAATAGCTATTACTATTATTAAAAATATACGTACCTATCTTTATTTAAGCGCTTTCGTTACTAAACTCTTTAATAAAGGGTTCCTAATAGGCGTTAGAATATTGGACTTTACTAGTTTTATAATTAAAAGAGGTATTAATACAATCTTCTACTATTTATTTTATATATTTAGTACGCGTTTTAAAACGAATAAACGTATTTTAATATATTTCTTAAGTAATAACCCTATTCTCGTCTTTATTTTTATAAATTTAATTAGTTAGTAATTTTACTTAGTATTTATATTAATCGTATTTAAAGCCCTTACCCTCCTTTATTATTATTAAGAACTTACTTATATAAGAGTCTTTAATAAAGAGGATAAATTAATAATATACTTCTAGAAATTAATAATATAATCTTTAATTTATAATCGAATTAGGGGTTTTCTTCTTTTAATTAAATTATTAGCTAATTACCTCTTTATTATTAAATAATTACGACCGCTTTTATATCCCACACACTATTTCTACCGCATCGTTATTATCGTTATTATTAAACCTTATAAGCCTCGCTTAAACGTTAGGTAATTAGAAAGCGTTTCTAAACGAAGGTTTAACCATATTAAAAAAGACGGGAATATTAAGGAAATTATATTTCGTATAATTATTAATAACGTTTTATATAGTACGTTAATAAAGGGGCGGGCAGTTGATTAATATTAGAATAGACGTATTAAATATAATAATTGGGAAGCTATTAATAAGAGGCGGTAATTATATCCTAAATTAAGGTAATAAGGAATTTATATACGGGAGATTCTTATATTAAAAATTCCCCGATTATAGTAGTTAGGATCTTATATAGTAGTATTATTAGGAGTATTGGGAAGGCTTATATTGGGAATTGTATTAAATATAGTCCTCTTTAGCGGGCGGTTATTAGCTTTGGTTATTTTAATATTAGCTACTTATTATCAATATCGATATATAATAGTATTTTGTACTTTGAGCTTTATAGTAGAGCTTTAATACTAAAAAAGAATTACGACCCCTCTTGTATGGCGGTATAGTCCTATAGCGGTGGTTTGAGCTACCCTAGCGACCTCTGGGTAACTCCAGTCGATTAAACCTTATTAGGATTAGGGGGTTTTAGTTAATCTATATACTAAAATTTAAGTACGAGCCCTAACCCCTTGCAATTGGCACTCTATACGAAAGTTACTTATTTGGCTATAACGTTACGTTTATAAGGTTACGGTCACGCGAGCCGATCAGGGCCTAAAACTCTGGCTGAACAACCTTCAGACATCTTCTACTCTCAAGTCACTTCAACTTCCCTATCCCCGTGAAAGTCACCTTGATAACCCGGCATGCCACAGTCATCCCAACATCAACTCAATAGTCTCCAGAGCTAGTCTCAATCCTCATACCTCTGCGGCCTCTCATCCACCTCAACGAACTTCAATCCCAACTCAGCCACTGGGCCCGGGAAGTGACGGCTCTGCCTCGCGTAAGCCGCAACGAGATCATTACCGTTCGTTATGCCTCCTATAGGTATCATTGGATGTCAGCCCGATCTTCTGGGGCTAGTCAGGAAGGGATGAAAACAAACCACTAGACCAAAGATTCCCATCCCCCACCCACCTCAACTCCTCCCCCACCCAAATAATCTCCTGGTCCTCGAATCTCGTCCGCAGATCTCCCTGTAACCCTCGCGGTCCACAGGCTTTCTTGCCTTTGAGGATCCCGGCCGCACCGCAGAGGTAGATGCCTGAGCAGACGCTCAGGATGTCTGTCGTTTTCGTCTCGTTGTTGCTGGTGTTGTTCGCATGCCCTGCTAGCCACGACAGAGCGGCTGGGTCCTCTTCGAGGTCAAGCTTAGGATCCGGTCCCGGAACCAAGACGATGTCAAGCTTTCCCGGTGCCACTTCTGGACTGGAGAAGTGGTGCGTGCAGAGGATGTTCATGGAGGCTGTTAGACGGATTGGGTGGTTAGGTTGGACTTTGCTGATGTCTTTTTTTCGGTAGTCAGTTATTCTTCTCACTGTCTCTAGCGGTAGGTTTGTTGACCGCGGATCATCAAATGGGACTATTGGATGTCGGACTAAACTCACAGAAAATCTCAACACTAGGCGCCAACTCGAAAATAGGCAGGGGTACCATCCCCTCCCCTACCATTTCGAAGTACTCTCTGCTCATGGAGGCAAAGATGTCGATGCATGCTGTGTCGAGCAGTTGGGCGCCGTAGGGGGTGAAGACGCCTATGCGCACCGCCTTACGGTTGCTTGCGGTGGAAGGGTTGTTGTTCATCTTGTCTAGGACGCTTTAGGTAGGTAGCGCTGTGTTGGTCCGAAGAGACTGGTCGAGTTGTGGTTGTGTTGAAGGTGAGTTCTCTATGTTATGATCATCACAGCTGGTCATGGCCGGGTTGTGTTGTGTGTTTTATATCGGACCTATCCTCTGGTGTTCTTTCGATCACTGCTGTGTCTTTGATCAAGCATCCATACTACCAGCTGTCGTAACCATCTTCACGATTAACCCCCTCCGAATCAATACGGCACTTAGAGTCATCGGACATAATTACACAGTTGAACACACTAGTAGTCTATTCAGCTTCGTCAGCCCAAAGTCTTAGCGACGCAAGAGTCTAGTCAGCCATTGGATGGCCGGTTTTACAACCTCCGAGCGCTCTCGGAATTCAACTTTCATGGGGCCGAGTAAGCTCGAATGTGACAATTTTCATAGTGGGGCAGGAGGAAACTTGCTCATTTCAGAAGTCTGTGTACCTTATCCTCAGTTGCTGCTCGAACAGGTATGCAATGCGAATGTGTAATGGTTGTACAATTCGTTGCCCCGATTTGATCCGGTCTCTTCCTCCTGTTAGCATCACATGTCCTATGTTGGTGCGAGTGTACACATCGAGTCTATCAATTACGACATTCGCGGGCTCGACTGTCTAACAGTCTTCTCTAACCGATGAATTCATGCTGCGATTTCTAACCATGAGAGAAGTACCAGATGCGGTCTGTTCCAGAAGTGGTTCTCAGTGTTGAGTATAGATGCAATTTTTGAGTGTAAGCTACTCATAACAGATAGATTATCAGACCCTTGCCAGCTTGCAAATCCTCCAAGCTTTCAGTCGCATCGTGGTGACTGAGGTCAAGGTTCCCCCTTTGTTCAGTGCAAGGTCCAATCCGATTCTCACGCCTGATGATGACCTCCCGTACTCCTCATGTTCCCTCCATCTTGGCAAGAGACCGAATCTGGAAGACTAATATTAACATTATCCTCTAGCTCGCCGCAAGGTAGGCCATTTGGTTTCCCAATTAGCTCACCCGGTAGACAACAAAAGCCAAAATACGAATCTAGATGCAAAATCCCAGCTCCCAGCCATGCAGAGCAAAACCGCAACGTAACCTCTATGTACAGCAAACTGCCCCATAACCCCTTGGAGCCGAAAAACTGCCACCGGCAAAGTGTAGAAAAAAGATTAGTATGGTGTGACTGTTGAGCGCACTGAACAGAGACAGCTGATTTGAGCCTCAAGCAGTCAGAAAGTTAATAAAGTATCGAGCTCAAAAGTATAACTTGCTGCTTCGTCATCCAAGGGGCTGTTAGGCGACAACGCTAGGAATCGGAAGAGGTGAAGAAGAAAACTACCGAAGAGTTGAACGACGCCATAAAGTTTCCCTCTTCGTCATACCATTGTCTCAACCTTTATTTCTGGTGTTGATGAGACTGATTTTCCTCTCTGTCGGGTCACCTTTTTGCTCACGGTATAGACCAGGTCCAACGTCCAAAAGTGCCAGATCAGAGCTTGGGCGCAAGGAATGGAGCCGTATACCGTAGCGACTAGTGGGACCATGAAATAATCAATCCAGTTCTTCTTGGGCGCTCGGTGCGAGAAGTGCATGCCCTTGGTGAGGCCGGCGTCGCTCATCTCCTTCTCGCGAGTCTCGACGCAAATCTTGTGGAACTTTTCGTAGAGGAAGAGGTATAGGCCAACCTCTATGAATCCAAAGGTGCGTAGGACGTTGCAAACACCAAATATCCATCCTATGCCAGGCGCATCAGCCGCCCCGTCTACCAGCCACAGGTACAGCGTAGAGCCGATCACCAGGATAGTCATCTGCACCGGCAGGAAATGGGCTTCGAATAGTCGATGAAACAAAACAAAGATACGGGTGTAGTCTGGCCCTTCTAACGTATCGGTGACGATATCCGAGAAGAAGCCACTACGGTTGGATATATCGAGTTGGGCTTGGGGGATGTAGCGATCGGAGCCGTCTCTAATTAGATTAAACTCATGTTAGCGTACAATTTCCACCTACAAGAACGGACGCAGATAGTACTCACGGAGAAGTATGAAGCGGGCGAAATGCGCGCGATGTGTGCTTCCTTTCCCTCCAGACCTCGGCCATCTTCCTCAATGCGTAGCCCGTATCCAAAGCGCCCCACATGTGACGTAGCGCTTGTCTATACCGGGCCGACATGTCTATGCCGATTCCTGGGAGGCCCTTGTCGCGCCCGCCGCCGGTAACGTTGGTCTGGCTGACGGGGCTCAAGACCGTTCGGACGGTAAGGTTCCCGTTGAGGGCGAAGAAGCACTTCAGATACATGTGAAGGTCTTCTCCAATGGCCTCCGAATCGCAATCCCAGCCTCCAACCCTATCGACTAATTCGAGTGGCAGAGAGTACACTGATGTCGGAGGCGCAACATACGACCCTTGGTGTAATCCCGACATACCGGCGGCGGACCACATGATGTCCGCAACCCGGACTATCGCAGGCACGTTGTGAGCATTGCGGTCGAAGATAATCGGCGCCGAATACAGGGTGGTCGTCGCCGTTCGGGGATGTGCCACGTGCATTGTAGTGACTAGCGTGAAGTAATTGGCCAAGAGATGGCTGTCGGCTGCATTATGGGGGTGGCTTGTTAGCGAATCGCGATGCGCAATCAAGCTTGCAAGAAGCCGAGAGAGGAAGGCGTAGGATGTAGGAGCGGAAAGCTACCCTCCAATACGACGCCGCGGCACTTACCATCGATTCCAGTCACGATCACATCTTTCCGTTGAGCAGGTGTATATCTCTGGCTGAGCTGTCTCGCTGCCCACGCAAGATTGCTCCCCTTTCCTGCCAATTCTCCTGGGATGTTCGACGGGTGTACGGTAAAGCTGATGGACCGAAATCGTTTCGTGAACTCGTTCGCGAGCAACATGGCTTTGGTCTCCACATCGCTTTCCCGCTGTTCCATGGCTAGGTAGACCTGGTAAAGAGCCGTCAGTCTAGAGTCCACAACTTCACTTCTCTCGCTTCGCTCCTTACAGCCCTACTAGCGGAGCCCCAGGGAAGTTTCCCATCGCCGGGAGCAACTTGAGTTCAGGTACGGATCTGGGATGGGAGACTCACATCGTAGGTGGCTCGTGCTTGAGGGTGCGATGCCAAAACCTCGAGTGTTTCCCTTAGCGTGTCGTTTTCTTCCTTATAATTGGGAATGACGATGGCATGGATGATCGTGTTGGGCGGCATTTCGGAGTCAACGCTGAGCTCGATGTCGAATTCTCCAGCTTCGCTGCTTGAGCTTGAGGCCAACTCCCTGGAGGAGGTGAGAGTTTCGGCGCTGGATAACGAGGTCGAAGAACCGCGGCGCTCATGGGCAAAATCGAGGTCTCTGACGGCCGCAATGCGCGCCATCTTCTGAAGACTCTTCGTGATTGTGAAAATGGCCCAGTTTGAACGAAGTGGGAATATGACGACGAGCAAGTGGATGAGAAGGCAGTAGTAGGCGAACACGCGGACCCGGTTGCTGGGGCCGAGAGGGATGTCGGTAGGCGCATTGGAGGCAAGACTGTCGATTGACTCATGTTGTTTGTAGTCATGTAGTTGATGCCCGCGTTCTCCAGAGATAACCCAGTATGATAGCCATATCGTACCGGCCATAGCCAGACCGCCGGCGCGCCGGGAACACCACGTAATGAGGAACATCTGGATATCGGAAGAGGTGATTAATGTTTCCAGGTGTGAAAAGGAACAATAATTGTCGTAAGAAAATGAAGTTGCGCAGTCGAACCAGGACTGAAGGTTGTGCCGGTATGGTGGCCGGCGAGAAAGAGAAAGGGAAAAGGTGGAAAGGAAAGGGAAAAGGTGGGAGGAAAGGCCAAAATCCAGTCAGGATCAGCATCAACTGGCAAACGTGGATGGTCCGGAAAGTAGTTTTTGAAATGGAGGCTGTTCAAACAAGCGCGACCCTTGCAACAACTAACCCTAGAATTTTACATTTGCAAGAGTATCATCATGTACTTCTACGCCACACGAAGGCAAGATTGCCGGATCTGCCCCTCGTGAAATACTTCTCAGGAGACTTCCACTTGAGATCAATCGGACCACACCACACTCGGATCTCTTCGTCCCTTCTTTTGATTTGATAAATCCCTTTGGCAAGTGCCCGAGTGCTCTGCAGCTGTCCCTGAGGCTGAGATTCCATACGGTACCTCACCGCCGATAACGAACCACGGCTCATTTGTGGCTCAAGACACAACAGTGCCTGAACATAGCGGGACTTGAGCGGAACCTCCTCGGACACGTTCCATATCATTCAACGGGGATTGGTGCCCGGTCAAAAGGTACACGTGGGAGGAGCACGGGAATAGGAAGCTGTGGGAATGATGGGAGATTTCAAGGATGTTTAACGTCGAATGGCTGGGAAGACCCTCGGGGAGAGGAGTGGCGGTTCGGGAGGCGGTGCAGTTTGGTTGTGCTGCTGGCTGCACCGGCGCCGGAGGATGGTTGGGTGGGAGTGTGGTTGTAGCGGCGGCCGACGGAGTACTCAGCAGAACGAACCATTTCGGTGGTATGGAGTTTGTGCTCTTGCGGTTACTGTACAGGAAGATCAGACGACCGGACACTTCTCTGTTCAATGTTTCGCAGTGCGTACTTTAATACACTGCAAACTGAAGACGAGATGACTGACGCAAAGGCTGGGCATGGGCGTCTACTTCAGATGTCTCCCACTTTTACTTGACAGCGGTGTGTGCGTGTATCGGGGTACCAGCTCCCATGCCTCCCGTCAGTCCAAGGCTGGGGTGGACGGGTAGCAAGACCTGCCCTACATACGTCCAGGGATTTCAATTTCGAAATTTCAGAATGTTTAACACACCACTGGCTTTCCATTGACAGCTCGACTTTTTCACTTCAAATGGTTGTTGTTCCATGTTGAACATCGCCCCTATCCCGCCTTCCTTCCCTGCTTCGATTCTCAGGGTGCGTTCCTGCAGGTGTGTCCCTGAAATGGCCTTCGGCCCTGATCGGCTCAAAACCGTTCAACAGTTTGAAGGGTGCTCAGGGATGTTATGCACGAGCAGGCCTGTGACTAGGGGGTGACTAATTCTTTACCAAAGGCGCTTTCCTTCTTCAAGCGGGCACGGGCGCTGATTGGCGATAGCGCCTTGGCTAGCCTCGTTTGCAACTTTTCAAACTGTTCTGCTCATGTACCGATTTCGCGAGCTCGGACCACCATTGCCAAGCTTTGAATCAATTCATGATTTGATTGGTGCTTTCTGAACTTTTTGGCTCAAAACTCTCCAAATTTCAGAAGTAGGGGTGACCCTACAGGTTTGGCCTACAGTTTGGGACTTTTGAATACTTTTGGAGAAAGCCAAAACCACCCCATGTCACCCAAGTACCAAAAACCCCAAGCTTTTCATTGAGCCGATCAGCCTGAAAGTTTCAGAAACCTAATTTCAGAAGCCCGGGCCTCCCCCTGAAATTTCGCCAATTTTGCATTTCCTGGTCGCCCTTTGAAGGACACGTTAGGCCCTGATCGGCTCAAACTGTTCTGGGAGCAGATTGGGTTTTTCTGGTACTTTGCTGAGAGCTTGGCAGGCTTGGGTAACAAGGGTGGTTTTGGCTTTCTTCCAAAAGTCTTCAAAAGTCCCAAACTGGAGGCCAAACTGGAAGTCAGACCTCCAGTATGAAATTGCCAGTTTTTGAACGAAAAAGCTTGGAATCAATAAATTTGATTGGTGCTTGGCGGTGCTTGGCAAAGCTGGTCCGAGCTCACAAAATCGGTACATGGCAGAACAGTTTGAAAAGTTGCAAACGAGGCTAGCCAAGACGCTATCGCTTTGAATGGCACATCAGCGCCCGTGCCCTCGCGAAAGAAGGAAAGCGCGGTTAGTAAAAGATGAGGCACAGCCCTGTTAGTGTAGAATATCCTTGATCACCTTTCATACTGCTCATGAAGCAGTTTGAGCCGATCAGGGCCTTAAGAAGAGATCCCTCCGTCACCTTCCAAGACAAAAAGAGAGGGGGTTGAAAAAAGGCCCCACCCAGGCCGTCCCCCAACCCCCAAGTATTGATCCAACATACCGAGTCATCACATCGGCCGTCGCCTCCAACGCCGAATTGATCCCCGATGGTTGGTTTATCCCAAACCGTCTATCCACGGCAACCACCCGACTGCGCCTCTGCTCAATACTGCGGATTCTTTGGATCGTTAGACTCAACTGGGCTTTATGTTGGTATGAGATCCCTTCGGGTGAAGAGAAGGTAGGTTGTGTTTGATGCTCCCGTTTCACATGTCCCTATGCGTTCTGCACAGTATGAGTGAGAAATCATCTCGATGGTTACTTGCCTCTGACACACCGTGATAATTGATCCTACGAGGCAGGTAGGCAGACACAGCAGCAGTGTACACTAGGTTGCCTTCAAGTATCCTGATGTTTTCTGCTCATGGACCCTTGATGACCCTAGGTGTTGATCCTTCCACATTCGGTTTCTTTTACTTAATGAGAGGGGGTTGAAAAAAGGCCCCACCCAGGCCGTCACCCAACCCCCAAGTAATCTCCTTTTTGGTCCCTGTGGAAAGCCCTGGCGGTCTAGATCTTCTTCTAGCACTCCGGTACCGCTTCACTCGATATGGTTTTGCTCAACCAATCCTGTTACTTGATCGTTCCCAAGAAATCCTGTGACCCGCATCAACTCACGAGTAGATTGGTTGAAGCCAAATATTCCCGGCGCTATACTTGGGGACTGCTGGCGCCAAGTTGATTCAAGCTTTCCCCCAGAAAAAAACAAGCTTCGCCAAGAGCGGAAGAACATCCAAGAAGCAGCAATAAACCTCAGCTCGACGGACCTGCCACCGTGCAGAGTGTAGACTCAACTCCGATATCGGAGTCAATTATCCAGCCTTGCCGAAGCGACTGCATCCGTCACATTGGCTAGGTTCGTCGCCAAGCTGTTTATCTTGGCGCCAAGTCATACGTCCATCCCAAAGTCACTCTTATTCGATGCTTTTGCCACAACTTCACGAAAAGTCACTGCATCGAAAAACTGATTGAACCGGTAAATTCAGCGCGCCCATAAGGGGGCTTTTTGCTGGGGTTACCTTTATATTGGGTTGTGGTGAGGTTGATGCAGCGGTTGGAAGAAAGGTTGCCAAAAGTAACGGGACTTGGTTTTTTTTTTGCGTGGGCGTGGGAAGGTACATGCAAAAGTCTATTCTGGATAATCGCTACGCCGATATCTAGCATCGTGATGTGAGTGAAACCACATCAAGTGAATAAAAGCGGTATACCGTCTGTCGGTTCGGTTCGGATGCGTGAATACCAGATACGGATAAGGATTAGGTATCTCTCGGTCGGGGACTGGGTTCTCCGTGTCCAATGTCTTGTCGCTTGAACATCGTTTTTTGATGTTGGGCCAATTGTCCGAGCCAACTGACATGTCCTTTGACATGTTTATGTTAGTAGACCTTCTTTCGCTGTGGTCCTTGCGCAGCTCCGTTAAGAGCTTCCGTAGCTGGTGAAATTGAGTCCACGGTACCGCTTCCACTCACAGAATTTGGTTTTACTCAAACCAATCCTATCACTGGATCGTTCCCGAGAAACCTTGTGACCCACATCAGCTCACTAGCACATTGGTCGAAAGCTAGTTATACCCGGCGCTATACCTGTTGAGCAAAACCAAATCGAGTGAGTGGAAGCGGTAATGTCCCTATTATTCGGTTGAAGACCACGATAGGATCCGTGATAATCCTCTTTCTCTGCCAGGCCCCGGCTATGTTTGACTTTGTTAGGCACTACAACCTCACATCTACACAGTACACGATTCCTTCAAATGAGTTGTATGTATGGCTTCGGAAAGGCTTAAGTTTCGAGACATTCCCTCGCAGTTTGTTGCGCGGGCTGAGGCATCCCTTGCACAAAGGACTTGGCCGAAGGGTCTTCATTTCAGGGTTTCTTTCGTTGGCGCTTCTGGATCTTGGGTTGTGATTTTGATTTCGCTGTTGGCAATCGAGAGCGGAATGCATTAGAGCAAGAAAACAAAGGATACATAGTAGACGATGGGGAAGAATACATCATGGCCCAGATGTTCACCGGATGTGATTATCATGGTCTGACGTAGTGTACCATAATGCTTTCTCATGAGATAAACTCCCATCGTCCTAGTCAGTCGAAAATGCAGGTACGCAACGCTGTAACCACAGGATCGGGCAGGTTACATGTCCCGTCTGTACTCAGCTTGTTGCTCCTGCTTGGCGATAGTGGCTTTTTGACGCACGTGGGCTGCTGCTCTTCAATGACAGGCCCTTTGAAACTTGGCGCTTTGGCTGGACACAACGGGCAAGGCAACCAAATGATGCCCAACATATCGACTTAACGAGGAAGGTGCAAGTAGTAAGTTGTCGTCAGGAACTGCAGAATATTTCGGGTCGGTCCTGCGCGTTTTCAGAATCCCCCTGAAGACCAGGTATCTGGACACACGATGGTTGTCTATTACACATGTCCCAAGGAGTGGTAAATCTCCACATGTATCACGGAGAAATCGCGAGCTTGCAGAAGCCATGTCACACCGCGTAAAATGGTTGTCAAACCATATGCAGGTACTGGTAGAGTACACCGCCCTTGAAGATTAGAGGGGATAAAACTCGATAGGGAATTCGAGAACAAATCTCCCATAGGGGTCAAGTGTCATGTTGTGATCCGTGATGTTCATATGTAGAGTTTCAGTCGGGTTCCGCTCCCCTTCCTCTTGATTCCCGTACCAGTTTAGAACACATCCCACGGTGCAGACATCATTCAAAGATGTTGTATTCCACTGTACCCAACCATATCCTTGCTGTTGGAAGTTTGACGACACTTGCACCGTCGCAAGGCTATCAAGCCCCAGGTGCAACGACCGGACGTCGGCGTAGCGTCTCGGTCAACACCCCACTTTCAACGTTGAAGAGAACGGCCTGCTGAGCGAGCAAACTCCATGGTATCGTTAAGCCCAGTCCTTATTCTGGCCCATAGGTGTGCTGGGCCCCAAAGTCAAAACCCAGCCATGTGCTGCCCTCGTAGCCGTTTGACAAGGAAGCATTCTTGGTAAGGCGGGTGGCCCTGGGACGATGTGGCTCCAGCTTTGAGCATCAGAAGTCGCATCTCGTACAATAGTTGATAGCCATGAAGCCATGTGTCGGTTTTTTGACGATGTTTGGCTGCTTTGGTGGCATATTTGCCGGAGTAAACCTCGGCGTGTCACGCACATCATATGACTTGGAAGAACACGCTGAGTGAACTAACCACAAGTCTGTGCAATCCATAGCCGTTTTCATGCTTAGTAGTGCACAACCGTGAGGTATGATGCATGAGGGATTGCCGCCTATACAACCTTCTCGAATAGCTTTTGGATGGGTTTCGCGGCCTAGTCTTGGTTAGTCAAGCGCTCAAGTCATGAGTCCACAGAACGGGACCAGATTCGAGCTACTCACATCGATGAATTTCTCCAAATCCTTGTCCAGATTGGCCAGATCGTCGCGTCGCTTTTTGTTGTCGGCAATCAATTTCTGCTTGCGCTTCTGCAACTCGACTCTCTGCTGCTCAAGCGCTTCTCGCTCGGTTCTCTCATGATTAATACGCGCCACCATGAGGTCGTTCTCATTGTCATCAGCATGCTCGGGATGCATAGCCAGGAATTCCTCGACAGGGATCAGTGGAAGCTTTTGGTAGGTATGCCTGAAAGAGACCTTTGTTAGCAAATCGCTGTTCCGCCCAAAGATAACGAACAGATTAGAGAGCACCAACTCAAAGGACTCGCAGGCTGCGATTTCTCCCTCCAGGTGCCTTTGTTCGTAGTATAGGTTTTGTAGTTGAAGATGGAGCACGTCGACCTCGTGACGGGCCTCTGCTGTCTGACCCTTCGTCTCACGCGCCTTGAAATGGGCGGACCGGTGTAGACCGCGTAGCTGGGCGATGTTGGTGTTGAGAAGTTTCTGTTGCTTTGAGATTTCCGCCTGGGCTTCCAAAGGCAAAGGCCCGTTTCCTGCAGCATCAAGAGCCTCTTGGATGCGATCAATGAGAACCACGGCTTGCTCGCGCGCGGCTCTCGACGTGTCAAGAACCGTAACGAGCAAGGGATCGGTGATGGGCCCGTCGGCAGCCATGGTAATCGTCGGTGTGGTGGTTGGTGTCGGTCGGTTGTGACGGCAATGTTCAAGTTGCCGAAGCTGTGAATGGCACGAATCTCGATAAGAACACGACTTAGCAGGGCCAACTGCCGTGGAGGTGTGTAAGCCAAGATCGGTTTTGAGTAGCGCAGGCCCGAATGACGACAATATTTGAGAGAGGGGTGAACGCAATTTCCCAGAGTGGTTTAACGGGCGGAGGTTATGAGGTCGCAGGGTGATCGATCAGCCGCCGTCAATCCTTCTGCTTTCGCGGGGAAGGTGTCGCTTGTTGTTTCTGGATGAAGCCGTATTGATCTGGGGGATTTTCGCCCAGGGCAGGCATGAACAAAGACAGGCTTGGCGGACACTTCGTTCGTTTCGGTGGATCAGCGTCACAGGCTCGAAAACATGAGCGCAGGGGGCTCCAGAGAAGTGGGGGTTCGAGCGCGGTAGGGCCGCAATTCCGCGATGTCATTGGCCAGGGAGAGACGAAGAACCCCTTTCCAGGTTTTTCCTTCCCTGCTTGCGCTAGAACCATGTGCGGTTTAGGCGGTTCTAGGCGTTCCCCTTTTAGGAAAAGAATGGTTCCTGATGACCGCCGCCAAATGCACCGCAATGATGGCCGCACAATGCAACTGTGAATGGCAGCTTACCAAAATGCCCGGTTTCTTTGCCTCCCACCCGTCATGCCCCGTTTCGCCTGTGCCGGCGGGATGGACTCCAGCCTGCAAAAGAAAAAGAAGCGGAAGGTGGGAGCAGTTGTGGCCCATTAGCCCATCAAAACAGCACGCCCAGCAAAGAAAAGTGGCCGGCGGCTGGGCACGCTCGGCGCGCTGTGCGGGCGACTAATAGGATGAATGAATAAAAGTGGAAGCCTTCCACGGCACCGGACTTCTCTCTGGAAGTTTTGGGAGTCTGGGCTGTTTCCCTTCACCCTTTCCATTCGGTGTCTCCTGTGTCTGTGGTTTCTTACCGCTTTCCCATATTGATCTCCACCCTGGTCTCCTTTCATAAGTTTTGTTATCGAACTTTTTGGCTCTGTTGTCTATATAATCATTTATAAGTTGCGCTGTCAATTGTCTACAGTCGGTATTTGCAAACAAGTATCGTACGTCGAGATACCTACCGTACCTGCAAGTCAAACCGATTTACCGACCAGGTTGGAGCACTGCAGTGCGGACCCACGCAAATTTTTACCCTCTGGAACCCGTTGTTTTGTTTCCTCCGAACGAATCGACTGAAACGTGCGAAACCAGTGGTCAATCGGTACGGCCAAGCTTCCGTCGGAACCCAGAGCCCCTCCCGTCCCGACATCCTTCCCACCTCTGTGTGGCAGACTTTAAACTTCGCCGACTCCTCTGTGTCACCACTCCCGCGTCCACTTCCGATACCGTGTCTTGACATCCTTCTTGCTGCACATGAAAGGCGGGCTCACCGGTTGACGCCACCATTGTTCGGATTACAGGCCTGGATCACACTGCTTCTCGGGTAACGACCAGACCACGCACGGCACTCGCCTCTTGCCAAACCTCGAGTAACCGACCGAACAACCGCACAACCATGGAGTGTGCTTCCCCCTTTTCCTTCGCCGCCCACGATGACAACACCGAGGCCCGGGCCTCGGGCGCGGCCAATGTCCCCGAAAGGCCGGCCCTCCGGAATCGCCGGAAATCCCAGCTCAATGCCCGGAGGAAGTCGTTTGTCAACAGTATCGTGGATGGCGAAGAAGCCCTGCTTCTCAAGATGGATGCCTTCCTCGCCGAGCTAGAGAACCGGTTGGAGTACTGGGAGAACTATGGAGAGCTGACTCTCGACTCCTCGATCGAGGCGGCCTTGTCTACGCTGCAGGCCGTACGAACAAGATGCTCCCAAGTTTCGGAGGAAGTGATGGGTGCCGGACGCAGACGTCTCCACGTTCTGGTCGAGACCCTAGAGACGAGCTATCACGAGGCCATGGCCGCCGCTGGATCGCTGAACGAAAAGGCCAAGGTCGGCATCGATCTGCTCGACGGGATGCTGGAAGACTTGGAGACCCAGGCCGCCAAGCTCCGTGAGAAGGGACTGGCCAATGCTGCCGAGAGTCTCATGGGCGAGGGCAAGAGAGTTATGGAAGAGGGTATTGAGAGGGCCATGCGTGCTGCCGAGAACCTCGAAGACCATATCCAGCGCGCCATTAATCAGGCGAGAGAGAAGGGCTTGATCAGCTACGAGGAGCTCCCAATCCCGTGGAGGATCAACCCCCATATTCAAAAGGGTTATCGGTTTTCCGAGAACAAGCTGGCGTGCATCAGGTCAGCTTTCACTTTCTCCAACGAGCTGATCAACATCTGGTCCCACGCCCTGGGTCTCATCCTCGTTCTGGCCGTTGCTTTCTACTTCTACCCCACCAGCATCAACTTTTCGCAGAGCACTAAGACCGACATCGCCATCGCCGCCATCTTCTTCTTCGCGGCTTGCCAATGCCTGGCCTGCAGCGTCATCTGGCATACCATGAACTCCGTCGCCGATGTCAACCTGATCTCCATGTTCGCCTGCGTCGACTACACCGGCATCTCGCTTCTCATCGCTGCTTCCATCATCACCACCGAATACACGGCCTTCTACTGCGAGCCCGTTAGCCGGTGGGTCTACATGATCGCGACAGCTATCCTTGGTGTTGGCGGTGTCATCCTCCCGTGGCACCCTCGCTTTAACGGGCAGGATATGGCCTGGGTGAGAGTCGCTTTCTACATCGGTCTTTCCGCCAGCGGTTTCCTACCCATCTTCCAGATCTGGCTCACCCGCGGCGGCATATCGGTGTGGGAGCACTACTCGCCTATACTCGAGTCGCTCTTCGTCTACTTCCTCGGCGCTCTTGTCTACGCCAGCAAGGTCCCTGAGAGGTGGTGCCCCGGCATGTTTGACTATGTTGGTGGCAGCCACAACCTCTGGCACATTGCTGTCCTTGGCGGCATCCTGTTCCACTACAACGCCATGCAGGAGTTCTTTTCGAATGCCTTCAGGCGCGCCCAGGACGCTTGCCCTATGTATTAGACTTGGGTTGATGGAGGAATAAAAGGTCTCATGGTTACAATGGGGTGTTTTTGGAGTTCAGTTTTTCCCGTTTGAGCGAGACCGGGCAATTTCCAGCTATCTATCGCTACTCACCAAACACGGGCGAAAAGAGAGCCGGGCAATAGACTCATTCGCCAGCATCAAGCAGAACGACTATCCCGATACTATGCGTCCCCTCTCGGTCATCTGATAAAGATTGACGAGGCCATCAAGGTGCCCAGCCTAGCCGTCATCACGCCATCAACCAGTCACCTAGACCTCACAATTGACATGTCGGTGCGGGAGCATCCCGCCTGGCCTTGATGAGGAGGCAAAGGTTCCCGATATCGTTATCTTCGCCATCCGCACATGCTTCGAGACCGGGATGCTGTAGGCGAATAAGACGAGGATCCGAAGACCTTTGAGGCTAGAAAGAGGAGCACTAGTAGATGAAGGAAGCCTTGTGTAGTAGTTTCGATGCTAAGCGTAAAACCATGTACATAAAAGGAAAGGAAAGTAAAGTAATGAAATGGAATCGAAAGTGACGGAGTATTAATAGGGATGAACTGTGCATCATAACCAGCATTTTGGGCGCAGCGGTACATAGTTTTTAGTTTTTATTTAGGTGTTTATATGAATCTAGGTGTACATATCAAGGCATAGGGAAACAAAAGAGGCGTGGTATTGTCACGTAGAATATGCGCTAACGCTCCGAAAAGGTTAGACGAAGATAGTTAAATATTAAAGATGAAGAAAGAAGAGGAAGTTAGTCTACATCGGATGGAATGGGCGGGGCTTCTTATATGCGATGATTGTAGGTCCAGGTGGGATGACAGACCAAGGTCCAGATAGTGCTTGGTCTGTGCCAATACAGATGTGGTTTTGAATTATGATATCAATGTTCTATCTAAAGTCACATATCCAACGTTGACATTGAGCCATTATATGCCGGTAGGGTCTAGAGAAGTTTATCATTTCCCTTATTTCCTGTCCCATAGTCTCATGGTCCCTTTTGTCTTGGGATTCTCGGTATCAAGATTCTGTCGCCTTCTCCCTTATCTCTCAAGACTATATCATCCCCTCGAAGCAGCTAAGAGCGCGTTCTGGGTTGCTTGATCCATCCCGCGTCCCCGTTTGTGTTGACGCTGTATGAACCGTCAGCACCACCTGAGCCGGGACCGCAATGGCTTGGATAACTAGCCGATATATCAACCTCCTCCTGCAGACCATGTATTGTAAAGACCTGTTTCTAGGTGACAACTCTGTGAGAGTGATACGTGGATCACCATGGAGCGGCTTCGAGTGGTATGAACAATATCAGCGTCGAGGTGATTGCGACTCGAGGACGAAACGCCGGTTGCCCCTCTTGCTGTATCTTCGCGGATGGAATTCGTTCTTTCAGGTTTTAAGCCCGTTTATTTTCATCCGCAAACCTAACTTTCTTCTCAGGTCATCGAAGAAGTCACGCATGTCCGTACAACTATATTCGGCGCGGCATTTACTGCATGTGCCAGTACTCTGCGACCCGTAAGTTCAGAGCGCGAAATTCGAATATGGGACGAACCAAGCCGCTTTTCCCGCTGTTCTCTAGCGGGCCGTAGTCGTCGAGGTATGATGGCACCGCTTGTCGTATGGGCAAGCCAGCTTCGAGCGCGGATACCACGCTTGATGCCCCCGAGCGCTTCTCCCATTTTCCGTCTCTGGGGTTCTTTTGTCGAAATATGCTTGCTGCAAGCATATGGATTTCAAGAAGTCGCATCACTTGGCATGGGCAACGATTTCGGCGTAAACATCGTCGGGTATCATGCGTATCACAGTCAAAGTGGTCCGCTTGATCAAATCGGCCTGAAGAGCAGGGAAAGATCGGAGGAGTTTGTTAGGACTGTTTAAAGAACGATACGTCAGCATTTGAAATTCCACTCTAGAAACGGGTTATCAACTGGGAAGATTCATACCTGGGCGATTCCATGATCTTGGTGCGTATCATGATCAGCTGCGCAACGATGCACAAAATGTTAAGATGCGGACCGTATGCAAAGAGAAAGTCCCACAGGCGTAGGACCTCTGGCAGCGGCGGCGTACAAGCGCACAGCGTCAGTACGGAGGGGAATGCATAAATCTCAGCAGAGAGGTTCTTGGACATCAGGTAAAGACTGAGTTTGGGATCCACGATCGACAACACCTTGTCAACCAAGGCCAGGCCTTTGTGCACTCCGTCCATCGCACCGCGAATGTAGCCCGGTAACTCCTGGGTGAGAAGTTGGTGGAAGGCGACAAATGCTTCGGCTTCGCTGCGCGCAGCATACAAGAATGGCGCGGCCAGCACGTTCATTCCTTGTACATAGGTACCCGGTTCGGAGGCGACACCACTGGCCTCGGAGCCTTCAGTAGTCAAGGTCAAGGCACGCGCTCGACTTTTCGATGCTGGCGACCCAGTAATACTGTCGTGGCCACTAGTTCCCGGACGACTCCCCGGTTCTGACGGTGCTGAGCGTCGCGAAAGACTGGCAATGCTATGGTCTCTGGTTCGGTCCCCGCGGGCATCGTGTAACCTCCAGGCGACGGCATTGAGTAATCGGATTAAGCTGGCCTCGCTAACGCGGCGGCGGAAGAGAGGATCGGTCGTGAGTGTACGGAAAGTATCATTGCGGATTTTCGAGTATGCAGGGGATGCGCCGCGATGGATGAGCGCAAGGTAGGTGTCGGTTTCGATGATTGGGGCGTTGAGTAGGATCAGCCATACGTAGATGCGAAGAGAGGACTGTTTAGGATTGCTGGTCAGCGATTGCGAGCGCAAGCCAGAGCGCATTGATGAGGGTGAGGCTGTGTTTCTTTCTTACCATGCCATCGCTATCGGATTTGACGCCTTGATCGAGGATCTTGAGTCGTGTGCTTTCGAGCGCGGCCTCGACATCGCCGTTCGGAGGACCTTCGCGCAACAACTTTTCGAGGGACATGGCGCTGGCGGTGGACGAGCTTGCGCCGCGCAGGGCGCGCCTATTTGCAGCTGCCATGGTGCTGTATTGTTGGCCTAATGGAATCGGAACTGGCGGGGCGTCACTGTTGGCGCGACCTCTTTGTGGTGTCGATCGATAGTTGAGACTTGCATGTCTAGTAGGAGGCGAAGGAGGGCCTGGGAGTACGCGATGCTGGTGTTGTAGCTGCTGGTGCGGTTGAAGACGCGGTTGGGATTGCGGTTGGTGTTGCGGTTGCTGGTGCTGTTGCAACTGCAACCTCTGCTGGGAAATTAGGGACGGCTGAGGCGAGGCCTTTGCGCCGAGGCTGTGAGCCGATTGCAATCTCCTGAGCGACCTCTGGCCGTTGAGGGTACCACCAACTGACAAAGTCGCAGTTCCATTGCCAGCAGCAGGGGATGGGGGTGGAAGGTGTGGAAGCGGGTGGAGCGGGAGCACACCCATCGTCGTCGCCGAAGGGGCGGGTTGTGGAGGCCCTGTCACTGGAGCGACTGGCGCCGTCGACAACAACGGCATCGCGTCCGTGCCTGGATCTCTAGCGCTGCCCGAGCTGGTATTCTTTGCCGTTGGGTTCATGGTGTCAAGTCGCAGATCGTGAGGCGGGACGGTTGGGTATGGTGTCAAAGCTTATTTGTCCGGCAAATAAGTCGAGATGCAGCGTGGAAAATGTGAAGAGGGAAGTGCGGACGCAGTTTGACTGTCGCCATGTCCAGGTTGCGCGTCGTTCCTAAGGTAGCCAAGGTTTGTTCCAAGATTGCTGTCGGGCGTGCCAGTGATGTTGGAGTGGTTGGGTCCGTCCTGTTGCAGTTCGCAGCATTGACAAGTTGATGTGGGAAGCGCACCTCCTCATTGGCGACCTGAAACTGGCAGACAAGGTCAGTACGCACGAAGTACGGCCTGCGCAAGGTACCCGACGTATAGTCCCCAGCTGAACTGCGGGGTGGTTCGCCGGTTTTGGTGTCACCAACCCATTACCTTGAAATTGGGATGGTGAGTGAGGCCTGGGGCGGCGAGATCTCTTCCACATGACGATGCGGAAGAGCCAAACCTCAAATTGTCCGCGCCTTTAGTTTGTATAAGAAGAGTTGACATCGAAGACCCTCATGCCCTCAACGGTTCATAGCAGCTAGACCAAGACTGAGTGGGGTAAGATCCGCGTGAGCCAATGTTATAATTAGGTACATCTGTGCTGCTGCTTGGGTGCGGGTGTTCTATGTACTAAACTAAGTCAGGGTAGTGTAGTTCATGGGTGATGGCATGAATTTACATTGTGTTGACTGGCGGGGGTTCGGTATGTGTTCGTGTTAAAGAGGGACGATAATCCACCTCGGACAACAGCTCTTTTGCGTTTCGGTCACAGCATGTTTATCTCCGAGCCATCAACTGTCATGGCCTCTTACTGGTGTTATTCCACTGCTCCTATTTTCGAGTCCCTTCTTGTCCAACTCATAGCTTCACTTTCTGAAGAGTCCAATTGTGAGGGGCTGGCTTTTCCAATCAACAGAATGCGCATGTCGTCAACCATGGCGTAAAAGTGATAACCCTAACCCTGTGACCACTTCCTAATGTGCCTCTGACTGACATTTCACGTGCAGCATTGACGAGTCACCTTATCGGCTTATCGCACCCATTTGAGCTCGACTTCCTGAACCGGATGATTGCTAACATGCTATTGGTCAGCAGCACACAGCGGACCGTTCTTGATCCGATAACGTCATCTCGAGAGGCGGCGGATGTGAGCGAGGCCGCGGAATAATTCTGCTGGGAGTTTTTGGCTGAGAACCCTGGGCTTCCTTTGATTTTTGGCCTAATTCAGCTCACTGTGCGTTGCTGCCAAGTACGGTGCCCTCGTGGAGAGCCGAACTCCGGGCGCGGAGGATTGGTTGCGAGGTCTGCCCTGGCCGTGCAAGTCGCCGCACAACACGAGTCAGGACCAACCCTTCACCTTGACGGTTGCTCTAGAAGGAGACCTTCATGTTTCTCTCACATGATGGGATTCATCCCCTGATCTTCCTCTGCACGTTCGTATGAACCATCTCCCAACGCTGTGGGATTTTGTGTTGAATCTGGGTGAGGGCTCTGGGCGCCCGTTGTCGCCTCCATTTTCCCCGAGGTCGGAACCAGCCGAGTGGCAATCGTACCTCTAGTATCCCTCCAAAGCCCTGGGCTGTGAAAAACTTCAGGCCAGTTGTTTACCAAAAGCACACAGGCTGGATACTGAGCTTGGCACTTCAATGGTTAGTGTGATGGTGTTTCATGATGGGTGTCGATTGTGGTTGCGACACATCTGGAAAAAAAAAACACTCTGATGCTTTTGTAAGCAAGTCTAGGGTAGCGTTGGATGTGGACGATCGGGAGCTAGGCACTTGTCACTGGCACCGAGACGTCCAACGGGAAGCTTACACTCGATCGACGAGCTTTGCGGCTGCAATTGCACCATCGATGGTCAAAGTTGCGTCTTCGCCTCTTGCAGCCGGCCCCTCCTTTCGAGGCTCCCACACAGCACCCTTGACCTCCAGAACCCCCCAGCTCTGACAAACTCCCATGATCCATCACATCTCCACGTCCGCACATCTCCATGTTTTCAGCCATTCTCGCACTTCGGGGAAGGTCACATCTTGCATGGTTGTTGCTGATGGCTTCCGTGGGGTGCAGTGCAAGTGTCTCTTCCCGTCGTCTTTTACATCATCCCGCCGTGTGACAATGACATCCGGTGACCGGGGCATATATACACGTGCGGACGCCCAGCTGCATGTAAAGCTCCCATCCCATCGGAGGCCCTAGTGGTGGGAAGACGTACATATCCATATCCAAGCATGATCATCTACACTACCGTTTGGTACGCTAAAGCAGGCCACTGGTGTGATGAAGGACTCTTGTCTCCATGGGAGGGAGATATCGATGACCGTTACATGAAACTCCGAGCAGACCGTCCCATGTGCGGGAGAGCGGGAGCTCCCACAAGCAGCAGTCCTCCCCGCGAACCCAGCGCGGTGAGAGTTGAGATGACCACCTTCAATCATCTCAACCTCTCAACTACCGGCGTCCCCTGCCCCCGAATACCAACCGCGGAGACTTGGCAGACGGAAGGCCGGTCTCTCCTGAGGTTGGCATGCCAGTTACAACCACTCGTACAGTGGCTGGAGTGGAAATCGGCAGCGGAACCGCGAACAAAGTGTTTATAAGCTTTTCGATACTAGAGTTGAAAGGGCAAAGGCCGATCACGTCATCATGGGAGTGCCCACCTTTCTGCGCTCTACCACGCCTCCTGAGACTCCGCTTCCCTGCACTTTCTGCCTCTTCTGCAGCTGTGGGCGTCAGTAAACAGATTCCGTGCACTTCCTCCCTTCCTCACCCCGGCCCCCCACACCCCGGTTCCTTCGAGTGACGCCGCAATGCCGCCTGTGTCGGCTTTTTCCTAGTATAGCTTTGCTTGCCCTTTTATACTTTTCCATGTCCCTGTTTCTGCTTTTCCCTTACTCGAATTATCTCATGTTTAACGGCGGCGGTTTTCATCATCTCATCTGGCCCTTTGTTGCCACCTCCAGCCTTTAGGCATACGATATAGAGCGATCTTCAACATCGACCTAGACTTCGACCGGCTCGATTTCGACCTTCCACTAGTTCCACTTCCTCTCTCAACGAGTTTCGAGCGCAACTAGAGGCTTTTACATCTGTACGATACACATAGTCGACGTATATTTTCCCCATTGGATATTTGCCCTGATCAACCATCCTGAGAGAGCAACCTCCGACCTTGGTCCATGCAAAACCTCTTTGGCAAGCTAGGATCTCCTTGATACAGCCGGAACCAGCACGGGCCATATCTTGAACCGGTATACGATATCAGACATCATCCTCTTGTCAACAATCCTTCCCATTGTTATATCAGAAGGACCAAGCCGTCAATATGTCTACGGCCTGGGGGAAGGCCGGGCGCTTCACAGCCAAAGCACTTGGCATCAAACTCCAAGACAAAGACCCGTACGATGAGGTTACTCGGGGCGAGTCCGTCATATCCAACCATACAACCAGTTCCTTCGTGGAAGAACCACCTCATACAGCCGAGTTCTTGAGGGAAATTGTCCCTTCTGGAAAGCAGTTGGGGGACTACGCTATTTCCCTCTTTCCCTTCACATCCTGGATTGGTCACTATAACCTACAATGGCTCTTAGGCGACCTTGTAGCCGGTAAGATCATACACCCTCGTCCATATGCTGTCCAATCTCAGTTTTACTTACTCCTCATCCAGGTATTACTATTGGTGCCATTGTCATTCCACAGGGCATGGCCTATGCCCAGCTTGCCAATCTTGAGCCTCAGTTTGGTCTCTATTCTTCCTTCATGGGCGTCTTGGTCTACTGGTTCTTTGCCACTTCGAAAGACATTACGATCGGCCCCGTCGCTGTTCTTTCCTCACTGACCGGCGGTGTTGTCGCGAACGTTATGGAGGAGCTTCCTGACGTTCCGGGCCATGTTATTGCGTCTGCCCTGTCTATCCTCGCCGGCGCCGTTGTGCTTTTCATTGGCCTGATTCGGTGCGGTTGGATTGTTGATATCATCTCGCTCACTGCGCTTTCGGCATTCATGACAGGCTCGGCCCTCAATATTGCCGTTGGACAGCTCCCCACCTTGATGGGCATCAAGGGCTTCTCAACCAGAGATCCGGCGTATTTGGTCTTCATTCACACCTTGCAAGGCTTGCCCCGTACCAAGCTGGATGCTGCCATGGGCTTGACAGCACTTTTCATGCTTTACGGCATCCGGTCGCTTTGCAACTATATTGCCAAGCGTTGGCCGCAACACCAGCGAGTGGCCTTCTTTCTTTCGACATTAAGAACCGTCTTTGTAATTCTGTTGTACACCATGATCAGTTGGTTGGCCAACAAGGACCTCCCTAGAGGAACTTCGAAGTTCAAGATTCTCTTTGACGTTCCCAGAGGTATTTTCCACTCGCTTACTTTTCATCAATGAGCCAGTACTGACTATATCAAATAGGTTTTAAGAATGCAGCTGTTCCCGTACTCGACAAGACACTCGCAAGCAAGCTCGCTGGCTCTCTTCCTGCCACCGTCATTGTCTTGTTGATTGAGCACATCGCCATCGCAAAGTCGTTCGGCCGTATCAACAACTACACTATCGACCCTTCCCAGGAAATGGTGGCCATTGGTGTCACTAACATGCTTGGCCCCTTCCTTGGTGGCTACGCTGCCACAGGCTCGTTCAGTCGTACCGCCGTCAAGTCTAAGGCTGGCGTGCGCACTCCCTTCGCCGGTGTCATCACTGCTATCGTGGTCTTACTGGCCATTTACGCCTTGCCTGCTGTATTCTACTACATCCCGAACGCATCGCTAGCTGCCGTCATTATCCATGCTGTCGGCGATCTGGTCACACCCCCCAACACCATCTACCAGTTCTGGCTCGTCTCGCCCCTCGAAGTTATCATCTTCTTCGTCGGTGTTTTCGTCACCATCTTCTCCACCATCGAGAACGGCATTTACTGCACAGTCTGCTTGTCTTTCGCCGTCCTCCTCTTCCGCATCCTCAAGGCTCAAGGTCGCTTCCTGGGTCGCGTCAAGGTCCATTCCGTCCTCGGCGATCACGTTATCGGCGATGATCCCCGGAAGCCCGTGGACGAAGGCTACGGCACCTTCACCGGCAGTAGCTCGCTAGATGCCCCTTACCGCAACATCTTCCTCCCCATCACGCACGCGGATGGCTCCAACCCAGAAATCGAACTGGACAACCCCTACCCGGGCATCTTCATCTACCGCTTCTCCGAAGGCTTCAACTACCCCAACGCCAGCCACACGCTCGAGTACATGGTCCGGTACATCCACAAGAACACGCGCCGCACCACGCTCTCGCACTTTGACCGCCCGGGTGACCGGCCCTGGAACGACCCCGGCCCATCCAAGCGCAAGCTGAAAGCCGCCGCGCGCGCCGGCATCGACTCCAACGAAATCGGCGTCAACATGCACCTCCCCACTCTGAAGGCCATCATTCTCGACTTCAGCTCCGTCAACAACATCGACATCACCTCGGTCCAACAGCTCATCGACGTGCGCAACCAGCTCGACCGGTACGCGAGCCCGGACGTCGTCGACTGGCACGTCGCCTGCATCAGCAACCGCTGGACCAAGCGCGCCCTCGTCTCCGCCGGCTTCGGATACCCCTCTGCGCTTCCGGATGGCCAGATCCGCAGGTGGAAGTCCATCTTCAGCGTCGCCGAGATCGGCGGCGAGCAGAGCGCTGCGGCGACGGCAGAACAAGAAGTCAACGAGAAAGAGTTCGGTCCCACCCTGTCCGCTCGCGGTCGTGCTCAGCAACAACAGCAACAACGGGGTTCATCGATGGATATCGAATCAGGCTCCAACACCGATGACACTGAAGCCGTAGGCAACCTCAAGGCCACCGCCTCCGGCTCAGAGAGGATACCCGCTGCCGCCGCTCGCTCGCGGTTCGGCAGTAATGGTGGTGGCCGCACCGTGGCCGTGCACGGCATCAACAGGCCGCTGTTCCACGTCGACTTGACGAGCGCGTTGCAGAGCGCCATTGCCAATGTGGAGGCTAGGGCGGAGTTCACTGCTACTACGTCTTCGATCAAGGGCGTTGAGCCTGTCGCGACGCCTACGCCTATGTCTCAAAGTCAAGAGAACTTTGAGGGCGGTAACACTTCCGGTGGATCTGCGGGGATGGGCTCGAGGCCGCTGGGGGCGTCGTTGCCTCCTTATGAGTTGGTTGATCCTCGGAAGGAAGGCTCGTCATCGGCATGATTTTTGGAGTGGATGAGCGGAGCATGTTGTGTTTTTTTTTGAGTGTCGAAAAATGATGATGCATTGAAAGCAAGCGTTGGCTATAAGAACTTTTTGCATAAAAGGGGGACGGGAAAACGGGACAGGAGTATATCTAATGTGGCTCGGATCATGGGTTTTCAAAAGGGATCACGGGTAGATACCGAAAGGCTCTGGATGTTGTTGTTTGCTGGCATGTTTGTGGTTCACGAAGTCTATAATACCCCTTTACAGTTGCATGTTTTGGTTTTGCATATACCATTATCTTCCACCGATATAGGAAGAAAGATATAGAGGACTTTCAGGAAATGTGATGATTTACCACGGCAATATCTATCATGTGTTGTTCCGTGTCATGGTTGGTGGGGTATAATTTGAAATAATTCCCAGCTGAGTCCTCGTGTCTACCAATCTAAGGTAACTAAACAAAAGTTCAAACTCCCCCAAGTACGTTACTGTTCGCCTGCTTTTCCGCATACAACCGGGTGTGATAAAAAATGCATAATGACTGTCCAAGATAGCGAAAAGAATAAGTCGTTAGAGGCACTACCTCCTAAAATTTTGCTATCCATAAAGATGGTACATTAAAGCCAACGCAAGCACCCCTCCAATCCACCCTCATGTTTGTTAAAAAAAAAAAAGGATAACGCCATATAATGATATTCCGTTTCCCGCCTAAAACATTGCACTGCGCTGCACCCACAACCACAACCACCGCTCGCTCCTTCCCCAGATATCACATAACCAATTTCCTTTTCTCAGAGTGTCTCCCATCCACCATTATTGATATCCCCCTCAAGCTTACGGCTGATGAAGCTCTGAATGCCATGGCTGAGCCAGAGGTTGCGCAACATGGAGTCATACCGCTTCTGGTGGAGGTAGAGCAGCCGTCCGTGACGGAGGCCTAGATCTACCTCACCATATTTGTCGATGTAGGGCGCGTTGCTAAAGGATCCTGATAGGCGATGGAGGTAGAAGATGCAGCACCTTCTAATGTTGAGGAAGAGTCCTACGTTCTTTTGGCATCTGGTGAAAGAAAGCAAGGCGTTAGTATCTAGCTGAGTAGAATGGAGGGAGGAGGGGTAAGCGATGTAAATGAAGGGAGTCACCAAAAGTGATGTGATGGTAGAACCTACTTTCTCATGTGTTGCTGGCAACCGCCAATCCTCATGGTTTTGCCTCTTCCTTCCCTATTCTCCACCGCGCAACAGATGCTCTGACCGCAGAACAAATCTCCGCAAAAGAGACAGAGCATGGGGTCAGAAATGTCTTTACCCTTAGTTGGACACTTCCTCCGCGTACACTCCTCAATGAGCGTAGCATAGTTCTTGGGAAGGCCGACAAGCTCGAATATGCCTGGGTGGCTCACCACTGCCGAGGGCGGCAACAGCGTCTTGTTGTCAGCGGCGAGGGTTGGGTGTTCTGCGTCCCAGCATGTCTGATGCTCTATCCAGCCAGATACGAGCTGGGAGATTCGGGAGTTCGGCGTGAGGGAAGCCAGCATTGCGTCGAACGAGGGAAGTTTCAGCGTCTCGGTAAGGCGCTCAAGTTCCTTCTGCTCGGGATTGGGCGAGACGCGGCTGTTGAAATCGACATTGTACCTTGCGTAAAGCAGGATGGCGCACTTGCGAAGGAACGTAAGTGCATAGTTCCTGATGAACCGGTACCAACCCTCCCAGCTGTCCAATCCAGGCTGGTCGAACGCCTTGTTCTCCCCAGTAGAGCCTTGGACCCTGTACCTCTCGGAAAAGCCCAAGTCCATTCGTACGACTGTCTCGCAGAAGGAAGCGAAGTTAGCCAGTTCAGGCGACATTTCGTCTTTGCGGTCGCTGAAAATCTTCGACAGCCACATAGTGGCAGGCATGTTGCGACCCATGTGGTAAACCACTTTGGTGATCTCGGCAAGGTAGCAAAGCCTCACGATGTGGGCGATTTCAAACTTTTGTGCCGGGACAACGCCAAAGACACATTCGCACAAGAAAACGAAAGGATCCCGGCTGAGAAGCGGAGGATACTCCTGATAAGGTTGTCTGGCGTTGTCGGTTTCGGCATCCTTATATTGTGCAATGAACAGCTGGCAATGCTGACGTTCGCTGTCTCTCCGGAACTCGGTGTCGATCCTGTTGTCGCCAGCCTCTCTAAGCCCGCCTACAGTAATGAAAGTAGTTACGGTTTCAGTCAGGATACGGAGGTGGGTGAGGACTTGTTCAGGAATCTTCTCGAGTAAGGTCATTCCATAGTCCGCTTCCACCCCGCGCTGCTGAATCTCAATAGCTGCAATAGAAAAGCCCACCGACCGAGCCAGAGCATCACTGCAGGCCAGCTCGTCATCTCGAACAGTCTCCGGAAGGTCATGGTGCGAATTGATGCCGTTTTTCCGCAAGGTGTCTCGGAGACGACGGTATGCAGAGACCAGCTCTCTCATCATGCTGTTCCCCTCGGCAGGAGTAGCTCCTCGGCTGCTAACTTCAGTAGCTGAGATAATCGAAAAGGAGTCACTGAACGGCGTCCCACTTGACCTTGATCGAGCCCCCAGGTCTACCCAGGCATCACCAAACAGCTGAGACGAATCTTCGGCAAGATTGTGGACCATTGTCTTCGACGTGTATGATGCAAAGGAATGCTGGATTTGGTCTGGAGGCCTTGCCGCTCCCAGGACGTAATATGCAGAATGCAGCTGTTTGTCCAGCCACGGCTGGAAGGACTCACATGGTGATAATGGGCCAGGGTAAGATTCTTCTTGTCCTTTCCAGACGATGGGGAGGAATGCATTGCCTAGGGCCTTGCACAAGGGGCACACAAACTCCAGCCTATTCGTGTCCTCCGGTGGGTGCCTTGCGATCTGCTGGTTATGACGGCGTACAGTCGCATCAAAGTATGCTTCGAAGCATCCGTAATGCATGATATGGCCGCACCCAGTCGAGACAGGACCGGAACGAGAGAGGTGCGATGGGAAGCCTTTACCGATGACGCAGCGCTCAGCCTCAAATATCTCTCCCTCCTGGTTGACCTTTTGAACAATCTGGCGGTTCTCATGGGCAACTCCAAAGGGCCGGATACTCTCGGCAGACCTGTCCAAGTTTTCAGGTGTCTTGAACGCTTCCCTCACAAAATCCGGATCCTGGAGATCAGTCTGCCGATAAATGTTGCTCTCGGTGAAGAAGGCGAAGGATCCGTAAAGACGACGATCATCTGTGTCTTCCTGGCAAAGAATGCATGTCCCCGATGGATACTTCCAATAGTTTTTATGCTCCTCGGCAGCTGGCATGTCCTCATCCTCATCGATATCGTCCACATCACCCCAGTCGATCTCTCCTTGCTTCTCCATGAAACTCTTTTGCTGGGCCTGGAACTGTGCCATAACACGAGCTTGACGGGCAAGTGCAGCCTTCTTTTTCTTCTCGCGCTCCTCATCAGTGTTCTGGCTGTCGGGCAAGCCAGCGTCGATATGGTCTACTGAGAGACCAAGGCTATGGTAAGCAGACTCGAACTCGTGGGGTCGCTGTTGCCGCATCTTCTTCAGAATCAGGTTGATCTTGGGGTGAACCGTCTTGAAAGCATCTTCGGCAGTAAGTAGGTTCAAGAGTGCCACGATAGTCTTTGCCGTAGGGTTCTCTGGCATGAAATTGCTACGCGCCTGGTGACTGAGAGAACGAGAGATGAATGACGGTCGCTGACCATCCTGCTCACCCGTTTTATCTTCCTTGATGGCGATCAAGATCAGATGCAGGACGACTTGAAGGAAGGTCTCAACCCGAGTCGTGGGGACCTGGGGCGTAAACTTGGAGGATGAGAGAGTATAGAGCAGGGAGTAGTAGATAATCTGGGCGAACATGCCGGTCCGGGTGAAATCAGACAGCCCGGCAAAGACTCCAGAAGTGATTGGACGAAGATTGGGCTCATACACGACATCCTCAATCGACTGCCCAGTCTTCTTAGCCATGCACTTACGCCATGCCATTTCTGACTCTTCGCGTTGGTTCTTGTTATAGTGCGCGATGTAAGGATCCACATCCTCAATAAACTCCGGCTTGAGCTCGAATGTGCCAACATCTGTCAGCCCCTCGGGTGCCTTGTAGATGGTCATCTCGTCCAACAGCTTGTGGAAGTCCTCGTGTTCGTGGAACTTGTCCGGCAGTTTGTTGCAGATCTCCGAGAACGACAACGGTTTAAAGCAAAGGACGTGCGTGAGGTCACGACGCATGGCCGCGATGAGGGGGCTGGCTTTGAGACGCATGGCCGAGTTGAGGGGGCTAGCTTCATCCTCATTTTGCGTAAGAGATGTACGGTCGCTGACGAGGACAACGAGCAGATGAAGCATGTCTTCCACAACATCCAAATGTTGACTGTCATCTTGTGCCTTGGATTTTTGTTCAAAGAACCCTTTGATCCACTTCTCCATGCCATAGCGGTCGACAATCGAGGCAAGAACGCGGCTTGGGTCGCAGACAACAAGAGCGGTCTGCAACAGAAATACGTCCCTATTATGAGAAACATCTCTCTGGCTCACACCGCGGTAAGTTCCTCCTTGGTGACGCAAGCTCAAGCCATTCCTCACCCACATACCCGCCTTCATCTGTGCAAGCCAGGCACATACCCTGAGCGGGAAATCAAAGGCTGCAAGGAGGTAATCTTCCGGAGTGAAGTTACCACGAGGCATTGACTTTCGACCCATCGGCTGGGGCTTTGCTAGCAAGTCGCTAGTTTCGAAAGTGAGGAGCTTCCGCAGGTCGTCAATGCTCATCGACTTGCCACACTCGATAAGCCACGACAAGGTGTAGTGAAGAGCATGATGGAAACTGATAGGCTGCTCTTCCACCACAAAGTGGACGACCTTGAAGCTTCGCCCGGCTGGCTCAAACTCAAAATCTGTTAGGTTTCTGAACGAGATCTCTTCCTTGATTTCTGACTGGTTGAACCGGTGACGCTCAGCACCAAGGGATTTGATGATGGTAACCTTTGCCGTCAGTCTGATCGCATTATTGACATACTGCAAACCGTGTTCCTTGACGTTTCGGAAGGATTGAGCGAACTGTCTGCAAAGTCTGTTGATCTCGCGTGTGACAAGAGACGCGCTGATCCAGCTATCTGTCTCATATTCAACATGTTCGCCGACAGCCCTGACGTTCGGGCAAATGCCTTGATGCAGCTTGACGAGGTCGAGGAACTGCATCATGTACCGCTCCTCTGTCCGAAGGCGTTCCTGCACGTGTGGAGATCCAAAGAGATACTTCAGATCTAGGAAGAAATGATACATCCTACGGTTCGTTACCGAGCCTGAGTCGAAGGACAACACTGCGTTGCTTGCCACGTCCCAAGGGTGTCCCACTTGACGAGTGGTCAGGAATGTGTAAAGAATGGCCATCAGACTGGTAAGGAAATTTCCCCGTTCAACGATTTCAGCGGTGATGGAGGGAGTTGTCAACATCTGCAAGGAGATGTTGATAATGGAGTGATCAGGCTCACGATCGCCAATGAGATACAACTGAGCCAGGGTGGTGTAGAGGCCAGCAAACCGCAACCCAAGGACACGTTTGAACTCGGGGATTGTGACGACGGTTGAAATGTATAATGACCGAAGATCACAGCGAACCTTCTTCCACATCCGCAGGTCAAATAATATCAGCCAGTCTAGACGGACACGCTCGAAAAGGTCTTCGGCAACCGGAATGTTCTTCTCTTCCACATAGCCGGCAGGAGTCTGCAACCAGTAACGTCCAGGATTTGGAGGCGATGTCTTAGCTTTTGGACTGCCTGGGGTCTTGGGGATGTCGAGGTGGGCCTTGGTGTAGATATTCGGCGCGATGAGCGGCTCGGCGGTATCGGAATCATCAGGAGTATGCTCACGTTCCCGAATGGTTCGGCGGTGAGCCGTAGTAGTAGCCGGTGCCGGAGGGGGAGGTGGCGGAGGAGGATGGCCACCAGCAGCGGCCGGGGCTACCTGCACCACCCGGACTTCTCGCCAGTCCGTCATGGCAACATCATCCCCGGCTGCATCACCTTGTTCGTCAAGCATCATGACATCTTCGTCATCCTCCTCATCTTCATCCATCTCTCCACCAGAGGCAATGATCTCATCATCCCCGTCTTCATCATCTTCGTCCCCTTCATCATCGCCAGCCTCACGAGCCTCTGCCATCCTACGGGCAGCTTGACGTGCCTGAAGCAAAAGCCTGCCCTGCTGCTCGTAGAACCCGCTTGGTACGTTCTCTTCTTGGTCAATGCGGTCTTCATCGTCAATGCCGTCCTTGCCGACAATGGCATGAGCCGCAGGGCTACCTTTCCTCCAAGGTTTAAGCATTTCCTCGCACACGATGTTTCTCAAAATCTGATGGTCATGGCCAACTTGGCAGCCGGAGATATCTCTAAGCCACTCAATTATCGTGCCGCACATTTGCTCTCTGAAGGTATCCCTGGAAGAGCGGATGGTGACGGTAACCCTTATCCTCTCCAGTATCTCGGCTACTTCGAGTAGGTTTTCCAGACTGCTGTCGTACATCAGGATACTCCTACCAATGGCATCGGTCTCGTAAGCAGCTTTCAAGCCGTTGGCCAGCGTAGTGTTGCAAGCCCGAGCCACTTGGTCACGCACATCGACCACGGTGTGCTTCTCATCATTCCACAGCAGAACGGCATATTCCCCTGGCGACTCGGTCTCTCCACCGCAGTAAGTCGACGATAACCTCGAGAGCCTCTCATCCTCTTGAATAGACTGAACGGTTTTGGTTTGGCGAAGCTGCTCGGGGGCACAAGAGATGACGTCGCACATATAGTCGAAGACGCGGCCGATGGTCATCCTGATATTCCTGACCAGATCCTCCGGGAGATCTGTCGCCTTTCCTTTGCCCTTATCGCGGTCGCCCTCCCACATGGAATGTATTGTGCAGAACATGGGCCGCTTCCACGCTTCCAAATCTCCGCAGTCGCAACACCCGCTGTTTCCGGGCGAGATACTGATCCGGACCATATGGCCTGTGTGGTCGGTGGCTTCGAAGCACTTGCTGCACAAGCAGCAGGTGTCGTCTGCGCTACAAGTCTTGCACGCGTACGATGCTTCTCCTTGTTTGAAGATGTGACCGCAGGCCTTGCCACGCGCGGCTTCGGTGTATTCGGCGCCCTCGACCGCTCCTTGGACATCCCTGAGCTTGAGGGAACTAGTTCGTGGGTCCCCGTTGGGAAAGAAGAGCTTCATGTATTCATCTTTACCGCCGGCCATAGACCAGAAAAGGGTGAGAAGAAGTTCGCGCGATGCCTCTTCGCTGTAGCGATATCGGTACTTGCCAGGCATCGCCAGCAAGGCCTGGCAGAGCTGCTGCTCCTGTGTCGACATCTGGGCTTCCATGGTGGAAGAATCGTCGGTGGTCGGGTCTATGTAGCGCTCGGGATAGACATCCAGGTGGCGTTATCGGATTCGGAGACGGAATCTTTGTCGATGTCAGTGTCGTGCTTAACAAGTCGTCTAAGGGCTAGTGTTTGGGAGTTGGATGCGGATGATGTCGGTGTCTTGAGGGTATGATGATAATGTTGCGCTGGACAGGAGAGTCACTGACGGGAGGTGTAGGAGTATGTATCCAAGGATCCTATCTGAAGCGTCCACCGCTTGTTTGCGCTCGAAATTTGAGGAGGGTTCCAGACCGGTAAGAAGATGGGCGAAAAGAGGGCCTGAGCTGAGGGCGATGACCAGCACGGTAGAGGGGATCGCGGGGTAGACGGAGCCAGCGATAGGCAGGCACCCTGGTATTTATCAGCTTTGAATGGTTGGCGCCGCCTCAAAGAATGTGGTTCGGTTTGTGACGTGGGAGTAAAGTGTATTATTCTGGTCCTTTCTTCCCCTTCCCGTCCAGTGTGATTGTTGGCAGCGGAGGGCAGTCGGACTTTTTGAATATCGGACCTTGTACCTGGGCGAGCTGGGCTGTTGACTAAGACGCAGCGGTCTTGGCCTTCTTGTTGGTGCCGAACAGCGGTTACAGGGCAGTTTTCCCTTTTTCGTGGGGCTGGCTTTGAAGAGTGAAGTCAAGGTGGCGTTCTGTGACTCGTCGATGGATTGGCTTCTGTTGACCAACACCGTTCCTCTGAGTTCGTTTTCAATTGCAGATCCTGTGGGGGGATTTTGTCGGGCTTTTATGGCCGCTGTTCATCCATTGTGAGTTCCGTTGGTGCCATTTGCCAAACAGCCGAATTCGATACAGGTAGATATGTCCGCGTCGGCGCGATGTTTGCAGGTCGAGATTGCACACTTGAGGCTCCATTTTGAAGCTCCTGACACTTTTTGCCATAGCTCATTCCCATCATACAGTATCCTTATCGACATTTGCGAGACAGATCCTGCAGCGAATTTCGGTATTTCGCTAACAAGAAGGTGCATTGACGGCTCGCTTCGGGCCTCTAAGAGTAGAGGGTAGGAAGAGTGAAGCCCGGTTCTTGACGTACATAATGGCACTGCTTATGGTAAGGAGCAACTAAACACTACGCCTGGGCTACGCTTACCCTCAGAAGTACCTTTGTACTCTCACTGTAACCGTTCGAGCATCTTGTTACCAACCTCCTGTCCTGACGTCGTCCGCACCGTACATTGATAGTCATCATTTTTCATTCCACCGTGTTCCTCCCGGTGTACCGGTAGAAGTAGGGATAGAACAAAAGTTAGTAGGTCATACTCAAGTAGAAGTCCATCACCGAATTCTTACCATGTCTACTACCGGCCGGTAGGTACCTCTATACTCTACTACTTCTACATACCGCATGCCACAGGCCACAGGGCCAGCTAAGGTAGCTTGCCAGGGGCTGGCGCTTGGTGTGCAAAAATCCATGCCGTCCGACCGACCCTCGAAGCCGCTGCATAAAGACGTCAAAGATTGCGAAGGCCAGCTCGAGCCGCATGAGCTATTCAGCGAACGCTTGAACCTGCTACGCAACGCTGGGAGATTTAAAGCAAACATTGCCCACACATGCGTCCGAAATCCAGGCTGAGCCGTCCAGCCGCCGGGCTTGCTTCATGTTGAGGTTCCCCAACTCCAAAAGCTAGGAGAGATGGTTGGTAAATGTTGTTGCTCTTGAGCCCTGTAGTCGGGCTATGGGTCATTCGTCTAGGTGTCTTTCGCCATGATAAAGTTCTGATTTTGTACAGTAAGGTGAAATAGGGGCTTGGTAGGCAGAATCGTCAGGAAAAGTCGCCCATTCCTCTAGCAATCAATGGCCGTCGACCACGTCCCACTTTCTCCCAGAGGCTGTCGTCCGATTCCCATCGAGTCGACGTTTCCATGTCTTGATAAGTTGCTCCCAAGTCGTCCCGTTTACTCCTCAGCCTCGACGTACTTGTGGCGGATGTCTTTCCATTGGCGCTGTTCTCCTTGTCAGCAACTGTTCCAGACCAGTCTCGATTCAGTCGTAGGCTCGTACCCCCTTGTTGATCTTGTCCCAGACCTTGTCCATGCCGTTGTCATAGGCCCTAGATGGTGTAGTTGTTCAGCGACACATGATTCCCTGCTACATGTTCATCCGACTGTCGTGGGGACGTACATCTCGAAGGCGAAGGCACCGGCGAAGACAACGCCGAGGAAGGCAGCGTTATTGCGGAAGAGGAGGCTGGGGTGTAGGTTAGCTATCGGTGCTCGAGTTGGGTCTGGGCCGGGAGATGGGGCCGGTGCCGGTGCCGGGCCGATGGGGGTGGGAGGCGTGGTGAGCATGCGCTCGGCGTTGCGGGGATACTTGCTTGTAGAAAGCGGACTAGATTGGGAATGCGCGATTAGCATGGGCACGTTCCAAACTGGCGTGAGGGCGGAGAGATGCTCACCATTTTGACAGATTTACCGAGGCTGTAAACGGTGGTTCAGCTGCGTCTCTAACGGTGACGTTGTGCGGGAGAGGGCGTCGCGAGCAATCACGATGTTTTTCGTTGCAATGGACAAAACCGACCCAGCGGAACCTGGAAAGATCGCAGATGGCGCCGGCCGGAACCATCCGGAGCATATGCAGCTCCCCTGATTGGTCGAAGCTATGACCCAGTTGCTCCAAACGACTCCAAGGCTGCTGGCGCCTGGCTCACAACTTGAAGTGTGCCAAGCTGCAAGCCGGAATCAACCTCGAAACTGAACCACAACGTCGTCCTCACTTTCCAATCTCTTGCTTCTACAAACATACCAATTGACGTGTCCGACGGGTCCGCATCAACTTGTGCGCATTGCGCAAGCAACAATCTCGACGCGCGAGTTTCAAGCTTCGGCGAATCAACCATTCCAATCACTTCTTCGACCTTTCGCGGCTGTTTAATTTATACGGAATTCACGACGTCGAACGGCATAGCCGTAACCCTAGCCGAACCCCTCATCGAACATCAATAATCCCACCACCATCTTGAACCATGTCTCAACCAACAAACTCCGGCATCATAACCGACAAAAACGGCGAGCGTGTTATCCCCGAGTCTAAGAGAGCCGACGGCAGCACCAGAAAAGCCATCAAAGTCCGCCCCGGCTACCGCCCGCCCGAGGATGTCGAGGTGTACAAGAACCGCACCGCAGAGGGCTTCCGCCAGCGTGGCATGGGCCCAGTGCCGGGCGCAGAGGGATTGAAGGAGGACAAGTTGGACCAGCAGTCCAGTGCGGCGGCCAACAAAAACGCCAAACGCCGGGAAGCGCGCAAAAAGGCCAAGGCTGCCGGCGAGACAGAAGGCGAGGACCAGAAGACAGCTGCCGCAGCGGCCCCTGCACCCAAGCCCGAAGAGATTGACCCCGAAGCTGATAAGGAGAAGAAGGCCCGGAACTTGAAGAAGAAGCTCCGCCAGGCCAAGGAGCTGAAGGACAAGAAGGATGGCGGAGAGTCGTTGTTGCCGGAACAGATCGCCAAGGTTATCAAGATCAATGAGCTCATCCGGGAATTGGATGCCCTTGGTTTCGACTCTGAAGGGGAGCCAAAGACCGCAAAGGCTTCGTCCGAAGCAAAGGAGGACTCAACCTGAAGCAGGAAGGTGACTATTGAGGATAAAGATCATTTCCATCCAGGGCCTGGCCGGCAATTGCCATTGCCAAGTTACAGAGACACTGCTCCGCCGGTCCAGTTAATGTGCCACACTCGATCCACGACGATCTCTGAACAATCCTTCAGCATCAGTCTAAGCCGGCAAGCCTCTCAACACTTTTTGACACTGCACGCCGACCGTTGAGCCTTCTGCCGCTCCGCGCGCCCGCGTCGAGGGCCTGGGGAGCGTGGGGTTGCTGTATGAATATGCCAAGACGGGAAGCGCTGCCGCTCCGAATGTTGCCGTCGGGTACAGGCGAATTGTCCAAGGCGGAATGTCGAGATGAAAGGAACGACGACGCTAACGAGTGATGACTTCGGATGGTGCTGGCTGTTCAGGGTCTGTACAGTCAATCTACAGTTCCAGGCGAGAGGGATGAGTGAAAGTATCGTCTACTGTACTCTTCTTCTAGCCCGCTACTCGCGTCTACCATGCTCTCTAGAACTGATGTTCACTTCCGAGCAGACGATACACCATACATAGCCTTGACATGATGACAATGATAGTAAAGCGGATTTAATACTTCATTCAACATAGCATCTAAGACGAGTTGCTATAATGGGTATCATTCTTTCTATTCTCGGGCAATGTCTTGTTATACAGGTATTCGTACATGATTTCGTGCTAAGCCGTTCATCCCCGTTCATGCCGGAGACTTCATGCTGCCATCATTTGAAGGGTTTTCGGCCACAAAGGTCCGGGGAATCAAGCCTTCAGCCATTTTAATGGCGCCTTCCATATCATTCTTGTTAAACTGGAACAGGCCCTGGATAGCCGCCGTCGAGGTATGTCTCTTGGGCGCGTCGGGGTCCTGGTTGTTCTCGCCAAAGAGTCCGAGCTCGTCCAGCCTGTTAAGGAACCTCTCGCGGCCAGAATGGTCCGTGTCAATGTCACCATAGTAGCGATCCCACATCTCGGCAGCCTGGTGTCTGGTTGCCTCGCCAATGCGCACCATCATGTCGACACGACCCGGACGGATCAAGGCCGGATCCAAGCGATCGATGTGGTTGGTGGTGAGGAAGGCTATCCGGTTTTCGCCGGCAGCCAAACCGTCCAGGGCATTGAGCAGACCGGAAAACGTCACTGTGGCGCCGCTGTAGCCGTCAGAGTCTCTCGGTCTCCGGTTGACGAGCGCGGCGTCGACGTCTTCCAGAACCAGAATGCTCTTCTCCGGCTGCTGGGTCAACAGGTGAGCCAGCAAATCGTCCGTGACACCGACCTCACTGAGATTGATCATGGCGACGCTATAGTCCAACTCGCCCGCGAGCGCCTGGATGAAGGACGTCTTGCCCGTACCGGGCGGGCCATAAAGAAGGTAGCCACGGCGGTATGGCACGCCTCTGTCGGTATACCACTGCTGGGCCGCCAAGAACTCCTTGACATCGTCGACGATGCTCTCCTTGACGCCCTTGTCGAGAATGACGCTACCAAGGGGCCGCTTGAGCCTAGGCTTGCCCAACGGCATCCACTCCATGCGCTTCGCCGTGTAGACGACCGTCTTGCCTTCGTGGAAGCGGTGCGCCATCTGGTGCGCCTCGGTAAAGATCTCGCTCAGCACGTGTCGGTGCGGCCACAAGAGGGTGAGGGTGAGGGTCTCGTGGGGCTCGCCCGTTGCCGTCTGGGTCGTGCTCGCCTTCTCCCGGTTCACGGCGATGTACACGCCGGGTTTGTGCCGGATGATGTGGCGGCCAAAGCCGGGTTGCACGCGGAAATCGGCATGCGAGCTCCCTTCGTCCTTGCCGGGGTTGATGGATTTGGTGGTGGTTGAGACAGAGAGGTTGCGGAGCCGCGTCAGTCGCTGGGCGATGAAGCCGGTGTTGTCTCGCGGCAGCGCCAGCCAGGCAAGGACCCAGTTGTAGGAGGGATCACGCTTGCTGATCTCGACGTTGACCAGCATCTGGCGCTTCAGTAGTCCGGCACCACGGATGGCAGCCCGGCGACCAAAGGCGGCGGCGGCGCCAAGGCCGGCGAGGCCCATGCCACCGGCGAAGACGGGGTTGTTGAAGAGCACATCAAGGTTGAGAATTGATCCCGCTGTAAGCGGGGTTTGCGGATCGGTCGACATTGTGGTCGAAGTCCTCTATTCTACATGGCTTTGCAGAAGAGATGAAGGCCGAAGCGGATCGGCGAGAAATGAGAGGGCTCCGGGTCGGGTGAGGTCAGGGAGTGAAGAAAGTGGAATTCAATTCATCCGATTCGGTTGACGTTTGACGTTTAGCTCGCCGGGAGCTATGCCGACATTTGAAAATTTAAGTGGGTCCAACAGTACGGTTGCCGGGCACCCGGGCTGCCGGTTCCAAGACGCTATCGGAGAGTAACCGAATGGTTCGGCGTTCCTCGCCGTGATTCCCAACGCATTGGATATCCGGGAGCTCACCCGTAGGTAATGTACGACAGCGACTACATTTCTTGAGCCTCAATGCACCCTTTTGACCCATCCACGAATGTCAATGTTCAAGAGATGAAGAGAACAGAACCTGGAAGCGGATCGGCATGCGGTCCCCTTCCGGGTATCCTAACATGCAATTCAATAACAGATTCTTTATTATACATGACATGTACACGGCCGCCAGCCCATTGGCGCCAGCCAGGCTGTGACGGCTCCCCATCCAGTTCTGTCTCCCCAAAACCTGCTGCGCTCGCTTAACCCAAACGTCTGGGCTTCTTGCTCCTTGTACCACCGAACTTGAGGCGCGTAGCATCGCTGACACGCACGATGGAGCTGCGCAACATCCTTCCTTCGTTTCCGAGCAGCACCTTGATGACCGCCTCTCTGCCGGGGCCGAATCCTCGTAGGACTACCTCCATCTTCTTGATCTTGTTGTGCAGGTTCATCTGATGCATCTTGTCCACCACGTAGGCGCCCAGCTGATATGCCGAGTCGTAGTGTTTGCGGTTGGACTTCTTGAAACCGAGGTTGCCGCACGAAAGGGATATGAGAGCGTCGCGGTTCGGCTTGGTGACGGTAATATGAGTGTTGTGCTTGTGCGAGTAGATGTGGAAGTGGTATGGCTCGTCTTCGGTGTCCCTCAATCCAATGTTGGTCGCAAGCTTGTCGCCGGTCAAGTCGGTGGGATCAGCGGCCATGCCGACAATGCCCCGAGTCAGAGACTCCATCAACTTGGCTGAGCTGTCGGAGTCGGCGTCCTTCCTCGCGGGGGTCTGTGAGAACGCCCGCGTCCATAGTGGCGTGGCGCTTGGGACGACGGCGGGCTTGCTGATTGTCTGGAAGAGGTTTTGCGCCAGAAGGCGGCCGGTAGAGAAGCGGCTCATCTTTGCAGGCCAAATGCTCCTCGGAGCTGTCGCGACGTGGGGGTGGACGACGGAGGAAAGGCGACGTTGGATGAGCCGGTGGAAGAGCGGTTGGCGCACACAATGCCGGAGCTGGGGGAAGCGAGTCGTAGTGGAGCGGCCGTGGCTCCGTGGTACGCGGTGCGCGGTGCGAATGCCGTGAGTGGGTGGCTCCCGTCCCGTTCGCCGACCGGAAGTTCAAAGGTCCTCGAAATTTTGAGTGGACGGCCACGGGGCAGGCAACGCGGGCGGCAGCGCTGTCACTTTCAGCAGAGGGTGGGCGGGCATCGACGGGTGGTGGGGCAGGCACATTTCTTGGCATTCGCAGCAAGAGTCAGACAGAGGGGGACTGAAATGTTTTGGGGCAGTTTTGGAGCAGTTTTGCGGCCGAGCGGGGGCAAAGAAGCCAAAAGATTTCGGGGGACCCTCGGTGCCCAGACGACCAGTTCGGCGCGCATTGGATCGATTGGGCCATTGGCGTTGCGGCAGAATTTCCACCGATCCATTTTCCCTTGCGCGCAAATTCCGAGTCCCGTCCTCGGCCCTCGACTGCCCTCCCGTCCGCCAACTTTACCCACTCCACTTCCGTGCTTCGACTTGTTGTCTGCATCAGCTTGAAGGCTCCGTCTCCCAGGTTTTCCCTCAGGACGGTCCAGCTGGGATAGCAAACATGAACGCATATAGGCATGTCCTAAGGACGTCGCCGGGTGCTCCGTTGAGAGCCTCGGCCGTTCCCCATACCTCCCATGTCAGGTCACCGGCGACCAGCCGGCTCCTGTCCAGCCGCGCTTCCCGTGTCAACACCACCGAAACCCGCACCTCTCCCGCCACGCCCATCTCCGCGCAGGAGATCCCTCTACTAAGGTCGCCTTTTACCCCCAACACGATACAAGCCCGCTCGTTCCACGCCTCGTCCCGCGCGCTGCAGCAGCAGGAGCAGCCCAAGCAGCAAACGCCAGAGACCGAACCCAAGGCACAAGAAGAGTCCACTGAAAAGAAAGATTCCAAGTCCGAAGAAGCAAAGGAGGAGGGCGAGAAGTCGGAGGGTGAGCCCAAGAAGGAAAAGAAGGAGGATGCGCCGCCTCCACCTCCCCACGGCGACAAGACTCCTTGGCAGGTTTTCATGGAGACCATGCAGACCGAGTTCAAGCAGTCTCAGGAATGGAACGAGTCGACCAAGGCATTGGCCGCTTCCGCCAACCAGATCGCAGAGAGCGAGGCGATTCGGCGTGCACGACAGGCGTACGAAGCCACCTCTGGCACTGTTTCCTCTACGGCTGGCAAGGTTGTCAAGACCACCGCGACTGCCGTTGGCAAGGGTGCTCAGTGGACTTGGGAGACGCCAGTGATGAAGGGAGTGCGCAAGGGTGCCAACATCACCGGAGAGGTTCTGGATAAGGCGACAAAGCCTATCCGCGAGACCGAGGCTTACAAGAACGTAAAGGAGGTCATCGATGACGGAAGCAGCTCCAGATATGGCGGCTGGGCTGAGAAGGAGGAGCGCAGGAAACGCAGGGAGAAGTGGCTGAAGGAGTCAGCTGGCAAGGGTCCTCAGATCTTTGAGGAAGATCCCAAGTAAGAACAAGTTCTGCGAGATCTCTGACCGATTTGCTAACTCTTTCAGTGCCGGAGCCAACGTCGTCCTTCACAAGGATGCCGCCTGGAAGGAGGCATGGAGGGATTTCCGCGACTCCAACAAGTTCGTCCAGAATGTTTTCGGCTTGAAGACCGTCTACGAGGAGTCCGAAAACCCTCTCATCTCCACTGCCAGGAGTATCACCGACAAGATCGGCGGTTTCTTCGCCGAGAACGAGACCGCTCAGGTTATCAAGAAGCTTCGCCAATTGGACCCCGGTTTCAACATGGAGAACTTCCTTATGGAGTTGCGCGAGTACATCCTTCCTGAAGTTCTCGAGGCGTACGTCAAGGGCGATGTTGAAACACTGAAGCTCTGGCTCTCGGAGGCCCAGTACTCCGTCTACGAGGCTTTGACCAAGCAGTATCTCCAGGCTGGTCTCAAGTCCGACGGACGCATTCTCGACATCCGTGGTGTTGATGTTCTCAAGGCGCGGATGCTCGACCCTGGTGACATTCCTGTTTTCGTCATCACTTGCAGGACTCAAGAAGTTCACGTTTACAAGAACGCCAAGACTGGAAAGTTGGCGGCTGGTATGGAGGACAAGGTCCAGCTTGTTACCTACGCCATTGGCATCACTCGTATTCCCGAGGATGTCAACAACCCCGAGACCAGGGGCTGGAGATTGATCGAGATGCAGAAGAGCGGGCGCGATTACATCTAAGCCCGCGCTATTTCAACGAGCGTGTCTTTTCTAGGTGAAGGAGCGCGCTTTTGCCACATCACCACTCGGCGTCGAGCGCCTATTCATGTTCACTACACTACCATCGATTGCGGCAACCAAAAATACATGTATCATACCAAAACTGGGATCTGGTCGCTTGGGGGCCATTGGGAGTTTCGGGATCTTCGTCGCACATGTATAGAGAGGCAGGCTACGGAGCGGGCGCCTTGAGCATTTCCAGCATAAACACACCACTCTGAATAAGGGCATAAGGACCACAGATTGGTGCCATGACAAAAAGGTCACACTGTACAATATAATAGCGGGACTGAGGGCAGTCATAAAAGGGCTGCGAAGCGAAACAGATATAGGCATTTTGAAGCGATACCCGCTTTTTGTACAGAATGACATTGGTTCTTTGGATATGACGTCGGTATCGATCCTTCTGCTCGTGCTTGAATCATCTCGCCCTCCCGAGCCTCCTCCGTTCTTGTTTGTTGTCAAACTGAGTAACCGCCTCCAATGGACTACAGTACTTGCTAAATATTTCATTCAACAATTATATGTAAAGGTACTATGTGAACGTAGATCGTATACGTGTCTGGTAAACCCAGTTGAGACTCTTGGTGTCATGAATTCTCGAGGTTCACCTGATCTCTCATATGATAAGCACGAATACATGGGTCGAGACTATCAAGCAACAGGATATGGGGAAAATAAAAAACAACAATCAAAATAAAGTCAGAGCATCGAGTACAATGTCGATGCAAAAACGACGAGTACTTTTGAGGCTCAAAAAGTTGAAAAAGAATTGGATGCACCGCGGATCGAACGCGGGACCGTCTGTAGAGCAAGATAGAAATTTCAATGCAAAACAGAAATCATACCACTAGACCATGCACCCATGGTTGTTGTTAAGGTGTTCACATTTGTAACTTATATCCCACTAACACTAGCTGTATTCCATCATCGGCCGGCACTACCTTAGTTCTACTTGTTTGTCATTGCGCACCTTGAAACCAACGCTTTCCTCCGCAGCATTCAACATCAACTGTCTACACACAATCTTTGAGGTCATCTGCGTCGGCTTTGTCCCCCACGACCCGCATACTTATGCCACGCAGCCACGGTACTGGGTCGAAGGGCGCGGCAGGTACAGATTCCGGACTCGCAATGCTTGATGATGATCTCTTCTGGGACCGGGACCCGTGGGCTTACGACAGGAATCCAGCATTGCCGGTCATTCACGCGCGCCGCCTCCCTTCCTACGAACGTTGTGTTACCACACAACACGCCCATATCCATTACCTTCTGGCACGGGTGCCGTTCCTGACTGGGAGCATCGCAACGCCACTTGCGATTTGTCACTTCCATTTACGGGGTATGACGAACTGCTGATCTCGAGCGGTCGTGCGAAGATATAAGGGTGGTCTAGATTCATTGACTATACGAAAGCTGTTGCAGTTGCAGGCCATGCAAGCAGGAGCGCCGGTGATTGTAGATGTCGAAGATAAGTCAACGACGGCGGACCGAATAAGACCGGGCCGGACAGAAACAGAGTCGAGGTTATTCGGATCACCGCCGACGCCAAGGCCGGCTTCAGGGTGGAGAACGCGGAGCCGAAAACGACACTTTCAACCGGAACCAGTGCTCTTGGTCACCCGCGGCAAGCTTCATTGCGAGGACGAAATCCTCTCGTGCAAGTCGTGTTGATAAGAAGAAGCTTGTTTCTGGTTCTTCGACTCGGTATACCGGCCGGTCGAGCACTGTCTCAACACTGCGAGACGGCGAAGCGGGAGTTTGCTCGGGACGACAGTTCGGCAGGGTTTAATGGGTAACTGTCTTCCCTGCTGTGCGCACCAATGGCATACTCCCGTCACGGGGTGCGACACGGAAAGGATGCTCGCCGTCTTACTTCTTATCGCATCAACTCCAGGCTCCTTGGTCAAGAGGGTACACGTCCTCCGTACATACAATGTGAAGCATCGACAAAGCAGGCATGACCAGTATGGCTTTCATTGTCATGTTGCTTGTTGAGGCACAACAGACTGCCACATGGAGCGTTATACCTGTTGTTACTCTAGCTGGCTCGCTGGCAAGGTAGCAATGGAGATCCATAGGATTGCTCTCGTTGCTTTTCCTCCCGTTTTCTGTGCGGGCCTTTCTCCGGGGTGTGGCCGGTCAGACCGTCTCAGTCTAGATTGACCAAGGTGTTAATCACTTTAGCCTCTTACAAACATGATCAGGACTACCTATCGGAATGTACGATTCGGATGGTCCCGAGCCTGTCTCATGGAATCAACAGCACAACTATTGTCTCTGGGTTATCAAAAGTGTGACAACAAATGCTCACCGAGACTATTAGATGCTTGGCGGAAATAACAGGGGTCAATTAGCGAGAGCAACAAGCATTCCGTACCTCAAAGGCGCTCTATTCACCCACTAAATAAAACCATGCTGGGGGTCAGGAAGAAGGAAAAAAAGAAAATGGCAACGTAAGTCCCGTCGATCGAGCATGGTCTCATAAGGCTCTCCTGCCTTCAAGAACAAGGCCATGAAGGCTCTGCCAATTTGTGTGTCGACGCCCGCATTGCCCGTGCCTAGGGTCCTTTGCACACCGTCTCTTTCTTTTTACGCGAAGTATGCCAGCCGGGAAGCGTGGGACACAACGGGCTGCTCCCTCCCAGACGCCTCGATGTCCGACCCACGAGAGATGGTGTGGAACAAGACCTTAGATGCCGCCGCATTGATTTAGGTGTGTAACGTACAATGGCTTTGTTTTCTGGGCTAGTTGTCCCAAGGCCATCCTGACATATTCTCCTACTCATTCGCGACGTGGCAGAACTTCTTTTCTGGTTGCGCGACTCATGGTCAGCCTTTCCTGCTTTTGATGTCTTCGTGACAAACCGCCTTACTCCTTACTCCTTACTGTCCGGTGCCATGCATATTTTCACACACCCAAGTCTTCCTCCCCTCTTCGCTCAATAAGCCAGTCTTCATTTATACCGACGCCTTGGCTCGACCACCTTCCGATATCGAAGGACAAGCTAGCCTTGAGTATACACGACATCAAACAGCTTTCCGAGTATCAACTTTGCGCATTGCAAGCTCACAGAGAATCCGGCGTGGCACATCATTGCAAGCATTGGGACAACATATAAGGCGTCTTTGCGTCAGACAAGCATAGTGAGGGCTTCATTTCTGCCGCGCTCTGTAACACACTGTGCTCATCGTTGTCTCGGCAAGGAAGACCGACTCATAAGCGGGTTGTCCCGCATATATGGCAAGGTCCAAAGGTCATAGAGTCTCTAGATCTGAGCGGCTGGATGAGGCTCGAAAACCCAAGGAAACGTCAACGTCAGCCAGAAACAAGACATACGTTTATGAAAGTGCGACCAGACAGAAAGGACGACTTTGCGAGACACCGACAACTGTTTTAACGCCCAGAACACGTGGAAAGGAAGCCACCACCAGAAGAAACGAACAGCGCCCCAGGACAAGCTGGAAAACTTCCAGTTTGAAAAGAATCAGATCACAGACAGGGCTGGACTTTTGGCGTCTCATTTGGGCCTGTTTTTGCGAGGAAAGCGTGGGTACGAGCAGTTCCTCAAACAGACCTTTGGTTTGATTATCTCAAAAGCCTGGAAACAAAGGTTAGCTCCAGTTTGTTTTCCGCGGAGGAAACAGTGGTTGGTCAAAGTTGGGAGCGGTTGTGTGCAGGGCCATTCAACAAGTGTCTCTAGTGTACTCTCATCAAGGCGGCAAAAAGTACAACGGCCAGAACACTCAAGAGCATTCGTCGCTTCAGGTTCCGTCGGTTGGAAAGGCAGCAACGGGGACTTTGCCTACCATCGATTACAGCCGTTGGGAGGGCTCCTTAATTACATCACCGGTGCCTCTGGCCGTTGAGGTCGCCCTTGCCTTCATCAGACTCAGCCTTGCAGCCTGATTACCCAAATCAACAAGCGTACCTTCCCTCTCAACCACCTGTTCCCATTATTGGCTGGACGACTTGGCTGTGACCTCGTGGGCTTTTTTGTTGCGGCGGCCTCGCGCAGTCCCACACCTTCCCAAACTTTCAGGTTGCCCTTTCACAAAGGAATGACATAAGCCTCCCGCCAGTTCCCCTTCACCCTAAATTCAGACGCGTCCCCGAACCAACGAATGGAAGCTCCCGGCCGACACATTTATCCAACAGTATTAGGGAAGGTACCGCTGCTTCCAAGTGGGTTCAACGTTGTCGTGGTCGAACTGGGTAGAAACACGACTCCATCGTCTTCCCCTCCATTTCTTCTTCGACTACAACCATTTCCGGACTTCTAGCCAGAAGCTGTCCGGTACCGCGACGATAATTTTCGGGCGCAACTAGCTGGCCTCGTTACCCGTCCTTCAATACTTACGATCTCAGAAACGAACTTGGGCCACCTGGTAGACTCCCATCTCCTAGCGAAATTCTCACGAACTGCTCTTTGGAGAAATCTAACGAAGGACGACAGATTAGTTCTGCTTACCCACCCATACAACCAACCTTGCTTGGTCGATTACACACCACTTACCAATACCACGACAGCTCTCCAGCCGCATTGCCTCCAGGAGGAGCCTCTCACCCAACGCTCATCTGTCCGTCCAAACGATGCCGGACCCAGAGGACGGCAGCATGGCCCATGATGCCGGCCTTGATTCTCGCGTCAAACAGGCCTTGTTCTGTCTCCATTACGGTTATCCTACGGCTGTTTTTGCCTACTACATTATTTCGACAACGCTAGCTGTGTGCACCCTGCAAACAAAATCAGCACAAGAAAACCATGGTCGCCGACGTTTTATACTCTGGCTGCTCGTGTTCATCATCCTCACATACGTGATGCAGCTCATTGATTTGGGTATCAGATCCTTCATCCAACACAGACTCCCTGCCGAGCAAGATGTTACCATTGGCCTCCTTTCCTGTATTCTGGTGTTTGGCGTCGAGTTCGCTGGACTCGTACACTCAAAAGCCCCCGTGTGGTACCCCTTCATTGGATCGTTCGTCATGGCATTGCTTTTTGAGCCCCTGATTGCGGCCCTGTCTTTCCTTGCTCGACCGCCATCCACCCTGACTTATTCCGATATCTTCAGCATCTCCACCATCGCCGCCCGGTACCTTGCTCTTACCCTAGCAGTAGCGGCTCACATTGAAGCTACTTGCAGCTTCAGGCGGGAGAAGGGTACTGATGCCGAGAGACAAGGGTTGCTGAAGGCATTGAATAGCAGTTCGACCACCGAGGTATCCGCCAACCAGGACGGCGAGAACTCTACTAATGGCTATGGATCTACCTCGACAAATTCAACCGACGAAAGCTCATCCCCTTCGAATGATCGCGTCGAATCCCCTTACGAACGACGACAGCGACAGGCAGCCGAGTTGATGGAGAAACGCTTGAAAGAGAAAGGAAACTGGGTAACCTACGCCAAGAGCTTCATGGTTCGTTTTTAACGATTTCGCTTAAAGCCACTTGCTCATAAAGCTGACGATTCGTTTAGATCTTCTTTCCGTATGTCTGGCCCGTCGGCAACCGAGGGCTCCAGCTCCGAGTCTTTCTCGTTGGCTGCTGCTTGCTTGCCATGAACTTCATCCATGTCCTGATTCCACGACAAATAGGAATTGTCATGGACAGTCTTGGGGGAGTCAATCACAAGGATCCATGGACACAGGTTCTCATTTTTGCAGGCCTCAAGCTCATTGCCTCCGAAGCTGGCATTTCGCTGTTGCGCCAGTGGTTATGGATTCCAGTTGAGAGCTACTCCACGTCTCGCATCTCCACGGCTGCATATTCGCATGTCCTCAATTTATCTTCCGATTTCCACGATTCCAAGAGCTGTTCAGATGTCGAGATGGCGATCATGTCGGGTTCCAACATATCAAATATGCTCGAGTCTATATGTTTTCAAGCCATTCCCATGCTCATTGACATGGGAGTCGCGTTTATCTACCTCTCGGTCACATTCGGCCCCTACGAGGGTTTCATCACCATTGCGACAGCAACCGTCTTCTGTTATATCACGACGATCATGTTGTCAGGACTAAAGGAGGTTCGAAAGAGCCAAGTGAGCGCTTACTTTGAGGAGCATTACGTCCGTCATGCCGGGATCCAGGGCTGGTCAACTGTCAGCTCTTTCAATCAGATCGGCCACGAGGAAACCCGTTATTCCAACGCTGTTAACAACAACGTGGGGCATTTTCGGAGAGTCCTTCTGGGGTACTATCTGGCTTATGCGTTCCAGTCCATGGTTTTGCTTTGCGGTCTTCTAGCTGGGGCTTTCCTTGCTGTGAGCCAGATTACACAAGGGCAAGCGACTCCAGGCCAGTTCGTGATGTTGCTGACCTACTGGTCTCAGTTGGTTTCCCCGCTCACCTTCTTTGCTTCGCTTGGGAAGAGCATTTCGGGTGATCTGATTCGCGCTGAGTCCCTATTGGAAATCATGCAAATGAAGCCGACTGTCCTCAGCAAAGAAGGGGCACCGCCACTCGACTTTCAAGGAGGACATGTTCAATTCGAGAACGTATCCTTTTCCTACGACAAGAAAAAACCGATATTGAAGAACGTCAACTTTCAGGCAGCTCCTGGAACAAGTGTGGCTTTCGTCGGGGCTACAGGAGCGGGCAAATCAACTATGCTCAAGCTTCTCGACCGCTTCTACGATGTAACCGGTGGCTCAATCAAGATTGATGGGCAAGATATTCGGGACGTTGATCTGTTTAGGTAAGTATTCATAGCGAGTATCTGTTGGGCCGAGGAGCTAATACAACGCGTAGCTTGCGAGCCCAAATCGGCGTCGTACCGCAGAACCCTATTCTCTTTGATGACACAATCATGAACAATGTTCGCTACGCAAAGCTTACAGCCACTGATGAAGAGGTTCACGAAGCTTGCAAGGCAGCCAGTATTCACGAGCAAATCCTAACCTTCACAGACGGTGAGTAGATAATCTGGTCTGCGGGATTGAGTCTTTGAAGCTAATAGTGTCGAAGGCTACCAGACCCGTGTCGGCGAGCGTGGTGTCAAACTCTCCGGCGGCGAGTTGCAACGCGTGGCTATCGCGCGCGCCATCCTCAAGAGGCCTGCTATTGTATTGCTTGATGAAGCCACGTCTGCAGTCGATACTGAGACGGAGCAAAAGATTCAGGAGGCACTTGGTAAACTGTGCAAAGGACGCACGACGTTCATTGTTGCGTATGTTTTGACATAATCATCACCATTGTGTGCCATACTAACGGAGACTTAGGCATCGACTATCCACTATCATGAACGCCGATAAGATCATGGTCGTTACCGGCGGAGAGATCGTGGAGGAGGGAAGCCACGAAGACTTGATCCGAGCAAATGGGAAGTATGCCGAGCTTTGGTCCAAGCAGATCTTCATCAAGCCGAAAGTGAAGGACGCTACGGAGGCCAAGCCGGCGTCAGTAAAGAAGACCTCAGGCATTGTCAATGACTTGACCCCTGACAAAACCAAGTCGGAACTGGTGAAAGTCAAGAGCTCTACGGCGCTGAAGGTTAGACCTGCTAACCAGCAGGATTCTCCGGCAACCGAGGCAAAGGACACTCCAAGCCATCAGAAAGAGGTATAGATCAACCAATTATGTATTATTCTTACTTTAAGCATGATACATCCTTGGCTGTTTCTAACCATATTACGATGTAGCATTTGAAGTTGAACCCTGCTGCTCCAACCTTCACACCTCGATCGGTCGCTGCGTCGTCGCCGCGGGTCACTATGAGTCCGATGAGACTGAATTGTAACAGCGGAGACTACCTCGAGAACATGCCGCCACCCAGTCCTGCTGGGATCGCTCCGGCCCAACTGATGCAACACTTCCCTTCTCCGATCATGATGGTCGCAGCGCCGTATCAGTTATTCCAGACTATACAGCCTCCCGCAAAGGCCGGGTGCAGTACAGAAGGATATTCAAAGTCTACGGCCGCGACAGGCGAAGAGGAAACTGGCTCTCAGACTGGGCCATCCGGGGGAGCTGCTCCTAGTTATGGGGGACTAAAGTGCCCTGTTTATTCTCGAAGGATCCAATCGAAGAGCGAACCATTGGGACCAAGTGTCTCTCCAAGCGTCTGATTTCTAGAAAGGCGCTGCATCATTGTGCTTTTTCTCTCGAACATGGGCACTATGCTTATTTCTTTCACTTGTACCAGACGGCCGCGCATCATATTACCAGGTTTTAATGACTAGCCATGAGCAGCACAATCATAGATAATGATCAGTTCAGTGCGGAGGGTTGTTAGTATACACCGGGCAGATAGACGGTTAGATGGCTGTCGTTCTCGTCCAACAGTCTTATACCCAAATTTTCATAGTTCCCGTCCGATTCAATGAGTTTTCTTAACCCCGAGTCTCACAAGAACGAGGACTCTTTCGGCAATTCAATGCATTGAATTTGCAAAACTGATGTGCATCGTCGCACTCAAGCCATATAGGTCTTGAAGGTTCGACAACCGCATCTCTTTCGATCAAGTTATAGAGAGTTTCCTCTCCAGATCTTTCAACAACAGCGGGTTTAGCTCAGTTGGGAGAGCGTCAGACTGAAGTCCACTTCACTCATAAATCTGAAGGTCGTGTGTTCGATCCACACAAACCGCAATATTTTATTCTTTTGAATGTTACTCGAGGTGTTTCGGGGTGGGTATTCTCCTTTTTACAGGGAAGGAGGGGGTGGATGTCAAGGTTGATGATGATGTCAGGGTTAGGGGTGGTGAGACTCTCCTGTGAACAACGAACGGTTTGTTTTGCCGGATACTTCCTTCAACCAGTAGTTCGTCTCTCCTTTTTTTCATCTTTTTTTTTCATTTTGGGTCACCCCTCCACTGATCATACTTGAATCATCCATCAATGGCGATTAGTTTTGACGGTGAGGAATCAATCGGCTGTGTGAAGAGCTGGTGTAAACATGTCCGAAGACTTATCGGCGTTAAGGCTAACTTTCGACCAATCAACGTCGTTTCTTCATCGGCGTTAGCACTTACACCACCTTACTGGCAGCGTTTCATCCTCTCTTCTACCCCGACGACTAATGACGACGACCTTCTCGAGAGGAATTTCGCTTTGATGTTAATCCATCCTCAATGATACACAAACTGAATGGTGGAGCCTAACTCCGCTGGCTTTCTCGGCCTTGAGTCTCGGACGGCGTTTAGCTTCAGGTTAACTCCATGGTGATATTGAAGAGAGACAGCGACTCCGGACGAGGAAAGCGATGTGATGACTGGAGATGTATAAAAGACTATAGTCGCCTACTCGTCAAATTGAAGATGAAGAAGAACAAGTATCATCGACTATGGTAACCGTCAAACAACCTGATACATCCCCAGCAACAAACAACAACACAACAGACACCTCAGTCATATTCTCTCTCTCTTGACCCTTTTCTATCCGGCAACAGATACACAACCATCAACCACAATGTCCACCCCAACCCCTATCCCAACAACACCAGTCTGGTTCATAACCGGCTGCACCTCCGGCTTCGGCCGCTCCATCGCCTTCGAAGCTCTCGGCCGCGGGCACAAAGTAATCGCCACAGCCCGGAACTCCTCCCGACTCGTTGAACTCAAGGCCGCCGGGGCCGCGGTCATGGATCTCGACGTCACCAGCGACGACGAGACGCTGGCAAAGAAAATGGTGGAAGCGAATGTCCTGTATGGAAGGATTACGCATGTGGTTAATTGTGCTGGGTATATACTGGAGGGAGGGGTGGAGGAGGCCAGCAACAAGGAAGTCTTCGACCACTACAACACCAATGTTCTCGGGACATTCAACGTCGCTCGTGCGATTACCAAGTATCTCAGAGCTGCGGCGGCGGTTCCGGGACAGCAAGTGGCGCTGGCCAACTTTGGAAGTCTGGGGAGTTGGAGGTCGGGTGCTGGGGTTGCGCATTGTAAGTCGTCTTGTGGTCATGTTCCTGAACTTGAGATCTGATCTAACACCTGCCTGAAACAGATTGCAGCACCAAATTTGCCGTGAGCGGCCTCACCGAGGGTCTCGCAGAGGAACTGAAGCCCTTCGGAATCGACGTGTGTGTCATCGAGCCTGGGTACACGCAGACGGGGTTCCTGGCTCGTGGCGGCGGCGGCGGAGGAGGCGACCACCGAGTCGTGACGGAAAGAAAGATTGCGGCCTATGAAGGCACTGCTGTGGCAGCGGTGCACGATGCTCTGGAGGCATATAACGGGAAGCAGCCTGGGGATGTTGACAAGTCTGCCAAGGTCATTGTTGACGTGCTGACCAAGGATGGTGTGGCGAAAGGCAGAGAGGTTCCTGTTAGATTGGCGTTGGGGACGGATACTCTGGAGGTTATTAGGAAGAAGTGCGAGGAGACGTTGCGGTTGATTGAGGAGTGGGAGGAAATCTCGAAGTCGACGATGAGGGATGAGAACTAAGGGGCGTGAGAGATGTATATGTACTTGATGTTAAAGTGTGTTTAGATTGATTCGAGGTTTTATCGATCCCATTCCATCACTCCGGTTCCTTGGTCCCAAGCCAAGAGATCCCCAGCTTCTGCATCAACTGCCCACCCACACTGCTATGCTCCCTCCTCGTCCGCTCCCCCAGCTCAACTACCTCTCGCTCTCTTGCCGCACTCCTAGATGTATCCCTCGCTTCCTCCTCCCTCTTCCTATACCTCTCAGGCGCCAAAACCATATCCTTCCGATGCCTCATCTTCCCAACCGCCTCCTTCCCCTTAGTCCTTGCCTTCACGTACGTCTCCATGCCCACCAGGACCGAATAGCTCTTGGAGACCGTCACGGCCCCCATATCGACCCCTTGTTCCTCTTGCAAGCTCCGCATAAATGCACGGAAGCTAGATGTCGGAGGGCGGTAGTGCCCGCTCAGCGGCGACAGGCTCGTCAGTCGGCCGTCCTTGATCTTGATGGACCCGGCGGCAAAGATGCGGCTCCCCTGGAGGAAGGAGCTGTGCTGGAAGGCGCCGCTGTTTTTGATGCCGACGTAGAGGCGGAAGTTGGTGTCGGCAACAAAGATCCAGGTGTTTTTGCGGACGGATTTGCGCAGGAGCTTGTCGACGATTATGCCGGTTGAGATGTGACGGTTGTTTTTGAGATGCTTTATTGTCTTTGTTCCATTAGGAGCATCGATCCTAGTTGTAGGCGGAGATGTATATTCATCCGCTGCGTCATCTTCAGCGCCATCACCTACTTCGTCCTCAGATAACTCGGACCCGGTACTGCCATGGCCGAAAAGACGGGTCTCATGTCCCGAAGGGTTCATCGGCACATATGCAGGAGTAGGATCATCGATCGGTACAATACCGTGGACCGAGTCTTTCCATTCTTTATACGTATCAATGCGCTCCCCGTTCTTGGCCCAACACAGGCGTCCTTCGTCGTCGACCTTGACAAGGTAATGCTGCCGCTCCTCGCAGGAAAGATATCGGATCCGTTCTCGCTCTAGCTGCTCACGGGAGCATGCTTCCAAGTCGTAAGCCCGGCCTTCGCCATGGTCCAGCCAGAAGAAGAAGCTCTCGCCAGTGTCGGCTTGTTTCCAGGCCTCGTGATATACCCTCAAGTTGGCACCGTATCGGTGTTTCAAGTCCACCATCTCAAGAAGGTACTGGAGTCCCATCATTCTTGCAGCAGCCTTTCGTCGCTCCTTGGCTTCGTTCATAGCTCTGCGCTCTTCCTGTCTTCTCTGCCTCCTTTCTTGATCAGACTCTGCATCGGGCGATTGTGATGATGAGGGCCGAGACGAGGAAGAGGAGGAGTCGCTAGAGTGACCATCGCCATCCACATCCGCCGCTGCACGACGTGCGATAGTGGCTACTTTCTTCCAGTTTTGCCGTGCTATCGACGATCGGCTATCAGAGGTAGAGCATGTTGCACCAGACTCTCCATCACCCGGCAAACTCTTGCAGCTATCCAGCAGCCCAAGATTGCTCCGAGAGCGAGGCTTAACTAGCTCGCGCCATTGAGCCTCACGGACTGCATGCTTCCATCTCGTAGAAGGGTCCAAACCTAGGCCATTGAGCTGACGACGGACACGGTAGCCCCGATAGGTTCGTTGAATCAAAGCAGCAGCTTTGGCACGAACGCCATTATCGCTGTTGGCCCTTTGGCGTGAGAGTCCGAGGCGATTGGTGATGGAAAGTGCTCGGGAGCGACGAGAGGATATAGGTTCCGACGGGTTGTCATGGTCCTGTGGCGGTTGCAGTAAGTTCGACTGGAGTTGGGCATGTTCGAGACTTCGCCGGCGAAGCTCAAGTTGCTTTCTCTTCGTTTCGGCCTCACGCTCGGCCTGTATGGCGGCAATGTGATCAAACTCTGTAATCGTTGGGGGCACAAGCGAGTCTAGATAGCTCCGACGAATAGCTGACGCTGGGAGCGAAAGGTAAGACCTGGTACTGGTTGACCTGCCCCGAGAGGCATCAAGTTTGGGCTCTGATTGTGATCGTTTTCTCGGATCACGAGTCTCAGGCGGTGATGCCCCTAATAGGGTCGGCGTGCCTGCCGCTGTGGCGGATGATGACGTTGCTGTCTTATAGTGATCCATTTAGGAAACTAGAGCGTTGATTACAGCACATGTATAGCGCAGGATGGTGGATGGAAACTCGGGCAGAAAACTCAAGAACAGGTGCGGATTCCACTAGGAACGAACAGACGCTCGAAAACAGAGATCAGCAAACCCTTTACCTTGGATGCAACAAAAGGATTATTCATCGAAGAACGAGGTCTCCTGTCTTGCCGAGTCTGACAGGAGTTTCTGCTCAGCGCTTCCGTCACAGCCTTACCAAGCCCCGGCATTGTGGGTTCATCCCCTTGGCGCTAAGGAATGATGACCATGATATGAACTGAATGGGAAGGACGACACGCGACTCTTGTGCCAATGGACAGGAGGTAGGTGTAGGCCGGGATGGGTCAGATAAAGCCCTTGTGCCAACCACGCAATCCTTTCCGGGCATTGCCCAACGACCCGTGGTGCAAGGTTCAAAGCCGACGCCTTTTCGCCCATTGCCTGTTCGCGACCAAGAGTGACGATATAACCGAACGAGTCAAGAACAAGTAGGTACGGACGCACATGAGATCCATCTACCTATGCTGTTTCGTTACCAAGGGCCCTTCTGCCGCTCAGAACGGGCCCATTCACTCACGTACCACCGCCATGGAGTTGCAGACTCATCATAAAGTGGAAGCCCGATGGAAGATGATGCATGCCTTTAAAAGCAGGCCGCAGCTTTCTCCATGCTGAGTATAATCACAGCAAACACTTTTGCACAGCAATGTTATACAAGGCCAATCTCAGGTCCTAAGAAGGAATTTTAATTAGTAAAATTACATATGAAACCAACAGGAAATACAAACATACCTGTTAAGACCGTGGCAACGCGCCGACGTGTCTTTGATTTTTGCTCTCTTTTGACGACACATCGGCTACTTGAGTGTAGTTCTTGGTTTACAGGTTGTCTCTACCTGAACCCAACTCTCTCTCCAATGCTTTTGTCTCCTCTGTTCTCATCGATCCCCATCCATTCTGGCCATTGTCCGTCCGGTCGAAGATCAAGGTAGCGATCTGCAGCAAGCCACGCCATTCCAGTATGATTCCACCCGTACTTGCAAAACCCCAGCTGGCTGGCTACTCCTCGATGTTGTAGCTAGCGGGGATATAGGAAGGCATATGCCCAGGCTTCAAAGGTATTTCCTTCCGCCCATTCCATTTGTCGCGCAAGACAAAGACGCATCGAGATGTTTTATCCCGTCATTCAATCGTCCCTGCCAACGGGGCTGCGGCTCCTACTCCGTCCACCCCTGTTGCGATTGCCAGGGCCGTTGCGTCCGCCTCCGCCTCCTGGCCCAGTACCTGCACGGCCGCCCGCGCCGGTCTTGCCCGGGGGTGGTCGCACAAAGGCAAAGTCCACCTGGATGGTCTGGTCGAGGAGCTTCGTCTCGTGGGCGCCATCGATGGCGGCGCGCGCCTCCTCCAGCGTCGGATACTCGATCAATGCGTAGCCCTATTTGCGCATTAAGGAAAGACATGATTAGTTACTTTTACTTTATCCCGAAATCCTACAACAGCAACAACAGCAAACGAACCTTGACATAACCGCTTCGCCTATCCAAGTTAAGATGCAAATTCTTGATCTCGCCAAACTCGCCAAACTTGTCCTGGATGGCTTCCTCGTCGGCCTCCTCGTGCACGTTGGTCACCATGACGATCCAGCCTTCGATGGAGCGCACGGCAGTCGCCTTGGTGTGGGTTTGCATGGCCGCGACCTTGGTGGAGTTGGAGTTGGCGCCGCCGGAGGCAGCAGCACCCTCTTGCTGAGGCGAGAGGGGCGCATCGTCGACTTCCATGTCGTCACCCATTTTGGCAGCTTCTACGTTCTAAGGTTCGTTGAGTGAAAGAGGTCGTAGATAGTTTGATGTAGTGCGTTCGGGATAAGGGCGCTGAAAGTTGGGTGTACGTAGTCGGAGTTATTGTTGTTGGTGGGAGAAGTGTTTCGTTTGGCGCGCGCTGAATGTAAAGTGGTTGTGATGGTGGATGCGGTGCGCGTGCCTGGCGTTGTCGTGAACTGGAACTGAAGTTCAGGCCGCGGGGTTCTGCCGGTGGCAGCAAACGGTGTGCCGCTGGCCGCTGCAGGCAGGCTTAGAAGCGGGCAGCTGGCATCGGCCCGGTAGCAGTTTCTAGACGCCTGGATCATCGCCAGCAGGGGGTGAAAGGGGTTACGAACTGAACATAAACAAACACAGCGGGCTTGGCTTCAATGAAGCTGGCCATACACGATATGCTTTTATTTAACTCTGAAGATATTGACCGCAACGGGATTATTTTCGCTATCAATCAATGCTTTCTTGAAAGGCTACCAGACTAGTACTTATTACCCGTAACACCTTTTATGCTCCCGCTTTCTATCCATTTGAAACAATGTCGATGGTTCGCGGACAACAGGTATACGCAATTGATGCGGTTGATCGGGTTACAGACTCGAGTTTTTTTTGAACCCAGCAACGGGTTTGTCAATTGTATTCGTAATCCTGTAACCTTCCTATAACCCATACATCAGATAACTCGAACCATGCTCCTGAGCCGTGACCGATACGACCACGGAGAAAATCATACAACAAAATAATTCCTCATGAGAAAAAGACCCGGCCAAAGCCCATATCATAGCAAACCGGCGGAACCGCTTTGTAACAACCCCTTCACCTTGCTCGACATCAAGACAGAGAGCAGCAAACCAAGTGCTCAAGCGCCCAGAAAAAAGCAGACCCATGCAATGTGCTCCAGAAAATGCTAACGCCCCAGACCGAGTTCATCATCATCAGTGCCACCATCTCGACCAACTCTACTCATCAAACCCATTCCACGAAGCCTCCTGGTTGTTCTCAGTCGCGCCATTAACGCGAAGCAGATCACTCAGAATGGTGATATCAAGTTCGGAGTCATCCATCAGCTGGCCAGCATCCTTTTGTCCTTCAAGAACATCATGCAGCTTGTACAGCTGCCCGCTCTTTGTCTCAAGCTCGGCTTGCAACTTCTTGATCTCCCCCATGAGCCGCCTACGCTCGCGCTGTCCGGTAGACTTATCCAGGCTGAAGTAAAGCTCATTCATACGCTTCAGCTCCATCTGAAGATGCTCGATTTCATCGCCAATCTCCTTGATCAATACCGCAAGCGCATCTCCCGGCGCCATGGCGGGACGCATGGTTGGCTCCTCCTCGTAGTTACCACGGTCCTCAACTGCGCGATCCGAAACAGGGACAGGTCTGTCCACACGAACAGTCTTCTTTCCCATTTTCATATCCTCGACAGTGATCGGAGCCTTGGTGGATGGGCTAACATGATGTCCGTTCGCTGCGATACGAACACAGACATTGCAGTTATCTGACTTGTGGTTGCAAATTTGATCCAGTACCCGGCGAGCCTCCTTGCTTAGCGCGGGAACCGACTGACCGATGTTAGACTGTTTATCGGTCTGCGTGGTGATGGTAGGGTTGTCCGAGTTCCGCCGCAAGCGGGATGCAGATCGCGGAGTTTCCTGACCCTGAACACCCATCGATGAAGGCCGACGGCTCTTGCTGGTAGTCGCAGTCTTGATAGACTCGCCTTCGCTGCGGTGACTGGCGACGCTGAAAGCAGACTTAACGCTGAAACGGCCAGTATCTTCGTCGAACCCAAATCGACTCGACTTCTTAAGGATACCGGCCGGTTGATTCTTGGACTGGACTGCATCACCTGTTTGCGACGCTTGCGTGGTGTTATCATTCTCGCTTTGTCGCTGCTGATTTTCGAAATCTCGGTAAGTTTGCTTCAACTTCGCAATCTCGTTATCCATGATGCTGGCAAAATCGGTCCCTTGGGTCAGGTTAAGTTCCGTTGTCGGGTCATCGTCAACATTCATGGTACCGCTCTTGCCAGTCAGATCGCTCGCAGCATATCTAGTGCTAGTGCCATCTTTCGGCTCGACGATCCGCGTGACCTTTGTAGGCTTGCCCAAAAGTTCCCTTTGTGAGATCTCGTTGATCTGGGCAGTCAACTGTTTGACCTTCTTGATAGCTGCCTCCCGGCGCTCCAGCTTTTGACGGAGAGATGCCTCCTTGTTCTTGAAGTCCTCCTCCAAGCGGACGCAGTCTTCGGTGTTGTCGTTCATGGTCTTGAGGAACTCAGTGTTGTTCTTGGTGAGGAGTTGGTTGAGTCGAACCACCTTATGACGATCATCGATCCACTGGTTCCTCATCTCCTCATACTCAGCGCGAAGCCTCTGGTTCTCTTCCAGGAGCTTCTGCTTCTCACACTCTAGCTCATTCAAGCTCAGCATTGAGCTCGATGACTGCCGTGTTTGTAGTCAACCCTCCGATGTTGTCGATCATCTGATCCCGAGTGCTGATTCCTCTCTTGAGGTCGGCGATATGTTGATCCCTGGCGGCAATCTGCGCCTGAAGCTTCTTGGTCTCCTTGAAGTAGCTCTCATTGTTACGTTCCATGCTCGCATGGTCTTGAACGATAAGCTTCTTCTCCTCCAGGATATCATCATACTTCTTGCGCAAAGAGGCAAGCTCCTCTTGGGTTGAAGCCAGGTCTTTTTGTGCTGACAGATGTTCCCGGCGAAGTCTGTCGTACTTTGTGGAAAGCTCCTGGTTCGCTTGCGAGAGAGCCTCATTTTTCTGTTTAAGCTCCTCATTGGTAGTGCGTAGAGTGATATTCTCATTCTGTAGGGAGTCCTTGTCTTTGCGGTATTGAAGGGTAAACTCGAGATCTTTTTGCGTAGATTCGAGCTCGGCCTGTAGTCGCTTCGCTCTCTCGCGAGCAAGTGACGCCTGATGCAAGGCCTCGTCGCGCTCAGCCGCCAGTGCCGTACTGTGGATATCCTGTACTCCAACCTGCCTGCTGGCCTGATCGAGACGATTCTGTAGGTGAGCGATCTGAGTCTCAAGCTGGTACCCATTGGCTTGGGCATGTCTGCCGAATGAGCCATCGGAGTCTGATCCTATGGCACTATCCGATGGTCTCCTAGTCTTGTAACGCTTAAGCTCGGACTGGAGCTGGTTGACTTCCCGCTGAAGCTTCTCCGCTTCGCGCTGGAGCATGGCGTCATGATCATGGAGTTCGCGGACCTCCTCCTGGAGCTTATCCATGGAGACAAAGATTTGCTCGTCCTCATCAGGAATGCCGACAGCATTGATGGGTTCGTGGTCGCCAGACTGACCGAGCCGTACGCCGTTCTTACCAGACTTGACGAAAACAGGGACGCCGTCTTTCATGGCATTAAATTTGAGGGCTCCTGATGTCCAGTCGGGCAGATGTCTAAAAGCTGGAAGAAAGAAAGATCGACCTTCGGTAGGGCCTACGTTGGTCTTATCCGCAGCAAGGTCCGAGTTCAGGAAGGCGTTGAGACTGGCATGTATGGGCTGAGATTGTTTGGGCGGCAGGGCGCTTTGGGATAGCTGATTTCTGTTGGCCTCCTTCTCGGTACGGATCTTGGACACAATGTCCTGGAGAGAGCGCTTGGGGACGTCTGGTGAGGCGGCTCCATTTTCCATGTGGGCATTGCTGAACCGAGAGCGACGAGCACCCCGGCCGGGAGATCTGGAGAGAATGGTCGAGCAGTCGGACTCGTTCTCAACACGAGGCTGCATCTCCACACGGGTCTTCTTCTTAGGATCCAACCCGTAGTTGAGAAGATGCTCCTCTGTCAGCTCGGTGATAGGGCGGACGTTCTCCTTGCGGTTCTTAACTTGGGAATATGGATTGTAGGCAATATTGGTATCGAAGTTCTGTGTTGTTGGGGCCGTGTCGTTAATTGGGCCGGTCCATTCAGGAAAGGCGCGGCCGATGGCCGAGGTGTTTAGCATGATTGCTTGTTGCTGTTCTTGTTGCTGCCGTGAGCCAAAACGGCCGGAGCGAGTAGCGTGTCGCTTGGTAGGGAGCCTGTAGTCCTCGCTGGCCTTGCGGGTGCCTTCGTCGTCGGGATTAAAGGAGAAGGCGGACAGGTTGCGCGAGAGGTCCTCGGTGGTGGTGCTAACCGTGTCATGGTCGCCGGTGGATGAGGGCGGGGAGCCGAAAGGGTTGTTCTTAAGCCGTAGTTGGTACATCTCTTGTTTTAACCTAGAGATATGCTTCGGTTTGCTAGTGAGGGGATTGGTATTTCTGTTGATGTCCATAGCAAGTTGGGGATCGAGGTCGGAGGGCGCGTCGAGCGTTGTGTTGGCCAGCGTCACGGTCGGCGGACGGATTCCCTCTAGCCAACCCGGAATCAGTGCAGGCGCAAGCAGCGACAACACAACACTTGCAGAGCGCGTTGCGCTTTCTCTTCTGCGGGTCGCAAGTACTCGCAATGGAAGGGGTATCCGTGGGAAAGGTCGTCGAGTCCAAAGGAAGCAAAGCGATCAGGAACGAGCGCTTGGTAGTTGAGCTGGAAACCGAGATACTATGTGCATGCTGGATTGGTGAGCAAAATCGAAATGCGACGCGATCAAATTGAAGTTGCAAGTTCCAAAAAGCTCAACGTCAATGGTGTCGCACCTGGCAGGGGACAGGGCCAAGCGGGTTTGGATGCGACTCGGTGGAAGGAAAACGGGATGTGTGGGTGCAAGTTGGAAGTGGCAGGCTGGGAATTTGGAGAAAACGCGATCTGATGGAAACTGGAGCTCTCATTTGTCCATTTGCTGCTGCATTTGTTTACATCCACTACAAGGGTACTTGAAGGTGGTGGGGCAGCCACCCACGGTCGGCGTGTTGTGGTGGACACCTCCAAACCGGGAACCTGCTCCGTTCACTGCCCTGTACAATACAATGCTGGTTTGTTTGTTAGCTTGGTACCTAGAGGTACTCCTGGTACACTGGACGAGATCTCTTCCGGATTGTCCTAAACCTGATAAGGACTAAATGAAAGGCATTAATAAGATCCGATACGGTGTCTTTTATTTTGGAAAAAGCATATTCGTAGTCAAATTATACTTTGGTCGAAGAACGAAAGGCATCAACATGATCCATTACAGTGTATTTTATTTTGGAAAAGGTATATTCGCAGCATAAAAACACCTAGTGAAGTTGACCCGAGGTCTCGAGCTAACAAACAAACCAGTATTGGACTGTACAGCTGTTAGCGCTCCCCCTATCATTCACTGGCCGCACCACCTAAACGTCGAACTGCTGGGTAACACTTGCAGCAGCTCTTTGATGCCAAAACCTCACGGCCTCAAAAATAGGTACATGGACTGTACGGGCATTGTGAATTCAGTTCACAGGCTTGAAATGTTCTTGCATGGATTAAGGCAACTAAAGACCTGAGATTAGAGAAGTCAGAGCATTGGAGACGCCATCTCTCTTGCATTTTCGTTTCCGCCCGCTTATTGGGCACCAAGCATGGCAGCAAGGAACCATCAGCAAGACCTGGACCACCCGGCACAGCAGTCAGGTCCGTCTACGTCTCACCTCTTTCCCGGTTGAGGTGACCAAGGAACCGGTTCACGGTCTCGGTATGCCAGCCAAAGAGAGATGTTTCAAGTTGTGATCGTTTTACCAGCCACCTCACTTATACCGTGCCGACGTATGCGTACGGCGTGTAGGAGTTCCAGCGGCTGCTATCACCAGGGCAGCAGGGTAAGCGGCGAAGAGGACATCTGCTTTGACCGAGATTAAACTCCCCAATTATCGACGTAAAAATCCCCGGATTTGTACCAGTATTCGGCCCATTCATTCTCCCTTGCTTCCATCCATGATATTGCCGTGATTGTCTTATGATACAGCCATGAGGACAGCCCTGTTTGCTCCCCTCGAGGCAGTCGTGGAAGGGCCGATGTCCGAAGCAACAGACAGGGCATGGCAGAGACAACTGAGAAGCCACCCCACTGGGTAACTTGAACCATGATTCCGACCCATTCTTGGTACATAGTTGTATTTCTAGTTTTGTCTACCAAACCAGTCACGCTGTTATATATCTGGATGATGACCTCAAAATCTGTCCCACCATTCCTAGCGAAAGCTCGAAGGTGGTCGCACATTGACCGCTTCCCTGTGAACGCTTGGTTCTGACAGTGTTCATGTATCGATCTCCCAACGAACACCTTAGTCGCTTAGCGTTCCTTCGCGAGACGTCTGCTCTGAACCTCTCCAAGCGCCTTGGTGCCGCTCAGTACGGTGACAACGCCCACCACGCCAGCAACGGGAAGGACCTGGAAAAGGTTCCAGCTAGTATAGTACATGAAAAACACACCCTCCATGGCCACGATGGAGCCAAAGAAGGTAAGATGTGACAAGGGCGCGGCACCGAGAGCCTTGGTCAAGTGGTTGACGTTTGCGCCGAGCAAGAGCCACTGCCGAAAAAAAAGATATTGTTAGCACCCAGCAACAACAAGTCCGTGTATACAAGTAACCAAGGGTGATAACTCACGCTGATGAAAAGAGCCGGAACTGTAGCAGCCACAGCAAGGGCGAAGAATAGCGAGATCACCTTGGGCGGGCTTTGCGGACCAGGGCGGAAGATATGGTGAATCTCAGGCTTCTTGCCGTAGCGAACCGGCGCTTCGTACTTGGGCACCGGGGCGTTGGGATCCGTCTGGAGTTCGATATCGAAAACGGGGGTGTTGAGAGCGCGAGCTTCACCGAAGGAGCCGATGACGACGGACGCCCTGAGAGGCTTGGGCGACAAGAGGAATTGGACGGGGAGATCCTTTTGAGACTGTATTGCGCCAAACCGTTAATTTCAAAGCTCTCAACGATACAATCTTGCCTGCCATGGAGCAACTCACAATTTGTACCACCGCCTTGCCGGTGTCCTTGACCGTCAAGGGGAAAGGAGCCTCGAGGCCAGTTTCCTGCTCCTTGATGGTCACAAAGGCCTGGTGCGGCCGCTTCGCCTTGCCATCTTCCTTCGCAGTCAAGATGATCTTGACGGTATCGGTGCTTCCAAGTCCAACGGGTTTCGTAAGAGGTGCCTTCTGGCTGAACCTGCGCAAACGGGTGTTAGCAATTGGCGTTGTGGAAGGGGCATAAAATCCCATGGTCTCGCGCTGCGCGAACCTACTTCTCCTTGATGGCATCACTGCCCTTCTTGGCAGCAACCGAGATACTGGCGTCGTCGAAGCTCCAAGACGATGCTGCCTGTGCAGCGCCCGCCGCAAGCAGCAAAAGTGCCTGAGTGAACCGCATCTTTCTTGATGTGTGTTAGGAGCTCGTTTGTAGAAACAGAGCACACTCTCAAGGGAAAAGCGCAATGGATTCGTAGATCAGTCGTAGATGCGCTGGGGTGAAACTTTGGAGCATTCAATGAACACGTTCAGCTTCCAGACGGCCAGAGAGCTCCATCCATGCATAGCGGACGTACCATGTCCGCCAAGACAATTACGTGGAGGGTAATTATTTAGTTTACACCAGGGGTGTACCCAGGGATCCCTTCACTTACACACTCCGAGAGGAATCATCTTCAACTCCAAAACTATATTTACGAAAAGTCAACAAGGGAGTTTCTGCCCCCATTTTGCTTTACAGCTAACATTTACTTAGAGATAGACTCAGAGTAAGAGAGTCAAAGGCTGTAAGTGCTCTAGAGTGATGCGTCCATGAACTAACAGAGTGGGAACAAAACAAGATATATATACTTATACGGCACCATCTTTAAGGATCTAGATGTACATTCTCAGTGTTATACCGGAAGAAAGACGTTGATTTTGATCCAGGGATATAGAACTGTATCCATTTGGGAATATCGCCAAATCTAGCTAGCCCATCAGCACCACTAGAGCTCGTCTTTCTCCATGCTTCCGCTGCCCTTCTCTTCTTCCACGGGGCAGCTCTCTTGCGAAAGCACACCGTCAAGATCCATCCACTCCGCAACAAACGCCGTCATGATCTTAGCCCAATCCCTCACACTCGGCAAATCAAGATGATCTCCATCATCATCCATAGTATGCCATACGGGCGGGAACGGCGTCGGTATGATGTGCAACACCTTGACACCACGTTCCATGAACGGAACATGATCATCTTGTATATACCCCCTCGTAAACCGGTTATACGGTTTCCCGCTATCCGGTAGGAACGGCGAAGCGGGAGCAGTTTCCAAAACCCCCAGCTTCCGTAGCCTGGCCTCGACCTTGGCCAGGTCCCCGTACGCCCCGTGCGTGTCCCAGAAGTAGGATGGAATCCGGGGGTTGTCCGCCCCCAAGAGATCCAGGAGCACGAGCAAGCTGATGGACTCCAGCCGGTTGGAGTGGGTTGATGAGGCCTCGTATGGAGATGATTCCCAGGCTTCGGCTAGTGCTCTGCCGAGGAAAAAAATAGGTTTATTAGTACGCTCTCACAGAAATTTATCACCATTAACACAGCAGATAACAACGACAACAACAATCCCCTCACAGTAGTAGTAACCACATACCTAGAACCATAAGTCGAATCCGTATTCGTCCACCTCACCCACGCCTCCTCACCATCAAATAACACAATCTGCACTCCCTTCTCCTCCTCCTCCCCACTGTCCTCATCCTCCAACCCCAACCCATCCCCCTCCCCCTCATCCCCCCTCTCCTTTTCCCTCCTCGCCATCAAACCCTCCCACCGTCTCCCCAACGCTCCATCCACCGCCCTCGCTACCGCCATCAAAATCGCACAAGGCGCCGCACTATCCACAGCCCCAATAAACCCCTCGGGTTTATACAAACTATCATAATGCGCCGCCAGCGTCAGTCTCTTCACATTCCCCTCCTTTGCCCAAGGTGGGTCCCTCCGTAAAATCAAATTCGAAAACGGGATGAGCTGTGACCCCGTGGCGGGAGTAGTGGATGTTGAGTTCTGCCACTCGAGTGTCCATTCGGGTAGTTGGGAAGAGAAGAAATCGACAAAGTGCTGTTGGACGAGGCGCGAGCCTTCGGTTCCCGGGACGCGTGGGATTAGGATCGGGGCGAGGAGGGAGTTGGACTCGGAGCCGGTGTTGTGGATGTCGAAGTCGGAGATGGAGGCGGAGGGGAGGTGTTGGAGGCTGCAGGTGGAGAGGGGGGTGTAGGCGTGGACGCCGACGAAAGTGGTGGTGAGGAAGGTGGTGGTGGTTGTGAGAAAGAGGGCGGAGAGGAGGAGACGGCGTGAGAGTGAGGTTGACCGTGAGGAGCGGTGCTCCTGGTGGCTGTGAAGGTCAAGCCCGCTGTGCCGTGCCATGGTCGATAACTCTGACCCAAAGTCGTTCCGGACGCGTTCACTCGAATAGAGGTTGTGTTGTGGTCGAGGAAATAAGTTGTTCTGAGGGTAAGTTTTGTTGGCCGAGTGACAGAGGTCGTCTAGTCCATTGTTGTTCGTAAGAATCCCGTCAACCAGACTTTGTCTTAAAACCCTCCTCGGAAACTCGAATGAAAGAAATCAAACACCGGCGAACTATTGTACCATAGTCAGTAGTATCACTTCGCAGCTTCATCTTATGAGGATAAAGTGAAGTACATCCGGACAAAGAATGAGACTTCAAATGCACTGGGGAAAGGGGCTCTCAACGGACAAGGGTGGTCAGGTACCTGGGGCTCTAACACCCCGGGCCCGACTGCGGGACCCCTAGAAATAATGTGTGCGGGGAAAGGGGCCAGATTGCAGGAATTCAACGTCTTGTTCAGTTCCGTTTGGTACCATCCAGATCCTGGAGGTGAAGGACCAGGGCAGTTCCGTTAGTGCGGCTTGTGAGCGCCTCCTTCAACTTTTGACGTTTTCAAGCATGAAATCGAGTCAAGGAAGGCGATATCGAAGCGCCCAAAGAGACCTGAGTGTCGCTGTTTGGGTGTTAGCACACAGCCTGATAGGACCTGCCGGCCATTGTACACTTTGTTCGTGGAAGCCCTTCTTTCATGTTTTATCCAGCTTCATTAAAGAGCCATCTCGACTCTGTCATACTCATCCCTCATCCTTCCAGTCATGAATCTATCCCGATTATATAGTACATCCATACCTACCACTGACCAACCCACCCAAGGAAAGCTGTCCTGTCCACTTCTTTTCCAAAACGCCCTTGCCCTTGATCCCGACGTTTCCACGCACCGTTTCCTGTTTTCATTTTTATTGACCTTCCCTGGCATTAAACCCACAACCCCGAGGGTATCTGATATATATATCCTAATACCAATGCATTCCGAGCTCTATATGCGAAAGGCAACGCTGCACACGCCAGTCTAGCCAACTCGGCCGCTCTATGGTGTAATTCGATTCCAGTATATATAAGCTTCTTCCGAAGCCAGAATCAAAATAGGTGCAAGAAAAGAACTTTCGGATCTTGGCGTTGCTTTTATGCTTACGCGCTGTTCTTAATCCTTCTTTGCTGGGCCCACGGGGACAGCGGCAGCAGTCTGCGCCGCGATCTCCCTAGCGATCTGCTTGTTGGCCATCTGCTTCTCATGGGGAATGGTAAGGCAGTTGATGCCGAGGAAGTCGCAAATGCTCGTCGTGACCAACCAAGCCCAGCGAGAGTAGACGACGAAGGCAAACACCAGGTAAGCCCACAGGTAAAGGTGCTCGAATTGCGCCGTGACAGCAGGAAGTCCGAAACGAGGGAGGTTTCCGATGAAGGCACCTCCGACCAAAGGCCAGAGCATGACAGTCCAGTAGGGGAAGGGCTGCTTGGTGAGATGAGCGAGAATCATCTTGGTGGTCATGCGGCCAAAGACGAAGCTCATGGTGACACAGAACAGCACCAGGTGGTTCTCGTCCATCAATGTCGAGTATGGGCTATAGAGCCAGGTGCCAACGCTGAGGGTAAAAACGACCATCGGGGTCCACTCAAGGAAGACCGGAAGAAGAGGCTCGTTGCGCGACAGGCGGGCATTGACGACGTTGATGATGCAGAACGGAATGTGGAAGAACATGGCGCCGATGAGGAAGTAGACCCAAATGTCCTGGAAGGAGGTGTCGCCCAGATTCTCTTCGTTCAACCCGAGGAAGCTGAACAGGTGGAGGTTATCGGCCAGTCTTTCGGACCAGATTTCAGGGCCATACCACCCGCTGATCGCCATCAGCAAGCAGGCGATCAGGATTCCCTCTGTAGGTCCGTTGATGTATCCAAGGTAGAGGGTATGGGTGTGGTATGTTTCCCAGGTCGAGAACCACATGGGCAGGCAGGGGCACAGAGCAGTGAAGACACCGGCCTTGGTAGTGCCCAGACCCATAGCGGCGGTTTCGAGCAAGCTAGCGAGTGTGCAGTTGAGACTGTCGATGCCATGGTCGAAGAGCTCTCCGAGGCCGCTGGAGGTTCCGGTGCGTCTCGCCTGTTTGCCGTCGACATTGTCCATCGTCTGGTACGCGAAGAGGCCGAAAGCAAAGCTGAAGTACAGCCATGAAGGACCCTATACAGCAATAGCAAGTCATCGGTCAGCAACGAAGCTACTCTCAATTTTTCGGAGGGTTCGCGGGTGTCTTACCGGGCCGACCAGATCTGGCATGAATATCAATAGGAGGCCGACATTAGCCACAATGAAGGAGAACCCAATCAGGGTCACCATGTTGGGGGCAACCCATAATGGTAGGAACTCGACGAAGGCATTCCACTACCGCCTCGAAATCTTAGCATTCGGTGTCCCTTCACATTCACAGGCCTGTCGGGTCGGAGGGAGGCGCGCGCGGGGGCTAACATACGTAGGGCTTAAGGATGTAATTGGAGACGGGCGAATTGTCGACGGCCGAATATTTGTACGTCTTGAGGTGGATAAGCGCATCGTCCGAGACGCATTCGGCGGCGGCTTTCTCTGCAGATATCGAATCCTTCATGTCAGCAAGCTGGAGGCAACAACCGACTTGAGCTCCCTGGTGGACGACGCGACGGAGATGGCAATGACATGGACCACGGTAAGTAGAAACTCGAAGTAGTAACAAGTGGACGACGAAGAGTGGGGTTTTGGGCAGATGGCAGGCATCCAGGCGACCTCGGGTGAAGGGCAGGCAACTGCCTCACCTGGACAAGGCCGGCGGGGGGCAGGTAGGTTGGCAGCAAGGCAGGTTGTTAGGGGGGCAGGATTGTTAGGGAAAAGGTAGCGCACTGTTACTTCTGAGCAAACCGGGAGTGGCCATTTTGCTCGATTCGCCTACCACGGCCAAAACAGCCAGGCAAACACACAGGACGGTCGGGTTGGTTTTCGTAGTTGATTGTCCGCCACTCTGAGACCGAGTTATGCGGGGAGCCGTGCCTGCAGTGGGTGGGAGTTGTTGTTTATCGGACAAAGTTTCGAGATCGGGTGACGGGAGGCGGAGTGAGCGCGGGGCGCGATGTTTAAGGAGTTGTACCGGAAAGGAATTCAAGGCTGCCAAATCGACCACCACGAACAACTCTTTGCTTTTGGAGCAAGGCTACAAAATCCCGAGAGAAAAAAACCGGGGGGCAAGTTTGGCGGTGACGGCACTCCAAACACAAAAACATTTGTTGTTACTCGAGGGTGGTGGGTGAGCTTCTGTCTGGGCGCCAAGGCTCTCTTCCACCCTCTCCCCATAAGGAAAGTGGAAGTATAGCCTTGGCACGCCCAAGAAGCGCACTCACCACCCTCGAGTAGGAGGCGGCGGAGGATCATGCTATGTATACTAGGTACCTGTAGGCAATTTCCATTATTCCACTGTGCGGTCCCCAATCCCTGGTTCCACACGAACGAGTCTCTCTCTCGACTCTCTGCCGAACTCGAAGCCTTTTGAGTTCTGCGACAGCTGTTTAGGATTCTATCACAGCCCGCCCCCCTTATAAGCTGACTGCTCGCTGGGAACTAACAGGTAGGCTTCATCCGAGTCTAGGGTCTGTGCCAATTGTCGAGAAAGTCCAATCCCAGGCGTCGTTTGAGAGGGGGGTGAACGGGCCGTCCTGCCAACTGTCTCTGTAAAATGCAGTCCCTGAGATCCACGCGCGCGGCGGCTGGGCAGGATCCGCACCCCCAAATCGTCCCAAAAGTTCGCTGGCGCGCCTGTTTATACTGACACGTGAAAACCCCCTGTCCATGATGATTGCTTGAGGCAGTCACCGCCTAAACTCTCAATCGACGATGTGGATTTGTACATCTTCATATACACTTCCTATGACGACCTGTTTCAGCCTGAGTGAGCTTCTACCAAGTCTCAACCTTACCTCTTTTACAGACCATCAAGGTGCCTGAATCCAACACGGCATCTCTTACTCCACAACTGACCTGCAACTAGGTACAGCGAGCATTACAGCAGAAACTCGGATAGCATGCCGGTATAGCCTGAATCGCAGAACACTTTATGGCCAAGCAATGGCAGACAAGATAAGCGAAGTTGCACAAGATGATCACATACCCAATCAAGAAACTATTGATCATGATGTGTAACACAAGAATAGACATTCCACAATTAGGCGTGTTGACCACAGTAGGTAGTCATGTACATAAAACTGAGAGAAACGCCCAGCAACCGCTTGACAAAATGATTTCCCTTTTCCATAAAAAAAAAACCCGCAAGAAGATGCCATTAAAGCTCCAGAGACGCCATAAAAAAAGACAGAACTGTCCATGCGCTTGTTGAAATATTAGGGTGGTGTTGATAATAGCGTGTCGTGGCTCCATGAGGGCATGTGATAGATGACACCCTCCACTGCTTCATATCCTGAAAGCTCCCTTTATAACCTCAACAGGCTCCGCTGCTGTTCATAGAGCAGCGACTGCTCGGATTTCGTCCGAAGGTGAATCCCCAACATCTTCCTCCTCTTTTTGTGAAAGCGGTTCTCGCCTTCACATTTGATCCCCGCCAAAAGCTCGACGCACATCCGGTACGACCGCAAACGTCAAAAAACGCTAGCCTAGAGCATGATGGCGAAACCAGCAAAGAGACTGCCGAAGAGAAGCGTCGCACCAATCGACTCCAACATACGGGGAGCGGCGTTCTTCTTGTTGCCGCCGTTGTTGCTCGAATCCGCACCATCGGTGCTATCGCCGGCAAGTCCTGTGAAGACGCCAGTGCCTGTGCTGGAAGCGGTTGGGCTGGCGGTAGCGGAAGCAGTCGACGTCGTGGTCGCGTTGGATCTCTTGGGGTTCTTAGCACCGCATGGGTGGTCCTCGGCGCAGGCGGCCTGCGCAAGGTTGTCGCCCATGTTGTCATGGATACATTCCTGAACCCACTCGACGCAAGTGTGGTAAGGAATCGTCAAAGTGTACTCGGTCAAGTTGGGAGTCTGGCCGTTGCCGCAAACGCATGCGTATTCAAGGGTGTCCTGGTTCAGAGATTAGCAACATTACAAGAGATAAGCCATTCAGCTTCGAGGAGGGATTTTTCATTCACATACAGCATCGCAAAGGTTTTTCTCGACAGGACCAAGATCCTCTTGCTGGCAAATAAGGGGGCAGCTGGCCAGTTCGTTCAAGCACCAGTTCTCTGATTGTCCGGTTAGAGTCTGTTTTTACTGGTAACGCTCCGATGGACGACTTGGTTAGTACGTACGCTTTGTGCCCATGTCGATGTTGCTAGTGTTGACCCAGTAGTCGGCGGAGACGAGGGTCAAGGAGCTGGCAAGAGCCAGGAGGGTAGTGCTGTAGGCAACCATTGTGAAAAACTGGATTTGAATTATCGTGGACCGGTGGATGAGTGGTTGGGTTGATTATGTTCGTTCACTCTGTACAAACTAATGGTGAGCAATCATGCATCGTCATGGAACGTCTCGGTGTAACAGGGAAACTGGAGTTTGATCACGGCGTTGTCCGGGACCTCCATTGGATGAATGGACATGCCATTCAACCAAGAGAACTCAAGGCAACTCTCAGATCTGATGGAAACCAAAGCCCACTTACAGGAAACTCGGAATGTACGGGGGAGCACGAGCAACGACAATGACGGTGGAGTGAGTTCGACGGTCCTGAACTGAACTTGAAGAGATCCGAACGGAAACGAGAGCAAGAGGTCAGGCAGGTAAAAAGGTCAGAGCGAGTGACAGCACCACTTGAGGACTTTAAGAGATTAGGAGAATATCCTAGAAGCAGGCGAAGGTCCCAAGGGATCTGGAAGGAAACGACCGGATTATGGGGGAGATGAGAGAAAGTCACTGGGGCAGTGGAGATAAAGGAAGGAGCGGAGAGAAAGCGTGGAGGACGACGAGGAAAGGGAAAAGGAGGCCAGGGTACCCTAGCAGGCCAAGCATCAAATTGGACAGACGGATTTTGATGGCTCTGGATGGATCATCAACGCCCGTGGCTGCTCCCGACTATTCGAGCTCTAAATGAGCAGTCCAAGCCCGCTGATAGGCTCAGTTGGGCCTGAGCTGGAGTGTTGCATCGCGTCGACGGTAGCGAAGGGAACTTGCTGGGGCAGGGATGGGCATGCCACCTTACTCCACAGGTTAGACTCTTTGCACCGCCGGTTTGTCCAATCGCGGTATGTCAATTCCGCCGCTAGGAGGCTGGATGCCCATTTCTCGTGTGATGGGGATGGACTTTGATCGATAGCTTTGATGGATACGGTCCGCTGGAACCTCCACGGACGTTTTGTTACCATCGGATGAACCTGGTGCTGTTCTTGAAAACGTTGTGCTCTTCCAGTTGTGTAGAGGCTGGCATGAATCGTCATGTCTGACATAATGAGCATAGACATCCGAGAGACTTGGGACGAACACCATAGGCAAGAGCAAGAAACCCATGATGTTGCTGTCTTATATCTGCCCTGCTTTAAGTCTAGTGGTAAGACCCGATGCTTATCCCATAATTTTAATCTCAAAATTACCGGGAATAGGGTTTACCAGCATTAACACGCATCTCCGTCCCGATAAGGTTTACGGCGATTGACACTTTTGGAGGTGCACAACTGCACCGACCGGCACCGAGCGGCGGCCGGTCTCCAGTTGCCTCTGGGCTTGCTTGCACTTGCTGATGATTGCTGCTGTGCACTGTCGATCCGCAACTATTCTCCCGGAGTAAACATCTCTCTCGGTGTCAACAAGATTTCACAACAACACCGGATTCCAGGCAGCACAACACAGAAACCGGAGCCAGTACCCAATAATTCTGCGGCACTGCAATGGTGGTCCCAAACATGAAAGGTTTGTCTCTTGAAACCCACACACGTCTTGTTGGCAACAACAACAACAGCGTGCGGCTTGCGGCTTGCGGCGTCTTGATCGTCTCGTCCTCCACGGAGAATGGAAAAGGCGGCAAGCAACTCCTCTATCGCATTGGACGCGGCTGGCCCGTTATAGGTAGGTTGCATTCCTGAATGCATGTTGCATATCCATCCCGTTATGAGAGAGACCGACCGCTCGGAGGCATTCATACGAGGTCATGAAATGTTCTGAGTGAGCACTTGTGAATGGAAATGGAACCCGGGGGCGACGGAGTTACAACCCCACGTCTCACCTGATCCATTGAATGGACCTACACGGCAAACTCGGGTCGCCGTGTTGGGAGCGGGAGATACACTATTTCCAACTTCCATTTGGAGCTGTAACGAAGCGCAAACCGGAGTCTTTGTTGTGCACCTAACGGCAGGATTTCAGTGGTTGTGCGTATTTGCATCGACCTCGTATTTGCTGTGGCGATGAGGCAGCAAGTGATTCAACGGCGAAACCGGGGAATGGCGGGGATCCTTCATAGCCTCAACAAACACATTCTGCATTTTATCAAGTTTGGCCCTCGATAGTTGATCATTGACCTTCCTCCTCTGTGCTTTTGAGGGCTTTTTTTTTTTTTCATATCTGTGTTTCCGCTTGCATGTTGTACAGCCGACTCTCCACCGCCGCCCGAGATGCCCGCCTCTGTTCAAAAAAAGGCGATGGCTGGACTGATGGATCAGACAAGTCTCTTTTGGCCAGGCATTGATACATACATACAATCGCTGCTGTAAATACTAACATTCCAACTGTGACTGCATAAGATCCTCAGCAGATCAAGCGTACGCACAGGCTGAAAAGTCACTGAGCCATCCATCTCCGCTCCACGCTTTGGCAGGCCTGGCAGGCCGTTGGCAGCGCGGGGTTGATGGACCTCTCGACTTACACTCCATAAAGCGGGCAGCAGAACCTCGACTCAGATCGATGATCTACCTTACCCGATGATTCTATCCGTACTCCGTACCAAGATACGATTCCACATTTTCAAGCACACCACCATACCTTTCGTCCACTCACAGACTTGACTGGTTGATCAGCAAGCAAGCAAAAGCGGCTGAGAATTCCTTGGTTTGCCTGGCCCGGAGCCCGGATCTACGTCCGTGAGTCGGGAAACGTCTAGAACTCTGGACTTGGCAGTTGAGAACGACGACGAATCCACTTTACTTACTGGTGAACCTGGGCAAGGCAAATAGGACCAGAGGCAACTTCGAGATTGGCCTGGATAGGTTCTCGCTGGATCGGTGAGCTGGGTCTAGACGGCGGTACGGGGAATGGTAGCCGCATTGAATGGGAAAGGGAACTGGGCCATGACCATCTTCCATCACTGATCCGGCATCATGGAGGACTCCAGAAACTCCAATCCTCTGCGGCGTCCCAAGGTTCAACATAGCAATGCCGATCTTAAAGATACAAGTATAAACGTAAAACGGGTCCCAGCCGCTTTCTTCAAACATTATGCAACCTGTTTCTCCACGTCCTATTCTAGTGTCCAGTTCATCTGATATCTTTTGCCCAAAGAGTCTGGGCTCTCGGGCATCCCATCCCCGTCAACACGCAAACTTGTCCGTGTCCCGTTCACTCATCATTATCGTCATCGTCGTCATAACCAAGGCATTACCCACGATCCATGTCAAGAAATTATTCACAAATTACCATTACCTCTCGTCGAAAGTAGTAGAGCTCGTCTCTTGCGTATTTTCTTTTTGGAACTTATGAGAAGAGAAACTCCTTGAGAACAGGAGATCCAGAGAATTCGGGGTTGAGTAGGATGCAGCTGTTGTTGTTACCACGTAAGTTAGCAACATATCCCTATCTCTCCTAGGCGAGCTGTTAAAGGGAGTCAGGTCATCAGGGAATGTTAATACGTACTTTAAGAAATACTGCAGGCCCGCCCTCCTCTTTTCGAGAAACTTGGGTTGAAACCGGTGTAAGATGCTCTTGGGAGGTAATGGAGGTACGGCGGCCTCGAAGTTCGGAAAAGTCTGGACGAGCCGTTTCCTGAGACCGTCGAACTCGGAGTATCTCTTTCTTATGTTCATTCGCGAGCCCTGTGAGAGGAAAACGGTGATGGTTAGTCAAAATCCAAGTCCCAAGTCCCAGGTCCCAAGTTGCGAAGCCAAAAGCCACAAAGAAAATACGCACATTCAAAGTCTCAACCCTAATATTCCAAACCACAAACGCCCCAATATTCGCCGTCCCCCCATTCACCAGTATATAATCGACAATATCCACCTTCTTCGCCCAACACGCCCGGTTGCGATCTCGCCCATAGACATTCGCCCCGTCCGGCCCGTCGTCGTGCTCGTTATCCTGCAGCGTGATGGCTCCCGGTGGCAGATCGCTTTCCGCTGACACGCTTGACATTGTCCTTGCATGCCGCGTTCCTCCCCGGCTGTTTGTGTTGTGGCCGTGCGCCCAGTATGGCGGCGACGTCACTGATGGAATTGATGGAGAGGTTACTAGCTCGGACGAAGCGTCGTCTTGGGAGAATCCGTCTGCGGAGCTGGTGCCGAGGGCGTTGTCTGAGGAACCGGCGTCGTCGTTGTCGGAAGATAATGTTTGCGGTGGGCATGTGGCGGTGGTTGGCTTGGTCGTTGGCGTCGCGGGTCGTGGAGGTGGCTCGTTTCCATTTTCTCTTACTTCTCCTCCTTCGGCGCTGCCGTTGGGAGCGAGCTCCTGCTCCTCCTCCTGCTGTTGTTGTTGTGCTTCTGTGTCTGACGCCATTCAAGCCATCACCCGCGCCAGGCAGTTGTACGGGTGTCTTTTTTTTGTTCTTTCGCCCAAGAGTGTTCTTAACGTGGGAGCAATTCTGGATGTTGCTTGTTTTCGATGCGCTTGCGCTGTGACGATGTGAATGATGTGTGCTTTCGGGCTCGAATCGAAGTGTAGTGGAAGAATGCGGTAGGTCGTAAAGCCTGAAGCTGTTCGTAGGTCGCGATTGGGTTGATTGACTTGCGGGCCTGAAGATAACTAGTCGGCGATAGGACGAGAAGTAAACGGTCGAGGGCTTCGGTAAGTTGACTATTCGTGGATCGAAAGGTGAGAGATTGAAGAATTAGAATAGCGACGGTATTGAATTGGATGCGACAATCAAGGCGAGGGAAACAGGTTCAAAGACAGATTGAGCAGTTCAACAAGTTCCCGTCCCATCGATGTTCGTCATGTCGCATCCCCACTAAAAAAGGACGATAGTGGCTTATCTAGGCCTCTGTGGTCGTGACCAATCAGAAGCACCGCTTGTGTGTATAGAAGAACACCGAGATTCCTCGCCAACATTGGACAAAACATCTTGTAAAGAGGACATATATGCATTCATCAAATCGTTAAATCGTCATATAGATACCTTATCCATCTGTACCTGCTTCACATACACCTCAGTTCAGGGGCATAACCGCATAAAACCCAACCCAAAACTAACAACGAAACCATATCCAATCCAAGATCAACCATAGCATTACACACACCCACAACCCATCCCAGCATTTTCACATCATCATCGCCGACCATTCCTCTTCAAACTAAGCAACCTCCTAATCCCCCCACCACCACTAGTAGTAGGCTTCTCCCCCATCCCCATCCCCATCTCCCTCTCCTCCTCCCGCTGTCTAGACTCCATAAACGCCTGCAACTGCCCCTGGCTCAACGTATGCTCCTCCCCCACCATCGCATTCATCTCCGGTTCATGATCATGATCATGATCATGATCCTCGCCCTCATACTCATACGACAACTTGGGCACCAGCAGGCGGTACGGCACCGTGCTGCCTCCCGGATCGCGCGGGCTGATCTCCACGTTGAGGGTGACCTCCAGCGCGCCGTCGGCCATGACTTGGGGCACAACATCGCCACGCTTTATTGTCCGCGCGCCGCCGCCCGTTGTTGCTGAGCGGAACATGCCGCCGCCGCTGCGAGGTGAGGGTTGAGAGGGTGCAAAGTCCCGTTCTGGTAAGGAGGCTGATGTAGCTTGGGACTGGAACATGCCCATGCCCATGCCCGTGGGACCACCGCGGCCGGTATTACTGGAACCGGTCATCGGTGGGGAGGGGTACTCACCACCGGCACTAGCTCCACGCTGGTGGCTACTGGAGACCGATTTAGCCGTGAAGTAACTCTCGTCACCGGCGGCGAACTCGTCACCACCACCACCAGCGGGCACCGGGGGAGTGGGGTGGTATTCACCTCCTCCACCACGCAAGCCTACACGAGCAGACATGCCGCCGTCGCGACCGCCACTACGTATCTTAGGAATGTTATACTCATCGCTGACATGGGCATAATCATCATACACAGCCTGCTCGTCGTCCGACTCTGGACCCCAGGTTCCATTGATACCCCCGTCATCGACACGCGGCCGCTGGGAGCTGACGCTGCTGCGACGACGGAAGAAATCGCCGACTTTGCCGCTGATGGAGGAGCCCGAGAGAGTTCTCTTCAACAGTCCGGGGGGCTTTCCTGCTGCCGCTGGGCTTCCGCGGCCGCCAGGGACGACTTGATCAGCGCTTGCGCTGGGTCCGCGGCGGGAGAGGGTGCGGAGCAAAGCGTTGGAGATGGGCGGGCGTGTGCGGTCGCGTACGCTGTCGGGGCCGCGGTATGTGGGACCGGATTTGCTTCGTGATTTGGAGAGTGAGAGGCGGCGCAGGAGACCGGGTTTGGATGGAGGTAGTTCATCGGCGTTGATGTCGTTGACGGACTGGCCGGGTGTGGAGTCTGGTGTACTCCCGGGGGTGTACAGCCGGATTGAGCACCAGTTGCGGTGCGGAAGCAGGTGCTTGTTGTTGCGTGGCTTGCCATCGACACCTTGTTGGAACATGGGGATCATGTCTTCGTCCGTGTCTCGGTCGAAGTGGTGAACCTTGTTGCGTTTGTTGAGCACGTCGGCTAACATATCCGGAGGTGAAGTGTTGACGATGGCGGAGGAGATGATGTTCGGCATGTACCTGAAGTCTTTGTCCTTCGGGATGTTGAGCTTGGGGTTCGAGTAGAATTGCCCAATAGCTGCCAAGTGGACGTCACCGCTGCAGAGCATGGTAAGCTTCAAGACGTTTATCGAGAGTGGTTTGCGGTGGACAACTGATGCTTACCTGAGAATAGTGACTCTGACTGACTTGTCAGCCGCCAGGTCCTGGAGATCTTCGATCACAATTGCCCGCTCCTCCTTATGGTTTTTGGCTGTCCAGTGGTCGTCCAAATCATCCAGAACCTCGACGCCTCCATCGAAATGGTTGAGTAGGTTTTTGAAAAGACCGGCCTTTCCAAGAGCCTTGACAGGGTCCATGAGACGAGAAGTCAAGCTAAGAAACCGAGTTAGTATACCAGATCTTCTCTGTTCGATCGTCTTCGCTGCAGACCGGAGCAAAACTTACATATTCTCCAGCCAGACCAACCTCGGGTAAGCAACCGGCACACCAAGAAGGACCAGCAGATGCTCGACCTTCCCGTTTTCGATTTCACCATAACACCGGTCCATGATTCTCTTCCACGTATCCTCTCTGATGACTTCCTCTCGCGTTCGTTCAGTCCGCGCGTCGACTGCCAGCAGGGCAACCTTTGCGCCCAGGAACATAAACATACTTCGACTGACCTCCTGGATGTACGGTCCCGGCCGAACGCCCAAGATCCAGCTTGGCTCGGATTTCTCCGTTTCGTCTACCACGCTTTGATGCTGGAAAAGCATATAGTACTTGAAAGCAACGTTGCCAAGCCCTGAGAACACCGGCGAGTTCATGAAATGGTGCGGGTACGAGCCAAAGCCGTCGATGATGTCGTGGTCGTCATACATGTTAACCATGGGAATCTGTGAGGCTGCCATGCTAAACAATCCCTGGGAAAACCACATGGCATATCGCTCCAGGTAGAAGCGCTCCAGCTCGTCCTGCATTTCCGCACTGAAGGGGGTGTTGTGCTTGTGCAGCGGGTTTTTGATCATCAGCCATTCCTTGAATAGTTGCGTCTCTTGCATGCACTTGTCGTTGTAGATTTGGTCACCACCACCAATCATGACATGGAACGGTTGGCTTTGGTGAGTGTTGAGCACGTCGCGCCACATAGGGTCGGGGCCGCTGAACTGGTTGGGATCGACGCTTAAGCTGAAGCCGTTGCAGCTGTGGAACATGATGTTCATTGCCTGTCCCTTGGCTGGGACCCAAAAACCCGTCGCTGGTCCCCGGTTGATACGATAAGCGATGCGTTGTTGCTTCTCGCGGAGTTCAACTTCGATGTTGAACCGCCAGAAAGTGTACCCTCGCTCGGCGTGGAGCCGGAATCCTCGAACGTCTTTGTACTTCCCTGCCTTCTCCCCATCGATCTTGGCGCGTTTCTTCCGGGCGTTGAAGGAGCCAGGCGGGTCAGTTACGCCGGCCGGAAGAGACTCAGGGGCGCTTCTCGACTTTTCGAATAACCCGTTGTCGGTTTCATCCCTCGAAAGATCCTTGCCTTCTTCCAGGTGGTCGACCGGCCGGACATAGAGAGTCTCGCCCTTGCGTCCTACTTTAGGATGACCTGCAATGGGGTCAACGTATTCCGCTGCCAAAGGCTCATCGCCGTGTATGATCTTTGGCGGAGGGGGTAAGAGTTCCACTGGTTGAGCAAATAGCCTCAGTGTCGGGGCAATGTCGTATGACGAGTCGGCGTCTGAAGTGACGATCATGACGGAGCCTCGCCATATCTCTTTCTCTAACACGGCCCCGGGCTTGGGGGAGCGGGTAGGCACACGGTCATGCCTGATACCGCAAAAGCGAAGCAAAGGTCCGCATTTGAGGTAGAGTGGCGGCTTGAATCTTGTGGGAGCTTCACATACAGAAAGGGTGAGTTAGTGATTAGAAACCGTTCATCGCTTGTTAGAAAAAAGTAGAAAAAAAAGCCGAAAACGAGAACTTCTAAAAGCAGAGCCAAAGGGGAGAATGTCGATAACTGGGTAACAAGGCTACTTGCGATGTCACCTTCATCCGCGAACAGGGTAGGCAGTGATTTACATACCATAAGTGTCATCATATTCGCCATCAAAAGCTTCACCTCTCCTTGGCCGCGATCCCCCGGTACCCCGTCTCCGAAACTGGGGTGCGTTCCTGTCTCCTGCAGGCGATAAATTGCCCAGGTCTAGAAGCGGGCCGGAAAGAGTGCCGACTGTGCCATTCTTCCACTCTTCTAGGTATCTGGTCGGTTGAAACTCGCCCTGCCCGGGTTCGAGGTCGTCCCGCGCATGGTACAGCATATTAGAGATGTGATGACCCGGTTCAGCATCATCGCGGTCGCGTCTAAGATCTCTCCCCTGGTTGTCGCGTCTAACATCCCTTCGTGCCTGATGCTGGTGTTGGTGCTGGTGCTGTTGGTTAGGTGGGGGAGGATAGTTCGGACCGCCCATGGGCACCCTTTCGGCCGTAGCCTGCGGGCTTTCGACAGGAATAATGGGACTTTCGACGGGAGGTTGGGGGGCAGGCTCGTTTTGAACCGGGTTTTGCACTGGGTTTTGTCGCTCCGGAGGTGCTATGTATGGCTGAGATTGCTGGATAGGAGCACGACCAAGTATCTTGTCCGCCTTTCTCTGGCTCGCTGCTCTGGCTGGATCTGCGCTCGCCCCAATGGTAATATTGCCAAACTGCTGACTTTTGTCGTCCTTGACAGCCCTTTCGATCGGTTTCTCGACTGGTTGATGATCTCGAGCCTCTGCTGGCTCCTGGGTCTCCTGCTTTTCTTGGCTTTGCCTCGGCCATGGCTCTGCTACCGGCTTCTTCACCACCTTCCTTGGTGTGGGCATAGGGCCCAAGGCCTCATTGATACCATTGGGCAGTTTGGCCTCCTGATTAGCTGCTCGCTCACGGAAACTGAGGTTGCGCTGTGGTAGATTAGAAGTCCTGACACTGCCGACAGTCGCGTTCATTGGGATCCGCGGATCAGGGACCTGCGTTCTAGCAACTCGCCCACTGTTTGCTCCATACGTTCGCCCTTCTTCGGGAGGATTCTGCGAGAGCGGTCCCTTTGCAGCCGCCGAACCTTGTTCAGGTCTGGTCGAAGTCGTCGAACTTACCGGCATGGTCTGTTGGGGTGGTTCCTGGCGTTGAATAACGGGCGAGACCTGTTGGATCTGAACGGGCACTTGCGGTGATATTGCGTTTATTTCGGTCTGCTCGAACGCCGAGTTCTCTGGCGCACTTTCCCGTGCTAGGCCTTCGGTCGGTTCGGCTCGCGGAGTAGGTCCTTCCCCTGATTCTCCTTTTGCTATGCTGTCCAGGGTCAGCTGGAGCCTCTGAAGTGGTGAGCGGTCGTCTGCGAACATTCTCTGCCGGGTTGCTGGCTGGCTCGCTGACGAGCGCCTAGTACTCCTCTGTAGAGGCTGGTCAACACCAGAAGCCCTGCGTCGGTGGCTGTTTGCTCCGGCTGGTGGTGGCATGTTTCCCGAACGCATCGATCCGGTAACGATACGCTGTGGCCGGCGGCTCGTGCTCGCGTCAGTCGTGTCCCGAGGTGTCTGTCTTTCACCAGCCAAGATTTGATTCTCACGGAATCCATCTGAGCCCACGTCTTGGGTCATGGGCGATGATCCCGGTGAGGGATTCGAGTACGAGTTCTGTTGTTCAGCAATGACAGACGGATACCTGTAACTCATAGGAGGTCCTGGGGGAGCCTCCGGGACGGCAGGCGGCGGTGGGCCAGTATCAACTGCATACTCCAAGTCATGGTCTTGATTTTGGCTCCTACGGCGGCGGCGCTTTTCTAGGAACTCGGGCGGATACTGGTTGTCGGCACCGTAGGGCACTGGTGCCGGAGGAGGGGCAAGTCCCTGGCCCATGAAGCTGGGAGTGGTCGGAGATGCAAAAGGGCTGAGAGTTGAGTCAGTTTGAGCTTCCGATTTTGTAGTCTGGACAGAGATGCGATTCGGTCTGTGGCGGGTCTGAGAGTGGATGTCGAAGGACTGGCGAGAGTCGGATGGGGTTGTCGGCGTCACATCGCCAGACATGCGCCGACTCCTAGGAACTGTAGCTAGTGGTGGGAGCTGGCCCCAGTACGGAGCCGACATTTTGACGTGTTTGTTGTCCGTTTCGTGACTAGTTGGTGAAAAGCTGATTGTGTGTTACAGTCCCCGTAAGCTAACTGAAGGCTGACCACCAGAGGCTGGTGCTTGGGAACGACTGGAGGCTGGTAACTATCACGAGCGAGCGGTTGGTGGGATAGCTAGACTAGCCATAACTAGCAGCCAATATTGAGCAGACACATGCGCCCTGGCAGTCCAATGTAGGTACCCTCCAGTCTGTAAGCAGGAGCTGGTATGTCGGGAGCAGTTGGTGTGCAGTATGTACGTAGTGTGTCGAAGTCGTCTAGAAGCTCTTTACAGCAGCAGGAGTCGTCAATGTCTTTCAGCGGCCCCACCGAAGAACGTCGAGACGCAGCAAGAAAAAGATCAGCTTGAGTGTCAATGCCAGAACGGGAATCGTTATTGAGATGACGAGTATATGTATGGGAGACCGGGGGATTTGGAGGAGACGGATTGGAGAAAAAGCTTGGGCGGAGCTTGCGAGGTTACTTTCGGGCGCGAATTTCGTTCCAAGGAAGCTCTCGCGATAGTGTGTATGTGTATATTGTACCTCGTCTAACGTGTAGATCAAGGGCAGGACTGAGGTACTACCTCAGCTATAAAGGTTCAGGCAAGCCAGTCACAATTTGGCGCCGGTCGTGAATTGGGCTCGATGGGCTCAGGTTGCTCAATGCCATGCCCTGCCATGCCCTGCCCTGGACAATTGACTTGAGCTGAATGGTTGCTCGCTGCATACTGCAGACTTCCTGCAGTGCCTTTTGCTGCAGCAGGGCGGGATTCGGGATCGGATAGAAATATCCAACCTCCAACGCAAACTGAATCACGTTTCAGTCTGCCGTCCCATGAATAACATTGCCTGCCATCCGGTCTCCAAGCACACGTTCATCTGTTCTTTGCGCATCTCCCAAGTTGAGACGAAGCTCAGCCATTGCAACTTCTGTTGTTTGTGACAAGCGGGTTTGCGGGGACTGAAACTGGAGCTTCCTTGTCGCATGCGAGTTAACCAGGAGTGGCAGTCCCGAGAAACGAGAAGGCGGGAGATCCCACCCGCCAGACCTTGATTCAAGTGCCGCTAGACTTATTTGGGCAAGGTGAAGTCAAGGTCAGGGGGTGAGACTGGTGAGACGCTGACCGTGAGGTGACCCAAACACAGCGATAGCGAGAGGCCGTTACCCGTTATAACATCAAGAGTTGAACAACATGACGAAATCCAAAATGCCGGTGGTTGGCACTTCGTTACCAAGCCAAGGAGGCATCAAATTTCAGACGACGTTTGTCTCGGGGACTGACAGAGGCATTGTATCCGCCAATGTTCAACGCGTAGTTGAGGTATGGCGGGCCGTTGCTGATGTAAGAAACGTCTCAATGGCCAATCAATGTCTTTACTCCGGGATGGATCTCAACCCGACGTTATCAGGTCCGACCACTGCATCATCGGTCGTGCTTCTCTATTGTCCTCATTCTGCAGGGCTGAATTGATCACTCATGAGAACCCGAACGGAAAGGAACTTTGCTATTCGACTGCTTGCTCAAAGATAAGGTATCGTTTAGCATCTAACAATGGAACATGGTCCTAGCCAGCACTGACCTGTAGGTGGTGTCAGGGTACCTGTGTTATACACGCTTAAGAGCCGTATACTTGAGACCAGAAGCACCTTAACCATACTACAAGCGCCGCACTGCTTAGAGGTACTAGAAGATTGCTTACTAGAAGCGAAACAAAAACGTACCTACTACGGTAGTTCGCATACAGCGCATCGCGGCGATCTCGCCTTCTTCTCCCTTTATGTGACTGTGAGATGTCTGTGGTTGTCTGGCCGAGTTCGGTGACCTGTTGGCGGGAAGCATTTCGTTTCTTTGACAACGCCGAGTACCAAGTCAAGGGAACACCGTCACAGAAGCCCTTCATCCCTATTGAGGTGAGAAAGCGGAAAGGCCTAATCCCAAATGCAAACGCCGCGTCACACAAACACGTTTCGAGCCACGTTGTCCTCCGCAGGCAACGTGAACTCTCTACCGCCATGGATGATCTGGGAGGCGTCGATGGGAATGCTGCTGTTGTTGTGTGTCGGAACCGAAGGCTGAGATATGCAAAGTATACTATAGTTTTCCCGAGGTCCTATCCATCATCTCCAGGTGCCAACTTTGAGCATAGATGATCTTCCAAGTTTCTTCTCGTCTCGCATGGCGAATACGGCTGGAGTGTCGGTTGGAAGGCAACTGAAGAGAGACGGAAGATGGGGCGTTTGATAGTATGGAACATCGCTAAAACCCCATCCCTGAGCGCCCTGAACATGGAAAACTGCTTTTGGCTTTCATCCCCAAACAAACTCCTGTTTTCAGAGCAAAGGCAAATCTCGGGACAAGACAAGGTGTGATTGGTAGAAAGACGGTTCTATGTCGAGGGGGCGTAAATCGACATCTTGTAACGGCGCAGAATGCAATGCTGACACTGCCCCATGGGCCCCCTTACAAGGAGCCCCTAAAGTCTGGGCTCCCCACCTGAACTGCCGCCTCATACAGGGTCCTTCCTTTCCGCCTGGCAACTGTACCAGCTGGTCTCCGCCTGTCTCCATTTCACTTGCGCATCCCGTCTGTGTGCATTGCCCCTGCGCTGTGGCGGGATGGTTTGGTTTCTTCTAGGCCACATCGCCAGATTGCTGAACTGAACATCCAAAAGGGTGAATCCTCCACCTCCAAAACAACCCATATTCCTTCTGGCGAGACGGGGAAAATTGTACCGCCTTCTTCCTATTTGCAGCCCGTACACGATCGCTTTAGAGGGCCTACCTGATTCCCGACTGCCGCTGTAGTCGCAAGTGGGCTTCAGTTCTGTATGCTGTGCCCTCTCCCTCCTTGATTCCGTTGCTTATACAATAGCTGTTATAACCAGTTCCATACAAAGCCTCGATGCCCTTTCGCAAGGGACGAGCTTTCGATTCGACCTTCCAGACCCTTCTCAGTCGCCGTGAACTGATGCCGTCTTGGTAACATCATTCCGATCACTGGCCAACGCCGTTGCTATCCCTACCGCTACTATTCTACCATAGCCGAGACCGAACAAGACGGTATCCTACTTCGTTGTCGCACAATCCCGTCCCCGATGCTCGACATCGCAACCAACTGAACACATCTACTCAACATTGCGCATCCCCTGCGAAGTAAAACGATCTTGGGGCGCTCCAGACCCTTTACTCGCACCCAGCTATGAAGCTCTCGGCCATCGCAACGCCGCTGGGCTTGGCCGCTCTGGCTATAGCATCCAACGTCCTCCCCCGCGACTTTGATTCGAACGATTACTATGTTCTCCATCTCGACGGCCAAACGTCACCTACTGAGGTTGCGAGGAGCCTAGGCTTGTCTCACGAGGGGCCACTTGGTGAACTCCAGGATCACCATCTATTTGTTGGGAGGAAAGCCGATCACGATATTGTCAAGAGAGAATTGACGGAGCGCCGGCGCCGAAAACGATCATTAAGCGACGAGCCCCATGTTCTGGATAGTGTCCTCTTCTCAGAGAAGCAAATATTGCGGAAGCCTTGGGAGAAGCGCATGGTCCCCCGACCAGCAGGACCTTCCAGAAGGGGTCTCTTTTCTGACCAAGGGGTTGACTGGGCAGTCAAGAAGCAAAACGAAGTCATCGGGACTTTGGGCATCAAAGATCCCATATTCAAGGAGCAGTGGCATCTTTTCAACACCGTCCAGACCGGACACGACGTGAACGTTACCGGGCTTTGGCTCGAAGGCATAACTGGAAAAAACGCCACCGTCGCCATTGTCGATGATGGCTTGGATATGGAAACCGATGACTTGAAGGACAACTATTACGCCCAGGGGTCATGGGACTTCAACGACAAGGTCCCTGATCCAAAGCCCCGATTGGACGATGACAAACACGGAACTCGCTGCGCCGGTGAAGTTTCGGCCGGGAAAAACAATGCCTGCGGTGTGGGAGTAGCATATGACTCCAGGATTGCCGGCTTGCGTATCTTGTCGAAGCTGATATCTGACGCTGACGAAGCCGTTGCTATGAACTACGACTTTCAGCATAATCAGATCTATTCATGCTCCTGGGGACCCCCTGATGACGGACAAAGCATGGACGCTCCCGGGATTCTGATCAAGAGGGCTATGCTCAATGCTGTCCAGAAGGGCCGTGGGGGGCTGGGCTCAATCTATGTCTTCGCCAGCGGCAATGGTGCTGGAAACGGAGACAACTGCAATTTTGATGGCTACACCAACAGCATCTACAGCATTACCGTCGGAGCCGTTGACAGAAACGGCGACCATCCCTATTACTCTGAATCGTGTTCCGCGAATCTGGTCGTGACATACTCCAGCGGCGGTGGTGATTCGATCCACACGACTGACGTCGGGAATGCTTGTTCTAATACCCACGGTGGTACCTCAGCCGCCGCTCCGCTCGCAGCTGGTATCTTTGCTCTTGTCCTACAGGTTCGCCCAGATCTGTCATGGAGAGATATGCAGTATCTGAGTGTGAACACTGCTGTTCCTATCAATCTTGACAGCGGCGAGTGGCAGACGACTGCCATTGGCAAACAATTCAGCCATATGTATGGCTACGGCAAACTGGACAGCTATGCCATTGTTCAAGCAGCCAAGACCTGGAAGAAGGTGAAGCCTCAGGCCTGGTACTACTCTCCTTGGATCCACGTCAACAAAGCAATTCCCCAGGGCGTCGCGGGAGTTGCTGTCAGTTATGAAGTTACGCAGGCAATGCTCGACGAGGCCAACCTTGAGCGCCTAGAGCATATCACGGTTACAATGAACATCGCGCATACCAGGCGAGGAGATCTTAGTGTTGACCTTATCAGTCCCAACAAGCTGATCAGCCATCTTTCGGTCAGCCGGAAGAACGATGAAGCCCGCGCTGGTTATGATGACTGGACTTTCATGAGTGTCCTTCACTGGTAAGTGCACGCGTTACTGTGATTTTCCCCGAGGTAATATTTGCTAACATTACATAACCAGGGGTGAAACCGGCGTCGGTAACTGGACCATCATTGTCAAGGACACCCAAATCAACAGTCACGAGGGCGTATTCACCGACTGGCACCTGAAGCTCTGGGGCGAGGCCAAGGACGCCTCAAAGGCCAAGGTCCTCCCGATGCCCACCGAGGAAGACGACAACGACCACGCCGTCATCGCCACGACTACCCTCCCCGCAACCACCACCACCCTGCCTCCACAGCCCATCGCAACCGACACCAAGCCCACCACCGTGTCCGACCATCCCAACCGCCCCGTCAACTCCAAGCCAACTCCCACCGACGCCTCCTCCAACCCGTCCCCCACCTCCAACGAACAAACCTCGGAAACCTCACCGCCCGCCAACAGCACCTGGCTGCCCTCCTTCCTGCCCACCTTCGGCAAGTCCGCCGCCACCATGGTCTGGGTCTACGGCTCCGCCGCCCTCATCGGCGTCTTCTGCATCAGTCTGGCCGTCTACTTCTGGCTTGCCCGGCGCAAGCGCCTGCGCAACAACCCGCGGGGCGACTACGAGTTCGAGCTGCTAGACGAGGAAGAGGCCGAGGGTCTCGCTGGTGGCGGTAGCAGCGCTGAGAAGCGCGGGGCCGGCGGCGCCGGTGGCCTGGCGGGAGGCAAGAGGACGCGCGGTGGGGAGTTGTATGATGCGTTTGCTGGCGGGAGTGATGATGAGGATGTTGATGATGGGGTTTATCGTGATCGGGTTGATGAGGTTGGTAGTGAACGTGCAAGTGGAAGCGGATCTGGGTCTGGATCGGCATCTGGTTCAGCCGGCAATGCTGGCAGGCAGGCAAGGGTTTTGAGGTCGGATAGTGATGATGAAAGTGGACATCATGTTGTGGGGGATGATGATGATGAGAGTGATAGCGACAATGATGGGCATGGCTCGAGGCCATTGCGGCGATAAAGTGGCTTTTTGTCTTTCTGTGATGGGTATGGGAAGGGATTTTCCGATGTCAACAGTCATCGAGAAGTTAGGCGTACCTCTACTGTTGTTGTTTTTTGAAAGAGCAAAAAAGACTTCCAGGGCGTATATAGAGCACTACTTCTTTTCTTCGCGCGCGTCTTTGGCTTACAACTCGTATCGTGCTGAGCTTAACTGTGTGCTCTCTTGAACTTTATGGCATGCCACTGGTTACTACTACAAGAAATTACCCAAACACTAAGCTTATCGCCTTCCTCAATCGCAGGCCGCAGTCAAGGACCTGCAGGGAACACGCTTTTCACACTTAATCAACGTGGACCGTCATTGAGTCTAATGATGATATTGCATCCTATCGCAACATAACTAATAGCAATGCCAAACACATAATCGATCCTGCGTAGCAGCTATTGATTAGAAAAATACACATCCCCTTCTCATGCAGCCAGTCCTGTGAACTTTGATGAGAAGGTTATCTCTTAAGAGCCGTTTCGTCCCGGCACCACATGCCAATCCACATCATTCCAGTTCGGCGGTGATACCCCTTCGCCATAGTTCGGGCCTTGTTCATCCGTACCTGCACCAGCACCTTGCTGATCTCTTTCGTGGTCGTGGTCGTGATGATATTCATGACTGTCCTCCCACGCCTCCTCCTCAGCCGCACTCTCCTCTTCCTTCGGAGTTGTCTTCGCCGCCTCCCTAGCCTTCTATGCCGGGAGGACGACCCCCTCCTTCTCCATCTCCATCACGTACTGTTCCCATACCGACATCACCTCGCCGTAGAACTCAATGTGCGCATCCGCCAGCCCGCTGAACTGGCGCTTGAATTCGACGCGCTTGATCCAGTCGAAGCTCTCCACCTCGCGGCTGACCTGCTCCGCGAAGCTTTCCGACTCGTTGCGCGCCACCTCCACCTCGCGCGTGAGCTCCTCGATACGGAGCTCGAGCTTGCGCTGCCGGTCGCGGCGGGCCTGCTCGTGGTCCACGCCGCGGACGTCCTCGATTTTGGACCGGATGAAGCCGCCTGCGCCGCTCATGAGCGCCGAGCCGGCGCCGTAGCTCTGGCCCGACGCCAGCATGTCGCGGTCCGTCGTGCTCTTGTTGAGGTACTCGGTCAGCTGCTCGTAGTCGAGCTGCTTTTGCTCGCGCGCCTTGAGCAGGTTCTTGAGGGCGCCGCTGTATGCTACCATGTCCCGTAGCGAGCCGAGGTAGTCCTGGTCGGTGTGGTCTTTGAGCTTCTTCAGCCCGGATGCCGTGTCCTCTACCGAAGCGGCAAAGGCACGCACTGCCGTCTCGACTCCGGGCTCCAAGGTGATGAGCTTCTGGAACTGCTCGGCTAGGTCCTTGAGGTCCGACTCGATATCGGCTTCCCGGCGCGCCACCCGCGCCACTACCTTTTCGATATGGTTGAGGTCCTCATCCAGCTTGTCGCTCTTCTCCTTGATCTCGATAAACCGCCGGTCGGGCTTGTGCACTTTTGTGAATGCGTTCATGAAACTGTCCGCAAACGTATCAAACACGCCGCCGCCGCCGCCGCCCGCCGCCGCACTTCCACCGAGAGTCGAATCCCCAATGCCGCCGGGCGATGCTAGCGATCCCCGGACCGACCGGCTGCGCATGGTTGCGTTCCAGTCGGGGCTCTCCAGGAAGGCATGGAGAATGTCAGCTTTCCGCAATATCGGATGAAAGGCCAGGCGAGCCAGGAATCGCTGCAACGAGTATGCTCGCCTCGCGGTGAAGTCAGTGCCGAACCGGTCACCCCGCACATATTCCATGCGCTGCTTGTCCGGCAGCGGAGGGACTGCGCAGGCCTGGTAGTCGCGGCATAGGACCTTGTAGAGGAAGACGAAATCGGTGAACCGTCGTCGTACTGAGGTTTTGGGTTTCTGGAAGGAAGGGAAAGTGGTCTATACGAATGACAGAAGTTGATATGTTAGCCTTGTGGAAACCCATAGTTTGGTAGTAGTAGGATTGGCTTGGGAGAACTGCAGATGGCAGTGTCCCAAGGCGAACATGTTGTATAGAGAAATTGCACGTACATTTGTCGTGATTAGATACGATACATAGGCATCTTTGGTGCCATCGTTCTCCTTGTGCGGGTCGGACACAGTGCAGTCGAGGATCTCGCCGCCGCTGTGATCGAGCTCGTCGCGTTCCATACCGGCGGCGTTGTCACCAGTCCTTCCGTCGTCTGGTCCGCTTCTTGCGTACTCTGGGCTGTTGGGCTCGTGATGGACTGCTTGCGCGGTCGAGGCTGCCGACCCTCCGTTCTGCTCACTATGCCATGAAATGTTGGAGAAGTTGTCCTGGTCAATGACAGCCATATCGATGGCCTTTTAACCGAGACGTTGACGACGCCGCTGCGCCACTATGTATGCCCGCTTGTCTGCTGGGCTTTTGCTTTAAGCAACTGGTTTGGCAGCTTGGTTGCAGGCCAGTAGTGAACGGTCGTCTGAAGGTAGGAATGTGCTTGCGAGTCGCCAGGGAAGGGAATGCGATTCAACTGGAAGATTGCTCAGAGGAAGATATTGATTATCAAATGCGCGTTTCATAGACTTGATTCGGGTAATGTCTTGAGGTATTGTTCAGAACTAATCTTTTCGAGTCCGTCGGTCAGCGCAGCGTGTTGGTGTAAAGTAGAAGGATGGTTGTCTTCCTCAGCGGTGGTGGGATTGACGTATGGCATGGCGAGGGCGAGCAGTAAGACTGCTCGGTCGTCCCTGCCTCCTGCTCCCTCTTACAGGTATGGGCAAGGACGTACAGGGCCTACCCCGCCTGGAAGGCACCCCCCAGTGGGGGTTCTTGCCTAAAAACGGAGGCGCAGGCCAACCTTGAGTTGGAGGCGCCCTATCCCCAGTTAGTGCGGCAAGTATAACCCGGGGGTGCCTCTGGATTGCAAGGTGTCAAGGACAGCCTGTCAGAAGAAAAATGTTACAGGAAAGTCTTTGGGTATGCATTTCGGTTTGCTCAATCAATCACAGTGGTTCCATGAATCTATTATAGATGCATGACGATGGACAGACACATCGAAAATGCTGGAGTTGACATGGTACCTGGATGTATAACATCCCAGCAAGCATTCTACCATGACGCCCGAATGCAGGCCAACAAGGTATCACCCAGAGGAAAGCCGGCGAGGGCGCGAGGCAGGTATGTACATCTACGGGGCCTACCCGTTTTGGTGATGCCGCCCTTGCTTCTTTTTTGTGTCCATGGATTTGGAAATATCGAATCTGGAGTACTCAAGTTGTGCATCTTTGACAACTTGGTGACATCCCTTGAAGTTCCATATATGCTGTTTTATCTATAGCGCCCTGAGCACCCCTACTCGCCACCATAGACTTGGGTAACGGCAGTTCTACAGTGCCACATTTTCTCTCTATCTGCATTCACAACGCCCGTCATCTAATGATTTGGAGTGCAATCGCTTGCTGTTTCTACTTATTTGAAATGCGTTCCTGGTGTCTAGTATATGTTATATCATGATCTATACATGGTGTCCAGAATGAGTGAAAAAGGAGCAAACCACCGACGTAACATGACCCAACAAAAACCCTTGACTCTTCTATCGTCGCGTTTCGCCGGTGCTTGTTCTATGCCTAACCATACAAAGCCTACACCGTCCCGAACCGTAGGGTTGCTAAATACCCGCAACCAAAACATCCAACAAAGGAGAATATCAAGGACTCATGGACCTCGCAAGGAATTCTAACCATTGCCGGTACACGCTTAAACTCCTCCCAAAACCTTTCCTCGTTTCATGTTTTGCTTACTTCTCGGCAGCCTTCTCTGACTTCTGCTCCTCCACTTGGTCAACACGGGCTGCTGTGAGGGCCTCCTGCTCGGCATCTACCGCCTCGCTGACTTGGGCCTTCTCGATACCCTCAGCCTTGGCCTGCATGTGCCTCTCGTGCTCCTCGTCAATGTCCTCCGTATCTCTCGGCGTAGCAAAGCCAGTCTTCTGGTTCTCCTGATCTTGCTGAAGCTCTTCGTCGATCAGCTCTTGCTGCTCCTTTAGTACTTCAAGACGTTGCTTGTTGGTGGCCGCGCCCTCAGCGTTGTGGACCTCAAGCTCGATCTCGTGGAACAGTTCCTCGGGAATCGAGGACAGAACGCCTGTTAGGGCCTCAATCTGGCTGGAAACTTCGCCATCGGTCTGGCCATACATGTAGGCGTTGCTAAGCACCAACAAAGTGGAAGGGACACCTTCGCGAAGTCTGAGATCGAGCCAAGTCTGGAGATCCTCTCTTAATCTCGCAGGCGACACGCCGTAGCTCTTGATGCCACGGCTGGCGCATGCGACTTGAAGTTCAGCAACCGACAAGGTCTCGATGCCCTCGTAGCTGATGGCGCGGTCGTCTCTCTTGATTTGCCTCATACGGTGGCGGAGCTGGTAGCGAAGCATCATGTCGGTGCCGAAAGTGTTGAGGTTCAGGTAGCGGCACATGGACACAAGCTGCGGCCTGGACAGGTTGTCGAGGGTCAGATCATCCTTGAAGATCTTGCAGACCTTTATCACGTCCTGAGCAGTCGGCTTCTCGCCGGTAGACCGAACCTTGCGGAAAAAGTTGCTGAACTCTTCCTTTTGCGCCGTAACCTGCGTCAACGGGAGACCAGTCTCCTTCATAGTCTTGCGAAGGAAGTCGCTAACCTCCTTCCGGGTGGCCCGAAGCGTAGACGCCTTCTTGTCCTTGGATTTTTGTTCCTCGTAGGTGCTGGGAAGCATGTTGGGGAACAGCTTAAGCGCAACAGGGAGAAGCAATTCGGCGAACGGCACAATGACGAACATGGAAAAGGGAACCAGGCGACCCAAGTCCTGGACAGTTCTCCGGAGTTGGCGGTTCTCTCGCCTAGTCAGTTCGTAACCTGCCGCCATCTTGATCGCAAGCCGCGAGCTGATCCTGACCTCGGCAGCCAGTAGCTTGGTTCCATCCCAGTAGTGTTGCACCTCCTTCTTGATCTTTTGTTTCAGGGTCAATTTGGGCTCCTCCTTCTTTCCTTCGCTCTTTTCGGCGCCGGCCTGCTTCTGTTCCGCAAGTTGGCTTAGGGACGCATCAGTCCCGGCCAAGGCCTCAGTCGTCTTCTTGGTCACCTCCTGCACCTCGCCAGCGATGGTCTTGCTCTTAACAGGAAGCGTCGCGGCTTCTCTGGGAAGGGGTTTCTTAGCTTCTTCTGCGTTGAAGCCAGGCGGGGGTCCGGCCGGCGGCCCCGATCCATGAGTGCTGGTTCCAGATGTGGTAATTGTTCGGATGGGGAAAACAAGGGCAGAAGTTCGGTTGTTAAGCATGATGTGCCGCGAATTGCGCGCAAGAAGCGTCGACGCGGCTAGAAGAGCTTGCCTCGGTAGAGCATTGCCTGATGAATGCGGTTCAAATCAGCAAGCGTCCAATGACAACGGCGCAAAAGGCGCGAGATTGGGCGAATTCTTACCGGCACCCAAAAATGGGTTCACGACCAAGGCCCTACGGGCGACTGTGGATGAAGCGCTCATGTCTGAGAAGCGGCGTACTGCGGGTTTTCGAACGGTTGTCGTTCACAATGCCAAGTGAGAGATGCTGCTGCAGTGAAAGAGTATGGCAGAAGGCGGGTTTGCTAGACGATACGATATGCGAATGCGATAACGGCGGAGTAAAGAATTCGCCCCCCTGACAGCTGCGGTAAGGCGAGAAGACAGGCGCTGGATAGTTCGGATAAAAGCCGGAATCACGTCGAGAAAAGGAGTGTCGATGGTCTTGTGGTGTTGTAGAGTAGACGGGAGTCAAACAGATTGATAGTATGCAGATGTTGAAAAGGAGATGGAGAGATCGAGCAGAATGCAAAAGGGGCGGGACCGGGTTTGTCTGTCAGCAAAAGAGAAAGACCTGGAGCGATCGATATTGATGGATTCGGTGACATCAAATTCCAGCCTTTTTCGCGCCTGCATTGCGCTGTCCAGGCTGTCTCGGCCGCTCACCCGCAACCCACCGGTGGGCGGTCAAGCCAACACGAAGGCGGCGCGCGGTGTGGCCGAGCTGGGTAAAAGAACTGTGCTCTTCTCCTGAGTGACGGTGTGGGGTCTCCAACATTCTTACTGTGCATGGTATTTCCCCAGCTCAGGAACCTCGAGCTTGGCATGAGACCCCGAATCTCGGTTTGACAAGGGAGCATTGCCAAATGAGCAGCACATATGCCGATGATCTCAGTGAACTCTTTAGTTGCAAAACCGGATGAAGGTGTCCAAGCAAGGGATATCAGAGCCGTCTCGACTGAGCTTGAACAATCAAAAATGCAGTCAGTAACTCGCAATTTCATTGCGGTTCTCAGACGCCAAGTGAAATATTGCTGCAGGTACTCAGCTAATGAAGGACTTACATCACAACCCCACACAGTCATCTAGCTAAAACACCACAGTCCCATTACCAGTTCCAGATTCTGATGCGCATCACGTGAGTTCGAGTAATGCACTAAACTCACACGGGCGTCTCTCCCTCACAATCCGACCCCTTGTGAAGGGGCCCAAAAGGGGCCAACGCATTTCGTGCTTTTGCAGCCGGCAGCGAACCACTGACGAACTGGAGAACGGACTGGCTCTGGGACTTGCCACGCTCTCACCAGCGAAACAGCCCCATCAACGATTCTGCTCCACGTTTTCGATGTGATGTGCTCATTGGTGATACCGGCACTCACTTTGTTGCGTGCCGTGCATAACTTGGTAGACATGGAGAAGGCAACGGCAGAATTGAGGAGCAGAGAGCGGGGGGCTTTCTTTACACTGCTGTATTGTTATCGATATGGTGGTGCCAAGGCGACTGAAACGATGTGGACGTTGATGTGGACGTTTGATATCCGCTTGGACTGGCAAACTTCTGGAAGTTCTGAAGCTTCCAGCTTTGTCAATGACCAGTCAACCCGTTTTTTTGTCCATTTCTCTCTGAAGCGGTATTTGTGATGTTACATGAGGTCATGCTTGCGTTTTGGAGCAACACCCACTTCACTCTCTTACAGCTGGTGTTGCTCAAAAGCCAGCACTGACCAGCTCACGCCTACAGTTAGTGTTCTTGCGTTGTCCTGTAAAGCCGAGAAGATGAATACTGCCCGAGTTCTGGGCTCCATGAATGAGAGAAAGAGATGGTGCACAAACCAGTGTCCATACTATCGATCTAGTCACAATTCAAAATGCTTCTGATAGCTCTCGGCTTTCTCAGGCTGACCCGTTGCCTCGGCCCATCGCTCTGGGTTTGAGGTCGCGCCGACCAGCAATGAAACATCTGAAATTGGAGATGTCCGTCTCGCTGAGATTAACACGCTGGATGTGAATACCTACAACGTAGGCAGGAAAGCGCAAACAGAGTTGCACGCCATTTTTTGTTTCATCTTGCGGCGTTCTGATGATTGCTTGGTACATCCATACAATAAATAGCATATGGGTGTCGCTGGGTGAATCTCAACGCCTGTGGTTTTTGTTGAGGGGCGACATGCTGGACAAAAGAACTTGGCATGACATGGGCAGCTGGTCCTTCCACGAGGCCTTTTGGGTCTTGGGTACAATGACGGCTTGAGGTACCATTGTCGAGGATTGTTCGGACGTCCGAAGCCAAACACACAACCTTTTGCTTCGGCTGGTCAATACAGTCATCAGGTTTTCCGCTTTCTACGTAGGAGGCTTTTTATAGCGTTTTGTAAGAGTTGAGGTCCGACCCGCTACCGATCTCAAATCCCCACGATTTCCCTTTCACGCTTTCCCTCTTTTTGGCTCATCGTTAGAGCCCCGGGTTCGCTCTTCCAGATTTTAATCCACATTGCTCCATTCAGACCCTGCTGTAACCTCCGTGACTGGACCATGGAGTCATCCTGATTTGTGAGCGCCTACATAGAGTACGCAATTGCATACCACCGATCATCGCCCGTTCCCCGCATCCGCGCTCGCATCAACCCGACATTGGGGCCACAAGTACCACCGCGGAACCTCTTTTTATCTGCTGCCCGGGGGTTTTTTGTGTTCTCGTTGCCAGCTCCTCCCATCTTCCTTCTTGCACGCATTAACTCCATCGCTCGCTCAATCCACCTTCACGAGCACGACCTAACGGAAAATGTCCCTACGGCGAGCTGCACGCGTCATCCTTGTTGGCGCGCCTGGTGTCGGAAAGGGAACACAGTCGGAACGCCTTCTTCAGCGGTTTCCTCAACTGTCCTCCATCAGTTCGGGAGATCTGCTTCGATATAATGTCAAGCAACGGACTCCTCTCGGTGAGTCTTGGGTTCCGCGATTATCTATCGTACGCCCTACGCCCTGATTTATGTCCTGAATCCAATGCTGATTATCACGCGCAGGTATCAAAGTGGAGAGTGTCATGAAGTCCGGCGGTTTGGTATCAGATGACATTATCCTCCGCCTCATTAGCAATGAGCTCACCCAGCGCGGATGGCTTAACTCGACTCACCCCGCCGGCAACGTCCTGACGCTTGCTTCCTCGGCCCTCAGCGCCGAGGGTGCACATCCTTTCCAAGACGACGCTGAAGTTGCAGCGTTCCTCTCCTCGCCAGCGCAAGCCCGTGGTTTCATCCAGTCCCAGCTTTCCGATGATCCCACCCATTCTTTCCTGCTGGACGGTTTCCCGCGCACGGCAACGCAGGCTAAGCGCCTGGATGAGATTATCCCCATCAACCTGGTCGTGTCCCTCAAGACGCCTGTCGACGTTATCCTTGAGCGCATTTCCGGACGCTGGGTCCACGAGCCGTCAGGCAGGGTTTACAACACCACGTTCAACGCACCCAAGGTTCCCGGTGTCGATGACATTACCGGCGAGCCCTTGGTCCGCAGGGCGGATGATGACGAGAAGGTTTATCTTGCGAGGTACAAGAAGTTCCAGGAAACAGCCGAGCCTCTTCTGGATCATTATGCGCGCCAGGGAGTCCTTTGGGAGGTTGAGGGTATGAGCAGCAACGAGATCACACCAAAGCTCATCAGGGAATTTGAGCGCCGCTTCGTCGAGTAGGACGGGCTGTGGCTATGACGTTTGGGACCCCGGTATGTAGTATGGGGCAACGATCCTCGGCTGGCACGAATGACAAGGGGGCTACTTGGGGCTGGTTAGATGGCGTTTGGGCGTCTGGTTTGGGTGACTTCATCGAGAGTCTTTTGGCTTTCAAGCAGGCGTTTTTGGGAGAACGGGCGGGACGTTGGTTTTGTATACCATATCAGCGAAGAAGCGACAGGTAGGCGGTTAAGTGTTGCGAACATCTGGATGGTCTTTTCTATATAATATAAGAAAAATAATTGCTGCTCGAAAAACTGTCTTGTAGGCTGGGACTTCGTCGCCGTCAAATCTTATCTCTGATGGCCTGTGCTTGAAACTCATCTACGACAGCATCAGATTTTCTACTGGCCTCTCATCTACAACATCTCATAAAGATCATTTGAATATCTTTTTTTCCCTACAGTCGTATAGAGAGAAGTAAGCGAGCTTCCGACATCGGTGACCAGCACGCAGCTTACACAGTTGCTCATCTGAGTTGTGCCTTTTTCCTTACGCAGCAAAGCGTACAAATGTACCGTCCTTTTGTCGATCTGAATGAAAACAATGGTCATGGGATATATGTCTTCACAAGCTTCGCTCTTGTTGGTGTTATAACTGCGAATGGTAGTTATCTTCTGCATCTGCCTCCGCCTGCCCAACGCAGTGATCAGCTAAAAGACTCTCAAGTCGTCCGCTACATAATTCACCGGAAACATCAAGAACCACTTCGACCGTGCGAGCTCCAACAATACAAATGCCAAATTCGCATAGCGGAATGGACAGAGACATGTGTCAGGGGTTCGAGACACACTCTGGGGTCCGGATTGGAGAGGTCGAAGGGGCCTCGAACCTAAGTGGGCAGGACAGGGCATTGTGTGGGGACGGGGAGCAAGTGGGCAAAATCGCCCCGGCAGGCAGTTCCAGGTCCCTTGCCCCTCGGCGCAGTGGAGGTGCTCCGCCCTCCGCGAGGGAAGGAACCCGCCCGTTGCCGGCCAGACCGCCGTTGCCCGTTTCAAGAACACAGATTCCGTTGCCAGCTGCCGTGACAGCCGCCGAGGGGATCCATTGAGACGCGAGTACGTACCTCCTCACCTCAGCTTCAACTAGAACAAGATGGCCATTGATTCGACGACAGCCACACCTGGCATCGTCTTGTTGGAACTTCAGTCACAATCAATCGATTGTCTTGGTTGTGTCAACCTGACCGGGCAAGCTGACCTTGGCATGCACACAGCCTGAATTGAGGTGTGAATTCCCATGACTGTTGGTTGTTCAGGTTGCCCTCTGCTCTTGCCCTCCCACTCAAGAGTTGGTGCGATCGCGTTACTTTATCACTTCGTCGGTTGGAGGTTGATCCGATACCTGCTCCCCAACCTTTACTTGAAGTCATTCCCGAGGGCCCCAAGTCCGCGCCATTCTCTTGCCTCGTTGCCGTGAGTTTTACTTTCCAAGTCCTGACCAATCTCATCGTCAACCGTTACCACCCTCCCAGTTCTCGTTGCATTGAGTAAATCCGAGACACATATCATCCGCACCTGTCTCGTGGATCTTCGTGGATCTTGAGCTCTACTTAGTTCATGATGAGGGAATACCAGCATCTTGGCGGACTGGGCAACTACAACTGACTGTTGTAGGCGCTCGATTCGCTTGTTTGCTTTTTACATCTGACGAAGAAACGTATAAACTGGATTGCTCTCCCGACAGGTTTCGGGAGTTAGACCATCGCATTCTGTTGATCCCGGGACCGACGATATCTACTTACGACCACCTGGCGTCCGCCGATTTGGAAAATATCTGAGCCTCACTACTCTACTGTTGCTGCTCCTGAGCCGGCAACATGTTAGTCAAATGGGCCAAAGTGGCTTTCCTAGCCACGGCTGCCTCCGCTGCCGAACAGTCTTTCTCATTCCTGCCTCGTCATTTGGGGAAAGGCAAGCCGGCTATCACCGAAGAACGAGACTACGTCTTCAACGTGACGTTATTCGATGAGATAATAAACGCTATCGATGTCATGCAAGAAGCCTATTTCCAGCCATGGGTTGGCACATGGCCCTCTGCTATCGACTGGACGGCCGCCGTCCTAGGGACACACATTGCCGGCACCCTCGAAACTCTGCACCGAAGCCTCGAGATAGCGGCGTCGAGGGGAATCGAAATCTCAGAGGGGTGGTCGGCAACAGAGAACACAATCTCTCTTTACTTCTCCCAGCTGATCGGCTTCTACTTCGGCCAGAACATCTTTGCACTCCGCCAGGAAGCTTTTGATGACATGCTCTGGGTTGTGTTGGGCTGGCTCGATACCGTCAAGTTCGTCGATGGGTATAGCAGTACCCCTAGCCGGCCGCCGTTTGGTTTAGTTGGTGACAATGGTGTTGAGTTCCCAACGGAAACGTTACGGAACCGTACCTGGCATGGAACTCTCTGGACTCCCGCTTTTGCTCACCGGGCGAGGATATTCTGGGAGCTGGCAGCCGCCGGCTGGGACACAACACTCTGCGGTGGAGGCATGAACTGGAATCCCAGATTACTGCCGTACAAAAACGCCATCACCAATGAGTTATACATCGCCGCATCGGTGATGATGTACCTCCACTTCCCCGGGGACGACAATAACTCACCTTTCATCTCTGAGCACAACGAGCCCGGCCTCTCAAGAGACAAAAAATGGTACCCCCACGATCCCAAATACCTCGCCGCCGCCCTCGACGCCTACAACTGGTTAATTTCCTCCAACATGACCAACGCCCTCGGTCTCTTCACCGACGGCTTCCACATCTCCGGCTACTCCTCCGGCAGCAACAACACGGAATGCGACGAGCGCGACGAGATGTTGTACACCTACAACCAAGGCGTCATCCTAACCGGGCAGCGGAACCTCTTCAGCGTGGACCCGAATCCATTCTACCTGAGGGCAGGCCACACGCTGATCCAAAACGTCATCCGAGCAACCGGCTACGACCTCGCAAAGGACTCTCCAGTTGACGACCTCGACAGCCTTGAGCCAGGCGAGCTCCCGCCCTGGCGCGGGTTGGGCCGGGCCGGCATCCTTGAAGAGGTCTGTGATGCTACGGGCGAGTGCTCGCAGGATGCGCAGACGTTTAAGGGGATTTGGATGCACCATTTTACTGCGTTTTGCTCACCCATCACCCAACCACAACTACACCACACAACAAAGACAAGTACAACACCACCACCCGGTCCTGACTTCTGGAAAAGCATAGCAAAAGAGCACCATGCCGCTTGCCAACGGTATTCCAGCTGGCTTGAGCACAACGCGCACGCAGCGGCGCGCACCAGGGACAGCAAAGGCAAGTTCGGCATGTGGTGGACAGCTGGGTTGCTCAACGTGAAGACGTCCGAGCTCCGTTTGGGGCCGGACTCGTTGGCTCCTACTGAGGGAGTCACTGATTATCGGAATCAAGGGGTACCGCAGACTTCTGAGTGGGTTGCGGAAGAAGAGTTGTTGCTTGGAGGCGGAGGGCCAGGAGGGCCAGCGGTGGTTTATAATGACCAGAATAACAAGGTGCAGCATCCGATGATGGGAAGCCGCCGGGTGAGTAAGGGCTCGAAGAGGACAAGGGGTCATAAGATGACTGAGGAGAGCACCCGGAAAGCGGTGGATGATGATCCTAATACTCGCGGTAGAGGCAGGACGGTGGAAACCCAAAGTGGAGGGTTGGCGGTGTTGAGAGCGCTTTGGGAGCTTTCTGTGCAGGAGGACTGAGTAGAGACGTAGGGTTGTAAAGAAAACTATTGCACATAGGAACGGAAATAACTTCGTTTTCGTGAACCATTAATGATCACATCACCCACAAACTGAAGCTAGACGTGAACAAGAACGCTTTTGGACTGAGGCTGTCCCAGCAAGATCTGCCTGTACATTTCAAACTTAATATAAAACACAACCAATATCAGTCCTGGCTCTTTGTACACAGATGCCACCTGCTTGTTCACCTTCTCATATGCGGAACTAGTTCACCCATGTGCGTGTTGTTGAGACCACCGACACCGTCTTCCTAACCGTTACTCCCTATTGAAACCCTGACCTCTAGCAAAAAGCAAGTTGGGCGTCCATATGACCAACTATTGATAATGCCCAGTCCATACCCAATAAAAAGCGATCCACCAACCCATTAACCATTCGTAATAGTGACACCAAATGTCAGTCATTCCATATTCCATGCCTCCTAGCACCCCTATAATCAGTCATCAGCCCAAGCATTATCATGATCCCTCCTGTCATTATTGTTGTTCTTGTTGTTGTCGCTCGATTCACCGAGCAAAGGCGCCGAACCTCCTGCTCGCGACGGCGACCCATCGTCGTCGTCGTCCAGTGCTCTCGCCAAGTCATCCGGATCATGCATCTTAGCGTCCGGATCCAGGGCCTCCGTCACTCCATGATCCTCCAGCGACTGCTCATGGTCAAACACGCCGTCATCAGCGCTAACCGAGATACCACGAGCGCCCCACTTGGATCTCGGCGCCGAACCCCGGCCGTTTCCGTTGCTAATGCCAATGCCGTTGACCCCGCGTCCTCCTCCCAGAGCAGGGGCGCTCTCCTCATCGTCATCCGCGTTGTTGCCCCCAGCCATACGCTTGTTGCCGAAGATGTGGGTGAGAAGCCATCCGCGCCGCAGGTCATCGGAGTCGACAACGCCGCCGTTTCGCAGCTTGACACGCTGGCGTGTCCAGTAGACCCAGGCAAAGTCGGCGTATAGGGCTGTCTGGATGACGCCAAAGACAATGGAAATACCATCGGGCTTGCGGCCGTTGATGTCGAGCGCACGGGCGATCCAGTTGAGAATGTAGAGGGCGCGGTAGGAGCCGAGGAACACGATGTATAACGAAGTGATGACGGTCGGAACGGTGGTCTGACGGAGGAGGAGGAGTTGAGGGAGTACGCAGACGGATTCGAGGATTTGGGAGAATACCCAGAGCCACTGAGGATGGGAAAGAGGTTAGTAAGTAACCGGTAGGAGGGAAGAGAGGGGGAGACGTGGCGGTATGGTGTACTTACCTCTCGAAAACCCCAATCCTCCTTTTGCTTACCGATCATCATCACGAAAGGCGATAGGAGCAAGCTACCCCCCAGGATGATGGCGCCGAACTTCCATGCCTTCTCTCGCTCGCGGGTCCGTGGGAAGAAGAACTGCATGGCCGCAATGGTGTAGAATGACGAGGAGAGGTAGAAGATCTTGAAGAGGAAATTCCACCAGTCCAAGAACCCCCACCACCATTGTTCACCGAAGAGATCCGTGTAGCGCGTGATAAATACAAGCGCATAGAATACTTGTGTGATGAGGGACACGCCTAGAGAAGGCCAGTGTTAGTCGGAGATAGTTGTCTCGGCGAAAAGAGAGGTGCAGAACCTTCAGCGCTCCTATTGCGATGGATGGAGTATATGAGGATGCATTTTGAAATAAGGTGAGATAGATCAGCCGCCCACCTGAAAATCTACAACAAGCACAATGTCAGCTTCCGGTTGTCTATACAGCTTCGAGGTGATAGCCGGATATGGGGCGCTTCGCGCCGCTGTGGTGATGCTGGTGCCGGTCCTGGCTCTGTTCCAATACTTACGCTGATTCCGTATATATCTAGAAATCCCATTTTGTGCGACGGACACTCTACTCGCGCCGGAGTGATTTTGCGTCAAGCTTCCAGCAGATAGATGTTCTCTGGGGGGGTTGAAGGGAGAAGAAGGTCGGGCGTGAGGATGTTCGAGTCGATCCGGTCGTCGCCCGCGGAGTGACGTATCACGTATCGCACTTATACTGGAGGTGGACGCGGTGGAGTAAGCCGTAGAGGTGCTCGGGCCTGGGGGTGTTGAGGGGTCTGCTCCGTTTGCTCGTACTGTCGACAACAACAACAATTGCGGGAAGTTGTTTTGGTTCGAGAGCGGCCAGAGAAGAATTCATGAAAGAATGGGAAATTGAAGCTCGGGCGGCTGAAACTCGAACCAGGCATGCAGGTAGCTGGAGTATGCACAGCTGAGTGAGCTAAAAGGCACAGCAGATGCAGAGGTACGTAACGGTACGTAGCTCTTGACTTGTTGAGGTTGGTTTGGTTTCGGTTTCGGGGTCGTTGAGGGGAAGGTTACGTAGACTAGACATCCCTGCACCGCTGGTCAAAGGAAGCTAGACGGAAAGCACGAACTTGTGACCAGGCTCAGCCAGGGCATCTCACTGCACATTCACTGTTTTCTCCTCAGGCTCCCTCCAGTCCCTTCACTTCAGGTTGACACGCTCGAGGCGGTTTCCTGTCTTCTACCGACGACGGGAGCCTGTCCGCCCCGTCCAGTTCCAATGCTTGTCCAAGGCACAGACGGAATCGAATATGCAGTTTATAAATGAGAGCACCTAGGCATATGGTTGTCACCTCAAGAGCCTGTGGTCGAGTGGTATGGTGCGCAGCTCCTCGAAACTGCCCACCACATGCCCCTGGAACCCCCCGCCCCCGAGGGGCACCGGGCCGCCTAGCAAGCCCCTATGGCGGGGGGCACTCCAGTGGAAGTACAGCGGAGATGGCGCCCCAGTGCGCAAATAGGGCTCTTCTACTCCCTCCCAGGGGCATCTCCAGTACGTCAGCCGTTCGATTCCTGGCCCTGCTCTACTTTTTGCCCTTTTTTTGACTCACTTACAAAGAAGATAAGCCAATTCGACAACCGATCTCTCAATGACTTCTGTTGTCTATATCTGAAACCAAAGAAGATGTGTCAAGACGGTCGGTCTCTCGGGCATTATGAGATGTTAGTGAATTTCGCGGGACGAAGATTGGATCCGTTTCTCCCTGCTCCCCACACGTTCACCGGACGTTCACGTAACGACAACCCCAAGGCCAGTTTCCAACTGCCATACCGAACTAAGAAAGGTGGAATGGAAGGAGACGGAAGAAAACACCATGATATAAGTTGAGCAACATCCCTTGCTCCATCTCGTCTTTGAAAGAATCGCAAGCTACTGCTCCTTTTGCATGGAAATGAGGATCCGCGTGGGCCGCGCATTCCCAAGAAGACGGGCCGTTACCGGTCATCGGAGAGTGTGTGTACACGTAAGCTACATGGGTCTGGGGCAGTTAGGAACAAGCTTTCACAAGCTTTGAAACCATCACACAACGGCCGGCCCGCATCGATCGATGCTGAAGCCCGACGCTATTCCCAAGTTATCTCCAAACTCCGCGCGTAGATATCAGCACTCTGCGTCTCTGCCCATCAACAAAGTCGATCTACTGAAAGATTCTGCAGATCACGGGCCGACATATGAGAACAACAACTTCCTGTTCGGGTTATGGACGTCGTTTTGTCGCGACCTCTCTTCAACTTCGGCGCATCTTACCTGCGCATGTGGTCATCGAGAAGTGCCGTCCACGTTCCCCGATTCTAGCTTGCAGAGCTACCAAACACTAAGGTGAAGGAGCACTAGTCCGCGAGCTGAAAAGTCTAGATGCGGTAGGTGTGATGACGAAGTTTTGATCTCGTCAATTGTGCCTGCCCCCATTGGCCGCGGACGACATGGACGTGATTGCGGGACAAAGGATTCAACCAGCTTCCATTGATCGACGATATCAAACCTTTTCTGGCAGATCTGGGGTAAAGAGCTTGGTGACTTCAACCCTTGATCGGACCTAGAACACAAGCTGGAAAGCAAATGCAGACAAACTCTGAAAGTCACGGAGTCTGACCACGCATATGCCTCATCCTCCAGACCGAAGTAAGTCTGGTGAGATTCGTTCGGAAAGTATCGTCAGTAGTGAAACTTCTACTTGCTGTCGTGATGTCGTGTGCTCTTTCGTCCTCAAGTTCCAGAAGGTTGGAACCCTAGAGGTAGGAAAGAGCTGGGCTGGGATACCCAGCTCAAGACGGTTCGTCCCTGCTTCCAGGGTCTGTGGGCTGTTGTGCCATTCCATTTCCCAATGTTGCTTGAACTGAATGGAAAGTTTTGGTTTCACTTAAACTCCTTCAAGTTTATGTTTTTTTCAGACCCCGTTTTACATGACGAAAACAGTCCATGCCAGATTAGCCCACCTTAGACGCATCGACCATACCTTACTCCCTCCGCGCTTCATCTCCTCCCTCTTTCGTCTTCTGGTCCCCGCCATGCTGTTCTGGTCGCCGTCTCCTGACCCGATGAGCCCCGGTCGCTGCTTCCAACATACCCGAGCATGGGACGCGTCACCAGTACTTGAATCCCGCTGTCTCGGCCCCCTAATGTGTGGGGCTATGTCATGAGTAGTCATGTACAACGGGGGAAACCGACGATACCGAACCCTTTTACAAGTAGATCTACTTATGAGGGCCTGATCGGCTCGCGTGACCGTAACCTTATAAACGTAACCTTAAGGTTGTGCACAAGCCAAGACCTTGCCCAGGACCGAGCTTTCCCTCTTTAAGCTGGCAAAATCCACCTTTCTGGGTCCCTCAAAAGGTTACGTTTTGTGCAAAGTAGATGCGTAACCTTATAGCGCTGATCCCTTTATACTAGTGTGATGAGGAGTCGAAAGTGCGTAAGCGAGGGCGAGCGAGTCCCTATGAGGTATGGCTACCAGCCATCGCGTGCCAGAAGGGGTATAGATGCCCCTATTTACATATCCACCGCCCCATCCAGCAAAGAGGTTATATAAAGTACCTTCGAAGTGTTTTATATAACCCGTAACTTCTTAAAAGTAGGTATAATCATTAGAAAGTGGGTAATTTGCTGGTAATTTGTGGCGTTGGTGCTAGGGGTTGACTGCGGGGCTGTCGAGGCTATACTACGTAATTGTGCGACCGCTCGTATATATAGTTGTTATTAGCGGTCATGCTGCTGGCTGATTGTAGTGATTTGTATGGGAGATAGAGTAGAGTAACCGACTATAATAATATACGTTAACGATTATAGTAAACGACGATAGGGAGAGGGAGGAGGAGGTAATAGAAGCCTATAGAAAGAAAGTTTTACTTTTCTTTACACTTTCTATTATTATTACTATTATTATTTCGATAGGAGGGAGGTAAGGCTTCGACTTTAAATTTATTAATGAAGGCGGTTTAGAAGCTAGTATAGCTAAGGCCTAATACCTATTGAAAGGGTATAAGAGGCGGTTCTATAAATTCTTTCGTATAATAAAGATTGAATTTATAGTTCTAGCGAAGTAGATACGAGAGAGGGGTAGTATATAGGATACTAAATACTAAATTATTAAATTAAAGTTAATAGTCTTTATCTAGATTATTATATTTAACGAAACTTAGCGGCAAGTAGCTTACTACTTTTTAATGGCCTAATTAATAGTATTAAATATTATTAATTAGATAATACTAATCTTTATTAAGCTTTATACCGAATTTATTATTTAATTAAACGATGATTACGTAGCGTTAGAGATCGAGTTCGTCGCGGGCAATTAGCGGTTTAGCGGTGCGATCGGTACTATCGATGGTACTTATATTTACGTAAAGGTGCCGGTAAAAGACTAGAACCGTTAGCGTAATAGAAAGAGCTTTATTTTTTAAAATGTATTTACTATAATTCGATTTAACGGCTCCTTTTTGTATATATTAATTAGCGTAGAAGGGTTAATGTAAAACGCGAGATTATTTTATATTATTTTATTCTACGGGTTTAAAATACTTCCTAAGCGATTTTATTTGGCCGACGTAGGGTTTAATTAATAGAGAGGCATTTTAATCCCGTTCCTTAGTATACAATACTATTTTTAAAATTAGAGGGATACCCCGGGTAATAAATAGCCTAAGATAAAGAAAGAATTATATAATTTAAAATATAATATAAATTGTATATTAGTTAAGTAGGCGTTCGGGTAGTTAAAAAGGATAGCGAAATTAATACGAAAATTAATATTCGAATACCCTATCGATATATAGATTAATTTTGTATATACCGTTATTGTCACAGGGTTAGCCTTGTGACGGATCAGCGTATGTGATTGGCCTTATAGCATCGGCCTATGGATGAGGCTATAGATGTAGCTTCATCGTAATCATTATTACGCTGGTCGTGCCAGCTCTGCAGCGCTCATAAGATTGCTACAGGCTAATTAATTGGTTGGCGATGGGGTACCTAAGTACGGGCACCCTTATAAGGCTAATTATTAGGTATAGCTTTGAGCCCTTTCCTCTAACTCTTCGTATAATTACGTATATTCTTATCTTCTTTATACCCTTATATTATAATAATTAATTATACTTTTAAAATACTACGTTTATAACGTAATACGATAGACCCGTAGAATTGTACGGCGAGAGCTGCGTAATTTATACATACCGGGATTACTTTATTATTAAACCGCGGAACTTAATATACGGAATCGCCTTATTAAGACGTAGATTCTAATTCTACCGAATTGCGGACTTCGGTAGTTCGAAAAGATTTAACCGCGCCTTTCTATTGCAGTGGATTAGCTCCTTTCTAAATTCGGACTATACTTTTATAATTATAATAATTTAGTTCCTATCTCTTTATTTAGCGAATAAGAAATATCTCCTATATTTTTAATTAATTTCTACGCTAATAATAATAGCGATAACCCTTCCTTTTCCAACGGTAATAATAGTAATAATAATAATAATAATAACGGTAATAAAGGTCTAGATACTTTTTTATTTAATTTTATCGCCTTTAGCCTAGAATTTACTAGCGGGCCTAATATATTAAGTAATTCTTCCGATCCTTTCGATTTTAATAATTTCTACGAGGTATTAACGGAGGGATTAATTATAAATTTGTAAATATATTAATCCGCTCTATAATACCTTACGGGTATTATATACGGAGTCTATAATTTTATAGTCGGCCTTAATAGCGACGAGCGGCTATATTACGTCTCTTAGGACTATTTAAACTTCGTAATTATAATTACTAATTAGCCGGCTTTCCGTTCTATTATCGAGCTATTAGGCCGAATCCTTTCTACCGTCCTTAAGAATTTCGATAACGCTATTATAAAATTTAATATTGTACGACGCTTCGCCGACGATATTTAAATTTACTTTGACGACCTATGCTTCGAATACGTCTAGTTCCGATAGTAATTCGGTATTATAATTACCCCGGTCGTTATTATACTACCTAAACGTATTATTAATAACCCGCCTATTTTTATAGGTAAAGATAAGGATAACGTTAACTATTATAAGAATTTTCGGGCTTAAAAGTTCTAAATTATTATAGTATAGGAATTCGATAAGGTTTATTTCTCTACGGAAAGACTTAAGATTATCCGTATTATAATACAATTAAACTTAAATCTGCGGGTAGGAATATAGTCCGACCTAAATATTATTATTATTAATAAAGGTAATATTACGAATTAATATTAGAAGATAGGAGAATTTTTTTTAAAATATTTAGAGGACTGTTATAATAATATAAATATAAAGATAGACGCTTCTCGCCGCCTAATCGACCTTTATTAGAAAAATACGCCGTTCTTTAAATTCGAAATCGAATTTATTAAATTTATAGATTAGTATAATCTTAATAATATTATAAAGGTTTATTACCTTCGTAATAAAATTAATAAACGCTTCCGCTAAGCCTTAATTAATTAGGAATTCCCCATTAATAATATATACGTAGAATAATTTATTTTCGTCCGTAAGGTTAGCCGGAAGTTCGAAGATGCCAATTATTACAATTAAATTATAAATACTATTTATAAAAAATTGAATTCGAATTTTAATAATAATAATAATAGGAGTACCGGTATTAATACCGCGGTAGTAAATTGCCCTATAAGCTAAGGAAGTATTAAAATAGACCTAGATATTATTAATTTTATAATTATCCTTAACCTTAAGGTTTTAGAAAAATATTAGCAGGAGGGATTATATTACTATTACAAATAATTAGATTATTTAGCCTAGAATTATTTAGGCTCTATTAATTATAGCGACCGTCTTCGCGCTGATAATAAGAAAATTAGTAAGGATAAAAAGAAGGGTAAGAATAACTATAGCGGTTAGAGAAGTAGTAATAATAATTAAAAAATGGAGGTTTGCGCTATTAAAACCGGGGCCGCTAATATTATTCCTACTACTCTTAAAACCGTTATAAGCGACGAATATTATAACGAATTAGGAAACGTTTAGCCTCTATACCTAATTATATATAGAGGCCTAATTAATTATTAGTATTATAAAAACGGGGACCAGACTTATTAAAGCCCGGGGATTTGGAGGAGGTACGAATTTAATTATTAAATAGTACTATAATTTTAAATTCAATCCTTTTATTTTTGTATATAATTATTAATACGCGTAAAAATTATTATATTACCTTCATTAATAATAGATATTCTATATTTATTTTTATTGACCGCTCTTTTATTAAGAAGTATAACCTTCCCTATTTCTAATTCCTTCGTCCTAAAAAATTAGTTTTCGCCGATAATATTATTAAAAATATTATTTCCGAAGTGGTAAAGGCGAGGTTTCGAATAGGCTATTATAAGGAGGTAATTACTTTCTTAATTTATAATATTTTTAATAATTATTTTATTATTTTAAATTTTCTTTAAATATAGTTTTATAAACCTCAAATCGATTATAAGGAGGGCGGTATATAATTTAATTACCCGGGATATTAAGACCGCTATTTACTAACGGGGCTTTCTAACGATTAAATAATGGCGCCCCGGGCCTTTACTAATTACGTTTCCGTAGTTTCCGCTTGCTATTATAAAAAAGTAATTTCCTAATTCCTTTCTCCGCTCTTTCTTTCTTTTTCCGTTAAATTGGTTGAGGGTGCTATTAATAATAGCCTTCGGAACGAGGAGATTGAGGATAAATTTATTAAAATTCCCTTACCCTAGGACGGGGGATTCGAAGAGTGGATTACTACCCTTTAAAAGGAGGAGACCGAGAGTTGGTTTTTTACCGCTCTTATAAATGAACCTAAATTTGTAAATGCCCCAATTAAAACGTTTGTAATTTAGTGGGCGGGTATTAAAATTTAGGGTATTTCTAGTACCGCCGCCCTCTTTATTAAAATAAAGAACCCTATTCTTTACGAATTTTATATTCGGCTTAAGGGTAGACGGGTTTTAATAAGAATACGTTATACTATTATACGTAGATATAATTATATAAATAACGAATTTAATCCGGAGGATATCCGTAAATTTAATATAATTACTTTTAATTTTATATACGAAAGGGATAGGCTATAATTATATATTATTAATTATATGTAATTCGAATATTTAATTACGGTATTAGAATTGCGAAAGATAGATTTAATGAAAGAAATAGCGGAGGATATTATAGATAAATAGGGCGAATAATATAAACTTATCCTCCCTATAAATCTTTATTATTTTATCGATAATATAGTTAGTAAATATAATTCTAAGGAAGAAAGAGAAGTAATTATTATAATTAAAATAATTATCCTCTTAGGCGACTTAACGAAGGATATACCTTTCTATAAGGAGATTATTCGGCGGGTATATTTCGCTAAAATTACGGACGAAAACGCGAAGAAATTCTTCGATAAGGCCGACCGGTTAGTAAAGACCGATAAGGAAATTAGAGCGTTATTACTAAAAGAGTACTATAATTATATCGCTGCTTTCTTATTAATTCTTATTAACGAAATTCCCCTAACCCGTTCCTATAATTATAAAATTAAACTCTTCCCGGATATAGAACTATTTAATATACGTTTACGCTCTATATTACCGATTGAAGTAATAGTAATTAAGAAGTAGATTAATAAGAACTTTAAGAAGAAGTTTATCTGTCCTTTATAATTTATTACCGCTTCGCCTATTTTATTTATTAAGAAGCCGGGCGGCGGGGTGTGTATTTGCGTAGATTACCGGGGTATTAATAATATTATAATAAAAATACGTTATTTATTTCCCTTTATTAAAGAAACCTTTAATATTATTTATAAAATAAAGATTTTTATTAAATTGGACGTTATTATAATATTTAATAGGATATAAGTAAAAGAAGGCTACGAGTGGCTTATTACTTTTATTATTCGTTTTGGCCTATTCGAATCCTTAGTATACTTATTTAGATTATAGGGCGTACTGGGGACTTTTTAGAATTATATTAACGACGTATTATATAATATCTTCGACGTCTACGTTACCGCCTATTTAAATAATATCCTTATTTATTTAAAAAATAAGGAGGATTATGTTGATTATATTAAAGAAGTTTTAAGACGGATAATTAAGGTTGGGCTATAAATCGATATTAATAAGTGCGAATTCTATATTAAATAGATAAAATATTTAGAATTAATTATTATCTTGGGTAATATTAAAATAGATCCGGAAAAGATATTCGTTATAACGATATAGGAGGTTCCAAATATTAGGAGGGCGCTATAATAATTTTTAAATTTCGCTAACTTCTATTACTATTTTATAAAGTACTTTTCTATTATTGTAGGCCCTCTATATAAGCTTACGAAGAAAACGGTGGAGTAGTGTTAGATAGATTAGTATTAGCGCTTTTTTAAAGCCTTTAAAAAAGTTTTTATAAGTGGGCTAATATTCTATATTTATAATTAGTCGAAGTAGATAGTCGTGGAAACGGACGCGTTAAATTGGGCTTATAGAGGCATTTTATTATAATATAATAATAAAGGGATTTTATAATTGGTTGCTTATTTTAATTAGAGGTATTTTTTGGCGGAATATAATTATAATATTTATAATAAGGAGTTGCTCGCTATTATTAAAGTGTTGGAGGAGTAGTAGTCTGAATTAGAAGGTGCCTAATGGCTTTTCGAAGTTTTTACGGACTATAAAGGATTGAAATCGTTTATTATTAATAAATAATTAACCCTTAAATATATACGATAATTATAATTCTTATTATAATTTAATTTTATTATTTAATACCGCCTAGGCTCCCTATAGGTCCGCCCCGATATTTTAAATTATAAATTAGAAGATATACTTAAGTACGAAGGTAATAAGCGTTTATTAATAAGGAATAAGGTTTTATTAAATAAAGATATTTTTATTAACGGGGCTTTCGTCCTAGAAGATAAATAGGGAAACGTCTTTATAGGCCCCGAATATATATATAATTTAGAAGTTATAAATAAAACGTCGATAGACGACTTAGTAGCCGAAAGTTATAAGAAGTCGATAATACTTTAGGACGCTTTCGCCTATTTATTAGATCCGTTACGTAAAGAATAATTAAAGGAAGTTAAAGAACGTTTAAAAAAGATTTTATTCGTAGAGTACCGGGTTCTTTAAAGCTAAATTTACTATTGCGGCGCCGTTTTCCTTAACCTTAACGATACCGATATTTATTTTTAATTACTCTGCTAGGTATATAACGCCCTTATAATTAAATACCCGGGGAGGGAAAAGACTTATTCCCTCTTCTTCGAATCGTTCTTTTAATTAAAGATATATAATGCGGTTCGAATATATTATAAGAATTATTTCTCTTACGTTAAAATAAAGCTATTATAATATTCGCTATATAGATTATTAAAATTTCTATCGGTATTATTCGTACTTTAGAAGGATATTTTAATCGACTATATAACGCCGTTAACGCCTTACGTACGTAGGGGATAAACGTTTAAATATATTGTTATTATAATTGATAAGTTTATTAAAATACGCTATTTTATTCCGACGGAAGGATTAATAGCGGAGGAGCTAATTAATCGTTTTATTAAATAAATTTATAATATTTATAGACTATTTAATTCGATTGTATTAGATTATAGTTCCTAATTTATATTATAATTCTAGCGGGCTTTATTATTACGGTTAGAGGTCGCGCTTAAACCCTCCTCCGCTTTCTATCTTACTACGAACGGATAAATAGAGTGGATTAATACCGAAATAGAACGCTATTTATAAATTTATATTAATTAGATTTAGGACGATTAGGTCGATTAGCTACTTATTACGGAATTTACGGGTAATAACTTAATTTTGGAAATTATCGGCGTTTTACCGTTCTTTGTTAACTATAATTATTACCCCCGTATAGGTATTAAACCGGTTAGGTTATATCCCCCCGAATTATTAGAAGTTTAGGAGGCTGAATATTTTAAAATTAATAAAATTGTAAACCGTTTTAAAGTAATATTAAATTACGTTATAGTATAGGTAAAGTAGGCTTAGTGCCGGTATAAGGATAATATTAACGTTCGGCGGTTAAATGCCCCGAAGTATCGAATAAATAATTAGGTTTTGCTTAATATATAGAATTTCGAGACCGGCCGCCCGTATATTAAATTTATTCCGCTCTTTGAAAGACTATTTAAAATTTTGAAGGCGGATAACTATAATATTACTCTATAGTTCCCTATTAATATAAAATATAGTCCTACCTTTTATATTAATAAAGTTAAACCTTAGGGAGGAGATACTCCGAAGAAATAGGACGTCTATACTAATTATAGGCGGATAATAAAACGGATTAATAATGGGAAAGATTTGGTAGAATAAGAATTCAAATATATTAATAATTGCCGGAAGAACGAAGAGAACGGCCGCTAAAAGTATTACGTCGTTTAAGCGCCGCCTTATAACCTTTTATAGTAAAAATAGTTAAATATAATTATATATTTAAATAAGGTTAAGAAATTTTACGAAGTATACCCGGAGGTGTTAGTACTGCCCGATTAGGCCGCCGTTAAAAAGAAAAGGTAGAGGTAATTAGAGGACGGAGCCCGGGACGGGACCGCCGAGGCCGTTCGGGAGGAGTGGCCGGAGGCGGAGTACAGAGGATTAAGGAGGTCGCTGCGGAAGGCCGCAATAGTTATAGAGGTTTTTAGAGGGTAAATTAAACGATTAATAGGTATTTTAATTGTTTTATATATTATTAGTTAGTTATATAGCTTCTTTTAGTCCGGGGTAGTGTTATAGGGTTAGCCTTATGACGGATTAGCGTATGTGATTGGCCTTATAGTATCGGCCTATAGATGAGGCTATAAATATAGCCTTATCGTAGTTATTACTACGCTGGTCGTACTAGCTCTATAGCGCTTATAAGACTGTTGCAGGCTAATTAATTGGTTGGCGATAGGGTGCCTAAGTACGGGCACCCTTATAAGGCTAACCGTTGGGTATAGCCTTGAGCCCTTTCCTCTGGCTCTTCGTGTAATTACGTATATTCTCATCTTCCTTGTGCCCTTGCACCGTGATAGTTATAGGTTTCTATAATTTTATTTATTGTTAGTGCTATAAATTAACGAAAGAGGAGGAGGAAATATTTATTCGATTATTAGTATTAGTAAAGAGGCGCGTTAATAAATTTTATTTCGATAACCCTATTACTATACGAATATAAATTGTAAATAGATTTTAGAAGCTCTAATAATAATATTTCTAAAAGAAGGCAAAGAGGGGGTAAGAGGGTAAAAGAGAATAAATTTGAATTAATTTATTAATAAATTAGAAGTATATAAAGTACTAATTATTAGTGCTTTTAAATTTCGAAATTTCGATTATTAAATAATAAATGTAGGTACGGGTAATATACGTTAGAAAGCATTGGAATTATAGAGGGTTATAATATTAAATAGTTATATTAAAACGGGAATTAAAGGACGCTAAAAATTTCTAACTAATATAATACAATATATTAGGGGTATATAAGCTAGTAGGAGAATAAATATTTATAAATAATTTAGGGAAGTAGCTCCTTTAAACCCTAATTATATATTTAATAGTAATTAATATATTAAAATCCGATATTTTTAAATTTAATAAAATTTTTAGAATTTTTAGTATTTTTAATACTTTTAAATATACTTCTCTACTCTACTCTACTATACTATTTATTATTATTACCCTACGCCCTCCTTTCGAATTTAACTTTCTTAATTAACCGCTTCAATTTAACGGGTTTAAATTTATTATCTATTGCATTCTATAAAATAGCCTCTTCCTTATTCAATATTTAGGATACGTTAATAACTATCTCTAGCGATAACTCTTTTACGAAATTAATTTAGAAGTTTAATACCGCTATCTCAATATCGACCGCGCTAATAGGTCTCGCGTTACTAATTAATTTAATTACTTCGCTAATAGACCTTGCGATTAGGGTATTACTTTGCCCAACGGATACCTTTTTAATAAGTTACGTTTCTTTAATATAAGTTAGGATTTTAAATTTATCTTCCCCCTCTCCCTTTAGGTCGTTATTATTATTTTTATTACTTTAAAAATTAGGGTTAGCGGCCTTCTATTATTAGGCGCGCTTTACCACCCTCGTCTTTCGCACTTTTTCGGTACGAATTACTTTCCTCTCTACAGCGGTTATAATATTTCGCTTCCTTTTAATAATAATCGATTATAAATCTTTATTACCGTTATCGATTATAATTCGAATTAACTAAATAAAAGACTTAATAGCCCTCTTATCCGCGAAGATATTTATTAAAAAGGAATAATTATCGCTATTATTAAAAATATACGCGCTTATCTTTATTTAAGCGCTTTTATTACTAAATTTTTTAGTAAAGGGTTCTTAGTAAGCGTTAAAATATTAGATTTTACTAATCTTATAATTAAAAAAGGTATTAGTACGACCTTTTACTATTTATTTTATATATTTAATATACGTTTTAAAACGAGTAAACGTATTTTAATATATTTCTTAAGTAATAACCTTATTCTCGTTTTTATTTTTACGAACCTAATTAGTTAATAATTTTACTTAATATTTATATTAATCGTATTTAAAACCCTTACCCTCCTTTATTATTATTAAGAACCCGCCCGTATAGGAGTTTTTAGTAGAGAGGATAAATTAATAATATACTTTTAGAAATTAGTAATATAATCCCTAGTTCGCGGTTGAGTTAAGGGTTTTCTTCTTTTAATTAAGTTATTAGTTAACTACCTCTTTATTATTAAATAATTACGACCGCTTCTATATCCTACGTATTACTTCTACCGCGTCGTTGTTATTATTATCGTTGAACCCTATAGGCTTCGCTTAAGCGCTGGGCGGTTGGGAGGCGTCTCTAGACGAAGGTTCAACCGTATTAGAGAAAACGGGAATATTAAGGAAATTATATTCTATATAATCGTTAATAACGTTTTATACGGTACATCGATAAGGGGGCGGGCAATTAATTAATATTAAGGTAAACGTATTGAGTATAGTAATTAGGAAATTATTAATAAGAGGCGGTAATTGTATTTTAAATTAAGGTAGTAAGGAATTTATATACGGGAGATTCCTATATTGAGAGTTCTCCGATTGTAGTAATTGGGATCTTATATAATAGTATTATTGGGAATATTGGGAGGGTTCGTATTAGGAGTTATATTAAATATAGTCTTCCTTAGCGGGCGGCTACTAGCTTTAATTATTTTAATATTAATTACCTATCGTCGATATCGATATATAATAATACTTTATACTTTGAGCCTTATAATAGAGCTTTAATATTAAAAAAGAATTATAACCCCTCTCGTATAGCGGTGCAATCCTATAATAGTAGTTTAAATTACCCTAACGACTTTTAGGTAATTCTAATCGATTAAACCCTATTGGGATTAGGGGGTTTTAATTAATCTACATACTAAAATTTAGGTACGAGCCCTAACCCCTTGTAATTGGCACTCTATACGAAAGTTACTCATTTGGCTATAACGTTACGTTTATAAGGTTACGGTCACGCGAGCCGATTAGGGCCTGAGCCTTGGGTGTACCTACCCGCCGACCTAACTCCCTCAGGTACCCGTGCCACGCCCCCAGTGGTACGGGTATCTAATCACAGCCGTATCACTCCTTGACAACCCTTGCCCTACATGTCAGTAACAGTATAGATAATCTCTGTATCACCTTTCAAATTTCAACCTCGCATCTCTCCATATTCCTTTTATCTTCCCTGGTGTATCCTTTCTCCCTTGTGTTGATCCTCGAGGGCAGGCAAAAATGCTCCTAAATCGGCTACTCGTTGTAACGACGCTTTGTTCCCTTAGCACATCTGCGCCTTTAGAGCCCCAAGATGCCATTACGATATTGGGCACGACCGACCGTAAGGACATGAGCGGGAAGGCTGGAGATCCTCCCCAGAAATATTTCCGTAGGTGAACCCACAACAGCAAAAAGGTGTCCAAAGTTTTCGATGAGCTTGTCTCTGGAACTGCCCAGTGTCAGACTTTATACCGTAACTCGGGGGTTGGATAATACTGAGAACAGAACACTGACCAACCAAAACAGACGAGTCAACGTAAGAGAAACACCACTTGTGACAGGTAAACAGCAGAGCTCGTCAGTTAACCTGTATTCATCATGTAGCTTCGACCCACACTATGATGGCCGGTAAGACGCACCTCCTCTTGATCTGGCAGTCGCATTATATTCGCGATACTGACACGGCGGCGCAGGTTTGCCGAGAAAGCGCTCGGCTACCAGGAACAAAAGGCAGCGCTGAAGAATCTTGTTCGGACATTCCTTGAAACAATGAGAGACCTAGGCATCGAGACCTGGCTTATGCACGGTAGCCTGCTGGGGTGGTGGTGGAACAAGCAGGTATAACCGACCCTTTTCGCCCGTGACGGTCGCTAGAACTGACATGCACCCAGATCATGCCGTGGGACTCGGATGTCGACGTACAAGTCACCGAGGCCAGCATGTACTTCCTAGCAACCTATTACAACATGTCCGTCTTTCATTATAAGACGCCGAGGTTACCGGCCGGCCGGAACTACATGTTGGAGGTTAACCCTAACTTCTCCAACGGAGACCAGTCGGACTGGATGAATGTCATCGACGCCAGGTGGATCGACACCGAGTCCGGATTGTTTATCGACATCACAACTGCCCGGTACAACTTGACACACCCGGCGGGCGAGGGCATGATGAGCTGCAAAGATGGGCATGAGTTCCGGGTAACTATCACCATATCAGTGAAGAGTAGCGATAGTGACTAACGATAAGTAGGATACGTACATCTTCCCCTTGCGGGACACTGTCTTCGAAGGAGTTGCGGCCAAAATCCCGTACCGCTATAAAGAGTTGCTCGCGAAAGAGTATGGTGACTGGTCACTTACCTTGAAAGAGTTTGCCAAGTATGTACACTTCATCCGGTCTTAGAGGACTTTGCAAGCTAAATGCCTTACAGCCACGTATTTGACGAGGTAAAGATGGAATGGGTGCCAAAGTTGACTACACAATGAAGAAAAGTGCCGGTGGAAGAGCGAAAATTGATACCCTATAGATGGCGATGAGGTGAACTCGAGCGGGTTCGTAGACTCGGAAGGAGGACGAGATTAGATCAACAACGGAATACAGGGAGACCCATGTTTGGTACAAAACAGATGCCCAGTCTGCCACGTGAAAAGTTGATAAACTTCCATCGTATAAAAGAGAGGAAACCGTTGACAAGATCGTCATCATCCGATGCCGGTTGATGATGTTGTTGTTTGAGTTGTGGTTTCGCTGTGACTCTGAGGCTGAACTAGGGACTCAGGGCCTTCAGGGGTCGAATGCTTGGCAACAGCCACTTCACGGGAAGGATAGTGCAGGCGCAACTTCTGAAAGCTTGGCGGTTGCGGGGGAACGCCCCCAAGGAGATCAAGCAGCGAGCAGCCTGCCAGCGCATCCGCTGCCGCCAAGCCGCCGTGCACCTCAGTGTCGCGTCTGTCAATTTATCCAGCGCGTTCCAATGTCGTCAATTGAACTCCTGCGACTATTCAAGCTCCTCTCTTCGGTACCATCACACCCGTGCCACTCGAATCTATCGGCGGGCATACAACACAGCTGCCACGCCTAAGAATGTGATCCGCTCCAGTTAAGGATTGACTCCTTTCTCGAAGCCATGGCGACCAGTAAGCCTCTCAGTCCAGAATGCTTTCAGTTGGTAATAGACTGACCTGAGCTAAGGTCGGCAGGAGCGCATGCAAGAGCGCATGCGCGGGGCGCAGTAAGTTGACGATATCCTGTCTTTCTGCGTCATCTGTCAAGAGGCGTTTCCCGACTGTTAACGACATCCAAATAGTTCTCATCAGGTTGCCGATATCTCTTTCAATTTCGAGATCCCTCTACCCGTAGAGGAACCCTCGTCGGAGGAACCCACAGGTCACGATGAAGCGTCTTCGCCAACCAAATCGCCAGATACGGCTCTTGCTCCAGCTCCTACGGCAGAGACACAGCCTGTAGCTGCGCCGGTGTTGACACGTCCAACGCCCAATACGTCTGTCAAAAGGAGTCGTAGGAGCCCCCCATCAGCAACATCGATAGCCGGGATACATACACAGCCCCAGCCGCCGCACCCTCGAGCTACGAGCCCTTCAGCCGCATCTGCGCAGTCGCGCTCCCCCGAAACGAACGATCTTTCTGCCCATAACAGCAAAGAAGCTCATACCGTCATCAGCGAGCGACCAACTCGGGAACGCTCCTCGGGCTTACGACGCACTTCTCCCGCGCGGGCAGACCAGGGACAAGGAGATGTGACATCGCCGGTAGTCGATGAACATCCTAGCCCAGCTCAGTCACAGTCGCATCAGCACTTAAAATCGCCCGAGCAACTGCCACCACAACCAATAAGCAGTGCAACCAAAGCACATCGCCGGCCTCGCTATGTCTCGCCGACTGCTCTGACGGAAGAGGTGGACGAGAGTCCGGCCGATGCTCCTGGAAGCGGAAGACGTCGACCACTGCGGGTTGACGAACCTGGGAGCGCAGTCATTGGGTCCAGCGCATTACTCCAGCGGGTTCTGGAGGACTTGGACGACGGGACTGAACAAGTGCCAGAACAATCTTCTCCGCTTGAGCGTGCGGCATCACGGAAGAGTGGGGAGTTATTTGCTGCTAGGAGGGTGGCGACCGAAACGAGGAGGAGCACAAGACTCTCCGGTAGCAGTCCGCCTGAAAGTGTGGCGAGCCAAGATCTAGGCGAAGAGCCCTCGCCGTCGAAGGTAGTGCAGCGGGGCGGAACCGAGAGGGAGGAAGACCCAGGGTCAGAGGCAGGAGACAGACAACGAGATACGCGCAGTGCTGAGCGTGCAAAATACGACGGCGTCGAAAGCGAGCGCCCCAGCAGACAAAGGGGGAAGAACAGCGACCAGGAAGACGACACTGAAAAGGCTCAGGAAGTCACCGACAAGGAGCCTGCTAGACTTCTCGGCCGAAAACGCCCCAGACGAGCTGTTCCTACGCCCTCCCCACAGCCGGAGGCAAGATCATCCGAGGAGGGCCCCCTGCCAAAGCGACGCCGCAGACAAGCTGAGCCAGCTGATACGACCCAACAAAAACAAACCAAAGTACGACGGGAAAGGCTTCAGCGCGCGCCTACTCCGGTACCTAGTCCTCCCCAGGTCCCGCAGAAGCAACCAAAGCAACAAAAGGCACCCGCAACTCGCAAACCTACGACTCAGAATCCCCCCAAGCCGAAGAAGGGCAGGAAAACAGCCAAGAAGGATGGTACAGAGGACGAAGGAAAGGGAGAAAAGGCGGAAGCCGTTCCAATTACCGTCCAACGCTTCACAAAGCCTCCCAGAGCCAGCGATGGTCCCGACGAACTAAATGCCGGAGTTTTCGACTCCGAGATTCCCTTTGCGAACAGAGCCGGCGTCAACGCCATCGACGTCCTCTCCGAACTATGCGAGGGTCTTATCGCAGGGTTCCTAGCCAGGCTGGAGGAACGAGCCAGGCTTGCCGATGACACAGCAACAAAGAGGGAACAAAAGACCAAGTTCCGCACCATGGAGGCGTTCCAAGAGGAGCTGAGGACCAGACTGCTGGAACATACCATTGCCCTCGATACGCTCCACGCCTTGCGCAAGCGGGTAAGGGTGGTGCAAAAGGAGAAGCTGGGGTTGAGAGAGGAGATCTTGAGGATACGCGCCGAGAGAGATCAGGTTTCGCTGAGGATGGATGCTATTCGGATTAAGCATGAGGTGGATAGTAAGGAGGCTTTGGTGAGTTTCTTTCCGAATCCTTGCTTTCGATGTTTTTTTAATGCAGTTCGCTGACCCTTTGTTCTTTGCTACCAGCGACACATATCGCTCTCTTCTGCCATGCATGACATAGACCTCGCGGTGGAAAGGGGTCAGGCAGCTCCTGAACTGTCCGCGGCTGAGCAGAAGATGGCAGATCTGGCGAATTTGGAGTTCCTCATCAGCAGAGTATCGGGTGAGGTGTGCAACAAGGGTAACGACGGCGGAACATTAAAGCAGATCAAGGATTTCAATGCGTTTTTGGAGCGAGCGGCAAGTGTTTTAGAGGGCAGGTAGTTGGGTTTATGACTTCAATGGCATAGCGACACCACTGGAAAAGAGGTGTCTCCAGAAAAATTACCCGTGTAATGCCCCGAACTCGGTGTGTATGTCTATATTCATCAATATCTCTACCGTGATCGGGTACCTCCTGATGTTAATCACGACACTGAAGCGATGCCCTAGCTGAATCTCGAGAATACTGAGCAAGACACCTTAATATTCCAGATTGTCCCGTTTCGCATATCCAATATATTTACATCTAGTTGGTCAAGTCGTACTGTTACATCCGAAACCTGTAGTTCATAACACATCCTCGTCCCTTTCCTTCAAGCCACCGGGAACGTCACTACTGCTTTCAGTAGTTCGGCGTTCCAAGAACCCGCTTGATCTTGTCCCCAATAGTCTCCTTGCCCTCCATCCTACGCTGCTCTCTCTCCTTGGACTGCTCGTTCCACAACTCCTGGAGATTCTTCGCCATGATTGTCTTGGCCCTGTGCTCGGCCCTGAGCGCCTCCTCCTCCGCGGCGCGCTCCGTCTCCGGAAGATTGGCCAGTTTCTCCTGCCACGATTCCACGATGGCTTGGCTTGGTTCGTAGGGGTCCTTCCCAGGTTCTGTGCCTGCACCAGCTGCTGCTGCTGTGGGCTGAGTGGCTGATGTTTTGGTCGGGTAGACGGGAACTTTGTAGCTGCTGTTCTCGAACAGGGACGGGAACGCAGGAACTGGCCGACCCTCGGCTTTGCACTTCTCGATCTCCGCTTCTTGGTCGAGCATACGGTGGTACAAAGCGTCGGCGTGCATTTGGATGTCCTCGTCTACTTCGGACGAGCGGTCGTAGGTTTGGAGGTAGCCTAGGGCTTTTAGGAGTTTCTACAATAATTATCAATGTGTTAGCATCGAGGAACAAACAAACTATACCTCCCAACTCCACAACTCAGAAGCAGGGGACAGTGAAACCATGTTTCTAGCTTATAACGTACCGATTGCATACTATAGCACCTCTCAAACTTCCTCACCGTATCCCGACACATGGTCGCCCGATCCGCCCAGCTGCCGTACTTCATACAGTTGCTCCAATCCAGCTGCTCCTCGGCGCAGTTCTCCAGCGCCGCCTTGCCAATCATCGCCTTGCGCTCCTTGAACCCTTCCAGCACGTCCATCAGCTTCTCGTGGTCCGTCTTGGTCTCGGCCTCAATCTCGTACTGCGGCCGGTAGGTTTTCCATAGGTGCGCGTAGCGGCCATCTTGGTAGAGGGAGGCGCGTGGGACGGCTGGTTCTGGTTGTTGTTGTTGTTGTTCCTGTTGTGGCTTTTCGGTCGCTAATACTTTCGCTGTCGGTACGGGCGCCTTCGCTGGAGTAGTGCTGCTGGCTTGTGATTGTTGCTGTTGCTGCTGCTGTTCCTGCTCTTGCTGAGTCGTGTACTTGACGGGGGACTCCCGGGCAAGGAACTCGCGGAGCTTGGGATCGAGCTTCCCCAGGGGGTCTGACTCGTCACTGCTGGAGCTGCTCCCGAACCATCCATCAAGCCAGCCCATTGTGGTTTCTAATGTTGATCCTATCCGTAACACTTGTGCTTTGTTGATAGTCTTCCGGCGACAGAAAAGCTGGGTTAAAGCGCAAGTCTGGTGAGTACTATCGCGTTTGTGGCACCATGAGGGAGGGGTAATAAGTTGCCGTTGCTAGCTATCGTGAGCTTGCAATTTCGGGCGGACCAAGACGGCAGAATGACCGGCCTCGGAATTGGGATCGGTTGTTAGGGCAACCCTAACCCTGAAGAGACTCAATAAAAGAATGCCCAGATGTCACTGGGCCACTGTCCTGTCTGTGGAAGAAAAGGGGGGACCAACTGTAAACTTTCGTCCTGGCTCCCTGGCACTTGCACTTGCACTTTAGAACTAGTCGTTGACATCACGCCTTTACACGAATGCACCATATCTCGCTTTTCTCAAAACTTCAATCCAAAGGATTTTGATTTTTCTTTTGATTCATTATTGAGCATGCTTACTCTCACTCGCTAGTAATTTGTAACGCTACCTGAGCCTACGCCGATTGCCTGCTCAAAGCAACAACATCCCCAGCATCCCCGCAGCACCTGCGACCAAAGCACCACCCACCATATCCATGGGCCTTCCTGCTCCTGAATTCGATCCAGTGGTCGCGGTAGTCGTCGCATTCCGAGCAATGCTTGACGTCTGCGCCGCTATAGCCGTTACCAGCGTTTGGGTTATTCCATCAGAGACGGTAGTCAAAGTTGTGAGGCTACCTGAACCGCCTTTGCTGGTTGGCATTGCAGATGATACCCCAGAAGTCTGTGTCGAGTTACCGAATTTAAGGCCACCAGAACCAGATGGACTCGAGATTCCAGTGGCCAGTGATTGATGGGCAGCACCGGTTCCGTGTGGCTTCCCTCCGGCGACACCGCTGGCTCCTGGAGCAGTGCCGTTTGTAATAGGGAAGAAACCGGACGGGCGGGAGGTTATCGCGGCTCTGGAGGTCTCTGCGGCTGCGGAACTAGCGCTGGAGGAAAGCTCGGTAATCACTGAGGTGAGGAACCCGCTGGTAGTCTCAGTGGCTGCCGCCTCGGTCGATGTCGCGTCACCCACGGCTGTCTCGGTCGTGGCTACATCCGTCGCTGTTGTCCCGAGCGCAACGGAGCTAGGGAAAGCTGAGTCCCCGGCGACGGTAGTGTTCGAAGCGATAATACTCGAAAACTCAGCGGTTTGTGTGGGAGCTGAAGTCAGTTCGGCAGACGGCACCAGAGACACCACTGACGCTTCGGCAGTCGTCGATGTCTGTGGAATAAGAGAAATAAGCTCACTGGCTGTGGTAGCCAGAGTAGATGCCTCATCCACGGCCTATAAAAGTCAGTTGCGGTTCTCTCTTCGCGGGGTATCAGGTCCAACATACCGACGAAGCAAGGCCAGGAAGAGGTCTCAAAGACACTGATGTTTCGGCAGGTGTTGCCGCCTCCGAAGTTGCCCCCGCGGTCTCACCAACACTAACCACCGCGCCTCCTGCCACTGCTGTTTCTACAGCTACCGGTGGTATGTCACTGGCAAGTCCTGGGAGAGGGACTAACGTGCCAGCCTCTGAGGCAGCAGAGGCAGCGATAGATCCTGTGGATTGGACGCTTTCCCGACTGCTGGCCAAAACCTCTGACGTGACTGTCGTACCGGGAGCAACACTGACGCTGATAGCCGATGCCGCGATTGGAATAGTTGGTGTCTCGCTGCTCACACTAGAGCTCTGAGCTGGAATAGCTTGCGGCCTAGCTAGAGCCTCGTGGGTGTAGATGGCCAGGAGACAGGCCGCGAGGTTTCTGGCTGAGTACTGCATTATGACTTTTTTCTTTCGCACAACTCGTGATCGGGTCGTAGGGAAACGGCGAGTTATTGATGAACGTGATCCAAACGGGATATTCCAACGAAGCGGTATAACGGAATTAACAGCCGAAAAAAAAACTGTCCAGCAGTAACGAAAAGAACGGAGTGCAAGCACTCGAGAAGAGAAGAAGAAGAAAGAAGCAACCGAAGAAAGCCAACTAGACGCTAGAACATGGATTAGAAGATGGATGAAGATATGAAGGAGCAAAAACACAACTATGAAGGAGCACAAACACAACAAGCCGGACAGAAAAGGATATATGAGTCTAGACCTCCTCAACGAAATCTGTCATGGGCACTACCCTTCCAGAAAGCACGTGGCATGCCATGGAAGAAGAAGCTACCGGAAAGGGGTCACTGTCTCAGGATAGTTCGAGAATCCGCGGTTAAGCGTAGGGGAAGCAGGAGAAACAACTTGATGGCCAGCCAGATACAGGTAAGATCCGATATCCAAATATCCTGGACCTCATGTGGCAAGGCAGAGAAGATGGGATGAGCCAGGGGTTGTTGAAAGCCATCCAGAACCCCGGGAGTCTTTCCTCCCGCTTCCACTCACACCTTGGACCATCCGGTCTCCTTCCGTCTCAGCATAGTCTTTTTCTTTTAACCTAGGAGTTCCATGACTCCGTGAAGGTCTTGAAGCACTGGTTCCAAGGTGAGGATCCAGATATCCGAGACGTAGAGTAGTAACAGCCCTGTAGTGGTGAAACCAGACTGTTACGCAGCCGAGCACGGACATAGATGTTAGCGAAGCGGAGGGGTATCATCCTACAACACATACTCGTCAGGTCTACAAAATCGGCGGCTGACTAGTAAGTGGCTCGCCCGCTAGTCAGACGGTCGATTTTGTAGGCTCCGCTACTAGTCAGCCGCCGACTTTGTAGGCCTAACGAGTATTGCGGATCATAGTCGTCTTGTTATCGAAACAAAAGGTATGAAACATCCAAGCCTCTTGTCGTTGTTTTCACTCAAGGTTCTGAAACTGACATCGAAAAGTTTCCCAAGACCGAGACAAGCTTTCGAGATCCAGGTTACTACCTGCTTCCAGTTTTAAGAGAGTTATCCTTGTCCTACAGTGGAACAACTCTTTTGGCAACTTCGAGAACGTATCAAGAAAGTTGACACAATGAGTGACCTTGCAGGCACATACACCACATGACATTTGGTATTTAGCAGAGCCTGATTCAACAACTCAGACGGCATATCTTCTCAATGATCTGCGGGTTCGTGGTGAGTAAGAAGCACTTCCGATTCAACAAGAGGCAAATGAAAACCAAGTAGTAAAATACAATACATTCAACATGAAACAACCAAACCGACAGGTACGATCCCAAGTCTAAACCTCGCCTTCCACACAACAACATCCTCACGACCCCGGCACACCAGTCCGTATGTTGGCATACCTACTCCCCGGATACAACAACAAATTCTTAGTCTGATCCAACCTCTTCATCTGAGTTGCCAGTGTCCCAATCAAGCTCTTCGCACCAGTCTTATCGCCACTCGCCTCCCAGAACACGGCACCACCAAGTCCTCTGAGGAAGATATACTTCGTCTTCACCAGCGCGCTCAGGACATTGTCATACGAGATGAGCTCCCGCGATGATGCGTCGTAGCTATAACTGGCCTTGGCCACGTTATCGTACTCCTCCTTCGCCCCGGGTCGTGGAAGGTCTCTGTAGACCCACGTCCCTGGCTCCAACGTGCCGGCTCCGATGCCGTTGTACGGCTTTCCCAGTCCGTCGGTGTTCTCGAATGAGCGGCCGTACAGTGGCAGGCCGAGAACGATCTTGTTGGCGGGGATGCCGCGTCTGATGAAGTCGCGAACGGCTTGATCGGTGTTGAATTTGGTTGTGAGAAGGTTCTTGGGATTGGGGAGGAGGTTGGCCTGGTGTCCCGTGGTTGAGTCCCACGAGCCGGCGTAGTCGTACGCCATCAGGTGCCAGGAGTCAATGTACGGGTTCATGCCGGGAAGATCCATGACGCCGTAGTGTTGGGGTCCAGCGGGCGCGGCGATGGTGATGAGGAAGTGGTAGCCGGGGGCGTACTGCCGGGCGTAGTCGTCGAGGGCTTGTCGGCAGGCTCGGAGGAGGAGGACGAAATTCCGGGCCTCAAGTGCGTTGGTTGGGTATTCCCAGTCGATGTCGAGGCCGTCGAAGCCCCAGTCTGAAGGGTGAAGTTAGATTATCTTTGGGTTCTTTCCTGGTGGGTAGTAACAACCCAGTGCTCACTCACCTTGCACAAGCTTCACGGCGGAAGAAGCAAATCTCCGTCGTCCTTCCTCAGTGGCGGCGACTGGTGGAAACTTGGGTGAATACGTCCATCCGCCGATGGAGAGGAGGACTTTCATATTTCTGTTCTTCTTCTTCAGCAGGTACATCTGCTTGACGCAGCCGTAGGCATTCTCGCCTGGTTCACTCCATGAGTCGCCAGGATAGTGCTTCTCCAAGTCTGCATAAGTGTCCGAAGATACACTGACAGGTATCAGTGTCCTTTCAAAGTCTGCAATGTCTGTACTGTGAGACTTACACCTGTCCATCTGGCTTGATATCTGCGAAAGAATACAACACGTGGGTTATCTGTGAGGCAGGAAGCTGTTGGGGTTGGAAGTTGGCACCGTAGATACCCCTGTAATGGTCAGTATGTCCGTCCTACAGTTTCAGCGTGTAAGGAGCTTACCAATTTGTAAAGTAAACAGCATTGCGATATCCAGACACTGTGATGTTCCCGGCGGCTGGGCTCTGAATCTGGTTAACTCCAGCTGCTGCTGGCGTTGATATGACCAGCAGAGGGATGATGTAGGTTAAGATAGAAGACAACATGACTGCTAGCTGTGGAAATCTCCCCAAACAGTAGCACAAGTCGACAATGGGCACATCGACAATGCTTCCTACCTGTGAGTTTTATAGCTCAACCCAAACCGATTCCCAACACGTAAGTACATTGAGAAGTCGTGAAGAATGTCCTTGACCTCGCGATACATCACGTCGATAAGTAAGACAGACCCGCGAGGCATTGGAATGTGGACTCGCGTGTATCCAGCCCTTGTCTCATATCTATGCTCTAGATTCTTTAGACTCCTAGAGATGGACGGAATGCCTGCACTAAGATGTTGGAAGTGGCGGGTGTTGGTCCAACAAGGTCCCATCTCATCACTCTCAGAGCATGTGATACGAGTCACTACAGCAAAGCCCGAAGAAGTGAATGACGGCATACTCAGATCGATGGATGCGGATGAGCGATAATAAGTGATTTACCCCTTGACAAAAGTTCATAGTTTTCATCTGAAATGGAAAATCGGGGCCAAACCTCATCATCAGCACTTGCAAAAGTCAACGAAGGGAAAACAGATGCACTTGATAAAGCGCCCTGATATCAGAACCTCTTTGAATTACCACTACCGCGTTGGAACTTCCACGTGCAATACGCGATTCCATTGGTGAAACAAGGAGATAGCTCTGAATCTCCCTCTACGTCATGCCAACGCTCCCTTCAGGTACGCTGTCGACTGAATGTGCGAGACACTAGGTCTACTTTATCATAGCTTTTCCCCAGCCCGCTTCAGGATTTCAGAATGTCCCTTTATTGGGTTGACAAAATCGAAGTAGCTTCATCGCTCCCAAGTCATTCCAATAGCTTATGACCCAAAAACCTCCATAAATCACCCAACCTCCAAATATCAATATCCTCCATGCCAACCCTTCCCAGCCACTACCTGTCCAATTGTCTCCCTACATCATAGCTTTTTCCTCGTTGATAGTCGGTCTGTAGAGACAGGCACACACTCATTAGCCTCAACCCGTACCATCACAAAAAGCCGAAACACTCAGTTCCCAAAGGAACATCAGAAGGGGTAACCACTTACAACTTATGCAATACCGTCCCACCTCTATGGTACCCAAGCCCCAACCCCAGCCCTCCCCCTCTAGCCCCCCCCTTCTCCTCCATCCTCCTCTCCACCCCCATCAACAACACCGGCATCATCGCATACATCACCATCCAACCTCCCCAAGCCACGCCCGCCACGCTCTTCATCTCCTCCCACACCCACCCTCCATATCCTTCCTCGTACAGCACAAACGCGACCACCATCTCGGCCGAGACCATGAATGCCAGCGCCATGGAGCATATGGCTAACCTAAAATGGGCGATGCGGGGGACCTCATAGTTGCGGAGGACGAGATGGGCCCATATTGCTGAGGTGATGGTTAGGAGGATGGTCCACGTCAGGAGGATGCGGTTGTTGTCGACGACGTCCGATGAGGATGTGGAGAGGAAGTGAGCGAAGGTGGTGATGGGTAGGAGTTCGGCGTAGGCGAGGTAGCTTAGTACTAGGCTGGTGAGGAAGGTGAGGAGGAAGTAGTAGAAGGAGATACGGATGACGAAGAAGGCGAGGGCGATGTCCCAGAGGACTTCGATGATGGAGTCGGTGGTTTCGAATAATAGCCAGGAGCCCTCCATAAGCTGTCTTGATATGGTTTGTAGTGTGATATGGGTGGTCTTTGGTAAAGTGAGTGTCCTTGGATGTGTTGAGGACTAGTATGTCACCGTTCTTAGTGGTGTGTACGTGTTGTGTGTGTGTGTGTGAGATAGAGATGAGGCAGAATAGTCACCAGTTGAACAGTAATCAATGTATGGTAAACTTGGTACAAATGACTTTTCCAGAACCCATCAGGATGTAGAGCATCTATATATCCATTGTGACCCAAACCTATACCGAGGCGACGTCGATGCTCAATCTGGTGACAGGAACAAGCCCCCTCACGGGACAGGAGATGGGGTGACTTTTATGGCGTGACACCCTGAGCTGCCCATTCAGACAGGCCACTGGAAAGTAACATCACCACACAGAGAACCACTGAGCCACTGTAAACGCCAGGAGTCAAGCCTAGACCAATTTTTGCCAGTTATCGTAATGAACAAAGCTGTGTCAATGCAGTCGTACAGACATGTAATGTTGACACCCCCTCAACCAAAGGGGGTGGGTGGTTTAACAATCGAGCCGCCCGGTCGCTGTGTCAAACCCCTGGAATTCATAGACAAGGACGTACCAAAACATGAACCCGGCGCTATGAAAAGGCATCCAACACGATACAGGACAAAATCTAATCTATAACCATATCCCCAAACTCCCGTCGTCGCTTATCTTGGGTATCGTCTGTATTTGTCTCCATGGAGAAAAGAGAGGTTTTCGTTGCGCATTGCTTTAATTGAGTCGAATTTGTCCAAGCACGGCAAGACGTGCTTAGAGTCCGGTCTTGGCCAGTTTCTGCGCAAGCTCATCAACCTCCTTGTCCTTGACCTGGACAACTGGCTCTTCCTGAGCCTCCTCGGCTTCCTTGATGAGCTTCTCTGCCCTCTCTTCGACATCCTCCTCCTCCTCCGATTCCTCCTCTTCCTCTTCCTCCTCCGATTCTTCCTCCTCGAGGTCGCTGAGGCTGTCAAGGCCCCACTCGTCCTCGGCGACAACATCGCCACCAAACTGCTCCTTGCGCTCCACGAAAAGCTCCTGAAGATCAATGATGGCCTCATCATCCTCGGTGAACTTGTTGCCATTGAGCTCGATCTTCTTCAAGGCAGGAAGAGCCTCCTTAGCGGCCTGAGCCAGACCCTTGATACCAGGAGCGGTAATCTCGTTATACTGGAGGCGCAGGATCTCGAGCTTCTTGTTCTTTCCCTTGAGAAGCGCCTCCGACAGAAGGACACCGCCCTTGGCAGAGAGAAGGGAGTCGCCGATGCCAAGCTCGATGAGCTTAGTCCAGCCGGGGGTCACCTTCGCAAGAGCCTTAGCTCCCTTGAGGGTAAAGGTGTTGTCCTGGAGGTCGAGAATCTGGAGCTCAGAAGCGTGATTGAGACCCTCGCTCAGCAGATGGGAGATACCCTCTTGGCGAATACCGTTCTGGACCATCTTGATCTGCTTAACCTTGTTATGCAGTCTGAAAGTCTTGGCCCACGCGGTCATACTGCCGTTCTCCAGACGGTTACGGCCGCAAATGACAGTCTCGAGGTAAGGAACATCCTGTCCCTGCTTGCGCGCTTCTTCCTTCTTGGCGTGAAGTTCGGACAGAGCGTCGGCAATCAAAATACCGGCGTGGGGACCCAGGCCGTTGTTGTTCAGGTACAAGTGCTGGAGAGGGACGTGTGCGGCGAGGAAGGCAACAAGGGGCGCCTGGGTGTTGAGGCCGAAGGCATTGTCGTTAAGGTTTATCGTGTTCAACTTGGGGAGGTTGAGGATGGAGGTGAGGAGCGAGGAAAGGGCCTCGGGGATCTCGTTGAGCAGACGGCCGGTGAAGATATCGGCGAAGTTGGCAACCTAACAGGCAACAGTTGGTTAGCCGCCGTTCTTTCTCGTAATGCGCCGGGGTGCAAATATGCGCTTGGGAACAGTTGGACATACACGAAGAGTCTTCTTGGTGGCGAGAATCTCACCAAGCAACTTGCAAGCGCCGACGCCCAAGGTGTTTCCCAAAAGGCGGACTTCCTCGACATCGTCCATGGCCCGGAGGGGGGCGATATGGGCCTCGAGGTCCTCGGCGGTGTCGAGCTTCAGACCTTTCCCCTCGAGGGAGAAGACCTTGGTGGAAACGGCCATTGTGCAAGATGTGTATAAGAAAAAGCGGACGTAGTTTGGGGACGAACTCGAGTAGTACAAAGCAGACGGAAAGACGGTGGAAGCGGAAGGGAGTTGGAAATCGCGTCGGCGCGGTGGATGAGTGCAGGACAGAAATGCAAGTGCGCTCAAACCGCCCCAAGTTCTAGCGGGGGAGGGGTTGACAGAAACTGCCACAGCGGCCGGGTCTAGGCGCTTCTCGCGCCTGTAGGCGTATCATGCTGTAGTGGGGCATCGGTTGGGCAGCCAGCGAATGGGATGACGCACTTGAAGAGGTGAACTGGTCGCGAAGATCATGAACAGGGGTGGGGGCGATCCAACACCACGCTGAGCGGACGAAATCTGGGGCGCGGTTGCCGTGCTTCGTTGGGAACCCAGGGCAGGGACCAGACACCCAGAGGCACACAACTGCAGTCTCGGCAGTGACCTCCATGCCAACCAGCTCAGCTCCAACAGGCGGCCGCCAGCTGTCGCAAGTTGCACTTTGCTGGCCGCGATCACCCTGGCGCGACGTCGCCCTTCTGAAAGTTGCGGCCGACGGCAGGCGCATTGGGGACCCATCAGCATACCGTACACTAGACGGGGCAGCTCCGCGTCGACAAACCTGGGGAACTGAAATTAAAAGAGGTTCATCGTAGACGCGGCTGCTCCTTTGATTTAACAATTCTCATCTAGTGTAGTTCTCCCGCTCGGATTTTCTCTCTCACTTCAATTAGCTTCCACGAGACCAGGAGCAATCAGGGCAACAAATTCCCACGGACCCCGTTACGAAATCGACGTCCGACATCTACTCGTGGCGCGACGCCATTCAGCACCATCGCCAGCAACTATCATCAGCAACCACGGCGGCTTATCACCACATCTCTCCCTCTTTTACATATTCGCCCTGTTGAACGGGCGCACGCCTTGATCAATCAAACCACCCGGTTCTCTATAAACGAATACTCAGCCACAATGACGAGGGAATATTCCCCTGCAGACGACTCGCCGTTGTCATCAATGGCGTCGTCCGACGAGGAAGAGATTTTCGCGGACGAGGTACCAGAAGCCGTCGACGAACCAGAGGAGCCCCCAACGAAGCGTATCAAAGTCACCACCGGGTCGACAGCTTCATCGGCCGTTATCCAGGAGCCCGAGGCAGACCCAGACTTTCCAGACGGCATGTCCGACGTCTCCTCCGATACCGATGGCGACATCCCCAGTTCCCCAATCAATGCGCGACAAGACGAAGATGACTTCCAGGAACAAGTCACTGTCTGTGCTTGGGAAGGCTGCAAGGTTGGGGATTTGGGAAATATGGATAGGCTCGTTGAACACATCCACAACTCGCACATCGAAGGTCGCCAGAAAAAGTACACGTGCGAATGGATTGGGTGCAGTAGGAAGAGTCTACCTCATGCCAGCGGCTACGCGCTCAAGGCGCACATGCGATCTCACACGCGGGAAAAGCCATTTTACTGTTATTTGCCAGGTAAGGTGCCCTCCTTTGGCAGCTGCAAGATGGATGGCCTTCTAATTACTAACTCGACGTACCAGAATGCGACCGCGCTTTCACACGTTCCGATGCCCTAGCCAAACACATGCGGACAGTCCACGAGACCGAAGCTCTGCGACCTTCGGACCCGGTGCCCAAGAGTATGCAAGCAGGCGGCGGCCCGGCTGGGAAGTCGGCCAAGGTGAAGATCATAATCCGAAGGCCGGACTCTCATGCAGCCGGACAAGACGACTCAGTTGACGATGCTAGCGGCGGAGACGACGGGGCCGACTTTACGCCTTTGACTGAAGATCAAGGTTTCACGTCCAAGGAGCTCGACATGCCTCTCGACAGGTTGATGAAGCTGTGTCGACTACAAGTCAAGTTAGTGGAAGCGGAAGGCGAGAAGCTGCGCAAGGACTGCAAACGCTGGGAAGAGCTGTACAAGCAGGAGTGGCTCGAGAAGGAAATACTCCTGGATCAGGTCGTACGCAGCGAACAGGCCTGGCACGCACGCCGTCAGGCCGTGCTAAAAGGCATGGCGGACGTTCAGCTGCCGGAGAAGGCTGTGGCAAACGGGACAGCTGGTGATGACGATGCGCCGGAGACCGCCAGACTTACTGTTGAGGAATAGGCGCCGATTCAGCGCTGGTAGGGCTTAGGCGCCGTACCGGGCAATGCTTCAAAGGCAACCACACCGTCTGTTACTGTTACTTATGCGTCAAGGGTTTTGGAAGGCCTTGTTACACTCCTATAAGCCGTGACTTGGCCTCCAGAAAGGAATAACAAGGCCTTGCTTGGCATCTTGTAACACTCCGCTGGGGAGTGTACAACTCTACAGCTGGCCTTCTTCCCTTCGTTTCTTTTTCGTTTCCCGTTGGAAGATTGCGATGAGCATTACTTAATGATATGGGGTGTATGGAGTAAAGGGGATACAATGGAGCATGGCTATGGGTTATCGATGACTTGTGACAGGTAAAAGGGGTTTCATAGTTCCGCCAACAGCTCTTTACAGAATCAATGGATGACTGCCTTTTGTTAAAGCAGGTTTAACCTTCACATGGCCGTTGTTTTATGAATCTGCTGGAAGCAAACATTTGGACATATCGAACGCCGCATTATTCACTGGCGCCTTGAACGTAGGAGCGGGGAGCAAGGGATGTGTACATCAACCAAGTGTGCGCACATGTTTCTGTAGTTGACGAAAAACCCTTAAATTTCAATAACCGCAATGCTTCGCCAAGTGATCAAAAGCGACCTATAAAGTACACAGGCAAGGTTGATAAACACACCCAAACCGAAAATAGTAGCCCCTGAGGTCTCACCAAACTCCAGGAATGCAAAGTAATCATCAGGTCAGGAACCTTTCCTTTCAAGGGACCCCCTTTCTCTTAGTACACACGCAACAGAACTCAAAGCACTCAAGCTGAGTTGCTTAGATCTCCTTGCGAGTAACCCTCTTCTTATCACCATCAAACCTCTTCTCAGCCTCGGCGTTCTTGAAGGGAAAGTTGCTTGTCCTCTTGTCGGCACCGGTCGCAGCATTGACCTTGGCGTGCTCGCTGGCGAACATGAAGAGCCACAGGGCGTAGGCGGACATGATGGCGCTTCCGGTGAAGCCGAGCAGGTAGCCAACGTGGCCGCCGCTGCTGGTGTAGCGGCTGTAGCCGTAGGCGGCACCGATGACGTGGTAGAACATGGAGATGAAGACGACGGCGTTGGCGTAGGGGGAGTTGGCGTCGTCTGGGGCTGTGTGGGGGGTAGAGGGGTTAGTACATTGTTTTTCATGGCCTTGGGTAAGACAGTGGTTGGTAGGTGGGCGAAACTTACAGGTCACCTTGGTGGTGAGTGGTAGGGCACCGGATAAGGTGACGATGAGGAGGCCAATGGCCAATTGGGAGAAACCGAGGTATCGGGCAAAGTATGTCTCAACGACATTTACGACAGCAGGAGCATGAGCGTGTCCGCCATTCTCTGTGAGCATCGAGCTGATGAAGGTCGGCCAAACGATAAGCGGCACTGCCTGGAGGGAGAGCCAGCCCAGACTCGCAAAGGCGTATGTTGAGATGGACTATAGACGGTCAGAATATACTTCTCGAATGCTCGATTCTCTGGAGGCTTTCCCGTCACTTACATCGTTCCCCATGATTGCTGATGAAGAGCTTTGTTGTTGAGTGGAAGATGAATGTTCGAGGATAGTCCGAATGGTGTTGATGAATGTGTCGTTTGTTTGTTATGGAAGGGAGAATCTGTTTTTGAGACAAGATATGGACAAGCAAAAGGAAGGAAGCTACACAAAGCTAACACCGTCACGTTCCGTTCTTATAACAAAACAATGCCGTCTCCAATGACGGATTGGAGCTCCGGCAATCCAGGCACGACGGGAACGACCAGCACCACACCATGGAAAACGTGAAAGGTACCTGTCAGTAGCCGATCATCAATTCAAGGCACTACGTCATCGATAACGACTGCGATTATCGGCGCCTGCCGGGAGATCCCTGCGCGGCTAAGATCAGGCACACCTGGCGGCTTGGCAGCGGGAGAGTGGGGGAGGGGTCCGACGGATCTTCGAATTCAAATGACAGTGACAAGAAACCGCCACTGAGCAAAAGCCGATCTCGCATCAACCCCCCGCACAGTCCAATCAAGCCCCGAGGAAATGTCAATTTCAAAGCAGTAACCATCTTGTGACTGTCGCCATTTACAGCAAAATTTCTTGGGAAGAAACAAAACAAACTTCGAACGGGTTTGATTCCTTCTCATTCCTTAAGATCATCGAAGTCCTTCTTTAAAAAAACAACCTGGTAACTGTTCGCAGGTTTGCGGGGTCAGCGTGGCAAACGACTGCGTTAATTTGTAAGAGCACGGTTAGCAACCCGGCGCATTTCACGGCTTTCGAATCACTTGCTACTCGAACAGAATTCCTACCGACCCCGTCCGATATCAACCCTTGACCTTCGCAACTACGATATTCAGGCGCCTAGCCTGATCATTCTCGAAAGCAACAATGTCCGCGATCCTCTCCGTTGACGACCTCAACGATTTCATCAGCCCAGGCGTGGCCTGCATCAAGCCCATCGAGACCCTACCGACCGCCGCGCCGGCCACGAGCGACGCCAACTCCTCCCTCGAAGTTGAGGTCATACTCGACGGCCAGCAACCAGAGGCCAGGAGCAATGCTCCGCCGGCCGAGATCTCGCTTACCGACTGCCTCGCCTGCTCCGGCTGCGTAACGTCTGCCGAGGCTGTACTTGTCAGTCTACAGAGTCACAATGAAGTTCTCAACATGCTGGACTCGGCCCCGGCCTTGAAGCTGGTAGGCCCTGATGCGCACGGAAAATACTCGGTTGAAGGCCTAGAAAATAGCGCCGCGAAGCTATACGTTGCCAGCGTCTCCCCTCAGAGCAGAGCTAGTTTGGCTGCGGCGTGCGGCAACGGTGTTACAGAGCAGCAAGCCGGTCGCATGATCGAACAACTCTTTTTGGGTGAACAGGGTCTAGCAAGAGGTGGAAAGTGGGGGAACAAGTTCACGTGGGTGGTGGACACAAACACGGCGCGGGAGGCAACTCTTGTCCTTGGGTCTGACGAAGTACTTGGAGGCTCGATAGCGCCGTCCGACAAGGCTGCTACACCAGTTCTCACTGCTTCGTGTCCTGGTTGGGTATGCTATGCGGAAAAGACACACCCCTACGTACTACCACATCTCTCCCGGGTGAAATCACCACAGGCCCTCATGGGCACCCTCCTGAAAACGTCCCTCAGCCGCATCCTTAATATCTCCCCTGACAGGATATGGCACTTGGCTGTGATGCCATGTTTCGACAAGAAGCTCGAGGCTAGTCGCGAAGAATTGACAGATGCTGTCTGGGCTGGGGACGGCAAGCCGGGCAGAGGAGTGCGAGACGTCGACTGCGTTATTACAAGCAAGGAGATCCTTATGCTTGCCGCATCCAGAGGCCTTAACTTTTTCGGTCTGCCGGCCTCGGCGCCGTCCCAAACCCCCCGATTTCCTGACCCATCAATACACGACTTCCTATTCCGGCCCGGTCACCGTCAACAGTCACGCGAAGCTGGCACATCAGGTGGTAACATGCACTTCATCCTTCGCCACTTGCAAGCGAAGAATCCTGGTTCCCAGATACAGACAGTACCAGGGAGGAACGCCGATGTTGTTGAATACAAGGTGATCGCGGAATCAGGCGAGGTTATGTTCAAGGCGGCGCGGTATTATGGCTTCCGAAACATTCAGAACTTGGTCCGCAAGCTGAAGCCCGCAAAGGCATCCCGAATGCCTGGCGGAAAACCGTTTGGCAGCGCCAAGAGACCGGCAGGCAAAGCCAATGGGTTGGACTATGGCTATGTTGAAGTAATGGCTTGTCCCGGCGGTTGTACCAATGGAGGTGGCCAGATAAAGGTAGATGACCAAGTGGTAGTTGATCGGAAGGGTCTCGCTGTAAAGCCAGGACCCCTGGAACAGAAGGAGTGGCAGAAAGAAGTCGACGAAGCGTACTTCTCGGGAGACGAGCCAGACTCGGGAGCCCAGGATGATAGTTCCGATCTGGTTGTTGATGGCATTTCCCCTTTGCATATCAGAAATGTCTTGACCCACTGGTCGACAATGACGGGGATAAAGCTGGAAAGATTGGCGTATACAAGCTACCGGGAGGTTGTCAGTGACGTCGGCAAGGAGAAGAAGATGACTGATACTGAGAGAGTCGTCCAGCTTGCGGGGAAGATTGGCGGAGGATGGTAGAGCGCCGCACACCAGTTAGAGACCTATCGGAGGATCGTCAATATGAATAATAAAGCTCATCCCGCTTGGCCTCCACGGCGAGCGAACCCGAATCCTCCTCTTCCACTGTTATCTGGACCTCTCGGTGCCCGGATGACTTGATCTTCATCCCTTCGAGAGTTTGATCTGCTAAGGTTCGGAGAGGCCTCCCCGGACCGCCTTTGGCCGCTGGAGCCTGGCTTTGCGGAATAGTTTGGGTCGAACAGCTCTCTCGGCCCTGACTGCGGGTTGAGCGGTAGGCGGCGAGTCTGGCTTTCTGGTCGGCTGTCTGTACGATGCATACCCCCGCGTCCTCTTCCTCGCTTGTGGATTTGTCTGTCGCTGCGGGGCCTGTCGGCTTTCTCGGTTTCCTTCGGCGGCGTAACGCTTCCGGGGGTTGACAAGCCAGAGGAACTTGCTTCGCCAAAGATCTTCGCCCGTGCCTCCTCATATCGTCGTTGTTTTTCCTCCAATTCTCGTTGTTGGCGCATCCGGATCTCCTCTGGCGTCTCTTGCTTTTTGTTCTTGTTTTCGTCATCGTCTTCGTCGTCCTGTAGCGTTAATCGCTCTAATCCAGTCACCGGATCTCTTTTGGCAATTACCGGTCTGCGGCTGAGGACCTTCATGGCTGGCTTGAAAGGCGTGGTCAGGGGCACCGAGCTGGTCGCCGCGAGAAAGTTGATCTCCTTTTCCGATTCCCTGAGCAGCGAGTTAACAAGGTCCATTGTCTGGGGAATATCAGTGGGGGGAACCATACGCTGCTTCCCATAGCTTCCGCTGTGCCTCGGCGTGCATAGCTAATTTTTCTGCTTTTGTCATTTTAACTTCTTTCTCCGGCTCAGGCGCGGGTCCTTCTTTGGCCGCACGGTCCGCCAAAGATTCCCAATCATCATCCCAGGCGTTAGGGACGCTGTCGTTCTTGCCCATTGTTGAAGGTGCTGTGCCGGGTGATATAGGGTAGGTGGATAATGGTCCAAAAAATGTATGGCTCAGGGTCGCGATTGATGTCCCATGTACGAAATATTTGCACAGCAATGGATGAATGTTAAGACAAACACTTGAACCGAGTTGAAGGAGGGATGAATCGTGTTCGGGGACAAAGAGAAGTTAAAACAGCTCCAGGGATGTGGTGCTTGCGCAGTTCGCTGCACATGCAGCAGTTGCACCCACCACAGGGTACCTGAAAGTGGGGCTTTTGTGCCAAGATCACCAGCACACCAAAGCACTTGTGCACGAGCCTCACGCTCAACTCGGACAGGCTGATGTGATGGCGCCTCAACACCTTGACCTCACGTTAACAAGCTGGAGATGTCGCATTCCTTAACATCTACTGACTAGGTGACCAGAGTGCTCAGTTCTAAAGCAGCATACTAATCTTAGTTTCAGATCTTTTTCTACTGGTCGTACATGACAGTACACTTTCCCAATTATCAAGAGACGCTGTGTCTTGATATCGTATGTTTCTTTGCAGTATGCAAAGTTGGCAGGTAGGAACGCTACCGCAGGGCAAGTTCGATGGGTGTTACAGTCTAATACTAGTTTGATTGTTAGCTCGAGACCTCGGGTCAACTTCCCTAGGCGTTTTCATGCTGTGAATATGCTTTTTCCAAAATAAAATACACCGTATTGGATCTTGTTGATGCCTTTCAGATCCGTACCTAGCTATTCATTTAGTCCTTAAGAGGCCTGGGACAATTCGGAAGACATCTCGTCCAGTATACTAGGAGTACCTAGGTACCAAGCTAACAAACAAACCAGCATCAGATTGTACGTCTAGTGGCCTGTGGTTGTTCTCATCTGTTAGGTTTGTCCCCACTTGCTTCATCCTTGTAAATACCTTCCTGCAGTGACCTCGACCTTCAACAGGTACAATAGACACTCTCCCCAACGACCATTCTCATCAAATCCTCTTCGTGAGACACATTGTTTACAAAGTCACCCAAAACCTCAAATCTCTTCTCCCGAAGAAAAAGTTCCCTTGTTGCAAACGTACAAGTTCCGAAGATGAATTCAGACGATTTGATGCCCGATTCGGCTGCGGATGCCATCCCCGCCAACAACAGCAACGGCAACGGTAACAGCAGCGCTGCAGTTACATGGAACACCAAGAAGTTCAGGGACGACTATGATATGATCAAAATAAGATTGACGGATCAGAGATTCAGCTCAAGTAAGTAGAGATGTCCAATCTGCTCTTTTCTCGGTACCAATTATCCAGCCAGTCAAGCCACCACCACCATCTCTTCCCACCATCACTGTTCCCAAGTACATCCATCCCCTGGTTGAAGTCCGGTTTGTGGCCAGTGTTCGTTCTTACTGGTGTTCAAAGAACGAACACATTTCCACGATGAATTCTCCTGGCACATATTCTAACACCTAATTCCCTTCCAACAACAGCCAACTTCAGAGACCCCCTCATGCCGTGTCCTCCCCATCACAGGCAGTACCCAGGACATACCACACCTGCAACGGAGAAGCGTCTGAAGGAGTTGATAACCAGGATCAAAGGTGGCTCTGGTGGTGATTTTTAGATGACAGGTGCCTAGATATTGTGGGAGCACTGAGGCATGAAAGGGAGATTCTATCTATGTTCTGTATACACCTAGCTGGCGAATGCATTCACTTTGTCGTGGAGATTTTGCAACCGCTTGGGTCGATGGGGTGTTTTAAGAGAACGCAACGGTACTCACGGGATGTCAGTGTATAGGTGGACTTGGCATGACAACTCTGACATGCGAAATTCAACAGATAATTTTCCTCTTAGACATCGCATCTATTCATACGCACTCGGAGCTCTTCAGGTTGCAGAGCAGTATACACATCCTCCAGGAGTAAAGTAGTCACAAAGAATCACTTACACATCTCTTCCATTCGCCCATTCACTTTCGCTGAAACAAGTCACTAGCATCGCCTCATCTCTTCGCAAGCACATGCATCAACTTCTGCACCCCAGGTCTAGAACATATTTTCCCCCAGCTATGTAGATGAGAGATCGAATACGGTCACTCCTAGTCATAAAATTGTCTTCCCCTCCCGCATTCATGGGACACAAATATCATATGCAAGTGACTGTTATCACAAGGCGGGAGCTTACTGTCCAAGTGCGCGGCCAACCGCTTCTGAATCCTGATCCTTCCTTCTGACCACTCATTATCTGGAGGCGACCCTTGGAAAAACTGAACTGCACAGACAGCTGAGTGATGGGCTGGATTATTGGAAAGAGATATGATAGGGGAGCATGTATGTATCTACCCTACTTTCCGTGGTTCGTCTGACCCACCTACATACCGATAATCCTATAGAGTCTTGTGTAACGTTCCAAATGAGAAAGAGGCAAGAGGCAAGCTCTACATCGCGAAGATAGGCAGATAGGTAGTATGTGACATGAATTGTGAAGATGGTTTACTAATTGCCAACATCTAAGCAAGAGGAGATAGTAGAACCACTTATCAGACCGAGATCGGGGCTCTACCTCTAGGTAGATACAGGCACAGTTGTTTACCTCACCAGGGGCGGTTTGATAAAGCAATGCAACTTAAAGTATGATACAATGACACTATAAGGGCCGATGCAGGAGCCGGGTAGGGTATGCGTCGACGGAGTGCCTGCTCGTGTGCGGTTCAGCAAAGTGGTTGAATGGAGGTTCTGATCTGGTTTCAATTCTCAAGGACGATAGGCACTGAATTCGGACTAAAAGGCATGGTACTGTGTTATCAGAGCTCGCGGATATGCCATGTCGGAGTTCAGTTTGCACGGTAGCATGCGAGGACGCTCGATGACGATAGAGGAGAAGGTATTCCGGATTGACTTCTCCGATTACGTGCCGCGGGACTGAGGAGTTGCCTGATCTCTTTGAACTTTCTGTATCGTACACATATAACCGACAGGTGACTCGTCTGAACTCGACAAAGCATGCTTGTAGTATAGGATAACTCTCTCCGCGGAAGTACGACACTGTGAGGAGATAGAAGGAAGACATGCAGAGTTTGAGGCATGTTTATCCACATCGGTCGTGAAGTACGGCTGGGTCGTCAGGTCGTGTAGACTCTAGATCCAAGATCTGTCCCGAGAAGCGCCATGTCTTCACTTCTTCACTTCCCCTAAGTAGCTTATTGGACGGTAAGATAGCCGAGAAACTGGATGCTCGAAGCGTAATGGCAGGTACGAAAGCCATGCCGTGTGGCATCCTTCATCATCCACCTACATATGCTATTGTAGCGCCGCAGCTGAGACGGATAAGTACCTTGAAGACCTTTTTGACATTTGTCTTCAAGATCTAGGTAAATGCTGTAGTGTTTTGACGGTTGTTCCCCGGGAGACTGGAAGTTAGTCGACGAGAATTTGCTGGCATCAAACCAGATGCCGCCTGGATAAGGTCCATACTTCACTGAGCTCCTGGCAGGACCAGCGCATGATGGCTGCGATGCCTCTTGACCTGTGTCTCATCTGTCGTCACCCGCGAGGGTCCTAGACACCCGAACGTGCCGAATATAACTCGAGGCGGTGGAAGCAGGTTGTAGACCTAATTAGAAGGGGGCGAGTTGCAAACTTCGTTCATTGGTTCTCATGATGCTGGGTTGAAAGGCGGAATCTCTTCGAGCTGCGTTGTCTTCAAGCCCCAAAGCGGTCATAGAAGCGGTGATGCTAACGCGGCGGTAGAGAATTATTTCAAAACCGCCATCCTCCTCTTTATGACGTGCCCCCTTGCAGCTTGCCTCCCGAACGAGATCTGTGGTACGTACCTAGAACCCTTACAACTCCGACCGTAACGGGACATGCGAGGGGGCGGAATCGACAATCCTCTTTTTCATACGTGTCCGGCGGCCAACATGTTTTCCCCTGTCAATAACCAACAGATTTTTCGAGGCCGCCTTTGACACGTTCAGGATCCGGTCACCGAGTTTTATCATTGCATCCTGGTTCCTGTCCTCCCAACAAACACCAACACCGTACTGTGTACAGTCCCTTTTGTCCATCTATGCCACCTGCAGGCCCACCGCATGCTGGTAGGTATGATTTGTATCGAATCTGCCATTCTGCCTAGAGCACTTCTATGTGCATGAGGTACAGCTACATCGCATCTCTCACCACACGTTGCCTTCGAGAATCGATCAAGTTGGTCCCTCTCTAGCGCAGCAGATGCAGATTTTGGCAGATTTTGAGGTTGGAGTGATGTGTTTGGGTGTTTGGTCGGTGAAAACTCCACATGCGCATTGCCCAACCCTGCGCGGAGTTGAACATAACGGAGTATCTTCCCCTCTTCGGTGCTTGCCAACCACCGAAACAAGATTTGAACAGAGGAGGAAGAGGAGCCTGCAGACCGTGGTGATAGATAAAGACGCGCAGCGGAAACGACGGGACTGGGCAACGAGTTACGAGAGGACAAGTCCCAGACTGAAGCGGGTATTGTTGGGCGGCTATCACAGGCCTTCGTCGACTGAAGTTTTGAACCCCGCTGCCTCTAGTCCCAGGCCAACACTCTCTCGGCGAGCACTTGGGAGTTGGGTCGGACCTGCCCTTTCTAGCGTCTGAATGTCTCTTTTGACTGGACGACGTTGGCTTTTCTCTGAAAACGAGGGTCGGTCCCGTCTCCGCCCGCTAGGAGGTCATTTTCTGCCCCACTTCGCTTCTTGACAACCTGCCCGAGTGGATTTCTGGCACTGTTCCTCGGGTGAGGTGACACCTTCACCTGTTACAAGGGAACAGAGACAGCGCGCACGGCGGGCATATCAGTATCAGGAAGCGCGGGGCGGAGCCTTTCAGGTGTGCAGGTGTGCTTTTGGGCACAAGCGGAAGCCTCCATTCATACAGGACAGCCCGTTCAGGTTGCCGTCGGTTCGGGTTTCGTGGTCGGTCCCTTCACCTTCGACTAGCACCGGCAAGTGGAATTTTTAATGCTGGGCTGCTCCCACCTAAAATGGAAAGCCCCTCTCCCGCTACACTACTAGACTCTCGTCTTACCCCGCGACCTTTTTAACTGCCACCACAACCATCCGAGTCTGAACAAGGCAGACACATTATCCGCCGTCCTTCTCGGAAAGTCGTTTATAACTTAGCTCTCCCGCGCCCGGGGGCATATCGGTACTCGACAAACACCTACACGAGGCGACGACGTCAAATACCGTGTACATACCCGTGCGACCGTCAACATCTGCAGCGGCCGTGACAGCGCTGATCTCCCAACAAAGACGCGACCGACGATCGGGACGAGAGCACCGCGAGCGACGGACGATATTGCGACCGCGCACGGACAGTACCTTAGCAAAAGCAACATAACAGCCATCGACGACGACCCGGTCTGAGACGGCCCGTATACCATATTCGCATTATATTCAGCCTGGCAACTGGCGCTCTGAGTGCTTGCTTCTCGGGGAGCAAGAGACAACATGTCAGGCCCCGCCGAAAGTGCCGCCGGGCAGGCCGCGCCCGCCAGCCACTCCGCCGGCAGTCACGGTCACGGTCACGGCGCCGGAGGTTTTGACCTGCTCAAGAGGGCAACGCAGGCCATGATGTCGTCCAGGTAAGTGTGTGGCTTTCCTGTACAAAAGGAGTTGGACTCATGGAGAACACCACCCACCCGACCCCGTCTACCTATACTGTATTCCCAAGCACGTTTCCATGCACTTCTGGGCCCTCGTTCCGTTGCACAATGCCTGTCGTTGGAGTTCCACCGCTCTGGAAGTTCCAATTACAAATCGCATGTGCTCCCATCAAGGCAGCCTACTTTACCCTTATTATTGCCGGCTTCCGTTGGGCTTCTGGAAGCCCGAGCATCATTTAGCCACAATCTACTCGACGGCCAGACTCTAGGGGTTCTGCCGTTGTTGAAGGTGTTGTCCCAAGGACCCTGAGATCAGATCCAGGTTCTGGGCACCTGCACCTGCGCTTCGTCAAACCTCGCCCGGATTCCGTCCAAAAGTCGGTCTGAAAGCTGGATGGACTCTATTCGAGGCTGTCAGCGTGGGCGTCGCGGTGGTAACGTCAAGGTGGTGTCAGCGTACTCAGGCTGATGCTCAGCCACCCCAATGATGTTATCTGGATGTCGCAAATCGATTTCCCCCCTTTCCCCAAACCCAGTTTCCCATGTCAGACCTGATGGTGCTGTCAGGCAGAAACACCCCTTCTTTTGCTTCTCCACCATCACCAAGAACTCGCAAAGTCCATCAGCTCATGGCTCCATCACGACGTCTTCCCCCTCTCTGCTGGAGTCCCGGCCGTCACCGTCCGGACAGCCGTTTGCATCACGTTGAGTCAGGCTAGCGCCGTCATCGCTACAAATGAGCGAATCTCCGTCCAGGCAGGGCGGGACCAATTCCAGGGTAGGACTCCGCCTACCGGAAGCTCCCTTGTGAAACCACGCCTGGCTTCTGGCACACCATAGGTGCATCGGCGTGCGTATATGCCGCATCAATATCCCCTTTGGCAATGCAAACCCGCCGTGTTACGTTTCCTGAGTCCTGCCGGGTGCTGGAGGGTCTGCGGTGGTGATACACAAGTACACAGCCTGAGGTCACTGGAGTTACGGAGACAGGATTGACATCCTGAGTGGTCTGACTCGCTGGCTGACGGCGAGGAGCTGTCCACTGATGCCCACTGCTCCCCCAACGAAGATGCAGCGATTCCCACGAAATGCCCTGATCTTTTCCGCCCACCCCTCCCGTCTCCCCCCTTCTGTCCGACCCGATCTTTTGGGGGCCTTGGAACTGGGCAAGTACCCGCTCTGTAATGCCTCTAGTTGTGGCCCTGCTTGTGGTCCGAGGGCCAGGCACCCCCCACTCCCCTAATCGGCGGCAACCACATGGCAAGCATCAAGGGTACTTTGGTGTACATCCTCGCTCGTCTGAAACCGAGTTTTTTTTTTATTTTTTTAATTTTTTTTTCAGCTTGAGAAAGTAACGGTTTCTCTCGTTTCTGGACGCTTTTTGCCGTTGTTGCTTCGAATGCTTCGACTGGCTTTGCAGGCTCTGAACAGGCTCTGAACAGGGAAGCGTCTCTTTGGGCTTTTGGCTTTGGGACGATCCCTTTTGGGCAAACCAGATAATTCCCCGGTTGCTCTCGTCATCGATGCCCTGTATATCCACCCCTCCGCCTGGGACAGCTCATCAGCTCACTGGCTTCACTACCCCCAGTCCACTCAGTTTCACGCAGCTATCCATCATGAGTTAGCGGATTTCCCACCACGAACGACTGCTTTTTTGTTTCTTTTCGCTACATACCAAACCATACCCGACCTCACCTCTGTTTCCCCTCACCCCCACACCGTTTCTTCGCGCCACCAAAGCTTAATACTCCCGTCATCTTGTGTACTGTCTAGACTTCTATCATCATGGAAGATATTAACAAGCGCAGCAGGCCTGCCGCAACCGAGGAGGACGGATCGGACCAGATCGGCTTAGACTCACCACGCTCAGGGGTCGCAACCCCGCAGCCTGATCTCCATGACAAGCGGTTGCCGGGCATTATGAGCTATTTCAACCAGGTTCGTTCTCAAAGCTCCTTTTCGCGCTTCCTGCCCTTCAAGGCGAACGGGCAAACCACAGCTGCCTCCGAAGCCGTTGCGCCTCGGACCGACGAGCCTCCTCGGGCTAGCCTCACCCCTGGGCTCCCATTGAGTCCCGTTGAACCGGAAATACACAGTGCCTCGGCAGAGGAGGGACCCCCCCTCCTGGCTCATGAGATTTTGGGACCGGTGGCAGATGTCACGCCGCCAGCAGATGACCAGATGCACCCATACCCAACCCCTCCCACGTCGCAACGGTCATCGGTGCGCAACTTCAAGGGCGACGCGGGCAGTGAGAAGTCAAGAGGTGCTACTCCCCCTCCAAGCTCACGACCAGCCAGCCTTCATCAAATGAGCGTGCCGGACGGTGGGAGGGGAAGCGGTGTTGCGCGTAGGTCGTCACTGCTGGCACCCTTGACGGCCACAGTTGATGGATCGAGCGTGCCCGCACCTCATCTGTCGAATCCTGCTAGCCCTGCCCCCAATGTCCCAAACTCCACGAGTTGGTTGCGCGGTGGTTCCGGAGAACCAGAAGACCTTTCCTATCCGTCTGCGTCTGTTGCGCATCTTAAGAAGCTAACAGATGTGACTGCTACAAAGAGCGGTGCTTCTACCCCGACACGTGCGCTTTCGACCGCCCAACCGTCGCAAAGTGAGGAAAAGCAGCCTGAGGAGACGAGCAGGACGAACAGCGAAGGAAGTACCGAGAGGGATAACCGCACAGCATCCCAGACACCAACACCCTCCACGTCTTCCGGAGGAGCGCCAGCATCGAGAGGAAAGCTTACAATCAAGGTCGGAGAGGCACGGGGTTTGAGGAGGTGCAGAGATCCATATGTGGTTGTGGTCTTTCAGCGGAGCGAGCTGATTTCGCCAGGCCCTCGCCGTGCGGTTGAGGATGACGATGATGCCGCAATCGCAGCTGTCCAAACGGGCGGAATCCCTATTCAGCGCCAAGGCAGTGACTCCGGCCGACCGATGGCAATTCCCATGCGAAGTCGGCAGAGCAGCAACACAAGCCTTACCGACTTCAACACGTTTCGGAGGCGCAATTCATCCCAACCTCGGCGGTCTTTCACTAATCCCACCTGGGACGCTGAGGCCGTTTTGTAAGTGACTCGATACGTGCGGTTACGCTTGGAATACTGACCAGTTTCTAGTGATGTGGTAGACTCGGACATGCTTGTCGACATCTCCGTATATGGCCAAGGGCCATCCGGTGAGGAGTTTCTTGGACACGTCGATTTCCAGGCCAACAAAACCGAGCCTATTCGAGGTTGGTTTCCCTTGCAAGGCCATGCCGACACAATGGCCGAGAATGCGCCGACGGGCGAAATTTACGTCGAAGCGCACTACCAAAGAGCCGAACAGAAGCATTTTGGCCCCGAGGACTTCCAGATTCTCCGACTCATCGGAAAAGGCACATTCGGTCAGGTGTACCAGGTTCGGAAGAAGGATACCGGTCGGATCTACGCCATGAAGGTCCTGTCCAAGAAGGTGATTGTTCAGAAGAAAGAGGTGGCACATACAGTGGGCGAGCGCAACATCTTGGTCCGTACGGCCATGTCCGACTCGCCCTTTATTGTGGGGCTGAAGTTTTCCTTCCAAACACCATCGGATCTTTATCTTGTAACGGATTACATGTCAGGTGGAGAGCTGTTTTGGCACTTGCAGAAGGACGGCAAGTTCGAGGAGAAGCGCGCAAAGTTCTACATTGCGGAGCTCATCCTTGCGATCCAACACCTACATGAAAACGACATTGTGTACCGCGATCTCAAGCCGGAGAACATCCTTCTGGACGCCAATGGTCACATCGCTCTCTGCGATTTCGGTCTTTCCAAGGCCAACCTGACGAAGAACGACACCACAAACACTTTCTGCGGTACAACCGAGTACCTAGCACCCGAAGTCCTTCTCGATGAAGCCGGTTACACCAAGATGGTCGACTTTTGGTCTCTGGGCGTTCTCGTTTTCGAGATGTGCTGCGGCTGGAGTCCATTCTACGCTGAAGATACGCAACAGATGTACAAGAACATTGCCTTTGGCAAAGTCAGATTCCCGCGCGACACACTTTCTTTGGAAGGCCGAAATTTCGTAAAGGGACTTCTAAACCGAAACCCCAAGCACCGCCTTGGCGCTACTGACGATGCCGAGGAGTTGAAGAGGCATGCCTTTTTCGCCGATATCGACTGGGATGCGCTCTCCAAGAAGCTCATCACACCGCCTTTCAAGCCGCAGCTCAAGAGTGACACTGATGTGTCATACTTTGACCCCGAATTCACCAATGCGCTCAACGCCAATGGATCGCTCAATGAGCGTGCAGCTGCGTTGGCCAGAGGCTATGCCACGTCTACTCCGCTCTCGCCTTCGGTACAGGCCAACTTCCAAGGCTTCACGTTTGTTGACGAAAGCGCGCTTGAGGAGAACATGCACGATCGTCATTACAACAGATACGAGGACGATGAAATGGACGACGTCGCGGATCGCCGGAGGACAGATGATTGGGATGACGTTCATGAGGCCGACCAACGAGCTGCGAATCGGATGAGCGGTGTCGTTAAGTCTAACACGACTGAAGACCAGATGTTCGGCGGAACCAACTTCGACCCTTGAATGGCCCATGCCGCACAGCCCTTCTTTTGTTGCGGCAACGAGTTGTTTTTTCTGTCTCTTGTTGGCTTCGATGTATTACCCCTTTTCCCCCCGGCTTCAGATATGGTAGCGGTATAAGAAAGCAGAAAGAAGATGATCATTCTTTTTTTTTGTGTTGATGATGACTTCGACGAGCACCAACCATGGCAAACATGCATTTTTAAAACAAAAGGCGGTTCACATACAAATCGGTATATTATTCGGGTGTTTGGCTTTTTACTGAACAGCACACTTTGAGGCGGGGCGTTAACGGTGGTTGGTTGATTGATTGATTGATTGGGTGTTTCCAAGCCTGCTTGCTGATCGAAGCAGGAGTTTGCATCGCAAAGAAGAACGATTAAACGAGAAAGAAAGGGAGAAAGGGAAGTGTTTGAAGGGGATTGTTGTGCGAGTCGAGTAAATCTTTGGTGAAGCGTGGCTTTTGCGCTTGTTTATCGTCCTCGCTTGTTTGCTGTTGCTGTTGTCATAAAAGCTTCTGTTTTTTGGGCGGATGAGGAAGAGAGAGATGCGTATTATTGTACCCTGTCAGGATGATGAGATCGATGAGCAAACATCAGCATACATACACGGGAGGCTGTGTGGCGAGTGAGTGTGTGTTTGAGTGACTGGGAGAGAAGTTTGAATCATGTTTTTTCATCAACATAGCGTTACCTGAATGACAGAGTACCGAGTACCAAGTACCCTTGGCTCGTCGAGGCACAGAAGATGATGAGATGTTGCTTGACGGGAGAGATTGGATTGGATTATCACGGAAAGGTTCTTGTCGGTTCACTCAATGCTTGTGTTCGTCGTGTCTGCTTGGCTGGATTGTGGATGGAATAATAATAGCGTCTAGTGAAAAACAAACGAACTGAAGTAATAATAATCATGGGAAAGGTCGAGTAAGAATACACAAAGAGCATTGATCATGAGTGTGTAGTTCGGGATTGACTATTAGGTCGAGCGCTGAACGTACGTAGCATAATACAAACCCCTTGTAAATTTAAAAGGCCGCATCGATTCGCAGTGTTGTTCCAAATACCTGTTCCTACGGATGAGCAGAAATGAAGAGGGTGGTTGTAGTCACACCACCAAGAATCATGGGCTGAGGCATCCAAAGGTTCAGACCAAAGTAATGAAATATTTAAGGTGAGGAAGAAAGAGGAAGGAAGAGGAAGGAAGAGGAAGCTAGTCGACATTGCTGAAATGGACAGGACTTCTTATATGCGATGATAGCCTAAATGGGATGAAAGCCCAAACACCCGGTGGTAACACAAGGATCTGAAGGTGCTGGTATATGCCATCACAGTGACGATGATGATATATCAGATACCCGTGATATTAAGAAAATCGTTGTCTGACAGGGAGACCAGTAACATGATTATAGGTATGAGAACACACGTAGGAGAACTTGAGAGGTAGGCATCTACTTTACTGATCATGCCCCGTGGATATTGTCTGATCGGATAACCTTGAGCCGGTGTCAGCCACTTACATGCTTTGTGTCAAAGGGGCGTGAAGACTGTCAAATAAGGTGGGGTAACATTCATCACTTGAGGCCGTATGTGGACTCATGGCTGCTTATACTCTAGATTGAAAATTATACGGAATTTACTCCTCTACACACACATGGGGTTGGTTTCGTTCATCCAGCAACAGGCAAGGAGTCCCTCTCCAGTCCTAGGAGCGCCACACAAAACACACGCACAACACCATGCCCGTGTCGTCTGGCTCCCTCTTCGGTCAAGAGGTGGTTGGCATAAGATTGAGGGCTGAGGGAGGGGAGGCTGGCAACGATGGGATGATCCGCGCATGGGAAATATCAAGACAGGCAGAATAGATAGAACTTGGCTGGCCGGTGGGTATCGATTGCTCGCAAACACCTGTTTCCCTCTTTCTTGTTGTCTCCTTCCATTTCTCCTTTCTTTCTCAAAATCTCGAATTTGGGTCTATTTCGGAGAGACTGAGCTTAAATGATGTCTGGATTGGATGATCGGGAGCGAAGTGGCTGAGTGAGTACCGAACGAGACGAGACAAGTCGCTTAGTGGTGAGCACCCTCCTCCTCCTCCTCCTCAACGAGCCAGTCCTCGACAACGGCGACGGGGGCAGCGGCATCGGCGCCCTCCTGGCCCTCAACCTCGACGGCCATGTTCTCGTACTCCTTCAGGCTGGAGGCGAGGTCGGCCTCCTCGGGAGACTTGGGGGTCTTGGGGAGGCTGAAAGTGGCAACCTGACCGACGGAGTCGGACTCCTTGATGGGGGTGGGCTTGTAGGCCTTGAGCTCCTTGAGGTAGAGCTCCTGGACGAAGTCGGCTAGATAGAAGGAAAAGGGACAGATGATGTCAGAACCAAGATGCGCAATAACGGACGGACGGGCAAATGGATAGATGGAACAGGTCGGCTGAATTATGTCGGGGCAACAAGAGGTTGGACGAGCTGTCGGGCGATGTGCGGCGAGGCGGGCTGGAGGATATCGATGGCAGAGCAAGAGAACAGGATCGCGGGTCGTATTTTAGGACAGTGACTTCTCGTATAATCGAATTGCTGACATCGGTATGCATCGACCAAGGGATCGAGGTAAAGGGTGTTGTTGTCGTCGTTTCGCACAAGCTAGTCGAATGTCGTAACCGAGCTATCCCGGGAGGTATTCGTAAAGTCGCCATCAAGGAATCGGGACCGTATCGTACGCTAGTCGTCGTCCATGCCCGGAGCTATCCAACCTATCCGCCGACCCGAGGGTGTAAAGTGTTTGGGCAAGAGAGAGAAATGGACGTACCTCTCCGCGAGACGGTGGGCGCGATGAAGGTCCTCATCTGGGGGCGGGCAAGGCGGGCAACGGCCGCGACGGCCTGGCGGGCGCTCTGTGCGTTGATTAGCTCATTGTCCGATTCCGATTGCTGTCGCTGTCGGCCAGCCTTGGTGTTTCGATTCCGAGCTGCGACCCGGCATCGATTGCGGCAGTCGCCCAGGAAAAAAGACGTACCGAAGTCCGGGAGAGCATTTTGAATGTGCTGGGCGAGATGCGTGACGCTGCGAGGAGAGGTAGCGAACTGAAGGTCACGGTGGAGGTCGTTGCTTGCGAGACTTTTCAAAATATCCCGGTTGGACATCCATTGGAGGTTCTCGGGTCCGGCGTGCACGGACGTTCTTTCACCCCTCCCACATTGCCATGGCAGGTACAAACGCCGGAGTTGTCACGTGATGTCAGTGTTTCTTTCCAATTAACCACAGGCAATCACGATGACTGAAAGGCGCGGAATCTATGACTCGGTTGAATTGAGGAATTGGTTATATAAAAATCTCACAGCATCGCTATATTCAACGTTGGTGCTACGTTTTCCGACCTCAAATGTCAAAGGTAGGACCTCGAGGCTTTGCTGCTGATGAGGAGAAGCCCGGGTGGTAAGTGGGGACATCCCCAGTCTCCACTCTTTAGTTTGACATGAGGTGGTTCCAAAGTCGACTTCCACTTTGTTCTCGTCATCACTGACCTCAACTCAAGCTTGTGTTTCATCACAACTACACATTGTTTCCCTGGTTGTTGATCTGTTTTCTATGTACAACTTTGGCCACGGCTAGCCCAGCGCCAGCCAAAACTATCACCACTGATCAGTAATGGATCAACATTGGATCACCGTATCATCCCATCTCTTATTAAACACAAGCCTCCTGTCTCTAAGTGGCATCTCTCAAACCATCGCATGTCCTCAAGCCAACACGGAAAACTACTGCCGACTATCTTCAACTGTTTATTTCCAAGCCAGCATAGCTATGTTTGCTTCTTTTTCACCCCTTCTTCCCTTGCTTATACCCGGTTCCTTGGCCTATAAGGTTGCCGACCAACTGGATATCGCTGTTGATGAGTGAAGTTGTCACTCTTCCGGAACTGAGGACCACCCTGACGGCCGCGGCGGACGACAGCCCATGATTTGACAATGGCGTAGATACCAAAACAGACCGCAGCAACGATACAATAGGCAATGACAGCCGAGTTGCCCGCATTGGCGAGTTTAAGCCCAAGGCCACCGTTGACGACGGCCAGAGTAAGGAGAATACGACCCCACCAGATGTGAGCATAGCTGACGGCACCGCGTTCGCGGTACTTCAGGAAGTACTTGTGGTGCGCTAGTCCAAGGACTGGCTGGATGAGGAGGAGAAAGACGACGGCTGTTCCGAGCTTGGTGTGTGTGTTGTTGAAGAGCTTTGAGCGAACTTGTCAGCAACTGCTTGTTCAACTTGTGAGGTTCTCTCAAGAACGAGCGGGTTACCTACCATATTTCTGTCCTGCGCAACACGAATACCGAGGCCGAAGCCAACCCACATCATTACGAAGGCAACGATTTGCCAAATCGCGTGGGCAATCCAACTGCCGGTCAGAGGCATGAGCATCGAACCTAGGGGGTAAAGAGCCGCAAAGGTGGCCGTCATGATAACGGAGTGTGCAACCAGAGCCGCATCCCTGCGCCTACCGCCGACAACAGGCGCGAATGGGTTGCCGGGTCCTACAACAACTCCAGGATCATCACTGCCACCTCCGCTCCCGCCGCTGCTTCCACCACCGCTTCCGCTTCCCGGGTCTTCGGTGTCTGCCTCGAGGAATGGGTTGCTGTCGGAAGAAACCGTCGCCTTGGTGAGATCGAGTTGGAACTGGTCGTGGTCGTCATGCTCACTGATGCTCGCGCTCTTGCTCGTGGTCGCCAGAGACGATCCTGACTTCCACGCAGCAATCCATTCCGACGCAGTGTCCGTCAGGCTGAGCGAGCCTCCGTTCCAACTTTCACAGTTTGGACATACCACGTTGGCTGTCATGACGCCATTTACCACTCCGCTGCCCGCGAGCAGTCCTAACTTTGCCGCCGACGAACTGGTGTCCTCCTTTGGCATCGAGTGCCCGGTGCCCAGACGGGGTGATAACGTCAGGTTACCCGACCCATCTTGGTACATGACGAACACGTTGGACCCTTTCATTTGGTCGCCCATGCCAAGTGCTACCCATGAGTACGTCGACGGTGCTTGGATTTGGAAATAGATGTTGCCGGACCCTGAGTCGGCCGATGATTGGGGGATGCCAAACCGAAAGCAGACATTGTCGGCACCGGTGGCGCAATACTTGGGTGTGGTAGCGTGGACAGCATTGCTGGCTACAGATTTGTTCCACCATATGAGTATCAGATCGTTTGTGGGCGAGAATGTGTGATGAGGCTGGGATTGGACCTACCAATCAGCCCTGAGGCCAACAACGACCCTCTAATAGCCTTCATGGTTGAGGTCGATTGTGTTTGGAAATAAGGTATGTTTAAGTTGAAAGGGTATAGAGGCAGAGTCTACAAAAGATTCAAAGAGGTTTTAGGAGATGTCGTATAAGTAGAGTCCCTGGGCGACAGGAAGGGTTGCGTAAAAATGGCTCAGTTACATGAGAGTTTGGATGATGACCAACTCAAACAGTTGTCACTTCGTTGAAGTCTCGAAACAATGACGGGCGCGAGGGGGGCAGACACCTATCCATATACTTGTATGTGAAGCTGCGGAGCTGTGGTCTCAAACAAGACAAGGCCACATAAAAATACGCATGTAGCTTGTCAGCTAGCAGCAGACGCCAACCCGAGTTCCCTTCGTCCAGACTCACATCACATCCAATGTACATACCTTGGCCACCACCACATATTTTGGGTGGAGGTTTATCTGCAGAATACTTGGTGGAATGCAGGGCGTCGCACGTGCTGATGGCTGATGGCTGACTTGCGAGCTTGCGAACCGACGAACGCCAGCTGCAACAACTCAAGCCATGGCTGGAACGCGAATGTATTCGGTTTATCGCACTTGGCGGAGTCCGTCCTCAAGAAAACTTGGGAATTTGGGAACTTGGGTCCTGTCATGGGATTGTCATTCCACAGTTTCTCTCTCTCCTTGTACATCTCTGCATACCTTACCTTGGTCGTACTTGGTAGACCAAATTTGAGCAGCAGACAACTTCACCAGAAAGGGTTTGAATTCCTGGTGTACCCAAGTCGCAAACGCTAAATACTGCCTGCTACACAAAAGCCATTGTGTTTCGAAACTCGAGTTTGTACGTTGGTTCCCCAGGATTTCACCCCAAAAGAGAATATTAAACCTGCCTGACCAATCCAATGGCTTTGGCGTCTCTATCTTTCTACTGGGTTACAATCACGGCGCAGGCACAGCCGCACCACCGGAAAGAAATCCGTATCATACCGGGCCGCAGCTACAGCTGACGTGGTTGCACACACAGCCATCAAGAATTGTTCTGGCTACAGATAACAAGCGTCTCCTCGATGATTCCTGATTCGGATGCTGAGTATGTGTAATGCATAATACGGTATATGTATCCAAAGTTTCCCGAATCTGTATATGTTGTACGCTTCGTTCTGCGTTGAACATTCATCGTTCTGCTAAAACCCCATCGAGGGAAGGAACTCTCCAAAGCCCAAGGAGTAAAAGGTATGGAAAAAAAGAAACTAAAAGTTATGGGCTGACAACACCACATCGTCCCAAAGCCGACTTGATGAGCAACCTTAACTTCACCCAAGTCCCACCATGATCACCTCGATACCATCCCGCGCCCGTCAGTTTCGGCTATGCAGGGTAGCTTTCCAGGGCTGAAATGCATAACAACTCTAAACAACCCTAGCGTGGTGTAAAGTACCACCTTTTTAGGTTTCAGGGTGTGAAACAGGGGACGACAGATAGACAGACACCTGAATGACAGTTGATTTAGGCAGAGTGACATTCCTGTCGATCATTCATTTCCAATTGCCGACTGGTTAAGGTTTCTTGATATCTTCCATGCTTTCTTCTTTTTAGGCATGTATCTGTAAGTTTACGACCTCCTTGCGTCTACGCACGCCCGATAGTTGGTTGGCTTTAGAAGCCAGATCGGACTTTCGAAGGGGAAGATCCGAGAGCAGAGCTGCTAAGGTAAGCATTAGAAAGCCCGATAAGCCGCGCGGCCTTTTCGGTCTCCGGCTCTTGGCCGATTTGTCCTCAGGGCATCGCGAGCGTCTCGAGGTGTCCGTTTGGGTTGGACGGTAAGCTATCGGCCAAGAGCTGCGGTGCTGATGTGCGTGAGTGCCGGTGGTGGTGGCTGAGTAAAATGCGTGGTTGATTTGTTGCGTCCGGTAAATCGTGAAGGAGGATTGACGATTGACGGTTGACAGACATATTGAGAGGACGCGCGTCCATTGAAAAGATATCTTTGGATCTCAAAAACATCTGCCATTGGAATGTGTCTTCATGACCGTTTTGCGCCAAGATAGTAAACGAAATATCTTCAAAACAAGCTCTCGAGTTCATTCCTGTCTTTGCCGATCATTCTTTTATCCAATGGCATAAAGCGCGTGAGTCTATTGCCTGAGCTGTCTATTTATCTTCGTCCATAACTGAATGGAACACTCAACCATTGAAAACGAAAGAAACGAGAAATGGAAGAAACGAACCGAGGACCGGCTGAACTTGTGCCTTTGCCATGGTTCATGGCGCACCAGCTGAATAACACTTTTCCCATACCGTCCTGAACTCCTAAAACCCAGTCAAAACAGATCGAGAATGATCTTTAGTGTCCTCCTCTTTCGGTTCACCCTCGCCCCTAAAAACTAGCCAAACTGCGTCAAAAAATAGTGTTCTTCTCTAAGTGGTCTAGACACGCATCCCAAAGCCATCGCCATCCAAGAGGCTGTTCGACGCAACAAAGCTGAATCCGCCAAAGAGATCATCCTTGGCAGCGGCAGCCGCATATCGCTCCTCGAAGCGGCTGACAGTGGGACTGAGGCTCAGCTCCGTGAATTCAGGCGCAAAGTTCTCCGCGAGCTCTGGATCCGTAATCATGGGCTGGATAGGAGGCTCGATTTCACGAGCCGCAAGCTTCTTCCAGTCGATCTTGCGGAAGAACCGGTGCTTCTTGATGGTGTCCAGATCTTTGGGCATGTTTGAACCTAGACGCTTAGCAGGATCCTTGCGCAGCAACCGCGTCAACAGGTCCTTGGCCTCCGCGGTCAGGAAGTAGGGCATGATGAGCTTCTGCTTGACAATGTTCTCCTGTATCTTGGCGTTGTTCCCTCCACGGAACGGGGGGTTGCCCGTCATCAGGTCGAAGCCAAGTGCACCAAGAGACCACCAATCAACCGAACGGCCGTATTTCTTGCCCTGGATAACCTCGGGAGCCATGTACTCCACGGTACCAAGCATCGAGTTGCAATCCTCAGACTCAACCGCCACCTTGGAGAGGCCAAAGTCAGTCAAAAGAAGGTGACCTTCACAGTCGAGGAGGCAGTTCTCGGGCTTGAGGTCTCGATAGACGACACCCAGGGTGGTATGAAGGTGGGACAGGGCGAGAACCATTTCCGCCATGTAAAAGGCCGCCGTCGGCTCCGAGAACATCTTCTCGGTACTCAGGTGGGTGAAGAGCTCGCCGCCTTGGCCGTATTCAAGAATAAGATACAACTTCTCCTGATCTTGAAAGGCGTAGAAGAGCTTAACAACAAAGGGGTGACGGTTGACGCTCTCCAAAATCTGGCGTTCCGTCTTAGTCTGCTCAACCAACTTCTTGTGCACGACGAGAGAGGCCTTCTTGAACTGCTTCTGCGCAAACAGACGACCAGTGGTACGTTGCTTCACCAGCAGGACAGTGCCGTATGTTCCCTTGCCCAAGCATCGCAGGGGCTCAAAGTCGTCCGCGGTCATTTTCTGCGAGCGGGCAACGCCACCATCAGTGCCAATCTCCACGGCTTCGGTAGACCCAATTGTAGTGGTAACGTTCCCATCGACGGCAAAATCGTGCTCCAGGTTGATTTCATAGCTCTCGGTGGCCACAGATGCTGTCTCGTCCCCGGAACTGGTGCCGCTGCTGTTGCTGCGTTTGTATCCATTTTGGCGGGCCAGGCCGCCAGAAAGAACACGACGGCCAAGTTTCGACGTCATGGAGCTCGCGCGTGAAGAGGCAGCAGTGTCGAGGCTGAGGGCCTGAATATCCTGGTGCATCCGTAGCATGCTGATTCCGCTCATGGCGGGCGAGAGAACGGGCCTCAAAGCCGGGCTGCAATTGGCACTGACAACATCGTCGACCATGAGCGTACTTCTGCTGCTCTTGGTTGTCAATCCCCTACGGAGGTCGGGCGAGAGGCAGTAGTCGGAGTCCTCATCGCCGGATGCAGCCGGGGTGTTGTGGAAGCCACGCACCGTCTTGAGTGCGGGAGTCGCTGGAGATCTGAACATCTTTGTCGTAGTCGTTTAATGGGCTAGTAGTGGGATGGTGTCGGTATGATCGATTATAGTCGGGAAACTAGATAACTCTCGTTACAGCTCGACAAGATCAATCTCTCAAAGCCTCTATCGGCCTTCGTATTCAAGGCTCGCCTCTGCGTCGCTGGGCGTCGGCGCGGTGTTCGGTGGTCAAACTTGGTCCTTGGTGGCTTGGAATCGCACGCATCTGGTACTTGAAGAAGGAAGTGGAATTGTCGTCGACGGTCTTCTCGATATGCATTGAGGGTGAACAGGCTTGATGAGATGTGTTTAGTATCAAGAAAAAAAAGAGGAGAAAGTTGTAGCTGGGGAGCGTGAGAAGGAAGAGGTCGACTCTGGGGACAATGAAAGTTGTGGGAAGCAGAAGTTAAAATAAAATGGAGCCCGGACTCTCTGCACCTGCAGTGAAGAGGATGGGCCTGGACCGGGGTTGTTACCTTGGGTATTATGTACAATTACCCCTAGGGCCTGCACTACCTAACCAGGGGCCGCGCCCGCCTCACCCAAATTTCCCGCCATTGAGCCAACCGCAATGAAAAAGTGTTCGCATGCGTCACGGTCTGGGCAGGCCGGGCAGGCGAGCAAGTGAAAGGGCGGAAAGGCCAGCTGGACTGGTCTGGTGGAAGAAAAGGGAGGAAAAGGCGGGCGTTGTCCCAGGAAAACTGGAATTGGCGTGAGCACCTGAAAATCGGTGATTGGCCATGGGGAGTCTCCCGCATAAAAGGGAGTGCACCATTTTCCAGGCTTTTTCTAGCTTTCAGCCTCGAATCGCCCCATGTTGCTCTGTCCAAATGAACCTCCAATACCACACGGCAGGTGTCGTGTGTGTGTACATACCAAGGCCGCTGAATGCCGACCCTGATCTTCATTTTGACAAGTCTGGGGGATCCGAACAGCTGGGGCTCGATTGGCGGTCATTAACCGCATTGGTCGACGACTGGGAAGGGGGAACTGGCCGTACCATTTGAGATTGCACTTCCATGTCACCTCGGACAAACCGTGTGTAGGTATCCACACTTGTTGATACCAACAAGGAATCCATCACATAACACACTGAAACTGTACGTACCTCTGAATATTCGAAGTGAAGTCTTCTTGGTGATTCGTTGGTTCATTTTCCGGATATGAGGTGGTGCAAGGACTGCGGTCGTACTGGAAGAGAAGCCGTGGGACGGGAACGTTCAGGTTGGGACAAATAGTGGAGGGTTAGGGTTGAGAATGTGCCGGATATTTTAGTGGAGCTTCAGCAACAGCACTCAACCTGAACGCCGCCAGCATTGTAAACTTCACTGTGATTGCATCACCTACCAAACTCAAATAAAGACAGAAAGCAAAAACACCGGACCCGCACGTCAAACGTTTCTTTAGCAGCGACCAACCGAATCCGAATTACTTGAATTTACTCACGTCCAAGTGTTCAAGGGCTTTAGTGAGCGACCGACCACCAAAAGTATAGCATTATGCATCCGGCCCGTAGAGCCTACGTGGAGGAGGCCGAGCCTGAGGTAAGACATGCCCTATTTGCGCCCCTCGCAACATTGAAGGCACCTGCTCAACATTGCAAACAGAGCCCGGACTGACCCATCTGAAGCAGGATCGCGGAGGCATTGATCTCGACTCCGTTCGTAAGTCTGGAAAACACTTCATGTATTGCTTCCGACCCACGACTAATTCGCCCGCTAGCCCTCGATCGCGACTATGACATTCCCGGTGCTGGGGCTGGTATTGCCCCAGAGAAGGCATCCGTACTTCTTTCACAGTTCGAACGAAAACGATTAGCAGCTTCGATTGCCGTTCCTACCGACGATGGCCGGGTGCGAGCCAAATTGCGAGAGATGGGCCAGCCTGTCACCCTCTTCGGCGAGGGCCCGGCAGACAGACGCGACAGATTACGGGAACTCATGACACAACAAGCCGAGAAGGGAGGCCAGGAAAGCGCCGATGTGGAGATGCAGGACGCCGACAATGAGGAAGACGAAGCCGGTGATCAAGAGGAAGAATTCTACACCACCGGAACCCCGGAGCTGCTCCAGGCCCGCATCGACATCGCTCACTACTCAATCCCGAGAGCCAAGAAGCGCATCGAGTTTCAGAAGAAGGAGTCCACCATCCCACTGCGAACACATGTCAAACACCGAAAAGAGATCAAGGAGAAGCTCCAGGGATTTGAGTTACAAGGCAGTCAAACGGCAGGAGAGCGGCACATCAGCATGACGAGGATCTCGCCCGATGGAAACATGGTCGCAACTGGCAACTGGGGTGGACAGGTCAAACTCATCGAGATCCCGACCCTTGAACAAAAGAAGACTTTGAGGGGCCACACCAACAAAGTGAGCGGTCTATGCTGGATGCCTGGAGCTACACTGCCCGAGCGCAATGTTTCTCCCGATACGGTCAACCTCGCTTCTGGAGGAGCGGAAGGCCTGGTTCATCTCTGGTCTCTGAACCAAGATACTCCGCTCAGAACTCTTTCTGGACATTCCCAACGAGTATGTCGTGTAGAGTTCCACCCCTCGGGCAAGTATCTGGCTTCTGCCTCAGAAGATACCTCGTGGAGGATGTGGGATGTTGAGACCGGCACCGAGCTCCTTCTCCAGGAAGGTCACTCCCGCGGTGTCTACGCTGTCAGTTATAACACTGATGGATCGCTACTCGCAAGCGCGGGGTTGGATAGTATTGGAAGAATCTGGGATCTGCGGACAGGACGGACTGCCATGATTCTGGATGGGCATCAGGACGGCCATATCAAGCCTATTTATGGCTTGGACTGGGGCTCGGACGGTTACAGGGTGCTCACAGCGTCTGCTGATGGCTGGATAAAGTGCTGGGACGTTAGAAAAGTGGAAAGGATAGGAGGCATCGGTGCACACACAAGTGCAGTGGCCGACGTGCGGTGGTTTAAGGGGTTGGATGACCCGTTGGAGGGAGTTCCTCCTGGCGAAGATGAAAAGGGGATGCAGATTCCCAAGAAGTCTGGCACTTTTATGGTGTCGGCAGGCTTTGACCACAAAGTGAACATCTTTTCCGCTGACGACTGGGCCTTGGTTCAGTCTCTCAGCGGCCACACGGGGCCTGTTGCGAGTGTGGACGTCAGCCGGGACGGAAAATGGATTGTAAGCGGTGGCCATGATAGGACGGTCAAGCTTTGGGGAAGAAACGACTCAAAGGGCTTGTATGAATCCTGAGCGGACGGCAAAGATATAGCCAAGTCCTGTCATTGCCTCTAGAGTCACCACACCAAGGAGGACGTTCAGCAACAGGTCTTGGCTTACCGCTCGACGAGAGAGAGTACCGGCACATAGATTGCATAGAAGCTATCTAGATCCTGTATATGCGCAACCGCAAAGGGATACCCCTTTAAAATTGGGTTTAACACATGAACCTCAGCTGCTTCGTGGTTGCATCTCACTGACGTGCTAAGAATATGGGGGTCACCTGACCGCAAAAGTGGGCCTGCTGAGATCCTTCTTCCCTTCTTTTGTTCTGCAGTGACGGGGGCGGGCTGGGCGGGACACCTGCCGCCCGCGTTGGTTGGCGCTTGTAATGGAAGTCACCCTGGAGATGGTGACGCACGGTCCATCGTGCGAAGCTTGGCTTTCTGATAAAGGGCGATAAAACAATGGCAGCAGACGCCATCACAAGGAACTTTGAGAGTTGGGTTGGTTTCGAACTCTTGACTTCTTCGTTTGTCTCATTTCTGAACTCTCTATTGTTTTATCCCCAACCGGTACTCGCGCGAGAGACACCAGTCACCATACCCTCAACCCACAGCATCCGGGCAGCTCAAGTCCCCATGCGCATCAACTCGGCCAGAGCTATCTGAAGGGCGACACGGGGAGGATTCGCTTATTTGGGAACCAGCCAGAACCTCGACCACCGCATTGCATCATGTCATATCGTCTTCCGCGGGAGGGCTATCAGCCGCCATCGCTCGGGCTTCCCGCAAAGCCTCCGCCGCCCGTTGACAATCGTTTATCCAAGTCGCCGGCGAGAAGACGCGATGTGCCCCCTGCCGTGCCATCGCCACCTTCACACTCGACCCGGACGTCACCTCCTCGGGCGCACTCGACTAAGAGCGTAGCGTCACCGGCAACAGCACGTCCGCCGTCGAGCCCCCAGAAACTGCCGGTCGCGCGTCCCGATCAGTGGTACTTCACGCCCGACGAAGTAGCGAGCACACCCAGCATCATAGATGGACTCTCTGTGTCGGAGGAACGACTAAGAAGGGCCAAAGGTGTCAACTTTATTTTCCAGGCTGGCATCATGCTTGACCTTCCGCAAATCACATTGTGGGTTGCAGGCGTGTTCTTCCACCGCTTTTACATGCGAAGGAGCATGGTGGAAGAGAAGGGTGGTATCCATCATTACGTATGTCTCTTCACGTCCTCTACCTATCCTCTGGCGCCTGTGTTGGCGGTCACCTCTAGGAGCCCGGATTTGGTCATTGAATTTTGAGGATGCGCGACATGGACTAACCCATCTTGAATATGCAGAACATCGCTGCCACAGCGCTCTTTCTCGCGAACAAGACCGAAGAGAACTGCCGTAAAACGAAAGATTTGATCATCGCGGTCGCAAAAGTCGCCCAGAAGAATACGAAGCTAATCATCGACGAACAAAGCAAGGAATATTGGCGGTGGCGCGACAGTATTCTCAACTACGAGGAGGTGATGCTGGAGCAGTTGACATTTGATCTTATGGTGGGAATTCCATACCACCCACTATACGAGTTTCTTAATATGCTGGAGCAGGACATTCCTCTGCAGCAACAAGAAAACAGCCAACAGCAGCAAGACGTCTCAAAGCAAAAGCAGCACCTGGTTCGCAACAAGGCCTTCCGTAACGCCGCATGGACTTATTGCAACGACTTGTGCCTCACAGTCTTGCCCTTGCTACTTAATGCGCGCGACATCGCCATCAGCGCCATTTTTTTCGCCGCTTCCATCCTTAAGGAGAAAGTGGACGACGTCGATGGGGAGGCGTGGTGGAAATACCTTAAGGGGGATGAGGGCAAGGTCTGCATGGCTATGGATGTGATTACCGAGTTCTATAAGGAGAACCCGTTGAGGAAACAGGATAACAGGATGTCTCCGTCACCTACGTTCAACCTCGAGAGCACTAGGCGTAGACTCGGAACGGCATCCAGCCAGCAAGAGGGCGACGGTACTCCGATGGACACAGATCGCGGTACACAGAGCCCTAGGAGCTCCAGTGACCGCGATCGCGCTAACGGCAATAGCAACGGCACATTGGAGGAAGATGAGGAGAGGTCGCAGCGACATCATGTCAAGCTGGAAGACGGGACATCAGCTTCGGATGCTCAGAACGGTTCAACGACGAAGAACTCTTCAGAGGCCAAGACAGGTTCGGTCATCAAGAGCGAACCGGACAGCGCTACTTCTGGTCTCGATGCAAGGACAGAGCAGGCGCCGGTGTCGTCTTTGCAATTAGACAGAGGAGACTCCGATGCGTCGCTAAAAGAAGCCGCCAATAATTTGGCGATACACGAAGGAGGACCGGACCACAGAGGACTACAGTCGCCCTCCGGGGCGAAGCGTAAGAGCTCCGTGTCCGATCCGGCAGCGGAAGGCGAACCGGAAAGGAAGCGGGCTCGGACCGTGGCGAGCGATGAGGATGAAGGGGAAATCAGCGGGAATTAGCGTTGCAGGTCGTGATTTTTCTGCCCACCTCCGCCGGATCTTGCAGTTGTTTCTCCGAACTCGGATTTGTTACTTTGGCTTATGTGGTAGTCGGCGGTTTCAGGCGTCAGCGGTGGGGGTCTAAAGGAGGCGCTCTTGAAATTACATGGAATGAATTGGTTGGCGAGCATGGAAAATGCACTGGGTATTCTTTGATCACACTTCCCCAGACTCTTGGGTGTAACGGGGGTCTCTTGATCAAGCAGTGCGGCGACATATGAGGACGGTGTTTAATTTGTATGATATCCTGTAAAATAAACAAGACAGAGGTAAGGCTTATCACCTTTAGTTGATGCTACAAGCAGCTTGACAGCCTGCCAGAGAAAATGGAAGCTATCGATCAACAGGACTTCACACATCAGCCATGGCTCAATACCCTTCGATACCTTGTTCTATCCAGGAATTGCCATCTTCCATACATAACCAACTCCTTCAAAGCCAACTTGGCCCGTCGACACAACTCACACCACCCTCCTCAACCCAAACTCATCTCCATACCCCTTCTCCCTCGCCTTCTCATCCAAGAAATCCACCAAGTCAACCATATTCGTGCAACTCAACATGGCGTTCCGCTCCGGCTTGCTCAGCAGCGCATTCTTGTTCGGCCCCATGCCCGGCGCACACATCTCGCTGAGGTGGTGCTGCACAAGCTTGAAGGGCAGCGGCGCCCGCGCCAGGTGGCTCATGAACGTCTCGACGGCTTCCCAAGGGCAGGCGTCGTAGCCGGCGTAGAGGGCCGGGTTGGCGAGGATGGCGCGGGCGGACATTAGGCCGGAGAGTTTGGGGATGTTGAGGAGTGGGGTTTGTTGTTGTTTCTTTTTCTCGATGTTGTCGGTGGTGATGGACTTGCTGGTGAAGGTGGGTGTGTTGGCTGGGTCTAAAAGGGGAGAGGTGAAGGGGAGAGAGTTGAGCGTGAAGACGTCGCCTGAGAGGAGAATGGGGACCTTGTCGCCGAAGGTGGTGGTGAGGATCTCGAGGGCTTCGACGTTGATGGGTGTGCTGGAGGGGGTTTGGCGGGTGCGCGGGTGGATGGTGAGCCAGTCGATGTGTCGGTCTTGGGAGGGGCCGAGGACGGTGGTGATGAAGTCCATTGTTTTTCTGTGGTATGGTGGTTAGTTAAGTCTTACATGGTCCTCATCCTGAGACCCAATTCTCGTCGGGAAGTGCCAACTCACCTCAGATCTTTATGAACCCGGATTTTGACGCTGACGCTCCTTCCCTTGGGGTTGTCGATATCCTTCTCCTTCCCAACACCCCATCCATCTCGTCTCAGATACTCCCGAGTCTCGATCACCATGTCCCGCACCAGTTCTCGCTTTTCCATCAGCGCGGCACCGAGAGTCTCGGCGCACGCCCATGACTGAGGGCATCCGCAGTTCAGGTCCACGCCGCCGGCATAAGGGGCCACGAGGGTAGACGCCCGGGCTAACTCTTGGGGAACGTTGGCACCAAATTGTACCACTGTTGGAGGCTGTGGGCCGTCCGTGGAGATGGTGAGATCTAAGACACTTGGTGAGAAACGGCGATGCTATTAAAATCAAATATCTGGTTGGAAATTCACTACTAACCGCTATCTCTGGCAAATCGGTTCCTGTTGAACTCTTTGGCCAGGATCATGGGCGTCCAGCAAAGATCTGTGCCGTAATCATGCACTGTTTGACGGAAGGCAAGCTGTCCAGCTTGTTAGAATACTGAGATTATTGTAACGGGAAGTCTCAAATAAGATGTTGAAAGAGGAGGAGGCTACTTGCCTTGCCATACCTCACCATGGGCGCCAAAGTGTAAAGAAATCTCTTTTCACTCTTCGCAATGTCAAAGAGCTTGAGCGGACTTTCTCAAGAGGGGAACAAGTCAGTCAAATGCATTTTTGTCCCAGTTTGGTCTATGCAGAAAGAAAAGGCAATGATGCGACCAGGTTGAGAATGTATAGTTCCCTCAGCTAGAACACTGGGAAGAAAAGTCTCTGACGTAGCGCTTGCTGCGTGAAATGGGATAAGTGAAGGGTTGGTAGGCCTTACTGGATAATATCCTGGTTAAAATCTCCCATAGTGGCCTCCATATTGATGAGTTCCAACCCCTTGATAACGAGTGGAAGGATAGACCGAGAACGAACGACTTCCGTGGTTGCGCCGGAGGGTGAGTGAAGAAGTGCAGTTGCAAGTGAAGGTAGGTGTTCGGCGATCAGCATCCGCTTTTTTTTTTCACAGTGGGGGTTTTGAACCTGTGATAGCCGCTACGGCAGTTGACTTTTTGTGAGCTTCACAAACCCACGATATACAAAGGTTTCCGATATCCAAACTGACGACCAAAGTTACATGATAAATCATCCTTAAGCAATGGTAATGATATTCTTTCGGCAAAGAAATTGAACACCCGATTTCTGGGAGCAAATACCGAGGCCACACGTTGCAGAATCGGAAGTTCATGAAATCAACCCCAACCCTAACAGTTCCCGCTATCGGTGCTCCATCCCCCACTATACGTACCTGTTCAGGCCCCACTAACAGCTCCAGTTGCCCCGGTTTCACGAATTCAACAAGGCACAAGGCCCCTGTCTTATATGACTCTTAGCGGCTCCCCAGCGGCCGTCATCGCTTTCTTCAGCTTGTTGCAACCCATCTCCAGCTTTTTCCTTGAGCAAGAGTCATCTGCTCACGCCAAAATCATCCGATGAGCCTGAGACAAAAATCCGACAAGATGGGAAGCAGCAACCCGGTCATTGGCCTTCTCGGTGGCGGCCAATTGGGTCGTATGCTCTGTGAGGCCGCAAACCCCCTGGGCATCGACATCGCCATCCTCGACGAGAAGAACGCCCCTGCTAAGCAGGCCCATAACACCAACCGCCATGTCACTGGTTCCTTCAAGGACCCGGCCAAGATCCGCGAGCTCGCTGCTCGTTCCGACTACCTTTCTGTCGAAATCGAGCATGTCGAAACCGAGGTTCTCGAGGACATCGAAAAGAATGGCGTCGAGATCAAGCTTGCTGATGGCTCGGTTGCTATTCACAAGCCGCCTATCCATCCTTCCTGGAGAACCATCCGCCTGATTCAGGACAAGTACCTCCAGAAGGAACACTTCCGGACCAGCAAGACCAAGATTCCCATCGCTGATCAAATGGCTATTGAGTCGGGCGAGTCTGCTCTCAAGTCCCTCCAGGAAGCAGCTGACAAGTTCGGTTTCCCCTTCATGCTCAAGGCGAGGAAGGGAAGCTATGATGGAAGAGGAAACTTCAAGGTCGGCAGTGAAGAGGACTTTGCCCCTGCTATCGAGGCGTTGGGCAAGCTTCCTCTCTACGCGGAAAAGTGGGCCCCTTTCGTGAAGGAGCTTGCAGTCATGGTCATCCGTACCGAGGATGATGAAGGCAACCTGAGGAAATGCGTCGCCTACCCTGCCGTTGAGACCATTCATGAAGACAGCATCTGCACCAAGGTCTTCATGCCGCCCAGAGGAGTGGATGATGATGTCTGTGAGCAGGCTAGGAAGCTGGCCTGCGATGTGATTAGCACCTTGTGGGGAAGAGGTGTCTTTGCTGTTGAAATGTTCCTCCTTGAGGACGGTAAGTAGCAGCGGTTGGACGCAAATCTCACAGAATATTTTGCTAACAATATATCCAGGATCGTTGATGATCAACGAGGTCGCGCCTCGCCCACACAACTCCGGCCACTACACCATTGAGGCCGTTCCTTACATGTCTCAGTACAAGGCGCAGCTCTATTCCGTCCTTGACCTGCCTATCCCTGATGAGCTCACCCCAAGAGTTTCATCCTCTATCATGCTCAACATCTTGGGTGGTGCCGCCCCCAACTCCCACCACAAGCTTGCTCGTCTTGCCAGGACGACGTACGGAAATGATGTCGATGTCTATCTCCACCTCTACAACAAAGAGCCCAAGCCTACCCGCAAGATTGGCCATATCACTTTGACAGGATTCTCCTCAATTGAGGATCTTGAGCAGGCTGCTGAGCCTTTCATCAGCATGGTCGATCAGATCAGGGAGGAGCGTCTTGCTGCTTCTGCTGAGCAACTCCGCCCCCAGGAGGAGGCTAAGGCTAACAGCAAGACGAACCCCGGAGGCGCTAGCCCTGCGGAGGCGAATAACTCGGATCAGCCCTTGGTACTGGTCACAATGGGCTCTGACTCCGACTTGCCCGTCCTCAAGGCCGGTCTTGATATCCTGAAGGAATTCAAGGTCCCGTACGCGCTCGACATCACCTCTGCACATCGTACTCCCAAGTACATGATGAAGGTTGCCGGTGAGGCGGCGAAGAAGGGCATCAAGGTTATCATTGCTGCTGCTGGTGGAGCTGCCCATCTTCCCGGTATGATCTCTTCGGAGACCCCGCTGCCTGTCATCGGTGTGCCTGTCAAGGCAACACACCTCGATGGTCTCGACAGTCTTTTGAGCATCGTTCAGATGCCTGTAAGTTCAAACCCATGATGCCAATGAAATTCCCGTCGGTCACTAACTGTTCACAGAGGGGCGTCCCCACTGCCACTGTCGGCATCAACAACTCCACCAACGCCGCCCTTCTCGCTATCAGGATTTTGGGTTCCTTCATTCCTCAGTACCAGGAGCACATGAGCAGATATCAGCTTCAGATGGAGGAAGCCGTAATTGAGAAGGGTGACAAGTTGCGGACAGGAGGCGATGTTGCGTATCTTGAGGGCATGAAGAAGGCCAAATAAACAAGCACAGTGGCTTAGGAGTCAACGGGCAGGCGATGCGCAGTTTTCAATGTATTTTTGGTGACGATTCAACTCGCGCGGGGACATATTTGGTATGAACGAACAAAAACAGGACCAGGCTGAGCGGGCTTTGAGGGTTATGGTTTAACACGAGTAAAAGGAAAAGGAATGGTTATACCCGGAAAGTTCAAGGAGAGAAAATGTCAAGGAGTACACTACGTTTATGACTGTTCGAATCTCAGCACTGTGCGTATTTCCAATGACTTTCGAACCCGTAGCAGTCAGTGTCAGTTCAACGACTACCTGGCTCTCGAGAGTGAAGCTCCAAACCAAGTACGAAATGCGTGCAAGTTAACCAATCCAGGTATCCCCCTGGATTTTTAGAAGCGTCCGTAACAGCATCCATCGCGAGTTCGATGCCAAGACTAGTTATGGGGTCTGTCGGTGGACCGTGCGCGACAGCCGCGGCCAGGGTCCCGCCGACGGAGGTCCAGAGCTTCCCCCGGAGAGGTGCAGTGTCTCCAACTTGCCCCAGCGACGAACGTCACCGTCCGGACGACTATCAACCTCCCGCAACAAGTTCCGAGACTGCAGTGGCTCCAAGTTTCATTGTAGATACTCAATCAAGATGTCTTCCAAGAAGGATATGCGCAGGGCGGACCTGAGTAAGTTCCTTCTTCCAATTCCCCAATGTTCATCCTGTCCGATGTCAGAGTCGTGGAGCGTTAAGCTAACCTGGGTCAATGGCAATAGTTATCCCCTATCAGGAGCCGGCCGCGAAGACCGACGCCCCCGAATTCCAGTCGACTATCTCGTCAACATTGCCTATGGCTGCCATCTTCATGCGCAACCGCTACATTGGATGGTAATTGGATCCCTACTCCACGACTCGCTCGATGCGCGCAACACGATCTATACGACGCCGAATACAAGCTATGGGGAGCTCCGAACAAAGCTACCCGCAGTCTACAACCCAACGGCAGCCACGTGCCGTTTGCCATGTGCCCTTGGACATGAACATCGGATGAAAGCTTGGGTGGACAGTTCGCTGATTGCGAATCACATATAGGGCTGCCGTCGTCTTTGCCGTCCAGAGCTGGCTCGGCGAGAGCGAAGATATCAAGAAGAGCACCAGCACACCCGGATATTTTTCCGTTGGCATGTCGTGTATGTTACCGGGACCAGCAACTCATCCTAGGAAATCTGCTAACCTATGCCTAGTGATGTCTCTCGCCGTCACCTACCTCCCGCTCTTCCTGCCTCCGCAACCGGGCATGCAACAGGGCAGCGCCACCGATGCCGCTCCACCTGTCCCTGCCTAAACCAGCAAGCAGCTTATCCGATGACCGAAGGTCCTTTCCCGATGAACCAGACACGATCGTTGTTTTGACGGACTGTTCTTCCGACTTGCCGAAATCATGAAACTTGGGCGAACTACCTACACGAGCGTTGCCATTGGAGAGCCTCATACGCCGTTGAGAGGCCCGGAAAATACGAAATCTTTCTGTACACCATATATAATACCCGATTAATTCCGAGGATGGTAATGATATTATTAACGACGAAAATGAGAGGATAAGGCTTTGGGTAACGGATGTCTCTTATGCGAACTAGGATTCCTGGGATCGGAGGGCTAAAAAGAATAGTCGGCTAAGTTCCAGTCCGATATACGCTGTGATGAATCGCACGATAAGCATGACACGGCGCAATTACGATCTTTCGACGACAATAAAGCTAATTGCTGCACCAACTTCGTTCTCGGGTACGCTGGATGGATTGAGGAAGGGCGAAGGGATAGAAACGGGTATATTGCTTATTTTACGGGACACTGCAAAAGGGATCTCTTCTTTATCGACCCTTTTCCAGAAACTCTGGTGAGAGTAAGTCTGTCGAACAGCTCCTATCACACATTCTATGTGTTCTTGACTCGGTGATGCATGGGCCACTCATTTGCTCAATAGTGAGCTGGTGTAACACGACGGAGTATGGTGAGGTTGATAACCCCTAAGGACATCTTGCTGTCAACAAAGACTCAATGGGATACCGAACGTTAGTATCCGTTTTGCCTTCAGTGTTTCGTTCTCTAGCATGGGTTAAGTAGCTTTCTCCCAATTCTTCGGGATACCGTTGCTTGTCATGGTGAAACGCCGAGGCCATCAGGGGCTGCTGTTAAGCGCCCGTCCACTCACGGAGTTTCAGATGCGACGTCTCGAGTGGTCAACGTGACATCCTCCCATGGCCTTCCACTACCAATCTCTGTCAGGAGATGGTTCGAGGTCCAAGCGATACAACCTGGTTCATACAAGTCGATATTATGTTTCGCTTCATTTCATCAGTTTTCTCTTTCCTCGCCCTTTGTCCCGTTTTCGCCTCCCAATCTTTCTGTTTCTTTTGCGTGCTCGTTCGTCAGCGATTTGTCTTCCTAAACCGCGGAACTTTTGTCAATGCGTACCGCTACCTGATCATCACATCAACTTCCATCACTCAGATCTATAATTATTCAATAATATCATCAGCTGGTCTGAACATTATACCTAATAACTCCCATCACTCGAACGAGAGACCTACCGATCGAAGACATTCATTACCTCATCGCAACAAGAAACCCCAACTCCTCCCGAAAAGATACCTACCATCCTACGACAAAAGTCACCATGAAGCCAGTCACCCTCGCCGCCGCCCTCCTCTCCCTGTGCGCCTCCCTCGTCAGTGCCGGCGTAGTCATCACCCCCATCAAGCCCGAGCAAGTCGTACCCAAGAATGCAGATGATTGCTTCTTTGGTGTGACAACTCCCCAAGGTTGCGGGTATGTTTATTCTGTCTCTTTTCTATCTCACACCTTTGACTTCGTTGTCTTCCTCCCTCTCACTTGGCATGATGGCTAACCCGTATCATGTGTTAGACCTCTTCGTAACACGAAGAAGGAGTAAGGAAGGGACTACGACTACAGCATCAAATCTTTGCTGAATCGGAGAGGTTAAGGATGGGGAACCATACTACAACTTGAGGATGACGTCGCGGTTCCGGCAAATGTTGAAGGTGAAGAGGGGCCTGGTCGGTGGTGGGATGAATGGATGATGGGCAGGTTCAGGATGAAAGCACCTTGGTCTCTCGGCTCTCAACTACCGACTACAGGCATGGAGGGATGAGCTATCATCGACCGCCTCCTCACCGCGGCGGAGAATCTCGGCTTGGTCATGTCAACGGAGACACGAGATACAGATCAAGAATGCGAAGAAGATGGTCAGACACCGGATAGCCCGTGGTTACGGCCAGAGGAGAAGGAAGAGGACGCAACCACCACCACTTTCCCGGAGAGATATGGAGGCTTTCTGATGCGAACGGAGCCGTTCAGAGCCCACCCGTTCTGTCCTGGCCTGTCCATACTCGAAAGAACAACGAGACTGAAATAGATACCCAGTAATATCTTTGTGCAAATGACACAGTCTTTACACCCAGTTCTTGCTCCAACCAGCATGAGTGTGTTGAAGCTCGTAGCGATTGATTATGAGCATCGCACGGGGCCATGTGATTCCGAGAACTTGACGGACGACGTTGCACATCTGACCGCCAGTTTGCGTCGCGCATAAACACTGCAAAGAGACGAGCTTCTAAATCGAAGAGTCACCAGCACCTTGATGGCACCGGGGATTTAAGCTGCCAAAGCAGCGGCAGACATTTACAACTTCACAGCATGGTTTAGAAATGTGCCGATCGTTCGACCCGCCCTCACATGTGGTGATTCTAAGGCAGGAGATACAGAAGGGCTGTTTATGGCATTAATCTGCCACTCAACTTCGAAGAGACCTAATGAAAGGCTCTCCAAGACTCCCGCGATACTGTTGGGCTGCAGAGCAGCAGCAGCGACCGCGTCTCTTCGTTGAGTGGTTGATGAGAGAAGAAGGGAAATTTTGGCGGGTGGACGTCGAGTTTTGACAGGTTTCGAAAGCTTAGCAAGTGGTCCGTGCACCGCGCGCGTTTGTCTGGCGGGGGACGACCCACAAAAATGAAAGCTTTGGCGGGGCTGATAAAAACCACACCGGTCCGAGGAACTGCCGGCTCCGCAAGATCCAGAAACTTTAACTTCATTTCAAAATTTCCGCTGCAACCCTCGCTTCCTCTTCCCAACTCTTTTCCCTCAACAGGCTGGCAGTTCCGCGAACCACAGAGTCCCTAGTCATGGCGATGGGATCTATCGGCGATACCCTCTGGGATGTCGTCATCTGCGGCACCGGACTGCAGCAGTCTCTGCTTGCACTGTAAGCAAACTCCCTTCCCCTCTTCTCATCCGACTTCCATCGTTCTCCTGTCTAACTGACCGACTGACATAGCTGTTCTCCGCCTTGAAGATCCCTTTCGCGATCGGGCAAGAACATTTTGCACATAGACCCCAACGACTACTATGGCGGGGCGGAAGCGGCTTTCAGCTTGCAAGAAGCTGAGTCCTGGGTTGACCATATGGCCACCGAGGACAAAGGCCTCTTCAGGTCCGCATCCATCACCAAACCGGATGTCGCGGGTCTCTCCTTCCCCAGAGCGTACTCGCTGGCACTGGCACCCCAGTTGATCCACGCCCGCTCGGAGCTGCTATCTCAATTGGTTTCTTCCCGGGCGTACCGGCAGGTGGAATTCCTCGCCGTCGGATCATTCTACATCTTCAAAGCATCCCTCGACCCCGAACAGCAACCTAGCCTTGTCCGCATCCCCTCCACCCGCGAAGACGTCTTCTCGACGACTGCCATCTCGGCCAAGGCAAAGCGCGGACTGATGAAGTTTCTCAAGTTCGTGCTGGACTACGACAGTCCGGAGCAGAGAGATGTCTGGAAGCCTTTTGCCGACAAACCCTTAGTGGACTTCCTCCAGGAGCACTTTAAGATGGATGCCGAGCTCAAGACCTACATCATCACTCTCACAGTGTCGCTGGATGGCAGGATCAGCACCGAGGACGGACTGTTCATCATCCATCGTCATCTCACCTCTATGGGTCACTTTGGTCCCGGCTTTGCTGCTCTCTATCCCAAATGGGGCGGCACCTCCGAGATTGCCCAGGTCGCCTGTCGAGCTGGTGCGGTTGGTGGTGCTGTGTACATGCTTGGCGCTGGTATCAAGTCGATGGCTACTGCTACCGATGAGATCGAGCTCGAGCTGACCAGCGGTGACAAGGTCAAGACGAAGTTGCTTGTGCGTGGGGACGAAGGTGTTGGCGATGAGCCGAGCATCAGCAGGCTAGTGGCCGTTGTTGGTTCTCCGCTCAAGAGCTTGTTTGAGTCTACCATCGAGGGAGCACCGACACCATGCGTTGCGGTCGTCGCTCTGCCTGCGGGCTCACTAACAGCATCCGGCGAAGCAAACACTTACCCAGTCTATGTTTTCGCTCACTCTAGCGGTACTGGCGAATGTCCTAATGGTCAGAGTAAGTTTCACCCATTCTATTCTCTCATCACTTCCCTCCCGAGTACTATGATGATCCACATCTTGAATACTTATCTACATTGTCCAAGCTTCGGCGTTGACGATAACTACCTCTGACATTCTGATCGTACTCTCCATTTAACCTTTTTGCATTATCCATAACATGTTGGGAGCAAATGGCTAACTGGAAATCAACAGGTGTCTTATACTTGACCACAATGGCGACTTCCAACTCCAAGGAGATCTTGAGCCGTGCTCTTGAATCCTTCCTCTCCGCCGTGGGCCATGATCAAGTTCCCCAGTGCTTGTATCAGTTATACTATGAACAGGCTGCTGGTGTGAAGCAAAGTCAACTTGACGGGTTGACCCTTGATCTGCCCGGCCCTTCTCTTTCCCTCTCGATGGACGATTTATTGCTGAAGCATGTCCGTGAGGCGTGGAAGAAGGTGGTTGGCGACACAGTTGATGATGCAGAATACATGGTTTTCACAGATCGTGAACCCGTGGATGATGATGATGATTATGAATGATTCTCGGTGATGACCATGGTAAGGGCTGGTCTCTTACCTATCATTTGCACGGCCCTTTGCACATACATTAGTATATTTCAAGAAACATTAATTTCACTATACGTCTACCACTCAATTGCCTATCTTCGTGCTATGTTGTAGCTGATTCGTTGTGATGTTGCTTCAGCTACGAAATGACAGTTTCCTTCTCTCAAATTGAGCCCCAGCGTGTTAAAGAGTTGTCGTTCGCCTGAAATCCATTGCCCGTTCCCATACCTCTCCGAATATCAGTTCCCTATATCCTCAGCAGAAACTTGGATCCCATCAACCACAAGCTCCGAACGGTGGTCATCAGAGACACGAATGCCTAGCAAACCATCCTTGACGGTATCTCGAATTCTCGATTGCCCCCATCCATGATCACCCCATTCAGGGGAGCACAGCATCCCTTTCCCCACACAACATCCTTTTTCCCATTTACCAACCCGAAAATTCAAACCGCGAAATAAAAATGAAAATAAAACGGACCGCAAGATCGGCACCGATTGCACCGATAAAAGACTATCGTTCGCAAACCCTCCGCATCAATCACTCACTCACTCATCGCCGTCCTCTTCCATCAAAGCCAGCATCTCAGCCTCCGACACCTCAACGCCCACGCGAATCTCGCCAAACGGCTGGAAGTCCTTCATGTCCTGCTCCACCTTGATGGCGTCTTTGGTCGCCAGGACCAGGACGTTGTAAAAAGCCTGCGTCGCCACCTGTCGGGTTCTGTCCCTAGGTTCATCCAACAGCTCGTCAAAGGCAACCCACTGTCTGAGACGTCTGTTGTTTCCGATTCCATCACCGAGGTCAAGCGCCTCTCCCCTGGCCTTGGCTACCATGTTGACGTAGGCGAGGAAGTTGCGGCCGTCGCGGTCTAGAGCGTCTCGCATGACTTGGGAGGTTTCGGCCATAGCCTGAGTACCGGCTCCAGCTTCGCCGGAAGGAGTACGGCGTAAGAGGTCACGGCTACCATGAGGGCCGCCAGGCAAATGCGGAAGCTGCAGTTCATCCTCCCCGGGCGGCATGATGGGGTCGGATGAGAAACCGGGGACGCCGCCGGAGTGCAAGAACGGCGCGTAGGATCCGGCGTCGCTGAAGCGATCGATGGGCGGGAGGTGGGCCAAGTGGCTGCCGCGGTTGTGGAGGGGACTGGCGCTCACTTGGCGGCTGGATCCGGGGTGGTGACTGTCACCTTTGACTGATGAGCCAGGGACGAGGGAGGAGGGTCGGTTCCAGGGAGCGTCGGAGGGAATGTCGGGCAATGCTGAGCCGTCTCTTCTTCCAATCTCGGCGTCTTCTTCGGCTCCTCCAGCCAGCAAACCTCGGCCTGCTTCGGTCTGTGGCTCAGCGGCATTTTGCTGCGCTTGTGCTTGATGTTCTTCTTCGTTTTCGTCGCTGAGACGACGACGGACTCGTCTCTCTGCATTTTCTTCTTCTAACTCGAGGGCTTCGAGAGCTGTGCGCCGACGGCCACGTCTTCCTCCGGCTTCGTCCTCTTCATCGATGTCGATGTTCAAGACTTCGGCAGCGAAACCCGTGCCAGCAAAGAGATCTGCCAGTGGATGGCTGCGATGATTTCCGGAGTCCAAAGCACTTTCAAGGGCGCCCACGCCTCCAACACCACGACCAAATATGAGATCGTATGCGTGTCTCTTGGCAGCAGCTGGGTTCGTGGCGGCCGCGCGTCTGGCAGCCTTGTTCGCCCGCTCGGCATTGGCAAGGTAATCGGTGCTCCACGACTTCACTTCGTGGCGACTGATTTTGGTGTCATGGTCGGGTGCCAGCACAGCACGGCGGCGCTGACGACGTTGGACAGGTGCGGCGACTGCCTCAACCACAGGCTCCTCCACAATGACTTGTGCTTCCTCGGCTTCTTCCATGATTTGGTCTTCTTGAGCTTGCTCAACTTGGTCGGGGACAAGGCCAGGGACTTCGTCGGCTTCGGGCGGAGGGGCAGTGCCTCCGCTCATCAGCAAGTCACCTTGGTCGTCAAAGTAGAATTCCGGCTCGTCATGAACTTGGCCAGAGGCAGTGGCATGGGCCCGCTCTTCCTCGGGGCGCGGCAGAATGGGCAGCTCAGGCTCGTCCACAGTTGCCATCACGTTGCCGTCAGCGTCAATCTCGATTCCCCAGTCACCGAAGATCTCCGCGTTGGCCTCGGGTTCACCGAACTGCATCATCTCGTCGTCAGGCTTGTGTTGAGAAAGAGGTCCCAGCGAGTAGGAAGAGTGCTGAGAGCACAGAGGATCGGCAGGAGAAGATTGAGGTAGATCAAGGCCGAGGAGAAAGGAGCCGCTGCCATCCGGTGTGAGGTTAAACCTGTCCAGCGGCGAAAATTGGGACGAAGTCTTGCGTGAGGCTTGACTCTGGAATTGGGAAGCCAAGTTTCCTTCCTCGTCGAAGTGGAAGGCTGGGAGTCCCATGTTGACCTCGAAGTTTGGATCATCCGGGAGAATGAGTTGGTTGCGCCTGCAAATGTGAGGTTAGCTTGACACATTATCTGGTCGTAGGCTAAAAAGGTGTACACATACTTTGCCTTTCCGGCTTGCGGATCGAGGGCATTCTCGCTGCCTCCCAAGACATTGTAGAAGCATCTCATGTGCATATGGATCTTCTCGGCGTCGGTGAGCACATAGGAGCACTGCTGGGAGAAGACCCTAGAGACGCCATATAGCAGACTTCCCTGCAGTCGCAAGGCGATGGGGGCGCCCGGCTGTAGGATGGTCTCGCAGGCTTTCCGGACATTGACTTCTTGGATTGCCTTGCGCGAGATCTTCCTGTTGCTTGATCTGAGTCCAAAGGTGGACACCAACCTGGAGCGAGAGAAGAGCCGCGTTAGTTTGAGCGGTCTCACCTTGAAGTAACAGACAGGTTTGCTCAGGTTCACTCAGGTTCACTTACCACACGGTGGCAACACCATACTGCTGGTTGGTCAAGACTGGTGAGGTAGTCAGTACAACTTCGTCCTCACCTCTCAGCTGAAGGAGAAGTGAATCTACTCACTTTCGTGACTGTAGAACATGGTGGGGAGGAACGGTTGTGTGACTGAGAGGTTGTTATTCTCAAGAGTTACTTGGTGAAGGAGGACAGAACCTCGAAGGATATGATGCGTGAAGGTTGATGATAAGGTTTGAATGGAGATATTGAGAAGGAAGATTACGAAGGAGAACCTTGGTAAGAAAAAATAAGAGTGAACGCGGGTGAAGAGGGGTAGTGGGTTAAATGATGCTCGGGGTCGGGTGTGAGAGCTTGACGCGTTCTACGTGGACATGGCCGAGATGGGATGAAAAGACGAGCAAACAACGACTCGACCGGAATACAATGCGTGGCACAGGGACGAGCGATTCGAGGGGATGAAGATTACGGTGGGCTGTCCGAATTGAAAGGCAGGGTTGGTATCAGCGAAGTGGTCGAGTTCTTTTTTCCTCCCACAATTCGCGACACTCAGGGGTCTCTTTTTTCAGAAAAGGAAGGAGCGGCTCGCAACCCAAATCACTCGCACCTTCCATCTTGAAGTCGAATACTTTCAACCCAGCATGGCCTGAGCTTTGGACCAGACACCGTCCCTTCACTGGAACAATTCCATTGCTTCGCCCTTGGTTGTCGGCCGATCTATCACATCCCCTGTCTTCTTGTTTTTCAAAAAGCTACGAGACACTCGCCTACGCAACAACCTTCTCTTCCCAGAACATATTATTGTTGAGGGCCGAAAGTTTGTTCGACAACAACTCTGATACCAAACTTTTTTTTCCAGAAGGCTCTCTATCACTCTGGCAAACGAGCCGCCCTCCGCTCAACACTGACAAGTCCTGCGGGACACCGTCGCCCCCAGAGCTATTCTCGCCGACGAAGACCTCTAGCAACTCCTCCCAATAACCTCACAATGAGCGACTATCAACCCCGCCACGGCCGCCGCGACTCTTCGGTCGGCGATCGCGAAGAATATGTTCCATACGTTAGCTATGCGACGACTTCCGCCGCGCCATACCCGCAAGCGCCGTATATACCAACTCAGTTTCCACCGGGACCTCAGCTTCCACCGGGAGCCGTGAGATACGTCCCTCCCATGGCGAACCAGTTTCCCGTACACAGCACTTCTGGCTACACCGAGGGCCTGTATTCAACAATGCCGACGCATTACACCAGCTTTCCTCCTGCGACAAGTGCTCCCCAGCCCTATGATCAATTCGACAGTACGAGTTACAGACCCCCTGCTCCCAAGATTGTCCAGTTCACCACTCCGCCGACTTCGTTTTCACGGGTTTCTACCCCAGATTATGAGCGAGAATCCGACAAGGAGCCTACCTACTCTCCACCAAGAAATGCGAACGGTTCTCCGATCCCTCCGCCCCCGAAGGGATCGGGCGCATTTCATACCACTCCTGAGGTTCCCAGACCTCCGCCTCCTAGCCCGGAAACCTTCCGTATCCCTTTGAAGTCACTCAAGTTGAACGATCTACCCTCATCGGCTTCGATTGGCTATCCTGCTCCAGGAGATAAGAGCGCCGCGTGCCAACTCTGCGACTGGCACGGTCACACTGCAAAGACCTGCCCGCTGGGCTCTGACAAGAAAGACCAGCAAGACAAGAAAGACAACAAGCAGTCTTGCAATGAGGCTGTCTTCACGAGCAAGGAACAGAACGAGTACCAGGATCTTGCGCGCAAGGTTAGCCACATCATCCAGAACGTTGTTCCGGATTCCAATCAACCGCCCGCAACCAACGAGACGATGATTCAGCATATCATGAAGTGCTTGGCCAGTCATCCAGGAAACCCCGAGTATGTCCACAAGCAACTGGGCAAGGAGGAACATCAGGGCCAGTGGCTCTGCATCAAGGCGATGTGTGACAACAAGTGGGAGGGCCCAGTGTCGATGGCTACTAGAGAGACCGACTGCAAGTACTGCAAGAAGAACCTCTCTGGTGACCCGGTCACCCTTTGCTACCAGATCAAGCCTAGACATGGACGAGTCGCCCTGTATCGGGAGGTGGGTACCTTGAGAGTTTAAGGGTTCTGGGGTAGCCTATGGGCGACGATTTGGCTTGCATAGCTGTGAGAATTTTCTGAGTTTCGCTCAGAATATTGAGACTTTGGCAGCTGAGAGTTTGGCATTTTGGGCTGGCTTCTTTCATATCCATGGGAGATGATGAAGTTGTCAGCTTTTCGAAGAGTAATTTTGTGCTTTGGGCTTTCAGATTGAGCCTTGCACAATATTATACGCCAAAAAGTCATACGGGATGTTTTCATAATGGCCTTGGGTGGTGGACGTCTTGATGATGCGGTTGTTCCCGCGACTCAGGGGTAAAAAACATAGGGCAGGACCAGAAGATGGCTATCAGTCACGGTTGGCCTCAAGGGCTCGCTAATACCTTTACAAAGTAATTTAAGAGGTCGTCGAGATATGAAATTCCATAGGTGGCTAAGCAGACAGCTCTCCGTAATGATCGTTCGAGAACCACCCCCAGGATACATTGTATCATCCCGGTGTGAAATGTGAATTGCCTCAGAGCTTCACCTCAGTTGTCTTCGCGGAAAGTAAACAAATGTCGTCAGCGCTGATGCTGCACAACATCACCAGGGTGACAGAGCCAAGGAGTCTAGTCTAGACAATGAAATATTGGCCAATCATAGGAGGCGATGGGTTGGTCAAAGGATCGTGGACCCCTCCGATCAAGACCCTTCGTCTGATGCAACGGCAACGATCATTTCAGTGTTTCTATTTTCTCCGTTTCCTTATACAGCTCATTGAAATTTTTCTTGCTCATCAATCCTCAAACCATTCAAAAGTCTGCATTATTTCTCCGTCGTCATCGAGGTTCACGACTTTTGGCGCTTCGGCCGTGATTTCCTCTTTGACCCTCCCCGCCTCCGGCACACGGTGGTAGTAGCTCCTTCCGGTTATACGCAGTGGAAAAATATCGGGATCTCCACTCCGGCCGCTTTCGCCATCGATCGCATAACAAAAGTCATTGCAACGTTATCGCTGCCCCTGTCCTGTCATTGTAACTTCATAAAGACCTAGAGGTATATTTCTCTCTTTTGCTCGTTTGCTTCGGTTGGGCAGAACTTTTCATATAACATCATCCGGGGAAACCCAACCGCTCAACATGGCGACCGAGAGCAACCCGGCGCTCGCCTCCCTCCCGTCCAACGTGCGCGAGATCATTGAGCTCGCCAACCAGCGCGATGGCGGCATTCCTTTCCGGGCAAAGACTGCCCATGTCCACAGGACCTGGGCCGGCACCTTTACCAGCTTGCCCGAGCTCTATATCCAACCCGAATCCGTCCCAGAAATTCAAAAGGTCGTCCACTTGGCCCGTCACGCCCGGCGCCGTGTCACTACCACCGGCTGCGGTCACTCTCCTTCCGATATCACCTGCACTTCGTCCTGGCTCGTCAATCTGGACAACTTCAACAAGATCATCTCCGTTGATCACTTGACCGGTCTCGTTGTTGTGCAGGCCGGTATCCGTCTTTACCAGCTCAGTGACGAGCTGGACCGCCGCGGGCTTGCTTTGCCTAGTCTCGGCAGCATCAACGAGCAGAGCATTGCCGGTGCCATCAGCACGGGCACACACGGCAGCAGCATCAAGCATGGTCTTGTCGGTGAAAACATTACCGAGCTCAAGATTACTCTTGCCAATGGCGAGACGTTGTCGTGCTCCCCCGAGGACAAGTCGGATCTCTTCCGGGCCGCTTTGATCTCTCTTGGAGCCTTGGGTATCATCATCGAGGTCACTTTTAAGGCCGTTCCAGCTTTCTCGCTTGCCTGGAGCCAGGCAATCGACTCGGATAAGCGCATCTTTGAGCGATGGGAGAAGGATCTCTGGAGCCAGGCCGAGTTTGTGCGCATCTGGTGGTTCCCCTACATGCGCCGCGCCGCTGTTTGGACTGCCGACGTTGTCGACCCGGTCGACCTGAAGACCGGCGCCGTCAAGCACCGTGAGCCACCAACAAGCTACTACGATAGCTGGCTAGGCTACTACGTCTATCACAACCTCCTTGCTCTCTCCAGGTGGATCCCGCGCATCACGCCTTGGATCGAGTGGTTCGTTTTCGGCATGCAGTATGGTTTCAAGAACGGCGAGGCCACGAGGATCAGCGCCGTCCAGCCCAGTCAGAAGGCCTTCCTGCTGAACTGCCTGTACAGCCAATCCGTCAACGAGTGGGCCATCCCTCTCCACAAGGGTCCCGAGGCTCTGCAGCGTCTCGGTGCTTGGCTTCAGAACCTGAAGCCCGGCGACCCGGGCTACGTCGAGCACGGCATCCCCTACAGCGCCGAGGGTCTCTGGGTGCACAGCCCCGTCGAAGTGCGCGCGAGCGACTCGACCGTGTACACCTCGCGGGAAGCCAACACGCGCCCCTTACTCGACCCGACGCAGTCCGACGGCCCGACGCTCTACCTCAACGCCATCATGTACCGCCCCTACCACCGCGAGCCGACCTACAACGCCACGGAGCGCTACTACCTCGGCTTCGAGTGGCTCATGCGCGAGCTCGGCGGCAAGCCGCACTGGGCCAAGACCTTCACCGCGACCCAGGCCGACCTGGCCAGGTGGTACGGCGAGGACTTCCAGCGGTGGGGCGCCGTCCGCGAGAGCGTCGACCCCGAGGGCATGTTTGTTGGCCCCTGGCACAGACGCTACCTGCTCGAGCCCATCCAGAGCGACAAGCTCCTTCCGCTGGAGGAGATTCAGCAGACGACCAAGGAGGTCCCCGCGAGGCAGGGTGGTGGTATCGAGGTGATTGGCATCCAGAACCCTGTTGTGCCAAATTAGGTGATCGGGAGGATTCTGGGTTCTCCGCTCAACAGGATGGAGGAGCAGGCCGAGAAGGAGGAAGCCAAGCTGGGTGGCAGGAAGGTGCAGGCTGCTGAAAGATTTGAGGGGATTAGAAGAGAAAATAGGTTAGGTGGAGTTTTTGGGTGAACCACTGATGAAGACTCGGATAGGTCTTGGAATAATTACCAAAGAGCGAGGAATCCTGTTGGGTAAGGTTTAGGATGCGTATTCTATCTTTTTCTTGTTGTTATTTTGGGATACCAGGCTGGTCGGAAAAGGAGGGAGGGATGGCAAGAAGTTTTTGTTTATCGAGGGGAATACGTTGTACTCTACAGATACCATGAAAAAGTACTAAACTTGCAATTTTGAACGAACGATTGTGTGTTCTTCCATTCTTCAGCGGAAGCAATTTGAACACTAGACTAGTAGTTGTTTGCGCCTCCGGGCGCCTCACGCATATAGCAATGCGTATTTCATGTCATGTCATGTCATGTCATCCATCCTATCCCCGGCCGGGCCATTCCTAGTACCGCCAACGCCAGTAAACTCCCGCGAAGAATCCAAGCCTCGTGAATTGTATTCTTCTTCAAGTCCGAATACCATGAATTAAGGGACATTCTGGATCCCCAAGACTTCTAAGCCTACCAGACAAAGCCATCAAGTGTCACCACATGATCTCTCAGAACCATCAAGTAGCTAGCCTCGTAGCCAAAAGTCTTTGCAAGAACCATTCCATTCCGTTACAAGCAGTACATACCCGGGGTGTTCAAGCAGGATGTGGTTGATTCTACCCCTTGCATTCCTTCTCTGCCTTTGTTCTCGTCTCCCTCACCTCTTCTACTGCTTTCCCTCCGTCTGCTTTTCCCGTTGCCTTGACGCCATGCGATTGATGCGATGCCTATGCATTTGCTGATCCAATTTCAACCTATGCCAGAACCAGAACCAAAACCTGAAAACGCTTTGATGAAAATGGAAGCAAAAGTTGGACAGAGGACCAAAGTAAAAATGAATGAATGATGAATCCGAGCAAGTGGGGATGATGTCCGTGTCCTGAATCAATCAGTAGGTCGGCTTGGCTTAGCCGGCTCAGCTCTGATGACTCAAATTTGACGCCGGCCTCACAAAGCTCGCCGGCCTCTTCGAGGTCTTCACAATAAACGGACTGGGCATCTCTTCCTCCTCCACGTCCCGCTTCCATACGGGAGCTATCGGCCATGGGATTGACTTTGATCCAGCCCCAGTTCCCGTTCCAGTGGCGCTGCCGCTGCCTGCACTGTTGGAAGAGGAGACACTATTGGCACTACTTTGCTGCTGCTGCTGCTCAAAATTGGCCGTCATCGGTTGGGGTTGTGATTGTGGTCGTGTCGGTAATTGCTGCTGTCCGCTGCTGCTGCTGCTGCTGCTGCTGCTGCCGTCCACCGATGACGCCGCGATCGCCGCGTGTTCCTTAAATGCGCGTAGTTTGGCTTCGTTGGACATGATCGCGCTGATGGGCCTACCACCGGCACGAGCCTGGTGCAGCTCGACGAGCGAGCTTCCGCGAATGTTCTTGGTGGCCGTTATTCCGATCTTCTTAAGAGGCGGAGCTTGTGGCAGTGGTTGCTGTAGCTGTTGGTTTGATTGCTGGTTGAACGACGATTCATCGCACGTGGATGACATCCGCTTGAGACCCCTTGTTCTGACAGTGACGTTGGATGTGATGGTTGAGGATGACGCGTCGCTGCCACTGTTGCTGTTGTTGTTGTTGTTGTTGTTGTTGTTGTTGTTGTTGTTGTTGTTGTTGTTGTTGTTGTTGTTGTTGTTGTTGTTCGCGCTAAGTCTCCTGCTCACGCCCGTTACCGATGGTATCCTAGTGAGTCGTCGGGTTGGGCTGGGTTTGCGGTCTCGCAGGGCGGGAGCGCTGGGTGCGGAACGAAGGGGATGTTGCCCTATTGACGAAACTCCACTAACTGTCTTAGAGCGGGTGGCTGACGTCTGTTTGGAGCGAAAACCGTGGATAGGAAGAGGATTTGACTTTTGTTGCGAGTTGAGCGACGGCCTCGACTTGGTTGTGATAGTACTGAAAGGGTTCTTGCTGGATTTAACGATAGGTTTCGGTGAAGGAACCAGAGCCTCCGCCTCGGATTCGTCGCCAGAGTCCATCATCTCTGTTTCCCTTGGAACCTCCCAGTTGCTCTTGTCTGTAGAAGTTTGCTCCTCACCAAAAATCATTCTTGGGTTTGTGGTCGGCGCTTTTGTCAAAGCCATCCGACGGGGTGAAAGGGAGAGGGAAGCGATCGTGATAGGTGATGGTGAGGCCATTTCGATGTCCATTGGCGTGCCAAGGACAGATTCAGCGGGTGCGGAAGAATATGTCTGCGCTCTGTGGAAGGGTGTTCGTGGGATTTTCTTGGTGATATCAAAGCCATCAGTCGACTCAGCAATCGAGATATCGGTAATGTCCGTGGTAGAAGGGAAGTCGCCGTCGCCGCTACCGACTGAGGACTGGTTAAAGTCAGACACCAATGTAGCAGCAGTCGAAGAAAATGAGCCCTGCTGGCCTTGACTGTTGAACATGAGTCCTCTCCCGTGTCGTTGTAGCTCTGCTTCTACTCGCGCCTGAACCTCCTGCTCGAACTTTTGTTGTAGAGATTCGATTTCCTGAGTCACCAGACGGTCAATCTCCAACCGCGCCTTGACTTCCCATTCCCTTCTCAGTGAAGCATCGATCTCGGCGCGGATAGAAGACTTTTCAGTTTCGAGTGCGGACAACTTGCTGTCAAGCTCGCGGATGCGCTTGTTAAGGGTCTCCTCTTTGGATCTGAGCGTCCTGCTGAATTCAACAACTTCCTTTTCTTTCCTCATCAATCGAACAATCGGCAGGTTGAGGAGTGTGGCTGTGTCTGGTCTTCGGTCCGGGTTCACTTTCAGGCAATCTTTGATGGTTGCGAAGAGTTCTCCCGAGTACACGGAAGGTAATGGCGCGATCTTTCCCTCCTTGATCTTCTGAACCAGCTGGTAATGCGTCTTGGCGTTGAATGGGGGCTCTCGGGCACAAAGCTCGTATATGATGCATCCCAATGACCAAATGTCCGACTTTAAGGTGTATTTCTCTGCCGCGCAAATTTCCGGCGACATGTAGAAGGGGGTGCCAACGTAGGTCGAGGCAAAGTCATGCGATTGCATGACCTTGGAAAGTCCAAAGTCTCCAAGCTTTACCGAGTTATCTTCGCCCAGGAACACTACGAGGCAACATGTTAGACCAGCCCGGATGCGAATCACAGGGTCACCTACCGTTCTCGGGCTTGAGATCGCGGTGCAGAATAGTCATGCCACCCGAAGGAGGTTTTGGCCTTGCTGTTGCGCCCAAGCCAAGGACAGTCTTGCCGACTTCTGGAGGGTCGACGCCATAGTGGCAACGGTACAAAGCAGTGACAAGCTGGGAAAAGATGCTCCAGACGAACGATTCTTCCGCGTACTGGTTATTCTTAATAAGGTTGCGGATAACACGGCCCAGGTCGCCATTGCCACAGTATTCCATGTAGAGATGTAGGTCTTGGGTCGCTTTGAGATGTTCGCGGTGGTAGTATCCGACGATATTGGGATGACGTAGGGTCGAGAGGATCGAGAACTCGGCATGTAACTGTTCGCGCTCTTTTTGCGACATCTTGAGGTAGCTGATCTCCTTGCGGCAGAGGATCATGCCGTCGGCCTTGCGCCGCACCTTTCGGATGATGCCAAACGAGCCATGGCCTGTGGTTGTCAAGCAAGTCGTTGTCAGCCATCAAGTTCACTGCTACCCTCTGTGCATGTGCAGGTGGAGCGCCGTTGGAGGATTGGAGGAGGGCATTGTCGCATACCGATCTTTTCTAGAAGCTCGTACTTGTCGCTCTCCGACATTTTGGCGGTTGACTAGATCAACGGGACCTCTGACAGGCTATCATGAATTGGGAAGAATATGCCGCCTGATCCATAAGACAATCGTTTCGTGTTGAAGGATAGGCCCAGTCGACTAAGAGGTGGTAATGCAATTGATGCGTTGTATGCGATGGATGCGATGAATGCGATGGTTATGGTGATTGCGATGGGTGTATTCTGGTGCCGGGAAAGGATGCGCGGGATTGCGTGTAACCAATTGAAGTTGCGTTCCGGGTCTCGTTGGGTCGCCCGGCTGGTTCGTGGACGCTTCGGATGGGCTGCCCGATCGAAGACGCCTGCGAACCTGTCAAAGGGAGAATCCCTACCAGTCAACATCGCGTTGCCCAGCAACTGGCGCGGGGCGGTGAGGCCGTACCCACTTAAATGTTTAGCCGCAACTGGACTGTGCCAGCAAACCTTATCGATAATATCGATGAGACACGATAGGATAAGATAAGATAAGATAAGATAAGATACGATACGCACTTGTTGGCCGTCTGTCAGGACTCGGCACCGACCCCTGACCACCGAACCCACGGGCCCGTGCTTACCCCGCTTACAGCCCTCTAGAAGGAAGGCATCAGTACGTATACAATATAAGACTGGTTTGTTTGTTAGTTTGGTTCTTCGAACATGGGTCGAACAGGGGAGAAATTGAGCTCTCATTGGCCTTCTTCTGGCTTTCGTTTGAAGGCACTAACATTGTGACCAGGGTAAAAAACGCCACAGAAGCCTCTTATGCCTCTCTCCGTCTATTCCAAACGCCTCTTATGCCTTTCTCCGTCTCTTTCAAGGCCCTCAAGACTGAAAGATATAAGAAGGTAGTCCCCTACGGCACTCGTCCGCTCGAAACCCGAGTGCTTTTCCGCTTCTATTGGCCTTGGAGAGTAGAGCTGGCGTTTTTTGTACCAAACTAACAAACATACCAGGGGTAGATTGTANGGCCCTCAAGACTGAAAGATATAAGAAGGTAGTCCCCTACGGCACTCGTCCGCTCGAAACCCGAGTGCTTTTCCGCTTCTATTGGCCTTGGAGAGTAGAGCTGGCGTTTTTTGTACCAAACTAACAAACATACCAGGGGTAGATTGTATATACAGAAGGAGCCCACGAAGACAGGAAGGAAGAGGTTATTCAGAATGGAAGGCAGCCAGGCACACGAGGAAGTCAGGTACCTGGCAAAGCCTGTCAGGAAGGATGGTTGGGGACGGATTCCATGTACTCAAGACTGGCCGCCCCAGGCTGCTGGAGGTTCTGATTTTCCTCCTTATCTTCATCTTCTTCTACCAATCAATTCAATTGACGCAAGCCTTTTCCCTGACACCGTCATCGACCATCCGGCGGCTCTCTTTCTGGTCCGTGCTAGCGCCCCGTACCCGACCCGATTGCGTTGGTCTTCCGTCTGCTTACATAACTCCGGCACCCGAGATACCATCTTGAAGTGCCGCCACCCTCCTTTGGTGCATTTTTCCCCTACATATAAACTTCTCGTTCTGTCCCTAGACCCTCGATGTTGATACTCCTTCCTTGTAGCATTCAAAAGTTGGCAAACCAAAGGGATTTTACGCACAGCAAAAATGGTGCTTCGCAAAGACCAGCTCGAGCTCAAACTCAAGGACGATGAACAGCTTATCCGCCAAGGCGTCCTCCGCAATGAGCATCCCTTTGATGATTCCCCAGAGTTTCATGAGTTCATACATGCATGCCGTCGAGGTGATCTGAAGCATTGTCAGGAGTTGATCTCAGGTGGCGTCAACATCAATGGCAAAGACAAGTACGATTATACTCCGCTCATTATTGTATGTGATGTTTTCGCTTCATAAGTTACGCCATACTTCTTTAATTCTAGAGTAGTACTGATATCTCAAAAGGCAAGTCTGTGTGGACACTATGAACTGGTGCAACTCTTGTTAGAATCCGGTATGTCCTGCCGTAAAGTGCCAACTCTCCACCATCCAGTCACTTACACGCAAGCGCAGGTGCTCTGGCCGACCCCGATTCATTCGAGCGAGAGCGTGCGGTCTACAACGCTCTGAATAACAAGATCCGGAATTTGCTCCTTTCATATGATTACACCAAGACTGCGGATCCTTTACAGGCCTGGTCGTCACATATCACCTCATTGCTTGTCCGCGAGATTCCAAAGACGACAGACATCACTCTCCTCACAGCTTCCGAGTCGTTCCGCCTGCACAAATTCATCCTCTCCTCTAGATCCCCTTACTTCCGGAGAAAGTTCGCCGAAGCTCCTGAAACTGCCACTTGGAAGCTCTCCCATTCCATTCCGGTTGAGGCTTTTCGGGTAGTCATAAGATATCTCTATCTTGGTGAGCTACCACGCGACCTTGTCGGGCCTCGGAGTACAGCCACCGAGGAAGAGGTTTTCAAGGGGATCGACAAACTCTGCAAGCAGCTCGAAATCGCTCACCTGTGGGAAGCTGTTCTTTCAACGACCGACCGACGCTTGGCACGCCAGAGACACCAAGATGAGGTTCAGCGTGCTCGGGGTCAGGTAGCAGCCTACTTTCGAGACACGGTCCTCAAGCACAAGTTTACCGTTGACACTCGTCGGGTGGGTGATGTGAAATGGCCCCGAGACAACGCCATCTCCGCAAACTGTTTGCTGCGAGCGGACGAGTTCGACGAGGATGAAGGGGAAGATGTCGTTGAGCCGGCGGAAGAGTCGCATATATCGAGTAATGGCATCCCCATCGGTCCGACAGCAGCCTCAAACTCAACAAACGGAACTTCTAATGGGGAGAAAAGGAGGCCCAAACGCTCAGTCCTCTTCCCGGTGCACAAAGCCTTCCTCATCCGCAGTCCCTATTTTGAAACCATGTTCTCCTCCGAGTTCATGGAAGCCAAGGAAACCGAGCATCTCCACGTCATCAAGGTGGACTGCCTTCCCGAAGTCCTCGAGATTATCCTAATATTTCTCTACACCGAGAAGTCCGACTGCCCACTTGACCTGGCCCTTGATCTGCTCTACGCAGCGGACATGTTACTGCTGGATAAGCTCAAGACCAAAGCTGCCGTGGCAATCAGCACCCTAGGCAGCGGCACCAGCAACGCGCTGGTAGACCGAACCCACGGCGGAGCGGCGGACGAGCTACAACAACAATCACCGCCTGCAACATCAACATCGGCATCGACACCTTCAAGCGGGCAGCAACAAACACCTCCTGGATCATTGACTGAAACGGATGGACAACCAGTCGAAGTGGAACCCATCAACGTCTACGACGTCATCCACGCCGCCTGGGACCTCAAGGTCCAGCGCCTCGAAGATTTTGCCGCCCGGTACCTGGCCAGCCGACTTGAAGACTACATCGATGAAGAAGAGTTCGCCGAGTTGATCCAGGAAAGTGCGTCCCGGCTCAAGAGGCGTGAGGAGACGGACACTATCGAGTTGCTGGACGATATCCGGTATTACCTAGGCGAGCGATTCCGGTTCCGGTTCGAGGGTGATGGCATTGAAGAGATGCTGAATGAGGAGGGCGAGATTGATGCTGCTCAGGTAGAAGGCCTGGCAGCAGAGGATGGGGATGGGGAAATCCGTCCCGAACAGCCTTCGGACGGGCAGAGGGAAGTGAAAGAAGAGGAAAAAGGAGGCACTGAGCCCGATGGTGAGGAGGCAGGAGGTGGTGGTGTACGAACATTAGACGGGAAGTTGGTTGAGGATGAGTTTGTGTCTGATGCGGTCAACTACCAGATCTTGCTGGAAAAGATCGATAAGATGCTCGATCGTCTCAAGCTAGGTGCTTGAAGGGCTCTGAGCATTTACAGGGAGGGATACCGCATCACTGCATTAGAGGTTACATGCGTTACGACTAGACACAATGGTGATACTGTATGAATATGTTTCACATAGAAGCTGCAGGTGGTCATTTGTTTTGGGTCCTCTTTGGCTCTTTCCCATCTTAGCGCCAAGAATTGAACTTGGTTTTTCTCGCAACATCGTCCCCTTTCAAAGCAAGAATAGGCTAGCAACATCATCGTCTTGCATTGTAAACCCAGCCATGCTTCCTTGACCAGAGAAAAAGAAAAGGATCCCGCTATATGGTGTTGACAGTGCTGAGATATCTGTAACACCATTATTGCAAATATTGCCTTCCTTCCTTGACGCCATGCTCCCAATACTTGATGCGGGCTTCCGCTTCAACGACGACCGTTGTCTCCAACTGCTCTGCTCCTTGCATATATCCCAACATCAATCAATCAATATTCTTTTTGCTTTTCATCGGTCAGGCTTCTTTCTTTTAGGGAGGCGGTCGCTAAGAAAACATATCATCCCCCACATACCGAAAAGCAACAAAACACTACGGCTATCTATGTACTCGACATCTCAAACTCTCATAGCCATCACAGAACGACCCTGAGCTGATGTATCTTGAGTTACCTAGAGGTACCCAAACATTACCTTCCACCATCCAGCCGCCCTCGGGGTCCGGCATGCAACACCACCAAAACACTTCTCAAAAGACGGGGCCCAGGTAAGGTTACAGTAGGCAGGAGCAATCCACGATTTCCGGTGCCGTTAAACGTTTCAGCAGCGAGCCCATCAACCAATATCACAACACCCACAAACAAATTATTCAAGAGGACACTGATCACCTACCAGCCCTCATCACAGACCTACCGAACTACCTACCCGTAGTTATGTATACCAAACATAGCACAGACCCCCTGGCCACGGCCACGGCTAGCCCCTGAATGATCCCCCGTCAAGTCTTCTCCACGACCCCATGCCCTTCGGCAGTTCTTCGAGCCGGGATATGGAATGCTTGATGTTTCGAAGCTGTGGATGCGAGTGAGAAAAGGAGAAAAAGAATGTGATGATCGATTCTAAGCCACTTCTGGTGGTGGAGGTGGTGGTGATTAGCAGTCCGTGCGCTGAACTTGTTGACTCGCTTGGATAGGAGCTATGTAGCGTATGTACTGTACATCGAATATCTTGGAGACGGAGATAGGATAGTCGTAGGTTGAAAGTTCGAAACACGGGGCGGGCACGGCGGGGAAGATCTCCCGCGCCCGCATTCGGCTGTGCAGGTGATGGGTGATGGGTGATGTACATTGGCAATTGGCACATCTGCATTTTGATTCATTCACAGCCGGTAGGGGGGGGGGGGGCATTTGTTAGTCAGCTGTTGTTCTCTGATCTCTGATCTCTGATCTTGATCTTGCGAATTGCCGTTGGCAAGTGAAAGACAGCTCTGATAGGACTGTATGCGGCTCATCGATCGATCATTCATCGTTCAACGTTCTTTGGTCGTGTAGTGTCAATGATGGTACCTGATACGCATGTTCGAGTGAGTGATTGACGCGATGTCAGGTCCTGCGCAGATAGTCAAAGGCAAGTAGTACATGCATACATATGTAAGCAGTCATATCCAGAAATATTAAGCGCACAAGCGCCTCATTCACAAATCTTCCTTCTTTGCCTACAGCATGCACCACCACTCACTCATCACGCTCGCATTCACATTCACACTTACACCTGCTCGCGCGTACGTACGCACATGGCATGGCACATCACACTACAGTACTTACTTACCAAGAAGCGACAACGACGGCAGGGGAATCTTTGAAATCGCGATGTGATGTGATCAATGTCTCGGGTTGAAATCAAGCCCTCCACGCCCGCCCACAACCCTTCCGGGTGTCATTATGTCTCGGTTCCGAATCCCCCCCTCGCTGCCCCTAGGGGCCCCCCATCATGGCTTCCATGCCATTGTTCTGTAGGTAGTCATGATTGCACCTTACGAGGAGAGGAAAAAGATCTTCACTTCACGCCCGCGGCGGGGGCGGGACTGCGGGAGAGGACTGAGGAGGCTGAGTTGATGGCGGGTCTGTTGGTTGGTGTAGAGGTAGTCCTTTGCTTTTATGTTGCCTAGCGGGTTAGACGAGATGAAGAACTACATTTCGTCGGGAGGCTGAACCTTGACAGTCGTACGGTTTTCTTTCGTTGTTGAAGGTTGAAGGGGATGGTGGTGGCTGTGTTGTGGTTGAACAAAGTGATGGTCTGGGACTCTGGGTGCCTAGCATGTTCCCAGGTCCCCAGATTATCAACAAGGTGGTGAAACAAGGAGGCTTGTCGGGAACGACTCCCGGGACAACATTTGGTTGTGCTTCTCCTTGTGCCTGCCGGGTGCGTAACGTGCGTGGGTGGGTGGTTGCAGGGATGTAAAGTTACCATACAAGGCCCGAAAAGAAGCTTTCCGTACAGTACAACACTGTACTGTACCTACAGTAGCAGAAATTACAGTCGCCTTGTGCGAACGGTGGAAGGGAAAAAGGGGGAAAAGGAAAACAATGGTGACAAACCACCACATTTTTGAGCCGAGGCTTATGGGGTAGCAGTACCCTGTGCCTGGCTGCCTGTCCATCTTACGCTGGCCCCACGATATATGCCAGCCCTGACTCGCGAAGTCCCGAAATGCCATGGGAAGCGAAGCGATGGCTGGGAAGAGGTTATCGTGCGCTTCTGGGCTTGGCTTCTTGAGATATGTCTCACTTCGTCGACTCGACTTGCATGTAACCGACTCGCACCATCGCAGTTGCTTGTACAGCATTATCGTCACTGTTGTTGTTGTCGTTGTTGTCGTCGTCGTTGTCTTATCCGTTTTCTAGTCCAACACGGGCTGGTCAAACATGGTGAAAGAAAGCAACAACACTCGATGACTGCCACCGTAACTACCTGCCTGTCAAAAAGACGGACAAGCAAGCAAGGGCATGGAAGAAAAGCAAAGAAAGAACCCGATCAGCCCATTCTGCCCATCTGGGATGTGCCGTAACAATGAAGAAAGTTGGCGCTGATCCTAGGCGGGACTTAGCGTCGATGATCGCCAGCGCCACGCAGAAAGCCATCGTTTCAGCCAACTGCAAAGAGCGAAATGGCTGACAGCTGGGCGCGAAAGTGGACTGTAATTCCCGCCAGAGAGGAAAGGGAAAGCTGTTGCGATACGTACGTAACGGTATAGTTTTCCCTCTGATACCCCCAAGGAGCGAGGGAGTGCCACCGCGTGCTGCTTCCCCCAAACGGTCGGATCATCATGTGGCTTCTGCGCTGAACAGAGATAATTATAGCGCTGTCCGCCAGATGTTGATCATTGACGATCTGGATTCTTTTCTTGTGGGATCTCTCAAGTGGTTGTTCATACGGACCACAATTCCTCCGTACAATGTAGGTACCAGCGCTTAGTAGGTAGTGTTTACTATGCAGTATGCAGCTGATTGCTGTCTAAAGGGCTGATCCCCAAGGCGTATGTAGTGTACGCTCGGACCGAACTGGCGTGCTTTTGACAGGCTGTCAGTCAGATGTGCAATACGGCAAGCGAAAGCGATCTGATATTCCCTTTGATGCGCGCTGCGGATGTCTCTGCCTGGGCAATTCATCGAATATCATCGATCAGGGCACAGGGGAGAGAGAGTTGCCTCAACACGATACGTTTGCAACGCTTTCAGGGGAAACCCGGACTCTCATCACGTAAACTTCAAGCTTATCGAGCGGAAATCTCCGTGAACCCGAGTCGGCACGGGGTTTTCATGGCATCGAAATGTTCCATTGCCGGCTTCGATGATTACGCAGCGAGCAGTCAGCACGAACTCCCGTCGTGACATGTGTATCTCGACACAATCAAAAAAGCCGCGATTCAGGGGTCGCCGGTCTTGACACAATATGGAGCCCTGGCTCGGCCGCATTGTTGCTGCTCTCGGCCTTTCGGCTCGATGGAGGCTGGAGCACCCGCTTGCGAGGATAATCGTTTCCCTTGCGACGGAGCTCTGGATCCGCACCGCGCACCGAGTGGGAAGTGAACTTGCCGGGAAGCCATAGATCCCTGGAACTTGCAAGCGGAAGGGAAGGCGGCATGTGTTGCGCGGCGATGATGGCACAATGGCTCGATAATCTGCACGGGTCAGACAGATCGTGTGCAGTTTTGGGTTCGTTTCGACCTTGGTCTGATGTCCAACCTCACTTCTCTCGGGACGAGTTGCTGGAGTTGTTGAGGAACGACTGGAGGCGTCTTTGTATCGGATACCGAGTCAAGCATACGCAGGGTTCGTTTTCGTTTTATCTTGTCGAACCTGATCAGATGGAAATTGCTACGGTAATCTTTTTTTGGGGAGCTAATAAGGAATCTCAAAACATGATGGATATGGTTGCGGTTCTGTTGGTCATGTCAGTGGCCACCAGGTGAAACAATAGATATATCGAGTCACCGCAGGATATTGGCGGTTAGGGAGGAACCTGGCTTCATATCTCTGAGACCTCGTCTCATGGCATCGGTTGCACAGACATGGCGAGAAGGTCTCGTTACTCAGCATGAACAGTAGGCGTCGAGACTAATAAAGAGGCGTTATGAGCCTCGCATAAGATTTAGCCGCCGTTTTTCAGTGATACAATATCGAGGCGGGGGTTGAGAGGCCTGAAAGGAAACTACTGTTCAACCGCTGTCAGTGTCTCAGTCAGGCTGTGGGTGAATTTCTCAATCTCGAAGCCAACTGCGTAATACAGGGGGCGTGAACGAAGATCATTGCCGGACGAGCTGAGGTGATAGAAACCCGAGTACGATTCACAGCCACAGAAGGCAAGATGAGACGAGCCTCATTCGTATTTGCCAGTGACCGGCGCTGCTTGTTTTTGAAAAGAAACGTGCTGTGATGCAATAAGGTCGACGAGGTGATAAGGTTGACCCTGATATCGCGAGTTTGGCAGACATGCAAGTGCTCGACTCACCATCGGTCGGTTCCTGGATGTCATGACCACACAAAGTTCCGCCGCTTCCGGGACGGGACCAGCCGCAGGCATCTTCCAGGCTGATGCGCAACCAACGAGACCATGCGTATTGTTGTTGAAAGACTGTTCGCTGTCTGGATAAAGTTAGCAGGGCCGATAGCAGGAAGAATCATCGAACATTGGCGTAATCTCATGTTGTCAATGCCAATCGAATGCCAATTATGCTTCGCCATGGGAGGCCACGGACGCCCCGACAGGGAGTTCTCGGTTATAGGAATGACTGCTGAGCGCTCAGGTCACCCTACGCCCCAGGGGCCCAGGGCCGGCAAAGTTACGATACGATACGCGGCAGTAAGGTACTGTGTCGTATGCCCATGACATCAGCACCTGGCAGCTTTCTCGGCAGCCCCTCCGCAGCAGAAACCGCCATCTCGGCAGCGGGCGGGCAGGCAGAGAAGCCAAGTGTTGATCCTGTCAGAGTAGAGGGAGGATTTCTGGGTTTCTAGCTATACTCGATGTGGGTTAGCTGCCCAGCCCCCTAATATTACCTGATTTCTGGGCATATCTGGGTTACCCCAGCACCCCCCATACCCTCTGGGCGAGTTAGTTACACACACTCTTCAATCAATCAATTCTATATAGTTACATTTAACAATTAACAGTCTAATCTACGTATTTACGACTAAATACGCTACGATAAATAATTATAAATAATATCCCTACGAAATCGAAAACGTTAATTATATCCCTATTAAAGGAATCTACCGATAAGGCCGTTATAATTATTTTTAATACCCCGTCCGATTGGCCTAATTGGTATAAAGTTTTTAAGAGATTCGTTGGTAGTAATTAGGATTTTAATAATTAATTATTTAAGGGAGGACTTATAATTTAGAGAATATTATTACTTAAGCCGGAAGACTTCTTCTTTATTAAATAAGTAAAGGATTGCGTTTAAGTGGCGAAGAAGGAATTTATTAAATTTAACCGAGGAATCCGAATTAAGAAGGTTATAATTATACCCGCGATAATTACTACTATTAATACTACTACGAATAGTACTACTACTAAGACGGCTATTATTATTTAATTTTAAAATAAAGCCGCCGCCGGCGCTAATAAAGACGATAATAATAAAGAAGAGGAAGAGGATAAGGAAGAAGAGGATAATAAATACCGTATTAAATAAAATATTAAGGAAAATATAATTATTAACCCCGCTATTAATTTAATTACCGCTAGTAAAGTAATATACAATTAAATTAATAATACTTATAATATTCGTTATAAGTATTAGAAAGATTTTAATAACGCTAATACCCAAATTAAGAATTGGATGAGTATTTACGTCGCCGCCTATTATACTAATATTTCCTTCGAATAGGATAAATTTATTTGCGAATAATTAAAAGAAATTAAGAGTTAAATTAATTACCGCTTTATTAATTAAATTATTAACGCTCGGCGAAAATATTAAGCTTTTATTAAAGAAATTAATAAGAAATAATTTAAGGACTTTGAGAAGTGGCTATTAAATTAGGAAATCCTTATTATTAATAGGAAGAGATTTAGTATTAATAAAATTAATTCCTCTATTTCTTAATTTACCGACTTCGTTAATATAGTCCGTAATTATAAACCTATTTAGGTAAGTAACGTTTAGAAATTCAATAATAAATTTAAAGATATATTTTTAAAATATAAGGACGTATTTACTAATTTTAGAAGGGTTAATATATTAAAGCGTACCGTATTATTAATTAATTTAAAGAAGGTTATAATTTATAGCGCTTAGGGTACTAATTACTCTAATTCGTAAAAATTTATACTTAATAAGGAGGACGCTCTTAATTTTAATTGTAAAAAAAAACGGAAAGTAAATATAAGGAAGAAACGCAATGCGGATAAAAATACGAAAGATTCTTTACAACCGAAAAAGAGAGGAAGTATTACGTTATTATATAAGGTTTATAAGTAAGGCCCTTACTTAATAAAACGTTATTAATATTTAATATTTAAAATTAAGGATAATCCTATTTAAAAATTTAATAACCTTATTTAGAAGTTTATTAACGAAAATTTTAAAAAGTATTTCGAAATCCGTAAAGAGGTTAAGAAGGCTAGGAATTAGATATAGGACCGCTTTATCGCTTCGGCGTAGATTATTATTTTAAAGAATTAAAGGAGACGAGAAATCGGTATTTATAATTTAGTATTTTTTATTAAATAAGGTACTTTTAATACGAACGACGGAAAGGATAATATTTATTCTTTTAAGAATTTTATAATTTTTAATTCCGGAGTTTCCCTTTATATTTTTAACGAGATTAATTGTTTCTCTTTATTTTAAATAGCGTCTTTAAAAAATTACGTTTAGGTTAGTAATTTTTAAATACTTATTAAAGGTTTTGGGAATATTAACGTAGAAGTATAAGGAGAAAGGGGAGCTCTAAGGCTACGGTTAAAAGAAGTAGCCTTCTATTTTAATTTTATTGTAAATTTTATATTATTACATTTATTTCGAAAGTAAGGTTTTTATTAAGATTATAAACCCCTTAATAATTACCTCCGTCGATTAGACGGTTTATTCTTTTATTTTTTTTAAGAAATCTATTATTAGACGGTTCTCGAATACCTTCCCCTCTCTTTTAATTGCGCCGCCTTTTTTACCCATTAAAATCGCTTTAATTCCTTTATTAGCCGTTGTACGTATAAGATGCCTGCTAAATTCTAGTATAAATAATTCGGTTATTACGGTCTTTAAGTCTTTAAATATTTTTATAATATTAAGAATATTAAATTTAAAGGTTCCGCTATTTATTAATATAATATATACGGTATTTTAAAGATTAAATGATAAGTTAAATAAAAATTACGTAATAGAAATTTTAAATTAGGAGAGCGATTCGCTATTAATTTCTTCGAATACGAATAAGGGAAAGGAGGATTTAAATACGTTATATTTATTATTTATTAGTAGATTGGATTCGTTTGGGATATTTATATAGCGAATTATATTATTAAGGCTATCGTTAAAAGATTTCTTTCGGTTATTAATATAATTAATTACCGGTATAATATTAAGGTTAAATATATTAAATACAATAATAAATTTAATAGTTAATACATTAGGGATAAATTTATTATACGCCTTATTATTTTCGAACTTTTAATATTTAATATTTAAATTTAGAATAATAGTACTAAACGTTTAAGGGGTATAATTAAAGAAAAGGCGCGTATTATAGTAAATAGTTCTTACCTTCTTAATAACTTTTAGCTTTAAATTGTTTTAGCCTCGGTTTACTTTATTAACCGGTTGTTTAGGTATTTCTATAATTGGAAGTTACTATACGAAAGGTTTTATACTTTCGTAGTTTATTATAAGGGGGTATAAATTAAATTTCGTAAGCCTAATTTTAATTATTTATGCGTTTTCGGCTATAAAGTATATATAATAACAAATATTATATAGAAGAAAGAGTAACAGCGTAAAAAGTTTTAGTTAAAAGCTTAAATCGGCTTCTTTATTAATTATTCTACTTCTTTTATTTATTAAATTTGGAATTTATAGACTAATTATATTATTTATACCCGTAATATACTTTTTAACGAAGATTTAATTTATTTAGAGAACCTTAATAATTTTAAATAAGGATTGAAGTTAATTAGTAATGAGATCGCCGACCTTTTTAACCGAATTGATTACTTTCTTTAATCCCTTACACAATATTTCGAATTTATTAATGCGATTTAAAATATAGAAGATAACGGTTTTAATTATCTCCTACTATTACTCTTTAATAACGAGCCTTAAAAAGATAGTAACGAAATTACTTCGAAACTATTAGAGCCTACCGTTTAAAATAAAATATTTATCGACTTTATATTTAATTATCCTACCCCATTAAGTATATTACTAATTACCCTTTCTATTAGCTTTATAATAAATTTGTTAAAATTTATTTCCTTTCCGACGTTCGAATTATAAGAAGTTGCATTTAATATTAGGAGATTTATTTAATTAATTAGGAAGTAATAGGGTAAAATAATTACGAAAGTAGAAATTAATTATTTAATTATTAAAAATAGTAAATTAGATTCTATTAAACGTTAAAACCTTCCCCCGGTCCTAAAGATTTATTGCGATTTAGAATATTATAATTTGGGTAATTTCTTTAAGTAAGTAGAGGAAGTATATTTTAATAATTATAAAGAAATGAGGTTATAAATCGAAATTAATAAGGATATCCCTTGCGCTAAAGGTTTTTAAATCTTCGATTATATATAGGTATACGTTTATAAATTCGATAAATACAGTCGCTTATTAAAAGTGAAAGTTCGTTTTATTATTAGAAGTAATTAATAATATAATTATAATAAAGAGACGTATACTTTTATATTAGTAGGTCGGTTATTTTATTCTATTATTACGTACGTTATTAAATTTAATTTTAAATTTATTTAATACAATATAGTAAATGCTTTTATTAACGCCTACTTTAATAAGGAGATTTATATAAAAATACCCTTTAGATATCGTAAGTATAGTACCGTCGTTAAATTTCTTAAAGCCTTCTATAATTTCCGACGAGCTTTCTTATTTTGGTAATAAGAATTTAACGGTACTTTTAAAGGTTTAGGGTTTAAATTGTTTTTCGAAGACCTATATATTTTTAAATATAATAATATTTTAATCTTCTATTATATTAACAATATTATTTTTACTTTCAATAAAATATAATAAAATAAAATTACCCGGGTTATAAAGAAGTTGGAAGAGAAGTATAAATTTATTAGTAGCGATAATTTCTAATAGTTCTTAAGTATTAAAATTATTCGAAATTGCGAGGTAGGTTTAATTTAGCTATCCTAATAGGAATATATTTATAAAATTATTAAATTGATTAAAAATCCCTATACCTTCGCTTTTATTCCGATAAGTAACGAAAAGTTTATACCTTATAACGGCGTAACTTCCTTCGATAAAATTTAGGAATATTAAATTATTATTGGGTTTATAATATATATTATTATTATTACCCGACTTAATATCGCCTTTATTATTAGCCGTTTAGTTCGTTATAATTATAACCCTAGTCCTTAATATTATAAGGCTGCTAATAAGGTATTGTATTATTTTTAATTCTATTTTAATCTCTCCCTTTATTATAGGACGTTATCGAAGTTTGAGATAGCCTTAGACGCGTCGTACGCGGATAATTTATTAGATTGAAAGAGTTTATATAGGTTTATAATTAAATTCTTTAGCGGTCTAGTTTATTAGGGTACTATTAAATAAAAAACGGTATTAATTTTAATAATAAAAGTAGAGTTACTATTAATTTTAAACGTAGCTAAGGAAGTTATTACTATTATACGTTTATATAAGGAGATTAATATTCCCCTCGATTAGGAGGTATTTATAATCGGTTATAATAATATATAAACAATCCGTATACTAACCGTTGAAGTAGTAAAGCTAATAATAAAATTGAAGTATATTGATATTTATCGTTATTAGTTAAAGTAGGAGATTATAGAGGGAAGGATTAAAATCGAATATTTCGAAACGAAAAAGATGCTAATTAATAGATTAACGAAGGTTTTAGGACAATTGGATTACGAGAAGTTCTAGGAATTAATGGGAATAACGAATACACCGGTTCGTAAGGAGATAAAGTTGGATCGGGAGATTCCTAACGAGATTTTGGAGGGTATTTAGAGCTTAGTTAGAGAGATTAATGTGCTAGAAGAGAGAAAATTGTAAATAGCTTTACTTTTGCCCTATTTGGAAGGTCTATAAGTGAGGGGGTATATTAGAGTAGAGGGAGGATTTCTAGGTTTCTAGTTATATTCGATGTAGGTTAGCTGCCTAGCCCCCTGATATTACCTGATTTCTGGGTATATCTGGGTTACCCCAGCACCCCCTATACCCTCTGGGCGAGTCAGTTACACACACTCTTCAATCAATCAATTCTGTACAGTCATATCTGACAGATCCTATCCACATGGATTGGGGAACATTTTGGGAACAGGCAAGGATATGGGACCCCGGTCTCGCTTGGCGAACAGGCTGATCGACGGTGATCAACCGAAATGCGACAAGGGGGCGGGATCATTGCTCAGACAAGAGGAGGGGTCGGGGAGTGTCGTCGTCGTCGTTCGTCGAGGGAGGGGGTCGGGCGGACTGGACTGGACGAGGGGTTGAGGGGTGAGAAAAAGAAGAACGACAATGTGGGTTGATAGGAAATGGAGCACCATCAGCATGAAGATGGAGAAATGGGACCGAAATGGGATGGTCTGCCTCTGGACGCTAAACTCGAATGGTACGCAACCCGAACACGGGCTGAAATTGTACGGACGCCTGAGAAGGGCGCTAGAAAGAAGAATGAGACAAGGTCGTGACAGGCGTGACAAGTCGGAGGAAGGACGACGAGTCGACGAGTCGACGACGACGCCCCCCAGCCAGCGGCAGTGGGCACGAGAAAGCAAGAGCTGCAACGGGCCAGGGGAGCCCCGCATTGGTGGAAACCTGGAAACGACGTCGGACTCGAAGTTGCCTTCGCTCGTCCTAACGGTCTTTCCATGCCTTCCATTCCCCACCCCACCATATCCCAGCTTGCCCCGAGCCAGGACGTGATTGGCGCCATATCCCAGAAAAAGCAAAATGAAAACCTGAAGACACCTTCTAAGAGAATGCCATTGTTGCTGCTTAGCCGTCCGGTCGTCGACGACATCATTGTCGAAATTGCCTGCCGGGAAAGTTGGATGTCTCTGCGTGAGACAACATCAAGCGATGCCATCATTGCTGATTACGAACCTTACCCAGAACGGCGAAATCTCCGGTAATGTATGTGCTCCGTAATTCATCTTGCACATCACGGCCAGGGGATCCTCGTGAAGTGTGGTGAGGCTCTTTTCGACCAGCAGCGTTCCATGAAAGGAACTGCAACCTGAAATTGTTACACAGTACATACGCTCAGGTACCAGTGCTGAAATCATGGGTACCTGTATCTTACCAAGAAGAGTGTGGCCCCTCCTCCCCGTTCGAACCTCGGATCTTCCACAGGGGTGGGCATGACGCTGACGCAGATGAATTGAATGGATGTGATGGGTATCGTAAATCACAAAAGTGGATGATGTTTCTGTTTCTCTTTTCCCACTCGCTTGACATTCCTCCATTTCCACCTTCACCCACCTTCTCCCCATCATTTCCCCCCTTGTGTCGTTCCTATCCACACTTTTCACCTAGCGGTGGTCGGTTGCGTGGTGCTAAGTTCGAGAAAGTGCTCAGGTGCTCCATCCTCACTCGGTGAGATGCACCGACCAGCACCGGTTCATCTTTCTCCCACATTCCTCACCGCCTTCGTCAAACTTCCCGTCTGTCGTCCACAACCACAAACCACAACTACCGTCCCGTCACGAGCTTCGCGCGAACCACCATGAATTGCATGATGCGCAAATCCTCTACCGACTAGCGCAATAGTATAATCAGTAGCGTTATTAGATACGGGGGGCCTCGCCCGGGGATGGGGAGTACATACGTAATACTCCAGTCCCCGAAATATCGGCCAACTGCGAGTCTACGGGCACCACTAATGACTGAACTGTGAACTACTGGGCTGATAGCGTCTCACGCTATCGCCGTACCTACCGTTCGTTACCTACCTGGACCGATCTTCGCTTCCTTCTGACGGGCTGGCGGGTGCTGGTGCTGTCTTGTGCTGTGCTGTGCTGTGATTGATTGCTTGTGCCGTGTCTGGGTACAGTACTACTGTAGTCATAGGTCGTGGTGTTGAAGCTAGGTGATTGCCGATGTGAGCATTGATCTCATGGAGATCCAAGTTACAACCCAGACAACGGGACAACGAGTGAGACATTCCACGACCTCCATTCCCGAAATCGAAAGGGCTTACAAAAGTTAAGGACCAAGCTTTATTACGTATGTCATGTCAAGCTGCCATTTGTCTGTTTCCCGCGTTTTTCTGTGTTGCCCGAACCGACCGCCCCTTGGGCTGCTCCCTTTATTCGCTGTGTTGATCTGCCGCTGTCTTGGTAACAAGAAAGAGAGACAAGCATCTGGATCTGTGTGTATGCTTGAGAGTGAGACATACGTAGGGTATCGTAGGTAATTTATGGCGTCGATACAAGACACCGTGCCCACGACCTATGGACACCTCTTGGCTGTCTCTGGCACCTGGCCGGCTGGGCGGCTACGGGGTTTGCGGTACTTAACAACAGCGCTGCAATGTTCTATTCCTGAAAATGACTCTCGTCGACGTTCGAGTCCGTCTTTCGCGTTCTCTCTCGAGCAGAGAGGGGGGTGGCTGTCTTTGCTGGTCGTTGGTTAGTTGGTCGCTAGCAACACTTTAACTTCCGGCGTCTTCATGCGCTTCGTCGAAAAATTTCCCTTTTCAGTGCCTCCCTCCGGACCCGGTCCATGTCGATATCCACACACTTGGTGCCCTCCGTGTAGATCATACAACGGAAATGAGATCGGGGGATGGGGTAAGAGAGGGATGATCATCGTTTCTTCTCGACTCTCGACTTTCGACTTGACTCTTTGTGATCTATTGATCAGTCAGCGAGCCATCGTGATGTTCCTTCCCCCTCTTTTGATGTTCTTGCTGGTTCGGATATGAGGTTTTTCCCCCTTGTCGTCACAAAATATGTCAAACACATTCTGTTTTCTCTCTCTCGCTGAGGAACGAGGGGCTGTGATGCGCCTCAAGCATCCGATCGGCATTGTCGACTTCTGTCGTTCAGTTAAGGTAACGGCGGGTTGTTACACGGTTCAAAGGCATTGCTAAAGTTGCAACGGAAATTGTTGGGCGTACAAAGAATGCAGTGATTGATGCCATGTAAATCCACGCATCCTGTTGTAAGACTGTGTGACGAACAACATGCCAAAACTGACGTCGGTTTACACTTGTGGTCCAACAGCTACAAGACGAGAAAGGATGCAATGTTGCACAAACTCACTCAAAATATAGACCACCCGTTGTGTGGCTCTCCATTTGGGCTGAAGAAGGAAGCCTGTAATTTCCACCAAGCACATTTTCAAAAGTCAAGTCAAAGAATGAACAGATTGATGAATGCTTCACTTTTGTCAATTCCCGCTGGTATCAAGTATTTGTTGACCTTTTGCTTTAACAATTCCGTAGTCCGCCCTATCCGTTCTCATGCAACGTTGATCCCCGGCTTTGCTCTTCAACTTCTTTTGTTGAAGGCCGGCTCGTAATGCTAAATGTGCAATCGCCCATAGAAGGGCATCCCGCTCCATATACATTATGTTAGCGTGTGGGGATATGAGAGAATAAAAAGAAAAACAACCGCCAATTCATGCCAAATGCGAGCCATTCCTTTGGTTCTCGCATGTCATCTCCGCGTGAACGCCCGTGTAAATGCTGAAGCAAGCCGAACCCGTTTCGCGCCGTGGGGAGCTTTTTTGTGAGTAGCCAACCCCAAAGGTCATCCCTGAAACCCCTTTAGACCCTGTAGACCCTAGACCGTGACCTGCCGTTCCGAAAAGAAACCCCGATCTTTTGAAATTGTGAAACGCATACAGGTCTTTGTGTGTACCTGTTGTTGAACAATATGAAATCTTTGCCGGCCCCAGGCAGTGATGCGCCATTTGTATCCGGTGATTTGTTTCCCTCTTTTCCGTAAACACATGCTAGGCTTTGTAGGAATGCATGCCTGCATATAAAATCCGACGTCCCATGGAGATGGTGATGAACACTTCTCGAAATCTTTCATGCCAATCCGGACCGTCTAGGTTGATTGTATGATGTACGAAGCGCTAAAAGAAAAGAAGCGAAGATTGGTCGCTTAGGCAGATGCGCCGTTGTTGCTGTTGCCGCTGCTGTTGCCGTTGCTGCTCTCAAAGCTGTGGCATCCACGCTCATGACGCTTCATGTTGCTGCGAACGCTGAAGGCCTTTCCGCAACCTGCATGGGGGCACTTGAAAGGCTTCTCGCCAGTGTGAGAGTGGCTGTGGATTCGCAATGAGCTAGGTCGAGAGAAGGCCTTGTTGCAGGTCTGGCAGATGTACCGGTCCTGAGACTGTGGGAAAGATGCAGTGGAAGAAGGAGCGATATAGTGGTGATGTTGCCAAGGGTTGGCTCCCGTGGCTGGTGCGAGGGTGACCGAAACTGGCACAGAAGGGGTGAAAGTCTAAAGCAAATATTAGAATAACCTTCCTCTATTGGATCTGGCTGATTATTCTCACCTGAGGAAGTGGTCGCTGGTAGTACAAGCCCGACATCTGCTGCTGCGGAGGGGGTGTCGGCTGCATGGGAGGATAATAAGGGTTCATGCCTGACTGACTCGAGTAGCCAGCTGGCGACGGGTACTGTGTCTGGAAAGTTGATGGTTGAACAGGGGCTCTGGGTGCAGCAGTGGCCATCTGCCGAGAGTCGGCTTCATGCTGGCTCAAAGGCGGCGTGGTCTCATAGTAGTAGTTGGAGCTGCCCTGGGACTGGCTTGTCGGCTTGCTTGAAGGAGAGTGGTATCCCTCAAAAGAAGCCTCCGAGGACATGGGAGGACTAGGGGGAAGGTTCGCCCTGATCGATGCTGGGTTGCCAAACTGGGAAGAGTTGGGACGGTTGTCAGGCTTTGAGAAGTGTACTGCAGAATGGTTAGTCTTGTCACAGTTCCCTGATATCAAGATGGGTTGGCCGGCCATACATTGCTGAGACTGAGGAGATGTCTCTGAGGTAGGAGATCCCTGATCGGCCATGACGAGCAGGTTCGAGATCGAGGGCAAGGAGCACTTGTTGGAGTCGTCCAAAGGAGGGGAGGGTGGCGGAGCGAAGCCATAAGGCTGGACAGGATATTGAGGCGTTAACGTCGTGGGTGCCATTTTGATGTCGGTGTGTTAGGTTTGAAGTGTGGTGGACCGGTCCGTGTTGACGATATTACTACTGCCTTGATCGAGGCAAAATGGTGCTTGGTGATTAAAAGTATCGCTTGATGAAGTCGGATACGTGTGGTTGATATTTGTGGTTCAAAGGCGGCGACTGGACTGGCTATAACGGTGATGATGTCGTTTCTTTGTCTTTCAGACCCCCAAGCTCTGAAGTGGGCAGGGAGGTGAGAGGAGGGGGGCTAGCTTATGTATGCCGAAATTCAAAAGAAGCTTGTTGACAGTGAATGGGGTGGACAAGGTTGTCCGGTACACGGTACCATTTAGATCTCCCGAGGGCATGGAGACAAAAGTGGATGATGCGGTGCCCCCCTACAGGTTGATCCCCGGAGGACCAAGGCCATCAGTGGGTTCAATTCACTCGTTGTCACAAATTATGGTGTGGGTCTACCGGGCGGTGGGCTTGGGGCCTTCCAGCGACAGAACCTTTGGGTGGTGCTGTGCAGTAGCAACCCTTGCCAGGCCAGGGACCAGGGCTCTCAGGGCTACAGGTGAGCGTTGATCCCGTCAGATGGATGGAAAGAGTGGGTGAAGCTACATACGGTACGTACCGTAAAATACAGGGTACCTGGTAAGTAATGGAGACTGCAGTGTCCAGCAAAGGTACTGACATATAACAGCTCCTGCTATGCGAGCTCTAACATCGGCTGCGTCGGGGTTGCCCTTATTGATACCATGTGCTCCCTGACCCGTCGTCTGTAAACACGGATAGCTTGTCGCCCGTATAATGAGCTGCTATCTTCTTGAGGCTGTGACCGCGTACACTACGGTGAAGGACAAGAGGGCTTGAGACGCCGAGTAGGCTCGCCAAGGTTGATCGATCTCCAGAGACCAAAACGGTCGAGACTCGATGTCAGTGAAGGACCCCCGAGTTGGCCGAGTCAGTTCTTCCTCAAACCTGATTTTGCAGCCGGGATCCCCACGTTTCTTGTGTAATTAAGAAGCCGGCAGGAAAAGGATCAGCCTGATACACCCACCTCTCCCTAACTAGAGGGGTTTCCAAGTACGCAAGGCGGAGGAGTCCTGGTTCTTAGAGATACGCCTGCGACAGCAGGCTCGCAAATTCGACGGAGGTCCGCCTGGTCACCACACCCGTGATGTGTTGGAACAGAAAGGATCGTCCTCCCACAGTGGGGATCCCTTGTACCAGCCAAGCCAGTGTAGCTTGCCGTTTTGATGGGCTTGCATAGACCGTGAGACGCTTGACTGAAAAAGGATACATGCCCGTTCTAAGAGCTGGTCTGTGTCCACCATCAGCCCCTGGCTGTCACGAACGCTCTCTGGGCGTCTGGGAATTAGAGGACCCCTGAAGCTATGGGCAAGACTTTGAGACGAGGAGCAGCACCGACATCTTGTAAGTCCGATCATCTGCATGGATATGCGGATGTGGGCGAGCCACCACAGCTTTCAAGAGTGCAGTCTCCGGGAACATGCTTGGCTTCTGCTGTGACCGGATTGTCGACATGTTTTTATGCCGTACCCATCTTCCCGCCCTGTCAAACGGCCTTTCGAAACAAAGACCGCTTTTTTAAGGTTAAAGATGGCTCGTGTCCCTGTTCAGATCAGAATATCTGATCAAATCAGGGGCCTTGAATGGAACTTTGTACCTTATAGCAGCTCCTTGGATGTGGGCTACCGCACAAACTACCTGATCTTCCTCATCCACGACGTGGAAACAGATGCCCTGCTTCACTTCACGACAGTTGGTGTACGTAGACCTGTACACTAGCGTACGGCGTCCACACTGATGCCGCTCTGCAGGCCGTACTCGATCAACAACCAATAGACTCAGCAAAGTGACATATCTCTTGAGGTCCAGGCGACGCCATGCAGTCCTGGCAGGCGTCCTCAATAATCGAGAAGAAATTGCTGCACGTGAGGGCCATGCGAAGCTTGGAATAGAAGCGCCGATCCTCTGTTCAACTGGAGTGTGGTGCACACGTTACGCGGGTGGTAGAAAGGTTACGTATGTACCTCTACCCAGTACGGCGACGATCCGAAAGCCGGAACAGTCTCAGCAGCGCAGGAATCGGTGACATCCTCAGATCGCTGTGGAGCAACGGTCGCTCACAATGATCCCATTAAAGGGTCCCGTTTCGGTCATTACCGTGACTGCCGGGGCCAATGGCACGGTTACGGTCGCTTGCGAAGTTGCGTAGCCCAGGAATCAGAACCACAGTATGGAGTGCTACACGAAATGCCCCAATATCAGTACCGAATATCCCACGTACATATCACAAGAACGATATACATACCGATGTGGTATTCTACAACCGATAGTTTGAGAACGTTCTCGCTGGGTGCCGGTAGCTTCGTGACAATGGTTCTCGTCTTCTCTAGTATACAGCCCTGTGTTCTGGGTCGAATCGTCACACCTATCGAGGTCATATACTGTGGGGAGAAGCGAAGCTATATTGATATCATCCTCAGGCGGTTTCTGGAGAAAGCGCCTCGGGGGGTTTCCAGAAACGAAGCTAATCTCCAGCGATCGTCGGTTGTGTAATCCGGAGAGCAAGGTTGCTTTGGGAAATAATATGATACTGTGTACATCATTCGGGTACATCAGTGGGACGCTACATGAGTACATGGGAGTCGGTCAGGGCAGTCCAGACAGGCACGCCAATGACAAAAAAGTTGGCACCTTCCGTTGCGCTGATCGCCCATGTCGTGTCCGAAAAGGTGCCAGCTTTTCTGTCATGAGCGTTGACAGGATGGCTTTGTCTGGGGCACGAGATTTGTACTTACATGGGGGTTTGGGGTTTAGGGGTCCGTGATCGACGGTAGAAGCGAGTCGTGATGACTGGGAATGCGACGGAAAGCGGACAGCCTGTCTGTCCTGTGTTTGGTGTTGAGCAGGGGGTGTTTCCAGCGGCAGTGGGAGAGGCCTGGGTGCAGAAATGACTGCTCTCCCTCTCCCTCAGGCTTTGGCGTCGAGACAACGGCGGGTCACCAATCGCTGTGGCACACCCAGTGGCACACCACGGTCCAGTGTAGGGCAGTTTGTTGCAAGACGACGGATTGATGGCGGGCTGGCGTTCCGAAGAAGGCTTCTGGCAGTCTGTCACCGACATCAATATGGCCCAGTCTCCCGCGCCTGTGCCACTGCCATGCGACTCCCACAAGTATAATAGGCGTGGATGTAAGTACCTTGCCTTTCTTCTAACAGCCTCTACAGCCCGGGCATACCAGCAGAGGGGTCTGACGGGATGGTTGGCGGCCCGGTGACATCTTCTGTGTAGCCATGGCGGACTCGGAGGCTAGGTACTTTGTCGCGGGTCGCTTGTTGCACTGGAGAACTAGAGGAGGACCTGGCAGCTGCAGCCTTACGAAGGTAGGCCGACATGAGGTCATCCGGATGGCCAGACGGCTTAGCATCCACCCATCGTCTCATCTTGATCTGAATCTCCATTGTCTCGCGATAAGCCGTGCATACAGGGAACTAATCGCCTGAACACTACGCGGTGTCGTAAGCGTACAGCGCTACACGAGACACTGGCACCACGAGCTCGGGATGCCCAGTCTGAAGCGACCTGGAGGTGGTCGATGTGGAGGATCAGACATGACGATCAGAGACAGCGCGAACGACGGGAAGCGAGCGAGGTGACGACAACAACAAGGCCAACGGAAATGGAAGAAAAAGCTGAAGGAAAAGATGATGGAAGTGGAAGCCTGCCCGCGTCGAAGCCTGCTGTGACTGTGAGCGGGAGTGCCAATCAAAGCACGGCCCCCAGTTTTACCAAATGTTCTGTCAGCCAACCATCCACGGCCTTTTTCCTCGCTCCTTCCCTTTCTGGTGACGGAAGGCTTGTCAGCGCTTGGGCCACCTCGCCATTTCTTCCAAGTTCCATCGCTTGCATCCCACCTTAGCTTGCTGACAATTGTAATTATGGCCTGATTTTTCTCCAATGGGGCAAAACACCGCCTTGAAACCGCTCGCGAGCCAGCTACCGCGACGGCGACGCAACAGTGTGAGAGTGCCAAATACCTCCCGCCTACACTTTGGTCGACACTTTGGCTTCCTCACCGATCATCGATGCCGCGCACCGGTGCCCGCAAGGCCGTCTGGATCTTTGCCTTGTACCTGGCCCGTCCAGATCACTGGACTCTTGGGAGATGCACGATGGGATCATTCCTGCATCCACCTACAAAGCTTACGAGAGGGAGCTAAACCACCTAGGGTCCTGACCAGCCGAGTCACACCAGCTAGGAGGCCCTTCGCAATCCCGTTACGATTCGTTACGATAGCCCCTCGCCCGAGCGTTCTGCAGGCGGCCGGACTCGGAGGATTTTCAGGGCCCAGGCACTGACATGCCGGCCTCAGCAGTGGAGTCGCTCCCATACATACACCGGCCCGGCCGTGGTTTGCATCATGGGCCGAAGAACCGGACGCCAAGCACGAGGCACGCCCAGGGTCCTATCAGACGGCCCGTCAATGGCGGCTACGGCGGCTGAACCCGACCGATCCCATAACCGGACCTTCATGATCTCAATGAGGCATTGGCGATATCAACATCTTATGGTGTTTTAACTGGCGACATGATTTGGATCGCTTCATGTGGATGACAGAATACTACTACCAACTCTGACCGGAAACGATACGAAGGGAGTTGGTGGCTCTCGTCGGGCACAAGAGAGATTGAATATGAGAAGGGAGGCAGGCAAATGAGCTTGAACCGGCAGGCACGACATAAAACATTTACAGCACTCTGGTTGTCCGTGAAATCTCTGAACTGAACAAGTTTTTCGTTTCTTTCTTGATCAATGAGGCGCCTGCGTGCTTCTTCTCGCCACAGCCGGTCAAACGGATCATTGTACTATGCAGTAGCCCAAGATTTGGCGGTGCAGCCTCTCAATGGCCAGGAGCGGTGATACTTCGGGCACTAATTTTATTGACACTCCTATAACACAGGCATTATCACCTAGTCGGGACGGTGCCCTGCACGATTTCGGGTACATACCTCGACGTAAGTACCGCTAGCTGTTCGGGCAAAAGGTGGGCGACTGTTGATTCCTTGGACAGGCAAAGTATCTTGTCGCTGACCTCTGTCACCAGCTCGACCAGCTAGTACCTACCTTGAGGTGCGCACAATGGCATCCAAACATACAGCCATTGATCAATCCTACAGGTATCCCAAGCTTTGCCCAGCCCAACGTCACTCTCGTTCAGCATGACGACGATACTTGGCCATTGTGTCCTTTCATTGATCGAAACGCGCTGCGACCCCAATACCGGCGCCCAGTGGACGGATACAATCCGGCCTGCGGCGATCAGCGTGGCGCTGGCGTTAGCGCATGCTCGCTTAGGCCAACAGGAGGAGAGGGTGGCTTCGAGAACCACAGACGTTGGATAGACCGGCGTGATCGGCGAGCGTTTTGGACGTTTTGGTCCAAGGTTGCCTCGGGAAATATGCCATGCCCATTGCACGTTTCTCGCGCATCCCGTCAGGCAAGTCGTTTTCTTAACTAGCTTCCTCTTTCGGAATCTTATACATGAGTACATCATGGGTCTCACCATGGCAGCAACACATTAACTGCATCACCACCGATTGAGATTTGACTCTCTGGGCGCCATATTGCACAGCGATGTTACTACTACGTCCCTGGGAATTATTCGGCTCCCTCTGATGTTGGTCTACCAGCGAATAGTGTTTTGTGGTTGTGCAATACATCTGAGCGCCAGCCAGCCTCGAACACGACAAGCGACATCGAGACCACAATTTTGGGCGTCGCTAAAAAAAACTACAGGGAGCTACCTGTTCGACGGACACTCCCACATTCCGCCCTACTCATCGCCCTTCTGAGAACCAGAAAGATGCAATTATTCAGACGAGCAGTATAAGTGCGAGACCGGGTTTAGAGAGCGAGAATCGTATAGGTCGATTTCATACGCACCGGCTTGCGAAGGCAGAGTGAATCTACCGTCTGCCAAGGTCAATTCCGTGGCATCTAGCATGTCGAGCACATACTCAACTTCACCAACATACCGGTCAGCGATCCGTCGATCAGCACAGGTGGGATCTACCCGACCCAGCAAACGAAGTTTCTTTCTTCCTGCTCTGCAAGATTATGTTACTCTTTATTACGCGTGTACGGAGTAGCACGTCGATCATGAGTTAAGAGAACATCTGCGCGGGCATGCAACGCAACCACACTCGTATACAGATGAAATCATTGCCGGGGCTTTGCCCAAAACTGGTGAGTCCTCCATAGTTGCTATGGATGGGGTGGACAGATTAATCAACAGCTGAGCCGGCCGAGTGGTCACTTCTTCATTTACTTTTCTCCAAACTCATACATACCCTTATCAGAGTCTCGGCGGATCCCAGTACCATACCACCAATATGTATCAAGTTCACTGCTGCCCAAGCAGATGGAGTGTGTGTCACTATTTTCCGTTGACGCCTCATATGATCACCTACCAACACCAGTGATGCTCAACATCTTCCTGACCAAACGGCGGTAAAAACTGTTTTCGTGGCTTACAGTTTTTGCCTTGATCGGTAGGTTGTCCAAAGGTCGTAACGGTGGAAGTATTCCTCCGTTTTCATAAATGCTCGTGGCAGTATGGACGACGAGGTAAATTGACCTCCATCTGTCAGATCTGTTAACCCCGTCTTTCGCATACGGCTCTGTGACCGTATTCTTCGTGGCTCATTTCGGATATAGGTTTGCTCCAATGTCCAGAGTCGTGACAACTTCTTACCTGAACCTGAACTGACGAGTCAAGGTTGTCAACAAGCCTGCTTGTTTTTCACCAGGGTCACCAGATGACACTATCCGGGCGACGTAAAAGACACTTCGAAATAGGGCTATTCCACGCCTTTCCGTTTTCTTCCCCTGACGAAGTGATGGTCGCAAGAAACGAACACCTACTCAGGTATTACTGCATGCCTGTTGTTGCGTACTTTGCCGCACAAGCGCCGACGAATAAAGCTTTTCCCAAGAAGTCTGCCGACCACATCCACGAGACGTTGGCTTATCTTCTATATGATGGGTCGCTTTGGTCTAGGCCAGTGGCTGCATTGTTCAGACGCGCCATCTCTACCCTTTGGGATATTACCACCGCCAGTCGACTATGGGAACCATTGCAATCTTGGGGAAAAGTGCGTTGTATGTGTGCTAGGCTATTCGAGCACAACCGTTAGCTCTTTCCTCAGGAGCACATGCTTGAGAAAGTGAGTTCCTTTCCTCTTTGCCTCGGCCATCAAAGATTGGGTGGCTTTGTAGTGATGTATTCACGCTCACACCCAAGATGTCTGCTATCCAGGGGTCTGCTCCAGCGAGCTCTATTAAAGCTTCATCTAGAACAAGCCCAATCGATTGTGTTGGCCAATAATCGGGCTTGCGTTGCCCCGATAGACCCTCTCCTTTCTTACACACATCTTGATGGCCGCAGCCTTCCTGGCCTCTCAGAAATCCAAGCATGGAAGAGCATCTGAGAAACTTGAGGGCACAGTACGGGATTGATGGGAGAAACATACCCTCTCTTTACAAAGCAAATATCCAACCATCCTTAGTCTCGGACGTCACTCAACATTATGACGCCTAGACGCCGTAACTATGCCGGGCGATGAGGCAGGTTGCGGCCAAGACCTACCCCGACGTTGATCACCTGCTTCTGTACCGACAACATGCGTGAGGTGTCAATGAAAGCATGCAAAGAGACACATCTGAGGCCCTACACCGCAACCAAGAGCAAACATCGAGATGGGTGGACAGCTTCTCTCCCGCCTCGATACCGGATCCCCGCTTGCCAACGGGACGCCACCGTTGTCTGTCGACAATATTGACCAGACCAGCCTTGTCAAATGAAATGCAGGCGGGAAGGTGATCATCCCCTCGAATTCCCCTCGACACACCCACTTTCGGACGGTGTCTGTGGAGTTTGACATCCTTTTACGGTACACGATGACCCTCTCGATACAAACTAAAAGCGAAGCTAAGACCATACCAGGGATTTTGAATCCAACTATGCCGGGCTGGCATCGCCCTGCATGATAATTCAAAACGTCCTTGCTCTTCCTCATCAAGGCGTCACCGGCTTCTCGTCCCACACAGGATCAGGAAGTCGGTTATAGTGACCACAGGGTACCTTTTTGGGTAAGGAAACAGGCTGGACTGAAATCAAACTCCACCAGCATCAATAACGGTCTCGTTAAAATTAATCGTGATCTAGGCTCGGCATCGGCATTTATGCTGGTTCATCTCGGAACAAGTGGGAGTTTACTGGGTATGCATGTATGTACATCCATATCCCTACCTGTGATCGCCCCGGGAGATACTCCGGGGCAACCACGTACCGTGGTACCGCGTCCAAGTTTCCCTGTCCGCAAAAGGCCATCAGGACGGCCATCTTGATCTTCCAGCAGTGTTATGATGCATGGTCGATGCGAGTATGGTCTGTCTTGTGAAGCAGTGCTGCCAAAATGAGCAAGTCTGACTAGAGAGGCTGATACAAAGGCAGCCAGTCCCCTTCAGATGATAGGCATCCTTCAAGATTCGGGTCACCAACATCCCACGAAGCCCTGCCAGAGCAATGGAGGAAAGACAAGGTAAGTAAGCAACCCTAAACCTGGTTAGCTGCGCTCGTCGTCTCATCACACAGCAAACGGCCAATAGCTCAGAGGTGCGGTGTAAGTTCGGAATACGGATGGGCTACTTTTCGACTGGTTATTGTTACTATAGTAAAGGTTGACTATAGGTTGGGGTGGTAGAAGCCTACCAGTCACAACGACGAGCGTCAAAGACATCCTTGTGCACGTACCCCGTTTGGGTCCATCGATAGCTTTGTTTCTTCTTCCTTGTATTTTCCTGTTCTTGGTGCTATTCTCCGTGTAAGTCTGTTTATCGAGTTTAGCTCGTCGTTAAAACCCCCTAACGATCCACTCGTCCAGCACTAAAATCGTACGCTACGCTAGGCGCCGTTGATAGCGTAACGTCTTTCTGTCTCACTTTACTTTTCCCCATCTCCTTCCTTTCTTTTTCTCCTTTTCAACCGTGTCTGAACCAGGGCGCTCATTGGAAGAACCGTGTTTTGTCTGCCCCAAGAACTCACATTGCTTCATCACAACCCCTCCCCCTCAATTCCACTCTCTCCCACTTTCAGCTGGTGGTTGGCCATTCATTGATGAGCTGCTGGGAAATCGAGACTGTCACCTCAGTAAAGGTCGTCGTCGGTTCGGTTCGGGTCGGTTGCCCTACTTGCCCTGTCCTGTCCTCTGAAGCCCCCTTGCCCTTGCCCCTGCACCTCCCCTGCCGCGCAGGAGGCATGAAGGGGACTATTGCTGCTTTTTATTACTCCCTTGCTCTTCGAGCATTGTGTCTAACTACAGTACTGTACGTTAGGTATTCATATGGACTGGGCTGGATTCCTAAAGCGTTGCTCCATTATGTACAAGGCTCCTCCCGAGCCGAAACAGCCATCGTACCATGCCAAAAATCATATGCAAATCACTTGCCCTGCGTGGCTTGACCGCTACAATTCGGATGTCACCAAAGACCAGGACCCCAGAGACATAGCAATTGTTCAACGGCCCGAGAGGCCGGCAAATTCAAATACTTACTAGGTATTTATTTCTGTCCAGAAATACTGACCAGGCTAGGTTAGGGGTAGAATACGTACTATATAAGGTTTAGAAGTGAGGCAGGCATGTTCGCCAGGCCCACCAAGACTTCGAATGCCGAATTGACGGGGAAAGTGGGATACGGAAATCGTACCATTTTCTTTCCTTTTCTCATACCCTTGGGACATCGAGACTCGACGCCGCCGCCGCCGACGCGGATGACGCGTAGGCTCTGCCGCTCTGGGATACTACCTACCTACAGGGATGGGGCGAACCAGACATGGAGCACATTATCAAATCAGCATCATCGATCACCACCACCACGGAGTTGTTGCCCCTATTACTGCACAACTGAAAAGTTTCCCTGGACATGATCGGATTTATCGAGTATCAACTCCATCGTCAACAGCGAGTAACAGTTCAAAATGTTCTATCGACCGGCCTCTGGCCGGGCAAGGGAGCGAGTGCTGTTGGTATTTTTGGAACTGCCAGCCAGTTACATACAATGCCTACCTATTTGCCTACCGACTACCGTATTTACTTTCAATATCCGATCGACGTGGTATTTTAAGGTTGATAACCAGAGGATCCCTCCCGCCTTGGTCTTCATTGCCGATGCCGGTGCCGTGGTTTCCTCATACGTGGCGATCGAAGGTACCTACAAAATGTCCAGGCCTGAGGAAATGAAGTTTGGTCATGACGGGATCAACAGTTATTCCGTACTCACTATGTGAGTACCTTGAAGTATGTACACCGGAGTCCAGACATCTCCAGATCCATCCATGTATAATAGTTGAAAGTGTAAGTACCGACTAGGCATGTAGGTAGGTATGTGAAATCCTGGACTTCGTTGGAATCGAAAATACCACATACCTCTAGATCGGTCGACATCGCTATCGACATCGACAAACGTGATGGGATGGGATGGGATGGGATGGGATGGGATGGGATGGGAGAGGGGAGTCGTAAGGCGAGAAAAGCTAGAGGTGCAGTTATCTCCCATCCAGCCTAGTCTAGCCCAGGTCGTTCTGAACTTCCGGTTGACCCGGACCCGGTTGAACAAACATATGCCGAAGGGACAGTGTAAGTGTAAACTTGAGTGTAGAGGTAAGTGAAGTGAAGATCGTCCTTACCCTTTGTTTTTATCGTCCTTTTCTTGTTACCGATGATGGGATAGAACGGAAGGGAATGCATTGTGTACGGTGTGAGTGTCCGTCCATCGAGGAATAACAGTCTCATGTCGGGATCCCTATTCCTAGGTACCTATCTACCTGGCTTGAGCCTAGATACCAAGAGGCGTTTTTCAGAATGTGATGTGATGAAGTCCATGCCTGTCCGTTACGGCCGGTGGCGTGTGATGAACCAGTCGGGTTGTCTCCTTTCCGGAAGTTATCAGTTATTGTAGGCAGCGACGGGAGTTGTGGACATTAGCGATGGAAAGAGTGTAGCGAGGGGGAAGTACGGTGTTTACTTTTACTCAACAACAGTAGATTTAATGGATATGAAAATTTCATGGTTTGGTGGTTGTGCAGATGTGTTGAGGTTAACTATTTTGAAGAACGAACAAACGTAATCGGGAGACTTCTCTTCTGAAGTTTTCTACCGAATGATGACTGGTCATTTTCAGATGAAACTATGATGAAGACTACGGGCAGTAATGCCTGGGTCTTTAAACAATTGCTTGTGTGACTTGGAGGAAGGCTTCTGGCCATAGTGTTGTAGTGAAGAAAGCAGAAAGGCAAAACTTCAATAGAGGACAATTACATCGGGGAAAGAAGGACGCCAGCATGCGATCGAACAACGGTCTGCAAATTGGGGATTTGGTATGACATTTTACATTGACCGATGAACATCTATTCGCTTTGGACCCGGAATTCTGGCTCGACCGTGTCATGGAGCCGGATGTATTTGTGATATTAGAGGTTGGGATAGACACGGCGGACTTGGTTTAGGAAGTGGACAAAGTGTGGTATCTACGGATTAATCTCAGCTACAAGGTACAAGACTCTGCGCTACTGTATGATTGTTTGTGATCTACTCAATACCACTGTAGTCTCGGATGACCGTTACTCGTGTTCTTGCCTTCATGTCCATTTGGGACAATAAGAGTATGTACGGCACCCTCCGTGACGGCTACACGCGTGCTTCAATACCCAGGCTCATCATTCCAGTACTCCGTCTCGTGGAATACCCTACAATAAAAATATCAGCATTGCCATGTCCATGTCACATCTGTAGGGTGAAAGAAAAAGAAGGAGAAAACTCACTCAGGTCCAGTGGCATAAAACTCCCATCCAAAATTCATCCTGATAAACTGCTGCAAATGACTAGCGACCTTGATAGCCCCCACATCCGTAGGGTGCCACTGCGGCCCAATATCATTGTGTTGCATGATACCCGTGGTGTTGAAGTAGTGCACAAAGGGCTTGGTCCTCTTGCCGGTCTTCGAAGTCTTCTTGGTCACTCCGTCGTATACGATCGGATTCCGGAGGTAGTCGTCTGAGTTAAACCACTTGTACATCTGGTAGATCTCGTTGACGAAACCCTGGGGCGCGTTGGGGAGGTAGGTATTTCCGGATTGGTAGAAGCCGAGCCAGAGGGACTAGGTAGGAGAGAATCTGTGTGAGTGGTGTGCGCAAAGTACCCAAGGAATGGAGGTGTTGGGGTGGAACTAGACATACCATGACTACGACTTGGGCCTTGGGCCACTTGCCGTGGACACCTTGGATGATTTTTGTCAAGGCATCGATGTAGGTGGTTGTGGAAACGTTGTTGTGTGAGTTTTGGTCGTTGGTGCCGATGTTGATGACGACGATGTCGGCGGCTGGACGCTTGCTGAAACCCCATGGTTCGGGGTTGTCTGAAACAAGTATCAGACCGCATTCACATATTCAAGGGCCTTCAAGAAGATGGAGAAGATTCCAAACCTACCTCCATACATGACAGATGCTCTGTAGCTCGTATCCGATGTATAGAACCATTGATGGACCTGCCCGTGAGGGTTGCCCCAACAGTTCTGATCTGCCGCGCAGATGCCAGGATATGAGGTTATACTATATTCTGTATTTCCTAGTCCTGCACCAAGTCCGCTGTTTCGTCCCGTCAGTTACTCTTCCGCTGATGATTAGGATCTTGATGATCAACGCGTGTACTTTGGAGTTCCCTGCAGAAAGACCCTCTTGAACATATTGATATGAGGAAGGGAATGAAACTTACTATGCCCAACTCGATAGTCCTTCGTACGAGGTATACATGCCCGAAGCAAGGCTGTCCCCGATGACCTCAATACGACGACCATAGTCAGGAATCTTGATCAGCTTCCCGCCCTTAGCAACGTGGACGGACTCGATCTGGATTCCGTAGGCCCAGTTCGTCACTCGCAACTCGAATGTGGAGGGGCTGATGGGAGCCGTCAAGTCAGACCCCGGTGTCTCTGGAGACACAAAGAGGTGTGAACCGCCTGCCGTGACGTTGGTAAAGATCCAATCCAGGCCTGAGATGCGGTACCCAACAAGGACACCATCGCTGGTCCAGTTTCCGAAAGTGACTGCCACTGTTTGCCCGGTATATCCGAACTTGATTCCCGGGGCCCTATACGCGCGTTAGAATGCTGGTAGGCAGTAAGGGTAAACAAACTACTTACGACCACCAGGAAACGTATTTGGAGTCCCATCGTCCCTTGTAGGAGATCTCACTCGCATTTCGCGGGTACGTGTTGAAGGAGTATGACGACGGGTCGATCCGAGTGTTGGGGAAGTTCGTTATCCGCGGCTGGCCGTTCTGTAGGATAGTGGCCGAGGCTGACAAGATACTCAGACCAAGGACGGCCAGTTTTGATAGTGACCACATAATGCTATGTTTGGAGATCCCCAAGCAGGTAGCCAAATGATGAGGCCCGGAAAGTCAATTTGCCTATAACGAAAAACCCGGCATAACTTTTCGAGGGAAGGAGCGAATCCTCTGATCTTATGTCCTCGGACGGAGTGGCCCGCGTCAAGAGCTCATGGGCTTCGAACAGTGGCGGACTTGGAAGGAGAGGATGTCATTGCCGCCAGCCCGATAGACTTGCATCCGGCGTCGCATCGCTTGATGTTGATATTTTCACTTGGGTCATGAAAAACACTTTTTTTTTTCTTAGCCCTGCATCCCTCGTCTTGCTTGATAGCCATGGAGCTACACTGCGGTCCCGAGTACATGCGCTTTGTCTGCTGTTCTTGGGCCACCGGTGTAACCGAACCGGCATGAACCATAGTCGGACAACATGAGAACGAGGCGCTCTGCGTACCCAAGAGAATTGACTAAATCCATGGAGATACTTGCGCCGAGCTCAACGGGAAAATCAAACTGAATTTCTCTTCTTCCCCCTCAAAACTTATGGATGGCGAATACACACGGCCTGGAGTACCGCTGACCTCGGAAGGGGGCGCTCCGGTTGTCCCATTTGAGGGCCCAGAGGGCACCTCGCCAACATGATGACGATACCGAATGGTTTCCGGAGGACCGGTTTAGTTGGAGTTCCGAGGTTTTGCGAATGTCTAAACGCTCGTATGCCTATACAAAGCGAGCGAGGGTCCAGATGTGGCGCACAGGAGTTGATGTCATCATGAGGATCAGCCTCATAGTGATCGTGTCGTGCTTTGATCGGATGCGTGGATGCAACCAAAGATCGTTCCATCCATGGACACTCATTGCCGCATCTCCTGAATGTTTGTCAGATGCTTAAATTTCAACGCCGGCTTGCAAAAGCGCACAAAAGGTTGGCTGGTTGACACACCCCAAGTCTGGTAATGGGCGACTTGGCAGCCGGTGGTGTATCAAACAGGGGAGCCGTCCAATCTTTGTCCGATCAACACACACCTTTTTAACCACCTACCCGTTTCGTTCAGTCCGCTCATCACCTGTACCTGTCAATCAATGCTGTCCATGGAGGCGCGCAGTTATTGCTGCTTCGAACATCCATCAGAGGGATTGGAAAACAAACAGAGGCCATCGCCGATGTTCTAGTTCTGCCCAAAGCCGAGGCCGTCAGAACCTTCTCATCTTCACCCCGGACGGGAAGCGCTGTGCATGTCTCGGAGCGCGTCGCAGATTGTCCGGGAAGGCAAAACGGTGTGCAGGCGTGAAGAGACGGCCAGGTTCGCTGACGGCGTCAGATCCCACCACCCTACTTTACTCTTATATCCGACAACAAGGAAGGTCAGGGTGTGCCGACACCATCACATTTCCAAAGAGCGCGGGATTTTGGTGGAGGGCAACAGCTTCAGCGGTTCCCTTCGGATTGCGTATCACCAACAACGAGGAGGAGGAGGGAGGGCATTGAGGACTCACACCGACCCCGACGGCCTTCCTCGTTACATTTTTCGTCGCATCGAACCCCCAATTCCCGCCGCGACTGTTACTTCCAGCCAGGCCTGGCTTCTGATGAGCTTGATTGTGACGCGCATCTAGACAAGTTTGCCTCCACTCGCGAGACAGGACAATGAAGCCGCGCGCGCAACGGACGTCGACGACGCTCAAAATAGTGGTGGTGCCGTGCCAACCTGTGGAATCCAGGAATTGTCAACAGTGTCAAAACGAAGACGAGTGTTGCGCCGACGCCGTCCAAAGACCAGCACCTCTACTACGTTTACCCCGCAGCGCCGACCCCTGGGGTCCCTCGGTAAACAGCGGTTTGGCGCATCGCCTTGCAGCAGCTCCGACCTCTATGAATGTATGGGAGATACCGAGATTTTCGAGATCGGAACCGACAAGTTTTGCACGTTCTGCCAACCCCCGTTGCGCCGCGTCCCCCGGTGGGACTCCGGCCCCCTTTCGCGATTGGACGCCGAAGTCCACGATACCGTGTCCGAGCCCCGAGCCCAATCGTATCACTCCGCCGAACGACCTACCGATTTCCGCCCGCGCCGGACGCTAGCCATTCCTGGCTTTGAATTCTCCATTGGCCTACAACACACCACGAAGCCAGCACGATTCGCGATTCGCGATCCCCCATTTCCGGTATAACGTACCTCTCTAACGCGGGGAGCAGATCCTCGGATCCGCAACCGCACCGCACCGGTCCCCGCGGCGTATCAGAAGACCATTGCGGCATTGCGGTACATAGCCGTCCTACTCCGTCATGTCGACCTCCTCACACGTCCCGGAGAATGCCGTGCCTGACACGCAACTAGGACTGAGCAACGAAGAGATACAACTCCTACGACATGGCCAACAAACAGTGGCGGCCGCAGGGGGCGGAGGCGGATCGACTTCATCCCGCGCAGCAAGCCGTGCCTCGTCCCAAGGCCTGCTCGTCATGGACCCTTCCTCTCTGGCCGCTCTAGGCCGGCACTTTGACCGGGTCATGCAGCGCATCCAGCAGCAGCTCGAGTATCTAATAGAGCAGTCGCAGCAGGTCAACCTGGAGGTGTACGACCGCGCCGGCAACCTGGTCGATAATGCCGACCGGGAGATTGCGCGGTACCACAGCCTCATGGCCCAGATCGATGAGCTCGAGCTGGATTTTGATCGCATAGCCCACATTCGGGAGATTGTGGCCGGATTTCGTCAGCGCGCTGAGGACTTGGAGCGTGAGCTGGAAAGGTCGGGGAGTGGCCCATCGCGCAGGGACCGTCATGGCCATGGACATCGTCACTCGTCGCATCGCAGTCATGGACATCATTCGAGCTCAGGGAGGCAGAGGAGTTGAGCCAGTCGGAATCAGAAACTCAAGGTGGATGGATTATGCTTTCGGGTCACTCACCTATCGACGGGCCATATTGCGGGCCAGAGCACCAGCAATAGAAGAAGGAGAATACTACATAGGACGGGATATGATACGCAAGTTTATGCAACGAAGGCAACAACACAACGGAAAATCTGAGGATATCCTCCAGGTCATGAAACAAATAGAAGGAACTAGGTCCCGCGACCATCAGCAAAACATGTCATGGAAATCATTTGGGCGTTTGGGGGGTCATCAGGGAGCATATCTAGCGATTTCGGTGTGCACGGTGTTCAAGCTCTCGCCATTTATGAGCACGAAGGTGGGTCGGGGGAAAACAGCACCGCCAGCTGAAAGAGGAATACATAAAGAACCACGTTCAAGTATTAAAGGAAGACGGCGCTCATGGGGAGGGGGTCACGAGAGTGCAGTCCTCACGGGGAAACACAGAGTTGGCAAAAGTTACTGGGGGAATTCACAACGTCATTTTCGTCCGTTTTTGCTTCTCCTCTCCTCTGTGATTGCACCGTGCCTTATCTAGAAAGACGGACGAGACGGGCCTCACGGCTTGTAGGATCTGGCATGGTTATCAACGGCTTAGGCAGGCTTTCCTCACTCCTTTTATTCCATTTCTGTATCCTCTTGTGTACCTAAGGTTATGAGCACTCATGTCTTTATGTGTTATGTTGCTACGAGTGTACTAGCAAAGGGTCAAGGCGCATAAAAACCTGCATAATAAGTTATCTGTGATACGATCGACCTCCACGCCGATCGATGGTGGTGTTTCGCTTTAATTCGTTTCGTCGACCATAAGAGATGGACATCCACGCGGACCAAGAACGATAACAATGACCTCTCCAAGCGACAGTGTCACCCCTTGATATCTCACTTACTGACCACCCATCTCCTCATCCTCATCACTCATCTCCTCATCCGAACTGCGATAAAGCACCACCACCCTATTATCCTCCTTCATTTTCCTCCTATACCTCCCCGCCGCACTAGCGCGGACCCTCGTCTCTGTATCCAACTTCTCCTTTGCCTCCGCCGCCAGCTCCTTCATAGTGTGCTTAACATTCTTGGAAAGGATCCCCATCCACCCGGAGTGTGGCTTGCACTTCTTCTTGGTGCACATGCCCGCCGTCAGGGGATCGATTTTAGGAACACCGTTGATTCCGTTGTGGCGGTCCCGACTGTTGACACCATCCACACTACCATCATCTTCGTCCTCCTCCTCGTCTTCGTCGTCTTCATCGTCTTCTCCATCCTCGTGCTTAACATGGACTTGCGAAGACAACAAAGCCAACAAATCCAAAGGCGCCTCCAACCGTCCCCTCCCAAAAATCGCCTCCCCCTCGTCGCTCTTCAAAAAGACGCTAAAGGCGTGGATGGCCCCGACCGTGTCCAGCCGTGTGTCGTAGCCGCACAGGTCCTTGGCCGTGCCCTTCCCCGCCATGATGGCCGCCTCGCGCCGCTTCACCGCCATGTCGAGCAGCTGGAGCATCTTCTTACAGAGCCCAATCTCCTCGCCCAGCGCGTAGCGGTCGGCGGCGGAGCGGTCGAGGATGGACCGCTCTTCTGGCGTGAGGACTACCGAGAGGTCGGCGGTTTTCCAGAAGTTGGGGGGGACGCCTGGGAGGGTGGTTAGCATCGGGTAGAAAGGGTAAGGGGGGAGTGTGTTTGTGGGCTGGAAAGGTGAGTGGGAAGTGAGTTTGGGTGAGATGGTGAGTGGGGCGAGAAGGTGATGGTTGACTAAAAGCTGAAATCAAGTGAATTGAGCACCACGTACCAAAAGGTTCATCCCCAAGATGCCATGGCGGATCTTCATGGTCTGACTTTTTCTCTGGGGGATTTAGGAGTCCCATAAACTCCTGCCGAGTCAAGTTGTCCATGCCCACCGCTCTTGTTCGTGGCAGAGTAGCAACCAGCTGATCCCACCAGGCGTTGCAATGTTCCGGCGAGCAGAAAATGCTGCGCTCCTCCTTCGAATCCTCGTAGATTTTCGCCGGCTGGTTGCACCCATCGAGCGAGCACATCTTCTTGTACCGAGTGACCAAGCCGCGGCTGGGGACGCTGCACCTGGGACAGATATATCTCTGCACCAGGTTCTCGCCCGTGTACTTGTCCATGTTGATACACTCGCCGTGGAACCAGTCCTCGCAACGGTCACATGCTATCATGAACCGATGATTGTCGGGTCCTCCGCAGATACAGTAGGGGCCGCTGTCGGACTCGCTCATCCCGCTGCCTCCTCCGTCTTGCCCACCGGCTATGCTACCGGCTAGACTACCTCCATCGTCGAATTCGCTGGGTAGAGTCGTCGCTGATGTGTCGATCTTCTTCCTGGTTCCGCCTCCTCCTGTTGTTGCTGCTCCCTTGGCCGTGCCTTTCCTAGCCCCTCCGCCCGCCGTCCGTGCCCGCTTGGGTGCCTTGATGGTAGTTGCAGTACCCCGCCTCCTCGACTTTGGTGTTTTTGATGATGTTGTCTGTGACTTGGCCATGGTTGCTGGTGATCCGAATCTGTCATCACCCATTATATGGTCGCCGTCCTCGTCGCTGCTGGGGTGTTCCGAGTCATTGTAGAGGCGACGGTCACCTTGGTGTGAAACATCATCGTTGATATAGTGAGATGCGGATGAAAAAGACATTTTGTTCTTGTTGGTGTTGGTGCTCTTAGTTGTTTGCTCACTCCCGGCGACCGAAGGACTGCTTTGTCTCCCGCTTTCATCCGTTGTTGGGCTGGCTGCTGCCTCTGATGCGGCCGGCTCAAGAGTAAAGAAGGAGTTTGAAAATGAGGAGGCCATCCTGGTGGATTTTGTATGATTTAAAATGCTAACAATTGTTACTCAACCTGCGTGGCAGTGGCAGTGGCAGCTACCGCCAGTTCACCCAAACTACGGGTGCAGGTACCAACCTGGAGGCAACCTGAACTACCAGTATCAAATCCAGCAAGGTGTCCGGCAGTGCAGAGAAAACACTGATTCGTGCTTAACTTTCGACGCACGGCAACTTCATGCCAATTGACTACCAAAACAAAGAAGCTCAACCGGTAACACGCTTGAGTAATATCTTCAGGGGTGATACTGTTTGAGTGATAGTGACCCTGGCGTGAGAATTGGGATTGGGATAGGGATGAATGAAGGTGGTTTGAGTGAACGCGATCCAAAGACGTCTAACATAATACCAAAGGCTTGGCAATACTCGTTAAGCGCATAGCGTGTCAACCCGACGACCCCGAGCTTCAGTGCCCCACTTTATTTTTAACGCGGGACGGGACCTGGAAGCTTTGAGCACAGGCCGTGCCGACTACCGCCCGTATTGCGTGGGGAGATTTTGCGCTGCAAGCTCCGGAGCTCCCCCGTTAGCCCTCCAGTCACCTCCCCGTCATCTGTCATCCGGTCCGCCTCGGGTTTCGCAAGTCAACATTCGAAATTCCATTCCGAGTATCAACCACAACAATACCACCGTTCGAAATAATCATGTCGCACGCCATTGCGCCCATGCGCACCTTTTCCGGTGTCCTCTCCAGGACCCCCGCGAGGCAATGCCCGCGGTTCATCTCGACAGCTAGAACTGCCCGCCCTACCGTCCCGAGACTCCAAGCCCAGCCCCAACAGCCATTGGCGCAACGCAGAACCTACAAGACCGTCGAGGAAGCAAAGAGCAAATACCGTTCGGGAGTACGTTTGCGTGTCGTCGACTAGACGCGTCTTCCGCCCTCACATTCCCTACGACAACAATCAGCTGACACTAGCGACTGTTGCGGGCAGCCCTTTTCCTGGAAGGCCGGCCTTCTCTTCGTCCTCACCGGCGGCGGCTTGCTATGGTACTTTGAGCACGAGAAGCAGCGCATGCAGCGCAAGAGGATAGCCGATGCGACCAAGGGTGTTGGAAGGCCAAAGGTCGGCGGCCCGTTCGAGCTGATCGACCATAACGGCAACCCTATGACGGAGAAGGACCTCAAGGGTCGCTATTCCTTGGTATGTTGATTTCAACACAACGCATTCTACTACACTGCCTTTGCGCTTTCAAGCTCGCTGACAAAACCCTACACTCGCTTCACAGGTCTACTTCGGCTTCAGCCACTGCCCCGACATCTGCCCCGAGGAGCTCGACAAGATGGCGGCCATGTTCGAAAAGGTGGAGGCCGAGCGTCCCGATGCTCTCAAGCCTGTCTTCGTTACCTGCGATCCGGCGCGCGATACCCCTCAGGTGCTCAAGGAGTACCTGGCCGAATTCCACCCCAAGTTCATCGGCCTGACGGGCACATACGACCAGATCAAGGCCATATGCAAGGCATACCGCGTCTACTTCAGCACGCCCTCAAAGGTGGAGCCTGGCCAGGACTACCTCGTCGATCACAGCATCTACTTCTACCTGATGGATCCCGAGGGTGACTTTGTCGAGGCCCTCGGTCGCCAACACTCGCCTGACCAGGCCGCCAAGGTGATCTTGGACCACATGAAGGACTGGCAGGGTAAGTGGAGGAAGGATTAGACGGACCTCTGACTTGGTACAAACCAAAGAAGTAGAGTGTAGAAAACGTGTACGATAAGTCTACGAGACATGTATATTCAAGGATCTTTTCTGTTGGGCAGCAATACCTGGAATTTGGCGTCACAAAGCCGGGATGCCCGATTTGGATATACGTCAGACGGGCTCATGTTGTCTGTTTCTTGAGACACCATCTGGATTTTTGTGCCAATTTCGCAGATCATACAAAACCCAACGGATTCGATGATCAGGCCGAGTGTTTGGCAAAATTGCTGGGACCATCCAGCTACAATCCAACATGTAAGGCAACCTTAACACGGCATAATAGGCAACGCTTGGTATTCCGTCAAACATTTGAGGTAGTAAAAGGGGTCAGGAGAACGGCACGTGGTACAATGGGTCGCGTGTCAGCCGTGACACAAATATTTACTCGGGTAGAATGGGCAACGGACGGAGCCTGCCGTATCTTATCGGATCTTACGTCATGGTCAGCACGTGCGGTTCCGAAGCTGTGGTGAGCGTAGACGGTGGGGTCGCAGTGCGGTGGTCCCATTCGTGCCTTCTCTTTTTCTTTCCAACATGTTCCAACTATTGGCTGCGCCTACTGCGCCAACGAGAAAGGGCCCTAGATTTCTTTTGCTCTTTCCTGCGATAGGTCCCCCCCCGTCAAGTCCCTTGCAGTTACCCCAAATCCATCTTTAAATTTTCATTTGTTGTGTTGAGGAAATTGCTCTTCCTTGTTTCCATGGGTGATACGGAAAGTTCAGGTCATACGTTAAGGTACAATATGGGAAGGAGGGAAGACGACTAACACGGCTGGGCAGTCGTAGATAAGGACTTGGGAAGGAGACGGGATGTCCCATACCTCCTTCATACACTCCAGCTCCTTCTAACGTTGGACCGTGGAGCCCGAAACGCGGCATAAATCAGGCATCTTTATCCCTAAACAACACCTACCTCTCCTCACAATCTCAGTCATCATCTTTGCCTTTCAAAAGTGTCTCATATCGGAATATATTTACCATTTACGATCTTGGCCGAGACACATAAGCAATAAGGCCGCGTTGGTTTTCCCTTTTCAGTTCACCTGCATCTCCGGCGTGATCTTCACAGGGCCCAGGGCGGCAAACGCACCCGCTTTAGGCGCCTTCCAGGCACACACTACCCACTCCAGTCGCCGACTATCATCCCACCCGTGTGGAGCCCCCGCGAAAAGAAAGAGACCAGACGACACATCTTAAGAAGCCCGTGGTAATCTCAAGAGAAAACTCCTACATTTGATCTCAATCACGCCATATCGTTTTCGTCTCGACCAACGCGACCGCCATTTAGTTACGCTGAATTGGGCAAAACCTCCATCTGTTCCATCCGATACCATGTCGGCGCCGTCCTCCGTTAACGGATCCGTGAACGGGTCAACGATCCACCCCAGACGTTCGGCACTCAAATATGAAGGCGACAGCGACAGAGCACACTCTTCAGGCGCATCTGCCAAAGGTTGGTGGTTCCCTGTCTTTGTTTCTTCCTTCTTTCTTTTGAGACTTGTTGTACGACCCATGATGCGCCCGCACAATGAGCCACCCTTTATCGTGTGCCACCCCAAGAAAAAGGTCTCGCTACCAGAGAAGTCTGACGGTTAAAACGGCAGCCTGGGTGTGAGCGTCGTTCGTCTCATGTATTACAATGTGGATCAGATGAATGGGCCGATGTGGGCATTCCAGCCCATGTTGTGTTAACAAAGGAAGCATGGGGGTGAGCAGGCTGGGGGTGAGTGGGCAAAGCTCACTTTGCCAATCTCAGAAATTTCCGTATATAAAACTCCAGTTCATCCCGGGTTAGAGAGTTGTGGTTAACTTTGCGTAGCTGTGCAGATTGCGGAACCTGAGACTCCTCCTGTTGAAGAGCATCACGTTAAGAAACAGTTCTCTGCGGGCGTAGCCAAAAGACTTGGTGGCCGACCTGCACCCACCTCAAGCCCATCGAGAACCTCACTCGCTTCAGTCACCAGCCAAGCGGACATCGACAACTCGGGCAGTCCGACTGTACTGACTGCATCACCTGCCCCAATGGAAGAGTCTCCGGCACACGGTCCACAAGGTCGCCACCGTCACAAAGTAGACAGGATCAGTGAGCGACTGGTCGCCCAAGTAGCCGAATGGATTCAACATGAAAAGACCAAGAGGGAAACCAGGAAGACGATGAAGGTTCTTCGACGGCGCAAGACACCACCCATCCATGTGAACGGAGAGCCTACCGTCTCCTCGCCTACCCGCCCTCATTCGGATTCCATCAGTTCAGACTCGAGCGAGGTTTCTTTGGACAGACTGCAGAAGATCCTCCATGACGGCATGTCTGCTCTCGGCCTTGACCAGGTCCCGCAGCTAGGCCCCCGTCTTGGACGCAGACGATCTAGGAGGAGTCTCAAGGCGCCTCCTGCCCGCACAGCCTCTTCCGACACGGAATTCTTCGATGGCGATGTCGTTGTTCCTAGCTGTGACGTGTTCCTCGACAACTCGAAGACCATGAGTTATTCGGGCGGGAAGGCGACCACCGAGGATACGCCTTCGCAGGCCAGCCGTAGGGAAGAGAAGGAGAAGCAGGCTTGGCTCACGTTCAAGAACGAGATCATCAGGCTGGCACACACTCTTAGGCTGAAGGGGTGGAGGCGCATTCCGCTCAACGGTGGTGAGATGATCTCTGTTGAGCGACTCAGCGGAGCGCTGACGAACGCTGTGTATGTGGTGTCACCGCCTCCTGAGTCTGTTTTGCCTCTGCAGGAGGGTAAGAGACAGCCGGAAAAGGTCTTACTCAGAGTCTACGGTCCGCAAGTTGAGCATTTGATCGATCGAGAAATCGAATTGGGCGTTCTCAAGCGTCTGGCGAGAAAAAAGATTGGTCCTCGGTTGCTTGGTACCTTTTTGAACGGCCGCTTCGAGCAGTACTTTAATTCCACCACGTTGACGCCAGAGAATCTTCGTGAGCCCGAAACATCCAGGCAAATCGCCAAACGCATGAGGGAGCTCCATGACGGCGTTGAGCTTCTTGAGCATGAAAAGGATGAAGGTCCTGGTGTCTGGAGAAACTGGGATAGGTGGCTCGACCAGGCTGAAAAGACGGCCATGTACCTCGACAACCAGGTTGCGGCCGAGCTTCAAAAGACCACTCGTCACAAGGAAACTTGGAAGACTAGGGGTTTTGTCTGCGGTGTCGAGTGGCCCGTATTCAGACAGATGGTTCAGAAGTACCGCAAGTTCCTGGAGGACTATTATGGCAGCCCTACCAAAATTAGGGAAAAGCTAGTCTTTGCGCACAATGATGTTTGTCCACCCCATATCCTGTTATTCCCTGAAGAAAATTACTGACCAGACATCTAGACTCAATACGGGAACATTTTGCGCATCCGGCCCGACGATAAGAAGTCGCCTTTGCTGCAGCCCGCTAACGAGCACAAGCAGTTGGTCGTCATCGATTTCGAGTATGCCGGAGCGAACTTGGCCGGCCTGGAGTTTGCCAATCACTTCTCCGAATGGACCTACAACTATCACGATCCTGTTACGCCACATGTTTGCGACGCTACCAAGTATCCAACCCTCGAGCAGCAGCGGCGGTTCATCAAGGCCTACGTGGACCACCGGCCGAAGTTCCCTTCGGTACCTGGTGCATCAACACCATCTGTGACACCGTCAGGCACGGGCACGCCTAGGCCCGGCATGCTTCAGAGCACCAACTCGGCAAGCTCCATCGTGGACTTCATGCTGGACGCCCGCGTGCCGCCAGGCGGGTGGAAAGAAGAGGACGCCCGTCGCGAGGCCGAGTCGGAGAAGAGGATCAAGGAACTCATGGAAGAAACCCGGCTCTGGCGGGTTGCAAACAGCGCTCAATGGGTGGTATGGGGCATCATCCAGGCGAAGATTCCCGGACTGACCGATGGGGCGAAAGACGTGGTAACGGCGCCGGATGGCAGCGTGCCTGACGAGGAGCTGGAGGCGGAAGAGGAGGCCGATGCGTTCGACTACCTGGGCTACTCGCAGGAGAGGGCCTTTTTCTTCTGGGCGGACTGTGTACGCCTTGGGCTTGTCACGGAGGAGGAGTTGCCGGAGAACGTTCGTTCCAGGCTCAAGTTTGTTGAGCAGTGATGAGGCCTCCGAGGCTCTCGATATGAAACAGAGAAGAGGAGGTGATTTCGGTACCTATAAAAGAGGGATACGAGGAGGCGAAGAGGAACAAGTGGGTCAAGGCCAGCGCATAATGGCGAGCGTCAGTGGCCCGACCTATATGCTGCCGGGCTTTTACATGCGTACATACATAGCCGTACGTTGTAGCTCGACGGCTTCCTGCGATGCGAGGGCGTTAACGGGACCTGCATAGCCAGCCAGGGCTGCATAGCGTAGCAGTTGTTAGTTCCAATGATATGGGATACCGGTGTCTCTACTCGTCAGGACTAGAAACGTCTCCCTCCCCTTGGCGTACAAGGCATGCGTGATTGCGGATTTGTATGTATAGTTAGAGCCCTATGCTTACAGCGTGAATGTCAACATTTACTGTCGAAGTCTATTTCACATTGTATTCGAACATGGGCGCTGTAACACTGGTACGCACCCTCTAAATGATGGCTTTCAAAGTGCACAGTCCCGATTACGAAGCCTCCCCCCGCCGCATTGCATATGCCGTTGTGGTTCATCTCAACTTCAATTGACTTTAGACTTTCTGAGGGCACTGTGCTAATAGTGTAAGTGCCCAATTCGCGATTTGCCAAGACATGTTCGACTTCCACTTTTGTGGTCCATGTCTCTTCCCTCTTCAGTTTTCTTCCTTCTTGTCCCTCCATCTTGTCGACCATTGTTTTCATTGCTTGAAAAAGATAAAAGCGGACTCGGCCCATCGTACACACAGCTTTGGAACCTCTGAACCTTTTTCCAATGTCTTGAAGAATTTACTAGTCGGATTCTCCGCGTTACATGGCGTGTGATATCCAGAGACACCAAAGGTCCAACAAACGCGCGCAAACCACCAATGTCCACGTAGAAGGAAAGCGGGTGGCTGGCAAGGCTGGTCGCGGTTCGCCCAACCACCAATACGAAGCCATTCGGGCAGCGTCCTTCCCAACCTCCACAGAAATTGTCACAGGGCGAGCAGGGCGAGAGATGGCCAAAGAGTACAAACGGCATTAGCTCCCTCTGATAATGCTCCCTTTCAGCATGAAAGTATCTTTCTCTTTCGACGACGTCAAGACGCTGGTCAATTGGTCGAGAAACCCCCAAAGTAGCGACAGTGTAGGAGAGGTCGGTCGCCTGCATCATCATCAGCCTAGTTGGATCCTCACAAATCATCGCCTCAAGAGGACCGAACGAAACGACGCTTGCGAGTCTCCTTGCGCGCATCTTCCTTGTTCCTGACGTACAGGTTACCTCCCACAGCTACCTCCAAGCTCTAACTCCATAAAATCGCGAATCCCTATACGTGCATCTCGCCCTTTCTGGTTCCGGTTCCGGTTCCTGTCCCTGTTCCTAGTTCCAAGCATGAACTTCGACAATCCAGATGTCGATTATGCCGAAGAGCCTGATTCACGTATGTAGACCTGCGTCATATTGCCAAGTTGATGGACCTATTTAAGCAACAGCAACGAGCAGCCAAACTTTTTTTTTTTTTTTTTTTTAGCGAGCTGGATGCACTAACAACCGGCACTGCCCACCACTAGTAGCCCCAGGCCCACCACATCCGCAGCAGTATCTCACCGCCGATCCAAGGCCGCCGTCGAACCGATCCGGAGGCACGTTTGGCCACCCGGAAGAACGCCGCGTCGGTAGTAGTGCTCTTAACTCGGACTTGTCGTTCACGTCCAGACCTGCTTCTTCGGCTGCCGCCGCTGCCGCTCAACCGACGCCGTCAGTTTCACATCCACCACCGACTACTACTCCTCTGTCCGAATTCGCTCGGGGCTCTTCCGATAACAACAACACGAGCGAACAACAAGAAGATAGCGGAGCCACCGACCACCGCCGCCACGGCCACGGGACCGGAACCCCAACCACTGCCGGAATAGTAGGCCAAGGCCAAGACAACCACCAATCTCAAGCTCATGCCGGTCCCATTGTCATCCAAGGACCTCCGCGCGTCATACCAGACTTACCACCACTGCCGCCTCCAACCTTTCGACTTCAACATCAACAAATGCAACGAAATCCATACCAGCCATTGCCGGGGGGCCTACCTGTAGACGGTGGGTTAGCAGCAGCAGCAGCAGGTCCGGTCCAAGATTTCAAAGACGATCTCGCCAGGGAAGCCGGGGTGGTCACCCCAGGTGTCGACGACACGCCCTATGTCCAGTACGCCATCGAAGCTCTCACTCGTGGGAACAGAGAGTCAGGTTACTCGGGGGATGGGTCATCGGGTAGTGAATGGGGACCTGGAGGAGGAGGAGGGCCGCGATATGATGTTATTCCTGGTCCAGGTCTAGGGGCTCTTCCTGTCGGTTATGTACCCGAACAGCACCAACAGCAAGAACAACATCAACCTCGAGAAGGGGAACCGACTGGACCTTCATCAACATTAGATCCCGGACTAAAACACCAATTCGAAGAAGACAGACGCCTCCTCCAAACGCCTTTCCGGCCCAACAACCCCGCCACCTCAGCGGACTCGCTCGCATCGACATTACTGAAAAACGGCCCCCGGCCGGCGCAACCTCACGAATGGAGGCCATTAGACAGAGACGCACTCATCGCCAAAATAGGCGAGCCACGGGCCAACGGCCTACCGACGCTCGACTTCCTACCCATGCCCCTGACGGCACGCTCGCTGGCCGCCTTCATGCTGATGTGCCTCTCCATGGCGGCTGCGCTCATCTTCTCGGCCGTGTGGTCGCAGATTCAGAACGGACTGACGGGGTACGTGAGCATCTACGGGTCTTCCTACTTTTTGTTTCGGATTCTGCCGCAGTTTCTGGGCGGACTGTTATTGTTGTGGGCGCAGTTCATCATCATCACCGTTTTCCGGATTCTGCCGTTTGCGCACCTGGCTTCGCCTAACATCAGGGAGCGCGACGGCGCGCTGTTCGAGGATATGTATCCCCGCTCGTTCCTCTGGCCGCCGCAGCTTATTGGGTCGTGGAAGGTCTGGGTTCCGATTCTGGTGACGTGGGTGTTCGGGATGACTCTCCCGTTGCTTAGTTCCATGTTTACGGTCGTCTGGGTGAATGGTGTCTGGATGTGGGCCACGGTCCAAGGCGTTGCGTGGACCGCTGCGGCGCTGTACTTGGTCATGTTCATCTCGACGGCCATTCTGTGGAGGTACTTTGCGACTCTGCGGTCCACGGGTCTGGCGTGGGATCCGCGCTCCTTGGCCGACATAACCGCCATCGTCTCCGAGACCAACACGGCGGACGAATACCGAGGCACCCAGCTAGCGAGCAACCGCGAGCGCATCCGCTTCGCGCTCCGTCACCAAGCCAACGTCCGGCTCGGGTACTGGACGTGGAAGGACGGCCGGTCTGGCGTGTGGTACACGTTGGGAAGTCCCATGGACCAAGGGCTCATCGCCGTACCGCTTCCCGACCAGCTGACCGGCAAAGGGATGGCCAAGTTCCAAGGAAAGCAAAGTCTGATGGCCTCCATCAACATCAACCCCGTCGCCGGCAGCAACAGCGGCAGCGGAACGGGCACCGGCACCGGCACCGGCTCCAGAACCGGAGGGACCGGAGCAGGGGACTACGACATGGAAGCCGCCTCAGACGGCACCCTCTCCCCACAAGGCCGCCATCGCTACCTCCCCTGGTGCCTGCGCACCTCGCCTCTCCTCCTGCTCGTAACCGGCGCTTTCATCCTTCTCCTCGCGCTCTTCATCGTCTCCTTCCTACCCGCGACTCGCATCACCAACGGTTTTCTCCCCGGCCTCCCCGCCGCTCCCGTGCAGGGTGCCTTCTCAGCCGCCAACTTCCTCTACTCCTTCATCCCCTCCCTACTCGGCCTCATCTTGTACCTCCTCTTCCAAACCATCGACATGCACCTCCGCATCCTCCAGCCGTGGGCCGCCATGTCGTCTTCCAACCGCAAGGGCGGCGCCTCAGCCGACGCCTCCCTGCTAGCCGACTACGCAGCCTGCGGTCCGCTGACGGCCACCTTCCACGCGCTCAAGAACGGACACTGGCGCGTGGCTTTCACCTCAGCCTGTTCGACACTGTTCATCCTGCTCCCCGTCCTGGGTGGCGGCATGTTCATGGCGCTCACGCAGCCGGCTGGGTCGCTGGTAGACGACAACGACATGCCAACCAGCGAGGAAAAAGTCCTTATGTTCCCCAACTTCCCGGCCTTCGCCATCGTCCTGGCGCTGTGCGTGCTCTACTTTTTGGCTCTGCTGTCCTTGCTCCCCGCGCGGAAGCCGTTTCGGTTCCCGCATGGCGTCACCTGTTTGGCAGAGATTATCTCCTATCTGGCGAACGAGGATTTGCTGGGTGATCTAGCGTTCAAGCATTGTCGGAGCAGGGAGGAGCTGAAGGAGAAGCTTGGGGTGGGCAGGGGCGTGCCGGAGACGAGACCGAGGTGGACGTTTGGAATGGGTTACAGCAGTACCGGTGCGGCGGGGGAGGAGACCCTGGGGGTGAGGAGGGCCAGGAGGTTTACGGTGAGGAAAAGCCAGATTAAGTTTGGGGGTTTGGATCAACCCTTTTTAAGATGAGGATCTGGCGACAGGTGTGGTTGTTATGATGTTTAATGATGGTAATGATGAGAAATCTGTATGAGGATATGGTCATGATGTTTGGTTTTAAGGAGATCATGGGATTGTTTGGTGGTTATGTTTTGGATCTTGGGAGGCTTTTCGCGGGTGCTATTTTTCAACCTCTTCGACGAACTTTTTCAATCTTTTGGACGAGTATCAACTTCTTTGTTGGTCAACCTGTCATGTTTCAGACGCACGATATAAGGCCTGGATGCGGTCGAAGCATTGTATTGGAGTTCGGGTTGCTTTTAGACCAGCATGTTGTGGTTATAGCAATCAACCACACTTTAGGATACCAAAACCGAAGAATATCATTGTTATCAAGCATGCGTTCGGAATCGGCACATACCGATGCTGGCTTCAGCATAGGCATATTCATCTGTGAAAGTTATAGCAGTGCCTTGATATCTCGGCTGCTAATATGGCACCAAGCGTAAAGGAACACAGATTGGGGGACTCCGGCTAGGAGAAGGGCAAGAATCTATTGGAAGCCCTTCAAGACACTATGTGAGAGGAATGACTTGTAGTCGCATGTCATGTCTCGGAGAGGTCTTGAAATATGCAAAGCAGAAGGGTTCACTACCCATGCGAAGACATAGACACTCACAAAGGACAGCAGTCCACTGCGTCCCACGACTTTATTGACGATGTTCCTAAATCTGATCGAGATGAAATCAGCTCCTTGATCGTAACGTACACTTGTACTGGCATATTTTCGAATTTTCCTTCGAAGCCTATCTTCCGGTGATGAGAGGTCTGGGAAACAGCATCAGACGCTGTCACCAAGAGGCTCGAAAACTTCCATGTCTCTCCCGCTTTCTCAACGAATCTGGTATGAGCAGCATTCCCCGGGTTCGTCTGCGTCATGAAATCATGAACCCCACTGGGACCGTGGCAATTCGGATCTCATGCGTGATGAGGTAGGTATAGGAGCAGTCTTATAGACGTTTGAGCCTCTGAACCTTCCATATTTAGATGATCTTCTCGCGTTCGTTTCTAGAAGAGTACCCACAGGCATCTTCATATGGATCTTCAATTCGACAACGTATCCAGGCCGGTACATATTTAACCATGGCCCCCGGAAAGACTGAAGCCGCGGCAGCACCTTCTCACCAAAACGCTGTTGCTCCACAGTGAGAATGTTCGATTTTGCCTCCAGAACTTGGGAATCGAGTCGTGAGAGAGAACCCAGTGGGTAACACCGACGTCAGACAGGCGTGGAGGCCATGCGGTACGAGGATGAGGTACGAAGGAAGAATGAGATTGGCCGTGGTGAGTAGTAGGGCCTTGTTTGGCAAGCTCGACGTTGAGAATGGGACCAGGGTTGGGGCTAAAGCGCGTTGTGGGCAGTCTGCCCTGAACCATCCTCTTGGGATCTTGGGGTTCCTGAGACAGGTCGGCGATTGGAGAATGCAACACTGGTGCATGAGTTTCGTCACGTCTCATGTACTGCCAACGCATCGATTTCTTCCATTCCAACTTCCAGCTGCCTCACATCCAGGCTATCCAGCCAGCCCCAGCCGCTCAATCCGAGCCAACGTGACTTTTTGGTATTCGCCTCCGGTGAAAGCGCTGGCATGTTGGTTGTGAAGAAGGGCATCCGGATAGGAACCAGTGTGTACGTACTGTACGCAAAGAAGGGGCCGATATCCAATCTCGGAGATGACTTTTTGGGAGAGGGTTGGTTGGAGCTTCTCTTTTCATATTGGTAGTGTCTGTTAATGGTCAGTGTAATGAGCAGTGCCTTGGGCGCGTTCGTTGTGCAACGACACTAGCACGCCGCATCTTCAGACTGTCTCAACGGGCCACTTCGTATCGACCGACCTACCCGTGTCACAACCGTCATGCTGTGACGGGATGCTGCGAGTCTTGTTCCGGTTGCCCGACCATGCTGCCTTGCAGAGACCAAGAAGTTCTTGACGGTTTGAGCAACGTCAACCAGACTGATTGTATGCAAATATATTGCCGCAACTCGAGTAAGCCAGGCCGTCTTTATAGCGTCAGGCGCCGCCGGTTTCGATTTGGCTTGGAGGAGATAGGATAGCCGGTTACTGAGTCGGCGCACAACGCTCTGTGTTGGCATGGAAAAGAAAAGAAAACTGAAAGTCAAAAATTGGCAAACAACCGGACTTGTTGGCCTGCGTCTGGCAAAGAAGAGGAAGGATCGATAAAGTCCAACAGGAAGGAACCGGGACGTTTGTCTCAAACCTCACAGAGTGAGGTAACAGGCGCGGGGTTCACCTCCATTCTCTGTGCTTCCTACTACCTGCCTATGCCTGGTGGTGCCTTCCCGAGCGGGAACTTCATATCGTTCTGCAGCGCTTTGTGTACAACTGTGCCTGCACTTTGTAAGTCAAGCTGCGTTGCCGAGCGGCAAGTGCGTGGTGGTTAGGACCATTCATAAAGTTGTCCCGTCCGGGAAAATGATGGCATCGTCGACACCACCTACCTTACAGCTTCATTCTTTCCCGACTCGGACTTGAACAACCGGCCGCGAGGCTTTCACCCGGCTGAACGAATCGACACCAATTCAAGCCATTGGCGCCCGAGCCAACTCCCTAACGACGCCTCAACCATTGCGCATTGACGACCGCCCAATTTTTCGGCTTGGCAAAAGGTTGACCGGTGGTGAGGCGGTGAGGAAAAAAAGGGCGGATGTGGTTTTGTCGTGACGGTCTTTACAAGCGGTCGGGCAGCGACATCTTTCCCTGCTGGAGTGAGGTGCTATAGCTGGTAGTAGTAGGTACCCAGAGGTGGAGGGGCGCCGGGGGAGGCGGGCAGGGAAGCATCTCAAGTGTGTGTGTTAAGGTTTCCAGGTTCTGTCCACAGGGTTGATGCTGCCCGGGCAGCAACGCGGGGGATCTCTGACCGGCCTGGAACAACCCACTACACCATCTCAGCATCACCTCACCCTGCTGTCAATCCATCAGCCTCATCATCCCGCAGCTCGTCGTCCTCTGGTTGCCCGACACGACTACACGAGTCAACAACGGGTACCACCTTCAAAAGGACACCCACCCGGCCGACAGCGCGGCTTCTGACTTTTGGCTTTCTTTCTGTTCTTCAACAAACCCTTCAGCTCCTAATGACTAGACCTAATCACCTTTGCTGACACCCGGACAACCAACCGACAACCTGCCCTGACCGAAACCGAATCACAAGTACGCTACGGTGCAGTGCTAGTGCTGTCCAATCGCCCGCCTGTTTTGGCTGTTCAAACACTCGTCACCAAAACTCACCAGCCACGCATTTTTCCCACTTCCATCCCATCACCAAACCCGACCTCGTCCATTTTTCGCGACAGCTACCTCAAATCCACGATTACCCACCCGACTTGTTTGCATTACCCCTGTTCACTGTTCACTCCACACTGGAAGAACAGGAATATTCCCTTTGCACTTCCATTCCTGCCAGGATATTGCTTTCATATCCTGTCATGATACACGGTACTCCGAGCTGAACAGAGACATCAAGGTGAGTGGAGAGAATCGAAAAGGCGGACAGTTGTCGGTACGGTGTGTACCTTGGTTGCGACAGTCATGGACACCACCACCACCGATCCGTCCACAAACATCTACAGCCTGCTTTGCAGGAATTTCTCCTTCCTCTGTCCTTGCGCATTGCATGTAACGGCAGCATCTGACCCGAATCGCAGCCTTCGGCCCACCATCCCAGCCCGCCCTAGCCTGCCTACCAGGCGCGTCGCATTTCGTCACCACCAGGGTGGTGACCCTTCACCTTGTCAACCACACCAGCGCCCGCTGGCGATGAGGGAGATATTGCCGCCGGAACACACCAACCTCCGCCATCCCAGAACCCCCGCGATCTTTACAACCCGATAACGCCTACACAGCGCCAGCAGCGCACTCTTCCTCTCCGGTCAGCCACGGCGACACCTGTATCGGACAACGCATCCCCCACTCCGTCTTCTCAGAGAACTCTCCGTCGAACACCGCGCTTTCAAGCCGCCCGTAGTCCGAGCCCGACCCCGAGCCCATCCCGCTCTTCGCGCCGCATTCACCTCGAGGCGGCCAGCGTTGGCATCGCACCCCAACCTATCTTCGCAACTGTTGGTCCCCCTGGACTTGGACAACCCCCTCAGCCACACGAGAGCTTTCGGCAACGCCTTTCGCAAGATAGCAGTGACGATCTTAACGAAGACACATTCCCGCCCCAGCCGTCGTTTATCCCGGAACGGACTTCCTCCTTATCCCACTCCAATCCCCTCCGCCTTTCTCGACACACAAAGAGCGCTATCCTTTGGGCTCTCGAGGAAGCTCTGAGGCAACCATATTCCTTCTCCTCAGATCTGGACGAAGAAAACGCTTCGATGGCGGATCTACTGAGCGGCGGCGTCGGCCCTGCTACTTCCAATGGTCATGCCGTGCCATCATCGAGACCTACTGTACCTTCTCAGACTGGCTCCCCCCAGCAGGTGATCCGTGGCCCTAGGATGATCATGCGTGAACGTGCTGAACGGGAGGCAAGACAAAAGGCCGAAAGAGAGCAGATGGAGCGTGCTCGTGCCGAAGAGGAGGCGCGTATGCTTGAGGAGACGCGTCGACAGAACGCCGAAAGGAGAAATGCTGCTGCTGGCGCTGCACCAGGTGGTAACGTAGCCACCGATCCAGCCACACAACGTAGGCAAAAACGAGCTCAAGAGGCCCAGGGCGGTCCCCAGGTACAGCCTGGGAATCCCCCGCAAGCGGACTTACCGCAACCTTTGCGCCCAGCTCGCACTGGTCAACCAAATCAGGCACCTCAGGGCTTTACACCTGCCGCTGGGACTGGCGGTACAGCGCCTGGGCAACCAGCCGAGCCGTCAGCGCCAAATGCCGGTACCAGGGTGAAGAACTCGTTCCCTCATGCCTTTGAGCGATGGGAAGCCCTGTCAGCGCACTGGGAGGGAATGACCAGCTTTTGGATACGTAAACTCCAGGAGAATACCGACGAGTTCGACCGAAACCCAATTTCCGCTCAGCTATCCAGACAGGTCAGCGACTTATCAGCAGCGGGTGCCAACCTCTTCCATGCAGTCGTTGAGCTGCAGAGGCTACGCGCCAGCTCCGAGAGAAAGTTCCAGCGCTGGTTCTTCGAAACACGGTCGGATATTGAGCGCCTGCAGGAGACTAACGCCATGCTCGAGAACGCCTTGGAAGAGGAACGGCGAAGTAGAACTGAAGCCGCCCGCCAAGCTCAGGAGCAGGAGCGCGAGAACGCGAAGACCCAGAAGTTGCTTGCCGAGATGCGGAAAGAGTTATTGATCTCGAAAGACGAGGCTCGTCGCGCGTGGGAGGAACTTGGTCGTCGAGAACAGGAAGAAAGGGACCGCACACTTTCCCTTCAGCAGGGCCATCCAACAATAGTAGGCGGCGTCCAGGTCGTGCCGATGACACAAGGTGTTCCTAATCGCCAAGCGAGCACGCGGGATCATCAGAGGACCCAATCCGATACTTCCGACTATGTCGCCGCGCAAAATCCCCAGTACCCTCAGTATACCCAAGGGTCCGCTGCCCAACCGAACACGACTGCCGCTGGCCAACCAAGTGGCGGATATTACCAGCAACAACCCGGTACCTCCACGCAACAACCTGGAGATTATGGGGCCGGTTCAGAAGCAGGCTATGACGAAGGTGAGTTGAACTGGCGATATTGATGACAACTTTGTCGAAGATGTCGACGAGAGACAATATCCCTTACCCTAGCACCCCGCCCGGAAGAAGCTCACCAATCTGACCAGGCGATAGAGGATTTTGAAACCCCTACCTCGAATCCTGCGACTAATTATCCCCCGTCGAGTTCACAATACGGCGGCACGTACCCTGAATCATCCGGATATGGCGGGCAAGGCTACGCAGCGCCTGGATGGGAAACGATGCCCCGACACCATCACCCAACAAGGCTAAGCGACGTGCTGGAAGAGGACGAACGTAGTCGCACTTCGGCAAGCCGAGTCAGCCAGGCGTGACAATGAACTGTCGCGCGGTCAACACACCGCACGACGCACATATTCGGAACAGCATATTATCACTCAAAGCTTGTTCCTGTTTGGGTACTGTAGCCTGCTTAGGCTCTCGCAACTTTTGCTTCAATATTCGCTTCCGACTTCGGCGGAACATTGTCAGATTAACAGTATATGTCCTTGTACCCATCGCTCGGTTTGATGGCGGAAGATACTTTGGGCATCGGTGGATGGCATGGCAGAAGAAATTCACGCAAGCCATCTGTCGATTCTTCGCTGTCATTAAATCGATGAGAGGTATCGCTTGAGAGTACAGCAGCATATGGCCGGATCTCCACAGAATTGCGTATAGCGTCTGACGTTGAGTGAGGGTCTGCAAGGCATTTGCGAGAGCAAAAGCACTTGTCAACCATCAGCAAAGTACCTCTCGATCGTGGAATTTGCGTGAGTATATGACTGGAGAAAAAACTGAAGGAGAGCAAAGGAAGAAGGAGCGGGAATGGACTTTTGTTATCGTTTACTGGCTTTTTGTAATGCATATGATGACGTTTATTCAGCGTGGAACAGATAGGGCCATGGAAAGCTGGTGTAGGATTTGAGATGTGAAGAAGATTCAAGATATAGGGCAGAAATATGAGGGTCTTTGTCAGAGTGTGAAAAACGGGAGGGGGCAACAGAAATGAATGGAGAGTGTAGAATGCCATACCGCCATACTCACGACAGGTATGCGTGCGTCTTTTGCTTTGGGCCGTCTCTGCGATGTATCGAAGTATTCTTTTGGACGGGAAGGCGTAGCACTGATGGGCTATAGAAAGGTGTTATAATTGCACGGTTGTCGTCGATCAACGGGTTCTTTGGGCGTTCGGCTTTGCTTTCCTTCGATTGTGTCGTATTAAACTCCGCATGGGGTCGGTCGTAAGTGGCCTGGTATGTTGAGGTTCTCAAAAGACTGTAAAGGAAAAGAGTAAAAGGGTGACACAGAGACAAAGGCCTGGCATACGACACATGATGCAAGAAAAATGGGGATGATATATCGTCGATGGAGAGAACGTTGGGAAGGGCGAAAGCGCCGAAATGGCGTAAGTTTTGGATCACCTCTATGGGCAGACTGCCAGGCGAGTTGATGAAGTAGAGAAAGAAAAAGTTAGGTAGATAAAAGGAGGAAAGAAAGAAGAGCCATGTCGCCGCGGTGGCGTTTGAAAGACTGAGAGAAAAAATTCCACATATAATTCCACTTGGTTGTAACGTTGATGAGAATAGTGTGGATGAACTTTTAATGAACTGGAGATAATTCATTCAGGACCGTGACGGACAAGAGGCGGATCAACTCCCCTCTGGGCTCAGGCCACCTCCAGGCTTGCCGGGGCACTACCTAGGGTGTCAAGTGACGTTGTCGTACGAACGCAGCAGGCCAGCAGCAGTCCTGGGCGGCAAAGTCGTGGACTTACCTAGGACCTAGGTAGAGGAGAGGCGTCTCTGGGGTAACGAAGAGGCAAACCTCCCACCAGGACCGTCCAAGATCGGGCATATCATGCCTCGCGCTATCACATACCTTGTGGTTGGAGCAAGGGATGAAAATAGGAGGGAACCGATTTACTCATGATGGGTATGGGGAGGACATTCCAACTTGCCTTTATCGTCCTCTTCTAACCCTCTCCCGAAAGGACCTCAGTGTGTCAGTCTTTGTTAGCTAGGGGTCTGAATGCTTTGATGTCCAATTGTATGCCCAGAACCATCCACACCTTACTTTCTCATGTGGAAAAATAACAAGGCTTGGGAAACTTATCAGTCACACATGTCGACGAGGTAGCTGATTGGGAGCCTTGTAAGACTTTGGAGGTGTCCAGGGCGCCGGAAACGGTCAGCTCGCTGCTCATTTGCTTACTTGCTCACCTCGGTGGTGTGCATCATGCCCGTCATCTGTTGATCTTGATCAGCGCACTCAGTCAGTTCTGTCACTTCGTGAGCTTCGAAGCAGATGGGAAGAGGAAGAGGAAGAGCTTCCCCTGTCACTTTCTCGGTGGGGCAGTTGTCAGGCACATTTCTTGGCATGCAGCTGCGCGCTCACGGATGCACATTTCGACCTCCGTACCTCGTACCTTGCACACCTTGCCCCACCTGAATGATAAGATCAGGGCCCCGGGGCCGTCTGCCGCCGGCGGGCTTGCATTCGAGAGCCGCCGATGCCGGTCGATTTTGCCGGAAGCTCTCGAGCATGGCGGGGATGGTGGACACCGGACGGGGACGGATGGAATTCGTGGAAAGCTCATACGAGACGAAGAAGAATACTCCACCGAAGTCCATCCCAACCATGTTATGACGACATCTGTTTACTTGTGATCTATCTAGAACCGATTATTCTTCCCCGAATCCTATGATCAACTATTGCATACCTACCCGAACTTCGAGATCAATCGCGTCGAGTTCAGTGCTATAGACACAATGAGGACCTCACGCATCTTGGGCACTGCTTTCGCCCGACCAAACCTTACTGCTTTAACATCGTCGTCGCCATCGCCCACCCAAATATCCCGTCATATCCGTAGCGCGGCTTCCGGTCTACCCCGCGCAACGCAGAAGCATACACGAACCGCCCAATTTTCGTCTTTGGTTGGCAAAACAGGTGGCCTGAGCAGGAGTAACAGTCGAGAATCTCGCGAGTACAGCACCAAGAGCACGCCGAGCGAGGCACCTCCATTTGCCTTTGCCTTCGAGTAGGTCACTTACAGGTACACCCACCTTGTGGTTTTACCCATCTCTAATCAATCCCCAAACCGCAGTATCGATGGCGTCCTCCTCCACGTCGCAACGCCCATTCCCGGCGCTCCCGAAACCCTCAAGTTCCTGAACGACAACAACATCCCTTTCATCCTGCTCACCAACGGCGGCGGCAAGCACGAGACCGAACGGGTAAAAGACCTTAGCCAGAAACTTGGCATCGAGCTCACCACCGACAACTTTGTCCAATCGCACACGCCGTTCCGCCAGCTCGTCGAAGGGCCCGACAGCCTGCGGGACAAGAACATCCTCGTGACGGGCGCCAACGCGGAGAAGTGCCGACTGATCGCCGAGGCCTACGGCTTCCGCAACGTCGTCACGCCCGCCGACATCCTCAAGGCCCACCCGGAGGTCTTCCCCTTCGACCCGCTCCTCGACACCGTCTACACTGCGACCGCGCGTCCGCTGCCCAAGCCCATCTTCACGCCCGGGTCCGGCATGCGCCTGAGTGACGCGCTCAAGATCGACGCCATGTTCGTCTTCAACGACCCGCGCGACTGGGCCTACGATATCCAGCTCATCGTCGACCTGCTCCTCTCGCAGGAGGGCTACGTGGGCACGTACTCGCCCAAGAACGGCGACGCCGCTCTGCCCTCGTGTGGCTGGCAGCAAGACGGGCAGCCGCCGCTGTACTTTAGCAACGCGGACCTGCTCTGGAGTACGGGGTTCCACCTCCCGCGCTTCGGGCAGGGCGCGTTCCAGGCCGCCGTGGCGGGCGTCTGGCGGCGGCTGACGAACGGTCACGAGCTCCAGCGGCGGGTGATTGGCAAGCCATACAGTGAGACGTACCAGTTTGCCGAGAGGGTGCTGGCGACGCACAGGCACGAGGTGCTGAGGAGTCGTGGCCACCATGAGCCCGGCACGCTGAAGAGCGTGTATATGGTGGGTGATAATCCCGAGAGCGATATCGCGGGGGCGAACGATTATCAGAGCGAAGCCGGGACGGAGTGGTGTTCGATTCTGGTGCGGACGGGCGTGTGGAGTCCTGAGCGGGCGGGTGAGAAGGCACTCCAGGGGAGGTTCAAGCCGAAGGTCATTGTGGATGATGCGCGGGAGGCGGTGAGGTGGGCGTTGAAGAGAGAGGGCTGGACTGGTCCGGCGTTGTAGGGCTAGGAGGACGAGATCTTATGTTTGTGGTTGGATTTTAGCGAGGCTCACGGCATTTGGAGCATATTTACAACATTTACATCAAGGATATGCGTCTGCTTAGAATCTAGAGGAACAGAGAAGTTTCAAGTCCAGGTCTCTGACCACCTCGGTTGAGTATAATCAGTCAAGAAGTTACTTTCTAGATGTGCTAATCCACAGGCAGATATCAGAAGATTCTCCAAGGGAGGAGAACGTCGACACTGACCTGGATCACTCGACGGCATCCTCCGCAGCGCCGGATAATTCCGCAGACTTTACGACGACTACATCCTTCGTGAGGTTACGATCGACAAGCTATCGTGCTTTCTCGGGGCTATTTGGCATGGGACGGCATATCTTGTCACTGTTGACCGACGTGCCGCGCATTTTATCTTTACAGCCAGTTATTTTTTGGTATCAGGTTGGTGAATTTTCGATCACCAACAACGTCAAACGTAAGTGTTCTGCACAAACTTGACATGTCGTCAAGTTGGTCCGCCTTCGTTTGTCGTCTCTATAAGCTCCCTTGTGACTAATCACGTCCCGTCCAACTGCATTAGCAAGAGTGAGCCACTCTTCCAACCAAATGAACTAGTAGCCAACCTCAACGCAGCGCGTGGCCGGCGGTCAAAATGCGCAAATATGGGAAACGAAACAAATGGCAGAAATTAGCAAGTGCTTAGTGCAGCCATTTCGGTGATTTCGGCAAGATCATGGTGGGCAAAGGGCCGTTGCCAGCGCCATGTTGCAACGTCGAAAGAAGAAAAAGAAAAGAGAAGGCGAAGGGAAGGGATGATCTTTGTACTCAACGCCAGCAGAGGCCCTGACTGCAGATCCTGCTTTGTCCGCTCTTCGTTACGTACAGTTGTGCGACTTTCAGACGTCAAGTTTGCTCCTTTATCTATCGACAAACATCCTATTCCAAATCGGTTTCGAAACAACCGTTGGAAAATCCTTTCGTTCTTCGACTTTTGCATCATGCCCCATGGGCTTCTCACCTAAAGCTACGGCAGCATCGTCGTACATCTTATGACGCACCGTGACACGAGTTGACTCCTCGACACCGATTTGCAGCAGTCAAACTTCCGGAATCCAGCCGACTAGCCCTTGCTCCATGCACCGCTCATCCCATCTGAGACACCAACCCAAAGCTCCGGCTCAAAGCCGAGGGGGCAGATTCCCTTGTATGGATAACATTTGGACTTTACGCCTCCCATGTCATGAGGGTTCAGATTGAACTGAAGGTTGCTGGGGAGATGAGTTGAAGCATAGCACAGAGGGGCGATTATTGTCTCATTGTTCGCGCAGCTTCTCATTCCATTGTCTCGGCCATCGGTGGCATTCATTCCCTCTTGTTGCCCGCCTCGACACCTATCATCACCACCACACCTCAGTTCGGGAGGTTAGATGCATCATCGCACCTTGTCGCTTTCTGTGTGGCTCAGGGAGACACATGATGGACTGTTTGGACCCTTTCCCGTTACAGCTTGAGGGCTTCCAAACGTGGACGCGCTTGGTAACGGGGGTACGGCAATCAATCCCCTACCACTTACACCACTCTCCTTCCAGCCCCGTCCTCCCTTGTTTGTCATGTCACAAACAAAGTGCCACTTATGCCCTATTCCGACTTTAGCTTGGACCAACGACGTTTACGAGCCTCGAAGCGGCCGAAATAGGAATCCTGGGGATGGTTGGGTGCATATTATACACAATGGGGGTAGGGGAGCTGGGGAGTCAGTGCCGTGGTGACACGGAGTTGCCCGGGGCTACTGCTGCGTTCCAGTTGAAACTCCCATGACTTTGATGTTCAGCCTGGACTGTTATACTTTCCCAATCTGGCGTTCCAAATGCTTGATTTAGTAACGCGATGGCGCGGTGTAAAAAAACGGCTGGGTGGCTAAGGATGCGCTCCTTTCATTCCTTGCTAGAAGCTTTTGTTTATGTTTGGATTCGCTTTATATGTGCAAGATCACTGTCCTTTCTCTCGGTGTGCCATGCAACGACGTCGAGTACATATACACCTCGAGAGTGTACCACACCTGAAGGTGTGAAACTCGATCGGATCGTCAACCTGCGTCCCGGATGATGCTTAAAGCTCTTTGCTTCTTTGTGGCATATCACCTACCGCCCCCATGTCCGGTTGAGCCGCACATCTGTTTTACACATTGATAAACTTCCCGTCACCCTGCTCCAAGTTTGCTCACTCCGACGACTCTCTTCCCGTCTTGTTTTCACAGATATCCAAGCGCATAAACCATGGACTTCCACAGCCGACTTCCCGACCGGGACCCACGTCCAACCCTTCAAGTCATCACCGCGTATCCTCCCCAGTCCCAAACATCAAACTACTCCTACCCCTTGTCAGGAACATCGCCGGGCCGCGAGTCTGTTGGGTCCGATATCTCATCTGTGCCGAGCATGATCGAAGACCATGGCTCTGACATCTCCACCGAAGACGAATACCAGTACCACCACACCTCCAGGTCTGGGGGGCTGTGGAACTGTTTTTGGAACAACACTCAAGCACACGAAAAGGATCTCCAGACGACAAACACTCCAGCACGGCCCATTAGCCATCATGCTGGCAGCTGCACAGCCGACAGAACACCAGAAAGGAAGAAGAGCAGCAGACCAACTTTAGCATCATCACGGCCGGATAGCGGCTTCGCCCAGGATAATAACCAATGGCATCTGACTCCTCCATATACCAGTCACAGTCACCAGGTGCCTCGGACATTCAACAAGCCCCTTCCCACCTCGACTTACTCGCTCTTCCCGCCAACGCCGCCATCTGCTGATAGTAACTCTTCTTCGGTGCCGCCACCACGGAGATCATCTCTCGCCCGGCCATGGACCTCGGACACCCTGCGACTGTCGGCGCAAACCCCACCACCACCACCAACACGAACCCCAGTGGTACAAATGTGCAGGAAGTCGAGCCTCGGTAGGAAAAGGAAACTGGGGGGCGAGCCGCTGGCTGTGACGGCCTGTTCACCTAGCCCCAGGTCGCCAACGACCTCAACAACAGCAAGCCTGGTCTTCCGAGCAAGGCCATCTATTATCCCTGTCCCCTCTTCCACAAGCAACCTCTCGCAGCAGATGGCTCCTGCTGCTTTCAACACAGAGCCGTCATCTCTCTACCCTCAACCTCCCTACCTCACCCCAACCGATTTCCGCCGCCCATCCCTTACCAACCTGCGTCGTAACTCCCGCGTCGGCGCCTTCCCCAGGCCCTCTAGCAGCAGGGACCAACACCAACAACAAACAAAGGCACATCAGCCACATCATCAACAAAAACAACAACAAGGGTTAGAAGAGCGCCCATTGCCCCCCCTCCCCCTCTCCGCCCAACCACAACAACGACCACAACGACCTCCTCGATCATCCCCTCCCCCACCAGTCGTTTTCCCAGTCCCTCCAACATCACCATTACCACCACTACAACCACCGCCGCCACCTCCTTCCACTCTTGCTACTCCTCCGCCTCCACCCGTCATCTCAGTCTTCGAAACCGACTCAGACGATGAAGAGTCTGATTCGGACTCAAGCTCAGACGAGCACAACCATTTTGGTGCTGGAGGGGTTGTGGAAAGTTTTGCGAGGCGGTTCATGAGGAGTTTATTGGGTGGTCAGGGGAATCACTACAACCATAACAGCCAGAACCATCAACGGAGCGCTAGTGACTATACTTCCAGGTCCACGGCAACAACAGCAACAGGAAGTCCGTTCTACAAGGCTATTCATTTGAGGAGACCGAGGTCTGATGGCGGCGGCGGGAGTCAGCAGGTCGGAGTGGTGATGGAGGAGTCTGGATACAGGTACAGGAAGAGTTGTAGTAATGCTCGCGAGGACGTGAGTGGCGCGAAGCAAAATGTTTTGGGGAGGCGGGGGAGGTTATGGGGGAGGAGTCGGTAGTCGATCATGACTTTTTCTGTATTGGATACGAGTGACTGCCGTAGGCAGTGGGCAGCATGTCATGTGGGGAGGTTTTGGCAAGACGGCGGGAGGTTTCACGATTCTTGTTGATATAAACCTAGGGTTTACATGGTTGAACATATAGATGGGTGAATCGGGTGTATAGGGGACACTGGATGGGCCCGGGGTTTACATAACCTAGGCAGGCACTGACATACATAACATACATAATTCGCCCATTGTATTAGGGCACTATTAATCTTACATATGATAAATTGTCGATAGTGAGCTTCTCTTTTATCTTCGAATTTGGTTTATATTTTGTGTGCTCAACTGACTCACTCGTCCTTGTCATCTCCGTACAACTTAAGCCCAAAAAATGGATGGAAAGTACGCTTGGAAGGACAGAGATGGTGCTGGCACGTGTATTGAACACTCTGGCAATGCATCCACGAGAAAGGAATGAAGACGTATCGCCCCCAAACATATCTTTGGTATGAAGATCTAAATGTTGGAGAAGAGAAGGAATGAGCCAACGTACATATCAAGCAAGCGGCGTAGTGCAGTCGGTCATCAATATCCAGCCGTGCCTCGCGAAGACCAACTGAGTTCCTTTCGATGGGACGGTTGATCCTCAGATACCAAGATGTGTCTGTGTAGGGCGTATGCTGCAGGGCTCTCTCTCTTCTCGATTATCGATGCAGTGTTTCGGAGGAACCCCCGGTTTCCCACGTGTCAACAGCTCCTTCCTGTTGTCAATACAGAGAGACGAAGAAAGCGTAGGGCATTGCCGCAGCCATCAATACTCCAGCTGCATACATGGAGGTGGGTTGAACAAGAACCAAAACCTGGGTGGTGGCGCTCTCGGCGGACTGATAAAAAGAGGAAAAGTGAACAGTGACGGGCCACGTTGAGGAAATATGCTGGCTGGACTGGGTTGGGCAGGATAGGTATATTACCCGGATCGTGGGCGTCAGTCAATCAATTTATTGCTGATGCTATTTTGGTTATTGAGCGGTCTCGGCCACTATCGTCTCAGTCATGTTCGTGTGGTACGGCTGTATCTGCGGACGAAGCCAAGACACCCACCGTCCTCCAGAGGAATTCTGGGGAGTGATTTTTGGAGGCATCGACCTGATTGACAGACGAGACAGTTTTTGGCGGTTGAGTCTTCAACTTGAAGTTTGACATGCTCTTCCCATTTCAATATCTGCACTCAGAAACGACTTTCTCCGACAACGATAGAGAGAGAGAGAGAGAACGGCACCTGGTGCCAATGATTTGTCACACGGCTCGTTGGAAACTCCGATCATCATTCCAACAGAGCTTATCGGACGAAGAGAAAAGTATAACATAACGGTGCCATGGGGGGCTTCGTCCCGTACGGGGAGGAGGGGGGTGCAGCTTCCGTCCGGTCAATTGACCGTCCGTTGTTTTACGAACGGGAACTGGATTGTTCACGATTGATAAACGTTCGTTCTTTCCAACGTTGTGACATATCAACGTTTCGGAACCTCCTAATTGATAAGTGACAGTCAATTGACAGTAAATTGCTTTCGGACGTTTACGTTTTCGAACGTTTCCTATAACCTAACCATACAGTCATCTGACTGGACTTAGATTGTAAGAGCCGCCTTGAACGTCCGGGGGTCTCGATCTGTCAATTGACCGGAAGCTGCACCCCCCTCCTCCCCGTACGGTCAGGGCCAAGATTCGGTCGGCACTCGCAAGATAGTACCCGACCCGACTGGCCTGCCCACTGTGAGCCCGCTGTTGATGATGTTCCCCCTGCTTGCGAAACACACAGTACCAAAAGGGAGGTGTGCACGAGAGGAATTTCTGGGGTGGTTGAGGAGAGGCCAAGGGTAACTTGCTTCCTTGCTATCGTTCATGATAGAGGTATGTAAACAACATCATTCGGCGTCTGGGCGACGTGATGGAATGGAAAATTGAGGGTGATGGAGCCGGGCAAGAATGTGGGCGAGATGCAGTCAGTGGCAGGAATCAGTGCTGGGCAGGAGTGGGTGTGTCTGGGCGATGAGGTGAGGACCGCGACTGGAACCAAGACACAAGCTGAGATGTCGTGGATGCTTGGAATCGGCTTGGAAGAGGTGCAGTCATGAGGTTAGACCGCTCCTGGATACACTTCCAGAGATAAAAGAAACGTCCGAGATTGGTTCTGGAGGCTCGGCGCAGGTCTTGACCGTCTTGGAGGTGCGTTGGGAGGTACTTTCCACTTGTATCGAGACCATACTTGAATCTCGAGGTTGGGTGTTCCGAGCGTCGGCGGTTCTGGACGATGCCTGCCGAGAGATTGGAGATTGAGAGGAATCTCAAAGGGCAAGCACAGGGCATTTTGCGGGGCGGATAGGGACGGGCAGTTCCTTCCGTTCTCACAGTGCATTCCAGACCCAGAACGGTGGAGACTTCCCACTTGCTTGTGAGTGGACGGTTCTTTCCTCCCGACTTGGCTTCTCGGTTCAGGTTTGCACTTCAGAGAGAAGTGGAAATCATGGAATCAACGACAACCCATCTTCTCATTTTCACATTCCATTACATACCTTCATACCTCTACTCGGAATCCTCACCGGCAACAGTCCCAGGACGGAATCTAAAACGCCTTTCACCTAGGGCTCCGTGGTAACATTCCGGATCCCATCACGACAATAAAATGCGCCCGGGCTAGTGGCCCCCAGGATTTTAAGCGTTTGCATGCCCGTCGTCGGCCGTCGCCTAGTCAAGCACTAGCTTGAACCCATCCCCACCATCATGACCGCTGGACCATTCAGAAACCACACACTGAAACGGTGGCACGAACGTTACTTGCCGGGATCGATCCTACGAATCCCCAGACGCCCCAGAAACGAGAGTCAGCGAGGATGAGAAACTGAAGTGGCAAGCCGTCCTCCTCATAGTAACTGCTGCGCCGTATCGCCCCGGTAGCGGAGATGGGAGGCAATTCCGTTTTCCACTGCTTCGCCGGCGCTGTCTGAGTGCTATCTAGCCACTGCTAGCTTGTTTATTACCAAGGCCAAGGAGTCACTGGTGCAGGACAGGCCAGCAGCTGAAGAACCAGTGTTGGTACATATCTTCAGCAATCAGACTGAGCCATTAATATGAGGGCGGCGCCGTCAGAGTGCAACATCGCCATGTTGCCCTACTTCAAGCACTGCTACCAGCAACGGGACGGATCAAGTTGTCCTTCACCGGCCTCGTCAAGATATCCAATTCGAAACGGTATCCGCACATCAAGAGCCGAACTTTTGAAGTCAACATGTGTTTCTCGGGACCCACGGGGCATGGGCCCATGGTGTTGTACCTAGTGTACATTTCTCAATCATCAACATCGCCGTCCACAGTCTGCTAGTACCGGTCCCAGTACCCAATCGATCCATATTCCCCATGATGATCGCCGAAGGAACTGAAGTCTGAAGAAGCATTCCAGCCAGTCAGCACCCGTCCAGCAGCGGGCACCCATTCAGAGTGCGAACCGGAAAACGGTCACGCCAGCCTTCTCCCCCGTCGTCGCCCTCTGCCCTGGGCCTCTTTACCCATCGAGCCCATGTGGTGCCCCCCGCTTCAAGATACCCTCAACCCCTGTCGGTCTCGCTTGAACCCACCCTGTAGTCGCCCTTCGCAAGCCCTCGGACCCATTTAGGCAGGTCAGCATTTGCATCTTCCGCCATGGCTAGTGCTTCCAGAAACGGTACAGTTCGATATCATGCAATCCCCCTCCCACATTTTCAACCGTAACTACTCGCTCCCAGCACTGCCCTGGCCGACAAGGTGTGGTGCCCTGAGGTGGTGCCCCGATGTGGTGGTGTTGACCGTCCTGGACACCCATGGAGCCACGCACCCACGACATATCTACACGGTATCTTCACACACGCTAGCCCATGCCGCAATGAGGTGCGAAAGGCCAAGACTTCGAACGGTCTGAGAGGGTCGAAAGAGGGCCAAAGAGAGCCTGGGACTGGTCCAGACGCCGGCCTGGCGTAAACTCGGAACCCACATTTTGCTATCTCCCTATCATCTCATCCGTCTCTCCTTTCATCGTCGTCTCCCTCAGTCGACATTCCATTTACAATACTCTTCCTCCGTCATAACCCTTCTGGATCCCTACCTCTTCAACTCACACCGTAGCCTTATGTTCTAAGGCCCGGACCCGTGCAACGTCAACAGTCGCTGGAGTCGAGGCAGCCATGTGTACGCTTCGATCAGCTTACTAACCATCCAGCTGTCAAGTTTTATCCTTCGCTTTGCGGAATCGCCCCATCAGATCGGCACGACCCCGATTGTGTTCCCGCTTTGCTTTCCGGGCTTGATTGCGCGGGAGGCATAGCGACCACGCTCTTGCTCCAAAATGCTTCGCAACTTTTTTCGACGACGGCACGGCGATGAGGATGTTATGCCGGATATGGTAGACGATGGATCGATGGAGGGGGACTCGACTGGCCTCGAGGCCTTGACTGCACTGAAGCAGTTCGAAAAGATGCATCGCCTGGACCCAAACCTACCATTGGACGAGCTGGACGAGGTCGAAACCGCTCTGAACAGCGCAAACATCGAGAAGGGAACCGAGATCGACCAAATATTGGCCGAAGACAATTCGCCATATCCAGAAGTGAGATATCCCGCTTCATCGCTCTGCGCGTCATGGTCAGTATTCGATTTGGACTCTCTCTAACTCCGACTTCAAAAGGTCCGAGCTTCAGTACGAAATTACGATGTCGAGATGCCCGTCAACACCATCCGGGCCTGGACTATCGGCATGTTGCTTTGCACCATCGGTTCTGCTGTCAATATGCTGCTCTCGCTGCGAAACCCTAGCATCATGTTGTCGACCTTGGCTATCCAGCTCATAGCATACCCCATCGGCTTGGGCTGGGATCTCATCTTCCCCGACCGTGTTTTCACCGTATTCGGCATCAAGTTCAACCTCAAACCCGGACCATTCAACTTCAAGGAACATGTCATCATTGTTGTCATGTCAAATGTACGTCTGGCCTTCTGTTTTGTTAAACTAACCGCTAATTCTTTCTTCCTTAGGCTGCGTATGGTGGTGGTGCTTTGTATGCTACTGATGTTATTCTAGCTCAGGAGATCTGGTATAAACAGTCGTTCGGCTGGGCCTGGCAAATCCTCTTCGGTATCTCGACGCTCTGCACTGGCTATGGACTTGCCGGTTTGGCAAGGAGGTTCTTGGTCTGGCCCGCTGCCATGATCTGGCCCGCGGATCTCGTCAACTGCACTCTCTTCTACACGCTCCACGATCACTCGCCCTCGGATCCGGCAAGGACAAATGGTTGGTCAATCAGCCGATACCGATGGTTCTTGATTGTCATGGGTGGATCATTTGCGTGGTACTGGTTTCCTGGTTATCTTTTCCAGGGACTCTCTTGGATGTGCTGGATTACCTGGATCTGGCCCGAGAACGTCATTGTCAATCAGTTGTTTGGCGGACAGAGCGGTTATGGGCTGTTCCCTATAACTCTTGTGAGTGTTTTACGATTCCCGGGCGAGATCATTTCCATGTGCTGACTCTCTTTAGGATTGGTCCATCATCTCTGGATATCTCCTGTCACCCCTCGCGTCGCCATTCCATGCGATCGCCAACGTCGTCGGCGGTGTCACGTTTTTCTTCGTTATTGTCTCCCTCGGAATCCAATATTCGAATACGTGGTACTCAGCTTATCTGCCAGTCCAAGAGTCGCACTCGTACGACAACACCGGAAAGATATATGACGTTTTGCGCATTCTTAACGAAAACCTGCATTTCGATGAGGCCAAGTACCACGCATACTCGCCGCTTTACCTCCCCACCCAGTTCGCCCTTGCATATGGGCTGTCATTCGCAGCTGTCGCGGCCGTTATTGTTCATGTTGGCCTCTACCACGGCAAGGATATCTGGAATCAGTGGAAGTTGGCCCGCCATCAAGAAGACGATGTCCACATGCGCCTCATGAAGAAATACCGTGACGCCGAGGATTGGTGGTATATCATCCTATTCGCCATCATGCTTGGTATTTCCTTTGCCGTGGTGTGTGCCTGGGACACCAGCTTCCCATGGTGGGCGTTTATCATCTGCATATTGATTCCCGTGGTATGGACCATTCCGATCGGAATCATTCAGGCCATTACCAATATTCAGTTGGGACTGAACGTCTTGACCGAGTATGTCATCGGCTACATGCTCCCCGGCCGCCCCTTGGTCATGATGATGTTCAAGAACTACGGTTATCTCGTCATGTCGCAGGCGCTCTATTTCATTCAGGATCTCAAGCTCGGCCATTACATGAAGGTGCCACCTCGCGTCATGTTTTGGTCCCAGCTGATAGCTTCGGTTTGGTCCGCCATTGTCCAGATCGCCGTCATGAACTGGGCCCTTGGGGCAATCCCCGATATTTGCACAGACGGCCAGGCCAACCAATTTGAATGCCCCAGTGCCAAGGTGTTCTTCACTGCATCCGTTATTTGGGGTGCGATTGGACCGGCCCGCATGTTCTCCGGCAAAGCACTCTATAGCTCTTTGCAGTGGTTCTGGCTCGTCGGTGCCATTGCTCCCGTGATTTCGTGGTTTTTCGTTCGACGATATCCGCGCTCGCTTTGGCGCTATGTCAACTTCCCGCTGGTGTTTGGCGGTTCAGGCTGGATTCCGCCCGCAACTGTTTACATCTACTACTGCTGGGGCATAGTCGGCACTGTTTTTAACTTTTTCATTCGCCGCCGGAAGACCGGTTGGTGGTTGCAGTACAACTACCTCACCTCGGCCGCCCTTGACGTTGGTCTTTTGCTATCGACCCTCGTTATTTTCTTTTCCCTTACGCTATCACACACCAAAGCGCCAGAATGGTTTGGCAACACAGTGGCTGGGAGCACCATGGATACGACCGCCAGAGCGGTACAGAAACACGTCCAGCCAGGAGAGATCTTTGGACCTCACGAGTGGCCATAGTTGTAAGCTACGAGTAATAGCGAGGGGGTCGGACAAGACAGGGGGAGTTTCGGAGTTTGGTTGTTTTTTTCGAAGGAGTCTATGATTGGGAACACCTCCAGGGCTGGCGGGAACTTCTTGGGATTCTTGGGGTTTTGGATATGGGCGGAAATTGACAGGCACAGCCGGCACATGTATCCCGCGCATAACATGAAGAGATTTCCCCACATTCACAGGATATTGGCTCAAGTGAAGGGGCTTACTCTCGTAGGCGTCCATGGCCTATGGTCCATGGAATTTCATATATCATTTTCGGGTTTTCGGGAGGGGATTCAGGATGTCTCGTGCTATGCATCTCCTCGGTAGGGACCTGCGCAAAGCTTAGACCTTGGTTATGACGATACGCATATTTTTCTTAACACTTCGGTGCGATAATGATTTGATTTAAAGGAATGTCTGGTGTTTGACATTTCCTGCACCGGTCTGCTAATGTCGTGCCTTCCCGCTTCCAGTATCAATGAGCACCATGAAAACATGAGTTCTTCACCGCCAAACTCAGTACCGGATTCAACTTCCTCAATATTCTTTCCGAGTGTCTGGACCAGTCATACATTGTTACCAATAGAAGTAAGAGCAACCCTTTCAGCTCCTTCTTTTACATGACTGACCGGTCTTGACGATCGTCATCACGATGAATCCATGAAGCCACGTACATCGGTAGCACTTCCCTTGCAACCAAGTCGACCATGGACTTGCGTCAGTCTCAGACCGAGTGAAGGAAACTTCCTTGATTCACTCTTTCCCAACACATTGACTGATCTTCTTTTCGGAATACTGAATTTCTGGATCCCGCCGCCGTTTCGATTCTGTTGGATCTCCGTTGTTGAACGTGTCAGCTCTTATCCCACAAGGTTCTCAAGCACGTGGGACTAAGAGGCTCTGCGGGAAAGAGACACCCCATCTATAGAGATGAGCGGTGTGCTAACTAGATGCCACTCATTTTACAGTTCATTTCACTCTTTGAGCTGCAGTATTCAAGATGCCGCAAAAAACGATTATGCACGGCAGGTACCAACGCGGATCACCTCTTGAAGACCTGCTCCTTCCTTCACGACTCTGCATCCGGAAATGAACCACTGCATGAGCTCCATATCCTTGAAGGAGATCTCGGTCAGGGCATTGAGAACTCGGGAAGGGTTGGCCTCCACTTGGTTCTTTGTTTGTTGGGTGATTAAAAAGATGCGGTTATCCCAGGTTATCCCATCCCTTGCTCTCGGAACAAACATTGTTTCTTTTTTCTTTCGCATTCGAGAACATCAACCTTGATTCGGTCTTTTGTTCGTTGAGAGATACCGCTGTTCTCTTCTTCTAGAAATCCTCTGGAAGACACGCAGAAAACCCATCATCTCCCCCTTGAAGTTTTGTGTCTAGCAATACGAGACTGTGGTATCCCCATCCAAGTCGACACTCTGCAGAAGCAAGAGCAAGCAAACTCTTCTACACGCTACATGCACTGCATATACTTATCCAAGGCAGTCAACTTCAAACACCGTCTCGGACATCTCCATCTTTACCAGACAGTCACTCAGTTACTCGACTAGTCAATCAGTCATCGACAACCACCCACGACCACTCAGCCTCAAACACCTCCAGATCACCGGCTCCGTTTCAAACCCAGGCTCCTTCTTTCCATCGACCAGCCAAGCCAGCCAGCCGGTATACCCGAAGACACCTACTCGAGACCAACCTCCCACAACCACTACCCCAAACTTTTCGCCCTGTCCTTCGGTCGGCAGCAACCGAACCCAACCCGGCCCAGTATATAATCATCCGATCATCCAACCATCCGAAACATGCCCAGAGGCCGCGGATCAGGTTACGACTTCCCGAAGCCCATTGGTGCTTGTCCGCCACCGAAACCTTCTTTCGAGATGGGTGGTTTGTCTTCTTCCGGCACTGGAACTAGTGCCTCGACAGGCGGTGAAGGTAGTGGTAGTGATGGGAGGGACAAGGAGAAGGATAAAGTGGGCAGTGGAAGTGGTTCCAAATAAAACCGAGAGGGTGGTGGGAACTGTGGAGGAGGTTGATGTCTTTGTGGTTGCTGTTTAGGGGATTATAAATGATATACCGTGATAAGAGCGAGTTATGATGGAGTAAATGATGAGAGGGTTAAAGGGAAGGGGAGGACGTTAATGTGTTGAAACGAGGACCTTGGTGTTTATGGGTGGACAGTTTGTGAGGATTATCTGCCTTTTAACCCGGGGAAGATCGATAATGATTGGGACGATGTTATGATATACGTTATAATTTCTGTGTCTGGGCCAAGATTAGTTTCCGTAATTGAAAGAACAATGCAGCTATGCGTGTCCAAAAAGGAAAGCGGGATGGTGAGGGCCTTTGGGCTCGGAGATGATACATACCTCCAGTAGGGATCCTGACAGGAAGAAAAGAAAAGGAGCTGCGGAGATATCGACATATATGCAAACTCACAACCGTAATATATACAATGTGTCGTTTCTTCGTCCTCGAACCATTTCCGTCGTCTTATTATCACATACGCGTTCTGGGCTTTCATGCCTTAAGCGCTCATTCTTCATTACCACCCCCTTCCCCCTTCTGTCACGGGCTTAGGCGTGCAATGCTACCTAGGACCGTTACACCATGCAAAAGATGGATCGAAGTTCTGTCTGCACAGCAGAACTCGAATGCACGCATCGATGTATAGACATGTCACCAAACCCTGTGACACCTTTCCAGCTACTACCTTTCCCCATCACCTCTCCCCATCATTCTTCCCATTCCCGCTGCCACCCTCACCCCCCTTCCCATCTCCTATCCTAGGCTCATCCACCCTAACGCCAACCGCCCCATCCCTATTAGCCCTCCACACCCCTCCCCCCTCGCCCCCAAACTCCTCCCGCTTCCACACCTCCACCTTCGCTTTACACTCCTCCAGCGCCTCCTCGCCCGCTCTCCACGCCGCCTGTCTATGGGGGCTCGACACCGCAATCAAGATACTCTCCTCCCCGATCGGGACTACGCCTAACCTGTGAACCATGGCGATGCCCTTGAGTCCGTGCTTGGTGAGGATGGAGCGGCATATAGTTAACATGGTGCGTAGGGCTAGGGGCGCGTAGGAGGTGTAGGACAGGTGCTGGACGGGGAGGGAGTTGAAGTTGTTGCGGGTTGTTCCGGCAAAGACGACGATAGCTCCGGCTTCTGGGGAGCGGACGCGGTCTATGACGGATTGGTAGTTGAGGTGGTCGTGGGTGAGGGCTACGTAGATGTTGGGTTCGGAGATGTCGGTGGGTTCTGCCGCTGGCTGGGTTTGCGGCTGTTGAGCTTGGGCTTGAGCTTGGGCTTGAGGGGGCTCATCGTTTTGAGTTGGTTGTTGGGTTGCCATGGTTGGTGAATAGAGTCTTGATGAGGCGTGTGAACCTTGAGTGCCTGGTGCTGTTCTTTGAGTTGTCGTTCAAGCAATATGAACTACTTAGTTAAGCAAAGAAGAGGTTTCTTGTCGTGAGCTATGTGAAGTGGGAAGTTGGAAGGTGTAGACCGAATGTGGTCAGGTGATGGAACTTGAGTGGGCTATATGCAAGAAGCAAGTAGTGAATCGAACGGTTTTCCCGAGGAAGTATTATATATCAAGGAAAGAGAAACAGATTCCGTTTGGGAAAGTTGAAGAACCGGAAAGTAGTGGTGATGACTGATAGTGTAGTTGACATCAACAAGGTTGTAGTTCACTTGTAAGTGGGACTGAGCGGAGCATGGCGTAAGATACGGTAATGCATATCGTAAGTTACCCGATAAGATAACGAGCGGGAAGCCATTGTTCGTTGCATCAACGAGCTCGCAACTCGCAATTGCCATTCACCAACCACGAAAACAACTGAAAGCTTCCCATCACTTAACGGAAGATTTCTCCGGCGCGCAACCCATAATAAGACAAATAATCGATCCCAGAACGCCTTTGAAAGACGCGCTTCAAGCAACAAATCATTCGCGCTTCTCATGAACACGCGCCGCAATGCCTGAGGATTACGCTTCCAGGGCGCGCGACGCTGGTGGCTACCGTCGTCGCAGTCGCAGTCCACCACCACCACCATACTCGCGCCTACCGGGCTCGAACGATCTAAGACCAAAAGACGGCGAGTACTACCGGTCGAGAGAGGGTAAAACCTGAACAAGCCTGGACGATGGCCATTTTTTGTGCCTACTACAAGTTGCTGCCGAGCTTGCCATGGCTAACTTTGGTTGTGTCTGACACGCAAACAAGATGCTCTAAGTCCGTCAAGAAGCCTCAACTACGACGATGACGGCGAATATCACGAAGGCGGCGGAGACAATGATGGAGATAGAGGCAGATCGGACAGAGGAGGTGGTGACAGATACGGTGGCGCCCGCCGCGGAGACTGGGGGAGACACGGCGGCGGCGGTGGTGGAGGAAGACACCATGACGACGATGATTACCGAGGACGTGGTCGAGGGATAAGCCCAAGTGGTCGCCATAACGGAGGGTATAGGGAAGGCCAATCTTCCAGGCGACACAACGACGCGCCCGCGCCCGCGCCTGGAGGCAAGATTATAATTCTCCAAGGTATTCCGGAGGACGCCACCGAACGCGATGTAAGTCTACTCCCGTATTTGCGCACTCATCGTGTAGCTCTACAGAGTTCTAATGCGCATCTACCGAACCCATGTAGGTTCTCTACGGCCTCAACCTCGTCACCCAAGATCCGAACACATCTACCGACCAGATCAAGATCGTCCGATTCCGATACGATAGCGCCGGTCGTCGCCTTGCGGTCGTCGAGTTTAAACGACGCGCGGATGCAGAGAGCTTCATGGAACAGTATCATCCCGATATATCGTTCCCTCTCGAGCACACCCGTGGTGCCAACTCGGAATACATTACCATGGATATCTACTTTGAAAGGAGTCGTAGCGATATGGACGACTCCCGCAGAGATGATGAGGACTGGGACTGCCTCAAGTGCGGTGCAGTTAACTTCTCATACCGTGCTGTGTGCTTCAAATGCAAGACAGAGAGACCCGGTATGTTTTCGTCCCGTTTTGCTTGTCCTGGCAGACTGTTGACTAACAGGCGCAGATGATGCCAGTTACGGCTACGGTTATGGGGCCCCATCATCGGGTCCTCTCTTGACCGGAGAAACCGACGAAGACCCTCAACAAATGCCATCCCAGTATCTTGTCATCAGAGATCTGGAGGCGTCAGTGACCGAGGAAGTTCTAGCCAGGGGCGTCATGAAGCTGTTCCGCGAAGAGACGACAAAGGCGCCTACCAGTACCCACAAGTTGAAGTCGACAGCGCCGGGCAGCAACACTGCAAACCTCGGCGCAAAACCCGGTAGCCTACGCCGCGTCTTTCTGATAAGGAACCGGAAGAGCAACGAATCTTGGAGATACGGTTTCGCCGAATTTGCGACGGTTGAAGATGCCAAGGGTGCACTCGCGAAATTCCGCAATTCCCCCAGGTTTACGATTGCGTCCAGGGCTGTTGTTGTTTCGTTCATCCACACTGGTGTCTTCATCCCGGCCTTTGAGGTTGGCCCGGACGAGGACCCGCGCTTTTCCTTCCAACCCATCTACAACCCTACCATTCGACTGAAGTACTGGGACGAGCGGGTCTACCCTAGCATCCATGTTGTCTCGGTCGAACCTAAATCTGAGGCTGGAGGCGCAGATAAGTCCACAGACCACAAAGACGGCGGCGCTATGGAGAACCCTCTCAACCGCCAGGCCAACCTCCTGAAGAAATTCAGGAAGAAAGAGCCAGCCCCTGGTGAGAAGGGCATCGCAATGATGCCGCAGATGCAGATGTGGACGAAGAAGGCAGCGGAACTACACGGGAAAAAGTTGGCTGCTGCTGAAGGCGGCCTCGACTCAGCAGGGTTTGAGAGAGATGAGGATGATCAAGAGCCAGACGGACCTTTGAATCCTCACTGGGCTGATCAATACCTCTCATATGCCGATTGGGACCGTATGATTTGTCTTCTCTGCGACTGGGATGTCCCTTCGCAAGAAACCATCAACAACCGGGGACACGCCCCCTACACGCGCGAGGACTTCCTCATCAGTCACGAAGTCATCGTCCACAATCACTTCAAAGACCCAGAAACCAAAGAAGAGGCCTCCGCTAAGCTTGCCTCGCTCGGCAAGGAGCCCCGATCTATCGCCCGCCGCACCCCTCGCCTCAAGCACGACGCCCCGCCCGTCTACACCTCATACGCCGACTTCGACGCCCTCTACTGCCACCTCTGCCACCGCACCTTCAAGCACGCCGAGACCATCTGGCGCCACGAGCAGGAAAGCGAGCTGCACAAGCGCATGCTCTCCGACGCACAAGCCAAGGAGCGCGCCGTCGCCGAGCTGGCCGCAAAGGGCAAAGTCCCGCTCACCATGGTTCCCGATAAGAAGCTTCGTCGGGAGGAACAGCGCACGCAGCGGTACCGCGACAGGGCGATGGAGCGCCGGCAGGCATTCCTGCAGCCCAACAAGCCGGGTGGTCAATTATCGAAGCAAATGCTTGCTGGGATTGGCGCATCCGTTCCTGCTGGTGGGGAGAAGCGCAAGGAACAGCAACTGCAACAGCATGCTGCTGAGGATGAGGCAGCGGCGGCAGCGAAGAAGTCCAAGGGCGCGGGCATGCTGGCCAAGATGGGCTGGACGGCCGGCGTGGGGCTGGGTGCCGAAGGCACAGGACGGACGCAGGCCATTGCGACGGAAGCGTATGCGCCTGGAGTGGGATTGGGCGCGGAGGGAGGCAAGTTGGGTGATGCGAGTGAGGAGGCGGCGAGGAGGACGAAGGGGCAGTTTTCGGACTTTGTGGAGAAGACGAGGGATAAGGCTAGGGAGAGGTTTGAGAAGTTGCAGGAGTAAAATAGCTTGCGGTGTGGTTCTTAAACGTCTATGGGATGGGGTCCCGCCGCCAGCCGGTTCTTCAGTTGTTGAACAGTTCATTTGCTTGAATGACATTTATACCCGCGAGAATGACAACCAGTTTTTTTTTTATTTTCTCCATGTTCATAACAACCCAGCATCATCTAGCCGTGATACAGAATATGATTATTTGATTAGGTATTTTGAGGTAGTACCGTATTTTGCGCTGATGGTTATGTACAGTAACCGCTATTTACGCTGCTGCTAGCCGCCCTTTATATCCAAGGTAAGCGGTAAACTGTGAGCGGGGGGATGTTTCTATATCCAAAACAACCACCGCCATATATACTCTCTGCTGTGTAGTGTATGTCCGCCTAAGTCGTATATACGCCTGATACGCTTATAGGGCAACAATCGCGCCTCCGACAAGCGCAAAGAAGCCCGTCATCCCAGCGACGGCCAAAGCACCAGCAGCGCCTCCCTTAGCACTCAACCCGGCCGCAGCGCTATCCGACTCCTTGGCCCCCGAAGCAGCCGTCCCCGTAGCCGTAGTAGACCCAGCAGTGACTGTCTCCGTCTCCTTCGCGCCGTCCTTATCCGTAGAAGAACCCGATCCGGATTCCGTATTGCCCGATGAATCCTTGCTCGTCTGCTGCTCCTTAACACCCGTCAACCCACTCGGCAACCCACTATCCGCCCCGGTAATCTCGACAATATCCGTCGTCGTGCTGTTCAGATTCGCCTGCGCGATGCCGATCTGGTGGTGCGTCAAATCATAAACAACATAAGCGGACCGCAAAAAGGTCTCGCCGAGGAGCGCCCAGTCCTCATCAAACCCGTCCTCCTGAAACCCGGCGGTGCTCTGGATGCCGAAGATGCAGGCGCGCTGGAAGGGCAGCTTGAAGGGGAGCTCGGATTGGGTCTCGCCTAGCAGGTCGAGGACGAGTTCCCAGACGGGCACGGAGACGGTGGCGTTGGAGCCGAAGGTGAAGGAGAGGCGCAGGTCCGGGTTGGAGGTTAGGTACTTGCAGTCGATGAAGGTCAGGCCGGTCCAGATGTCGTCGACATAGACGGAGAGTTTGGTGTGGATCTGGTCGGTGATTTTGGTGGGGAGGTAGGAGAGGGTGGTGCCGGAGTCGAGGATGGCGATGGTCGAGGTCTGGCTGAGGGAGGGGTCGGTCGAGATGATCTTGGTCGTCTTGCCGTTCTTGGTCAGGTCGAGTGAGACACTCTGCATCTCGACTTCGAAGTGGATGGGCTCGGCTTGCCCCTTGGCCATGTAGATGGGCAGGATCGACAGGTCGCCGATGAACTTGTCCTTGTCGATGCCGCCGAAGAGAATGCTGCCCGTGTCGCTGCGGCGGTCGTTGAGGTAGAGAGAGTAGGCCTTGGTGGTGATGAGCTTTTGCGCGACGAACTGGTCGATCAGGTTGGGGTAGCGCTGGGTGGAAGCCACGTTGGAGGAGTAGCCCACGCCCAAGATGCCGGCGCCGCGGACGGTCTTGGTCGCGTAGCCCATCTGCAGGGACTTGATGGTGGTTCCGCCGATGTTCAGGTCGTCCGTGATGTAGTCACCCGCGGCAGTGCTATTGTCGAGGTACCGGATCTCGAAGCCATCCTCCTCCAGGACCTTGTACGAAGAGCTCTTGTTCGGGTTGTAGGTCTTGTCGCACGAGTCCCCCCATTCCCGCTGGATCGAATAGTCGGTGCACAAGTCCGCCTTATAGCTCACAACCCAGAGGTCACTGCTCCCCGTATCCAACACAACGCTGACTTTCTGGCCCGGAGTGCCCACAGTGACCTCGGCATAATAAGCACCGCCGGTGATGTTGTTGATCAGGGCCTGGCTGTAGGTGTCGCGCTTGACGTTCTGGCGCACGTTGCCGACCCTGAAGTGAGGCATGCCTCTGTTGAGAGGGAAGTTGAGGACACCATTCTCGGCAACGGCTGCTGAGGCCAGGGCCAACAGGGTGGCCAAGGTAGACTTCATATCAACAATGACCCCTTTTCCAACGGCTAAGGATGCTGTGGGAGTTTGGGACGGAAGCGGAAGAGTGTTAAGTAGATCGCATTAAGGCGGAAGTCGTCAACAGATGTCCAGAGTTACTTTTGGCGGTCCAGAATCGGATATGGAGACGGGCTGAGGAATTCGACCGGGTCCTCGAATCTGTTCGGATCGGTGTGTGGCCTCGTCAACGGTGGATATAAAGATAGAGGTGAGGAGCGGAGCCGCTGCCGATGAAGCCGCTCTGCAGAGTCTCGCGGGTCTCTAGATTCTCGGTTGCTCGGGTACGTCAAGCGCAACAAAGATTATAAATAAGAAAGCTGGAGTGATTGACGCCCTTTTGATGTTAAGGAGCAAGCCGAAGAGCCGGCCGCCTGGATGACGGAAAGCAACTCAGGAGCAACCCCGGCGGCGCATAGCTCTTGGTCAGTCTTGGACGTTGCAAACCGAACGAAGACTTGGCCGAAAACCAAACATTTGTGGCGTGGACGGGGGCTCCCCGGACATTTTTCAAGGCAGCCCTCCAGGGGCAGAAGCTTCCCCATGTCCAATTTCTCCAAGGGCGCCGATGAAGCCCTCCAGGCCCCTGGAAAGAAGCCACGGGGAACCAACGACGCAAGAAGCCAAGAAACTACTGCCCGTATCCGACCGGGCGAGCGTTCAATAGCAATGTTCCCGCCTGTCAGCTGCTGTGATGCCAACCACGGCCAGCCTATCAGCCAACGACAAACGGCCACCAAGACAACTGAACACCACCCCAAGAACCTGCCATTTCCTTAAGTATTCTTGGACAATCTTTCTTGACGCGCGTATTTCCTTTTTCTCGGGAGAGAAGAGAAGGCAGAAGGATAGTGGTTTCTTGCCAATATCCATCCAGCTTTGTCATCCTCGAGGCCTCTCTCCTCCGAGGTTCCATCCTCCCAGCGAACATCACGTCGTTCCATCCTGGCCTGATACCTGCGGTGTAGGTCGATCCTCTCTGGCAATTTCCTCCCGTTTGAAGCGCGGGGCTTGAGGTTGCGCTTGACGCTGCGTCACTCGAAAATCGAAATGAGTGGTTCGGTTGGTTTTAAGCGAACGGCTCCAAGTTGAGGCTCGATTTGTCGAATCGCAATCAAAAACTTTCCCGCTAGAGATGAGCCGGGTTGAGCCTGGAGGCTAGCGCCAATTCATCCTTTTCGGCCTGACTCTGGGCAAGGGTTGGAGAAGAATCCCATCGTCCGGTTTCGTCGACAAAAGACGTTGCTGAGATGAACCAACGACAAGAACGGGAAAGGGCGGGGAGCATCAGAAACCCAGTTCAAAAAGTCGGAGATGGAAGACGGTGGACTGTGGAGGGATGAGACCACGCAATCTTCAAGGAATCTTCAGGTACACGTCCAGCCGCTCACCAACTGCCACTGGGTCCATTGCATTGTTCCCTCCCGTTCGCCTGTTAGGGCTGCTTCGACGTCACTACAGCGTACAGCGTCTAATATGAGGCCCAAGCTGCCCGGGCTCCCGTCTATGCAAGTGCGCCCCTGTTCTCAACCCAGAGAGCTTCAGGTCTCACTTATTCTCGTCCCTTCACAACCCAACACCCAGATCCAACATCATGGGCCGATCCGAGTCTCGAGAACAGACGACACTATGGTTGGTGGTGGTGGTGGATGAACGCTGGAGGTGACGGTCAAACGCGGTCCAACGGCCCCTCTCAACGGTCGGACGGTAGGTCCGGCGCTGATCACACACGTGGGACGGCATGCCACCACGGGCTCTGCTCGGCCGTGGTGTGCAAGAAGTCTGCATTGTGCATTCATTGTGCAGCAGCCCTACGACACTAAAAAGACACCTGAAAATTTTGTCTTGCTTCGCTTGCAGTAGTACAGCTGGAGAGGTCATTCCACCGTCGCCGAAAGTCGGCCGTCAACATCCGGTCCACACCCCGATGGTGCACTGGAGGTGCGACCCGCTCTTCTTATTATCGAAAGAGTCATTCATTCCTGAACGATTGACCAGAGTTACTCATCGAGTGATCTCCGTCGCACACTTCGATCATCTCATAAAGACACATACTGCGCCGCGCAATTTTGTTTCTCTAATTCCGTCCCATCATCCATCACCACCTTGAACAACAACCAGACCACCAACAACAACTACAACCATGTCGATCCCCGTGGTAACCACCATTGAGCTCCAGTCGCTGCCCAAGCTGACCAGCGGCAAGGTCCGCGACCTGTATGAGATTGATGACAAGACACTGCTGTTCGTTACTACCGACCGCATTTCGGCGTACGATGTCATCATGGCCAATGGTGTTCCCCAGAAGGGTGCCATCCTCACTCAGCTTACTGCTCACTGGTTCAAGGTCCTCAAGGAACGGATCCCAGACCTCAAGACTCACTTCATCAGCCTCACTCCTCCTCCCTCGGTCAGCGATGAAGATAAGGCCTTGATCCGGGGCCGTAGCATGCAGGTCCGGAGGCTCAAGGTTTTCCCCATCGAAGCTATCGTCCGTGGCTATATTACTGGTAGCGCCTGGAACGAGTATCAGAAGACGGGCACAGTCCATGGCATCCCCCAGCCTGCCGGCCTTCAGCAATGCTCTCCTTTCCCCAAGCCCCTGTACACCCCGAGCACCAAGGCCGAGCTGGGCGACCACGACGAGAACATCTCCCCCGAGAAGGCGGCCGAGATTGTTGGAGAGAAGTACGCGATGCGCATTGAGGAGTTGGCGCTCAAGGTCTACACCACCGCGGCCGAGTATGCGCGCGAGCACGGCATCATCATCGCCGACACCAAGTTCGAGTTCGGCCTGGATGAGGAGACGGACGACATTGTGCTCATTGACGAGGTCTTGACCCCTGACTCGTCGCGCTTCTGGCCGGCCAGCGAGTACGAGGTTGGACGGGACCAGGACAGTTTCGACAAGCAGTTCCTGCGCAACTGGCTCACCAAGGAGGGGCTCAAGGCCAAGGATGGCGTCGAGATGCCCCAAGAGATTGCTGGGGCGACGAGCGCCAGATACAAGGATGCCTTTAAGCTGCTTACGGGCAAGACGCTGGAGGAAGCCCTTGCTGAGCTTTGAGGGTTTTCTGTGATGTGACTTGGTTTGTTGGATTTACTGTTGTTATCATTGGGTCGGTATTTTGCGGGGAAAAGGAGGTACGGGAAAAGGCTTTCAAAAGGACTCGGCACTGTCGCGGAAATACTGGATATGCTCGAAAAGGTATTGCGCAGGAGGCTTAAAGAGGGTATACTATACACAAAAACAGATGAGGCGTGTGGTTGCACTAGTTAGATAACAGATTTATTAGACGGGTGGGATAACAGGACATGCGGTTCTCATGTCGAGAGAAAGTATCAACAGATTATGCCAGTGGTATGGGAATGAATGGTTTGACTGGCCTGGCAGAAGACCATACTCAACCTTGACAGATCCATAATGAAGCAGTTGATCGGATTGTAACTTGTGTTGCACGACCACTGAACATTTGGGCGACCTCAGGTCTAACATAAATACCTCTAGACAGAAAGCTAGGTTGATAAGAAGCTCGTATCCTCGAAAAAGGGGGTCTCTTGTTTATTTTAGAAACTTGCAAATCATCATCAAGTGCTGCAGCTAATCAACTCGTCGAGCTGGCATGTGAGCTGCAAAATCCAAACCGCCGACCCTCCCGTCAGATCTGCGGCCACGATTCCGGCCTGCCCGCCCGCTGTTACCGACTCCCGTAATCCCGCCAAATGAGCATCAGCTGGCAGTGCATTATGACGGAAGGTACGGTAGGTAGGTGTCGGGTCCTGTTATGGAATGCAGGCTTTCAGGGAAGCTACTAACAGCTGTCGTCCGAGGGCGTGCAGAGGTAGGTCCAATGCACTACAGAGAGTCGCACCTCCGATCTTTATGACAGACATCTTGTGACGGTCGGTGACGAACGGGGCGTCTCATCTTGACTGCCCCTGGTCTTCGACTGGCCAGTGACACTGCAGCCCAAAGAAAAAAAGAAGCCAAGACGCCAAACCAAATCGGGCCGTGATCGCCTTCTCCATACTGTAGGGATTCCCACTGGATTCAAGGGATTTTGGAGCATCTTGCACAATTCGGTTGCATTTCCCACTGGATGCATTTCCCATCCGTGCCCATCCACCTCTCTCAGTTTCAATTTTGCACGGTACCGCACGCGGCGCACCAAAAAGGACGGACGACAGAGTCTCCAGCTACACATTTCCGCCCTCTCTCTCGTCAGCGGCATAACTTAACCTTGCCCATTTTGGACCCTACATTTGCCCTACATTTTCTCACAGTCTGCGATTTCAGTCCAACACTATTGTCCACTAGCCTACCGCGGACGGGATACCTGCTACCTAGCCTGAGCCCAATTTGACCTCAACACCAAAAAGAGAGGATATCAAAACATCAACTGCCCATCTCCTCCGGCCAACACCTTATCCGACAACTAACTCCAGGCCTTACCCCCGGACACCCGATTACTCACCGGATAACCTGACGGGCATAACCTGACTTGCCCCCGGGCTAAACGGGTGCTTAAAACGCTCGCCAACCCTGAACCCAAAGCTGGGAAACGTGGAACCTCGATTCGCCTTTACCCCATACCTCACCTCCACTAATCATCCCATGTCTACCAGTGCTTGCGCGCCTACACATGGGGTATCGTGCTAGCACCGAATAGCACCGTGCCTACAGCAGCAGAATACTACGATACGCCACGATAGACGTGAACCCCAAGGTCAATCTCCAAGGTCCTCCAAGGTCCCCTCCTGTCGGTCCCCGTCCCCCGACTCCCCGGACCATCTCACTACACTATCGTCACCACCTTTTCGCCAGATTCCGTGTCGGCTACCCTGAGGCTGCGCCTGCTACACCACCAACCAAATCTCCTCCGTCCTGTCGCCCGTGTGACCTTTCTAGGTTCACCTGCTTGGGCCTGTTTTAGCTCTCTCGTTTTCCGAATCCTGTTTCTTCTCTTCTTTGGAAAGGATAGGTGGGTAGCGGATATTCCTTCAGTCCTTTCAAGAGGTTCACGATAAGGTATCCCCCATCCATCCTATCCTTTGACCATCACCACCCAAAGCGGAACGAACGACGGGAAGCCTGCAATCCTGCTGGAGATCAAGGAAAAATTGTGGCTTCGCTCGAATATCAAATGCGTCTCTGCGCGCCTTCGCCAACAGCAGCACCGCGACCACCACCACCACCCAATTCCCTCCAAAGCTGCCTGCTGGTGTCTCACTCCAGCTTCCAGTGCTGCCTCTGCCACTACCCTTGATCATATCGAGGTTCGCCGTGTCTACGTCTAGGTTCTATAGTCGTAGATCGCAAAGTCGCAAGTCACATTCGCTCTTTTTGCTTACAGTACCACTTCGCTTCCGCTTCTGGTTCCTTGGCTCACCCACTCCGCGCCGGTCACCACCGAGGAGGTATATCGAGAGAAAGCTATCCGTATCGTGTATCCCAGATCCCGCGTTCGTATCAGACATATCACTTTCCCCGTTGGGCATTTCCCCCCGGCTTGGGTGGCTTGGTGGATCGTCAGTCGCAACGTCCAGTCCAGCCCCGTCCAGTCTTTTCAGGCTGTCCAGCCGCAGCGCCGTGCCGGTTGGAAGCAAGCGAGGCACCGGCAGCAGTCATAACTGAGACGACGACCGTGACCGACCCCGTCCCAACTGGAGCTTCTTCTCCCTGCCGGTGGAAATAATGCATCCGTCCTTCCTGACCTCCGGCATCATCGATCTGCTCGAGGCCGACCAGCGCCCGTCCTTCATCGTCGCTCTAACCCCGCACCCGCCCACCATCGTTTACACGAATCCCGCCCTCGATGCCGATGCCCGCCTCCAGGACGCCATCACCACGCGCAAGCGCAACAATGTCCAGCTGTGGGAATGGCTCACAGACCTGCCTGGTGCCTGCCCTAGTGGCACCGGCCAGGCAGCCGCCAACTTCTCCTTCATGAACATTTACTGGACCCGTACCATCGTCCGCCCTGACATGGTCGTCGTGGGCGCAAACGACCAACCGCCCTCCTCTGAACCCCCGCGAGAGATTCGGGTCGACGAAGCCTCGCCTGTCGGAAGCACTGTCCCTCCCTCGGTGCGCCTGATCCCCGTTAAAGATGATGCGACCGAGTCTATCCAGACAACTGCTGCTACTACGGCTAGTACCACCACCATTGCGGCTACCCCTGCAGTACCATCTTTAACATCCTCGCTGAGCCTGGCACCTCCCGACTACATATCACTTAGCCGGACAAGATCTGGACCGCCAACTCTTCCTTTGGGCTCGGTCGAGTATCCGCTGGCTTCTCCAGAGATGATCCAATCTCTCAAGCGTTCAACTACGGACCCGGGTTGGATTCTACCAGACATTCTGCCAGGTACGTGTCCCTGCCCCTTGTGTTCGCCGAATTATGGCACCATGAGTCTCCAGCTGACCTCTTGATGATGAAGAAACACGGTCATTCCTCGAAGTAATACACAGTGTCGATTGGGCCGCAACACCACTGGGTCCCATGAAAGACTGGCCCCCAACTTTGGAGCAGACCTTTCACCAAATACTCGCTGACAGTCGTCCTATTGCCATCTACTGGGGCACCAACTATGTGACCCTCTACAACGAGGCATTCAGTAAACTATGCGGTTCCAAACACCCGTCACTGCTCGGAATGACTGTGGAAAATGCGTGGCAGGAAGCCGGCGAACAGCTGAAGGATGCCATGTCGCGTATAGCACGGAAAGAAGACCCGACGATCGAGGATGAATGGAGGTTCTTCATCGAAAGGGAACCCGAGGTGGAAGGAGGTCCTCATTGGCTTGAAGAGACATACTTGAAATGGTCGCTCGTCCCTATCCTCGAAAAGGAACGGTGCGTAGGATTCATACATCCGGTCGGGGACACAACTAGTGTGCGACTATGGGAGCGTCGCATGCAGATGCTCGTTGACCTTGGTGAGGACCTGGTTGCCGCACGCAACGTGAAGGGTTACTGGGACAAGACACTCCAGGAACTTGCCGACGTCGATCCTTGTTACGATATACCGCTTGCTATTCTGTATAGCGTGGAGGCCTTTGAAGAAGGAAGCGCTATGAAAATTGGCAGTGATGGTCCCGCAAAGCAATGCAGACTGGCCGGAGCTTTGGGGGTGCCAGAAGGCCATCCGATTGCTCAAACCGCGATAAACCTAAGCACAAACGAGCATGCTCTAGCACCAGCGCTTAGGGAGGCCGTAACAGCACCCCAGCCACTTCTTCTTCAGACCAAGGACGGCACGCTTCCGCAGGAGTATCTCCGTGGTCTGAAGACGAGAGGTTTCAAAGAAGATCCGTGCCGGGCCGTCGTGATCATGCCGATTCGGCCGACAAAGAAGGAAGACGCAATGGGGCTACTTCTGCTGGGTCTAAACCCGAGACGCCCTTACGACAACGACTATCGTCAGTACATACTACTCTTGAGTCAAAAACTTACCACTTCTCTGGCCTCCGTGGTCCTTCTTGAGGAGGAAGCACGGAGAGGACGCAATGCGGCAGAGCAGGCTGCTTATGATCAAGCCATGCTCAAAGAAAAGCTGGCTGTCCAAACAAAGGAAGCGAACGAGTCGATAAAGATGTTTGAAGCTCTTGCTGAATTCGTTCCAGTCGGCATGTGCTTCGGCGATCCTCAAGGAAACATAACCTTTGCGAACGACGCGTGGTACAAGATGACAGGCTTCCCAAGAAACGGCCCCATCGGAAACAGTGGCTTCCTTGCCTGTGTCAAAGAAGAGGACCGCCAAAACATTGTCACCGCATACGAGAAACTGAAGACGGAGCGTTACGTTGAATTCGAATTCAGGGTAAAGCCACAGAACCACACGGACGTCGCTCCATCTCTAACCCGCAACTCTCCGAGCTTCGAGAAAGCAGGTCTGGATCTTGTCCCTATCGATCAGTCTAAGGAACGCCATATCTTTGCCACCGCTAAAGCAGAGCGCGCCCCGGATGGAAGCATCATACGGACCATGACATGCTTGACGGACGTTACGGCACACAAGCATGCCGCAGAAGAGGCGGTTCGGCGAGCACAACAGGCCGAGAACCTCAAAAGGATGGCCGAATTCGCAACAGTTGGCATGTACGATATGGACCTTGAGGGACGCCTTCTGGGCGCCAACAATGTTTTCTACGAAATGTGCGGATTGCAGAAGGTCGACCCAACCGAGGTTACTATTAGACCGTTAGAGACGTGCGTCTGGGCAGAGGATGTGGGCTTGGTGATGAAGAAGCTCAAGAAGATGGTCATCGAGGATAAAGTCCAGAATGTGGAAGCCAGACTCCGGACAACGTGGACTGCCGATGACGGTGCGGGCCACAAAGTGGTTATGCCGCGATGGGTACAAGCAACACTGATGCCTGTGCGATCGACCGAGGGTGTCATACAAAGCTTCACTGGTTGTCTGAGTGACGTTTCGTTACAAAAGTGGCAGTTGGATAGGGAGAAGCAACGGAAGGAGGAGGCGATCGAGTCCAAGCGCCAGCAGGAGAACTTTATCGACATGACTTCCCATGAGATGCGCAACCCCTTGAGCGCTATCATCCATTGCGCAGACGCCATCACCGCCACGCTCTCACGCGTTCAGGAACTTGTCGGTGGCGACCATCATGGGAGCGACAGCGATACGCGGAGCTATGCGAGCGAAGGTGCTACAGATAACCAGCCCAATCACGAGCTTCGTGCAGAGGTCTGTGAGCTTTTGGATAACGGCATCGACAGTGCAGAGACTATCGTTGGGTGTGCTCAACATCAGAAGCGCATCGTTGATGATATTCTCACAATGTCGAAGCTCGACTCCAAGCTGTTGGCTATTACACCCATCACCGTGAACCCGATTCAAATGGTCAAGGAAGCGCTCAAGATGTTTGAAGTCGAGGCTCGGAGAGTCGATATCAACCTAAGCATGGTTGTCGACCAGTCATATTACGATCTTGGTGTCAAATACCTGGACTTCGATCCGTCACGCCTAAAACAGGTTCTCATCAATCTACTGACCAACGCTCTCAAGTTCACCAAGACTGGTCCAACCCGCAACGTCACCGTCGGGCTTAGTGCGAGCTTGACACGTCCAACCGAGGCCACCAGTTCGGTGCAGTTCATCCCGAGGTCCCAGGAGAGTTACGCCGAGGATAGCGACACAGCAAGTGTCCATGACCGTGGAGAACCCATGTTTCTCACCTTTGAGGTCAAAGATACAGGCCAGGGTCTGACTGAAGAGGAGAAGAAGAGTCTCTTCCAGCGCTTCGTTCAAGCGTCCAGTCGTACCCATGTCAAGTACGGAGGCTCGGGTCTTGGGTTGTTCATCAGCCGTCGGCTCACGGAACTGCAGAATGGCGCCATTGGAGTGGCCAGTCAACCGGGTGTTGGTAGCACCTTTGCTTTTTACATCGAAGCCTACCACCCCAGTGAGAGCTCTCTCCGTGATGCTGAGGCGACTGCGGTGGCAGCAAAGGCTGCCATGTCAGACTTGATGGCCAAGGCTCCAAATCTTCGCTCCATGCGCCCCAGTAATCCTCATAGAGGTTCGACATCGTCGCCGCGGCCAAGCCCAATAGCATCCAGTCCTGTAGTTGAACTTGGCGGTTTGACAATACCGCCACCCCAGATTCGTGGCATCATGGTCGTTGAGGACAACCTGATCAATCAGCAGATCACACGACGTGGTCTCACCAGCATGGGATTCACCGTTGATGTAGCAAACCACGGCCTGGAATGTCTTGATAAACTGCAGCGGACTGACCGCTATGTGAGCGAAAAGGGTTCTGGCACTGCCCTGCCCATGAACGGCAGCATCAATAACAAAGGCACCATTCCCGCTATGAATGGGACCATCAACCTACCGCCGCCGGTCAATGGTGGTTTCCTGAACCAAAGCCAAGCACCACCAGCAGCAACAACAACAACGACAACCGCATCAGCCGCCAAGTTCCCCCTGTCAGTCATCCTCATGGACATCGAAATGCCCGTCCAGGATGGGCTCACGTGCACGCGCAACATTCGCGAGCTGGAGCGCCAGGGCAAGATCACGGGCGGGAGGCTACCGATTATAGCCGTCAGCGCCAACGCGCGCATAGAACAGATCCTCGAAGCCAGGGAGGCCGGCTGCGACGACGTGCTGATTAAGCCGTATCGAATGCCGGAACTGCTGGAGAAGATGCGGATTGTCATGGGGACGGTTGCTAATGCTGGTGCTGTTGCTGCTGCTGGTGTGGGTGCTGGTGCTGGACAGACAGGTTTAGGTTCAAGCTCGGCTGCTGCTTCAGGGTCAGGTTCGCCAGGCGGATTCGGCGGGCTCGGCGAGTCTATTGTTCAAGAACAAATACAGACGCAAACGCAAGCACAGACAGGAGGTCAGAGCCAAAGCCAGCGGCAGCAAGGAAGCGAGGAGCGTGAAAGTCAGCAAAAGCAGGCAGCTGGGCAGTCACGGGCACATTCACAGGCGCAGGCACAAGCACATACGCAGACGCAGACGCAGAATCAGGAACTGTTGCCAGATGGCAAGCCGGTAGAAACCCAACGACCCTCCCCCTCCCCAAAGCAGACGACACAAACCAAGGTGGAGTTGGTACCTATGCAGCTGAGTCCGTGACTCGGTTCTCTCAAATCATCCGTAGCCTTAGGTCGGCATAAGTCTCGAAGTCGGTGGCTAGGGCTCAGAGGGTTGGGGGTGACGGCTTGGGAATGGTTAGGCTTAGGCTTAGGGGTTTCGGCGTGGGAGTTGGGAAGTTGGGAGTTGGAGATGGGTGAATGACGGAAAGCTTGAAATGTGGGTGGGAGAGGTGGAGGAAAGGGAAAATCGGTCGTCATTGTTGTTGTTGTCTGATGTTTGTTGGTGTTGTTCGAACAATTGCTGAGCCAGAGCCAGCTAGAGCCAGCCAGAGCCAGGAAAAGGATACCCGCAGTACAGTCTTGTCTGCTTTCTTGATTTTGATTATGTTGCTGCTGTTGCTGTTTTTCGTTTGTTTTCGTGGTTCCGTTATCTTCCGTCTGCGCGCGCCTTGTGTTCCTCCTCCTCGTCGTTGTTCCTCTAGCATTGCTCTGGCATTGCTCTGGCATTGGGATATGGGTCCCTTGGTCTCGTTCGTCCGATGATATGATCGCTGTTGGGGTGCTCTAATGGCGTTGATGCGGGCTGGTTGGTCATTTGTTCGAAGTCTGTTTCGGAATTTTCCCTTGGACTCGGGATCGGATCTGTTAGAGAGCGTTGATGCGATAACCCTCCGTGTCTGCGAACAAAGCATACCTTACCTTACTTAAGCGGACGTCGCTGGTCAGCTGTCAGCCTGATATGAAGATGTTAACGTCACATACATCTATGTGCCTGTTTCTTGGACAGGCTGGCATGGCCGCATGCATGGTGTCTGGCCTGAAGGTGTCTATGCAAGAATGATCGACGTCCCATGGTTGGTAAGTCATTTGTCAACTTCCGAAGTCTTTACATCCTCAACTCTCATCAGACCTCTCCCATGGTTTTTGAGGCATTCGGGGCATTGTACCACTGTCGATCTGGAATTTCCCCACCGGTCAACTCCTGTGATACACCATGATTTGTGCGTAATCACATCTATTATGGTGTTTCCGTGCAAATTCCGAACTCGATGATATTGTAGACTGATGGCTGGTGTACCTAGATATTACTTCTAAACACCAGTGGCTACACTACTGTATATCAGTCCAAGCACAAACCGCAGTCGGACATTGCAGATCGTGGCTTTAAACCTGCATCTACCTGCTTGTTGCTTTATCGTCCTCGGGTTCCTGTCGTGTCAGCCAGCCACTTCAGCCAACTGCCAGGGCGAAGGGAGGACAAAAACCAGAAGGAGGTTTCACGATGTTTAAGCGGCAGGAAGGGAGAGCCTCTTCGAACCTACGACGTCCGACTTCCGACCTCTGGACTTCGGTTTCTGGTCTCAAGTGTCCAATTGAACACCACGACAACACAGACGCAGGCGCATTCCTATGTCTCAATTCAATCTCGAAGCACATTGTATGCGCTTCGCTTCCGGAAACTATCGTGTGTCTCACTTTCATGGTACTTCGATCGAATCAAGTGACTGATGCCCTTGCTCACGGCATGACATCCAGTGGAGAAACACGTCTCCTTCGACCACAACGGACTCTACGATAACGTTTCCGCTTTGTCGTGAAAGTCAGATCGTAAACACAGCGGTGGCTTGGTGATGGGGCTAAGTGCGTGCGAGACTGCATTCAGTAGAAGAGACGACGTCGATGCCATGTAGTTGTCTAACTTCGATTGTGCCTCAGCCTTCCATGGTCAAGATATCTCTAATTTATAAGATAGTCTTGGCTTCGCTCACGGTCGGGTATACGTCTCATCTTCTTCTCCTCGAAAAACATTACAATTTTGAGAAGAACCATTATCTTTTCAACTTGTTATTATCCCGTACTTTCACAATAAACTCAGTCTCACGCCCGTCGACACCATACCATTGACAACATGACAGCCGACAAGCGTGGTCCCCGCATCCACCGGATGACACTGTTCAAGATTCCGGACGAGACGAATCAGAAGAGGTTGTTGGATGCGTACCATGTTGTCGCGGAGGAGCAGAAGAAGGTTTGTTGTTGCTTTCATTGATTCCCTATTCCACTCGTCATATCTCCACCTTTGATCATGATCTCCGTCTCCTCCTGGCCCATCCCGACCCGCTCCTTCTCTTTCTCTTCCGTCTCTTTCACATTTTAATCTCTTTCTTCCTCGCTCGTCTCTTCCCTTCCCAGCTCCCGCTCTCTCTCCTATAACCCCCCCCCCCCCCCCCCCCCCCCCCCCCCCCCCCCTCTTTTTTTTTTTTTTTTTTTTTTTTATACACCACCACCCAAACCCAAACACACACAAACAACAACAACCCCCCAACCCAAA